>CM061487.1:7055165-8488499 GCA_030867185.1 Tagetes erecta
GTAATGATGGCGGGACAGGGGCAATTAACCATTACACCACTTTTTGGTGTACTGTCCTTTTCCAGTCAGCAGCCACATAACAGAAAATGCCCCCAAGAGGCATTAACTATTACACAACTGAGAGTCTTACTTAAAAAACACAAAAATATCATATTTAAGATCCATTAATTAACACCATTGATGCTTATCATAAGCATCAACCCTTCGAAATGCGAATGTTTTTCACCCTGTCTTTCAAATGTTGCTAGTTGTGCTTGGGTAATTTAATTTCTCCTTCTTGCGATACTTCGTATGGCTTGAGACGATTTCAGCACTCAAATATTCTACACATAATTTAGCGAAACAATACTCGATAGTCTATTCGTCTAATGAAATGAGGCTTGAATCACACTCAGCCTCGATCTCATATATAATAACCTGAACAAGCCCATAAAATGCGATAGTATATAGATTAAAACACTCAACAATACATTTAAAATCTATATACCCATGAAAATGGTTATAACAGCATTAAGATTTATAATTTATAAACTACCCATAACACTTCTGAACGAAAATAAGATGCCCATAATAAGTTTCTTTTTTTTTTTTTTTTTTTTTTTTCTGTAAATGGTTACTCCGGTGATTCTATATAAAGACAACCGCCATTAAAGTGCAAGTAATGAAGATGAGTTCCACACTAGTTCATACTAGTAGAGACCCGCGCGATGCAGCGGGTATAATATAGCTGGCAACAGTCTTTTTGGGTGTTTTGTTGATTTTGTAATCTTTTTTACTAAAGTATATTATGTTAGGGGCTGTTTGTTTACCTCTTAATGGTTCAGTTCAGTGCTTAACCATTCAGCATTCAGAGCGTTTGTTTCAGAAAAAAAAAGTCTCTGAATGGTTCAGTTAAGTGCTGAATGGTTAAGAGACTGAGAGATGCTAAATGAAACTGAATGGAGCATATCCTAACTTTATACTCATTTGAAGTTTTATCTCAATATCCCTCTCATTGATAGAACCTCTTAATGGTTCAGACCTCTTAACCATTCAGCACTTAATGATTCAGATTTTGCCAAACAGCCCCTTAGTTTTTCAGAAACATTTTATGTTAATATCATCGTATTGGCAGATATAGGTGATGAACATTACAAATGTCAATTAACTAATAATACTATACGAAAATCGGAGGCGATGATATTCCACTAACCATGAGTTAAGTACGAAAACTTTATATTCAGTAACCATCATAGTGGCGGACATAGGTGGACATTACAAATGTCAAATTTCATCATAAGTACAAAAAATCTTTATCTAAACACATAAAAATCTTTATCTTAACTTGTCATTCTGCATCTTTCAAACAACTTAAGTCTCAAAAAGTGCATCCACTGTCATTATCAAAATCATCGTAAGACATTAGGAAGTACATAGCATAACTGAACAATATTTCTTCGACTTCAACAACCAGCGTCAAATAACCATGACTCTAGTCCATCCCTCAATATCATACTTTCGTCTCAAGAAGTTTCCTTACTCTAAGCATGAACTAAATAATGAAGGCCTAGAACCATAAGCCTCATACCACCCTACAAGTCAATCTCCTAGGATAATGTTTAACTTATGACTGTCATATTATCTCAAAATAATCAAGTGATAGCAAGAACTACAGCTACATTAATGCTAAATTAGCACTTAGCAGTAACAAGAATCCAACCTTACAAACCATAGAATATTAACCAAACAAAAAACAACAAACTGCATACAAACAGTTGATAGCAAAAGTTTAGAACTCTCTAAATCATCATAAATATGCTTAAGTTTCAATGTCACCAATTCATAAACTATCTAATACATATTCACATAAACACATTCACATACACACATATATAAACAAAGTTGGATCAGAAGCATACATCACGAAACTAAAGTAAACCAAGTTCACCGAGATAACTCGTCACCTAAGCCACATACAAAATTACAACTTTTGTTGAAATCATACAAACTAACCTTGCATTTGATTAACTCCATAATGTCAGCTTTGAATCTTTCTTAAAAAACAACCCTTGATTCCATCTAGATATATTCCATACAAAAGGCACCCATATTTGAGCTATTTACCTACTTCTAACTATAAGATTAGGTTACCATAATTGATAAAATTGATAAAACTTTATCTACAACTTGAATCCATCAGTATCAATTAAGTGCAAAGGCATACATGTTTTTGTAGCACATTGTTATAAGGTTTTACTTATCAAAAGACAAACTTATTTGTTTAAAAAATTCAAATTTTAACTAATCATGGAGATACCAACACATACCAAGGATTCACAATTGCCTGAGCTCATACCTTCAACCTGTTTCAACCATGAGCTAAACAAAAAAAAAGCACAACTTAATTTTCGAACTACATAGTTAATAGATTATAATAAACCAATATCTAAGTAAACACACAAACAAACATCACATTAATACTACAGTCGTGGTTTATGGTTTCCATGGATATGTATTTGAATCTTGAATACCATTCTTGATATTGACATCTATTTACCTTTCCTATCTTCATTCAAATTTCAATAAAAATGAAATGGCTTTGTAACAGAGCCTAATATGTGAAATTCCTAATCATTCAGCCCCTTAAAAGTATCTTCAAGTGAATCATTCATAATACAAACAAAAGAAAAAAATCCAAACACCATATTAGAGCTCATTTAACAATCCATAATGCTTCAAAAGGAACAAAAGGAACTTTTTTTTATTAATTTTACCTGCAACAAAAGCTCGCACGTCACAATATAGAATCTTATCCAAAATCAAATTCCAAACCACAATCTCATCACAAATACATGAAAACAATAAAATTAGCATAAATCTTCAAAAGAAACTAACCTGATTGATGGTTCCACAATATCAATAACAGTTGACCTTTTTGCAAGCCCTATGAGACCAAGCGTTAAAGGAGAAACACCTGAAAACAGAAAACCAAAAGATCCTGAAAAACGACCTTCAAATGCAATTAGCACCTCGTCTTCTCTAAATCTCTAGTACGCACCATGATCTTTAAAGGCGCCTCGTAAATTTCTTATAAAAACTCAAGAATGTTATGAACAACAAAATTCTTAGAAATCTACTTAATATCTTGAACAATGTAAAGAAATTCAAAATATAAGTATTCCTAACACACTTGCATTATACCTTTTAGCTTCCTAATGGTTGATGGAACCAAAGCAAAATATATTTTCCTGGTCCAAAGTATTTGCTTCAAATTCAAGTGTTTTTTTCAAATAAACATATGAGCTTAGAAACCCATCAAAAACTGGGTTACACTTTTCAACCTTTCTAATTTCACCTAAAGATGTTAAGCAATCAAATTGAAGAAAAGAATCGCTCACACTGACACACTAATTTATATGCTTCAAACACCTAAAAGTTGATGAAACTCACATGTGTATTCAACAAAGAAGAAACTACAAATCGCATACACTTTAATCTCACTTTCAGCAACCATATTAATAATCAAGATTAAAATCATGCTGAAAAAAACTAAAAAGTAACAGATTAAAAAAAACTTGACTAACCTTGTTTTTAAGGATATTTATAGCCATTTCCCTTAAAAAAAATGGCTGGACCACATGGCCACTCTCACATTTCTAGATATCGTTTCTCATTCTTCCATATGGAGGAAAACATCACAAAAGAATACAAAAGAACCCATCAGTTTTCGCTCGTATCAAATAAATTAAAACTGTAAGCACAAATCCTAAGAAGTAAAACCCCTAAATGTCTAGCATTCGATTCAATAACACAATGCACTTATATCAATAAGAAAGCAAATTATAGAACTTAATGAATGCAAGTGATGAAATCAGGGTTAGAACATGAGCCAACACGTTGAGCTTGACAAACACATCTCCAAACCAGAATCTTTCATAGCTTTTACCAGATCTAACCATAGTTCTCTGTTCGCACATCCTTCAAACCATATGTTGATGAATTCATCATGTTTTTCATGACTGCACATCCGAAGTCCAAACATAAAAGCTGTTTAGAAAATATAAAATATGAAAACTAAGACCAAGAGTTCAAACTCATTTCAGTTTTCAAATATTAGTTTTTATATATACAATGTAAATAAAACTTCAAGAATATAAGAACTCAACTTTTACATACCGAACTTGCAGCACCACTCGCTTTTAAAAAAATTTCTTAAATATCCAATTAGTTTAAGATGCTTGCGTCAAGACTTTTTTGTTCATGCATGGATCATATTTGAATATAATATGTCCTTAATTGGCATCAAATATCACTCCGGAATCCAACCGGTAGTTCCATCACCACCAGCAACCTAAGACGCGCATATTTCATAATTTATACCAACAACAAAAGGATAAAATGTAAATAAGATAACTTTAAACAAAATTAATATACTTCTCAACCTTGTGTGGCTGTAGTGCAAACTCACCAATTCAATTAAATTTATCATATTTATGTATTTCTTTCAAACACAAGTTTATGGTAAACTAAGAGAGCAAAGGGTGATCAAACTTGTACTAATAGTTACATTGCTCTATATTAATCAATTGGACTCTCAAATTAGAATATTATAAAAAGACCTCGGTGCATAAGCGGAACACTTGAACTTCTTTTTTATGCCCAATCCTCTAAGCACGATCTTGAGCTTGCAAATCCACTTGTGGATTCCTAGCCAATAATTAAAATAAACATCAGCTTCAAACAACCAAAACTATCAAAATATTCTAGTTAAAAATATTTGTCTTACCGGTCACTATCATAAAGAATGACAATATCAACTATAGCAAGATTGATACCAAGGCCTCTAGCCTAAGTTAATAATAAAAAGACAAACTTTTCACTTCCTGGTTTATTAAAAGCCTCAATAGAAGCATCACAATCTTCACAACCAGTATTTCCATCAATTCGGTAAATATCCACAATGCATCAAGTGATCTTCTAGAACGACCAACCATGAACTTTTGATAAGCCTTACATTATACAAGTCCAAGATATCAATGTATCAAAATACAAAAAAGGAATACCTAGCTAAACAGCACGATCAATTTATGCATTTCAAAAGGTCGTAAGGAACAATTCATAAACTAAATAAAAAATATAGAACCATACACAATGAAAACTAATAAGCTAAAGTATGAACTTGTGAAAATATTAAAACCCTTAAATCACGCTACTTTAACTTTGGATGTAATTTGTCTAAAAATTATCGGTCTAATCTCTCATTTTTTCGGTTTAACCAAACTGACCAGCCTATTGAAGCTTACATATATTTTCCCGTTACATCTAGTAGAGTAAACTCCATTCTCTTTTAAACTGCAAGCACCAAAACCATAAATCCATAATAAGTAAAACAAAAATCAATTGTTGGTTCATGTCTTGATTACACAAACACATACAATGGCATGGATTTTCTGGGTTATATTAGAACTTCCAAACTGATTACAAGAGAATGAAAACTGAAAAAACATAAGCTTCACTCCTAACCTCTACGAACTACAATTGCAATGTTATTTAAAGAAAAATTAAGCATAAAGATCCCATGAAAATAGAAATGACTTCAAAACAATCCCACGCACAGAATTGAAGCACACACACACTAATTCAGTCTTCCAATAACTTGGTCAAACCCAAAATAACATGTGACTAACTACAAGTTTCCAACTGATCTAAATCCAGCTCTTTACCTACAACCCGTGACCTGTGAACAATAAGATTAACCCAACAAAAGCAAACATGAAGCTACAAATGTTGACTTCAATTTTTTACCTTAAGTTCCTAATCAAGGTGCACAAGGATATTCAATCAAATGCCAGAATCTATTAAAACATGTTTAGAAACATGTTTAGTCATATATAAGGTATAAGTTGACTCGGCCTACAAAAGATGTTTGTTAACAGAGATTAAGAAAAAGATAAAAAAAAAAAAAAAACCTTTTAGCTTTCACTATTACAAACCAAATTGCTTCATTGTCTCAAGTCTACGCTAGAAATAAACTTCCAAAGTAATGTGTATAGTAAGACCATGCAAATATCATCATAAACTTGGGTCGTTTTTTTGACATGCCTAGAATCTTTCTTATATGCTAACAGTGTCAGAGAACTTAATAATAAGTCACATTATTTTTTTATTGTTGACATCATAACAAATATCCCAGATCTAAATGGCAACTTGTATCCTAACAACCATACTAAAGTAAAGATATGCAAGCTTCTGAGTACCTCTTTCAATATCTGTCAAATATGGGAGATACAAGGTTTTTGTGAACCTTTTGGTAACGTTGATGCTTGAACTCTCCATGAATTTATTGCTACTGCAACCTCAAATATACAATTACCTTGACGATCCTGCATCATTGCCACTTTTACGGCCTGTAAATGAAAAAAAGGTGCTCTTATTACACAAGACAATAATTATCATAAGTCGAAATGATCAGTTCCACATGTTAACAGTAACCGGTACTGATTTACGAGTATTTTATTATTTAGAGGTCAAATAATTACATCTCATACAAGCTGCAATATTGTATTAAAGAGAAAGTACACAAATATATATATAGTTACAATTATCTTATCTAATACTTTTTAAAATGATCAAAATTTGCTAAGCATCTAGTCAGTAAAGAACTTACAAATTCATGTTCTTGCTTGAAGCGGTCTTTAGCCATTGTTATATAAGGAACTTCATAATCAAGAAAACAAAACCTGAAAAACATGATATCATCAAAACTTATCAGCATTGCAAATGTTTCTTCAATCAACCCTTTTTAGTATATGAGGCAATTGAAACTGTAAATCCATAAATTTTATAACAAATTGACATAAATATCAATCAAATAAGCAGTTTGATAACTTAATCACCCAAAAGGCCAAAACACATCATAGTAATATACACTAAACCATAAACATACTCTAAAATCTAGCATGGATATATGATCATAAAAAAAATAGATAAAGCAACCAAATTTATGTAATCATATTAACGAAATCTAAGAAATGGGTGTTCTATTGGAAAGAAACTTGCAATAGAACATAGTGATTGCTTAGTGATTGCTCAAAGTGACAACAAAATATGAATAAAATGTCAAAATGTATCCTGAAAATGTGAACTATTGTGGAATTGTCCTATATGAGGGAACAAAAGGGCCATAACTTTTTCAAATTCTGCAGCTTGTGTTACTTGCTGTAAATCACTAAGAAACATGACCTCTTTTGAAGTATTAGTAAGAGAAAGGCGTGAAGCTTAACTTTATCAAATAGCACCAAATGTGAAATACCATATCAATATACATATGACTTAAATAAACTTTGTTTGACCTCAAACAAAGTTTCAAACATAGATATACTAAGTTAATAACTAATGAAAAATAATTGAAAAATCATGATACACAAACCCACTTCAATGATACTTTTTAAACATGTTTAACTAAAAAGCCCATACACTTTATATAAACAGGATAACAACCATAATTTAGATTTACTATTTCATCATTGTAGTTATAACACATCTGATTTAAATATATAGAATTACATAGTTATAACACAATTAACTAAAAGGAATTTACCTATTTGGTGCTTTTAACGTCAATGAGACTGTCAGGTAATGTATATACCAAATAAAAGATCTTTCTAATAATGAAACTTTGAATTAGGTAATGCTAACCTCTAAAATTTTGAGTTACCATAAGCATCATCTTTTAAAAATTTCATCCCTACACATAATCACCAAACAACATGTGAATCAAGCTTAAATTTTAATCACGTACTGTGCAGACCTCATCTATATCTTAAGTGACAGTTAATCGTAATAGGGATTGTATATGTTTGTTTTTCTGAAACAAACATTTTACAAAAAAAAAATACAGCATGGTTAATCGTAAATTTTACAGACCTCCAATGTCAATGAGACTGTCAGGTAATGTATCCAATGTCATAGATAACTGTAAAAAATCTCATATAAAGATTAGATGAGGCCTCCATCTTGAACCAACCAATGAGAGAAAAGATTCAATGATGCTTGTAAAATTTCAATCCAATTAATTGCTTACCAACACATTTCTAAGAAAAATTTAACCTGTTTACATGGGTTAAACACATATGAATAAGCCTATTCATGAATTAAAACATATATCCCTTGACGGGTGTATGATCAAACAACTCGTTTGCGATTTAAGAACATCAATTTTGGCGTGAAATTGAAAGGACTGATGTGCCCAGATTCAATTAGTCATCAATATTTCTTAAAAGTTAAGAGAATCTGCTTTTGAAAATGTATGAAAAGTTTGTGAAATTGCAATGAGTTACCTGGGCATATAGAATGGAAATTGAAGAGAGACTCATATTCCTTATTCTTCACAACGAACCTGCTGATTATATCTTCAATTACAAATGCAGAGAAGGCGATGAACACTACCATTAGTATTTTCTTCTTTGGTAGCGTATAGATGCATAACAAGCGATTGAGAAGAGAGAGACGACATTTGAAAACAGAGAGGTAGAATGCGAGTAAAAGGGAATCACAGAGACGGATCGATGAACAGAGAGGGAGACATATTTGGCCGGTAGTGAAGCTGCAACACCGGAAGAAGGTGAAATAGTAATGATGAAGAAGATGGTTAACTTGAGAAATCTCGATGGAGAACTTGTTAGCGAGGAAGAAGGGGATTTCAAATTCTGAAACCCTATAATTCATCTCCAGTATAAACGTGAAGATAGGAAACTAAAACTATTAACAAAGACCAAAATACCCCTAAAAATAGTTGTACATTGTGCATCATTTAGCAGTACCTGGTCAACAAATAGGGTATCTTAAAATACCCCTTCAATCTGCTTTATTAATAGTATAGATATGGGACAAACCTCCCACATATGTGATCAATCAAACAGCTAAACAAAAAAACCAATCAAACTAGCCTACCACGAATAATAATAAATGACCAACATAGTAGACAAAATCCCAGTAAAAAGAAAAACAAAAATCAACCACTATCATCAAAAATGTATTTACCACCCATAAACAACCATCTAAAAGACCTGAAAATCGACTATCCATTAGAAACCACCGGAGAGAAGGTGCTTGCCCCATAATGAGTTTCTTCACTTGGCACTATATCGTAATAACTTTGGGTTTGCTAGATCTAATCAAGGAAGAAAGATAACCGACTACAAACTATTTCAAGGTTTACATGATCATTGTAATACCATTTCCAAACATGGTGTTACACAACTATTCTCTTGATAAGGTTGTGGGTGCACTTAAGGCTTTAATCCATCTCATGGTCTCTATTACCTGTATAATATACAACACTGAATGTTTGACCCCCTAAATGGTGGTGCATATACAAGGCGCAAAATAGCAAATACACACAAACAAATAATCTTCCATATGAAGTACTTTAAGACTAAACTTACATGGAATGTTTGACCATTGCGATAGCCTCAGCAGTCGACAAAATTTCAATGAGATCAACCTAGTTGTCATATCCTCGAATACTAAAATATACATCTTAATGGTTGATGAAGTTACATTTTTACAAATCATCATGTAGGAAAAGTAATTGCACTAATCGAAAATACAATAATACTTTGCAATAGCAGAAAATATTATGTTATCTACACAAAATATTGCATAAGGCTATTAATATACAAAAAAATAGTTAAGAGTTTAGGACCTGATAACTTGTTTTAGCCTATTACCCTATCATGTTCTTATCCTGTATAAATGACTGTCAACTAAAACTATCCACAATCTTTACATAAAACCAACCAATACTCTCAACTCTCATCTGACTATTAATATTGGGAGTTTATCAACAAAAATCACATAAGCTATTGATCAACAAGCATAACAAATCAACATAAACATAACACCTCCATTTATAGAATAGAGGCATTGTATCCAACGAAACTATTGATCAACAAGTATAACAAATCAACAGACACATAAACTGCACTAAAAATATACAGCAATCACAGAACTGTTTTAATATAGCATATCTTATTAGACATTTGCAGCATGTAGCTTGAACCGAAAGAGTATCAAAACTCATAAAAGATAACCTTCTGTTTACAGCGTTAGCAATCTGAACAACGGTCAAAAAATAACATACCATATGTTGTACGAAATACTTGCAACTCTCAACGTTTGTTACTACTTGCCGCAATCGGTGGACATAGTTAACTCTTGGATCAAGAAAGAAAGCTTATTTACACTGCAACTGCAACTGTCTCTTTGACCATGATAGTTTTTCCATCCTTGTTTCACTTGTCCTGTAACAAAATAACCCCAACAATACAATATTATGATAAACATTATTTACACACCAAAAGACAAATGTCAAAAGAAAGAATAAGGGGTTGTTTGGCAATTTCCAAGACCTTTCAGAAACAATTTTGGCTTCATCAAAGTCAACTTTGTCAAAATGATCACTCGTGTTTTCTCTCCTATGATAAACAAGCTCATGATCCATATTCGGTCTCCTCAAAGTGATCAATCTAGCCAATTTCCGTCTAGCCAAGTACACATCGTTTGGCTCGATCAACTCGCCCTTATGATACGTCTCTCTTAAAAAAATCGTATGCAACTTCCCGTAATTCCCTCTTGTAGAAATATAAAATATTCCCTGATGTTGAAGAAGAAAATCTTTAAGCTTTTTTGGCAAATTCATAGTAATTCTAAAATGTGCTATTCTCTCTAAACTAATCTTTTTCTCGACAGTTAAAGACAAGATTTCATGAATCATCGCGATTGCCCTTTTTTCCATTCTCTTCTGGGCCTCGAGTGATCTCATATCATAACCCGACACATCTTCGTATGGTGACCAATACGGAAGCCGTTGCCATTTCCAAATGGCGATTTTGTAATACTTTGTGGTTTTGAACCCGGGTGGGAAATTGATAAGAAATGAAAATCTTATGTCTTCAGCATCACCGCCTTTTTCTCTATACTCTTTTTCCCTAACCTTCTCGATAGCACAAACACCAAGTTTCGGGTCATTTTCTACTAATTCGATGTATTTACTTTTACTATCTTTATCTTCAAATAACCTGAAAAATTGGGGGTGTTTTAGAATTACAGAGAACTCAAAATCCTCCGGGAACCCGAACTCTTTCCTTGTAATTCGTACATGCTCGAGCCCTAAACATCCAGTGTTCGACAGCATCAGAAGCTTTCTTAACCGGGTCACGGAATCATCGATTTGGGCCATGACAGCTTCGTTTTCTTGTTGAATTTGGATATGGGCTTTTCTTGTAAGTCTGCAATAAAGGATTCTTTGAACTGGGTGTTCAAAAACATCGAATATATGTGGGAACTTAAGAACGAAACCGCCTGCTTCATACTGTTTGAACCCGAACCGGCGAGAAAGATTGTTTAAACGGGCAGATGAGACCATGGAGTTGGGCTGAGATAGAATGAGTTCTTGAATTTTTAAGACTTTGCGTATTTTTTTCTGGATTTCCATGTAGTTGTCGTATCCGTGATCTCTAACACGCTGTTGTTTTTTGGGTATTGAAGTTGATTGTGAAAACTCATGAACGAAAAACAGAACCGGGCTTCGTAAAGATCTTGAATATGAGTTTAAAACTTGAACCGAAGGTCGAAATATTTTGTGCATTTTGACAAACAGGTTCCAGTACAAACACCTGAGAGTTGGGTTGAATGAATATTAAGCCACATATTCAAATTGTAAAAGCACAATCACAAGCATATAACTTTATGGTAACAGTTTATACATAACACAATTAACATTCAATCAAAGGAGTTTAATAAAGAACTGATGGTGATTTGACATCATATTGTATCGAAAGCTTCAACAAGAACAAACAAAGATGGACATGTCATTCAAATGACATAATAAAGCACAGAGTAATTAGGGTTTATCAACACCAATAAAAATCAAAATTCAAACATTCAATCAAGATAGAATGAAGCTAATCAAACATTCAAACTAACTGAATTAAAAATTCAAACTTAGTCTAAAACAAATTAATACCTAGAGGGACAAATGGAGGGCGAAAAACGGTGGTGCTGAGCGGTGAAGACGGATGATGAAACCATGGGCTCGATGTATGGGTTAGGTTTGAAATTATGTTTGTTGTGTTTTGTTAAAATGGGAGCCCTAAACTGGGTGAGATTTACAAAAAGTACAAAAAATAACCGACCGGGAATCAAACATGGGCTCACTCTTACATACTTATACTAGTTTAGATCATGCGTGTTACACGGGTATACTCATGAAAAAATTTAAGTTTCTACAAGAGTTGTTATTTGAAACAAAGTGAGGTTTAGTAACGGGTCAAGAGACAGAGATGCAAGGGGTATATAACTTAAGGTGAGCCATAATAAAGAGACTTGAAGGAGCTTTAAAAAATAAAAAAAAATCAAATTTTGATAATGATTGCATTATATTGATGAATAAAACTTGTGAGTTTGAGTTGTAGTCATTATGAACAGACATCTCAAATTTTCGAATAAACAGATCACAATATTAATATCCAAAATCATAGTCCTTATGAACATACACCAGAAATTTATAAAAATATATGGTAAATTGTAATCGATGGCATTTAAAGTTTTAAACACTAATTTACAAACAGATCAAGTAATTGTAACATCTAACTCAATTACAGATATGCCTAAATCAGGAGATTTAATCGATGGCATTTAAACCCTAATTTGCAAACAGATCATGTAAATGTAAAGATCGTTGTAAACAAATATGCCTAGAAACACGTATATAATCAAGTTGAATGAAGCAATGACTACGGCAATGTGTGTTATCGATCACGCAAATGATTAACAATTTGCGATACATATAGAAAAGATGAAACAATAAAGTGTTATAAATCAGATGATATGATTAAAGATGAACAACTTGAAGAGAGATTGATGGAGATCGTACTTGAGAACCATATTGACGGCCGCAGCTTCTTCTTCTTCCTGCTCTGCGAAAAGATAAAAACCATAGCACCACAGAACGTTTCTGCCATTTTATAAATACGCATACAAACCGCCCACAGAAACCGGCCCAAGAGGCCAAGAAGATTGTTGACACACGATAAAAGACCGTTCTTGAAGTGTAATGACCGAGTTTGAAGTTATGTCTTGTACCTATCTAGTGGTCGCTTTGTTTTATTGCTTGGAATAATGGAAACGCCAGCTTCCTAAGAATAAGGTAGGTTGATTAGTGGAGTAAGTAGTTTGTTGGGCATGTTGCTTTCGGAGGCGTTGATTCGAATCTAGTTTGTGACAACCATAAATCCTTTGATCATAGAATCTTTCGGGACCCCCGCTGGTAAATACAGGCTTTGGAGCTACACTTTATTTATTTATTTTCACTTTTTTTTTTATTCTTTTCTATTCCGGATAAAATCTCCTTGAAGTATTAACTAATGGAGGAAGAGTGATATTTTACAAACCGCCCTTTATATTTTTTTACCAATATAAATTGAAGATCTGATTCAGAGCGGTATTATATGTACAAATACATGTAATTTTCATTTGGAATAATAGAGAAGAAAATTGCTCCAACACTCAATGAGTTGCAATTATTGATGCTTTCATTCAGGTCTCAACCATCTACTCATGCCTCTACGTAAGGAACTCTATGTTATGAACAACTCACCACTTAACACCACCAATCAATTGTTTAATCAATTGATTACCATAACCATCGATGCCATAGAAAAGAATGAATCCATGCTTACAGAACTCACCATCAAACTCACAAGCCTCAACTACCATGTCATCACTCACCGGATCATAATCGCACTCCTCGCCAGCCTAAAATAACCCTACCACTTTTCACATTACCAAACACTGGTTAATGATATGCAAGAGCATGATAATCTGTATTGGTTAAAGTTGTCCAAATATTGCTAATGATTTTCAAGACAATGATGATAAAACTCCGAATATTTTTAATGATATGCAAGATATTGATGATAAAAGTTGGAACATTATTAATGATATGCAAGAAAATGACAATCTGTATGAGTGTAAGCCAAAAAAATTGTGTATGAGTAAGCAAAACAAAATTTGTATGAGTGTAGGGCAATTTTTTTTGATACCCCTGAGTTTATGGGCTAGCTCTATCACCGAACGTTCATAAACAATTCATGAACACATTGTTTCCTTAACAAACGAACACAAACATGCATTTTTCGTGCTTGCATTTTCAATGGAGTTAGTCTATTGGGGGAAGTGTGGTTGGTAGTATGGTGGGTGAGACTTGTGGTGTTTGGTATGGCTTTTAGGTAGAAGTTACATCGAGTTATATGATACCTCGGTGCATGAATAATATAAGAGTTCCTACTTCGAGTCTTCGACTATTAAATGGAACAATTGCATATTTACCCTTATAAACACCCCCTAATTGTATATTTACCCAACTAAAAATATCAATAGCATATATCCCTAACATTATTAAAAAAATGATTTATTTGCAAATTAAAATGATTTATTGGAGGAAATATGCAATTTATTTTTATTGTAGGGGAAGTATGCATTTAGTACTTTTTGAAGGAAGAAATATGCATTTAACCGTCACTAATTAATTAGATAGTAACTTCAGATTTAAATTATTTTGCCTATTGATTTAATTTTAAAATTTTGAAAAAGCATATCTAAAAGCATTACTTTACTTGTATCACTTGATAAAATTTACTAATTTCATTCTTGTTCTTTTTAAAAATATACAAAATCGTGGTACGTATCAAGGGTTCAAATAGTAGTAATAACCATGGTTCGGATGTGCAAAAGTTTTATATTGCGTTTCTCCCGTAAAAAAAAGTCATTGTTTTGTCACTGTCGACAATCACACAAATTTTGCTTCTAGTTACAGCGTTATAGCTCAAACAAGGATTTTGGTGATTGTGAATCAAAATCGAAAGGTTTGGGATGGGTTCAGATAATGCAGAGAGCACATATAGTGGTAATGCGTTGAGATGATGCGGAGGTGCACAAAGGTTTAGGATGGGTTGTTCAATTAATAATAACATTTTTCTAATCATAACTACCCAGATTTAAAATATAATCTCAATGTTTTTATAAAAAAAATATTTTATTTTGTTTTATTAAATTGCAAAAAATGAGGAATTTGATGCTAGGTAAGGCTTGTACACCCACAACTTAGGGTATTTGAGAGTAGCGAAATGATACTTATGAGGTGTCTTATACTTATTGATGGGTGATAAAGATAGTGAGAGTACATGAGAACTCCACCCATCCACCGGCCTTAAGTTGCATGAACAAGAAATGTAGGCTTTAATTACAAAATACTATAATTACTTGTTAATACGATCCAATCATTAATATCATGTGTAAGAGTTGTTAAGTTTATTACAATCATACGTTTCTTTATAGTAATAGTACTAGGTTGGTGCTCGTGTGTTACACGAATTAAAACCATCATAATATGATATGCAACTTAAATGAACCTCTTTAATTAACTTTCTTTAAATTCTTTCAACTACTTAACTAATCCAAATTGAATTACAACACTATTTCGTGTTCAAACTATCATCTTCTCTTACTTCAAATACAAAAAAATATCATATTTGAAAGATCCATTCATTAACACCATTGATGATCATCATAAGCACCAACCCAAAGAAATGCAAATCTCTTTCACCCTATCTTTCAAATGTTGCTAGTTGTGCTTTGTGTTGGTCCAGAAGATCGTTAATCCGTGCTATATATGATATAGATCAGATCACAATCAATTGATACCACTAGATCTAGCAACAACTGATTGTGATTAATGACCAAAACTCACACAAACCATTAAAACCCATTAACAAATGATTAATTAGAAGGTAATTAGATGAAGTAGAATAGGATGGAAGCAACAAAGATATAAATCAGTCAATTCCTTGCTATAAACAACCAGATTCGAACTCAGTATCAAAGAGAGAATTGTATTCAATAAGTTCCAAAGAGTTGTGTACAAAATAGCCTAAAACAACTATTTATACAGTAGCTAGTGTCGCAGGTAGTGTCGCATAACCGACACTGCCTGCTCGTTAAACTAAGACTAGTGTCGCATGCAGTGTCGCATGATCGAATGACTCGGGTGGTACATCCAAAAACTAAAGTTGGTGCATGCAAAAACTAAGACAAGCTGCACCCGATCGAATGAACTGTGTGGTCCATGCAAAAACTAAAGTAATTTCGGGTGCACACGGAATTATGAAAGTTGGTGCATGGAAACCATAGCAAGTTTTGTCAGGTGTTTGAGGGCAATGCGAGAAATGTAGTATGACAAGAGCATGGTGGATACGCCGGTGGTACATCCTATATATAAGTGTTTCTATCATACTGTCAAGTGAAGCGTTGTTGCGACATGTGATGTCCTGTGTTGTTCTAAGTATTATATTCAAATGATAAAACCTATCGTATACCATTGAGTAAGATAAATCAAAACTCTAAGTTGATCTAAAAATAACAATCAGTTACTATCTGAACCTATGTAGAAAATCATATATCAATTCTTATCATACAAAAATGAAAATTTAACAATTGTTCTCGCAAGTTACCATTTGTCATTGCCATCATCTTGTGATCAAGTTGGTGTATTCTAATTCAACTCCTCGAGACTAACGTATCCTTGTTCAAATCATAAGAGCTAAATAACGTAAGTACATTTATAATGGAATTTAAATAAGCGCATCTTTTCGTTTCATCTTTTGTTTCGGTTTAAACAAATTTCGGGACGAAATTTATATAAGGTGGGGAGACTGTGACATTTGCCCTAAACCCAAACCCGAATGCCCGACTTGAACCCAAAGTTATCTATCTTTAATGTATTCGAATTCATTTCTCCTTTAAATGTAACGTTTGGTTATTAATATTTATATATAAATATGTTGAGCGTTACGTTATTTTTCTCGTCTTTAATAACTCACGACCAAATTATTAACCAATGTTTACTAAATTAATTACTAAATGTCAAATACAATTATTAAATCTCCAAAATAAATAAAAATTGTATTTTATAAAAGTGATTTTATAAACGTCACGAGATATCGGGGTTAAGTTAGTTAGTTAAAATAAAGATTTAATTAACTTTGGGTGAAAAATGTAAAGTTTAAAACTTATATTAAAAGTTTTTAGATCTAATAAATATTAACTAAACCTTAAGGGCCAAACTTGTAAATAATGAAAATCAAAACCCAAACCCCCTGTATCCCTCCCGTGAATCCGGCTATTTACGCCGGAGCAAATTCCGGGCAAATTCATTTTCCGGCAAGACTATTTTTCACGCTTTTTAGTTATTTCAATGAAGTGAAAACTTTCCTAAATCGTTTTTACCAATTTTCGAACCTTTATACTCGTTTACAGCTTGATTTACGCGTCGATTGACTCAATCTTTGTCAAATCCAAATCCCATTCCGTAATTAACTCGGCAATCAACGAATAAACATTTCCATTCTACTTTTAACACTCGACTAACACTCGTCAAACACTCGTCAGTCAACAAAACATCTCCATTCTCATTGAAAACAATCGAACCAAACACCAAAACTCCGAATTCCGGCGACTTCATCATTTTTACCCTTCGGAGCATCAATACAGGTACTTTTTGGATTCGTTTCAATCCTCTCAATCATCTACACCTTTCTAAACCATCGATTACATCTCAATTCATTCCAGGTTCACGGATTTTTTCATTAAAACAGTCGATTTCTTCTTTGGTTCGAATCCGTATCAAATCATCATGAATCTGTAAGTTCTGTATATCAAAATGATCTTGAGATCATGGGGATTAAAAGCCCTATGTTTGTTTGGGATTGGATTAACAGGTTAAAACTAATTTAATGGTTTTTGAATCTAGGGTTTGTAATTGAAATGGGTGTTCTTCACTTACAAAAGTTAAAGATATTAAAAATCAGATTATTTAACAAAAGGTTCAATTGGTTCAGTGGAATGTTTCTAGTACCTCAGTGCAAGTCATGGGTTCGAGTCCCATGACCTCTTTTCTTTAGTTTTTATGATTTTTCACATGTTAAACATTTAATTAAACTTTTCTAATAACTTAAATAACAGATTTAAGTTATATATATATATATATTTTTTTTTTAAAAAAAGGCATAAAAACTTATAAATAATGTTTCATGAATATTAGTATTTATACAAATATATATATATATATATATATTAAACACATTTTAAGGATTTCAAAACTTATGATTTATAGATTCAAATACTAATGTTACATGTATATAAGTATTTGAGTTATACAAATATATATTAAATACACTTTAAGGATTTTGAGATTTATAACTTCTATATACAAATAATAAAGTTATTTAGTATTTTGAATTTGCACGAAAGTAAAATATAAGAAGAAATACTTATATGGATCCGTATAAAAATATGATACAAAAATACTATAACGTTTCGCGTAAAATCCCAATTTGTATTTCAAAACCCTAATTCCTAATTTGTATTTGAAAACCCTAATTCCTAATTTGTAATTTAAAACCCTAAAATCCCAAATCCGAAACCCTAGATTTTCTGGTTTTGATTCTTGTTGCTATGTTATTGTTTCGTTTCTAAGTTAGGGTTTTTCCCAATTAATTAGGTGATACTAATATTTGGGCAACCCTCGGTTCGTTATTGTTGCGTTTCCATTTCGGTTATCTATTGCATTTCAAGGTGAGTAAAATCACTCCCCTTTTACTTTTACATTTTGGGGCTGAAATATGTTCAATTACTATACAATGTTTTCAGTTTTCTATTTGCTTTTCAAATGAGATCATTAAATGTGTTAGTCTTGTTCGCGGCAAGATGCAATCCTTATGTGGTAGTTTAAAGTAGTATTGTTACTTAGTAATCACACCGGTACAATGTTAGCGCTAATGGTTTGATAAACCCACCTGCATTTATTTCAAAACAAGTGATTTAAACCCGGCCATTCAATTTCAATGTTACAAGTTACTATGTTACAAGTTGCTATACGATGATACAAGTTGCTATGTCCCTAAATTGCTAAACTAATTATTGATAACTTATATCGAGACAGTTACGTGATGGTTGTTAAAAAGGTTATCTTTAATTAATAACATGAGTTGGTTCCTCATGACAAATGATTACAAGTTGCTATACAACGATGGTGTTCAATGTGTGTTCAAGGTGTCATGGTCGAGAATGATATGAAATAGCTATGCATGTAAGATTGCGCAACATATTATGATGATCTCGGATTTCTTTATTACTATATATCAATTGTGGTTTACTCACTAGCTTTAATTAGCTAACTTTATTTTTTACATATTTCAGGTGGTGTTTGAGCCTTTTATACCTTCAAGACATAGGATGCCTATTGGACTTAGAATAATTGAACAATAAATTACTTTGTGCCGGTCTTTATTTCTGAATTTATGACTATTTATTCCTCATTTATGTCACAACAATTACTGCTTAAATGATATTAAAATATGCTTTTAGTGTGCCATGTGCTTTGTACTATTGATATCCAATTCCAATGACAGCCCAGTGTTTCCGCCGCCGGGCGGGGTGTCACACCTTCCAGCAAATCTGTCAGCTCTCGAACATCTTCACGCAAATCCACCTGTTTTTGCACGCTCTCAGCGAGCTGCTTCACCTCCTATCTAATCCCACGAGACCGATTCGCTACTCTTTCAAACAATGCAACTTCTTTCTTAGTTTCAGCTCCGGCTCCAACTCTGATGGGGTTTTCACATAGAATCTTCAAATCGTCATCTGAAAAGCTGAAAACCTCCATCGGGTCAAACAACCTCCATTCAGTTCCATCTTTCACAGTACGACCGCCTCCCCCATCTGATTATCGTAAAACCACTTCTCAAACTCTTGTAATCTCGACGGGCTTGGGTCCGGAACTCTCAATCTCAGTACCGTTTTAATTTGTTTCAGCTTCAGAATGATCTTCCCTTTCCTGTCACCCAATCCAAGTCTTTATTCGATCGTTTACGCTCCAGTTTATTATATCGAAAATGTCACACGCCCAAAATCCACTAACGGAGTTTTACCGTTAAATGTGTGTCAAACCAGGATCTCAGTCATTAGTTACACCAAACGACGCTATATGAATTTAAAACATACGTGTCTCATTAAATGAGAAAATTTATTACAGAGTTAACGTTTAAAAGTTTGCGGAAGCGTAAGCGAAATGTAATGCCAAAATATTAAATGGAAACTAAAGGCGCAGTACACGCGCCCAATACAAGATACAAAGTTTAAATAGACATTAAAATCAAAACATGGTTTGTAATGCATGAAAATGTTTAAATGAAAAGCCGTGACTCCATGCCATGTCCTAAGTGCGTGGTACCTCAGTGACCTATAAAAGTGAAAGTCTAACAAGTGTCAACACGACGGTTGGTGAGTTCACATAGTAAATATAAAACCAAGTAAGTTTAGTTGCGAGCAGAAATATAAATTAAGTATGTCATTGTAGGTAGCTAGTCTACAGCACATGTCCTTAGAGGCGTATGTATCTGACCGAAGCTGACGTATGTACACATTAAGTGCATTTTGCCCGTTCGTACATCCCAGCAGGATGCACTGTAAGTATGTTAGGTCATTCAACACCCGTTCGACAGGTCCTTCTGTCGTGCTAGCGCGACTAGCCCGGGTGGGGTTTGTCAAACCCAGTAGTACTACTCAAAATTTCCCCGCTATTTCACAAATACTAACGGTCAACTAGGTATCTATGAGGTCTTTCATGAACAAAATAAAAGTTGCTCTAATCCAGACATGCGACATACTAAATTCGTAAATCCGTAAAAGTATCCGTCCGTGTTCAGCCCATAAAAGGGTATAATAGTAAAAGTGCAGTTTAGTGAACTCACCTTAGGTTGCGCAACAATTCAGTTTCTAAAAGCACACAGTAATACAGCAACCTAAATAACAGTAGGTCTATTAATGTGTGTTCATGTAGGGTCATAGTACCCTATGCATCCAAATGGTCATACAATTTGTGCGAGTTTGGAATAGTTTGACTTTTTGTCCCAGTTTGACCAAGTTTGACTTTTAGTTGACCCGAGTTGACCCACGACCCGTTGGTGATTTATTAAGTGTAAGCACGTTACAAATGATGTATTTAACTATATTACATTCGCATGCCACATTGCACGTCACACATTCAACAAATTGAAATTCAAATTCCACAAAAGTTTCCTTTATAGGAAAGTCGGATTTGTAAAGTATACTTGCATATTTCAACATCCTAAGCATGTCAACTATTACACAAATACCGTAGCACGCTACACAAGTCAACAACACATACTAACACTTTGCGGTTCCTACATAAGGCATACTAGCATGCGTGGTCGTTCCTAAGCAATACATAATGTTCACATGTTTTGTGCAATTAGCATAATAACAACTTTCATCATGCATCCTAGTTAACTTGCATATACAACTTAGACTTCAAATAAAAACACTTTCAAGCAATCGTTCTACTAACCAACTAGCACCTACCAAAGTCCTCTCATGACCAAGGCATGTTTTCTAAGTACCACATGCCTACAAACATTCATATGCAAGTCCAAATCATGTATATATATCCGAAATTACTAAACATGCTTCCTAGTCAATTTCCATGTCAAAAAGTTTCTACATTTAGTAAGTGTTCCAAACCAAGTCGAATTCACACGTTCAATTTCTCAAAATTCATCTAACATATCTTCTAAACATGCTAGCAAGTCCATAATGATCATTATATGTCCGTAACATGCGATTTCACACAACCTCTAACACAAAAGTTACTATTTTTAGTAATCTAACAAAACGTTCACGAAATTGCAAAACTAAGTAAACAACCTACATCCAATTTATCATCTAACCCTATAATCAATCACACTTCATACAAATCATGCATAATCATCAAGTTTCAATGATTCCATACCAACCCTAATTCCACTAGTACACTTTTTGCACCAATTTCGTCATCTAATCATCAAAATAACCATTTACATATAATCACTAAACCATTTTCACAACACAACATCAATTTGGTCAATTTGGATGAACTAGGGTTTCCAAAACATGAGATTTTCGCAACATATATAAAAAATTAAGATAAACACTTACTAGTATTGCCTTTAACACTTCGATTAACAACCGAAATCACCAAAAATTGAACCAATTAGCAACAAAATAATCTTGCAATGGTGCTATAGTGTGCGACGGCTTCTAGGGGAAAAAATAGAAAGAGTTTTGGCCGTAAATTATGATTAGAATTAGGTTTAGGGTTTAGTTAATTAGTTAACTAATTTGATTAGATTAAAATGGTGGGCTTTGGGCCATCCATGGGTCACATGGATGATCCACGGGCTCCATTTTTGTTCCGGTTCGCCACACAATGAAAAAACTTTATCAAACTTAAATTCTTGTTCCATAGAATTTTACCGAAACTCGTAATTGATTAAAACCGGTAAAATACGCGGTCACACGAAAGTTCAACAATTAAGTACACATATCAATTAAAATGTATATTTATTATATTTGTATACATTTAAGATCACCAACGCCCGGGTATTAACTCATGTGGTCGTTTCGTGTGTACGTTTGTGTAACAGTTTGTACATTTAATTCACCAAATTAAATGAAAAGTATAATTGTGTTAACGTGATTAACATAGTTTGACTAACGAGGTTAACCTGAATTTGTCGGGTGTCACATCATCCCCTTGTTGAAGGAATTTTCGTCCCGAAAATTGTATATGGTCATTAAAATAAGTTTCGAGTTGTCACATCCTAAAACATTTTTGTCCCGTAACATATCCGTTCACTTTGTTTTTATATTTATTTAGCTGTTCGGAATTATTATTTTATTAACTCACCAACATCCGTGTATTAACTCACGTGATCTGGTAATTCCTTAGATTGTCGTTACATGTAACTGTTTGTGTAATATGTAGCACGTTTAACTCAACTAATTAAAGATGGAGTATAATTTCATTAGTAGAAGTAACGAGATTTTGTTAACGGGGTTAATCTGAAATTCTCGGGTGTTACATCATCCCCTTGTTGAAAGAATTTTCGTCCCGAAAATTTAACCAATAGTATTAGTATTTGATGTTGTCATTTGAAATAATTACCGACGCTTGTACATTATTTGATTTTTCACACTACTACGTAACTCTGGTCCATGCTTCTAGGTTCTAGCCACTTCGACTATAGTGATCTTACAGTGTTTGAGTATTCTGAATTCTTTGCCTATTATTTCAACTGATTTTCCGTAAAACGTTGTTGTTCACCGATTGTGACGACGAGTGTTCCATCACGTAAGAGCTTGATTAGGTTGAAGACATCAGAAATGTTGTGCATCATGTTTGTCTTTTAAAACTGACCCAGTCAATGATCTGGAAGGCCAATACCCTAGGGTCTCAAATGGTCTAATGTATCATGATTTTGATGAAATTCCAAAGTTTTTGGATGGGATTTACAAATAGCGATTTCTATGTTGTATATTTATGGGATTTAGATTAATGAGTTCCACGTTGTTATTAGCTACCCGAGGATTGACTACTAACTGAAGAGTTCATTTATTGGTATAGATTGTTAGACTAAGACAACTTGTGTACAAGTTAAACCGGGTGTAGGTACTTGACTTCATTAAAGAAGCGTTGTCAAAACGCGGTCTCAAGGATGTCATGGACATTCAAAAAAAATAGATAAGGGATGAATTTTGATACTATCTATATGTTCGGAACTACGCGAATTAAGCAAGAATGATCAAGGAACTTAATAAGTATTCGTAATTCGTTGTAGTCGATAGAAAAGTGGTTGGATGATGATGTAGGGTAAAATGTTATTAATGTTTGTTTACTGAAGTAGTATAAAAATGAAAGTGTCTATGTTACATGAAGTGTTCCTAATCCTTTGGACTACAATTGATTTTCTCTTTGATGGGATCCGAGTATTACGGTTAGAAGTGTGCCCGGGGCATATGATATGCCAAACATTTTCTCACTGGGAAGGTTTTCAAGAATGTTATCTTAGACTTCGCCATACATTTGATTCCATAGTTGTTACAATTACAATACCTCAATATCTCGTTCCACTTCCTGCGTATGATCACAGTTTCATGCTGGTCATCTCATTACTAAGTTCCTAATTTGTTGTTTAGTGTTTCAACCTAGATAGTTTTATGGTTGTGTTACTGTATTATCAAGCTCTTGTTGTTACATGACTTCTGTTGTATCTTTAGATTTTAATTCCTACAACACTAGCCGAAAACAAGAGTTCTAAAGGCCACATGTTTTAATTGAACTCCAGGGTATTGTTTACAAGGGTGTGAGGGAGTATACGATAAACAAGCCATTTTCCTCATAGAGGCAGGTTCCATGAGATTCGTAAGCCGACATTAAATGGGAATTAGATTCGGATATTCTTTATGGAGATATAGTTTTAGTCCAGTTCATTATTTGTGGTTTTAGCTCCCTAACATACTAGGTAAGGGTTCCAGTATCAAATAGTAATATTCTAGCGGTGATTTTTATAACGGGATTCATCATACGGTAGAGTTTAGATTCACCATTTGAGGATATAAAAGACGATGAGGTATAACAGTCCGATTTGAAGTCTAGGGTTCCAAGTTCATTAACGGATTAGAAAGGATCTCATGTTATATCACTACATGTGTCGGGTGGCTTCAGTATCATCATAGCTTATACGGTTTCCTCTACTAGGACCTTCACTAGTTAGAATAGCTAGGTTGAAGTTTCTTACATGGCGGCTAAACACTTTTTTTTAAGGAAGCTAATTAAGTTAAATATGGAAATTGCTGGATAATAGAGCTTCTACGAAGGGACGTCAGGCGTCCAAAGTGCCAACGGATAATCAGAGTATCAATATTATGTTTCTTGACAATTACAAATGTGTACCGGGAATGAAACAAAATAGAAAGTGGTTACCCTGGACCGTAATGAGTAAATCTCCCTCAGAACATCAACTGGTAGTGTTGGTTTATTGTTGGTGGTGGTAATCATCACCAGAATTCTTAGAGTCGTGAAATGTATTCCAAATCAGAATTTATATGCGTGCGTCAGTTATGAAATGTTTGGTTTTTATTGTTATTGTAAATAAAGGATATATGAGAGTTATACTTTACCTGAGTACCTAGTAGGTTACCCTATAAGTGATAGATCAAACAGCTTTATAAGAAATTTCGTGTTTATATATTAAAGTTTCCCAGGTTAATTGTCGGCTTGGTTTCAGGTCCACATCCAACGTACCGTTAGTGTTTATATATAGGGTGTACCGTAGCTAACCCACCACACCACCAGCACCTTGAAGGTGTACCTGTCACCCACTAATATTCTTGCCTATCTTACCAAGTCATTTAAAGGGTTGAGGTGAAGGAACCTATGTTAAATGAAAAAGTAACGTTATAATATATACCGTAACATCGGTTATGTATTAGAATTTTATGTGGTTCAAATGTGAATAATCACAAACTTGAGACTTTAAGAATGCTTAACTTGGATTCTGCTCTACCAAACAGGTAACGAAGTTTGAATATATATCAAGATGTACGGAATGTAGATAAGGTTTTCGAATTAAATATAGGTTCTTTAAAGATGAAAATAATAATAATAATATTAATGATAATGATAATAATAATAATAAAATAAATTAAATCCAATACGTGTTTTACGATAATGGAGATGTAGATTGGGTGTATTAGTTAACGTTTACAAGAGTCCTGGATCGAGGCAAGTCATCCAACTAGATTGAACCATATACATACCACATGTGCGGTTCGCCAGGGCATCGCTAACAATTGGAACATCATGAGCCGGAATTGTTTCTAGGTAACTTATTATCAGAAATAACTTTAACTTCTGTTTAACTTGTAGAATTGATAATAGGGTACGATTAGGTGAGGTACTTCTTGAGCGAGCCTGGTATGTTCCGAGGTATTCACATGAAGGTTTATGTGATACAGATTTACTTCACACGAAGTGATTTTGAATGGGAAATATTACGCAGTTGGTTCGTCATATCAACAGGATGTTATTTTTAAATAAGTTGTTGGCTTTATAAAGCTCCTCCATGGAGTCTTAACAATTATTGAGTTTGTTTAACAATCACTTGCAGATACAATGATGTTAAGATATTACTGGTGTGCTAAAAGATTATAGTCCGTAGACTGGAATTTATGATTTTTGGGAGTTAAGTAAGGCGAATGTTTTAACTGGAGGATTCATATTGTTTGTATGAAGGATGAGTCATCATCATTAGGGGTCAAATATAGTAGTAATTAAACATTATGAGGTTTGTCAATATAGATCTTTGTTCTTATTTGTGTGTTATCAAAGCAAGAATTTAATTATCGGTGATTTAGTTGCATAATCGTAATGTGTATGTAGTTTTAAGATAACCGGTGATATGCCATCAAAGGATGTATTGTAACTAATAGGTGGGTTTTATGGGTTCAGTCAAGCATAAAATATGGTATCAGTGCGTTATTTAGAGATGGATGTTTGTTTCAGATGAATTTGTACTGATTGGTTCATTACTGTTGTGTGTCTTCTTGGGTACTACCGACATGGCAGACTTTTCCAGGATCATCGTGTACCTGTAAATTCACCATTACGTTGCGCACCCGTAATCGTCAATTTACCTTACACAATCACCCAAGTTCGTCTCCCACCGGGTACATTAATCTTACGTTTAGTTATGCTCTTGGAT
Source organism: Tagetes erecta (assembly GCA_030867185.1). Classification (NCBI taxonomy): domain Eukaryota; kingdom Viridiplantae; phylum Streptophyta; class Magnoliopsida; order Asterales; family Asteraceae; genus Tagetes; species Tagetes erecta. Next base: position 7,081,865 of record CM061487.1, read on the forward strand.
TTACATTTATCCGTATGATAACGCTATCCCATGTCAAGTATTGAATGTGTATAAGTGTACGATAATCCTATAAGTAGGAGACAGCTATACTAGATGTATCAGTGTGATGTATCAATGGGTCGCATGTATCAGGTATGGTGTAAGTTCATACTAAGTGTAAGACTACTAGTCTAAGCACAATCTAAGTGTATGATGTGTATAAGCAGCGGTAATATCAAATCAAGTAGGTAGCACGTTGTGGATCACACAATAAGTGACATGTTACAACTAGTAGGGGTGTTCAAAAATATCCGCATCCGAAAACCCGATCCGAAAATCCGATATTCCGAACCCGAAATACCCGAAATTTCGGATACCCGAAAGTTCGGATATCCGAACTTCGGATACCCGAAATTTCGGATTCGGGTTCGGATAGTAATTTTGAACTAATTCGGATATTCGGATTATCCGATTATCCGAAAACCAAATTTTTTTATTTTTTATTTTTAGATTATGTATTTAATACATTTTTAAAACTATGTTTGTAAACTTAAAGTTAACATATATTTAGTATTCCAATTACATTCACGGCCTCCACCCTCCGGCCTCAGACCGATGCACGCTCCGACAACCCACTGTCGCATGCTTTGACAAGTCGACAACCCATCGGTGCACGCCTCCGATCACGTTTTTACCTTGTAAACGCATTTGTACTTTTTTAATACTATTCTTTATAGTCTTTTTTTATATTATTTTCTAGAATAACCAAAACATAACTTATATTTGATTTCATTATTTGTTTTTCAAAAGTGTGAGAAATTTAAAAAAAACTTCATAATCATGCATTCATGTTTACGAAAATTCCAATATTTGATTTTTAGTTAGTTTTTTTGATTGTCGACTTATAAGTCATGGTCATGAGACAAGTAGCGAATTTGTCATATGTGTAAAGTGGAGGATTATTTGAATGTCTTGAAACGTTTGGAGTTTATGTTTGATTAAAACAACTTGTTATTTAAATATTTGTATTTTTAATTGTCTTAAGACTTTTTTGGTTAGTTGCTTAACATTAAGGCTAATTACCTTCTACTACCGAAAAGAGGAGTTTACCACCGCCTACATATTCCACTCACTCTATCCTCTTTGATCCTTAGATTGAATGAAATGCAAAAAAAAAAAAAAAAATCAAAATTTTCGGATAATTGGATACTATCCGAATCCGTATCCGAACTTTCGGGTATCCGAAACTTCGGATTCGGATACGGATAGTGAAAATCACTATCCGAAATTTTCGGATATCCGAAAATTCGGGTATCCGAAATCCGGATACCCGACTTTGAACACCCCTAGTTACAAGTATCAAAATGTCTCGTATCAAGGGACATGTTATAGCATACGAATGCGTCATAATAAGTGACGTGTAATAGCACATAATAGGTCGCAAAACTAACAAGTCAAGACCTCAGTATGAATGAGTTTCTGGACAAAAATCCATTACTGTTGTTCATGTACCCCTATCTTAGGCACCGGTCTCTGCCGGTTGGTTGCCATAATAAGGTAGGTAATTCGAAACTGAATTGTTTAGGTTTCATATGAAACCAGTTTGTTGCCATAATCTTGTAAGTTTCAAGTTATAATGAAATGTAAACATTTTCTAACTATGGCCCCCTAAAAAAAAATTTTGCCTAAAAAGCGGAATACTTTTGAACAAGGTCATTGTCAAATATTTCTCATGCATATTTCAGTGAACAATTCAAAACTAGCAGATACATACCTAGTTTAAGCTTCACTAGCAGAGCAAGTCACTAAAATTTTTTTTTGCCCTAAAGTGTTACATAATACAAGCTAGTCACTTCATATAATGCTAGTGTATGTGTAAATAACGTGTATATGGGTCACAAATAAATTTTTCACAAGTGCAACTAATGTCATTTCTGAAATCGAGTGTGTACAAGTCCCTAACCAATAATAAGTTCATAAATAATTCACTCGGTGCAACTAATGTAGTGTACAGTTATAGTCTAGAATGCAATGCAATGCAAACCTAGTTCGCTATAACCAATGGCTCTGATACCAATCTGTCACACCCCCAAAATCCACTAACGGAGTTTTACCGTTAAATGTGTGTCAAACCAGGATCTCAGTCATTAGTTACACTAAACGACGCTATATGAATTGAAAACATACGTGTCTCATTAAATGAGAAAATTTATTACAGAGTTAACGTTTAAAAGTTTGCGGAAGCGTAATCGAAATGTAATGCCAAAATATTAAATGGAAACTAAATGCGCAGTACACGCGCCCAATACAAGATACAAAGTTTAAATAGACATTAAACTCAAAACATGGTTTGTAGTGCATGAAAATGTTTAAATGAAAAGCCGTGACTCCATGCCATGTCCTAAGTGCGTGGTACCTCAGTGACCTGTAAAAGTGAAAGTCTAACAAGTGGCAACATGCCGGTTGGTGAGTTCACATAGTAAGTATAAAACCAAGTAAGTTCAGTTGCAAGCAGAAATATAAATTAAGTATGTCATTGTAGGTAGCTAGTCTACAGCACATGTCCTTAGAGGCGTATGTATCTGACCGAAGCTGACGTATGTACACATTAAGTGCATTTTGCCCGTTCGTACATCCCAGCAGGATGCACTGTAAGTATGTTAGGTCATTCAACACCCGTTCGACAGGTCCTTCTGTCGTGCTAGCGCGACTAGCCCGGGTGGGGTTTGTCAAACCCAGTAGTACTACTCAAAATTTCCCCGCTATTTCACAAATACTAACGGTCAACTAGGTATCTATGAGGTCTTTCATGAACAAAATAAAAGTTGCTCTAATCCAGACATGCGACATACTAAATTCATAAATCCGTAAAAGTATTCGTCCGTGTTCAGCCCATAAAAGGGTATAATAGTAAAAGTGCAGTTTAGTGAACTCACCTTAGGTTGCGCAGCAATTCAGTTTCTAAAAGCACACAGTAATACATCAACCTAAATAACAGTAGGTCTATTAATGTGTATTCATGTAGGGTCATAGTACCCTATGCATCCAAATGGTCATACAATTTGTGCGAGTTTGGAATAGTTTGACTTTTTGTCCCAATTTGACCAAGTTTGACGTTTACTTGACCCGAGTTGACCCACGACCCGTTGGTGATTTATTAAGTGTAAGCACGTTACAAATGATGTATTTAACTATATTACATTCGCATGCCACATTGCACGTCACACATTCAACAAATTGAAATTCAAATTCCACAAAAGTTTCCTTTATAGGAAAGTCGGATTTGTAAAGTATACTTGCATATTTCAGCATCCTAAGCATGTCAACTATTACCCAAATACCGTAGCACGCTACATAAGTCAACAACACATACTAACACTTTGCGGTTCCTACATAAGGCATACTAGCATGCGTGGTCGTTCCTAAGCAATACATAATGTTCACATGTTTTGTGCAATTAGCATAATAACAACTTTCATCATGCATCCTAGTTAACTTGCATATACAACTTAGACTTCAAATAAAAACACTTTCAAACAATCGTTCTACTAACCAACTAGCACCTACCAAAGTCCTCTCATGACCAAGGCATGTTTTCTAAGTACCACATGCCTACAAACATTCATATGCAAGTCCAAATCATGTATATATATCCGAAATTACTAAACATGCTTCCTAGTCAATTTCCATGTCAAAAAGTTTCTACATTTAGTAAGTGTTCCAAACCAAGTCGAATTCACACGTTCAATTGCTCAAAATTCATATAACATATCTTCTAAACATGCTAGCAAGTCCATAATGATCATTATATGTCCGTAACATGCGATTTCACACAACCTCTAACACAAAAGTTACTATTTTTAGTAATCTAACAAAACGTTCACAAAGTTGCAAAACTAAGTAAACAACCTACATCCAATTTATCATCTAACCCTATAATCAATCACACTTCATACAAATCATGCATAATCATCAAGTTTCAATGATTCCATACCAACCCTAATTCCACTAGTACACTTTTTGCACCAATTTCGTCATCTAATCATCAAAATAACCATTTACATATAATCACTAAACCATTTTCACAACACAACATCAATTTGGTCAATTTGGATGAACTAGGGTTTCCAAAACATGAGATTTTCGCAACATATATCAATAATTAAGATAAACACTTAGTAGTATTGCCTTTAACACTTCGATTAACAACCGAAATCACCAAAAATTGAACCAATTAGCAACAAAATAATCTTGCAATGGTACTATAGTGTGCGACGGCTTCTAGGGGAAAAAAAAGAAAGAGTTTTGGCCGTAAATTATTATTAGAATTAGGTTTAGGGTTTAGTTAATTAGTTAACTAATTAGATTAGATTAAAATGGTGGGCCTTGGCCATCCATGGGTCACATGGATGATCCACGGGCTCCATTTTTGTTCCGGTTCGCCACACAATGAAAAAAACTTTATCAAACTTAAATTCTTGTTTCATAGAATTTTACCGAAACTTGTAATTGATTAAAACCGGTAAAATACGCGGTTACACGAAAGTTCAACAATTAAGTACACATATCAATTAAAATGTATATTTATTATATTTGTATAAATTTAAGATCACTAACGCCCGGGTATTAACTCATGTGGTCGTTTCGTGTGTACGTTTGTGTAACAGTTTGTACATTTAATTCACCAAATTAAATGAAAAGTATAATTGTGTTAACGTGATTAACATAGTTTGACTAACGAGGTTAACCTGAATTTGTCGGGTGTCACAGAAAACTTTCCAAATTATCCTTCATTCCTGCCTTAATCTCCTCCTCTAGTAATCTCGCACGATCGCTTTGATCTGCGTTAATCAATGGGAGGACCGCCAAACGCCTCAAGTCCCATTTATAGAATGTCTTGAAGTGTTTGCGGTTGCTCACGTAGCTAATCCCTCCCCGTCTCCTCTTTATCATAAATTTCTTCAATTCCAAGTTAAATTCCAGCTAAAGATTTTATTGTCAGTATCTTTAGAGGTCGGGGCATCCATATTCTGAAACAAAGGCGTGACGGTTTCTGGTTCTTCCACCTTCCGGAACCAGTCAAATTTATCCAGCTCGAACACGTCACCCTCTACACCACTTCTCTGAGCCAAATAAACCATTTCTTTTTCTTCCGTCTCGTAATACTCAGGCTCGGAATCGTAGTCAACTAGCTGTTCATCTTCAACTTCTTCGTTCATTAGTTTCATCTCCGCATCTTTTTCCTTATCAGCCACAACTTCATCACCAGCTAAATCTATATTGATGTCGAGACAGAAATCATCAGCAATTTCTGTCTCTTTTCCAGCAATTCCACTCCCACTTGCACCGCTAAATCCACCGAAATCTTTGTGGCTTCTGCCTGTTTTCACCATCTCTTTCAAAGTGGGATACTTCGATATGTTTACCATCTCATTAATTTCAGTTTCAGTCTTCGTCACTCCTACTTTTACCTCCTTTTTAACCTCATTCAATTCAACCAGCAACTTCTTGATTAACACCTGTTGATCCAGCACTATCTTTCGCAGATCCTCCATCTCTGACTCTCTGTGCTTCTCACGCTCCTCCACATTCATCAATTTGCTCTTTACCATGCTTAGCTCATTTGCGAGCGACGTATTCAACCCTCGAATCACGTCCTCGTCCAACCCAGCAGCCCCCTTTTTCACAGTTTGCTTTCTAAACGTTCCGGGCATAGTTTCAGATGCTGGTTGCTTCTCCTTTGCCTTTTTGCTTCTGACATCAGTATAAGAATCATTTTGTGATTTATCAGCTGCTTTTCGTTTCTTCTTCCCTTTGGATTTGAAAATTTCAGATTCGATCTCATCTATCTCCTCCTCGAACGGTATTGGCTTTGGTCCCACATACTTCTTCCGTTTCCATATATCCTCCTTGATTTTCTCCCTCAATTCACCGAACCGTTTCTCTTCAGACGCTTTCAACTTCTCGATATATTCCCACCTTTCATCAGTATACATATTTTGGAAAAGATAGGTTATCTTTCCCGAAATGTCGTGTCTAGGTGCAGAGCAATCAGCAAAAATCCTCACTTTCATTCGCGTCAATTCCAAAGCGTCACCGAACTTCTTCAAATCTGGCATTAGTTCGTCGATGAAAATCTGTACAAACCATGGGTATAACAACCATTTATCCTTCTTGACAGAGGAGATGTTCTCAATCATATATCCGAATATCATTTATGGGATATTCGCCTTATCTCCCCTACACAAGTTTAGCATCGCTCGAGCCCATCCAAAATTCAGCCAATCAGTTCGTCCTTTGTGATGATCTAAACATACAATAATGACGTGGGCTATAAATCTCCACTCCTTTGATAAGAACGATTTCTTGATCTCCCGACGGTCCAAAAATTCAGTTCCTTTGTACCCCATCTCAAGAAATCCCTCATAAACATCAGTCAAACGCAGCAGTACAGGTGATCTAACATCTCGCTCCATTCTCAACATACGGGCTATAGAATCAACAGTAAGTACGATCTGTTCCCCCATCACAGTTGCCCTGATCTCCCCTGGATCTGCATTTAAGTTGTATGTGGCCGTCTCCTAGAAATCTCGGATATGCTGCTGATCTATCACCAGATCTTTTGTAACAGCATAAAATATTGGAAACACCTTCATCCATGATATCGCGTCTCTAAATCCAACAGACTTCGGGTCCTTATCGTTTAGATAAGAGAACACGTTCGAACGCATGTCGAACCTCATCGGCGGAGGAGGCTTCGGATCCATATAATAATCCTGAAATGTAAACCGAAAGTTGATTAGTAATAAAAATAAAGTTAAGAAAATAAAATAAAACAAAAGGAATAAAAATAAAAGATAATAAAAAATAGTGCCGCAGACATGCGACACATTAGTGTCGCATATTCATCGACACTGCTGTTTCGCAACAGCAAAGCATGTGCAACGACACTACACTGTCGCAACACCTCAGGCCTCCGACACTACCAACAATGTATGGGCAGCATGACATTGTTAGTGTCGCACATAGATTGAACTTTCATTCATTGTCGCAAGAAGAATAGTTAGTGTCGCAAAGCACGAAAAACCAACAGTCAAAGGAATCAAAACCATATCAGATCAACACCAAATCTAAATACATTACAGACGAAGGTTCGAAACATGTTAAAGAACAAAACTTACCGATTGAAATCAAGCAAAAACACTCTAAGATCAAGGATTGAAGTTTAGTGTGTGTTAGGGTTTAGTGTCGTGTATAATGTCTGATTTTGTGAAAAGCGAATAATAATCCAAACGACCCATATCAGATGAACATAAGACACGACGTAGTTTCGCAAACCCGACACTATAGTGTCGCATACCCGACACTATAGTGTCGCAAAGATCCAAAATTTAAAAAAAATGTTTTTGAGAAATAATAAAAGTCAAATCTAGTTAAATTACAAATATTTTAAAATAGTGTCAAGCCAAACTAATGAGGTAGATCCAAGACAACGACCCATTTTAGCTACAAAAGTTTAAAAGGAATCAATCAGTATAACACAATGGATCACGAGAATATCATAAATGAGTTTCGGGTAATCATCCGGAGAGGCGAAGATTTGGAGAGATTGTCAGTATGTTTGTCCATTTAAACCCAAGCCTTGTTCCTTTCAACAAACAACCTGTGACAATATTATCATGTTTTGGTTCGAAGAAGAAACTCTGGCAACTCGGTTTCCACAGATATTCAGCAAAGTGACTCGTTTTGACTTCATGACTTATTGAGTTTAGAAGATTCAGCAAGATTTTTTATAATTTGTAGGGACATAAACCTAGATCAAGTGATCAAGGTGAATGTATTTTTGGAGGTGAGATGGAGTTTTGGGTTTAACAAATGAAGCATCAAACAATGAACTTGATGTAGAAACATTGTGAGCTTATCTTTATATGGGATTTACAGATGATCAGAGCTCCAGGTCTATACTGACGTATAACAGAGGAGATGATTATCTGTACGTGCTGATGAGAGCTTCAGGTCTATATTTACATATAACAGAGAAGATCATCACTCCAGGTCAATGCTTCCGCATAGCAGAGAAGATTAACACGAGAACAAAAAATTCTGAAGAGCTAACGAGAAGTGTCATTCAGGGCTGCGGCTAAGGGTTATTTGGGAAAAATCAAGCACGAAACAAATACTCTCAGCCCATTTTTGTCAAAACTTATCACTTTGTGCAAGACAAATGTCTGTGAAAATGATCCTTATTACCGAGCTCTTTTTGAATTTAGTTTGATCACAGAGTTGTTGTCTAATTGTATTCAAGCTGAGCCTACTGACACATCAGTATACAAATCTCCTTCCTCCTTCTGACGCCGTCAACCCATATCTGAATCCTTCAAGAAACAAACAGTATTTTACATGAGATGAAGCACAATTATAAAATTTGTAGTACTTACTCCCCCAAAACCTTCAGTTTTTCAAACTGATTTTTTTCACAAATTTAAGAACGTTGAGATCAAACACAAAAAAATGGCCGACATTATCGTAAAATATAAGTAAGCAAACAGATTTTTCTTTCACATTTCTCCCCCCCCCCCCCTTATTTAAAGAATTAAAAAGAAATTAGACCAAGCATGTTAATTAATTCATAAAAACGAAGTTTATCAAACATTTTAGTGAAAAAATCAGCCTTTTGTTTTTTGGTGTCGATCGATATGATATTGATAAAACCCTTTTCCTGTGCATCATGGATAACATGAATGCGAGTTTCAATGTGCTTCGTTCGGGTGTGGTGAACATGATTCTTGGTAATGCCAATGACAGCCTCATTGTCGCAGAATATCGGAGTATGCAGAAAATTGATTCCATAATCGATCATCTGTTGCTGAATCCATAGAACTTGACAACAGCAACTGGAGGCAACAGTGTATTCAGCTTCACCAGTAGATAAAGAAAACGGTGGTCTATTTCTTGCTCTGCCACGAAACTAAACACTCCCCCAGATACTGACACCCACCAGAAACCGACTTCCGATCAAGTTTGCAGCCACCATAGTCACTATCAGAATAAGCATGAAGATCAAAGCTTCCTCCTTTTGGATACCATAAACCGAGACGCGGAGTTCCCTTTAGGTAACGAAAAATTCGCTTCACAGCCTTTTCATGCGACTCCTTAGGATTGGATTGATACCGGGAACAATAACCAACAGCGAAAGCAATGTTAGGTCGGCTTGTAGTTAAGTACATTAGCGAACCAATCATCGATCTGTAGCGGTGAGCATCGACAGACTTTCCTGATTCATCAGGAGTGAGACATGTTTGTGCTGTAAATGGGGACAACTCGGAAGAACTATTGTCCATTTTGTACTTTACTAAAATCTCCTGAATATATTTCTCCTGATGAATGAGTATACCATCGGGATTTTGTACCACCTGTAAACCAAGAAAGAAACACATCTCACCCATCATACTCATCTCGAACTTCTCCTTCATCACTTCCTCAAATTCTCTACACAAACTTTCATTTGACGAACGAAAGATGATGTCATCTACGTACATTTGAACCAGTAAAACGTCGTCACCGATGACCTTTTTGAAGAGAGTCATGTCAATGGTTCCTCTAGTAAAACCTTTGCTCAACAGATATTGTGTCAACGTTTCGTACCAGATTCGAGGAGCTTGATGTAGTCCATAGAGTGACTTGTCTAATTTGTAGACTTTATCAGGAAAATCCGGATCCTCGAAACCTGGTGGCTGACAGACATATATTTCTTCGTCGATATCCCCATATAAGAATGCACAATTTACATCCATTTGATAAAATTTTAAGTTTTTGTGTGCAGCATGTGCAAGGAAGATCCGGATGGCTTCAATTCTAGCAACAGGAGCAAAAACATATGTGTAGTCAATGCCTTCCTCTTGTGCGAACCCTTGAACGACTAACCTAGCTTTGTTTCGAACAACGACCCCTCTATCGTCAGGTTTGTTTTTGTATACCCATTTCGTCCCAATGGGGTATTTGTTTGGTGGAAGATCAACCCAGCTCGGATCTTGTAAAGCCATGTTAATGTTCTTTGGGACAGTTTGTGACAGAAAACAAGAGAATAAGCAAACGTTAATGAGACCAGATTGATGTCGTGTACGAACACCGTCAGAGATAGATCCTATGACCAACTCATGAGGATGATCTTTCAGTTCTTTGTAAAGTGAATTGGATGTGAGGATATTTGAAATAGGTACGGTAGATGAATCAAAAGGAATGTCTGCCGTATGAGAATCTTGAGGAAAAACAGCAGGTGATGTAGGATGAGATGCTGATGGTGAAGGAACAATATCAACAGTGTCAGGTGATGATGGCATAGGTAGTGGGGTAACAGGAGTAGGTGGAAGGATAACATGATCAGATAAAATGTCAGAATGTATCGGAACAACTTCTTCTTCTTCTTCTTCTTCTTCTTCTTCTTCTTCTTCTTCTTCGATAAACAGTGGTAAATTGAAAGAATTGAAGACAGTCGTGGCATCATAAAACCAGGAAGGGTCAGATCCAGTATCGCACATAATGGATTCCTGCCAATCGACATATAAAGATTCTTGAACGATTTTGGTACGTCTATTGTAGACCCGATAAGCTTTCTGAGAGGAGGAGTATCCAACAAAGAAACATTCATCAGAAACAGCTCCGGATTTTGACGTTTGAGCTTGAGTATTCAACAAAGTGCATGAACAACCAAAAGGTCGAAAGAAGTCAATCAATGGTTTTCATTTGTGGAATAATTCATAAGACGTCTTCATCTTGGCTTTCACGATCAACACCCTATTCAGCACATATGACGCATAATTTACAGCTTCAGCTCAGAAAATGATTGGAAGTTTTGACTCGATCAACATAGTGTGTGCAACTTCCACTAAAGTTCTGTTTTTGCGTTCTACCACTCCATTCTGCTGAGGTGTCCGAGCTGCACTGTACTGTCTCAAAATCCCCTTTTCTTCACAAAATGAGTCAAAAATGTGATTTCTGAACTCTGTCTCGTTATCGCTCTGAATAGCTTTCACCTTCTTCCCGCTAATGGTTTCAATCTTCAGAATAAGACTCTTGAAAGCTCCTGCAGTCTCCCCTTTGTTAGCAAGAGAAACTGACCTAAGAATATCTTGAAAAATCATCTGTAACAACCAAACAATAAGATTTCTTAGCAATGCTTTTGACACTAATTGGTCCAAACAAATTTGCGTGTAATAATTCAAGAGGACAAGAAATAGAATTAATCATTTTAGATTTGTGAGATTTCCTATGTTGTTTCCCCTTAGCACATGCCATACATTTCTCAACCACCGAAAAATCTTTTATGGGCAGGCCACGAACAAGATTATGTTTAACAAGTTTATTAATATTATCAAAATTAACGTGACCAAGTTTCCTGTGCCATAAAAATGCTTCAGAAGAGGAAGCTTTTGATAATAAGCATGTGACAGTAGAAGTTGACTCCTTCGTATTCATATCAAGCAAATAGGTGTCATTCTTCCTTGGTGCGCGCATCACGATCATATCTTCAGAAACAAAGAAATTCGGCTTCAGAAATAAACATCCATCGAAGTTGAAGAGAACAAGAATATTCTTGACACAAATTTGAGATACGCTCAGCAAGTTGAAGTGCAGCTCTGGAACGTAGTCCACTTTCTCTAATGTCAACGATCCATTCGATACTTCACCTTGACCAATCATTTTGCCCCCTTTCTTATCTCCAGCAAAAGCCACATACCCACCATTTATTATACGAAAATTAGTAAGCAGGTCTTTCAAATCAGTCATATGTCGAGAACATCCACTATCTACATGCCACAGACTATTTGGCTTCCTCGGACGTTCCTGACATAACCAAATAAAAAGGAAAATCAATTAGAAATAGGAACTCATGCCTTAGAAGACTTGGGTTTAAACAAAGAAAATTAGCATAAAAATGATTATTTATTGATGTGTGTAAAGTGTATAGATTTTTAACAATGATTTTTATCACACAATTGGGTTTTAAATTTATAAAAGACGACAATTACTTTAAGACTAACTACACACAATAGGCAAGTGTACCTATCGTATAGTAGTATAGCTTTAGGCAAGAATCGAATATCGATCCGTGGACACAATGTCTCCCAATACTAAACCTTCATTACTATTTAACCGGTCAAATAAGGATGGGTTGTAAATATTTTAATTAACTGAATTAGCTAATAATTAATAATGGAGGCAAGTTAACACAAATGAAGATAATCAATCAAAGAAAGGTATCACTTAGATTTCGAATCCGTTTAGCAAAACAATGACAATATGTACGAACCTTCGGTGAGATCATTTTCTACACATCATACATGGAAGTAAATTAGACTCCTGTCAAGGTTATCTAATCATATAACCATTCGGAAAGCTAGAACGATAAACACACAATAACCACCTAAAGTTATGCCATGAAGAACCAATGATACTATTAAGTCAATGTGAAAGATGGTTTGGACTCCCGTCAAGGCTATCCAAACCCATAAATCTTTGGAAAGTTAACACGATGAACACATGATAACCACCTCAATCCACGTAATGTAACAATAGCTATTCAACTTCTTCAACTTATGAATGTCCTAACCCGAATACATAAACCATAGATTTGCGCATTATCAATAGGTACACATACACAAAATTAGGAGATATCCATAACAAACACAATGGTTTTTTTAAACATATGTATAATGATGCACACTTGTTCACATTTCCTAAACATTCAACCCTCATTCACCATTCCTAGTCAAATGCCATAAATTACATACTAGCATATGCAATTCATGAATAAATGTCATGAAGAGAATATACAAACTAAGAACAAACTAACACATGTACATACTAATAATGAGCCTCTACTGTACTTTTTTTTTCTTTTCATTCTTGTACACAAAATAGCTCATTGTTAACTGATTCTTCCTTAAATAAACCGAAATAAACACTAAAATGATAGTTCTTTTTTTTTTCCTTTTCTTTTTTTTTTCTTTTTTTCTTTTTTTTAACCATAGGCACTACTAATGTCGATACATTCATAAATACAAAAAAATCCTATAAAAGTAACTAGATACGATCTAAACAACTAGTATAAGCCAGATTTTGACACATGGGTTTAAACATTATAAAAAAAAGGCTTTTAGGCTATGTAGGCTTAAGATGTGGGTTAAACAACAAAAAGGAAGGGGGCTCAACATGGGCGACTAGGGGAGATGATCGGGTATGGTAAAGGAAATGAAAAGGAAAGGTAAACAAAGTGGTTTATCCTAACGCCTCTATCATATTTATGCAATAACTTAGTTCATGATCTTGAAATGCATTGTCTAAGCAAGTTCTAAAATGAAAGCAACATTTGGCACACTCAAAATGTAACAAGAAGATGAGCATGATGAATTATGAAGAATGAATGCTCGAAAGACACAAAATTAAGCTCACAGAAATAGGGTGATGGGTATAGATGCAAATACATACATAATCATCATTCTTTTAACATGCCATGCTAAATTGATATTTCGGTACAATTTTATTTACAAAAAAAAAACTTGATGGTTTCTCTGATTCGTGCAATTCCAAAAATACAATCATGCTTAAGGATCTAAAATTTGACGCAATGGAAGCTGCATTTTTTGTTCCTTTTTTTTTGTAAAATATGTACTTTTTTTTGCCAATAAGAGGAGTTTTAACATGCAGAGATATACAAAAAAAAGACTAAAGTTGGTTAAAATAGACAAAAACTCCTCCCCACACTTGAATTGTACATTGTCCTCAATGTACAAAGGCGTGCAAATGCAATGTGAAAGCATAAGGTGGGAAAGAGAGAGACAACTCCCCTTGAGTGAAGTTTTGAATCCATGTGACTTCAAGTTCAATAACCAGTTACAACAAGTCCACAGCGACATCACGAGAGGTCTCCAACCAATATGTGATGACTAACACACTCAAGGAAGCAAAAAAAAACCATAATTTTTAGTTTTGCAAGGAAAAAAAAACAGGAAAATAAAGAGAGAAGAGGATAGCGTGAAACGTACCTGTGATGACAGAATTAGACAAAACAGTGGTGGTCATGTGCGATATCCCGATTTCGAAAATTGTTATTTTTTTTTCGAGATCGACGATGGGAGTGGTAGTGTGTGAGTGCTGTTTGAGTGGGGGAAACAAACTTGGGTTTTGTTTTCTTCTTTTTCTCGTAAATTATGACGTATTATAAGTTTATTTTGATTATAATTTTTTTTTGTTTTTTTTATATGGGTGTGTACAGACTTACATGGCTAGATCAACAGTGTGGGAGGGATTTGCTTACACGGGTGTGTAGCATTCTACATGGGCAAATCAGTAGGTTTTTGAAAAATTTGTCTACACGGGTGTGTAGACTTGTACACGGCCAAATCAGTATAAGTCCAAAAGATTTCTCACGTGGCTGTGTAGCATAGCTACATGGCCATATCTGTGAAACCTTCAAAAAGGGTGACCTTCTACCAAAAACAATGAAGTGTTTCCCACTAAACAACTACTTTTAAACACACATATGGTGAAGAAGAGGACTTACATGGTGATGTGCATCTTCTAATCCCAAGACAAATCACGCATCAACAACAATCCTCGCTCAACAAAAAAAGAAAGTTAATCAAATAAACATTAAAAAATCAAACAAAGATACAAAAGACTTAGAAAAACTCGGGTTGCCTCCCAAAAGCGCTTTGTTTATTAACGAGTCCTTAGCTTGACTCGACCCTACACATAGTTCATTCTTAAGAAAGTAATGGAACAAATTAACAAACGAGTGGCTTATGATATTTGAAAATCCATCCGACCCGTTTGACTTGGTGCATTTACTATCAGTTTGTTAGGAACAAAATAGTAAATGCAAACATAATGCAACCGGGTCATACCACCAACACTTGAATTTGCCTGGACCAAACCTGATACGTGATATGTAGTGAAGAAGGCGGTCATCTTTGTTGTTTTCCATACCCTTTTGGTGTTTGTAGAACCATCTTTTCACTTTTAGCATTTGACTTAAGTTTCCTTGTGCCATATCCCATGGTAAGTTGGATTCATATGACCAATCATCATCATGCTCACTCACAGGGCGGGTATCTTTGATGCAAGGTTGAGGATTAGGTGTCTCCTTGGTCATTGGTTTGCTGGTTAGTCCTACCGCTTGCAGTTTTACTTTTTGGTATGGTTCTTTCTTGACTTCCACGGTTGGCTTTCCATATAACAATTGTTCTAATTCTTTAAGATCGCCAACCGGGTCGAACTGACCTCCTTTCTCTTCTATAAGAGATATACTCACCAATTCATCTCTAAACTCGTCCTCCCATTGTACGTTCCTTTGTGATTCTTGCATCATATCATCCTCACAAGACAAGTGTGAAGTAAAGAGTGGATACAAAGAATCATGAATGGTACTAGATGCAAACAAAGGTACATAAGTGTGATACTCATAACCAGTCGAGCTAGTGGTGAAACACTTATCTGATTGAAGATTCGATGGATGCTTTACCTTCACATCTTTCTCATCATTGGTGAACAAACAGGGAGAAAGTGATTGTGGTGCATCAGACTCGAATTCTCTTTGAACCGGAGGTGGGACTTTTGTTTCATCCATTATTGTCTCCTTTTCAAGTTCTTGCTCTAGCACATCAGAGGACGGAGTAGATTGGGGTTCACTTCCATTGTTCTTATCTAAATCAATGTCGCGGTCTGTACTACAAGATGAACTCTCCTTTAGAAGTTGGACATAGAGCTTATTGACTTCAACACTCAATGCCTCTATTCTATGGCGGTTTTCTGCGAGTTCTTTAACATATTGCTCTTGTTGCTCAACCTCATCTTGACTACAACCTGTGTTCGGTTCTGAAAACATACGGATTCCTTGTTGCAAAAATTGATAAAATGATGGACGAGGCTCGCCTTGGAGTGGTGGAGTAGTATACTCTTCAAATTGTTATGAATAAGGATGTGACTCTTCATAACAATTTGTGGAGAACCCTTGTGACTGATAACAATCATGTGTGTAATGGGGTCCTTCACAGATCTCACACCAAACTTCTTCATTGTAATCCCCTTGATCAAATTGGTATCCTCCATAGTAACTACCGTAATAGTTATCCATGGAAGTCACTACAAAGAACACTTAAACAAAACAATCACGGGCACCAATAGTAATGAAAAAAAAGAAATAAACAAAACAAACACATAATAAACATAAAAAAATATATACAAATGGCTAAAGTAGTAATTTGGATCGTTCTTGAAATCACAACAGCGCCAAAAACTTGATGTGTGTAAAGTGTATAGATTTTTAACAATGATTTTTATCACACAATTGGGTTTTAAATTTATAAAAGACGACAATTACTTTAAGACTAACTACACACAATAGGCAAGTGTACCTATCGTATAGTAGTATAGCTTTAGGCAAGAACCGATTATCGATCCGTGGACACAATGTCTCCTAATACTAAACCTTCATTACTATTTAACCGGTCAAATAAGGATGGGTTGTAAATATTTTAATTAACTGAATTAGCTAATAATTAATAATGGAGGCAAGTTAACACAAATGAAGATAATCAATCAAAGAAAGGTATCACTTAGATTTCGAATCCGTTTAGCAAAACAATGACAATATGTACGAACCTTCGGTGAGATCATTTTCTACACATCATACATGGAAGTAAATTAGACTCCTGTCAAGGTTATCTAATCATATAACCATTCGGAAAGCTAGAACGATAAACACACAATAGCCACCTAAAGTTATGCCATGAAGAACCAATGATACTATTAAGTCAATGTGAAAGATGGTTTGGACTCCCGTCAAGGCTATCCAAACCCATAAATCTTTGGAAAGTTAACACGATGAACACATGATAACCACCTCAATCCACGTAATGTAACAATAGCTGTTCAACTTCTTCAACTTATGAATGTCCTAACCCGAATACATAAACCATAGATTTGTGCATTATCAATAGGTACACATACACAAAATTCGGAGATATCCATAACAAACACAATGGTTTTTTTAAACATATGTATAATGATGCACACTTGTTCACATTTCCTAAACATTCAACCCTCATTCACCATTCCTAGTCAAATGCCATAAATTACATACTAGCATATGAAATTCATGAATAAATGTCATAACACATACGGTTTTCCAACATAATATGGTTACAACACCCACAAGATTCAATATTTCATCAAGCCAAACAAGCACACATAGCCATTGAAGATTGTCATAGCTTTGTAATAAACATTAACATAATCATCACCTAATGTTGCATACGAGTTGTCAAAGTATGCTAAACTTCATCTAATCTAAGTGATATAGAGTATTTAGCTCATGGAGCTTACAAAAACCACAACCATACTCATAGAAATGGAAGAAAACATACTAGATCTAGAGATTTTCAAACCAAAATGAGTAGAGGTGGGTTGTGTAGTGATGAATCTTCCCTTGAAATGCTTGATCTTCAATCCTTGCTACTTGTCTCGTGAAATCACCTTCAAAACGACCTCAATGGTGGGGAGGAATTAGGGTTTTTCGTTCCAAGTGATCTCTCCAAAAATAAGGGTTAATTTAGGTTATAAAGGCTGTATCTGATGCGTACACGACCATGTAGATCAGTCTTCTGGGTGTGTAGCTACACACGCATGTATAAAAGCTACACAGGCATGTAGAAAACTTGAGAACTTGAAAACCTTCACTTGTTTCTTGAGTTTTCCACAAAAATCACCAAGTTGTCATCAAAAACTATAAAATCCAAATAAAACACAATTAAGTGAGTATCCGGATGAATTTGCAACCAAAAACGTTTAAAATGAGGGATAATATGCATCTTTAACATGTATATTTATTCACATATCATTTATAAACCTATTGAATCGATTAGTTAAACTAGAATTATTTACACCCTTTTGAACGAGTTCCGGACAGTTCTTAACAATGTGAGTGTCCTTACCGTAGCGGATACAATGTGACTTGAAACATTTCTTTCCAGAATTAACAGTAGAAATGGGATCAATCACAATTTCTTCATCACATTCAGACATGTTTGTGTCTGATTCACTAAAAGAAACATACATTTCTTTTGTTTTACCTTTTGATGTGCTAGCTTCATTACTTGTATCTTTAACATGATTCATCTTTGAGTTGTTGTTTGTCTCAACAGGTTTGGTTATGCAGATTGGAGTAAAGGTCGGTATTGGCGTTGAGACAAACTTCTCAAAGCAGTTCTTATTTGGCAACACATCATTAGATTCAACGAAAGAAACATGATCATCATAAACATCATTCAAAGCACACACATCATTGTCAATGTTTAATACAGACGGTTTAGAGTTTAAACTACTCGAATCATTCAACACATCATTCAAACTACTACTATTGTCTAAATTAGACTTCTTTGAATTTAAACTACAACTTGAAACAAAGCATCCTAATCATGTTGAAGCACCATATTCGTAATCCTCTCGTACCTCATGACGATTAACTCCTTCTAAACCTGCAAATAATTTGCTAGTGTGTTCTGCAATTAAATCATTAGTGGGATGAGGTTTGGGTATGGGAGACTAACAATAGGTACTAGGTGGAGGATAAACATGAGGAAACTCATCATTTCCTAAACCTATTTTGATTCGAGCTCCGCTTTGCCTACAATTTAGTTCCTCTCTTTTCATACCAGAAATGGTCCATCTATCAAGTTTAGTTTGAAGTTTACAGCTTTCAAATTCAGCAAGTTTAACACGTTCATCAAGCAGGTTAACCTCAACATTCCTTTCAAGGAGTTTTCTATTTAAGTGATCTATTTCTTGTAAAGCTTCGTTAAGTTTTACATAATAGTTCACCTCATTCTTTTTAAGATCCGAATTAATAGTATTGAGTTCAGCATGGTTAATTAATAACAAACGATTAGCCTTATATACACCAAAGAGTCGAACCCGGCAAGCCGATGAACACATGTCCTGTATTACCTCATAAGGAAGGCCCATGATAATCTTCTCGGTAGCCAGAGCCTTCTCACAGTTACAAGCGGGTGTATTTTTCTTCCTTTCTTCCTCCTTTTCATCTTCAACCTTCTTGCTTTCTTTCTCATCTTTCACAACTTCCACCTTTTTGATCTCTTCAGTTGCCTCAGTAGGTGCTTTTTCCGATTCAATCCCTGCATTCAGTATTGTTTCAGCAACAAGAGCATGATTAATTTCTTCTTGGACTTCTGCAATCTCCGCACTCCAATCAAAATTTGTCAACAAGGCAGTTTCTCTTGTGTTACTGTTGTTCTCTCTCTCGATGACAGCAGCATTTCTTGTGTTGGGAGTTGGTGGTTCAAACACAGTTGGGGATGGGCAATCTCTTTTGAAATGTCCGAGTTGTTTGCAATTGAAACATCAGAGTTTAGATTTGTGAAACCCAACCTTTGCATTATGGTTGCCGAAGCTTCTTTTTCCAGTTCTCTCCATAAAACGTCTGGCCCTGACAGTCAACATTGCCATTTGCCATTGTATATCTGCTTCCTCAAGATTGTCTGGGTCAACTTGCAACATATCCTCCATTGTGATACCTTTTCCCTTGACATCTCCGGCAATTAAAGCTTCGTAGCTGTTTACAAACATTCCAAACAAGGCCATCATGTCATTTGGGACTTGAGATGCAACTGGTTCCTTACCAACATTCTTTCGTTCAGATGGAACATTTCCTGAGATATACGAGAAACCAGAGTTGTTCCTTGAATTTTCAGATGTGGATGAGAGTAATGCAGCATTCTGAGTTTGCATTGGAGGATAAACGGCTTGATAGTACTCTCTCCTTTTGATATCAAGCTTGAACGATTTCAGTTTGTTGATTACGTCCATGAGCTTATATTCAGTAAACATCTTCTCCTGCTTCAGCATTCTGACCTGCAAACTCCATTCAGGAGGGAGTGAGTCCAACAGTTTTGTCACTTGTTCAACTGTAGTCAATTGCTCATATTTCTTTAAATTGCTAGTGACGGTCAGGAAACGATTTGTGAGATCTGAGATGTTCTCATTCCTAAGTCCCATAAATGAATTTAACTCTTTTTGTGCTTGATCCCCCTTATCTTTCTGGAGATCGATGTTTCTAGGGGTGTTCAAAAAGTTTGTGGCTCGAAGCTCGCTCGAAAAAAGCTCGAGAAAAGCTCGGCTCGAAAAAAGCTTGGTTGTAAACGAGCTGGCTCGGCTCAACTCAAATTGGTTCAAGCCGAGCTCGAGCTAGGCCTGGCTCGGCTCGTGAGCTCGCGAGCCAGCTCGAAATATAAATTATATATATATATAATTTAAGAAGGCTAAGAAAGATTTATGACCTTTATATCTCTTTTTTAATGGTTGAGATCAATTTGTAGGAAAAAAAATTGGTGGAAGGGTACATTAGTCATAGCCACTTTTGTTGACTTTCTCTCTCCACATGCAAGGCACATGCCAATTCCCCCACTTTTTTTAAAACTTTCATAACTTTTGGATACAATATTATTTTTTTAAAAAAATTACACCAAAAAAACAAGCGTTTTGTGATCTTTAAAACGCGTATAATATTGATATATAAAAAATAAAAAAAAATTCGGCACTTGTCTAGTCCTTGTGTAATATCATGTGATTGTGTTATATTATAACTAGTGAAATATCACTTTTATCGGTTCATTCTTAAGTCATTATATAATATCATCTTATTATAAATATTTGTTGTGTCATATTATGTGTTTAGAAATTATCACCGTGTCACAAATTGTTAATATGTGTTTGAGAAATGTTCAAAGTCAACGTCATTTTTTGTCACAAAGTGTGAGAATGACACAATGGTAAACAAAGAGACAATGGTAAACAAAGACACAATGACACTTTTAAAAAAATTATAACTCACAATATAAATCAAATTTGAAAAAAGTGGTTCGAATACCTTGTTCCCCATGTATTCCTCTTTCAGAAAATAAATAAACGAAAAATTAAAAAAAATTTAAAAAATTACCGTTTTTTTTTATTTTTTAAATTAGACACAATGAAAAAAGACACAATGAGAAAATAGTAGTTTTTTTAAGTTTTGTTTATTTATTTTTTAAGGAGGATGATGTGAGAGCAAGATCTTTGAAATACTTTTTGTGTTATTGTGTAATTATTATTAGATCATTGTGTAATACTTGTCAAATAAGATTACACAATGACCCGATGAATGACACAACAACCTTACGGATGACACAATCATACAATGACTTGATGAAAGACACAATGACCTGACGGAAGACACAATGACCTGACGGAAGACACAATGAGCTGAAAAATTGTGAAAAAAGTTCGTTTTTTATATATCAATATTATACGCGTTTTAAAGAGAAAAAAATTCTCGTTTTTATGGTGTAATTTGTTTAAAAAAATAATGTCGTATGTAAAAGTTATAAACGTTTTAAAAAAGTGGGGGAATTGACATGTGACTTGCATGTGGAGAGAGAATATTTAAAAAAGTGGGCATGACTAAAATACCCCCTCTCTTAATTTTCCTAGATGCCACATGTCAATCTCTTATTGCTTCTTAGCCTTCTTAGATTTATAACACTATGTAGGTGAACCTCACTCTATATATATTAGTTTTAGTAAATGTATTTAGTTTAAAAATTAGGTGAGAGGTGGTTAAAATGTTAAAGCTTTTAGTTTAATTATTTCAAAATATATAACAATATGAAACAAAAAGATAAATAATACATATAAATATGTTACTTCTTTATGTTTTTTAATATTAAAAAATAAAAAATAAAAAGTTAACGAGCCGGCTCGATTGAGCTCGAGCTGGCTCGAGCTTTTAACGAGCCGAGCTCAAGCTCGACTTTTCAGCTTGATAAGAAAAACGAGCCGAGCCGAGCTGGCTCGTTTAAGATCGAGCTCGAGCTCGAGCCCATCCTAGCTCGGCTCGGCTCGATAACAGCCCTAGATGTTTCCATCATAAAACTTGCATAGAGCATCGTACAGATCCTTGGCATTTTTCTAATCTCCAAAACGATTGTGTACCTCTAAACTCAGACACAATATTAAAGCACCAAAAGCTTTGTTGTCACGGTCTATCAGTTTCTTATCTCTTTCGTTGTAAGTATCAGGGTTTCTATTTCTGACGGTTGCCTCACCAACAGTTGTGACAGGAATATGTGGCCCTTTTTCGATGGAATCCCATTGAGTATGATCAGTGTATAAATAAAATGCCCTTAACCTTCTCTTCCAGTCCTCAAAGTTATCTCCCTTGATCAGTTTCGGCGGTCTATTGGGTGATTCACTTTCCAAGTCAGCAAGGGTAAAAGACATTGACATTTTGTTCATACAGTAGTGTCGCAAAAACAATAGTGTCGCAGAAGTGATAATGTCGCAAAAATGCTAGTGTCGCAGGCTAGTGTCGCAGTCAGAGTCGCAGACACTATCGCAAAAGCACTTTGAAATTTCGTCCAGGGGTAATGTCGGGAAGTAATGTCAAGTACTGTCAGGCACAAGTTGAGTACAATGTCGTTGACAATGTCGATAACAGTGTCGATGAACTTTCGTTTAAGCAATGTCGCAGGCCAATCATAAGCAAAGAACAACAACAATAAAATGATAGTGTCGCAGACAAATCTATAGTGTCGCAAGATGAACACTAGGGTCGCAAGATGAATCTGAAAACCCTCTTCTTCACGCAAAACACACACAAATCACCACAGAAAACACCAATCAGGTCCAATTTGTGATCTGATGATTCCGATTGATTCACAATACAAAATAGAGCAATCCCAATCCAAATTCAGTCCATAACAACAACAATTAAGATCCAATTTGATTGAAAAACCCTTTTATCCAAAACTTATGTAAATACACCAAAATCACTCTAAAATCTCAGATCTATATGATGATGATAAATCTGAAGATGTATATTGATTCTAAAACTAAAACCACACAATTCTCAATCCAATTCCATACTAATTCACAACAGATCAAATCTAGAATTGATGAAAAGTGAATATTGTCTAAAAACCCTCAAAAACCACAAATCATGAGCACAATGGCTCTGATATCATATTGTTGGTCCAGAAGATCGTTAATCCATGCTATATATGATATAGATCAGATCACAATCAATTGATACCACTAGATCTAGCAACAATTGATTGTGATTAATGACCAAAACTCACACAAACCATTAATACCCATTAACAAATGATTAATTAGAAGGTAATTAGATGAAGTAGAATAGGATGGAAGCAACAAAGAAATAAATCAGTCAATTCCTGGCTATAAACAACCAGATTCGAACTCAATATAAAAGAGAGAATTGTATTCAATAAGTTCCAAAGAGTTGTGTACAAAATAGCCTAAAACAACTATTTATAAAGTAGCTAGTGTCGCAGGCAGTGTCGCATAAGCGACACTGCCTGCTCGCTAAACTAAGACAAGCTGCATGCGACACTATAGTGTCGCATTTAATGTCGCATGAACAAGCATCAAACCTAACCAAAACATAAACTAACCTAACTATTACAAAGAAATACAAATACGACTAATCTATTACATGTGGTCATCAATACTTCCCCTAGGGAGGTACTTCACCTGTCGGGTCCTCCGGTTCTACTCCAGCTTTTGCTCCTTCTAGCAAATCTGTCAGCTCTCGAACATCTTCACGCAAATCCACTTGTTTTTGCATGCTCTCAGCGAGCTGCTTCACCTCCGATCTAATCCCACGAACCCGGTGTAACACCCCGCACCTTAACGTAATAATTATATACGTAATGAATACGAGATTATACTTTATATATTGTCATACGAGTAATTAACGAGCAATGTGGCAATTAGAAATATTAAATGTTTAGATGAGTACAATTATTTTAGCAGACCATCTAATTATAATAAAATATATATTATATTCAATCTTGTCCGTTTTTATTGAAACTTAGGTCGATACGTAGAGAATGATGAGCTTGTCCTAACGGCATATTTATAATTTTGTAAAACGCTATATTTTAAAAGTTATATGAGAAAAACGAAATATGGGCTAAATTAATATATAATGTGATAAACTTCTTTTCATAATAAAATATTAATATATACATATATGTCTTATGTCTTACGTGTAAGAGATTTTTTTGAACGTGTGTATACAAAATATTTAATTCTTTCGTGCCTTGCAAGTTCAAGCCATTAAACCGACGTATTGAAAGTCGGTTAAAGTGTATTATAAATATATAAACCGTTAAAATTTTCTAACTCAGAATGTCACAATAGTATTAGCAATTCAGGAACCAAACTCTGTTATTATCGATCTATTTGTCACAGTAATAACTCAATAGCCAAGGTGAGTCTAACCGCCCCCTTTTTTATATGTTTTATACTTTGGGGCTATATCTGAGCTACTATATATATGTTATATGAATGATAGTTATGCATGTTTATGTTTTATGAATGACGATGATTTATGTATAAGTTTGATGAGATATTAATTATATTCCTGGTGAGAGACATGCCATAGTTCAGGTTCGTCCGACTCATGGTTATGTTAATCACATGGTGGGTTCTCGAGGAACCGGCCCATGAAGGGCAAGTCCAAGAGGGACATATGTTACACCACAGGACAAGTCATTAAGGTAAGGTACTCGAGGGACCAATGATATTTACCTCGGGATGTATATGCGCTTAGTTGGATCCATCTAAGTAGAAAGTCTCACTAGTCAGGTATGTAACACCCCGCCCGGTGGCGGAAAACACCGGGTTGTCAAGTGAATTGGATATCAATAGTACAAAGCACATGGCACACTAAGAACATATTTCAATATTTAATTAAGCATCAATGTCATAACAAGGAAAAAGTAAATAGTCTTAAATATGAAAGCAAAAACCAATAATTAAAGCTATTTAAGTAACTTTTAATCTAGGTCCAAAAGCAATCCTACGTGTCTTGTAAAGTATTTGCCACCTGAAACATGTGTAAAATAAGTTAGCTAAAGAAATAGCTAGTGAGTAAAGACACAATTGATAATACATAATATGAAATCCGAGATCAATATGAATATGTCACGCAAGTTTATGTGTATAGCAATATAATTATATCATTCAACCATGACCATAGAATCAACATAGAATCAACATAGAATCAACATAGAATCAAGCGTGTTACATTTATTGATAACATTCATTGAACCGACAAGTAACCGTCATTGAACCATCTCGTTGTATAAGTTATCAATAAATATTTTTAGCATCGTAAGGGACATAGCAACTTAGTAACAAGCATCTCGTTTAGCAACTAGAATCTAACCTATAGAATCAACAAAAGAATCGCCGGGTCTAATCACCTATCAGGCCATTAGTGTAGGTGGGCTTGTCAAGTCATTAGCGCTAATATCGTACCGGTGGAAATTACAAATAATATAATTTCTATTCCTAACACATAATATTGCATCAAGCGGCCAAACTAGATTAACATATTATATGATCTCATTTTGAAAAAGAAACAAGAAACAAAAAGAAACTATAGCATCGTATAAAAACATGTTTCAGCCCCGAAAAGTAAAACAGAAAAAGGGGAAAGTGAGTTTACTCACCTTAATAAGCAAAGACAAACGAAAAAGAAACGCAGCTATCACGAACCTAGAGTCCCAAATATTAGAACCACAAATCCGAGATCTAGGGTTTCGGAATTAGTTAAGGAAACCCGAACTTAGAAACGAACCAATAGAAATAAAATCACAAATCCGAGATCTAGGGTTTCGGAATTGGGATTTTAGGTTTTTAGATTAAAATTGGGAATTAGGGTTTTAGATTATAGATTGGGATTTTTGATACGAAACGTATTCGTATTTAAATATTTATTTATATTTCATAAGTATTTGCCTTTTTGTATTTTACTTTAAATATATATACAAAATAATAATATAACATTATTACTTAAATCTTAGAATTTTATAAGTTTTATAAACATTAAACATAAATATTTGAATCAAGGAATCATAAGTTTTATAAACTTTAAATGCATATAATATAAAAGATATTATTTACTAGTTGATTTGTAATTAAATTTTAATATTAATAATGGGTAGAAGGACTAAAAAAATAAAAATATATCGGATTACAGGCAAGTGGTATCGAACCCACGACCTCCGCCTGAAACTAAACCTGCATAATCACTAGACCATTTCCAATTTTGTTAAAGAATCTGGTTTTTAATATGCTTTATCTTTTAATTATCAAGAACACCCTTTTGAATACAAGCCCTAGAAAAATGATTCAACCAATTCGTTCGAATCAGTTAACCAAATCCAAATCAATTAGAGGGCTTTTAATCCTTGTCATCTCGTGATCATTTTGATATAAAGAACATACCTGATGGTGAACGTTTGATATGGATTCGATTAGGAACAAACGTCGACGGTTTTGGATCAAAAATCTGAAAATCTGGAATGATGTGAGATGAAATAGATGATATAGATAAATGTAGGTGATTAGTAGGAGTAAAACAAATATAATAACTACCTGAATTGGTGCGTGACGGAGTAAAACACTAAGGTGGCCGGAATTAGACTTTGAAACTTTTGGTTCAAATGTTTTCAGAAAAATTGGAGTGTTATGGTAATTGTGAAGTGTTATTCGGCTGCAAACGACAGTTATGGAATGAATATCTCGTCGATTACGGGTATAATTTTGGGAATGGGATTTTGAAATAAAATCAAAGATTCGAATCGGTTTATTTGGAGCTATGATTACGCGTTAAAACTTGCCTACGGGTTCGAAACTTAAAAAGGAATGTGTAGATATCAATTTCGGCTGATTTGAAGGGATAAATTGCGTGAAATAGCGTCGCCGGAGTCGCCGGACGGCTGCCGGAAAAATGATGCTGGCCGGAAACGCGTGCAACAGGGGGGATGGTTTGGGTTTTGTGAATTTTACACAAACAGCCCTTCGAGTTTAAGTTTTGTTTAAATTCTGCTAAGAGCTTTTAACTTAAGTCTTAATTGTTACCATTTTGACCCAAAGTTAATTTATAAGTTGAATTAACTAACGAACTTAACCTTTTTGAGACATAACGTTTATATAAGTAACATTTTTATAGTTTTAGTTTGTTTAAGTCATTAAGAGACTATTTCGAGATTTAGAAGCGATTTTGTTTAACATTTTCAATAGTTTTTCTTTTAGCAATTTTAATAAGATTACTTTTTATACACTATATATATATATACATATATATATTTTGAGATTTATAAGTATGAATTATAATTGTTTAGTACACGCAGTCGTTTCATGATAATAAAATGATCGATTAGTTAAGACGGGAAATAACATACAATCTAATGTATACATTAATAATCACAGCCGTTACATTTTTAAAAAAATATGAATACAATTTGAAGGATAATTAATTTCGGGCTCGAGCCGGGCGTCCGGTTTCGGGTTTGGGGTAGATGTCACAAGGTATGGCACACGTGTTGGGTCTTGAGGACCTGTTAGACCACGATGGTCATTATGTTAGCCCTGAGGGCTATTTATGCGGGAGTCAGTCCCGGTGCCTTGTTATACCTCTAGTGGCATATATGTTAACAGGCACTACCACGTCGAGCGTGGAGTGAGAGTTGACTTGTATTATGATTAATTAATTTATTTAATTTACATGGAAATAATAATATGTATGTATTTATGATGAAGGTTTTATATATGGTTATGACTCACCAACAACGTTGTTGTTGACGTCTCTTAGCTCATGATACATGTGTAGGTTGTAACAAAAGGTATTAGTTGGGTCGGGAGACTTACTAGTTATAATAAAGAAATAATCTCCTTATAGGAGATAGAAACCAAATCGGATGCCTGGGAGTAGTGACTCTAGTTTGATGATGTTTTGATGACATCATTTTTGTCAAGTGTCTGTTTTTATGTAAAGACTGTTAAGTCCGAATTTGGTCTGTATTTAGTGGTCTTATATAAAGACTTCCGCTGCATTTGTATGTATTATATTATTATAAATGGCCAGTTATGATACGACACGTCATACCCTGGGAGTGGGGTGTGACAGGTTGGTATCAGAGCCATAGGTTTTAGCGAATTAAGGATCATGTAGATCCTTAAGCTCTAACCTGATAGGCTCAAAGACCACTTAAGATAAGATAAGCTTTAGGAATCGTTAGGAAACATAATGGGTGATTATTAGTGTGATCACTTGAGACAATGAGACAAGTACGCCTGATCAACGTAATTGTCGATTTATCTTTGTGTGAACTTAGTGATATTCATTGGTTGTTTGGACTAACGTAGAGACCATGCTAGGAAAGGCAAAGAAATTGGGAGATGAGCACTTCATGTTTATTCAAGAAATGTATAATGGGTAAAAGATAAAGGCAACAAGACGGTTGCGAACGCTACTCAAGATTGTCTATCTTAAAGTACTGATGGGAAAGCTCATAAGTGCTTATGCTTATAGATAATTCCATCTTTAGTTCAGAAATACCCTCCCTTAACATTTTCAAAGATAAGAGAAGCTAAACGACATGTTGAACTGCAATAAAAGATCACTGTCATGATTACTCTAACGACACCTGACATCCTCACTGTTGTAGCAAAATATGTTCATGAAGAAGGCAAGCAACCTTGAAATGCGAAAATTAATTGGTCCAAGGGCCAAGAAAGCGTTTGACTTTAAAACCGACCATTTAAAGACATCTACTGAAGCTCATTAGTAGATCAAAGAGATTAAACAACCCTTGAAGTAAGTGGTGGTAAAGATAAAGATAGGGTAATGTTTGTCACTCATCCTTTCAAGGTCCTGATTATACTTCGTGGAAAAGCATACAAGCTACATATGGACGAACAAAAGCCTATGAAATGAAATGAGGTAACTTTAGAAAGATTTATTTACAAAAGTTTGTGCTTCATCATGAAGTTGAGTAGTTAAAAATGAGTATCTTCATCTGGAAATGAAAGGTATTGATTACAAAAGCATATTGAACGCTTATAGAATTGATAGGATTATTGCTTGAGTTTGCTGGATCGAAGTCCAAAAGATTTGGACGTTTCATTGGGGTGTTATCCCCGAAATAAGGAGAGATCCGAGAACAATAAAACCAAGTACTCTCCATGTTGTTATTGAATTAACAACATAATTAATTGAAGACATTATCCGGATAAGACGTAATCGGATAACTGGCAATGGTATTGCAAGCAAGAGAGGTCAAGATGACTGCATGACTGGAAAATATGGAGGTAAGTTTAGAAGGGATGGATAGAAAGTTGGATTTAGTGGTAGCAAGTTCAAGAAGGTCTATTCTGGAAAAAGAAATAGTGTTCCAGAATATGAGAAATGTGAAAGGGTCATTTGACCAAAGACTGTTTAAAATATACTGGAAGATGTTTTGGATGTGGACATGAAGGGCGCATTAGAGCAAACCGCCCCAAGATTAAAAAAAACACCATAACTGCCCCATCTAATAAAGGAAAAGGGGTGGGCACTTCAAAGACTAATGCCCGAGTATATCTAATGAATACAAAAGAAGCGAAGGATTAGGATGGCGTGTTAACAAGTATGTTCCCTGTTAATCAGACCTATGCCAACATATTATTTGATTCTGGTGCAAATAAAAGTTTTGTGTCTAGAACTTTTATGACCTCTTTGAATGGTGTGCTAACTAAGTTAGTTGTACCGTATAGCGTTGAAATTGCTAATGGGCAAGAAATTAAGATTGAAGTTGTCCTTAAAGATTGTTATCTTAAGATACATGATCAAAATATCCCTTAGAGTTGTTGCCTATGAAACTAGGTGGTGTGACACCCCGCCCGGCGGCGGAAACACCGGGCTGTCATTGGAATTGGATATCAATAGTACAAAGCACATGGCACACTAAAAGCATATTTTAATATCATTAAAGCAGTAATTGTTGTGACATAAATGAGGAATAAATAGTCATAAATTCAGAAATAAAGATCGACAATTAAAATAATTTATTGTTCAATTATTCTAAGTCCGATAGGCATCCTATGTCTTGAAGGTATAAAACGCTCAAACACCACCTGAAATATGTAAAAATAAAGTTAGCTAATTAAAGCTAGTGAGTAAACCACAGTTGATACATAATAAGGGAATGTATACATTGAAAACTTGGTTTTAATCAGAAAACCCTAAAAACTCTATTGAGTGGACTATAATGTGCCACATCTATAAATTTCACATTATTTGTCTTTTAGCTCTTGAGGGTATATTTGACAATTCACATATACAATTGTCTTCCTTCCTTCCTTCCCTGACAAACTTATCTCCCCTCAATATAATATCATAGTTTCAATATGAAGATTCAAATTTTTTCAACTCCTTTCTCTCTTGTGTTACAATAGCGACTTCAACCGCAACCTCCAACGTCCTACACTTCAACCGCATCCTCCAGCCTCCGACGACTTCAACCACAGTCCGTCAACTAGGTACCGCTGCATTCCACCACCGATGACGAAAAATTAGAGATCTCTCCACCGCGTTTCCATATGACGACAAATCTGAGATCTCTCCAACGCGTTTGTTTGCTACAGATCTGTTCGGATTCAAGTAAGTTTTACCTACATTCTATGTGTTAGATGATCTTCCATTGTTTGTTTGCTACAGATCTATTTGTTCGAAATCGTATTCTTCCATTGCTCGATCTCTAATATTTTTTATCTCTTTTATTCGCTTCGATCTGTTCTCGTGTGGTTTTGAATAATGGATGTGATTGAAGAATTGTTTTTTGTTTCTCAAACGCATATATCGATTGTGTTTCTTACAGTCTCAGAAGCATATACTCATATTCAATTCACGATTTCACGGGCCTTGGTTGTTGTTAAGCCCATTAAAGGGTGTTTAAAATGTTCAATGAGAGATTATTTTTGTTTTATTTTCTTAAAATGGAGCAATATGCAGTAAATTACAATGTTTTGTTTGTATGTTTGCGGTCATTCGCCGATCTTCCGATTCGTTCTGTTTGTATGTTTTGTTTTTTTTTACTCGAACCAGATCTCTTTTTTTCTCAACAAATAGCTAAGTGAAGAACAAAACTATGCAAATACAATGAACCAGATCTCTATTCTTCTTCCTCATGTAAATGATGAGGCTGTTAAAAAAATGTAAATGATGAGGAGAGAGAGAACGATGTTAGAGAGAAGAAATTAAGAGAGAGAACATGGAGACTTGAAATGGCAGAGAGATTGTTATTTGTTTTTAATGCATTTAAATTCTAAGTCCTTGAAAGTTAATTTTTATAGTTTAAGTCCCTTATATATTTACATGTAGTTTTTAATGCATTTAAATTTTAAGTCCTTAGATTTTTTGTTATGTTTCGGTTCGATGGAGACGACATGATGGTTATGGGATTGTCCTTTGTGGGTTTTTGTTATATTTCGGTTCAAAACTTTATGTCTTTATAGAATGAATAATTCCTAAAAACCTCATATTTTTTAGTGTAACAATATGTAACAATCTAGTTTTGTTGTAACAATATGTAACACGATATAACAAATGTAATATGGTTGACTGACGCTTAACTATCTAGTTTGTTTTTAATATAATATATGTAACACGCTTAACTGTCTTTTTTTTACAAGAATAGTTTTTGCTTCCAAATGGTGACTTTGTTTTGAAACTTAAAAAGTTAAAATATTAACAAACGTTTATCACTTTGGCAACGGTCTCAACTTTTATCACTTTGGCAACCAAAAAGACGTTATGTTACATTGTGTTACATATTTTATTAAAAAACAAAATTGGATGGATTAAGTGTCAATTCAGACATGTTACATTATTTTACATATTCTATTAAAACTGGAAAAAAATTACGTTAGTTTTGTTTTTATTGTTCGAGTGCTTGACACACGTACCAGTTAGT
Organism: Tagetes erecta; assembly: GCA_030867185.1. NCBI lineage: Eukaryota > Viridiplantae > Streptophyta > Magnoliopsida > Asterales > Asteraceae > Tagetes > Tagetes erecta. Next base: position 7,113,724 of record CM061487.1, read on the forward strand.
TTTCAACAAGTTGTTCAAATTTATGTTAAATATGTAACACTATGTAACTTATGTAATTTTGCTTTGTTGGTTTTTTTAAAATTAAGTTAAATATGTAACAATATGTAACTTTGATTTTTTTATTCATGTATCGGATTTTATAACTTTCTATACGTATATAGTTCCGATTAAAATATGTAGCATAATGCATTTTTTAGCTAGTTTAAGGTGTCGTAAATTATTAAATTGATGGATTGGTGTTAAATATGTAACATATGTAACATTTTTTTTCATAGATATTTGTCTTTTTAGATCCAAATATGTAACATGATGTAACATAAGTATGTAACGATATATAACTTATGTAATTTTGCTTTATTGTTTTTTTTTTAAATTTAAGTTAAATATGTAACAATATGTAACTTTGTTTTTTTATTCATGTATTGGATTTTATAACAACTTTCTATAAGTAAATAATTCTAATTAAAATATGTAACACAATGTAACATATGTAATACTATATCAGAATTGACATGTAATGTTTTTCAATTTTAGTAAAATATGTAACATGATGTAACACGTCTGACTGAAGTTTAACAATCTAGTTTTGTTTATAATAAAATATGTAACACGATGTAACAAATGTACTAGTTATTTTTTCAAGTGTATTTAACCATCCAGTTTTGTCTTTGTTGTTCGAGTACTTGACATACGTACCGGTTAGTTTTAAACATGTTGTTCAAATGTCAGTTAAATATGTAACAATATGTAACTTATGTGATTTTGCTTTATATTTTTTTTTAAATTTAACTTAAGTATGTAACAATATGTAACTTTGATTTTTTAATTCAAATATGTATCGGATTTTATAACAACTTTCCATAAGTATATAATTCCAATTAAAATATGTAACACATATAATACGATGTAATAAAATATGTAACACGATGTAACATATGTAACTTGTCGGATTGGCACTTAATCCATCTAGTTTTTTCTTTTTTGTAGCTAAAGGAACTTTTGTATCAAAGATGAAGAGATTATCAAGAAACGAAGCATGTATGAAGCATGATTGAAACTGTGTAACACTATGTAACAAACGCAATCCATACAGTTTTGTTTTTTTTAAATGTATGTAACACGATGTAACAAATGTAATTCTTCAGTTTTTAATAAAATATGAATCACGTTGTAACATATGTAACATGATGTAACAAACATAATCCATGGAGTTTTGTTTTTATATAATATGTATCACGTTGTAACATGTGTAACATGATGTAACAAACGTAACATGTCTTGAGTGACACGTAGTCCATTCATTTTTGTTAATATGTAACAAGATGTAACAAACCTATCAATCAGTGTAACAATGTGTAACACACGGATCAGATAGTGTCAATGAAATTAAAAAAGTAGGAGAGAGAAATTATATTTAATTGAAAAGTAGGAGAGAGAAATTATATTAAATAAAAAAAGTAGGAGAGAGAATGTACTAGAGAGAGAATGAGATGAATATAACAAATGTCTAAAATACCCTTTTAGTACTTTATATTATTAAAAAATGACAAAAAAGGAAGATCAATTCTTAGCCATAGATCTAATCAAATCAATGGTTAATATGGGGTTTCTAGGGTTTTTTCAATATGAGTGGGTTTTCATTCTAGCCATCCCCTACATAATAATATAGAAATCCGAGATCATCATAATATGCTGCGCAATCTTACATGCATAGTTATTTCATATCATTCTCGACCATGACACCTTGAACACACATTGAACACATTAAACACATTGAACAACATCATTGTATAGCATCTTGTAATCGTTTGTCATGAGGAACCAACTCATGTTATTAATTAAAGATAACCTTTTTAGCAACCGTCACGTAACCGTCTCGATATAAGTTATCAATAATTATTTAAGCATCTAAGGGACGTAGCAACATAGCATAGCAACTTGTATCATCGTATAGCAACTTGTAACATAGTAAGTGGTAACATTGAAATTTGAATGGCCGGGTTTAAATCACCTGTTTTGAAATAATGCAGGTGGGTTTGTCAAACCATTAGCGCTAACATTGTACCGGTGGGATTACTAAGTAACAATACTACTTTAAACTACCACATAAGGATTGCATCTTGCTGCAGACAAGACTAACACATTTAATGATCTCATTTGAAAATAGGAACAAAGAAACGAAACCGAAAACATTGAATAGTAATTGAACATATTTCAGCCCCAAAATGTAAAAGTAAAAAGGGGAGTGAATTTACTCACCTTGAAATGTGAAAGTAACCGAAACAATAGAAACGCAACAATAACGAACCGAGGGTTGTCCAAATATTAGTATCACCTAATTAATTGGGAAAAACCCTAACTTAGAAACGAAACAATAATATAGTAACAAGAATCAAAACCAGAAAATCTAGGGTTTCGGATTTGGGATTTTTAGGGTTTTGAAATACAAATTGGGAATTAGAGTTTTGAAATACAAGTTGGGATTTATGTATGAAAACGTAATTGTATTTTGGTATTGAATATATTTTGTACGAATCCATTTTTAGTTTTCTAGAAATAATATTCGTAACCTTGAAATATTATTATTTGTATAATTGTATTTGAAATTGCATATTTTTAATCCTTTAAATATTTTTTTATTTAAAATATGTTATTTCGGTTTTTAAAAAAATATGGATTAATGTTTAAAATAGTTAAAATGTAAAAATTAAATACATGAGAGCTGTGGGATTTGAACCATGGGTCACACGTCCCGCAACTGCAACACTTAACCACTGCACCAACATCACTTTTTGTTAACTAACTCGTTTTGAAATAGTTTTATCCTTTATTATTTAGCAACACCCATTTCCAATACAAACCCTAGAATAAGGATCATCCAAATTCGTTTTAATCTGATAATCTAATCCCAAACAAACATAGGGCTTTTAATCTACATGTAATCACGGTCATTTTGATATATTATACGTACTTGATTGTAGTCGATTGATACAGATTCGAAAAGGAAGAAGAACCCGGCTGTTCTTGATCGATTATTATGAATCTGGAATGAGATAGGAAGGAATTGATGGATTAGGGAGTTGTAGATGATCATGAGGAATAAAATGGATAAAAAAATTTACCAGAAAAGATGTCTTGAAGGTGACGAACAACTGAGTCGCCGGAATTGTTTATTACATGTTTTGATTCGAAATGCAGAAAAGAAATGATGTTATGGTGTTTGGAATGTGCTAGTCGAGGGGCAAAGAACGATATGGGAGGATTTGATTGTTAATTGCCGAGCTAATTTCGGAAATAGATTATTGGATAGAGAGATAATATATTAAACATCAAAGAATTTACAACAAAGTGGCAGGTAAACGGGCAACAAGTTGTGCCGCCACCCCCTTTTGAATAGCAAAACCTAGCCTACTAAAGACAAAACCTTGACCCTTAGGTGTCGAAACATTGCTATGAATGACTCGCTGGACCCTGGTCAAGAAGTTCACTGCCTCAGTAGCTAGGAAGCCAAATGTGTCGAATGCTAATGGGATAAAAACATGTTGATTCTCCAGGCATGCTTTCTCGTGTTTGGCGATCTTGCATGATTCCGCCTTTGACGCTGCCTGTCGTGCCACAAATCCATTGTCCCTGAGCGCAACCAAGGGGGACACTCCTGTAAGGTCCACACAAGCGTGTTTCCCCCCCGTCCAACCAAACACTAGAATATCAGCCGGCCTTAAAGTAGATCTCCCCTCTAGCGGATCTGTCAGAAAGTTCACAGGAGCCTCTTTTTTAGCCGAAATTCCTGCTCGCTTAAGGATATCACATAGGACATCCCTAACCAAGTCATGTCTGTATTTAAAGCCAGGTAACTCCTTGCAATGGACTGCATGATCGCCAAAAGCATCTAAACACACTTTGCGGCAAACGGGACAAGGCTCATCAACTGGGAACAAAGGAATCATTAACCGGTACTTAAGGATAGCCCGGTATTCCAATGGTGACATATGCTGCCCTAGTCCTTCAATGGGGATGACAGTCAGAAAATCTTGAGCCCGAGGAGCCTGGAGACATGCAACCACTGCTTTCTGACGGGGTGAAAGATCAAACCTCACTTCCAAACTTCGACCGATCCTACTAAATAAAGCACTCGCCAAAACATGTTGGGCTTTAGGGGGGCGGTGTCCTTTTTAGAGAACCCGCTGATATCAAAATCGGGAAGAGAAGTTTGTAAGCGTTCTAATGCACACCCATAATCAGAATCTAAGCCGTCCAAACCACAACTGCGAAGAATATGGTCTTGCAAAGCCCATGATTGAGCCCTAGAGGCCACAAAAGCATAAATGGATACATCCTCAGCAGAACATAGACCAAGTCCCCCATACCGAGTCGGAAGCGAAGCCAGCCGCCACTGAAGATCCCCAAAAAATGGTCCCCCACAAACTACAATATCCTCAATCGCCTCTCGAAGCCCATTGTCAAACACGGAAACAGCTTCCCCTACATACATAGGTTGGCAAGTTCTGAGGCCAAATAGTAATTTCCCAACTCCCATACATGAGCGGAGCAACAAAAGTTCACATTGAGGGTCTCGCAGATGTGGGAGGCATCTCATCAGTTCCACAGCCCGAGATGCTCTTCTCATAGCCAAATTACTGATAAACCCCGCATCACGGCTAACAGCACCACCAAGAAGTTTCACACCCAGACCCGGCCTTCCAATAGCACTAGGGAATAATCCATCTTGTACCTTTACCCCATCACACGATGGCCAAAAAACTTCGGTTTTCTTGATGTTTAGTTGAAGGCTAAGACGTGGCCCCTCAGCTATGATGACATCTAAGGCTTTGGCCACCTCTTTAGCATCTCCAATAATCGTACCATCATCAAGATACCAAGCATGGAATAAAAGCTTGCAACTATCTCTGATCCGAAGCACGAGTGGGTGCAAAACAAGTGCAAAAAGGAGAGGCCCTAAGGGGTCCCCCTGCTGGACCCCCATGGTGGATAAAATATGGTCATCGCCCACATATAACCTAGCCGACTGGCCATACAAAAAGTCTACCCAAAGAGAAATAGAAGGGCAACGGGTCCGAACTTCTCGCAAGAGAGTACTCCTATCAACCAAGTTGAAGGCATTAGTGAAATCCACAGTAAGCATGGCTAAGGACCCATCCGAGTGGAACTCATTCAAGAATCTATTCGCACTATGGAGCACTGCCGCTGCTCCATTAGAGATTCCCACCCCATATTGGAAGTCGCCAAAGTATTTAGCCATCTCCTTCCCAACGCCCCTCATAGCCACCTTAGAAACTAGCCTTCTCCAAATTGCACCCACAGCAATTGGATTGACCGAACAAAACAATTTGTGCTTTAATTTAGCTGGAAACGCGTAATTAGGCGAGTATAAGTTTCGAAAATGGTTAAGGAAGGTTTGGAAAGGTTTTGGTTGTTTTAATTATGGATATAACGCGCATTTTGGTTGCCGGAAAGGCCTCGCCGGCGCCGGCAAAGGGACTCACCGGATTCACGGGTCCAACAGGGGGGTTTGGGCTGGGTTATTAAAAGTTACAGCAGTGGCCCCTAAAGTTTAAGTTTTGTTTGCTATTTGATAGATAACTTAAATGCAAGTTTCAATATTTACAGTTTTTGCCCAAAGTTAGTTTATTACTTATTTTAACTAACCAACCTAATCCCGTTAGTTCGTAATGAATATATAATTGACGTTTTTGAAAGTTTATATCGCGATTGACGTTAAGTGGTCATTTTGAGATTTTAAAAGTCTCTGTATTTAATAGTCTTCTTAAACTCACTTTTATAACCATATATATATACTTGAATATTTAATAGTTGTTTTTAGTATTTAATTTAGTAAACGTTAGGTAATAACTTGGTCGTTAAATATTAAAGACGAGTAACACGCGAAGCTTGACATAATTATATATATATATATATATATATTTAATAACGAAACGTTACATTTTAAAGAAATAAATACGAATCCAATTTAAAAGGTAGACTTCGGGTTCGGGTTAGGTATTCGGGTGCGGGTTTGGGGCAGATGTCACAGGTGGGTTTGATATAGTTCTAGGAATGGACTGGTTGTCTAAACATAAGGCACGTATTGATTGCGAACAAAAGTTATTAAAGATTGAACTACCAAATAGCCAAAAGTTAGAAATCAGGGGCGATATGTCACACCAATCAACAAGACTCTTGACGCTAGTAAAAGCTGAAAAGTATTTACGCCAAGGTTGTGAAGGCTTTTGGTTATACTTGATCAATGACAAGAAGGAAACAAATATAGAAGATGTGCCAGTGGTAGCTGAATTTCTCGATGTGTTTCCTGAAGACTTACCTGGATTACCACCAGATAGGCAAGTTAAATTTCATATTGAATTAGTACCAGGAACAACTCCAATCGTAAAGGCCCCATATCGTTTGGCGCCTTCTGAAATGAAAGAATTGATGACGCAATTACAAGAATTGTTAAGTAAGGGTTTCATAAGACCTAGCTCATCACCATGGGGAGCTCCGATTCTATTTGTGAAAAAGAAAGATGGCTCAATGCGAATGTGCATTGATTACAGAGATTTGAATAAGGTAACAATCAAGAATTGGTATCCTTTACCAAGAATTGATGATTTGTTTGACCAAGCTACTTTTTGCAAAAATAGATTTACGGATTGGTTATCATCAAGTAAAGGTACATGAAGAGGATGTTCCGAAACAACTTTTAGAACCATATATGGACATTATGAATTTTTAGTGATGCCATTTGGTCTAACTAATGCACCAGCAGTATTCATGAACTTAATGAACAGAGTATGTAGACCTTACTGGGCAAGTTTGTTATTGTTTTTATAGATGACAATCTGATATACTCTCGTACTCAGAATGAACATGAAGGTCATCTTCGAATAATCTTAAAGTTGTTAAGAAAAGAAAAGTTATATGCAAAGTTCTCTAAGTGTGAATTTTGGTTAAGAAAAGTTCAATATTTAGGACTCGTAATAAATGAAAAAGGAATTCAAGTAGATCCTTCCAAGGTGGAAATAATGATGAATTGGGAACCCCCAAAGAAAGCTACAGAAATCCATAGATTTCTAGGATTAGTTAGATATTATAGGAGATTTATTAAGGATTTCTCAAAAATTTCTAAGCCACTAACCAAGCTTATGCAAAAGAAAGTAACATTTAATTGGGGTCCTGAACAGGATGAAGCATTTTAAACTCTGAAAGAAAGGTTAAGTAGTGCACCTATCCTTGCATTACCAGAAGGTAATGAAGATTTTGCAGTCTACTGTGATGCATCTGCAAATGGTTTGGGATGTGTATTAATGCAACGTAATAAGGTAATTGCCTACGCTTCAAGACAGTTAAATGAGAATGAAGCAAGATATGTAACTCATGATTTAGAATTAGGTGCTGTAGTGTTTGCATTTAAAATTTGGAGGCATTACCTTTATGGAACGAGGTTTACTGTATTTTCAAATCACAAAAGTCTAAAACATTTGTTTGATCAGAAAGAGCTCAATATGCGACAACGAAGATGGATGGAAACTTTATGTGACTATGATTTTGATCTTCAATACCATCCTGGGAAAGCCAACGTTGTCGCTGATGCATTAAGTCGGAAAGAATATGCTAAGCCGAGACGCGTGCGAGCTTTACGGATAAATGTACATGTAGATCTACTTGAGCAAGTGAGAATAGCTCAAAATGAAGCTCTTAAAGATGAAAATCTAAAGAAGGAAGAAATGATCGGTACAATAAAGAAATTAGAAAAGGGAAGCAACGAATTGCTTCAAATGGGAAGTCGGACTTGGATACCTAGCTATGGGAACTTAGGGAAATTGATATTAGAAGAAGCTCACAAGACAAAGTATCTTATACATCCAGGAGCCGATAAGATGTATTACACAATAAAGGAACAATTTTGGTGGCCGGGAATGAAAAGAGATATTGCTGCATATGTAGAAAAATGTATGATTTGTTTGCAAGTGAAAGCTGAACATCAAAAACCTTCAGGTATGTTACAACCTCTAGAAATTCCCATGTGGAAGTGGGAAATGATAACAATGGACTTTGTGGTCAAGTTACCAAAAACAAGGAAAGGCAATGATGCTATATGGGTCATAGTGGACAGACTAACAAAGTCCGCTCACTTTTTACCTATTAAAGAATCAGTTGAACCTGAGCAATTGGCTCAAAAATACATAGATGAAATTCTTTCAAGGCACGGAGTACCGGTATCGATAGTATCTGACAGAGATGCAAGATTCACATCTCGTTTCTGGCGAAAATTTCAAAAGGCGTTAGGTACAAAGTTAGATATGAGTACAACATATCACCCTCAGACTGATGGCCAAAGTGAAAGAACCATTAAGACTTTAGAAGACATGCTTCGGGCATGTGTAATTGACTTTGGCGGTAGTTGGGATGTTCGTCTCCTATTAATTGAATTTTTTTTATAACAATAGTTATCTTGCAAGTCTAAAGTCTGCACCTTTTGAAGCATTATACGACCGTAAATGTATAACGCCACTTTGTTGGTTTCAAGTGGGTGAAACACAATTAACTGGACCAGAACTGGTCATGGATACCACTGAGAAAGTACAGATTATCTGTGAAAGGTTAAAAAGGGGCACAAAGTCACCATAAAAGTTATGCATATAGACGACGAAAACCATTGGAATTTATGATAGGTGACAAGGTAGTATTAAAAGTGTCACCTTGGAAAGGTGATATTAGATTCAGAAAGAATGAAAAAGGACCTTTCACAATTATATCAGAATACGTGATGTAGCACATAAACTAGAACTCCCAAAAGAGTTAAGAGGAATACACCCGGTCTTCCATGTGTCTCAATTAAGAAAATGTTTATCTGATGAGACATTGAAACTCCACTAGAAGAAATCCAGGTGGAAGAATAGTTGAATTATGTGGAAGAACCCATCAAAATAATAGAAAGCCAAATCAAAAGATTAAGAAGAAAGCGTATTCCAATTGTTAAAGTTAGATGGAATGCCGAACATGGTTCCGAGTTTAATTGGGAACCGTAAGATACTATGAAAAAGAAATACCCTCACTTGCTTACGAATTGATTCCGGGACGGAATCTTTTTAAGGAGAGGAGGATGTAACACCCTGCACTTTAACGTAATAATTATATACGTAATGAATACGAGATTATACTTTATATATTGTCATACAAGTAATTAACGAGCAATTTGGAAATTAGAAATATTAAATGTTTAGATGAGTACAATTATTTTAGCAGACGATCTAATTATAATAAAATATATATTATATTCAATCTTGTCCGTTTTTATTAAAACTTAGATCGATACGTAGAGAATGGTGAGCTTGTCCTAACGGCATATTTATAATTTTGTAAAACGCTATATTTTAAAAGTTATATGAGAAAAATGAAATATGGGCTAAATTAATATATAATGTGATAAACTTCTTTCCATAATAAAATATTAATATATACATATATGTCTTATGTCTTACGTGTAAGAGATTTTTTTGACGTGTGTATACAAAATATTTAATTCTTTCGTGCCTTGCAAGTTCAAGCCATTAAACCGACGTATTGAAAGTCGGTTAAAGTGTATTATAAATATATGAACCGTTAAAATTTTCTAACTCAGAATGTCACAATAGTATTTAGCAAATCAGGAACCAAACTCTGCTATTATCGATCTATTTGTCACAGTAATAACTCAATAGCCAAGGTGAGTCTAACCTCCCTCTTTTTTATATGTTTTATACTTTGGGGCTGTATCTGAGCTACTATATATACCTCGGGAAGTATATACACCACAGGACAAGTCATTAAGGTAAGGTACTCGAGGGACCAATGATATTTACCTCGGGATGTATATACGCTTAGTTGGATCCATCTAAGTAGAAAGTCTCACTAGTCAGGTATGGCACACATGTTGGGTCTTGAGGACCTGTTAGACCACGATGGTCATTATGTTAGCCCTGAGGGCTATTTATGCGGGAGTCAGTCCCGGTGCCTTGTTATACCTCTAGTGGCATACATGTTAACAGGCACTACCACGTCGAGCGTGGAGTGAGAGTTGACTTGTATTATGATTAATTAATTTATTTAATTTACATGGAAATAACAATATGTATGTATTTATGATGAAGGTTTTATATATGGTTATGACTCACCAACAACGTTGTTGTTGACGTCTCTTAGCTCATGATACATGTGCAGGTTGTAACAAAAGGTATTAGCTGGGTCGGGAGACTTAGCTGGTTATAATAAAGAATAATCTCCTTATAGGAGATAGAAACCAAATCGGACGCCTGGAGCAGTGACTCTAGTTTGATGATGTTTTGATGACATCACTTTTGTCAAGTGTCTGTTTTTATGTAAAGACTGTTAATTCCGAATTTGGTATGTATTTAGTGGTCTTATATAAAGACTTCCGCTGTATTTGTATGTATTATATTATTATAAATGGCCAGTTATGATACGACACGTCATACCCTGGGAGTGGGGTGTGACACCCGGTTTGCTACTCTTTCAAACAATGCAGCTTCTTTCTTAGTTTCAGCTCTGGCTCCAACTCTGATGTGGTTTTCACATAGAATCTTCAAATTGTCATCCGAAAAGCTGAAATCCTCCATCGGGTCAAACAACCTCCATTCAGTTCCATCTTTCACACGTACGACCACCTCCCCTGTCTGATTATCGTAAAACCACTTCTCAAACTCCTGTAATCTTGACGGGTTTGGGTCCGGAACTCTCAATCTCAGTACTGTTTTAATTGGTTTCAGTTTCAGAACGATCTTCCCCTTTCCTGTCACCCAATCCAAGTCTTTCTTCGATCGTTTACGCTCTAGTTTATTTTATCCAAAACAAAAAAATTTCATATTTGAAAGATCCATTCATTAACACCATTGATGATCATCATAAGCACCAACCCAAAGAATGCAAATCTCTTTCACCCTATCTTTCAAATGTTGCTAGTTGTGCTTTGGATATTTAATTTCTGAATTTTTATATTTATGGGGTTGTTTTTGATAGTTTATAGATAAGAGGGGTTAGTTTTGTAAAGGTGTGACAAGGGGGGTAGTTGCCACTTCCACTGGCGACTGCTGCGTTTAAAAGAGAGATTATCTGCTGGACTGAGAAGTCGCCACTCCCACTGGCGACTTCTATATTCTTTTCCAACTTTTTGACCAAATAATATATATGATGTATATATGATGTTGATGTTTGCAATCTCGTGAACTGGTAGGTGAAGTTTTATATCTTTTAAAGGAATGTAATCTTTTTACCAACTTTAAACACAACATTCTTTACACAATATACCTTCATCATTTGCATAATATTAATCCTCTACACAATATTCAAATTTCACACAACAACATTCTCAATCACAAAGCAACATCTTACAAAATGAGTTGGGGAGTTACACCTGGTCCGATAAACAACGAGCTGTTATTTTTTGCTAGTGAGCATAAGCTGCTCACTACTTTCAGAATCCAAAAAGTGATTGATAATTGTATGAATTTTGAATATGTGTTTTTGGAAGTAGTAGAAATGTGTAAATTATGTGAATTGTGGTGGTATTATATAGAGTAAATCCCCAAACCCTAGCAAGAAGTATCCACTGACATTGGCGAGTTCTCTTATTCTTTCAAACAAAATATTCTGGTCAACCAAAAAATATTTTGTGTGGTTGTGTGGTGGAGAATTATAGGTTGGCAGATTCGCCACTCCCAGTGGCGACTTCTTACAAAAAGCAAGATCAGGACTTCAGACACGTTTTTTATAGCTAAGAAGTCGCCACTGCAAGTTTCGACTACCCCCCTTGTCGTACTTTTTTCGAGCTTATCCCTCTTTATCCACAAACTATTAAAAACAACCCCATAAATAAATAAAATCTTAATTTCTCCTCCTTTGGGATATTTTGTATATAATTAATAGTATATCTGTGAAGTATATTGTGCTACAGTCAAAGTCATAAAACTCCAGGGGCTTGTTCTGCACATTTGAAAGTATGTTTCTTAATGATTAGTTATTAATTGTAATACAGTTCATTTTATAAGTAATAGTTTTGTCATATTCAATAGATTAGTTGTTAAGTGACCGTTAACATGTTAGTTCAGGGATTGAGTTGTGTATAAGAGTGAATCAAATCTCTTGATTCATTCATCCAGTTCTTCATTTTTCATTTCTTAATTTATATTCGTTCATTACTCACCTCAAATCATAGGCGACTAATAGAAAGTGTTACAAGCTTACATCGTCGTGTTCATACCATGCGGAACAAGTGTTTTATGCACCATACCATGCGATGAAAGAGATATTAAAGATCTATGGGCGGTTGTTAAGACAAGACCCCGACACATATATGAATTTGCAACAAATGCAAACAAGGAAGCACATGGGGTCTTTCAAATAGATGAATGGTTTGAGTTACTGGATAAAGTAACTAGCACTGAGCATGTGTGTCTAGTTACAGCTGAGGACATAGTTTATGATGTGGATTGTGACACCCCACCTGGTGGTGAAAACACCGGGTTGTCAAAGGAATTGGATATCAATAGTAAGAAAGCACATGACACACTAAAAGTCATATTTTAATAGTATTAAAGCATACGTGTCATGATATAAAGGAAATAAATAGTCTTAAATATGTTTCGCAAGCTTATGTGTATAGCAATTTCATCATATTACTCAACCATGACCATAGAAACGTACATAGAACCACTTATGTTACAATTAATGATAACTGTCGTTTAACCATCATTTAACCGTCTCGATGTATAAGTTATCAATAATTGTTTTAGCATCTAAGGGACATAGCAACATAGCAACAAACATCTCATTTTAGCATCTAGTAACCAACATATAGAATCAAACATATAGAACCTTCGGGTTTAAATCACCTATCGTGCCATAAAGTGTAGGTGGGCTTGTCAGGCCATTAGCGCTAATATTGTATCGGTGGAAATTACAAAATGATATAACTATTATTGACTATCACATAATTTTGCATCAAGCGGCCAAACAAGACTAACACATTTAATGATCTCATTTGAAATAGAAACAAGAAAAGAAAATCCGTAGTATAATATTGGAACACATATTTCAGGCCCAAAAGCATAAACAGTAAAAAGGGGAGTAAGTTTACTCACCTTGAAAAGCAAAAATAATCGTATCGCTAGAAACGCAACTAAAGAGAACCGAGAGTTGCCTAAATATTAGTATCACCTAATTTAGAAACGAAACAAATAGTATAGCAACTAGAATCAAAATTAGAAATCTAGGGTTTCGAATTTCGAAAATTAGGGTTTTAAATAATAAGTTTGGGAGTTTATACGAAATGTTATCGTATTTTCGTATTGTATATATATTTTATAAGAATCCATTTTTAGTTTTCTACTAAAGATATTTGTATAATTACTTATAAACATGAAACATTATTATTTGTATATATGTAGTAAAAATTATATGTTTTGAATCCTTAAAATATATGTAACATAAAAGATGTTCTTTAGGTTATTAAAAAAATTATAGTTTAATGTTTAAAATGTATAAAAACATAAAACTTAAAAAAAAAGCCATGGGACTCAAACCCATGGCCACTTCGTTCACAGCACATACACAACACCACTACACTAGACGAGATGTTGTTTTGTTGTTCAGATTCAACTTTTAATATTTTTATTCCTTTACAACCAACCATCCCCCTTTTCAATATGAGCCCTAGAAACAACAATCTCACGTTGGTTTCAAATATGCTAATCAAATCCAAATCGAACATAGGGCTTTAATCCCCATAGAATCACGAGCATTTTGATATATTAATCTTACTTGATCATGACGATTTGATACGGATAAGAAGGGATGTAAAACTCGATTATTCTTGATGGATTTGCGTGAATCAAGAATGAAATAAGATGAGTTTGGGAGTTATAGATGATCAAGAGGATTAAAATGGATACAAATATTACCAGAAAAGGTGCCCAGAGTATGGAGAACAATGAACTCGCCTATTAACTATTTTTTTTTTTGCTTTGATTCGTTGGGTTGCAGAGAAAAAGAAGTGTTTGGAGTTTAAGAGATCCTGGTCGAATGCGAATAGAAAGGTCGGAGTGATATGGAATGATTTAATTGCTGATTATCGATCTAATTACGAAATGCAATTTTGAATTGACCAAACTCAATAAATTCGTGCGCTAAATCTGCTGTAAACGCGTTTTTGAGCATTAAGACGGGTTCGAACTTGCAAGGAATAGATTAGGAAGGTTTTGATTGATTCGAAAATAAACAATACACGTAAAAAAGGTCGCCTGAGTACGGGATTTTCCGGCCAAGTGGCCGGAAACACGGGGGTCACGTGGGTTGGGGGGTTGGGTTTATAAATTTTACACATTCAGTCCTTGATGGTCCGAGTTAGCTTATTTTGGTTAATTAACTTTTAAATCAAGTTTTAAAAGTTACAGTTTTTACCCAAAGTTAGTTAATAATAACATTGACTAACTTGTGACATCTATCCCAAACCCGAACCCGAAGCCATCTAGTTTTATTCTATTCGCATTTGCATTTATCTCTCTTTAAATATAATGCTTCATTATTAAAATATATATATAATAGATATCTCGAGCCTTACGTTATTTCTCGCTTTTAATATTAACGACCGAGTTATTATCCAACGTTTACAAATTAATTACTATTTACAATAATTATATCCTCAAAATGTATATATATATATATATATATATTGTATTTTTACAAAAATAGTTTTATAAATATTATTAAGGATAAAAACTATTAAATCTCTAAATAACCATTAACGTCATGAATGAAACAGAAACGTAAAAATGTCCCGTATACAAACGATACGCCCAACTCGGTTAAGTTAGTTAGTTAAAATATAAATAAATTAACTTTGGGCCATTTTTATATACTTTGAAACTTATAATAAAGTATTTAAGCCATTTAAATCAATCCAAAACTCAAAGGGCCAGAACTGTAAATATGTAAAACCCAGCCCAGCATCTCGCACCCCCCCCCCCCCGGTGAATCCGGCACCAAGCCTCCGGCCATGTTGGCCGGAATCTTTAAAATTTCCGGCGAGCTGTATTTGCACGATTTTAACGCTTTTAAACTAAACAAACTTATATAAAATGTTCATATGCCTGTTTCGAACTCGAAACCATGATCAAATCGCTGTTAAAGAGCTTGAATCCATGCGTTAATCCAAATTTAAAACCGAAATCAAAAACCCACAATCTCAATTGATCCAAAACGTACCATAATAGCGAATTGAATTAATGGAAATGATCATATCTGCGTTTTGAATCAATTGGTAGCATTTAATTGGTCTTTAATCAACGAATTCATCACCAATTAATCCAAAATAACTCGTATTCATGCTCATAGCCGTTCGACTATCACACTCTCCTATACTCTTTTTCATTATCTGAGTCCTCAATTTTAACACAACATCATCAAAAAAACAGTAGTTGTTTTCTCTTTTGATCGAACCTGCAACTGCCTCTATCAGGACCAATTCGTTTTGTTCATCCGCAATTGATAAAAGGATTTCATTCATCTTGCTATCAAGACGATTTCTGGAGTTTTAATTGGATTCAAACCCCCTCAATCTACCAATTTGATTCTTAAATTCGTCATTCTTGTTCTTCATTCTCATCATTCCAATTCTTCATCAATCGTGTAAGTTTTTATATATAAAATGTGTGTAATGATCCGTTGATCAAAATCCATGAGATCAATTGTGGTATTGTATTCAGATTCACGATCAAATTGGTGATTTTAGATTCTAGGGTTTATACCAATTTGGAGGTTTTCTAGTTTTAATTATAAAAATAATAAAAACCATATCATTCAACAAAAATTGAGATTAGTCTACTGGTAATATTCTTGATTTGAACAGGGTGGTTTTGAGTTTGAAACTAGGGGCTGTAGTATTTAATTTTTATTTGTTTAACCACAATGCTTGCCACTTTTGTTATTTTTCCTAAATTTAAATACCAATACTACAATATATATAAATAGGGGTGTCCAAAATATCCGACCCGGCCCGAACCCGAATAAGCTAAATAGGGTCTGGTTTAATAGGGTCTAAAAGTCTTAATAGGGTTAATCGAGTTAACCCGATAAACCCGAATTAAAACTAGGGTCGGGTTTCGGATTTGATTTTTCTAAAAATACGGGTTTCGGGTTAACCCGAATAACCCGAATAACTTAACATCCCTACTAGTTATTAGTCAACCAAGCCCAATAGCAAAACAAGTAAACATCAACAAGCCCATTCAAGATCAAAATAAGAATACGTAAATTAACTACATACGTGAAAAACTGAAAACCCTACACATGCATTCTCCTACGGCAAACTCTGACGTCTCTTCATCTTTAATCATGTCTTCACAAGATCAATCACAAAATCAGGTAATCATATTTTTATAAAATTGTGTTGATAGATAATAGTGATGCAAGTATGCAACACAATAGTACAATACAATAAAGCATTGAGTGATCGACAACTGTTATGGCAAACTGTGACAACTGTTACTAGGGGTGTTCAAAGTCGAGTATCCGGATTTCGGATACCCGAATTTTCGGATATCCGAAAATTTCGGATAGTGATTTTCACTATCCGTATCCGAATCCGAAATTTCGGATATCCGGATTTCGGATACCCGAAAGTTCGGATACGGATTCGGATAGTATCCAAATATCCGAAAATTTTGATTTTTTTTTTTTTGCATTTCATTCAATCCAAAATTAGCCTTAATGTTAAACAACTAACAAAAAAAGTCATAAGACAATTATAGTCAAAGTACAAATATCTAAATAACAAGTTGTTTTAATCAAACATCAACTCCAAACATTTCAATACATTCAAATAATCGTCCACTCTATACATCTGACAAGTCCGCTACTTGTCTCATGACCACGACTTATAAGTCGACAACAAAAAAAACTAACTAAAAATCAAATATTGGACATGATTATGAAGTTTTTTTTTAATTTCTCATACTTTTGAAAAACTAATAATGAAATCAAATATAAGTTATCTCTTGGTTATTTTAGAAAATATTATTAAAAAAGACTATAAAGAATACAATAAAAAAGTACAAATGCATTTACAAGGTAACAACATGATCGGAGGCGTGCACCGGTGGGTTTTCGACTTGTCGGAGCGTGCGACAGTGGGTCGCCGGAGCGTGCACCGATTTGAGACCGGAGGGTAGAGAGCGTGAATGTAATTGGAATACTAAATACATGTTAACTATAAAGTTTATAAGCATAGTTTTATAAATATATTAAATACGTAATCTAAAAAAAATAAAAATAAAAAATTTGGATTTCGGATAATCGGATAATCCGAATTATGCCAAAATTACTATCCGAACCCGAATCCGAAATTTCGGGTATCCGAAGTTCGGATATCCGAATTTTCGGGTATCCGAAATTTCGGGTTCGGAATATCGGATTTTCGGAAAGGGTTTTCGGATGCGGATATTTTTGAACACCCCTAACTGTTACGTGCAGTTTACCAACTTCACACCACATTATTCCATTAAATATCCAGTAACAATTAAAAAGTATGCAGCATAAAAGTTTATGAAGTCACCACAATGATTGCTAAGTCACTTGAATGCGGTTTAGTGGCATGCATGTGTTTTGTTTAGAAAATTATAATGTTACATGCAAATTAATTTAACTTGTATACATTAACTACGAAGTTGAGTACCTTTTAAGTTTCACGTATATGAGAAGTTGTTTTATTTTATGTTTATTAAGTTAATTTATGTTCACTCATACAACATCACTTATATGTTTTATAGATGTCCGATTCAATGGAATATGATGAAACTATCATTATAGAAGATGATACAAACAACGATAACAAAGAAAGTCAATACTCTCAAGAGCATGTGAATCAATCAAGTAATTCAAAAAAAATGATCAAAAGAAAGCCAATACTCTCAAGAGCGTGTGAAGCGGCCAAGGAATACAAAAAAACGGTCAAAAGAAAGCCAAGACTCTCAAGAGCGTGTGAAACAGCCAAGGAATACAAAGAAAAGGTCAAAAGTATGGAAAGATTTTGTAGAGGAAAGGTTAGAAGAAGGGATGAAGAAAGAAGATCAAAAGGCTAGATGTCTACATTGCGGTTCACGATACTTATGTGAATCTAAAAGGTACGGTATTAATAATCTCAAAAATCATCTGTGAACCTTACTTGGCAAAAATATCCGATAGTCAAACAAAAATTACCTTTGAACATGGTGATACAACCAAAATGATGGCATGGAAGTTTGGCCAAAAGGAAGGTGTAAGAGCTTTAGCACACATGATTATAGTAGATGAACTTCCTTTTAGGTTTTTCTTGGGTGAAGGATTTAGACACTTTATTAGAATTACTCAACCGCTATTTCATGTTCCAAGTCGTAGTACAATTACTCGAGAGTGTATGAAACTATATTTAGAAGAGAAAAAGAAAATTCGCGATTTACTTCGAAGAAACAATAGTAGGATTTGTGTTACTACTGATGCTTGGACATCCATAAAGAAAAAAAGTTACATGGCTCTTACTGCTCATTTTATAGACAATGACTGGAATTTGGTAAAAAAAGTGTTGAACTTTTGTCCACTTGATGGTCATCGGGGTGTGGACATAGGAAAAGGTGTAGACTCTTGTTTGAATGAGTGGGGAATTAATAATGTGTTGACAATTTCTGTTGATAATGCGAGTGCAAATGATAATGCAATTGAGGTTTTAAAAAAAGTTTATGCAAACAACCATAATTCTTTATTGCATGGGAAATGGATTCACGTACGTTGTGCGGCACATATTTTAAATCTAGTTGTACAAGATGGTATGAAAAAAGTTGATGAGTCGATTGAGAACATAAGATGTGTGGTTAAGTGGGTAAAGAACTCGGGTCCTAGAATTGAGAAATTCCATAAATGTGCCGAAAGTGCTAGATGTGCAAGTACAAAAAAGTTGCTTCTTGATGTTCCAACTAGGTGGAACTCCACCTACAATATGTTAGAAGTAGCACAAGCCTATGAACATGCATTTGATAGGTATGATTTGGAGGATGTGACTTTTGGTAGTGATATTGAGAAGAAGAATCGTAAGGTTCCAACATCAGAAGATTGGAAGAAAACAAGAAAGTTGTGTCTTTTTCTGAAAACATTTCATGAAGTTACGTTGAAAATTTCTAGGACAAAGTATGTGACATCACATACTCTTGTTGTTGAAATAGCAAAAGTTGATGAAACCAAAGTATGTGACATCACATATTAAGGTAACAAGTTCGTGTGATATTATCAAAGAAGCACCAAAGGACCAACATCTTTATGATATTGCTAAGGTGATGAAACCAAAATTTGACAAATACTTTGGAGATATTGATAGTATGAATTTTATGTTATATTTTGCTTTCTTACTTGATCCGAGGAACAAGGAAGATTTTTTGGATATTGTAATTGAAGATCACTATGGAATGGAAGGAAAACCAATTGTTGAGTTAAAGAAATCGCACATAAAGAGTGGATTTCAAGAGTTATATAAAGATTATGTACGAATTCATGCTCAGCCAATAGTACCATCTACTACATCTTTATCATCAACTAATCCTACATGTGCTGCAACAAGTCTTGATCATGGAGATAGGTTGAGAAATAAAATGAAAGCAAGTCAAACATCTAGTTCCTCAATTAGTGAATTGGATAAGTATTTGGGTGAAACCGTTGAAATTTTTTATCCTAATGTTAATTTTGATATATTAACTTGGTGGAAAGTAAATAGCCCAAGATTTCCAATTTTATCTCTTATGGCTAAAGATCTGTTAGCTATTCCCATCTCAACGGTCGCATCAGAATCAGTGTTTAACACAAGTGGAAGGGTGTTGGATCCATATAGGAGCTCCTTAGGTGACAAAACTATCGAATGCCTAATTTACACACAAGATTGGCTTTGTATGGAAAGTAATTCGAAAAAAGAAGATGATCTTGAAACAACTCAGCTTGAAAAAGGTACCTACTTTCTTAAATTTATATTTAATATCTTTTTTATTTTAGTATTTGGGATGTTCATGAAGTTTATTTTTGTAGATTTGATGCAAGAAGATATTACAAGATTATAATTTGAAGACCGTATTGAATTTTCAATGTTTCACTTTGAATTATTATGAATCTAGAACTTGTTTGGGATTTTTTTGGTTATGAATATTAATGTTTCACTTTGAAGACTGTTTTGAAGTTTTTTTTAGACCTTAGAATATTTGCTCATGAATGCTTGTTAATATGCCACATTCGAAATCTAATTATTTGATTATTGTTTGAATATTTGATTATGTCAACTAATGAGATGATTTGAAATCACTATATATTAGTGATGCATATAACCCGACCAACCCGACCCTATTAACCCGAAACCCGATTAACCCAAACCCGACAAACCCGAACCTTAATAGGGTCGGGTTGCGGGTTAGTTTTATTTTTTTTAAAACCCGATTAACTCGACCCGACTAACCCGAAACCCGATCGGGTTGACTCGATTAACACCCCTATATATAAATAATAGAATGCAAAGATATTATAAAATATAGCCAAACCTTGATTTTTACATAAAAGTAGTTTTATAAATGTAATTGTTACAAGTATCTTTTAACACTTTTAAAATAATATAAAAATGCATTTTAATATTTATAAAATTCACACAAATTTATAAAATAATAGACTTTCATATGGATTTTCTTCATACTTTTAGAATGGTGGGACATGTTTTAAATATTGTCTTGGTATATAATATGTTTGGTGAAGTTAAATACTGTTCGTGAAAAAGACATATTATTTGTATTACCATTGTTTATAATAAGTTGTTGTCATTTCTATTGTCAATTTCCAACATTATGATTAAACAACTTTATATATTTCTAATTGTGTGTCGAAAAATCACTAAATCCCAACTCGAAACCCTAGAATTCCAAATTACCTTAGATTTCTAATGCTCGTATTCTAGTTTTCTATACTATGTGTTGCTAAGTTAGGATTGTCATTTAATTAGGCGATTCTAATATTTGGACGATCCTCGGTTCTATTTATACTATTTCCTATTTGGTTCAAGCCCGAGTTTCGAGGTGAGTAAACTCACTCCCCTTTTTTACTTTTACGTTTTGGGGCTGAAATATGTGTTTATGTTTACTATTTACTATTTTTCTAAAAAGAGATCATACAAATATGTTAATCTAGTTCGCGGCTTGATGCAATCTTACGTGGTAGTTTAAAGTAGTTTATTGCTTTGTAATCCCACCGGTACAATGTTAGCGCTAATGGCTTGACAAACCCACCTGCATGGACAACATCGATAGGTGATTTAACCCGGCCATTCTATTCTATGTTTACTATGGTTGCTATGCTATGACGGCTGTTGCTATACTATGATGCTAGCTGCTATGCCATGTCCTTAAGTTGCTAATTGATTACTGATAACTTACAAACGAGACGGTTAATTGACGGTTGGTAAAAAGTTATCAGTAAATCAAATACATGAGTTGGTTCCTCATGACAAAATGGCAAAATCAAGAAGTGTGGATTCTATGTGGTTGTGTTCTATTCTAGGGGTCATGGTTGAGTAATATTACGAAATGGCTATACATGTAAGCTTGCGCAACATATCTTGTTGATCTCGGATTTCAATACTAGTATTATCAAATTGTGTTTTTACTCACTAGCTTGTGTAGCTAACTGTGTCTTTTTCACATATTTCGGGTGGCGCGTGATTATGAGATTTTACTTTTGCCAAGACATAGGGTGCTTTGGACTTAGTTAATAAAAACGACTTCATTGCCATTACTGTTTCGTTTATGATTTTTGTCATTTTGCTATTTAAGAATCACGTTCCAAACTTATAAGTACAATTATTAGTCATTAATAAAATGAGGCCATGAGCTTTGGTTACTAATGATATCCATTCCAAATGACAGCCCGGTGTTTCCGTCGCCGGGCGGGTGTCACATAACTAACTTTAACCGAGTTGAGACGTAACGTTTATATAAGTGACGTTTTTATATCCTTAGCACGTTTTTTACATTGGAATGTTATACCTAGACTCAGAAGTGATTTTCATTAACAAATTTTACAAAATCTATTTTATAACAAAATATATTTTTGAGTTTATTATTACAAATAGTAATTATTTGGTACACGTAGATATTTCACGACATGATTCGATCGATTAACTAAAACGGGAATGACGTAAAATCTGACACATTTATTCATAATAATAATGACGAACGTTACATTCTTAGAAATTAAATACGAAAGAACAAAAGGTAGATAACTTCGGGTTCAATTCGGGCATTCGAATTCGGGTTTGGGGCAGATGTCACATGGATGGACCCAAAGAATGACAATTTGAAGAAGGAGAATTAGATGATGAAGAATATACATGAGAGGATGATGATGAAATTGCCTATTCTGACCACTCTTCAGGTTAAGACGAACTAGTTTGTTGTTGTATAATTACATTATTTGTTTTTTATTTATTATATGGTATGTGCATTTTATATTGTTTTCTATCATATGGTGTGTTAAGTCTTATGTTGTCTATCTAACCATTAGTGTTTAACTTGTTAAGTCTTATGTTGTCTATCTAACCATTAGTGTTTAACTAAATGAAAGTGCATTATGTTAGGTAGTCGTGGTCGTGTCCTGATTTCTCATGGGGGTTCTTTATCTAGTCATGGCCGTGGATGTCAGTTGGAGACCAGCCCTCGGTTAAGCGCGCCGTTAGGTCGTGGACGACCTTCAGATACCTGTCTTGATTTGAGCCAGGGTTTAAGCCACGGATCTAGTCGCAATACTAGTCGTGTTGGTGATGATGGTTCATCGCCTAGTTATGTTCGTGGACGTCACTTGGAGACTAGCCCTCGGTTAAGTGCGATGTTTTGTCATGGATATAGCATTAATTCAGTCGTGCGGTTGATGGTGATGCTATGGCTGATACAAATGGGGTGTATCAACATAAGGAGGGATCTGAGGGATATGATGGATCCCAAGATATGGGACATGAGGACTCCGATGATGAGCTTGACATGGATATACCTTCTCGTCCCTCCCACAATGGCTCGAATACAGATCATACGGCTCACTATACCTCTCAAAGGCTCCCTATCAGATGAGTTGGGAAAAAGTATGTATTTTTAAATTTTAAATTTATAATGTTAATTTTTTTTAATATACATGTTTATTTGTTATAAAATTGTAGGTTTGCTAATGGTAAGGCTCATAGGACAATCATCAAAATACTTGAACAATATCTTGAGGGACCTTGAGTACGTTACTCACTTGTCCCTAAGGAAGTAAATTACACTATGTTGCAACTTTACATTTTTCATAACACGTGTTATGTTTTAGATGGTGGTGAAAACTGACCAATTGTATCTTTGAAAGCTCATTACCATAAATGAATTTCACTTAATATTAACACATAGTTGCAACAACATATAAACATCTATTAAATTTTGATTATATCTATTTAATTGATATATATATATATATATATAGGAGGAGGTTCATTTAAGAAGACTCATATATTACGAGAAGAAAAAGAAGAAACTTAAATCACTAAAAAAACTTATCAATGGTTTAGTTTTTTAAATAAATTCACTTCCTACATACAAATGTGTAATGTGTAAACTAAAAAAATCATTAACTTTGAATTGTAGCAATTTGTGAAACCCCATTTTAGAAACACATTCTTGTTGTGGTATAGATAGGTTGCGAACTGCCTGCCAAAGAGGACGTGGTGTAGTCCTAAGATATAATGATGACATAGCTTTCAGTTTACGTTTTGCTTTTTTACCGTTGGAATCCTTCACCTTTGTCGGTTTTCTTTTACCAACACTTTCTTCTTCTTCTTTACTGAAGACTTACATTTAGTGAAATCAAGGTCAACTTTTGATTTGATCTTTTTTTTCATTTTGCTGATTCGAAAGATGTAATTCAGTAATGGTATTTAAATTTCTGAACACCTAATGCTTCTCCATTCTGTTAATACATAATCAATGAACACACTTAGCATGCAAAATATAACTACAAGAAAAAGAACACATTTTGATTAAACAATTAAAACTACATCATATAGCATGTCTTATTGTGAATCATATGGAAGTCGATCATAAAAAAATGAACAAATGAAGGAACTGAAAGATGTATGCTTGACATTTGAGGAAACAAAATATAATCATTTAAATAAATTTCAATTTAATGCTATATTGAACAAATGCATTAGTGCATTATGTATAATTTCACTGTTTAATAAGCATGTATATTTATATTTTTCTTATACTGGTAATTGTAACCACAGTTTTGGAGCAGAACAATAAATCTAAAACTGCAGAAGTTATATATTCACCAAAGGGAAATGCATATTACATACCTGTGGTCTCCAATGCGTATTATAATCATTTAGATAAAATTCAATTGATGAAAAAGAACTACTAACTAAATGTAATTGAAAGAAACTACATTATCCAAAAGTAACAAATTCAAGTTCGATTATACATCTACTTTTCTAGTGATTTGCTTAAAATAACTAAAATTATATCCAATTTCAGTAGAAAAATAGCTAGAAGCTGCATATAACGAATAATAAAAGCTCAATCAATGCGTAACACATTCCAATTTCATCATAAAAATCATAAAATTGAAAATCAAAAACTCATTAAACGGCGACCAGAAAAGAATATCTATGTCTACAAATTAACAGATTAATACAGAAACCTAAAATCAGTGAGAAGTAAGATCGAAAGTAAACTTACGATTGAAGATTTGGAAGATCGATTAATTGATATCTCAAAAACAATCGTATGAATTGAGCGAGCAACTGCATGTGAAAGAACTGCTTAAATTTAATTTCAAATTATTTTGAGATAACGTGGGACAAATAAACCGCAAATTAGTTTCAATTGATATATTTGTTAAATTACAAATATACCCCCACTAAATGAAAAACTGCATTTAAAATTTAAAAAAATTAAAAAGTTATAATTAACACATGGACCAATAAAACTAGTTCTCTAAGTTCTTTCCAAATACAAAGTTCTCAAAAGAAGGGAACACTATATATATATATATATATATATATATATATATATATATATATATATATATATATATATATCATTGTGTGTTTTTAGGTTTGCATTGTTGATTACATCTTTTATTTTATATCTATTTATGGATGGGATCGGGATGATGACTTACTCATTAAGGAAGGATTTAATAACGTGGCGTCCGATCTTTATAAAGGCATCATGTATAGAGTGAAAGTTGAATCTAGAAATTTAGCCAAACAAGCCGGCAAAAATATTCCACCTAAGCAATTTAACTACAACATCATTCGTTCGTTTCCACCTCGGTTATGGCATCGTGACAAATGGGTCCAGTTGTGCGAGGTAGGCAAGTTAACTACACATTAATGATTTTTTATTATATATTATTTTACTTATGTTATCACAAGTCAATTTTTACTGTTCATAGTATTTTAACTCTCCGGAGTTTGCTAAATCATCGGAAAGAGGGAGTAAGAATAGGAATAGCACTGATAGCTCTGGTATGATGTCAAGGCACACTGGCGGATCGATCGGATATGACGAGCACCGTATCCGCTTGGTAATCTAATTATATTTACATTATAGTACTTTACCACGTATGTTTTACACTTTATGTTATATTGTAGGAAAAGAAATTAGGGCGACAGGCTACAACGTGTGAACTGTTCCAAGAAACACACCTCGATAAGGAGTCAAAGTGCTATATAGGGCTGGGCAGTTCGATGACAGCCCGGAAGGGATGCGGTTTTGCACTGAACGATCAAAGGAAATTTATGTGGGTTATATTGATATATGGTGCATAACTATTGTATCGATTTTTAATATATTAATGAGCTTATATTTTTGACAAATTGCAGGAGACATACTTTAGAAATATGATCAAGAAACATGGGAAAAACAAAACACAACATCAAGTGGGTGATTATGATTGTTGGGTTTATAGTACGGGAGAGGGCCGAGTGTTGTATGGGATAGGATCATCATATCCTTATTTTGTTGTAACAGGGAAAGAGACTACACTCTTCACGTCGAGACTAACACAAGATGCACTCCAAAAATCACAACAAGAGGTAATTTACTAAAATAGTTTTTTATTGTTATATTTAGCCATGAATGTGTGCCTAAATAAATATGTTTGTTACCAGTTTGTTAGGATACTTTAAGTTATAAGTGTTGTTTTATAATTTCTTCATCATTTAATATCTATATGATAAGAATCAATGGTTTCTACATCTTTATCATACGAGATTTAAGCTAAAAAACAAGGTTAGCTTGATTTATATGTCTTCTGAATTGTAATCTTTCTAGTTTCTTGTAATAGGTTTTCTTTATTCAAAATAACAACAAATTGAATGAATCATCTTCATCTTTATTTACATGATTGAATCTTGTATTTTTTGTAAAATTGTTGCTATAGCCTTTATGTAGTCACCTTATAGACTCTAATTTGATGTTGTTCACTATTGAATATGATTGTTGACTATTTGATACTATTATTATAGACTCTAATTTGATGTTGTTCACTATTGAATATGATTGTTGACTATTTGATACTATTATGGACTGTTGGTATTTATGTTATAATTGTGGCTTTAAAAAGTTTTGAGCTTTTTAATGTACATAGAAATTTATGATAACTTTACACTCAATCCTAGTTGTCTTTTGTCTAGATTATAAGTGATTAAAACGAATAATCATCCTTATTAATACCAATACTAATCAAATTATTTCATGTATATTTTTGCAGTTCCAACAATAAATGCGGGATGAGGTGCAACAACAAGTTGATGAGATTAAAGAAACCATGCGATAAGAGAAGCAACAACAAATGCGGGACGAGATACGATAAAATTTACGAGAGGAAGTGCGACAAGAAATGGCCTCTATGCTTAAACAATTAGGTATAATCCTAGCAATCATGGGATGTAGTTTAGGTTAGTTATTGTATTGTTGGATATTGTTTTGGATTTAGATTGTCGTTTTGTAGTTGGATTTAGATTACGGTTTTTCTAACTGGGTTTAGATTGTGGATTTTTAAATTGGATTTATATTGTGGTTAAATGTAGCGATTGTATTAAGTTTCAATCAGGTTTTATAAAGTTTATTATTTGAATCTTAATTTTTTTTACTATTAGTAAGTTTTGTCGCAAATGTGTTGTAAAAAAGAGCACATCATGTTGCAACTTTTGTCGCAAAAAAATAGATTGTCGCAACATTGTTGCATAAAAGAGCAAAAAGTTAAACACTAAATTAATAACTTGTCGCAACGGTACCTCAAATATTGTCAAAAAGTTGTTGGAATGTTGTTGTAAAAAGGTTGTCGCAAATATGTCACAGGCTTTGTTGGAAGGTCGCAATATTGTTTAAAAAATAGCGTAGTTGTCACAACCTTGTCGCATCTTTTGTTAGAAATTTGTTGGAATGTTGTCGTAAAAGGTTGTCCCAAAGCTGTCGCACGCTTTGTTAGAAAGTTGTCACAAATAATTTGCAACAAGGCTTTTTGCGACAAAACGAAAAACATTGTAAACTTGTCGGAAAACCGCTTTTGCGAACATGTTGTGACAAAATGTTTGTTGCAAATTTTGCTTTTATCTAGTATATACTACTATTAAATATGATGATATATGATGCGAACCTTATGGTGTATGAAAATGATGTAAGGATCAGAAATTCAAGTTTTAAATTTATAAAAAGGAAAAACCCAACGAGTTCACAAAATCGACAAGTGTATCGGTCGTATGTAACAAGTTAAGTAAGTCCGGATATCGTATCCAGATTTGAGTTTGGCGTCCTTTAATACCGAATCTCTATCAAGTTCTAACCGATGTAAAAGACTTTGATTTTTAATTATAAATACTATATTAAACAAGCAAAAGATAATTTACCTAAAATTATCCTAAAAATAAGATTTTGACTAAGGAAAATTATCTAAAATAAATTAACGGTAAAAACTTAACTTAAATATAAACTAAAGGCGGAAATAAGCTAAAAGAGAACTATGGGTGGAATGATGACTGGTTAGGCGGGAATCCTGATGATAATCTGACAACTCTTGGCTTTCTGGGTATGTCGGCACCGAATATGTACTCAAAACAATCTAACATATCAGTACCTCCTATTAAGGTCTTGTGGGTGCTAGAAAGTCCTAAAATAAATATGTGAAGCTCACGGTGTGAGTAATGTCTACAAATCACTCCCGGATGTCTAAGGGATCCTAAACTGGCTCGCCTCTCGGCTTACAAGTCCATTTATCCTAGAAACTGACTCCATCAGTAAACTAAAATAACAGGATCAATCGGTTTATGATAAATCAAGACTAGATAACACAAGTTGCTAGTTTTTATTAAGCAAAACCTACTCCCGTAGTATTTTAACCCAATCCAACTAACAAAAGGATGAAATCTGCAAACCCTCACCTTCCGGTAACGAATCCGGCTAGCATATCGGCTCAAATCCATAAATCAATCTTAACTTATGAGCATATTCCTAGATCTACTCAAATAATGATTTAATCTAGTAGACTAAACACCAAAAATGTGAAATTTATTATCAAGTTATCAAATCAAGATAATTTCATCCACAATGAAGTTAAGATCTCAACATGAATCCTAAAGCCAACACACATATTACATACAAGATCATCATAAACTAATTTTCTCACATAGAACATCCATCCAACATATAATAAACAACCAAAAATCATCAAAATATCATCATTCATCCATAAAGCCTAAGTAGTCATACTAGATCTAGCCAATAATCATCAAATCACCAAACCCATCATGGACAAGACTAGATCTAGCATAATTTTAACTAAAAACAACAAATCAAGTTCAATTGTTTAAAGTTTAGAGTAAATCACACCCAAAATGGCCACCAATCTTTAATCAAAGCTTAAATCTACAAGATCTTCTAGCTTCAATCTTCAAATCAGCAACTCTAAAGCTTCAATCCATCTTCAATCATCGAGATCTTCAAGAATAATCTTTAAACCCTTCAAAATCCAAAATCCAAGTTCCAAATTATGGCTTTAATCCTCCAAACTAACACCCAAGATCACCCCAAAGACTCATTCCTCTGTTCTCAGCCGTTTTTGGTGTTTTTGTGAAGAGATGATATCTAAATTCATCAAAAGATGAATTTATAGTGAAAAGTAGGTTTTTTCGCGTCTGAATGACCCGGAGAACAGTTGGGCTTGATCAAGGGGGACCAGCGAACCGCTGGGCGGGTTTATTGCATTGTTTTCGGCCTCCTGCGCCCAGAGAACCGTTGGGTGTTCCTGGGGGTTCCAACGGTTCTTCGGGATGGTCATGGGGCTCGTTTTCTTCTCGTTTTCGTCCCGTTTCGCTCCGAAACCTCTTCTTTCATTATCATTACTTAAAAACAAAAGATAAAGATAATAAGTAACTAAAAATAAAATATGTTTACATAAATGTAGTGATTGTATTAAGTTTCAATCAGGTTTTATAAAGTTTATTATTTGAATCTTAATTTTTTTTACTATTAGTATGTTTTGTCGCAAATGTGTTGTAAAAAAGAGCACATCATGTTGCAACTTTTGTCGCAAAAAAATAGATTGTCGCAACATTGTTGCATAAAAGAGCAAAAAGTTAAACACTAAATTAATAACTTGTCGCAACGGTACCTCAAATATTGTCAAAAAGTTGTTGGAATGTTGTTGTAAAAAGGTTGTCGCAAATATGTCACAGGCTTTGTTGGAAGGTCGCAATATTGTTTAAAAAATAGCGTAGTTGTCACAACCTTGTCGCATCTTTTGTTAGAAATTTGTTGGAATGTTGTCGTAAAAGGTTGTCCCAAAGCTGTCGCACGCTTTGTTAGAAAGTTGTCACAAATAATTTCCAACAAGGCTTTTTGCGACAAAACGAAAAACATTGTAAACTTGTCGGAAAACCGCTTTTGCGAACATGTTGTGACAAAATGTTTGTTGCAAATTTTGCTTTTATCTAGTATATACTACTATTAAATATGATGATATATGATGCGAACCTAATGGTGTATGACAATGATGTAAGGATTAGAAATTCAAGTTTTAAATTAATAAAAAGGAAAAACCCAACGAGTTCACAAAATCGACAAGTGTACCGGTCGTATGTAACAAGTTAAGTAAGTCCGGATATCGTATCCAGATTTGAGTTTGGCGTCCTTTAATACCGAATCTCTATCGAGTTCTAACCGATGTAAAAGACTTTGCTTTTTAATTATAAATACTATATTAAACAAGCAAAAGATAATTTACCTAAAATTATCCTAAAAATAAGATTTTGACTAAGGAAAATTATCTAAAATAAATTAACGGTAAAAACTTAACTTAAATATAAACTAAAGGCGGAAACAAGCTAAAAGAGAACTATGGGTGGAATGATGACTGGTTAGGCGGGAATCCTGATGATAATCTGACAACTTTTGGCTTTCTGGGTATGTCGGCACCGAATATGTACTCAAAACAATCTAACACATCAGTACCTCCTATTAAGGTCTTGTGGGTGCTAGAAAGTCCTAAAATAAATATGTGAAGCTCACGGTGTGAGTAATGTCTACAAATCACTCCCGGATGTCTAAGGGATCCTAAACTGGCTCGCCTCTCGGCTTACAAGTCCATTTATCCTAGAAACTGACTCCATCAGTAAACTAAAATAACAGGATCAATCGGTTTATGATAAATCAAGACTAGATAACACAAGTTGCTAGTTTTTATTAAGCAAAACCTACTCCCGTAGTATTTTAACCCAATCCAACTAACAAAAGGATGAAATATGCAAACCCTCACCTTCCGGTAACGAATCCGGCTAGCATATCGGCTCAAATCCATAAATCAATATTAACTTATGAGCATATTCCTAGATCTACTCAAATAATGATTTAATCTAGTAGACTAAACACCAAAAATGTGAAATTTATTATCAAGTTATCAAATCAAGATAATTTCATCCACAATGAAGTTAAGATCTCAACATGAATCATAAAGCCAACACACATATTACATACAAGATCATCATAAACCAATTTTCTCACATAGAACATCCATCCAACATATAATAAACAACCAAAAATCATCAAAATATCATCATTCATCCATAAAGCCTAAGTAGTCATACTAGATCTAGCCAATAATCATCAAATCACCAAACCCATCATGGACAAGACTAGATCTAGCATAATTTTAACTAAAAACAACAAATCAAGATCAATTGTTTAAAGTTTAGAGTAAATCACACCCAAAATGGCCACCAATCTTTAATCAAAGCTTAAATCTACAAGATCTTCTAGCTTCAATCTTCAAATCAGCAACTCTAAAGCTTCAATCCATCTTCAATCTTCGAGATCTTCAAGAATAATCTTTAAAACCTTCAAAATCCAAAATCCAAGTTCCAAATTATGGCTTTTATCCTCCAAACTAACACCCAAGATCACCCCAAAGACTCATTCCTCTGTTCTCAACCGTTTTTGGTGTTTTTGTGAAGAGATGATATCTAAAATCCATCAAAAGATGAATTTATAGTGAAAAGTAGGTTTTTTCACGTCTGAATGACCCGGAGAACAGTTGGGCTTGATCAAGGGGGACCAGCGAACCGCTGGGCGGGTTTATTGCATTGTTTTCGGCCTCCAGCGCCCAGAGAACCGTTGGGTGTTCCTGGGGGTTCCAACGGTTCTTCGGGATGGTCATGGGGCTCGTTTTCTTCTCGTTTTCGTCCCGTTTCGCTCCGAAACCTCTTCTTTCATTATCATTACTTAAAAACAAAAGATAAAGATAATAAGCAACTAAAAATAAAATATGTTTACATAAAATGAGGATAAAAACAAGAAATATGTCAATAAAACCATGTGTTTAAACAACACATCAATATAGGTCTTTAAGTTTATTTCGGAAGATTGGTGAGAAGATATTGTCATGAAAGAGACCCATGTCAATAACTTTTTTTTGGAAATCAAGTTTTAAGGTTAAATAGTGTAACTAAGCTTTCGAATAATAAGCCGACGTATACATAGGTGTACATGGGTTTGTGAATCAATTAAAAAAAGTGATTATAGGTATTGTTCTTACACTTTGTGACATGACTAGCGCTACGTGTCGGCCCATGAATCTCATTATCTTGAAAATTATACATTACATCTAACGTGTATAATCTTTCATTGGTACATCAAACAAAAGTTAACCCCAAACCCATCACGGTATATGCTCATTTTCATCTACAAATGTTGTAGCTACTTCAAGGTACTCCCTGAGCAAGTGATATGCAACATCTACAAGCAGGATTTTCTATAGGAAAATATGTTTAGGAATCATTTGATACATGAATTCAAGCATAATTAAATAAATTTCAAGAAATGTAAAATGAGAGAAAACCAAACATGACAACTTTATTATTCAATTATATAATACAACAAATTAAGAATGCGGTAAATTACAAAATACGAATACAACTGAAAAAATATAAATTGCAAGAAATGTAAATTCAGATAAAAGACAAATAAAGTAAAATTGGTTGATGATTCTTATTTAACAAAGGTCCCTAAAACAATCGTATGCTAGCATGCATTAATTATCAAATAATAGCAATTTTAATTGTTTTCTAACAAAAATAGTAGACCTCAAAAAGGAGGCAAGTAATTATTTAGTCGATGATCATCTAAGCTCACATATTTACCAAATATTCCACGACCATATGTTGAAGAGAAGAGATCAATAAGCAATGGTAACTGCAATGTCACGAATGAAGCAATCGGAAGACAAGTTATTGAAGCAACTGGAATCAGGATCCATGAGTCCTCTAGCTCAAACAAGATATATAATGCTGCACTAAAAGCTATCAACATGGTTGTTACCGACATGAATAACATCACAAGGCCAATTATTAATCTCTTTGGTAACTTGTAGAGAAAATCCTCTTCTGCATAACGTGCCGTTAGAATGGATAGAAACCATAACAAGGAGGTGGTGGATGTGAACATTGAGATAGCATCCGAGACAACAAATATGATGAAGCTGGGTCTATTTTCAAAAGTTGCCTTGCCAGTATCCTCATTATTTCCACCTGGTATAGTAATAGCCGCTGCAAAAGCTATTGTGATAATAAGTGCAGCCGTAATTGTGTATGAATCAGCTGTCTTTTTCATCCATTCTTCACCTTTTTGCCTCAAATTCTCATGCTCTCTTCTAAAAACCATAGATGGTGTTTCTTTGTGTTTGTTCGTTAAATTTCTATCTCTGGGATGTATTAATTTGCTCACTTCCTGTAAGTCAATATAAATTAAAGTAATAGGTTAAACCTAATTTTATTCCTTTCGGGTATAGAGAATTAACATTTTCACCTGAAACCACTGTAACTCTCTTTGCATTTGTAATGCTGCACCACTAACCATATTGAGTTTATCTGTAGGTGCCAGTTTTCCAGCCAAATGTAAAAGATTATTTCTTTCTTTGTCAACCAATACATTATGTAAATGCTTGTCATGAGTCACATTGTGTACAAAAAAGTTGTAAACATTTTCACTACGCTTGATTATTGAAAGCTGAGAAAGTGAATGATCATTCATGTTGGTGCTCCAAATTGATTTCGGGAAAGTTTTGCTGATATGCTCTATTACCTCTAGAGTATTATTACAAACCGCAACAAGAAATGCATCTTCATAATGTAGAGTTTGACCGGATTTTAATTTGGAAACTTTCGCGCATATAAACTTGAGTATCTTAATGGCTGTATTATGTTTCGCTTTATCCGTTTGAAGATGCTTGATGTGTGGAACTGTAAAGATCGAAAGAAACAAAATATCGAATGGTGAATTTGCCTCACTACTTAGATCAAAACTAGCTTTAGACTTTGCCCCGTGTGATGTGGTGCGTTTCTTACTCCATTACACATGTTACACTAGTGAAATAAACGTTGCCCAAGCCTGAGAAGAAGCTTTTGTGACTTTGTTACACATGTTACATTTTTTACATTAACGTATCGGTGTCCACGTGTGACGTGACACGTTTATGACTTGGTTGCATGCATTACGTTAGTCACATTATCAGGGTTCAAGTTAAAATTAACATTAAAAACTGAGGGTTTTAGTTAAAAGTTTTGTTGGTTAAACTTGACGGTTTATAAAGTTAAGGAGTTAAGTTGAAATATTGA
Organism: Tagetes erecta; assembly: GCA_030867185.1. Classification (NCBI taxonomy): domain Eukaryota; kingdom Viridiplantae; phylum Streptophyta; class Magnoliopsida; order Asterales; family Asteraceae; genus Tagetes; species Tagetes erecta. Next base: position 7,147,982 of record CM061487.1, read on the forward strand.
ATAACATGATATGTGAGGTTATGAAGTTGTAAAACTTAAGGGCTAGTGACTATGTAAGATATATATAATATACAACTTCTCCGCCTAAATAATATAATCTTTATTCCTAAACAATACAATGATTACATGATCGAAACTCAGAGTGGATCTAGGGTGGGTGCGTCCCCGATTCGGCCATTAACGGCACACGGCCCACCCACGGGCCCGAAATTTGGGGTCCAATTTGGTGTGTCTACCCTGTGGTTTCCCCCGAAGATTACGGTTATTTTTTGAACGTTAGAGTGTGGGCCATGGTGTCTAACGACTACTTTCTTAGTTATTTACTCTAAGATCATCATCTTCTTTTTCTACTTGTTTTTTAATTATGTTTTAAGTTTTTTATTTTATTTTAATTATTTACTTGTATTTATTAGTTGTAAGTTATGTTTTATTATTACTGAAATGTTAAAAATTTACTAAAATGAGAAAATAAAAACAAAATAGATTTGGGTGGTGTAGGGTAGGTCTTGCATATCGTGTTTGACACGACACGATAAGACACGAACACGATAAGACCAAACACGAACACGACACGATAACTTATCGTGTCATTTTTTTCAAACACGAACACGATAAAAAGCAGGTTACACGATAAGACACGATATGACATGACAAAAACCCATTTTTTTTAAATTAAAATTTTCAAAAAAATTCATAATTCTTAAATACTAAATATGACGTAATATGATAATTCTTAAGCCACAAAACAACAAAAGTCCATAAAAATAGTATTTAACCATAATTTATTTGAAAAACGAATATGAAAAAAGATTAAAAGTCTATCAAAGGTCATAGGAGTCTTTGATCTTTCTACTCATCTCCATTAAAGTTCATCTCCACCTTCATTCTCTACTAATTTTTCATGTATATAAATATTAACAGGTGAACTATCGTGTTAACAGATCTTTAACCTGTTAAGACACGGTAACTAACGTGTCTTTATCGTGTTAACCTGTTAATGACACGGCACCTGTTAAAGTTAAACAAGAAACTTGTTAATTCCGTATCATGTCGTGTCGTGTTATCGTGTCTGTGTAAAAAATTGTCAGCCTAGCGTAAGATGAGGTGGATATCTAGTGATATGAGGTGGAATTTAGGGTGGGTTTTGGCCTTTTGGGTGGTGTAGAAACACTAAAAATATATATTTGTATGTCCTTCCGTTCACACGCACCGTGGGGATACCATTTCTCTAGTCTTCTCTCTATTTTCATTAATTGGCCAACAATAGGGAAACCATATCATATTTGAAGATATTGATTACGATGTATTTGAAACTAGTTTAAGGCCCGTGTTATGTTTGGGCATAACACTTAAATAATGGTTTTAAGGATATTCATGACGGTTCCAATCAGTTTTGAGACAAAACCGTAATAAAGCGAACACCAAATTTGTTTTTACAAAAATTGTTTTTTAGTATAACAATATTATACTCAAACTACTGATAATTAAATGCTCAGTTTTTTGGTGTTGTTTTTTTTTAAAATAATTTCGTATAAAAAAGTTATGTATTTTGTAAAACAGTTAGGTCTTTAATTGTAAGTTATTATTAATTTTATCCACACGTTTCATTTTATACCCCTATCAAATTCAAACCGACCCTTATAAACTCATAGTAATAGAGGGTTGAAAATGCAACTACTTTTAATTTTTCAAAATTCTCCTAAATATAAAGAGACCAAAATGTAACTAGTGTTATTATAATATATTTTATATACATATTTTAAATAAAAAATCATTATTGTGAAAGATGCTCTCAGATTATGGCATATAAATCAGAAGATTTGAAAAGATGATACATAAGCTCTTTTCATTTTCTTTTATTATATTTGAAAAAATTGAGCACGACTAACTTTGAAATTGAAGTGAACTTCGAATATAAGGTTTCTTTTGTCTTTGATTTCTACTTTTGCTGAATTTTTATTGGTATTTTTAATCCATCTTGAAGTTTTCAAATCGATTTCTCTAATCTAAGTTTTGGATGATGTATCTATGTTGGTGTTTTCATTTAGGGGTTTGTTTTGTTTATGTGAGTAAATTATTTGATAAGGTTATAGTTTTTATTTGAATAAGTTTCTTGATGATATTTAGTTGGAATTATGAAGTTTCTTAAAAACCTGTTATGAAGTTAAAGTGATTGAGATCTTAGTTCCTTAAGATATATAATGATGTAGTTTTTGAAAGTCCTTTGGATTTCACAATCAATTTTTAAAAATCCAAATGGGGTTATGGGGTTGAATCTATTCTTGGGTTAAATGCATATTTCCCGCTTCAAAACACTTTAAATGCATATTTACCCAGCCAAAAAAATCAATTGCATATTTCTCATTATAAACAACTTTAATTTGTAAATATACCCATTTTTAATAAAGACATTTAGTTAACATTGGGTATATATGCAATTGATTTTTTTAGTTGGGGAAATATGCATTTAGGGGGTGTTTATAGGGGTAAATATGCAATTGAATCTATTCTTGAATTATTATATTCCATGTTGGGGCAATATTTTTATTTCTGTAGCGGGTTTTCGAGTATTGATCTTTTGAATAGGGGTGTCCATTATTCGAATACCATTCGAATTATTCGAAATTCGATTCGAATCGAATTCGATTAAGGCCATTCGAAATCGACTTTCTGTCATTCGAATTCGATTCGCATTCGATTCGAATAATTTTGTCGAATGTGGATCGAATACGAATATGATTTTCTGTATTCGCATTCGATTCGCCCAATTCGAATAAGAAATTTATATATTTTTTAATATATATTTTTAATATATCTAATTAATTATCTATATATGATTATGATTTAATGGGCTTGAAGTAAAGTTAAAAATACCCAAATCCAACCCATTACCCAATCTTAATTGTTGTTTCTACATATGAATATGATTTGGTGCTGCGACAACTGCTTAATTGTTGTTTCTATAGGTTTTGAACTTGTTTATAGTCTTTTTTGTGTTTGATTATGCAGTTTTAGACCTTTTGTTAACATGTTTTAGACTTGTTGATGTGCTAGTATATTGCATATTGTTTTGGTGATGTTTTGCACATTGTTTTGGTGATGTTTTGCACATTGTTTGGGTGATGTTGTAGACTTATGCTATGTTGGTGCTACATTTGTATTGTTACTTGATGTGTTTGTTTATTTATATTTTTTTAAAGCGAATACATTCGAATCTATTCGAATTCGAATAACTTAATCGAATCGAATACATAGATTTTTATTCGAATGTAGATCGAATACCAATACAATTTTTAAAAGTCTCAATTCGACCAATTCGATTCGCCTAATTCGCTCAATTCGCATTCGATTCGAATGAACACCCCTACTTTTGAATGTAACTTTGATTTTGAGATCACTTTTTAAAACCGATTTTGGGTTGAGTAAGATTTGCAGGAAAATAATTCATTTTGTTTTCCAAGCTTTTCAGTTGTAGATTTCTTGATGGCACATTTCCACAATTATTATCAGCCAAAGTTGTGAAATATGATAAAAGGCTAGAACTTGAAGTTGGCTCAAACGGCCGGGTTACAATTTGAAATATGTACTTCTTATGGTCGTTTTTGTTCCTGTAGCTTGCATCACATCAGCATCCAGGTCTTCATTATTGTTTATTAAGTAAGTCAGATATGAGTATGTCATTGAATGAAAAAATATTTGTAAATGATTCAAAAGGGAGTATAAACTCATTCGGGTAAATTGTATATACGTTTGAAGTTTTCAAATAAACTGAATTTTTATTGCTTAACTTTAAACGGAATTGTTATTACATTATTTGTATGTATGTATTTTAATTTTAGACCGTGTGTATACCCGAGTTTTAAACCTAATAATAAATTAAAAAAAGCCAAAAAATACTTACCATAGAGCACGGCAACTTTCCAAAATTTGAAATAAATCCTTTTAATCACTACAAAAGAAAGTTCAACGTTAATCAATAGGAATAACTTAAAACAAAACAAATTAACCTAAAATAATCTCAACTAACACTTATTGGTAGAGAATAATCTTAACTTAATTTATTCCCTTAAATGCTAAATTCAACTTTGTTGGTTTCCAGTGTACCGCCGTTAACTGTACTTTCCGCCAGTTAATTTTTTTTTTTTTTTGCGAATTTCAAAATGATGTTTTAGAGATTTTGATTGGAGGTGGATACAAGCTAGTCAATTTATGTAAACATTACCTCACATTGGTGCTACAAATGATTTAACTTTAACATCCGATTAAAGCAACATTAAGGTATATACATCCGATTGAAGACCCATTTCATCATTTGGAATGCTGGTTCGAAGTAAGTTTTTTCTAACGAAGGACTACTAGTGACCAACAAAGTTGAATTTAAAACCAGTGAGGGAAATAAACCAAATTAAGATTATTTTCAAAAAATATATGTTAGTTGAGATGATATAACACCAATTTGCCTCTAAAAAACTCATTTAGGGCATATGGTTCATATTCTCCTATAGGCATGTTATAATGATTTGTTCTTAAAAATCCACAAAAGTTTTTTTTAAAGTAAACATAGCTTTAAAAAACATAACAAATCAAATCAACAATTATGTCATAAACCGATGAACGTAAGGTGTACATGGGCTTGTGGATCAATTAAAAAAAGTGATTGTAGGTATTGTTCTTACACTTTGTAACATGACTAGCGTTATGTCTCGACCCAAGATTCTCAATATCTGGAATCTTATACATTACGTCTAACCCGTAATCCTTCATTGGCACATCTTCAAAATAAAAACAACAGTTAACTACGTTAAAATTAATTCTAACATGTTCATCATGAAAATTTATGTTTTTTATCGGCATGAGAACATACGAGAATAAATAAACCTTTGGAAGAAGTTGTATTGTTTGGAACTAGGATAAGCATCACCCACATTGGCAATACACCATAATGCAGGCTGGTTTTCAGCTACATATGTTGTAGCCAATTCAGGATACTCTTGGAGCAAGTCATATGCAACATCTGCAAACAGGTTTTTTTTAGTAAAATGTTTGATACATGCTAACATGATAGTAAAAAGCTCACCCAAAAGCCCCGACAATATTGAGTCTCCGAGAATCGACACACCCTTTTGCCCCACGAAGGGGTTGTCGTATCCTTCCTTTTCACTAAGCGTAATATGTTTTTTGCATGCTCCAAGCAAATATTGAAAAGTGTTGTTATGAGAATTAAAGATAGCTTTTTGGATAGGCAATATGTCTTCATTATCTACAATGAACAATAGATGTGGGTTTTTTTGTACCAACTTCTCTGCAGCTTTTACGTTGTCACGTATTGCAGCATGGTGTAATGCGTTCATCCCCTCATCATCCAACAGAGTTGGAATCGACTCAGGTTTTATCAGATCAAGAAGCTTCTCAAAAAAATTGATATTTTCAGCATTATCAACTGCAAGATGAATTGCTTTGCATCCGAATTCATTGATTTTAACTATCAATGCATCTTCGTCTTTCATGAAAAACTCTTGTGCACTGTCCCAATCCCCCGATAGAATAGCTCTATAAAGTTCGAGGTACTCATCCACATCTATTGCCATATGAAAAGATTGCAACTTTCATAAATTCATCAAAAAAAAAATAACAAGAGAAGAACGATATGATTAAAACACATTGGGGCCACATATTTTGGGTGAGAATCATTACAGAACACGTACCCTTTTATCGCGAGAATAAAAAGATCAATTTCCGACCTTGATCAAGTTATTAACTATTCAAATATCAGTAATTTACATATATGTAAATCAATTTTTCCTTGATTTACAGCTATGTGAATCAATGGTTTCTTAATTTATATGTATGTTAGTTCTGAAATTAAAGTTGTTCTGTAAAAATTTTAACCATATACCTTTTTCCTTAGGTGTGGTGCTGATAGGAGAAGGTAGCAAAGTATACTCTATCTTTAGTTTATTCCAAACGTCATAAGCTGTTTCTAGACCTACAACAGTTTGCATCACATCTTCACTTAAAGAACCAAAGATCCATCCTTTCGCTAGCGTGTCCGACCTTTTCCATTCCTTATACTTATTCTTTCGGGGTTTCTTGAGTGTGCCATCGATAAAACCGAGCATATCATGGTTTTCAAGGAGGCACATCATTTGTTCCTTCCATGGCACATAGTTATCAATACCAGACAGCTCTATAGACACAAAGTTGGCCACATTCAAGTGAGAAAGTTGGTATGGATATTGTGGTGCCCCTGACGATTGTAGATAGTTATCGGTGATTGACGCGCAGCCGGTCTCCTTCCTTCTCTGATTCTCATTGTTTCTGTTTCTGTTCCTCCTCTTCATCTTATATGGCTTTTTTATTAGAAGAAAAACGGTTGAGTTGGGTCTTAACTTGTTAGTTCTGTTTGCTAAAAAAGAGTGTGTATAAATAGCCAATAGTTATATTTATTTTTATATAACAATTGCAACAAGTCTTTGAATATATTTTTTGGACGAATCACAAAGAAAGAAAGGTTCCGTTTTGCCTCTTTTAAATTATTCATGATTTATTTAAGTTTATTATAAAATTAATTTGGTGGACTTTTGGAAGCAGCGACTTAAGTCCTTTGGTGGAGTGGTTTTTAACTTTTGATATATATCCCTTTTATAAGATTATTTATTACATATTTACCTACCCATTACATTTAATTAATATATATTACATATTTACTCATTTTCTTTATAGATTTTTACATATTTCCCCATCTTAAGCCTATCAATTATATATTTACCAAGCCTAAAGTTTAATTACACATTCCCTTGGCACATTAAATTACCCATTACCATTTCTTTTACACAAACCATAAGAACAAACTCACATTAAGAATCAAAAGTCACATTCTTTTGTTGTCCGGTTATGTATTTTCTCCAAACGAACGCATACAAAGTAGTCAATGAAACTACGGTCAACAACAAAAAAATAGTAACAATAAAAATAAATTTATCAAGATTAGTCATGGTAAAATAGTAATTCAAAAAGTTATTTTAAAGAAAATAGATAAATATGTAATATATGTGGTTTAGAAAGGGGAAATATGTAATTAAATTTAAGAAATGGATAAATATGTAATAAATGATTTTATGAAAGAGAATATATGTAAAAGTCTCTATTTTTATATAACAATTGCAACAAGTCCTTGAATATATTTTTTGGACGAATCACAAAGAAAGAAAAGTTCCGTTTTGCCTCTTTTGGGTAGGGTTCAAATGAGAACTCATTTTAAGTTGAGAACTAGAGAACTACTAAAAATACAAAGGGATGGAATTTTAAAGAGGAAGGGTAAAATTGGAACTTTAAATATATAAATCTTTGAACATTTCTATCTTTTGCATACGTTAATATTATTTTAAAAAAATTGCACCATTAGATCAAGAATTTCATTATCTTTCATTTGAGTATAAATAACGTCATAAAAAATATTTTTTTTCTCGTTTTTTTAAATTTCATACTACATATATGTAGTATTGCGATATTGTATTTGATTATATTTTTCTTTAAACGTTACTAACTTTTTCATACGCTATTTACATTAAATAATTTTAAAAATCACATTTTGCTTTTTTTGATACTACATATATGTAGTATCAATGTACTTGATGCATTTATTAAGTGGCCAAATGACTCAAGAGTCTAATAATTATTTAAAGTGTACATATGATATCAAATAACCAATAACAAAGTTCGTAAAATTTCATATTAAAAAACTTATGGCAAATGGAAACAAAACAAATACTTATACTATGTCTAAACATAAAGATAATAATAAACTAATAAACCAATGACAAAAATATCATAAAAAGGTAAAAAAACTTGAAATTCAAACTATAAGATAGCAATGCATCAATATTGCATATACTACATATATGTAGTACTTTGATACTACATATATGTAGTATTCGATACTGCATATATGCAATACTATAAAATTTAAAAGGGGATAGTGAATATGGTGATGTTATGCACCTAAGTTACACGTAAAACCATTAAAATTACGTAGCTTTGATAAATTAACTAAAAATTTTTTATTAGAAAACTTAACTCATTGATCTTTATTCAATGTTAATGGACGACTCAGTCTTCTCCTCTTAGATCATAATTTTTCTCTTTCTCATTTACTCAATAATCGTCATTCATTTTAGTAAAATATTATCTGTCCTTTAAAAATTGATTGTAACTCAATTTGGCTTCTCAATTCCAAATAACAGATTAATATAACATGACTATTATGATATGCGCATGCTGCACATATTCATACCATATCACATAACGTGAACCAAGTTTTTGCTAGCAATGTCAATACGATCATATGAGAAAATCCAAAATTGGAATTGAGGCATGATGATGTTGTTTTTTTGTTATAACGTCATCGAAATCAATGCCCTTGAACTTTTGATATTTTATCAAAGTATGTAGTTTTGATGGTTTCTTGGGTAATTTAGGTTCATAACAACACCGTATTCATTTCCCCAATTTAAAAACATACGGTATCGTATATTACATATATGTAGTACTGAAAGTAAAAAAAACGAGAAATTTTTATTTTTTTATAACGTTATTTATACTCAAATGAAAGATAATGAAATTCTTGATCTAATGGTGCAAAAAAAATTTAAAAAACTTAACGTATGCAAAAGATAGAAATGTTTAAAGATTTACATATTTAAAGTTCCAATTTTACCCCTCCACTTTAAAATTTCATCCCTTGTCTTTTGGGAGTTCTCTAGTTCACAACTTAATATGGAGTTCTCATTTGATCCCTCCCCTTTAAATTATTCATGATTTATTTAAGTTTATTATAAATTTAATTTGGTGGACTTTAGGAAGGAGCGACTTAATTCCTTTGGTGGAGTGGTTTTTTACTTTTTACACTTGTTTTTCGGATTTTTTTTCAATTATAAAATTAGATTTTTATTATAAATATAGATTGTTGAGTCTATTTGAATATGTCACTTTTCAAATATAAGCGAGTGAAAATATCGAGCATCATCACGAGCAGCACGGGTAAAGACGTTCATTATGTTTATTTGTCTTAGAATATTTGTGTAATCTTTTCGTGCTTAAATGCGCGTTTGTGCTTAAGTGCACGTGTTTAGGTTTAAATTTAAGGTGAATGGTATGGACTATAAATACCATCACCTAGGTCATTTGTTAATGGGAGTTGCCTGCATTTCATTCCATATCCTTTGTAACCTTCATTGTGATCTAATACAAGAACCTATTCATATTATCATCATCTTCATCATACCTTGCATTGATCTTCATGAGCATTCAAGCATCATTACGTGATCAGTAAGATTCCACATCACTAATCACAAACAACATCCTCAAACAATCTCAGGTCTAGATCCAAGGTCGGTTCATCTCGTACTATCAATTGGTATTAGAGCTTTCAGGTGATCTCTGATTGTTGTTGTTATTGATGGAATTATAGCTACTATTTGCTTTGATTCATGTTTGTGTAAAGAACTGCAAAGTTTGAGATCAATTAGTGAAGATTTGATTGAGTTTTTGAAGATTTTGTTCATGTTCGTTATATTCACTGCCAAAAATTAAGATCTGGAATTTTGTTGAGGTTTTGAGAAATTGATGATTAAGATATGTTAGAAATCATAATCCTAAGTCTCGTTCATGAGCAAACCATTCAGATTTGTTGATTTCATTCCATATTTTAGCATTTTTTTTGTCAAAACCCACAAGTTGTGTTCATCACAAAAAACCCAGATTCAAGAGAGATCCAGCTTGATTTAGGGTATAAAAACTTTGAAGGAGTGTTAGAAACATCATTCCTCAGCTATTACAAGTGTTGAATTGAACAAAAACAACAAAAATTGAAGAATTGATCTTGTGTTCATCACTATTTTGACTTTGGACAGTCAATCCGATATGAAGATTTGATTGATATTTGCCCAGAAACTAATCATAATCTGAATAGAAAAGCAAGAATTGAGTGTCTGATTGAAGAAAATTTCCCTAAGTGCTGAAACGACTAAGTTGACCCGTCTGAAATATGTTGGCACGTCTCAATAGTGTCTGACACGACCAAACAGTGATTTACGCGTCCCAACCAAGTTGAAACGTCCAAACTATGCTGAACCGTCCAAGCTGAAAGTTGACACTTCCAAACAGTGCGGAAACGTCCAAATAGTGCTTGACACGACTCAACATTTTTGACACGTCCCTACAGTACTTGACACTTCTAAACAGTGTCTAAGTTGAAACGTCCAAACAGTGTTGAAACATCAATAGTGACCCGTCCCAACAATTGACACGTCGAATTAGTGACCCATCACAACAGTTGACCCGTCTCAATAGTGACTCGTCCAAACAGTAAAAAAAGGTTAACTTTGAATTTCATATTAGTCATTTGTAGCCAATATGACTTCTCAGAACAATCATCAAAATGACTTTGAAAATTCAAGAAAAATGTCATCGAGCATGCTACCCTTGATCCAAGAAGAAAATAAAAGAGAAGATATCAAAGAATTTATTAGAGAATTCGATCATACGTTTGAAACGTTTCTTCAAGTTTTCAAAGATTGTGATGAAAAGAGACGAGATTGTCATGAACATGCTCTCGTAACTCAATCAAATTCTGATGATGATGAAGATGAAGAAGAGTATGATTGGAGTGAAGAGAATGATTTTTGATATAGTGTAAACTATACGTATTTCCAGTGAAGAGTTTATATCCATTTTTGAGTATTTTGTATAGTTTTTCTTTAAGTTTTATCTACAATTGATTCATGAGTACTTTGTAGGTCCAAGTGAAAAAAATGTTGAAAAGAGCACGTTAAAAGAAGATTGTAGGAAAAAACAGGACGCGAAACGGAGTTACGAGCTGAAAATGGCACACGAAACAAGTTGACGAAGTTTTTGATAAAATGGGCAGGTGGCGGTACCGACACCTAATGGAGAGCACGCCGTAGTACCACCACCTACCTGAGTTATCGCTGAACCATGGGTTTTGCCCTAGTTGAACTATCTTTAAAAGGATAGGAGTGAGACGGCTTCAGGGGACGAATGGGAGCTGAAAAAGGTTGATTTCAAGCTAGGGTTTCAAGTTTGGAGCAAGGAATCAAGTATTGGAGGTCCTAATCGGGTAGTTTTCATCCGACCCATTTGTGATTAATTTGCATGCTTTTTCTTAACTCTTTGTCGTTTACACTCATGAATATGTTGAACATGAATTGTTTTGTGTTTTTAACTTCGATTATGAGCTAAACTCATTAGTTACCTAGGTTGTTTACTATGGGTAATGATTATTTGATTAAAGTTTGGATCTTGGTTGTTTGATGAAACGAGTTTAGTAATTTTATAAAAGGTTCGATTTTTATGTTGTATGGTGTCTTTTGTATGAATAAATGAATTGTGTTGACTTGTTTAATAACCTTACGTAGCTTTGCAAATGTCTTTTGTCTATGGTTGCGTATCAAAGTCGTTAACTTTTGTTTTCGTGTGTTGAATGGTTTTCTAGACGTAGGAACCATAGGAGTTTAACTAGGATTCCGATAGATTCATTTGTCCTACCTAATACAAGACCCGAGAAGTGAGGATTAGTCGGCGTATCCGGTTTATCTAGTCGTTAGAAATGGGGTACGAGAGAAACTTTTCTAATAACGAAGTAAGCTTGTACGTTTGAGTCATAGAACTAATTATTGAACCACCCCTTGTATCTTAGGATATATTGGATCGGTGAAACTGAGAGGGGAGCCGAGCATAGGGTATTTAATTACTGTTAAAGGAACCGAGAGGCGATTTAACTAACTAGTGAGCTTATTTATTAATTTTTATAGACCGTTTTAGCACATCAATTTTGTTTCCAAAAAGGAGCTTATGAAGAAAGACATAGAAATTAGCAATTTGTCAGAAACCATTGCAAAGCAAGATGAGACAATTGCTTAATAGAATTCAGAAATAAAGAGATTGATGTCTGAAAAGGAAATAAAGAAAGATGTTCAAAGTTCTTATGTTGAAATGCCAATCGATGTAAGAGAAAAAATGTGCACCAAAGAATTCTTTCAACAAGTTGAACACTACAGAACATATTCTTTCAGGATTTGTGATAAACTAAATAAGGAAGAGAAAATGCACAAGAATCTGCAAGAACAACACAAATCATTTGATCAAAGAATCACATCTTTTCAAAAGTCACTCAAGAAAAGTGAACGAGAAGTTACAAATGTCAAGAATGAAGCGGAAAAATCGAATCAACATCTATCAAGAGTTATCAACGATTTTCCAGCCGAAATTCAAAAGTTGAAGAAACTGTCTGAGATGTTCAATTCAGAGAACAACGTTCTGAAAACCAAACTGCAAGAAGAACAAGAGAAACATGCAAGTCTGCAAAAAGATCACCAATTGTGTGAAGATAGACTTAAATCTCTTACACATAATGTTGATTCAATGCTTACCGAAAAGGATAATCTGCATGTACAACTCAGGGAGCTTATTGGCAAACTGAACATATCACAATCTGATCTTGTGAAAATCAAAGAAGAAGTTGAACAAGAAAAGTCACTATCTTCTCAAGAAGAAAAGACACAAGAGTTTCAGTCACTATCTTCAAAAAAGAAAATGAGATATTAGTGCCAGCCGGAATTGTTAGATCACTATCTTCTCAAGAAGAAAAGACACAAGAGTTCCAGTCAAAGAAGAAGAAGAAGGTTAGAAGAAAGAAGAGCAAAGCCAAGAAGAACAAGACCAAGACCGCTTCATCAGATTCTACATGTGACACCCGACAAATTTAGGTTAACCTCGTTAGCCAAACTATGTTAATCACGTTAACACAATTATACTTTTCATTTAATTTGATGAATTAAATGTACAAACTGTTACACAAACGTACACACGAAATGACCACACGAGTTAATACACGGGCGTTGGTGAATTTAAATGGATACAAATACAATAAATATACATCTTAAGTAGCGTGTGTGCTTAATTGTTGAACTTTCGAGTAATCACGTATTTTACCGGTTTTAACCGTTTGCAAAATTCGGTAACCTTTATAAAATAGAAATTTACGTTTGTGAAAGCTTTTCATTGTGTTTACAAACCGAAGTAAAACGTAGCCAATGGATCATCCATGTGATCCATGGATAGCCCAAAACCCACCATCTTAACCCAACTTAACAATTTTAATAATAAAAAAAAACCCTAATCCTAATTACAAAAAAAAACGACTCAAGGCCTTCATACACATCAAAACTTACGGCTTCAATCATCCACCTCCTAGTCCTTTGATTTTCGTGTTTTTGATCAAATTGGTGGTGTTATTGCTTGCTAATTGGAGTTGTAAACACAATACAAGTAAGTTTTAATCCTAAAACAACTACATATGTATGAAAATTGAATGGCAAGAAACCCTAGTTCATCCAAATTTGTCAATTGATGATTTTGTTGTGAAATTGGTTATTGATTTTGGGTTCATTTGATGTTTTGATAAATTGATAATCAATAGAATCCCTGTTTGTGTTTTGTGAAACTAGGGTGATTATGAAGGCATGAGATGTTGGGGTTATTTGAAGATGTCACTTTCCAAATATAAGCGAGTGAAGATATCGAGCATCATCACGAGCAAGCACGGGTGAAGACGTTCATAATTTGTATTTGTCTTAGAATATTTGTGTAATCGTTTTGTGCTTAATTGCACGTTTTTAGGTTACATTGTAAGGTGAATGGTATAGACTATAAATACCATCACCTAGGTCATTTCTTAAGGGAGTTGCCTACATTTCATTCCATATCATTTGTAACCTCTCTATTGATCTAATACAATTCTCCTATTCATATTATCATCAATCTTCATCATACTTTGCATTGATCTTCATGAACATCAATACGTGATCAGTGAGATTCCGCATCACTGATTGCAAACAACATCACCAAACAATCTCAGATCTAGATCCAAGCTCGCTCCATCTAGCACTATCAATTGGTATCAGAGCTGTTGGGTGATCTTTGATTGTTGTTGTTATTGATGGAATTTTAGCTATCATTAGCTTTGATTCATGTTTGTGTAAAGAACTGCAAAGTTTGAGATCAATTGGTGAAGATTTGATTGAGTTTTTGAAGAAATTGTTCATGTTCGTGTTCTTCACTGGTCAAATTTGAAATCTGGAAATTGTTGATGATATTGAGAAATTGATGATTGAGATGTGTTAGAAATCACTATCCTAAGCTTCGTTCATAATCAAACATCACTGATTTGTTGATTTCAATCCATATTTTGTCAATTTTGTCAAAACCCACTTATTGTGTTCTTCATCAAAAATCCGGATCTGAATGAGATTTAGCTTGATTCAAGGTAGAAAAACTTTGAAGGATTGTTAGAAACATCATTCCTCAGCTAATACAAGCATTGAATTGAACAAAAACAACAAAAATTGAAGAATTGATCTAGTGTTCATCACAATTTTGACTTTGAAAAGTCAATCTGATATGAAGATTTGAAGAAGTTGTCAGCCGGGTGATACACTATTCAGCCGTGTTAAGTGTTAGTCGGGTGAAGTTTGACACTGTTCAGCCGGGTGAAGATACTATCCAGCCGTGTGAAGAAGTGAAAAACACTGTTCAGCCGTGTGAACACTGTACAACCGGGTGAAGTAGAAGAAATCACTGTTCAGTCGGGTGAAGACACTGTTCAGCCGGGTGAAGACACTGTTCAGCCGTGTGAAGCACTGTTCAGCCGGGTGAAAACACTGTTCAGCCGGGTGAAGTACTGTTCAGCCGTCTCAATTGTTGACCCGTCCCAAAAGTGACCCGTCTCTAAAAAAAAAAAAAAAAAAAAAAAAAAAAAAGTCTGGAAAATCGAAAATTTCATTTTTCCAAAATTTCAAATTAGTCATTTTTAGCCACCATGACTTCCCAGAAAAATTATCAAGATGACTTTGAAAATTCAAGAAAAATGTCAACGGGCATGTTTACCGTGATCCGAGAAGAAAATAAAAGAGAAGATGTCAATGAATTTATTACAGAATTCAATCACATGTTTGAAACAAATTATCTTCAAGTAGCCAAAGCTTGTGATCAAAAGAGAAGAGACTTTCATGAACACACAAAACTTGCTCTTGTGAGTCAAGCAAATTCTCATGAAAATCAACATGAAGAAGAAGAGTATGATTGGAGTGAAAACAATGATGTTGTTTCCATTCAAGAGGTTGAAAAGAAAGATAAAGAAATCAGCAACTTGTCTGAAACCATTGCAAAGCAAGATGAGACAATTGCTCAACTGAATTCAGAAATAAAGAGATTGATGTCAGAAAAGGAAAACGAGAAAGATGTTCAGAGTTCTTATGTTGAAATGCCCATTGAAGTCAGAGAAAAGATGTGCACCAAAGAATGCTTTCAACAAGTTGAACACTACAGAATATACTCTTTCAAGATTTGTGATAAACTCAAGAAGGAAGAGCAAATGCACAAGAATCTGAAAGAAGAGCATGAAATATCTGATCAAAGAATCACATCTCTTGAAGTTTCACTCAAGCAAAAAGAAAAAGAAGCAATGAACATCAGAAACGAAGCTGCAAAATCAAATGAACACTCATCCAGTGTGATCAAAGATTTGCAAGAAGAGATTCTAAAGTTGAAGAAGTTGTCTGAGATGTTCAATTCAGAGAACAACACTCTGAAAAACAAATTGCAAGAAGAACAAGAGAAGCATGCAAGTCTACAAAAAGATCACCAATTGTGTGAAGATAGACTCAAGTCTCTTACACTGAATGTTGATTCAATGCTTATCGAAAAGCATAATCTGAATGTTCAAATCATGGAGCTTACTGACAAACTGAACAGATTACAATCTGATCTGGTGCTTATCAAAGAAGAAGCTGAAAAGGTAAAGTCATCCGAAAAAGAAAAAGAAGGATTAGTGCCAACCGGAATTGTTGGATCACGATCTTCTCAAGAAGAAGAAGAAAAGACACAAGAGTTTCAGTCAAAGAAGAAGAAGAAGAAGGTTAGAAGAAAGAAAAGCAAAGCCAAGAAGAACAAGACAAAGGCCACTTCATCTGATTCTACACCACAGACTCCTTCTACTTCAAAGTCTCAAGATTCCGAATCCCCGAGCGATTCAAACAGTAACATCTACTGTTTAAACTGTGACTCTGAAACTCATCATATCTCTGATTGTATCTACAGTCAAGGTGTCTTTCCTTATGGGTCAAAAGGTGACAAGTTCAAGACTCCAACTTCTTCAATCAAGCTTCAACAAGACTCTAATGCCAAAGCTTCTTAGAAACAACAATCTTCAACAGCAAAGACTTCTCAGAAGAAAAGAAAGAAGTCTCCCTTCAAGGCTCATCAGAAGTATTGTGAGATATGTGATATGTACAATCACATGACATCCGAATGCTACTACAACAAGTATTGCATCAACTGTCAGATGTACAACCACGACACAATGGAATGTTACTACAACAAGTATTGCTTCATTTGTGACATGGTCAATCACAACACTCAGGATTGTTTCTACAACAAAAGCTCAACGATGAAGCCGAGAAGGTATGTCCAAAGAAATTCATCATCTGCAAATTCTGCCAGGTATGTTTCTAATTTTAAATTCTCTGATGGTAATCATTCAAGTGATTCATGGAAACCAAGATCTGTAAAAAAACAAAATCAAACAAATCCATTTTTGCATAAGCAAAATAGTCAACAAAACCAATTTTTGAAAAATAGGTTTAGAAATGACTATGACAGATCTTCCATGAATGATTCTAGATGGGTGTCCAAACCAAAGCATTCCTTTGGTCCCACACAAAAACAGTTGTGGAGAAAAACACTTGTTAAGAATCAAGATGAGCAACGTGCTTCATCAATCGATGGTCCACCAGAAGATGCAATTTATCAAAAAGTTACATATATTGATGATTTCGGACAATCCAAGACCGCAATGGCTTGGATTTCACACTCTAACTAATTTGTTAGTGTGTTAGGGACAGTTATGGAGGCCGGTCAAACAAAGAAAAGAAGACCGTGGCTGATCCCTTATCATGACAAGATACCGAATCTTGTTCATGATGTTTTCGATGCAACTGACGCCAAATGGAGTTGGAAACAAAAAGGAATCATTGCAGGAACTTTTTTTTTTAAAAAAAAAACATTTTCAAAAATCAAACAATGATGGCAATGCAAGAAACAACCGATGTTTCATTTCGTCTGTTTAGATTAAGTATATTGCATGCACTCTTCAGACGTTGATAACATATATGCCATTTTCTTTTCATTAAACTTTCAATTTTCAAGAAATTTAAAAGTTTAGGGGGAGAAATCATTATTAAAAAAAAAATTAAAAAAAAAATGAATGATAAAATCAGAAAAATCCAAAAATATGTTGAATCTACTTGCACGTACATGAGAAATGATAGCTACACTAGAGTTGTTCAACGTATCATTTTAAACAATAAAGACTGAAGCGTGAAAATTGATGTGCGAGACAGCTCAGACAATTAGACTGAAAAAGTATATTCTTTGATAATTTAACTAAATTCTAATGAGTTTTTGTGGTTGAAACGTCTTAGTGCATGTGAAACGTTTATACAAATCAAATAGATATCTTGTGACGCAACGATATACATCGGGTAATGATGCAATCTATTCAGTGTGATGAACCGCATCGTGAGCTTCTTTGTTGTGGTACCCACAGACCTGAAGTCTCACACGAAGTCTCTTTTGAGCTTCAAGATGCAGCAAAAGATTCCAAAATGGAACAAAAAGAGTCCCAAATGTGGACCGTCACCAAAAACAAAAATTCCAAAATGGAATTCAGAAGATTCCCAAAGGGAACAATAGGAAATGAAAAATTCCAAAAAGGAATTCAAAAGAAGTCCCAAAGTGGACCAAATTCAAATAGAACCCAAATTCCACACTGTTTATGATTGTAAGTGACCTGACGTGTTGAGTTGTTCTCAGGATATTTAGATGAGGTGTATAACTTTCTAATGTGCAAAGTATGGGTCACTCAAAACTTATTCCTAATCAACCTAATTGATCATCAAGAATAGAAAAAGTAAGTGTGTCACTTCGAGCTAATTGATTTGTTCAACAATTCATCACTCAATTACTTCACAATTCAAATGTCTATTCTCAAAACTGCAAAACATGTGTTGGATTAATTGCTGGTATGATCTCATTGCAGGTTAAAGATTCATGAATGTAAAGAGAAAATTCCAAAAATATCAAAAACATTAAAAAATTCAAAAACACCAAAAAGATTGTCATTTTAATCTTTTTCTTCTGTTTTTTTGGCAGTTTAACATGTGTTATTGATGTAGGAGTTGTTCATCAAGCAATATCTCATCCGATTGAGAACTTAATCTTTACATTGATGATAAATGCACATTATTTCCTGAGTTTTAATGTTTTTCTTTGAGTTGCAGGAATAGTTTCCATTGCAGAACGAGCTTCCACGCGACTTGAAGATGTTCCTGTTCAAGCTTGATTCCAGTCCAAAGATCTCCAAGTCAGATTGCTGAGTGTTAAGAATCCTCCTCTTAATATCTCATACACAGATCCCATTAACCTCTAAAGCAAAAGTTGAGGGAGAGTATTCTAAGTCAAAGAAGTCTTCGCATTCTACTTCAACCGATGAAGAAGATCCCGTTGCTGATATATAGATTCACCGGAATCTACTCTCTGCTTATTCCTTTCCATAGCCTCTGATGTTACTCAAAAGGGAGAGAAGGATGCAGATTGCTTGTTGAAAGACAGAGTTTTGGCAGCATCATCTTAGGGGGAGTACTGTTGGGTCCTCTTGAAGATAATGCATACCAAAACTTTAAGTTGCTCTCTATACTCGCCACATGAAGATTTAAGCTGATATGTCGGATTTGTAAAGTGTCATCTTAGGGGGAGTACTGTTGGGGTTATTTGAAGATGTCACTTTCCAAATATAAGCGAGTGAAGATATCGAGCATCATCACGAGCAAGCACGGGTGAAGACGTTCATAATTTGTATTTGTCTTAGAATATTTGTGTAATCGTTTTGTGCTTAATTGCACGTTTTTAGGTTACATTGTAAGGTGAATGGTATAGACTATAAATACCATCACCTAGGTCATTTCTTAAGGGAGTTGCCTACATTTCATTCCATATCATTTGTAACCTCTCTATTGATCTAATACAATTCTCCTATTCATATTATCATCAATCTTCATCATACTTTGCATTGATCTTCATGAACATCAATACGTGATCAGTGAGATTCCGCATCACTGATTGCAAACAACATCACCAAACAATCTCAGATCTAGATCCAAGCTCGCTCCATCTAGCACTATCATGAGAACATGGAATTTTATGCATGATAATGATTGAATATAGTTAGATATGCACTTGTATGATGATTAGAATGAAATTTGGATACTAATCATATTGCTTTAATCATGTTTTTGACAAAACCGGTGATGATATAATTTTGACAGATTCGTAACCTGATTTTACATGGGCTAAAACTTGTTGAAAACTGAACCAAAATGAGTCATTCTTGAGCCTTGATTGTAGATTAAGAAGTCTAGTTTCCAGAAAACTAAACCAATGAATTTTTAGAGAAGAATAAGTTAGACATTTTGATTTTACAAAAATAGATGTCAAATCTGAAAATCTGGGCATAACTTTATACATACAAAGTATTCTTGGATGATTCTTACACCAAATTAAACCTTAATGTCTTAGCTTTATATATTGGTAAAATTTATATTTTTATTCCACTGTATGGTCGCCCAACTTTTATAAAACGTTTTAGTGTGCAATCAGGTGTTTTTCTGACCTTGATGTAAATATGTATTTTTAGTAAATAGTTGATTTGGGTTTCAAGTAAAGTATATAAAATAAGAAATGAACTTAAGACAGTATTTAATCGATAGTTGAAATTTGGGACTTGTACATGTTAGTTTGTATTGGTTTCTGTACAAAATAAAAATGGTCAACAAAGCTGAAAAATTTGAATAATGGACTTGCAATGTGTTACACTTGTGTTTTGTGTGTAACTTGTCAATTAGACATATGATACTTTACGATGATGTTTCCATGCTATTAAGTTCATAAGTAAGTAATAGGAATGTTTCAAGTATGCATAGTCATAGGTGGACAACTTGATGATTTTGAATGTGATCACCTAAACTTGTTAAAGTTAGTAGCATTATTGAAATTTGTGTTGAGAACTTCCATAAGGAGCATGATAGACACTATATGTGAGTTATGTGATGTTTATATGGCTACTTATAGTAGAGTTGGATTTACTTAAAATGAGCTCTTAGATGTGAGTTCCTAGAAATAATAACTTTACTAAAAACAAAGTTTGATTCTTTAACATTTATATTATGTGTTAGAATTCGATTGCTCTCATTGTCTAAATGAAGATAAACAAACATGCATGAATACAATTAAAAACTCACCCACGGGTTGTTGGGTCAACAAAAGTCAACTTTAGTCAAAGTTGGTCAAAAGTCAAACATTTCTAAATTCACTTAAAACATTGAAAATGTTTGGATGCTTAGGGTTTTACATACATGCACAAATCCACACTTATAGACTTATCTTGTAGTAGGAATGTTGTGTTTGCTTTTACCTTGCTGATGCTTGTAGTTGTGCACCCGAAGGTGAGTTCACTAAACCGCACTTTTACTATTATAACCTTTTATGGGTTGAACACGGACAAATACGTTTACCGATTTACGAAGTATGTCGCATGTCTGGATTAGAGCAACTTTTATTTTGTTCATGAAAGACCTCATGAATACCTAGTTGACCATTAGTATTTGTGAAATAGCGGAAAATTTTGAGTAGTACTACTGGGTTTGACAAACCCCACCCGGGCTAGTCGCGCTAGCACGACAGAAGGACCTGTCGAACGGGTGTTGAATGACTTAACATACTTACAGTGCATCCTGCTGGGATGTATGAACGGGCAAAATGCACTTAATGTGTACATACGTCAGCTTCGGTCAGATACATACGCCTCTAAGGACATGTGCTGTAGACTAGCTACATACAATGACATACTTAATTTATATTTCTGCTTGCAACTGAACTTACTTGATTTTTATACTTACTATGTGAACTCACCAACCGTCGTGTTGACAGTTGTTAGACTTTCACTTTTACAGGTCACTGAGGTACCACGCATTTAGGACATGGAATGGAGTCACGACTTTTCATTTAAACATTTTATTGCATTACAAACTATGTTTTGAGTTTAAATGACTATTTAGACTATGTATCTCGTGTTGGACGCGTGTTCTGCGCATTTAGTTTCTGTTTAATATTTTGACATTACATTTCGATTACGCTTCCGCAAACTTACAAACGTTAACTCTGTATTTAATTTTCTCATTTAATGAGACACGTATGTTTTAAATTCATATAGTGTCGTTTGGTGTAACTAATGACTGAGATCCTGGTTTGTCACACACTTAACGGTAAAACTCCGTTAGTGGATTTTTGGGGTGTGACAGATTGGTATCAGAGACGTTAGTTATAGCGAACTAGGTTTGCATTGTATTGTATTCTAGACTATAACTGTACACTGCATTAGTTGCAACTGTGTGAATTTATTTGTAAGCCATATACATGTGATTTACACATGCACACGCCTACACTAGCGTTACATGAAGTGGCCAACTTGTATCTTGTGCAACTTTAGGGAAAATATTTTTTTTAGGGACTTGCTCTGCTAGTGAAGCTTGAACTAGATAATGTATTTGCTAGCTTATGAATTGTTCATTGAAATATGCATGAGACTTGGCTGACCACGACTTGGTTCAAAAGTTATTCTGTTTTTAGGCCAATTTTTTTTTTCCTTTTCATTTGGGGGCTTTAGTTGAGAAATGTTTACATTTCATTAAAACTTGAAACTTGCAACATTATGGGAACAAAATTAGGTCATACGGAGCCTAAACAACACACTTTTGAATTATATACCTCATTATGGCAACCAATCGGCTGAGACCGATGCCTAAGGTATAGAGGTACATGAACAAGAGTAATGGATTTTGTCCAGAAACTCATTCATAGTGAGGTCTTGACTTAATACTTATGCGACCTACTATGTGCTATTACTCATCACTTCTTATATCACACATTCGTATGCTATAACATGTTACTTAAGATGAGACATATTATTAGTGCAACCTTTCACTTATTGTGTGATCCACTTCGTGTTATCTACTTGATTTGATAGTACCACCGCTTATGCACATTATACACTCAGATTGTGTTTAGACTAGTAGTCTTACACTTATTATGAACTTACACAATACCTGATACATGCGACCCATTGATATAGCACACTGATAGTCTGTTAGTGTCCTATACATCTAGTGTAGTTATCTCCTACTTATAGGTTTATCATACACTTATACCCTTCAATACTTGATATGGGATAGCAATGCCACACGGATGAATGTAAATCCAAGAACATAACTAAACGTAAGATTAATGTACCCGGTGGGAGACAAACTGGGGTGATTGTGTAAGGTAAATTGACGATTACGGGTGCGCAACGTAATGGTGAATTTACAGGTACACGATGATCCTGGCAAAATCTGCCATGTCGGTGATACCCAAAAAGACAAACAACAGTGATGAACCAATCAATACAAATTCATCTGACACAACACATCCATCTCTAAATAACGCACGGATATCAAGTCTATGCTTGACTAAACCTATAAAATCAATATACGGATGGTATACAATTACAATACAACCTTCGATGGCATATGATAAGTTTATCCTTAAACTACATACATTTTACCTTATACACCTAAATTAAAGATAATTGAAATCTTTCCTTGGTGACACACAAATAAGAACAAAGATCTATGTTGAAAAACCTGATAAAGTTTTGCTACTACATTTGCCTCTTAATGATATGACTCATTCCACATATAATCGGTCTGAACCCACCAGTTGAAACAGTTACCTTCCTGAAGTCACAAACTTATGATACATAATAAGATGCTTTAATTTATGGGTGGTGTACTATGAACTCTTGTCAAAGTCGGTAACATCCTAACATCATTGGTTCTGGAAATGAATGTTAAACAAACACTATAATTTTTAGGGCTCCATGGCGAAGTCTAATAAAGCTAACAACTTATAAAAAAATATATGTATATATATCTCCTCTTCTAATAAATCACTAACTCATTCTCTCACATTGCGCCACTTGTCAACACCACAGCAACTCTCAGCCAAGTCGCGGATCCACCCACTAACCCAAGATCCGTTTTCTTAACCCGGCAATTATACGGATCTAATATAATGTTTCTTAACCTAAACTTCCATCCCATTTTTCACACAAAAACACCTTCAGCCGCCGCTCCTCCTCCTTCGATTTCATCTTTGCAATCCCGTTCTAAATATTTCAATCCGCCGCTCATCATCTCTGATTCTCTTTTCAGGTTTGTTCGTTTCCCATGTTTGTCATCTTCTCTCTGCGATTCATCAGCTATTAAAAACAAACGATTTGATAAACCCTAATTTGTAGATAATTATGTGTTTGTTTGTGTGTAATTGAGTGTTTTGTAATCATTCAAAAATTTTCCGTTCATATTGCTGCTTATCGATGGATATTTATGAAAAAATATAACACATTGTTATTGTTTGTTTCTTTTTTGGCAGTTGATACAATGATTTGTGATCTCTCATTAAATATCTAATGTTTATAACTTATTTTTACTGATTTGCAGGTGATGATTTATGATCTGTGTGCACTCATCATCTCCTCTTCAAGTAAAGTATCACATGTAAGTTAGTTGTTCAGGCTGTTACAACTATAACAGATCTCCTAACTTTTTTTAGTTTGTTACTGAAACATTGCAAACTATAAATAGGTATGGAGTCCCTATATTGAATATCAAATGACAAAAAACTCTCTATTCTAAGAGGCCAAAGCTAAGTACTACTGATAAGCATGTTGTTCAAAATTGGGATCCATAAACTGTAAGTGTGTAAGGCAATTATGTAAAATTTTAATATTTAATTATGCTGAACAAATAAACTTTGAATTAAATTACATAAATGGTCCTCTAATATGTGGTTTGGTACAAACCATAAATACTTTGACCAATCCACTAGGACACTTTATGTGTTTACTCCCAGTTTTATGCAAATCTTCCACAAAGTAAATTTTTTAAAGATTTGAATGGTACTTCATGAATCTTAACGCAAGTGTTGTCTAGGAACCTAAATTTTTGGGCATATTTAAAGGGAATTAGTATATGGAACAGATAATCTCATAACTGTTGAATGCTAATACAGTATTAAGATAAAATCACATGACAACATGATTAAAAAGTGGGTTGTTTTCATTGGTTGTAGGGGGAAGGAATGGCCACCACTGAACCAACTGTTGGAGCCATACGTGGCATATATTTGTTTCATGAAAGTAGACTGATACAATTGGCTCTAGACACCAGCCAAATCCCATCTTTTTTCTTATAGTACTTTGTATAGGCTAAGTGAAAAGGAGGAATATCTATATATGTTTTAAAATCTTTTATAGGGCATTTTATGTATTTTTTTTTCTAAAACCAAGTCTAAAGATCAAATGGGTGTTTTAATCTATTACCAGCCAAAATCAAAATCCAAATGTCACTTGAATCTGATTTATATTTTTTGCTGTGATTTTATAAATGTGAGACGGGACTTTTCGAATATAGTTTGTGTTTACATGTTGGGAAACCATTCATGTGCTCTTTATCTCATGTTTGTACTTTAACTCACAATGGGCTCATATGCATTATACTTTAAACTTGACTTGCTCTTTATATGATATATTCATTCATTTGATTTTCTTATTTATAGGTACTTTAGTTAAAATATCCAATATTGGATTTGGCTGTCAGGCATGAGGTAATAATTATGTAAACTTGATGGTAGTTTTTTGTGAGTTTTCCTTCTAACATTTTGTAGAAATTAAGAATATATGAAGTCTAGAATCAGATATGAAGATCAATGTCTCTCAAATGTGTTTTATTTAACGTAATTGGTGATACCTTTATATGATTAGGGTAAACTTGATCAAAGGATATGATCTACTTTTACAGTCCACATGTTTGGGTAAAAATGACCCATATTGACCCTTAAATAAAGAGTTATGCTGATTCAACAGTGGTGTGCATGTTGAGCTTTGATCGATTTTTTCAGACTTTATTTAATGAGTTTATTGGTTTATTGAGGAGCATTAAACTAATTACTTGATGAGGATTAATGCATTCCATTTTATACCCACACATCAAATCCTGACAATGTTAATGTTGAGGTTGCATCATTTGTATTTTAAATTAAATCAGTATTGTTTGTGTTTGATTGTTTGTTGATCAAATATTGGATGAATTGATTGGTTTGGTGTAGTTAACTTTCTAATCGAATCATAAAGCGGTACTAAAATGCCATGAAAGTTTGATTTATATGACACTAACTAGACCTATTATTGACTGTATTACTTGGTCCATCAAATAATCTTGATAACATAATGATTAAGAGTATGCATCACTCATTTGTTTATTCTCTACAGATTTCAATCTATTCATGTTTAATTATAAATGTTTGTTCAGTTATTTTGTATCTTAATTTTATTTGTATGCTTATTTATTGTTTGTAGGTTTAATCATATGAGTAAAAGGAATACAAAGCAAGATGTTGATCTTTTTGCCAAAGACCTAGAATTCGCTATGACACGTCTGGTGCGTGCTCTATTTTTACCATCAAATTGTCTTAGGTGTTTGTTTTGCTGATCTCCTTTTGGTTGATGACCTTAAACACATGTTTGATTTTTTGGTCAAATAAAGTGTCTGTTGAATATGACCATTACACTTCAAATTAGTCGATTTTTTTTACTTCTTAAAGTGTTTGGAGAAGTACTGATATGTACCATATCGTGAATAGTATACTTGCCGTTATGAGTTATGACAAAGTCACTAGCCTATCAAACAAATTGTTATGGTTTACTTTAATTTAGTGTTCTAAAACTTTCATTTTATATACATATGAATAAGACCAATGTCTCCAAGATTGAAGATTAAAGAAGAACGTAAAGAAGAAAGATGGTGGTGACACCAACAACTTCAACTAGAGAATCACATATGAGGTGTTGTGGCTTTAATCTTGATTTTCATTACGATCAGTTTTATATTTACATTTCTAAAGTGATCATATGCATATCCGAAATTTCTATATTTCATTTGGGATGTTTCTTGGTTTTGATAGGCCCATGCATGTATTATACAATTGGTGTAAGTCGTCTCTCATTGATACCTTATATGGCTCTATGATACCATAGAAAGAACTAAATTTTTAATTCATTGTTACTGTTCCATCCGCGTGAACATGTGGGTGTTAACACCCGTAGTTTCATTCCACGATTCACACACGTCTTGGCTTGAAAATTGATATATAAGAAGACAAAGCTGACAATGTTACAAAACACACAACTAATGTTGTCTATAAGAAAATCTTTGGAAAAATGTATTTCAACATTTTTAATGTTATCATACTATTAAGTAAATCGGTCTATTTTCATCGTTTTCGCTGTTTTCATGTTACATATTGTTTTCCCAATTTTTTCATATTTGCTTTCTTTACATCGTATTGTTCAGGTTAATTCTATTTTTAATAGTAAAATAAATAATTGCATTTTATCGTTTCATCCCGTGGGTACCCACGGGTTCTAACCTAGTATAATAATAAAACTCTTATTGATACGATAAACCAACTGTGTAATATTGCTCATTCAAAATCACTTCTCATGAAGTAAATCTGTACTTCTCGAACATTCATATGAATACTTCGTAACATACCAGGATTGTCCAAAAAGTACTTCACCTTATTGTACTCTATTTTCAATTCTTCAAGATAGAGAGAACTTTAAATTATTTCTGATAATAATTTACCTAGAAATAATTCCGACTCATGATGTTTCAAATGCTAACGATGCACTGGTGAACCACACGTGTAGTATGCATATGTTTCGATCTAGTGGGATTACTCCCTTGATCCAACACTCTTGTAAGTGTTAATTCTCACACCCAATCCGCATCTCCATTATTGTAAAACACGTTTTGGATTTAATTTAATTATTAATTATTATTATTATTATTATTGCTATAATTATTATTATTATTATTATCATTTTTATCTTCAAAGAACATATACTTAATTTAAAAACATTATCGACATTCTGTACATCTTAAGATACAATCAAACTTCTTACCTGCTTAGTAGAGCATAGTCCAAGTTAAGCGTTCTTAAAGTCTCAAGTCAGTAGTCATTTAGAATCGAACCACATAAAACTTCAATAGATAACCGATGCTGCAGTATATATTACCACGTTACCATTTCACTTAATATATATATTCTTTTTCCCTAACCCCTTTGAATGATTTAGTGAAGTAGGCAAGAATGTTAGTAAGTGACAGGTACGCCTTCAAGGTGCTGGTGGTGTGGTGGGTTAGCTGCGGTACACCCTATACATAAACACTAACAGTACGTTGGAAGTGGGACTTGAAACCAAACCAATAATTAACCTGGGAAACTCTAATATATCATTCCCATACCTTTAAAAAACACATTATTTCTAATAATGCTATTCAATCTATCACTCATAGGGTATCCTGCTATGTACTCATAATTGTAACTTTCATATATCTTTATTCATACTAATAACAAAACCAAAATGTTTCGTAATTGACTCACGTATATAAATTATGATTTCGAATACACTTCACGACTCTAAGGACTCACGTGATGATTACCACCGTCAACAACCAACCACCAATACCAACTAACGTTCTGAGAGAGCTTTATCCCTTACGGTCCAGGATAACCACTTCCCATTTTGTTTTCATTCCTAATACACATTTTTATTTTTCAAGAAATACAATATTTGATACCCTCATTATTGTTTGACACTATGAACGTCTGATGTTCCTTCTTAGAAGCTCCATTATTCAAGAATTTTCATATTAAACTTAATTAGCTTCCTTAATCAAAACTGTTTTAGTCACCATGTAAGAAACTTTAACCTAGCTATTTTATTCTGTGCATGTCCTAGTAGAGGAACCCATATAGGTTACGACGATACTGAAGCCACACGACACATATAATGATAAAACGTGAAATCCTTATCTAACTCGTTAATGAACTTAGAACTCTAGACCATAACCGGACAGTTACCCCTTATCGTATTTTATATACCCAAATGGTGAATCTAAACACTATCATATGATGAATCATGTTATAAAAATCATGGCTAGAATCTTAATGTTTTGAAATGGGAACCCCTACCTGATATGTTAGGGAACTAAAACCACAAATATTAAACTAGACTACAACTATAACTTCATAAAGGATGTCCAAAAAGTGAATCAAATCTCCACCTAATTCCGGCTTACGAATCTCATGGAACCTTCCTCTATGAGGAAATGGTTTGTGTATCATATACTCCCCCACACACTTATAAACATTACCCTAGAGTTCAATTAAAATATGTGCCATAAGAACACCTGTTTTCGGCTATTGTTGTGGGGATTAAAATCAGAAGATACAACAGAAATTACTTATCAACAAGAGCTTGATAACACAGTAACACAACCCATAAAGCTATCTACATTAAAACACTAAACAATAAATTAAAAACTTTGTAATGAGATGATCAGCATAAAACTGTGATCATATACAAGAAGTGGAATGAAAAGCTGAGATATTGTAGCTGTAACAACTATGAAAACAAATGTAGGGAGAAGTCAAAGATAGCATTCAATACTAGAATACAACCCACACCTTTTGTTACAACCCAACACCAAGAAATGA
The DNA here is from genome assembly GCA_030867185.1 of Tagetes erecta. Classification (NCBI taxonomy): domain Eukaryota; kingdom Viridiplantae; phylum Streptophyta; class Magnoliopsida; order Asterales; family Asteraceae; genus Tagetes; species Tagetes erecta. The sequence goes on from CM061487.1 coordinate 7,176,833, forward strand.
ATATATTCACAAATGGTGCTTTATTGATATAGAAGAGGTTGTGAGCGTCACAAAGATTACAACTTCAACAAGAACAAGGGCCCTCTTCAGCTATACTACATTACAACATCTCCCTTCCATTACCCTAGGTCATTTAACCGTTTTCCCCCTCAATCACAACCAATGATATACTTACCAAAGATAGAAATAATTATTAAATTTCTTGATTATTTTTACTTAAAACATGCACTACTGAACATATAAGTAGTTTCGTTGTTCATCATTGTCCATCTACTCATAGGGTTTCTATGACATCCCTGATATTCGTGTTTTGACAACGCTCCTTAATAAAGCAAAGTACCTACATTCGGTGGATAGTTTACTTCCCTCTTTACCTCGTACACAAGTGATCTCAGTTTAACGATCTATATCAATAGATGAACTCTTCAGTTAGGACTCGGTTCTCGGGTAGCTAATAACAACGTGAAACTCATTAATCTAAATCCCCGAAACATACAGTATAGAAATCGTTCTTTATAAATCCCATCTAAAAAACGTTGGAATTCCATCAAAACCAGGATTCACTAGACAACTTGAAATCCTAGGGTATTGGCCTTCTAGATCATTGACTGGATCAGTTTTAAACGATGAACATGCTACACAACTTCTCTGATGTCTTCAAACTAATCAAGCTCTTACCTGATGGAACACTTGTCGTCCCAATCGGTGAACAACAACGTTTCACGGAAAAATCCGTTGAAATTATAGGCAACGAATTCAAAACACTCAAACAATGTAAAATCACTACAGTCAAGTTTGCTAGGACTTAGAAGCAGGGACCAGAGTTACGTAGGGGTGTGAAAAATCAAATAACGCACAAGCATCCTTAATTATTTCAAATGACAACATTTAATATTAATACTATTGGTTAAATTTTTGGGGCGAAAATTCTTTCAACAAGGGGATGATGTGACACCCGAGAATTCCGTATTAACCTCGTTAACTAAACCCCGTTACTTCTGTTAATGAAATTATACTCCACATTTAATTAGTAAAATTAAACGTGCTACTTGTTACACAAACAGTTACATATAATGACAATCCAAGGAATTATGAGACCACGTGAGTTAATACACAAATGTGGCAAATTAATAAAATAATAATTCCAAACAACTAAATAAATATAGATTTAGTGAACTTATATGTTATGTGACTAAATTGTTTTCGGAGGTGACAACTCGCAACTCGAAACCTATTTTCACGACCGTATCCAATTTTCGGGACGAAAAATCCTTCAACAAGGGGATGATGTGACACCCGACAAATTTAGGTTAACCTCGTTAGCCAAACTATGTTAATCACGTTAACACAATTATACTTTTCATTTAATTTGATGAATTAAATGTACAAACTGTTACACAAACGTACACACGAAATGACCACACGAGTTAATACACGGGCGTTGGTGAATTTAAATGGATACAAATACAATAAATATACATCTTAAGTAGCGTGTGTGCTTAATTGTTGAACTTTCGAGTAATCACGTATTTTACCGGTTTTAACCGTTTGCGAAATTCGGTAACCTTTATAAAATAGAAATTTACGTTTGTGAAAGCTTTTCATTGTGTTTACAAACCGAAGTAAAAACGTAGCCAATGGATCATCCATGTGATCCATGGATAGCCCAAAACCCACCATCTTAACCCAACTTAACAATTTTAATAAAATAAAAAAAACCCTAATCCTAATTACAAAAAAAACGGCTCAAGGCCTTCATACACATCAAAACTTACGGCTTCAATCATCCACCTCCTAGTCCTTTGATTTTCGTGTTTTTGATCAAATTGGTGGTGTTATTGCTTGCTAATTGGAGTTCTAAACACAATACAAGTAATTTTTAATCCTAAAACAACTACATATGTATGAAAATTGAATGGCAAGAAACCCTAGTTCATCCAAATTTGTCAATTGATGATTTTGTTGTGAAATTGGTTATTGATTTTGGGTTCATTTGATGTTTTGATAAATTGATAATCAATAGAATCCATGTTTGTGTTTTCTGAAACTAGGGTGATTATGAAGGCATGAGAACATGGAATTTTATGCATGATAATGATTGAATATAGTTAGATATGCACTTGTATGATGATTAGAATGAAATTTGGATACTAATCATATTGCTTTAATCATGTTTTTGACAAAACCGGTGATGATATAATTTTAACAGATTCGTAACCTGATTTTACATGGACTAAAACTTGTTGAAAACTGAACCAAAATGAGTCATTCTTGAGCCTTGATTGTAGATTAAGAAGTCTAGTTTCCAGAAAACTAAACCAATGAATTTTTAGAGAAGAATAAGTTAGACATTTTGATTTTACAAAAACAGATGTCAAATCTGAAAATCTGGGCATAACATTATACATATAACGTATTCTTGGATGATTCTTACACCAAATTAAACCTTAATGTCTTAGCTTTTTATATTGGTAAAATTTGTATTTTTATTCCACTGTATGGTCGCCCAACTTTTATAAAACGTTTTAGTGTGCAATCAGGTGTTTTTCTGACCTTGATGTAAAGATGTATTTTTAGTAAATAGTTGATTTGGGTTTCAAGTAAAGTATATAAAATAAGAAATGAACTTAAGACAGTATTTAATCGATAGTTGAAATTTGAGACTTCTACATGTTAGTTTGTATTGGTTTCTGTACAAAATAAAAATGGTCAACAAAGTTGAAAATTTTGAATAATGGACTTGCAATGTGTTTCATTTGTGTTTTGTGTGTAACTTGTCAATTAGACATATGATACTTTATGATGATGTTTCCATGCTATTAAGTTCATAAGTAAGTAATAGGAATGTTTCAAGTATGCATAGTCATAGGTGGATAACTTGATGATTTTGAATGTGATCACCTAAACTTGTTAAAGTTAGTAGCATTATTGAAATGAGTGTTGAGAACTTCCATAAGGAGAATGATAGACACTATATGTGAGTTATGTGATGTTTATATGGCTACTTATGGTAGAGTTGGATTTACTTAAAATGTGCTCTCAGATGTGAGTTCCTAGAAATAGTAACTTTACTAAAAACAAAGTTTGATTCTTTAACATATGTATTATGTGTTAGAATTCGATTGCTCTCATTGTCTATATGAAGATAAACAAACATGAATACAATTAAAAACTTGCCCACGGGTTGTTGGGTCAACAAAAGTCAACTTTAGTCAAAGTTGGTCAAAAGTCCAACATTTCTAAATTCACTTAAAACATTGAAAATGTTTGGATGCTTAGGGTTTTACATACATGCACAAATCCACACTTATAGACTTATCTTGTAGTAGGAATGTAACACCTCAACCCGGAGAGGCTGAGATGTCACTATTATAGATATCAAACCAAAACCAATCCATTAAGATAAAAGACATAATCAAGTGTTGTATATCTGACAACCTAAAATGTTAAAGAAATCCTAAATAAGTATTTATTACATTTATTAGAAATAAAGGCAAACATCTTGATCTTCATATGTTCTTCTCACTAATTCCCATATTTCCCCGATTACCTACACATAAATAAAGAAACACCACAAAAGAAAATACGGCTGAGCCAAACATTGCTCAGTAACGGAGAGAACAACAGTAAATAATGCGAGACGAATAAGCAGAAGTAAGTACTTATAACTATTAGCTGAACATATATAAGGTATGAACATATAACTAATACTGAACTGAACTTTTAACTGATGACTGATACTGAACATATAACTGATAACTGATCTGAACATATTACTAAAAACAACTGATCTACACGACAGAACATATAAATAAATTAACAAATAATAAGTCGTGTAATATAGGAAGTACCCAGAGCCAAAACAGAGGTGTACACAGCTAGCTAGGCTAATGTACTAATGAGACGGTGTGTGGGGCGTACACACATTATTCCATCCCCCAGAAACAAAACTGATCAGAAACTAGGATATATCCATGCGCCTCCCAGACAGATGTGGCCAATGTACTCCTTGAGTACTAACATATAAACGGAGACGTCGTGAACATATTACACACTGCCATTGACTCCTTGAGTACAAAGTCAAACTGGTAGTAGCATAACTACCTAACATATAACATATAAAGTCCATCCTATCATCTACAGGAACATGCAATAATGAGTACAAATTTATAAAACTATTGCATGTTAAAAATAATCCAAGCAGGTCATAACGGAACAAAACCAAGTAATATTACTCTAAGGCAAAACGGGTCGTGTCGGCGGAAGCAAAAATGGTGACACTCACATAAAAGTACCAAAACTCTGTACTACAAAGTAACAGAGATAGAATTTATACTATTAGGGAAGGGACACGGAATCCGTACCTTAGTTAAAGTGACCAGCAATAGCGTAAAGACTCAAATCTTCGTTAACAAGTACCTGTCATTTTATTATTGCTTTGATTAAATTCAATGAAACTCACCCTTGTTTATGTTCCGGCGAAGACTTTAAAGATTCTTGAGTAATTGTCAACTTTATGTCTTTTTAGGTTTGCTTAGTTAATTAGCTTGTTTTAGTTTAGATGATCAGACCATGACTCCTTAAACATATGTATGTTTTAGATGATTTAATGAATAAAAGCAATATACCATAGTATTACAAAAGGGTGTGTATGGAAGAGTAAGTTTTTAATTCATTAAAATTCTTCCACTTAATGGCCTTAAAGTCACAACACTAATACATCTAGTTGGTTGAACTACTGATTTCACATGTAGCAAACTCGAGTGGCTGACTAGGTGAACAATTAAACATACCCATGATCTTTCAACACTTATTTTCTTCCCTTACTATACTTTTAAACACTTAGAAGCTCTAATTGTTGTATTGGTATATTAATTTGAATCTCATAACAGCAACCACAAAGGAAGAAACAATTAAATCATATTGTGAGTGCTTTCATTAGGCTCCAATTAAGCAAAAATATTGGTCGCCAGAACAACAAATGTGGTCGGATAAATCGATTTACTTTAACACATGTATCAGAGTGGATAATCAAAATGGTACCTTAATTTCACGCGAGACGGTTCAGGAACAACAGGTTTGCAACCTTATGATAGTCAAACAGGGCGGACCGATTCGTAGCAACAACTGCGTACACTACTCAACGGAATTAATAGGCTTCCAGATCAAAACACAACGACACCGGAAGTTTTGGTACCTTGCAAATCAGAAACTTAATCCACATCTCCTCACGGTTCGCAGCGGCGATGAGACTGTTTTAGTGGTGGTTCGTGATGGATTGTTGGAAGCGGCTCGGTCAAAGGTGAGGATCGACAGTTGCGCAAGGAGTTTGTATATGGTTTGGAATGAAATCTCATCCCATAAATAAGCTGAATATAGGCACGATTGAGAAGAGATTAACACCGCAATCGGTTCAAAAGTTTGTTGCAGCGAATACGTATTATCCATGGAACCAACTTGCCGATCAAACAGTAACAATTAAAGTGGGGTTTTTAACAAATCAATTGCAGGTCAAGGCTTTAATTTCTTAACGGTTCGCGAACTGGGTCGCGGATCCAAGCAGCAATTCGGATAAGAAACGTGGGTGTTGTTTGACTTTTGATTTCAATTGCTTTTGTTATATTAGACTTAGTAGCTTTAAAACCCGTGTGTACACACAGAATAAGTTTAAAATATATAAATAGAACGTTAGAATGTAATATTTAAGAAATCGTAAAATGACAATGCAATACAATAAATAAACATGAATAAGAGTATATGAATATAATAGTGCTCTTTCACAATGGAGTGCTGTAAATATTCAACATGTCTTTTGCTGTAAATATTCAACATTTCTTTTGCATATTACTTCTTGTAAAATCAACCAAAACAAGCTACACATTCGGAGTTATGGATTAAAAAATGATACATGAAACCTCATAAGTTTATAAAAGTTTCACCAACCATAAATATGTTTGTATCAAGCTTATTAGTTCTAGCCAATTGTTTTATAACTTTCACCATAGTTCAGTTAATCTTTAAAAAATTCAAGAAATACATTGAATTCACTATAAAGCTTCATTAAATGGTGATTTACAGCAAAATTTACTTAGGAAATGGTGGTTTATTGTAGCTTGTTTTTTACTTCTCATATATTAACATCGTACCAATGGCCAATAGACAATATATATGAACATGAAATTACTAAACTACTTTGATATTCTTAATTATAATAGACAATAGAATTGTATATGCAACTTAGAGCAATCAATAATTTAATAATGGTGAATGAGTTACAACACTTTAAATCAATTGATTAGTTTTAATTTGGAAACCAAAGATGAAGAACGCAACTTAAATCAATTGATTGTGGTGGTGACTTCGATCAATCAAGACTTAACAGAATATTAAAACAAATTCATTTAATTCAATTGTTGCCAAATTTACCTCCTTAAAATTGAATGATTTCATTTAAATTGTGGTGAACTAATTCCTTTAATTGAATTCATTATGGAAAAAAAAAATGACTGCTTAAAGAAGAAATCTTTTCCTCATTAAATTGCCGCTCAAAGGAAAGAAAAATTGCCGCTCAAAGGTGAAATCTTTTCCTTTAGTTGCCTCTGTGTTTCCCGCTTAAACTTGCCGCTCAAATGTGACCCCCTAAACTCTGAATTATTAGATAGATATACATATTATTATCTTTTTTTTAACTTCTTTTATTTTATTTTATTTTTATTCATGGTTATTAAAAATAAACTTCTACAGTTGTATATGAGTATATGCATATATTTCGGGTATTACAAGGAATGTTGTGTTTGCTTTTACCTTGCTGATGCTTGTAGCTGTGCACCCGAAGGTGAGTTCACTAAACCGCACTTTTACTATTATACCCTTTTATGGGTTGAACACGGACGAATACTTTTACGGATTTACAAATTTAGTATGTTGCATGTCTGGATTAGAGCAACTTTTATTTTGTTCATGAAAGACCTCATGAATACCTAGTTGACCGTTAGTATTTGTGAAATAGCGGGGAAATTTTGAGTAGTACTACTGGGTTTGACAAACCCCACCCGGGCTGGTCGCGCTAGCACGACAGAAGGACATGTCGAACGGGTGTTGAATGACGTAACATACTTACAGTGCATCCTGCTGGGATGTACGAACGGGCAAAATGCACTTAATGTGTACATACGTCAGCTTCGGTCAGATACATACGCCTCTAAGGACATGTGCTGTAGACTAGCTACCTACAATGACATACTTAATTTATATTTCTGCTTGCAACTGAACTTACTTGATTTTTATACTTACTATGTGAACTCACCAACCGTCGTGTTGACACTTGTTAGACTTTCACTTTTACAGGTCACTGAGGTACCACGCACTTAGGACATGGCATGGAGTCACGGCTTTTCACTTAAACATTTTATTGCATTACAAACCATGTTTTGAGTTTAAATGACTATTTAGACTATGTATCTCGTGTTGGACGGTGTTCTGCGCATTTAGTTTCTATTTAATATTTTGACATTACATTTCGATTACGCTTCCGCAAACTTACAAACGTTAACTCTGTATTAAATATTCTCATTTAATGAGATACGTATGTTTTAAATTCATATAGTGTCATTTGGTGTAACTAATGACTGAGATCCTGGTTTGTCACACACTTAACGGTAAAACTCCGTTAGTGGATTTTGGGGGTGTGACACTACACCACAGCCTTCTTCTACTCCAAAATCTCAAGATTTCGAACCCCCAATGATTCAAACAGTGACATCTACTATTTAATCTGTGACTCTGAAACTCATCATATCTCATATTGTATCTATAGTCAAGGTGTCTTTCCTTATGGTTTAAAAGGTGACAAGTTCAAGAATCCAGCTTCTTCAATCAAGCTTCAACAACATTCAAATGTCAAAGCTTCTCATAAACAAAAACTTCAATTGAAAAGGTTTCTCAGAATAAAAGAAGTCTCCCTTCAAGGCTCAGCAGAAGTACTGCGAGATATGTGAGATGTACAATCACATGACATCGGAATGCTGCTATAACAAGTACTGCACAAACTGTCAGATGTACAACCATGACATAATGGAATGTTACTACAACAAGTATTGCTCTATTGGTGACATGGTCAATCACAACACTCCAGATTGCTTCTAAAACAAAAACTCAAGGATGAAGCCGAGAAGGCATGTCCAAAGAAATTCATCATCTGCAAAGTCTGCCAGGTATGTTTCTGACTTTAAATTCTCTAATGATGATCATTTTTAAATTCTCTAAAAATGACTATGACAGATCTTCAATGAATTCTCTAAAACAATGGTATAAACCAAAGCATTCCTTTGGCTCTACACAAAAACTTTTGTGGCGAGAAATACCTGTTATGAATAAAAATGATGAAAGTGATTCATCTCATAATGATGGTCCACCAGAAGATGCAATTTATCAAGAAATTACCTATATTAATGATTTCGGAGAATCCAAGACCGTAATGGCTTGGATTTCACCCTCTAACTGATGTGTTAGTGTGGTAGGGATAGTTATGGAGGCCGGTCAAACAAAGAAAAGAAGACCGTGGCTGATCCCTTATCATGACAAGATACCGAATCTTGTTCATGATGCTTTCGATGCAGCTGGCAACAATTGGAGTTGGAAACAAAAAGGAATCATTGAAGGAACTTTAAAAACATTTTTGAAACAAAAATCAAACAATGATGGCAGCGCAAGAAACAACTGATGTTTCATTTCGTCTGTTTAGATTAAGTATATTGAATGTACTCTTCATGCGGTGATAACACAACTGTCTTTTTCTTTTCATTAAACTTTCATATTTCAAATAAATTTAAAAGTTTAGGAGGAGAAATCATTATTAAAAAAATTAAAAAAATAAAAAAAAATCAGAAAAATCCAAAAATAGGTTGAATCTACTTGCACTTACATGAGAAATGATAGTACACTTAGTCATTGTCCGATACATATGATATCAAAATGCATAATAAAAACTGACTGATCATTGTGTGTTATGTGGGTAAACTGAAATATAGTAAATCTGAAAAGTAAACTCTTTGGTGATAAACTAAATACTTCTATGCAAGTTGTGTTAAGATCAATCTTAGGACATTTGTCTAGTATTCGCTTTTCTGGTAGACTGTTTGTAATGTCACTTACACACCAGGTAATGATGCAATATAACTAGTGTGATGAACCGCATCTGTGAGCTTCTTTGTTGTGGTGACCACAGACCTGAAGTCTCACATGAAGTCTCTTTTGAGCTTCAAGGTGCAGCAAAAGATTCCCAATGTGGAACAGAAAAGAGTCCCAAAGTGGACCATAACCAAATAAATTCCAAAATGGAATTTCAAAAGATTCCCAAAGGGAACGCAAGCAAAAGATAATTCCAAAAAAGAATTCCAAAAGAGACCCAAAGTGGGCCAAATCCAATAAGATAGAAAAACCCATTCCACACTGATTATATTGTAAATGATCGGGTATTAAAGTTGTTAAAGTGCTTACTTGTATGTTTTGATGAGGGTAGAGCTTACAGTGTTTCTGAGTATGGGTCACATACTTGTCATAATTAATCAAACCAAAACATGATAAATATCACCAAGTGTTTGAAAAAGTAAGTGTGTTTGAAGTAAAATGCCCATCATTCACTTTGTAATATTGTCTATGTCTATTCAAAACTTTCTTTTATTTTATGTGAAGACATTTGACTGGTATGATCTCATTGCAGGTTAAAGATTTAGAATGTAAAGAGAAAAAGACAAAAAGATCAAAAACATTGAAAATTTCAAAAAGAACAAAAAATTGTCATTTTAATATTTTTCTTTTGTGTTGGCAGTTTAACATGTGTTAGTGATGTAGGGGTTGTTCATTAAGCAATATCTCATCCGATTGAGAACTTAATCTTTACATTGATGATAAATGCACATTATTGCCTGAGTTTTAATGCTTTTCTTTAAGTTGCAGGAACAAGTTTCCATTGCAGAACAAGCTTCCATACGACTTGAAGATGTTCCTGTTCAAGCCTGATTCCAGTCCAAAGATCTCAAGGTTAGACTGCTGAGTTTTAAGAATCCTCCTCTTAATATCTCATACACAGATCTTGTTAACCTCTAAAGCAAAAGTTGAGGGGGAGTATTCATCCATTACCTAACATATTCCCTGACCTTAAAGGAGAAACTAAGTCATATATGTCAACTGCAAATACTCCAATTAAGATTAGTGTCCAAGAATGACAACTACATATAGTAGTGAATCTATGGTGCATTTATTACGTGGTAGACTAGTTGATTACAAGAATAAAAGTCTTTGACAAAGGAGCAAGTATAAAGATGATGGTCAAGTCGAGGCACAATATAAGGGCCTCCTATGGAGACAATAGATATGATGGTTTTAGATGAACCTTGGGTACCTGAAACTAGTAGTTCTCAATAAATGGTATCATGTCTACGAAATATATGGAATCGGCAAATAATCGACGTCGATTATACTTAATGTATTATTATTTAGCGCTTGAAAATATGAAAACAATGAGGATCAACAACTAAGCTTGCCTATGAATGAAAAAGTTATTAATGATTGGCCTAAATGGAAAGACCCAAATAAGGCAAAGTTAAATTTTCAAATATGTTGAATATAAAAATGGTCTTTTATATGAAAGCATTAAGCAAAAAATGTTGGCACAAGAATTTTCGCAAAGACCTTAATTGATTATGAGAAGAAAAATTATCTACTAGTGGATGTTAAATGTCATTCCAATATCTTGTTAGTCTAGTAGAACAAAAAGAATTGATGTGCCTCATATGAATGTTGTAATTCACTTGATACGTGCAAAGTGACGTGATGTACTTTCTTGAGAACATTATGATTGTATTAACGAGTTCGAATCCAAATATATTATGAATATTACACATCACTGAATTGATTGGAAATCCGGATGAGTTTCCTAAAGCAGTTGAGTGCTTAAAATTTAATTTTGAAACATGTTAAATATGTAATTCTTGTGCCTAATAAGCATTCACGAAAGAAAATATGGTAATGATATCTCAACAATATTATGTACAAGAATTGTACATTATAAAATTTGAAAATAAAAAAATTGTTGATGAGATGTCTACATATGATTCGGAAATCAATGCACAAATTTAGAAAGTTTATGTGCCAAAATTCTTGATGACTATATGCACATAAGTAATTAGTCAAAAGTGAAAGAAGTTTTTGACATAATGTTAGAAGTATTGACACTAAAACCTCAAAGAATAGCCTATAAAGTTAATAAGGTTTGTATGGGCTTAAAATATTGGATCAGATATGGTATAATTGACCTAGCGATTATCTCATATATAAGAGATATAAATATGATGTAGATTGTCTATGTTCTTACTAAAGAACTATGAGGTTTACATAAAATATATCATATGGTAACGATATCATAGTATCTCGTGAATGGATTGGAAAGAATCCAGATGGTTGATAAAAGATGGTCTTACAAAGATATGACTCGATATGCAAAAGTAGCATTTGTACTCTTATCCATCAATTAAATCACATCAAGAACAAGATGTTAAAAACATTCATGCCTCTTATCAAATATCTGGAATATACTGTTTAAGATATGCCATAGTTGAATGCAATTTATGTATTATCATTATACATGATTAGACATATGATTTATTGGTAAGATATAGCTCATCTCCAACGAGAAGACAATGATTTATGGTAAAACATAGTAAAACCTTCAAGTTACAAATTTTGGGTTCATGTTTTACTAACTCATTGAAACAAGTTTACTTAGTTTTGCATATTAAATGAGTGTGGTAAATCTTGTGACATTTGCTTATAAGAGAATACAACAAAAGTTTACATGAAGATTATACAACATTTGTAAGGCCCTCTTTCCAGGGGACCTCACAATTGGTCATACTTAGCATAAAACATTTCATAAAAACATTCATTTAATTAAAAATAACCACAACGGAAGTCTGAAAACATAATACGTCATTACAAACCATAAAAGGATAAATATATGTCTTTAAAAATAAACATAAACAGTCTTCTTATAACGGATGCCAGTCTTCACTTGCCGAGTAGCCTGCTATCCATGCCATCCATTTGATTCACCATCACACATGTCAAACTAATATGCATACAAAAGTCAGCTTCGATGAGTGAGTTCTAGTTTTACTTTATCAAATAACGTCACATAATCTTTGTGAAAATACTTTAACTTTATCGCATACACAATCTAGCACATTGGCAATACTTCATCGTTAATTTATTTTTTAGTTAGATTATACTTTATCTTCTTTATCCGTCAATTCACAGTCTGCCGAAGGACCAGAATTATGTATCCTCGTCTCGGATTCGCCAACAGGTCGAACCCGATCTGTGGCCTTAAGCCCCCATCAGGTGAATAAATTCGTGGCTAGCTAAACCCCTGACAGTTTGACCCACTAATGCCCAATGGCCCTTTCGCCATGCTTTAGTATACGGTCCCTCTGTTTTTAGATGTAGCACCACTATTTTAGATGTAGCTCACCGAGAATGCAACGAATGCAATTCTCCCATTTGCTTGCAAGACTTTCTTTTATATGTAACTCAACTTTGGGCCCAATGATCATTTCTTTCTTTCACTTTCGTCTTTTAGTTTTACATAATATAATGCAACACAATATAACTATATCATACGTCAACTCATGAATCACACATAAATAGTCTGAATATTTCAAAAAGTAAAACATGTATTTAGTCCATATATAAGTGTTTAAAGGAAAGTTCATTAGGAAATCTTCATCTTTTTAAAAGTCTGTCATAAAATCTTTATTTGAAATATCATCACTGGCATGCATATATCCCCAAAGCAGTTAAAATAATTAAAAGAGGGGATCTAGAACTCACCTGGGTATGAAAATTAACTTCAAGTCTAAGCAATCCCACTATACTGCCTGCATAAGGGTCAACGTACAATTTGGTAATTTTTTTTGCTAGTTTCGCATACAGTTTCACAGGTAGTTTCGCATACAATGTCGGATACAGTGTCGAAATTAGTGTCGCAGCTAGTGTCTCATGTAGTTTCGCATGGCTCATGCCCAACTTTCGTTGGGACTTATGCACATTCAGACACACAACTTCAGATCTCAGACACATGAGACACTACAGTTTTGCAAAAATGAGACACTTAGTTTCGCAAAATGAGAAACTCAATTTCTCAAAAAGAACACTAATTTCGCAAAACAGGGTTTCAGCTCGGTTTTTGCCCAAAATTCAACCTTTTACCATCCAAATCATTGTTTTATCTCCCATAACACTAATTCTAAGCTTTTTATACCATTCAAAACATAAAAATGTGATTTTTTTATGATTTTGCTCACTTTTTCTAAAAACCCAAAAACCCTAGAATTGATTCAGATCTAAAGGGATGCTTTGGAGATGTTTCTTGCCTGGATTTCCTTCTCTTTTCTTGATGATTCAATGCACAAACAATCAGATCTTGAATCCTTAATCCCAAAATTAACAAATCTTCAAATTTCTTCACTTTCTCTCTCTCTCTCTAAGATGGATGATGATGAATGAAAATGATGCAAATGGAGGCTGATTAGGGTTGCTTATGGGCCCTTAAACCCATAATTATAGGCCCATGGACTCATTAATTCCATAATCTATCATTCTCTTTAACCACAAAACCCGAAAATAAAGCCCAATTATAATAAACGTTTGATTCGACTTTGGGATATTACAAGTCTCTCCCCCTTATTTAGGTTTCGTCCTCAAAACCTGCTATTTACAAACAGTAACCTCTTGATACGTATAAACTTTTCCTGGATTTAGGTTCTATAATCCACGCATGGTCTCACTCTAGGAATTTTTACTAACGAAACCTAACTCTTTCGGAAATTCTCTCACGATTACGGATTAATTGTACGCATATCTTTTAAACTATTAATTTAAGACATATAAGGGTGCAATCATATTTGCAATTTCTCACATTAAAATTATTTATATTAGCAATATTAATTAAGTTACCAATTAGGTACATTAGTCAGGTTAATTAGAGGTGTATGAAATTTGAAGACATATAAATGAGCGTTTCAACATAATGTCCTTACCTTTCGGCTTCTTGCAATCTTGGGCCTAATGCTCTTTTCACCACAGTTGTAACACTTTTTTCATTCCAGAGCAAATGCTGGCTATGTGACCTCCTTTTCCACATCTGTAGCACCCTTGACTTCCCATTCGACATTCACCTGGATGTTTCCTCCCACACTTCTCACAATCCTTTCTCTCATCTGAACCCATCATGATTACCTGCTTTGAATATATTCTTTCCTTCTTGAACCCAGGTTAATCCTCATCATCCCATTGGTTGTTAACATTCCCATTCTTCCTCAATTCATCCACAACCACCGGTCCATGATGGTCATACAATCTTCCACTTAAGTCCACTGCTGATCTAAAAGTTCCAGGTCTAGTAGTGACCATGCTCCTACGGATATCTAGGGGCAATCCTTGAATGTACTTCTTAATCCTCTTTGATTCTGGAGTCACTAACTCGGGCACCAGACGTGCCATCTCATTAAACATTGATGTGTACTCATGATGAGACATATCCCCAGCTTCCAAACTCATAAATTCTAACTCAATCTTGTCCAGTTCCCTTTCTGGACAGTACTCATCAGTCATCAACCTTCTCATCTTAGACCATTTCATTCTTGGAATAGCTTTTTCCCGAAGAGCAACAACAATGTTATCCCACCAAATAAAAGCTACATCCACAAATGAATGAGCAGCAAACTTCACCTTCTGATCCTCACGACACTCACTAATATTCATCACGGCATTCATTTCCCTAATCATGACAAGTATTGTAAGTTTCTAATTACAGTGGCAAGTTGTGATTAACTACTTACAACACTTTTCATGGTCTAAACCTTCCTATTCTGAACAACACCAGCATTCAAGATTTTTTATCTTTAATCTAAGCACGTATGGTTCACATATAATCACATAGGCATCACAATTTTAACTATCATTTCCTATTATTAGCTATACTTTAAGCAAAACTATATAAATACACTATCATCTATATATATATATATATATATATATATATATATATACCTTTGGCATGAAGCTACTCGGGCTGGCATCCTTGTCACTTGGTCCCATTTTCAGTTCAAGTTTAGGTTTTGAAAATATTTTTCCAAATCTCTTAAACTTTGGCTCTGATACCAACTTGTAAGGTCCTTTTTCCAGGGGACCTCACAGTTGGTCATACTTAGCATAAAACATTTCATAAAAACATTCATTTAATTAAAATAACCACAACGGAAGTCTGAAAACATAATACGTCATTACAAACCATAAAAGGATAAATATATGTCTTTAAAAATAAACATAAACAGTCTTCTTAAAAAGGATGTCAGTTTTCACTTGCCGAGTAGCCTGCTATCCATGCCATCCATTTGATTCACCATCACACCTGTCAAACTAATATGCATACAAAAGTCAGCTTCGCGGAATGAGTTCTAGTTTTACTTTATCAAATAATGTCTCATAATCTTTGTCAAAATACTTTAACTTTATCACACAGACAATCTAGCACATTGGCAATACTTCGTCGTTAATTTATTTATTGTTTAGATTATACTTTATTTTCTTTATTCGTCAATTCACAGTCTGCCGAAGGACCAAACTTCTTTATCCTCGTCTCGGATTCACCAACAGGCCGAACACGATCTGTGTTCTTAAGCCTCCATCAGGTGAATAAATTCGTGGCTAGCTAAGCCCCTGACAGTTTGACCCACTGATAGAGTATAAATTATACATAATTCCCGTGTAGCATTTGTTTGCGTTTTCGAGTCGTTTTAGTCGGTTTTTATAGGGTTTTATATAGTACTTATATTTTATTGTTTTGTAGGCCCTAGGTTTATGAAGGGTTGAAAAGAGCGCGAAAAAAGAAGAACGTAGGAAAAAACGGGGAGCAAAACGGAGTTACGAGCGAACTGGAGCGCGAAAACGAAAATCTGGAATACCAGCTACGTCTTTTCCAATTCACTTTTCTATCTTTTAAATTTTTGCGTTTTATTTTTATTTTTAATTGTTTTCCATTTCTACATTAGGGACAATGTAGAACTTAAGTCTGGGATGGGAAATGGCTTTTGAGTTTTAGTTGTTTAGTTTGAGTCAATATAGAGTCTAAAAAAATAAAAATAAAAAAATTCAAAAAAATATTTTCTTTTGTTTTGTGTCTCTCAACCTTTATGAATGAAAGAGCGGTAACGATGTGACATTATAAAACCTAATTTAAGTGATTTTTAGTGGGAAACATGTTATTGTTGAAGTGGAATAAAAAAATTGAGTCATACTCAAGCGTTTTAGCTAGTTTGATACAAAATGAAGTTGCTTTTAAAAAGGCGGTTTATGATTGATATAATGATAAATATACATAAATCCCTAGTTAAGTTTGTTAACATTTTGTGTCGTTTCGGTAACAGTTTTATATCATATTTGGCACAACTGATGTTTTTATGTTTCGTAGGTCCCATGTTGATAAAGAAATGGATAGATCGTGAAAAATCGATTCCGTAGGCGAAAACGGGGCGCGAAACGGAGTTACGAGCGGACCGGAACGCGAAACCGAAGAAAACGAACGAAACCGAAACGACGCGACACGAGATGGTCTCACCACGCCACGCGACCACAGGGCACCTCCCTGGCCGCGTGACACGGCGTGTGTCATGGGGAGGCTGGTCCTGGTCGCGGTACGCGGCCACAAGTCAGTTTCGTCACCGCGTGACGCGGTGACGCGATTTCGGCAGAAAGTTTCGACGTTTTTTGGCCCGGTTCACTATTTAAACAACTCTTATCAAACCCTAGCCTTGAAGACTTTTCTTGGGACGAATTTGAGGCGATTTCAGCAGATCGGAGCGGGTTTTTGAGGTCAAGAAGACGGAACGAAGACAACGAATGAGCGCGGGTTCAAGGATCACTTCCTAGGCTTCTCGGGTTTAATCGTTCTTACGTTTTTCTTGCTTTTCATCATGTTTATTACTTTTAAATTTGTGTTTTTGATTATGAACATGCTTGGCTAAACTCGTTCAAACTACCTAGGCGTTATGTTGATTCGTTAACTTTGTTTGAACTCATGGTTGGATTGTTGGTTATGGTTTATGTCTAATTAAAGTTTGAACCTTTATGATTGTTTAATGCATTATATATGTTTGAATTGGTAGATTTGATATTATTAATCCATGTGTTCTTGGTGATTGTCTATGTCACGTAATAGGACTCATTTAGTCATTAACGTGAGTTGTGATTATTATGGTTTAACTGTAGTACAACCATAGGATTAATAGTGTTAATGAAACTGGTAATACTGTATAGCCAATCTAGATATCCGTGAGGTGATAGGTTGTTAACAAGTCTTGATTAGTCAATTTTCTAGGTTTAGGTTTTTGTGAAAATTCCGGCTTAGTGTTAATTATTAATCTTGCTTGTTAAATTAAATAATTGGTTTTAAATGGCTTTAAGGGTCGTATCGTGAGATAGATCTTTAGCGTGGGTCAATTAGGCATAATTTGATTAGAGAACCGTGAGGAATTTTAATCCCGTAACCGGTGTGCTAATAACTTAATAGTTATCCTTTAGGTTTCTTCTCGAGAAGGGTCGAGGGTCTTAATTAGGAAAGCTTTTAAGTGAATAAATTTAGATCCAGGTTCCATAACCATTAGTCCAACGTGAGTGATAATTGAAGTTAACGATGATTCTAGCCTAGGTGGGTTGTTTTCTCTAATCTGTTTTAAATCCGTGTTTCAAATTGTCGGTTTCCATTTTTAGTAAGTTTCTATTTTTAGTAAGTTTCTATTTTTAGCAAAAACCCCCCTTCTTAAATAATCTTTTAATTTAAGTTCGTGTCTAGTTTAGTTAAGTCTTGTCTAGTTAATTCAACGTAGTATATAGAGTCTGTGGGTCGACACCCGGACTTACGTACACTATATTACATTCGACCGGTCCACTGCCGGTTGTGTGTGATTTAGTAGTTTGTCTTGGTTTTATAAATTTAAAACTAGGTGTTTATTTGTTAATTATTTTTATATATATTTGCACGCATCAAGTTTTTGGCGCCGTTGCCGGGGACTCTTGGTAATTGCGTTAATTAACTTTGTTGAGTCTTAATTGCTTTTCACGTGCTTTTTGTTTTGTTTGTTTGAGTCGTAGGGGTCTAGTTTTTATTGTCCTTATTTCCTGTTTTTCGTATCTAGTTTGTCTTCTTGTTTATTTATTTTTTGTTTGATTTCTTCGTAATTGTTTTTGCAGTTTTATGCCACATTTGCGGTCACACGGGCCATTGAAGTGTACTACTGAAGCATCTGATCCGGAGCTAGAGACTGTAGCTGACTCGTCTGCGGAGGTTAAGGTAAGTACCGTTAATTTTGATTTTACACCGCACCCGTCACCACATCACTCACTGCACAGCTCAGCACCTAGCAGTCCTAGGTTCACAATGGCCGATAATCGCACTGTGCACGAGCAGGCAGTTGATGGTTTCACCGGAAACCACTCATCCATCACGGTGCCTGAAATTGATAACCCCAACTCTTGGCAAATCCCAGCATACATCATGACCGCCATCGCTAATAGTCAATTCCATGGGCGGGATGATGAAGACGCACCCGCGCACTTATCGCGTCTCATGCGAATATTGAGCACTTTCAGACTCCAGGGTGCGTCTAATGATGCGATTTTCCTCCATCTGTTCCCCTTTTCTTTGGCGGATCGGGCACTCATTTGGCTCGATTCGAAAGCTGCGGGGACGTTCACGACATGGGCAGAACTTCGTTCAGCTTTCCTGAACAAGTACTTCCCACCCTCTAAGGCATCTCGCCTTCGTGATCAGATCCACTCGTTCCGAATGGAACCTGATGAGCCCTACTACATGGCTTGGGAGCGATTCCAAAACCTGTTATCTCGCTGCTCCCAGCATGGGCTCACACCTTGGGCCCTGGTTGAAAAGTTTTATAATGGGCTGACTTATGAGGTTAGGTCTAGGTTCGATACGTCTGCGGGTGGGCACTTAATGGGTAAAATGAATGTGACACAATGTAACGAGCTTTTTGAAAGTTTTACCCAAGCTGAACATG
Source organism: Tagetes erecta (assembly GCA_030867185.1). Classification (NCBI taxonomy): domain Eukaryota; kingdom Viridiplantae; phylum Streptophyta; class Magnoliopsida; order Asterales; family Asteraceae; genus Tagetes; species Tagetes erecta. The sequence continues at coordinate 7,195,963 of CM061487.1, forward strand.
AGCAGCGGCCCACTAACAGGAATTCAAGTCCTGTCACTAGTACACCCTCTTCCACTCGGGGTGTGCACCATGTTAGCATGGAAACTAGTGTGGCTGCTGCGTTAGGAAACCTAACCCGTGAGGTGAAGGAGCTTAGGTCGAAAGTAGAGAAGTGTGAGATGTGTCATGGAGGTCATTGTACTTTAGAGTGTCCTTTAATGTCGAGAGAGGAGCAGGTTGAGTTTGTGGCCAATCAGAGTAGGTTCCCTAATTCTAATAATGGTAATTCAAATTGGAACCGTAACTCAAACTTTAATAACAACTCAAATTGGCGTTCGTCAGGTGCCCCACCTGGTTATCAATCTAACTATAATAACAATAATAATCAGGGGGCGGGTAGTTCTTTTAATGGAAATGGTAGTGAACAGGCTAGTGGACAGGGGTCTAATGATAGCATACATAGGATTGAACAGATGCTAGTTCAGTTAGTCGCTAGGGATAAGGTTACAGAGGAAACCCTAGCGAAACATGAGCTTCAATTACAGAACCAACATGCTATCATATTAGATATCCAGAGAGCTGTAGGAGAGTTAATTAAGCAATCACCTGCCCAGAGGCCATAGGGCCAGTTCTCTGGATCCACTCAAACGAACCCATCGGCTCAGTTGAATGCGATCTCAACCCGTAGTGGTAGAGTCTTAGAGCCCGTTAGGAAGAAGGTTACGTTTAGTGAGCCTGTAGTGAGTGAGAAAGTTGTAGTTGAGGAAAGTGATGATGAGTTAGTCGATGAGGAGATAGTTCTAGAGGGTCCGGTTAGTGATCAGGCTGAGTTTAGTAATCCAAAACCCGTGAGTGACCCTGAGTTAGGTTTAAGTGTGGGGAGGAAGCCGGTGGATGTTAGGCCCTCCCCTCTGATTGATCATGCTCGTGTCCTATATCCCGCTCGTCTTAAGCAGCAGAAATATACGCGGGAGTATGGGCATTTCTTAGATATGTTCAAGCAGATCAAGATCAATCTGCCGTTCATAGAGGTTCTCCAGCAGATGCCTAAATATGCTAAGTTCTTGAAGGACATCCTCAAGAACAAATGCAAGCTGGGAGACCTCTCGTCTGTTCCTTTAAGTGGTTAATGCTCGGCAGTTGTAACGAATACACTACCGGAAAAGCTTTCTGATCCGGGAGTCTTCACGATTCCCTGCTTATTCGGTAGTAATCTAGAAACCTGAGCCTTAGCTGATCTAGGTGCTAGCATAAATCTGATGCCTTATTCTTTGTACGAGAAGCTAGGTCTGGGTGAGTTGACTCCCACTAAGATGTCGTTGTCTTTAGCCGACAAATCTGTTAAGTATCCACGAGGGATAGTTGAGAATCTGTTAGTGAAGGTAGATAAGTTTGTCTTCCCCGTGGATTTTGTCGTGCTAGACATGGAGGCTGACACCAAGGTCCCCATAATCCTCGGTCGTCCTTTCCTTCGCACTGCCCATGCTGTTATAGATGTTTTTAAGGGGCATATCACTTTGCAGGTAGGAGAGGACGTAGCGGTGTTTAAGATTCCCGATCCGATAGAAAATGTTAAACGTTGGGATAATCGGGTTCAAGTGATAGACGCCGAGGATAGGTGGGTAGAGGGCTATGAGAGTGGTAGTGTGTTTTTCACGAAGGAGTGGGCTGAAGTTAAGAGGTTGCTTAGGTTTAAGTGTGGGGATCCTGGTGGATTTGAGGATACCCCACAAGGTGCTGGTTGAGTTGATCTTGGATTGGAAGGTTGGTTTGTAGAGTTTGTATAGGTAGTTTACCGAGTCAGTTTTTTATTTTATTTATTTTATTTTTATTTTTGTCGAGTCAGTTTTACGCTCGGTTATTCTTGTTTTTGTTTTTGCAGGTTTAAATCATCCTCACCCGTACTCAATCTCCATTCGGGTGAGTTTGTATTTGTGAAGACGAAGAGGAGCTCGAGAGTGTCGGTGAAGCTCGATTGCGACCGAAATGCTATACGATCGAAGCTGAAGACTGGAACGAAGACTTGGAGCATACACGTTTCACAAAACCAGCTAAGTCTTTTCCAATTCACCATTCTATCTTTTATTTCTGCATATTTTTTATTTATTTATTTTTTATTTTTGCAATTTATTTTATTTTTAGATGTTTTCTATCTCTACATTGAGGACAATATAGAACTTAAGTGTGGGGATGGGAAATAGTCATTTCTAGTTTGTTTAGTATGTTTTGAGTCTTATAGAGTCTTAATAAAATCCAAAAAAATTGAAAAAAATTTGAAAATGTCTTTGTTTAAGTTATGCACTTTAATAGAAAATGATAGTAAACTAATTTTGGTTTTCAAATGAGTTGTGGTTTTTAAAACAAAGAATGAATTTGGGTAAACAGTTGGTAACCCAATTAGCTGAGATGGTTTCCCTAAGTGTAGTAATTGAAAAGTAATTGTCGTGAATTTCGTGGGTGTTCATCTTAGGAGGAATAGGAAGGCCTTAACTAAATTAAATTAGGCACCATTATAGGCTTTTGAACTTAAATAGGTTAAGGGGTAGTGCCATTTTAGGATTTATAACACACTTCCTGTGAAAGAAGTGGCGCATCCGCAAATCAAATGTCCACCGGGTATAGTACTGAAAAGCGCTCAAAGTAGTTGCTAAATAAAAGAGCTCAAAGTAGCCAAATCAAAAAAAAAAAACAAAAAAAATGAAAAATATAAGGCAAGTGATCCAAGACCTCATGTGCTCTACCTCCGGGATAGCGACTTGGATACGACACCCCTGGGTGAGGTGATCTTGTTTTATGAAAAAAAAAAAGAATAAACAGTCTATACCCACAAAATTCATCCATCAAAATCCACCCTAATATGGCACTAGTTCTTAATTTAGTTAAGTTCTTTAGGTTATTTTGGTAGGAAAACCTTTTTGGTTTTTCCGATGCCTCGTCAAGCAACAATAATCGGGCTAACTTATTTTTCCTTTGTGTGAGACCTTGTAGATAAATGGTTTAATTAAATTTAGATTAAACATGATGGGAAACTTAATTGGCTAGTGTTAGGGTTTTTATGTAAACGCACCGCTGTTTATCAGAATTCGGTTCTTGTTTGAGAAACTGTGATGAAATGTTGAATGCCTTAGTTAGTTATGATTCTATGTGCATGCTTTTTCAGGGACGAAAAAGGTTAAGTGTGGGGATATTTGATATAATGATAAATATACATAAATCCCTAGTTAAGTTTGTTAACATTTTGTGTCGTTTCGGTAACGTTTTTATATCATATTTGGCACAACTGATTTTTTTATGTTTCGTAGGTCCCATGTTGATAAAGAAACGGATAGATCGTGAAAAATCGATTCCGTAGGCGAAAACGGGGCGCGAAACGGAGTTACGAGCGGACCGGAACGCGAAACCGAAGAAAACGAACAAAACCGAAACGACGCGACACGGGATGGGTCTCACCACACCACGCGACCACAGGGCACCTCCCTGGCCGCGTGACGCGGCGTGTGTCATGGGGAGGCTGGTCCTGGTCGCGGTACGCGGCCACAAGTCAGTTTCGTCACCGCGTGACGCGGTGACGCGATTTCGGCAGAAAGTTTCGACGTTTTTTGGCCCGGTTCACTATTTAAACAACTCTTATCAAACCCTAGCCTCGAAGACTTTTCTTGGGACGAATTTGAGGCGATTTCAGCAGATCGGAGCGGGTTTTTGAAGTCAAGAAGACGGAACGAAGACAACGAATGAGCGCAGGTTCAAGGATCACTTCCTAGGCTTCTCGGGTTTAATCGTTCTTCCGTTTTTCTTGCTTTTCATCATGTTTATTACTTTTAAATTTGTGTTTTTGATTATGAACATGCTTGGCTAAACTCGTTAAAACTACCTAGGCGTTATGTTGATTCGTTAACTTTGTTTGAACTCATGGTTGGATTGTTGGTTATGGTTTATGCCTAATTAAAGTTTGAACCTTTATGATAGTTTAATGCATTATATATGTTTGAATTGGGACTTACGCACACTCAGACACACAACTTCAGATCTCAGACACATGAGACATTACAGTTTCGTAAAAATTAGACACTCAGTTTCGCAAAATGAGAAACTCAGTTTCTCAAAAAGAACACTAATTTCGTAAAACGGGGTTTTAGCTCGGTTTTTGCCCAAAATCTTCATTTTCACCCAAAATTCACCCTTTTAACATCCAAATCTTTGTTTTTATACCATTCAAAACATAAAAATGTGATCTTTTTATGATTTTGCTCACTTTTTCTAAAAACCCAAAAACCCGAGAATTGATCCGCATCTAAAGGGATGCTTTGGAGATGTTTCTTACCTGGATTTCCTTCTCTTTTCTTGACGATTCAATGCACAAACAATCAGATCTTGAATCTTCAATCCCAAAATTAACAAATCTTCAAATTTCTTCACTTTCTCTCTCTCTCTCTCTCTCTCTCTCTCTGTGTGTCTGTCTCTCTATCTAAGGTGGATGAAGATGAATTAAAATGATGCAAATGGAGGCTGATTAGGGTTGCTTATGGGCCCTTAAACCCATAATTATAGGCCCATGGACTCATTAAGTCCATAATCTATCATTATCTTTAACCACAAAACCCGAAAATAAAGCCCAATTATAACAAATGCTTGATTCGACTTTTGGGATGTTACAACATTGCTCAGCATAAAAGAATTGCACAAGCGGATCCATCGACTATATAAGTTTTGATCCACTTTCACCGAAGATCAACACAAATCATTTAAAGAAGACTTAAATGAGGGGGTATTATATGAGTTGCACTCCTTTTCCCTTGACTAAGTTTTATCCCATTGAGTTTTCTTAGCAAGGTTTTTAACAAGGCAACATAACCAATACATAAGCATCAGGGGGAGACAATACGCGCTGCACTCTTTTTCCCTTAACTACGGTTTTGTCCCACTGGGTTTTTCTGGCAAGGTTTTTAACGAGGCAGCATCCACAAGCGTATTAAGTTGATAACCAAGGGGAAGTGTTATAAATACAGATAAGATTGCATAGTATTATTGTGGTTATTAACAACTAATAGAATAGCTTCTTCCCAAAGTTTCTCTCCCCTATATATATACAACCTATTGTATATTGTATTCCATTGTATGACATAATTCATCAATGAAATCATCCCTTCATCACTATTATTATTCTTAAGTTAATGTGCTATTAGGTTAGTTTTACAACAATTTTAATATTCTTAACTTCAACTTATTGGTCTGTAATAATCTTAAATTTCAAACTTATTGCCAACGGTCGCTAATTTTAAACTATTTATTGCCGGTTGGTCCGTAGATTAAATATTTTTAACTCCGTCAGTTTAGTGTTGGTTTGAAAATTATTAATATTATTTTTAACAACTATTGGGGTTGGTGACCAATGGGAGAGGCTTTCCCTCTAGAAGCACTAATTTGAGGAGGTCCAAGGTTCAATCCTTGGCATTGTAAATATTTATGAATCATATTAGGAGTAGGATAGTTTGTTGTTCTAAAATAACTAAAAAAATTAGTAATCTCAACTTGTATATTGGCCGATATTAATCCCAACTTAAGAAATTCGATGTGGAAATCCCAACTTGTAACTTATTTTCTTACAATGAACTGTCGTTAAAGTTAACTTAAAGCCGTAATTTTTTTCAAATTGCTGACTAATGTTTTAGGGCTTTTGATTGAGAGGACGATACGAGTGTATTAATGTAAGACTTACCTTGAGCCGATTCTCCAAACGGTCTCTAATCGGGCCTTTAAACCTAAGGTGCTTAAATCGGATGTTGAAATAAGAAAAAAAATTAACAGCGTTAAGTTAACTTTAACGACGGATCATTGTAGGAAAATAAATTACAAGTTGGGATTGGCACAGGGAATTTTTTAAGTTGAGATTAATATCAGCCAATATACAAAAGTTTTGATTATTAAAATCCGATATCCCTATTATTTTTAGTGATGTGTAGTTTACGTGGCCTTTAAAAACTTAGACTAATATATACCTAATCAATAAAAAATTAGCATATGTAAAACATATTGATGAAGAACGCATCAGGTGAACATTGATCAAGAACACATCTTCAAGTTCCAACGTTTCATCAATTCATCAATTAATCACTTCCAAGTTCGATTACAATTCCTATAGTTCTAATCTAGTTTCGATTTACTTTAAATTCGTCAGTTGATATGAGCTTAGCGTCTTCTACATCTAGCTTCAAGAGAAACCCTAAAATCTTTAAACTTGATTTGAATGGAAATATTTGCTGCAATCAATATATTCTTGCAATTTGTTTCCAATATTTGCAGAGAATGAATTGCAATATGATGGATTTGATTTGGATGTGGTAAATGTTGTCATTGCACTATGGTGTTTTTTTATTTATTTGAGAGTTAATTTCAATGTATGGGTCTATAATAAACTTGATGTAAACATATAATTTGTTAATGAAACGTTTTATTTCATGTAGTCACGCTCGTGTTACATAAAATAGAAACGGCTAGTTGCGGTTCACACATCAACATCAACAGAGGCTATATGATTGTATCTGGAAAACCATATTTGCAAGAAACAGTTACATTAACTTCATGAAGAAGTTTGTTGTTATATAACCTTAAAACTTTTGAGGCTTTGACACATTGACTTCTTGATCGATGTTCACCTGAGTTCTTCATCATATGTGATTTTTATTGATTAGATATATATTAATCAAGTTTTTAAAGGTCACGTAAATTTCACATCATTACAAATTATATTAATAACTGCCACATCAACATTAAACTAACCAAGTTAAAAATATAAAGTTCAAAAGTTAGGACCATTGGTATCAAATTTAAAAATAGGGATTATTATAGGCCATTAAGTGAAAGTTGAGATTATTAAATTCCAATTTTCCTTTTCAATTTGAAGTTTGCTATTTAGATTCTTTGTTTATTGACGATGGCTATTTGGTATGTGGTAAGAAAATGAAGGAGGGAATGAAATGAACGAATTAAATGAAAGGAATGGATAAATGAATGAAGTGGATCATTTCATTCTATTATCATTTTTGGTTACTTTACATGAATGAAATAAATTATCGGTGTTGTTTAGTAGACAGTTAAGATAAATGAATAAAATATAAATCACTAAAAACATCAAAAATACCTTGCCATGGTTGTGGGTCTGCTCTTGTTTCAGGCCATGGTTCGATACATGACTCAATACATGAGTCAGGTCATGGGTCATGTCATGGGTCGGGAAATGTATCGAGACGTGGGTAGGGCCATAGTTCGAGAAGTGGGCATGACACTAATCGGTTCTTAAGGTCGGGTCATGGATCGGTACATGAGTTGAGTCTTGGATTGGGTCATGGATTAAGACACGGATTAGGTCATGAGTTGGATCATGGTTTGAGGCATGTATCGACATGGATCGGGTCACATAATAGTTATTGGCTCGGGTCGTGGGTTAGTTCTTGGGGGTTTTAATTTGATTCATGGGTCGAGACATGGGTTGGGTTACTGTTCAAGGTATGGGTGAGGACATGGATCGGTTCATGGCACGTTGTTGAATTGTTGTTAAGAAAAGATTCTTTGTTTAGTTAAAACTATTTCAAACACACCGTTCTATCATATTTATTTAATCTTCGTTATAACATATTAATTTGGGCGAGTGTTGTTAAGGCGGTGCATTTTTATCCTAGAAAATGCGGCGATATTCCGGTCAACAAAAGCCTTCGAGGTATGTGGACATATATTACGTCTATTAAAGCACATTTGTTGAAAGAAAACATTCGGTTGGTTAATTTTAGAGGTGAAAGTTGGGAATGGTACAGATGGGAGTTTTTGGCTTGAAAAATGAATTGGTAGTGGTTCTTTAACGAACTTTTTTTCCTAATCTATTTAAAATTGAGAAGTATAAAAGGTGCATAATGGATATAGATGTGTGAGCGGGAGTTATGTGTGGGATTGGAAGAGGCAGCCGAACTCGAGTATGTTGTTGGCCTAGATGCAACAACTATTGGCGCTTGTTGGTGAGTATTGTCCAAACTTGTCAGTTGATTGTTGGTATTGGGTGGGTGACGAGTCGGGACCGTTCCAGTTAAATCTATGAGGAATTTGCTGGAATCTAACTCGGTTCAGGTTCAGGTTGATTTTTCGAATTTCCCGTGGCTTCCATGGGTCCCATTGAAAGTGAGATGTTTTGGGTGGTGTGCGGCTATGGGTAAAATCGTCTCTAAACGAGCTTTATCTAAGAGAGGGGTTAATTTACAATCATTAGAATGCCTCTATGTTTTGGCTCGGTTGAGACGACTATTCATGTGCTATGTGAAAGTCCTTTGGTGGATCCCGTGGGGAAGGAAATTGCCAATTGGTGTGGTCATGCGGATGTGGGAAGAACGATTAAAGAAAGTCTGGATTCAATTTCCAACTTGAGCTTGTCTAAAGATAATAGGAATGCTATTTATGTGATTTGTTTGGCTACGATTTGACTAATGTTGACTCAAAGAAATGATTTTTGTTCAACGTGAAGGAAGTGAGAGTATCTAAGGTGGTGGATAAGGTCAAGTTTCATACATTTGCATGGTTGAAGAGCATAACGAAGATGTGGGATTTAGCTTGACAATCTTGGTGTAATTTTTTTCCTTTTATAGATTTCCTTAGTAATTGCTTGTTTGGGAGCTTTGTTTCTTGTTCTGGGCCGTAACATCTTTCTAGTAGTTTAATTTTAAACATATTTATTTAATCTTCATTTCTAGATTTCATATGGGAACGAAATGTGTGAAATATAATATACTCCGTATATTTTTATTTTTGACAATGGCATAATATTATTTTCTTGACTAAAGTTCGTATGTACTTCTTTTGGTTTCGGCAAAATAATGTTTCAATTTCACTTTTTTTTTACCTCCATGTGATTTATAAGTCGTCTTAAGCTCTAAGTCACAAACTCTGTTAAATATCAAGTCTTTTTACATCTGTAGAATACTTATCCAACTTATACAATACTTGAGGGTCTATTTGTGTAATTTTTTAATTGAAAAAACAAAATAATAACTAAAAATCTAAATATTTTATTCACATACACCTCCCTATCGCCATTTCTCATTGTGCATTCAACACCGCCACCCTACACCACCACTAGCGATTCCATAGGTGATTGTGGGAGTTACGTAGGGCTGGCATATCGTGTCAGAAACGACACGATAAGACACGAACACGATAAGGCCAAACACGAACACGACACGATAACTTATCGTGTCATTTTTTCTAAACACGAACACGATAAAAAGCAGGTTACACGATAAGACACGATATGGACACGATAAGAACTCATTTTTTAAATAAAATAAAATTTCCAAAAAAATTCATAAGTTTTAAATATTATATATGACTTAACATGGTAATTTTTAAGACACAAAACCACAAAAGTCCATAAAAATAGTATTTAACCATAATAATACTTTTTTTAAACGGCAACCATAATAACACTTGTTGAACGAATATGCAAAAGAGATTAAAAGTCCATCAAAGTACATAGGAGTCTTTGATCTTTTTACTCATCTTCATCAAAGTTCTTCTCTACCTCTAATCTACTCTAACTTTTCTTTTAAATAAATATTAACAGGTGACCTATCGTGTTAACAGATCTTTAACCTGTTAAGACACGATAATTAACGTGTCATTATCGTGTTAACCTGTTAATGACACGACACCTGTTAAGATCAAACACGAAACCTGTTAATTCCGTGTCGTGTCGTGTCATGCTATCGTGTCCGTGTCAGAAATTGCCAACCCTAGAGTTGCGTTTCGTATCAAATCCGAAAGTGGGAATAGACGAAGGTTCCCAGGGGAACTAGAGGGTGGTGGTCAAACATGAGGTCATGGAGGTGGGTGACGTAAAAGAAAACGACTAAAGAAAAGGGACTTTTTACACGATTAGTCCTTAAACTAATTAGTAAAAGTAGGTCTTAGTGTTTGTTTTGAGTAGATTACAAATTAGTCCTTGTAACTAAAATGACTAAAACACCCTTTTATTTAACTATTAAAACTAACGATGAAATATTAAATTTTAAATTTTAAATTCTAAACATTTGGAAGAAAAACATTACTTTCCACGATTTTTTTTATCAACTCTCAACACAATCTGAGACTCTTGAGACTCTTGATCTGAAAACCAGTCCATTGATAAATTAAAATCTGTGTTTTTGAGAGAGCAAAGAAAGCGAACTTCTTTTAAATCAAATCAATTTAAATCAAATCAAAGATACTAAGAAGTGGAGAACACCTTTTGGATTTTTGATAATTTGAAAGGCAACTAGTGCTCTTTGAGAACTAGGGCTTGGGCTTGTTGTCGAACGAGATGGAGGGCTTTTTTCCTTCTTCGTAACGGTCTTACTCTATAAAACTTTTTGAATAAGCTAAATAGGTTAGGAATCGACGAAGAGGTTCTGAAAGTGAATCACATATGGGTTGTTCGAGGGAGTTGTACCAGAGGGAGCTACTGCCCTAGTCAAAAGTCGAAGCAGTTAGCAAGGAGTTCTTTCCCAAAGAAGCATTTAACCATTCTCTAATCTATGTCATATTAACTGATTCACTGACATTAGCCTCCGAAGACATGATCCATAGTAAAGAAGTAGACATGGTACGAATGATATTGAGAAGTAGCTCTTCCCTTTTTTGGGTGCATTATAGCAAAGTCCGTGACTACGTTTTTCCTTTGGTTGATGCTGCGTATTGCACACTTGCTGAGTAATTTTTATTTACCTTACAAGCATAATGTAATGTTTAGGGAAATGAGCAAATCATCTTCTAACTCCAAGCAATGTGGATGCAAAACACATTGATGTCCCCTCGGTCATGTGTCCTATGTGCAATGATATAAAAGATTCAATTACTCACATTTATGGATCCGCCGTCTCCGGCAATGTCCAATTGGCAACACTTGAGAAGGTCAAACATCAAAATCTTGTTTCGTCACCCGGTTATAGGGTCACACGAGATCATTTTTTGATGTACAATTATAGTTTGAAGCACTAACAAGTTCCGCGTTGTAAAAGACGATACTTGGATGTTCATTTATCATTTAAACTTATAACATTCAACTAACTATTCATGTATTGTAACAATTATATTAACCCATAAACTAACACAAACAAGTATGACAAAAAATAACTCATGAATCAGAAGTTACAACTTACAGGTTACAACTCCGTGTAACGAAAGTATAACAAACCACCAAAACCAATTCTACCCAAAACTGTAAGCGCGCTACAACAAAACTAAACACGAAAACAATCAAGAAACGTACAAAATCCCTTGTCGATAGAGTGCAAGATTCACCGAAACTAAAACCCCCAAAACCAAAACAACCCACCAGCCCATAACCAAACCCATCTCTTTAATCAACGCAGAACACGGGATCAAATTACACAAAGCTGGAAAATGATCAAGAACATTATCATTAATACGCGATAAACCAAGAAAGAATAGTACCAGTGCAGGAGGCGACAAGAATTGTATCCCAGCAAGACATATATAATGATTATGCAAGAAAACCTTCGCACGACTATAATCCAAATCTGGAACCTTGCTCGCGTGCAATCTTTGGTACCAAGATAACACTGCTTCGTTCAAAAACATTTGCAGATTCGCACGTACACTCAACATATTCAAAACTCCAGTAGCTAACAAACAACATAATCTGAAAACCTCAAAATCCGACCTTGACATACCCACATTACCAGTTAAACGATCAGCGTGTCGAGCATTTTTCATTTTGATGTTTTTGTTGATAAAAAGATCAGCGAACGGATTGATCCAAAGCAATGAAGTGAAAACAGTTAACAAGTAGCTTAAGTAAAGCAACATTCTCCCAAACAACCCGCAATAAATCATCGATAAATTGCATCGGATCTGATCGGTTCCAAGCCAATACGCGCGTGCGAATTTCGTAGCAGGAACATACAACAATCCAGCTAAAAAACCCATGAAAACTGCAGTGCAAAATTTCCCATACCCATCTAAAAGGTCAAACCGAAAGTCAAAAACCCAATTGGGGAAAACTTCAAGAACGATCAAAAACGCAATTATGGTAAACAAAAATCCAATTAGGACACTCAATTGCTTATCTAACAGTTTAGATGCAGATCGTTCGAAAGAAACTTTAGTAATTACGATTAACACTCTACAAAGCCCTAAAAACCCTAATAAGATCGGGATCAATGTACCATTATGAAGCACACCAGTTGAATCAATTGATTTGGGCAAGAAATTATGAAGAAGAAGCGAACAACACGCGACGATGGTGAAATTGAAAACCCCACGAAAGTGATCGTAATAGAGCCTTGAAACGAGGTGATTGTGATTGAGTTTGAGTCGAAAGATCTGAGCTTTGTTTTCATCAAATTCGAATTTATCGGTTGATTTTTTTCTGGGTTTTAAAGAGGTGTCACTGGGTCTTCGAATTGCAGCTTTGATGCCGGATGAATTAGGGTTTGTGGGTGTGACGTCATCAGGGTGGATGTAGGTGTGAAGAGCATGAAGGAACAAAGATGGGATGTTGATGAAGGAGAAGAGGAGAGTGAGGAAAAGTGAACAGAGTGTTTGGATGATGAGATTGAGATTGTTGGTTGATGAAAATGGTGATGACATTGTTTGTTTGTTTGTTTATCTGAAAATGTATGTAACAAGATCAAAGTTGAAGGTGAAGAGATCTTATTATCTCAATACACAAATCAATCTGAATTTGATCTCCTTTTTTTCCTTGGGCTTTGTTGATCAAGTTAAAAATGTTGGGTTTTTTTTGTTTGAATGGAGGTTTCTCAATTCTTATGTCTTAATCTAGGCCCAAAACAAACAAATGATTTTTTTTTTGTTTCTTTTGAGGAAAAGAAAATATAATGCATGCAATGTTAAAAGCCGGTTTTTAGTTATATCGGATTGGATTTAGAAATTGTTTAACCGGTTAGACTGGGTTATACCGGATGGTTTAACCGAAGTGACTGTTTACCTTATAGTTCTTTAAAAATAGGATATCTATTCAAAGAAAATAAAAAATACATTATTCAGTAATAGAAATAATCCAAAAGTTAACTCATAATAAAAAATAATCTCAAAAAAATTTTAAAAGTACTTGATTCCCGACAAAGTTTTTTAATAAAACGGTTCAACTAGTTTATTTCATGTATAAACTTGCAAATACGATGTTCGGAGAAAAATAAGAAAAATATTACTTCAGTTGATAAACTTTTTATGGGAAAAACTCGTACATTAATCGAGTAAAAACTGAAACCAACAAATACGATTTAGATGTTCAAATTAACCGATGGTTGGTCACGTACGTGTGATTTGTTCACTTCATGTATTTTCAAGTTTATTTAAGAAAAGTTCTCTTCTACAAAGTTGTTTTAAATTATGGAATGAACATGTATTTTCAAGGTTTAAATTTTGGCGTACTTGACTGTTAAAAGTCGATAAGAAAGATATGGAGGATTAGGCGGTGCACGAAGTAGTAATATCATATTTTACTACACGATGGCAAAACATAGGCTTGTTTAAGTATATGATGATGCTTGAAATGTGTTTTTAATTATATGATAACACGTTAACTTTTATGGTTTAACGAATCACAAACAGTAAAGCTAAAGTTTCACGATACAAAGGCAATTAAAGTTAAAGGCATGTTATGACCACTAATTTCACATGTGAATGATTGTGTGGTTATGAACTTATGATAATGAACATAGATAAGACTTGATGAACAAGTTATAAACACTTCATTACATTAATGAACTCAAATAACTAGTACATGAGAATCGGACAGGGCCGGTCTCGAGGAATCGAGTGCCCTGTGCGAGACAAGAAAAAAATGCCCCCTAACCCGAAGCATCAACGCACTAAATTATATAAACTAAATTTTTAACCAATAAACAAACGTTTGATAATTAAACATAAGAAAAGAGACCCAAGTTCTAGTCCCACTACCACCACTTTGGAAGGGGCAAATGGGGGCAATGAAGGGAGACTTGTGGCCAACACAAGTTTGATCTCCGATCCAAACGGGTTTTACCGCTAGCTTGTTGTCGTGCCTACGGGCGGACGGGCTAGTGGGTTTCCCCCGAATTGAAGTTGGTTTAATAGGTGGGTTTCGGCTATCCAGCGCTGTCTGTGTTCGCAGAGCGTTTGGGGTCACCTTTCGCCATTGGGTTACCCCGGGTAGCCGGGCTTTATTCGTTTTGCTGTCCAAATATATATATATATATATATATATATATATATATATATATATATATATATATATATAAATTTTAATTTGATGCCCCCCGTCACGCGAGTGTCCTGTGCGGTCGACTACCCCGCACACCCCTAGGGCCGGCCATGGAATCGGAAATGTCACTCAACACACCATCACAATCGGCATATCATATGCCATACACCTACCCCCAAACGTCGCCCCTAACACCCACCTCTCCAAACCCAACGTCTCAAACGCCTACTACCCATTATCAAATGCCAACCAATACGCCCACTTCTCCAAACTCGACATCTCAAATGCACCATACCCATTGACAGACGTTGACCAATAGGCTGCCTCCATACTTTGCTTTTCAGACCCTGACAAAACAACTTTCACTTCCGATCCTCCGCTTAATTTGACTACCACCACACCATACCCTCGCCATCACATACACCAACACCCCTACCCACCTCCACATCCATGAGCTTGACCTGTCAACCTTCATCCAAATCCAAAACCACGAGCCTACAATCCATTTGCCTTGTGACGAAGTGTTAACTGTGTATAGAGACATATATATATATATATATATATATAGCAAAATACACAGTTTCAAGTCTTAAATTTATAAATATGATAATGATAAGATATGATTAATCAATACCACATTCACCGTTTACGTAATATAGTGATGGTAATATACTGAGATTGCCAAATGACACAAGAACTTTTAGTACCGGAATATGGCGATGGTAATATGCCAAGATCACCAAATAACACAAGGGCTTTTAGTACCGTAATATAGTTAACGTCTAGTAGAATCCATAAAAGAGTATTTGCTTTGTTGTTAAAAGACCAAAAAGTAAAAATAACAAAATCAAAGAAAGGTAGAATGGGAATGTAACTACGGAGATATGAAATAATTGAATAATGAAATGGTTAGAGATGTCTATCAGTTTATAGGTTGAATCTGGGTTAGACATAAGGGCGTGTCTAGAAGGTTATCCAAACACAAGATTAATGATTTGTTTTTAAGCGTTAAGGAACTCACTGTCAATATAATACACTGAGTATTTTCTTAAAATCATTTACACACACCATTAAGGTTATCCAAAACACCTTTGCTAAGTGATAGGGAAGAATTTAGCCACTCATGGCTTTAAAGATAAACACAAAAGTTGAACAATTAATCATAACAAGATATATAATATATATTATAGTGTTCTTACAATTTTCAAAAGTAACAAAATCAAAAGAATGTAACTATGGAGAGATGAAACAATTGAGCAATTGAAATGGTCGAAGATGTCTCTCTGAAATCGAGTTAGACATGTAGGCACACCCCCATCCATATGACTAGATCTTTCTAAATCGGGAAGTTTGTATATTTTCTAGGTGAAAACTTGTGAAGGCACGACTCCATGCCTTTAGGGCATGTCATAGTCAACTTATGTGGGTGCAAAGAAGCTTCATATCAGAATCACGATCTATTAAAATACTTGAGGGGTCTAAGTGTAATATTGTATGTATATATATTCGATGAACACTAAATTATTATTTACTAGGTTTAATACCCGTGTGTTACACACGGGTTAAAAATAATATTTGTAAAAAGTTATAACTATTATGTATAAGGATTTGTTTTACCAACTCATGCATGGTGAAAAACTTCACATAATTTCCCTTTCAAACTTCATACTGTAAAATAAATATTCCCCCCTAAAAAGTTGGCTCCCTAAAACCTTAATTTATGATATACTAGTTTGAATCCCGTGCATTACACAGGTGAATACATATATAAATTTCATCTATCTATAAGAAATATTATTTAAAAGAAAGTTACATACTACATAAAATTTACCATGTTGTAATTTGTGTTTCTTTGATAAATATGTGTAAATAGCTAGGTTATACTCTATATTTTTATAATTATATACAAATAATTAATGGGGAGATCGAATGTAATTAGTAAAGTTAAAGGATAAAACATTCAAATCCGTACATACATAAAAGACTTATGTAATTTACTCTAACATCTATTTTCCAAAGTGTAACCAAAAGTGGCATTTGTGGGTTGTCATGGTCACGACTAACACTGTCATGGCCATAACAGTGAGTATCCAGGTTTGATGAATATATTATTCGCATTGTTTATACTATAAGCACTAAGGATGTATTATTGGCTACAAAACCATTAGATTATTTTTATACAAATACATACATATGCCAAGTAACCTTAATCACTCCTTAAAAAATGAAATTGTTCAAAAAATTTATCATATGGATCGTAAGTTTGAATTAAATAAAATAAAAGTTATTTAAATTGGATATAAAAGTTTCTCACATATGAACCAAGATTTGAGAAAAAAAATTCTTAAAATAAACTATAATTATAAATAGAATAAAGTGCAGTTTGAGTACCTAAGCTATACTCCAACTTGCATATGAGTACCTGAGTTTAAAGTTTAGCCAATTGAGTACCTTACCTTTCTGATTTTTGCAGTTTGAGTACCTAGGACTAACATATGTTAGTTAAGTGTTAACTTATAAGGCTATTCCGGTCATTTCATATATAATGTTAGGGTTCAATTAGTAATTTTAGTATTTATTGTCTCACTAACAATAAACAAATAGAACGAAGTTTTCTAAACCTTAAACTATACGTTCCACGTGATTTGAAAATCAGATAGAAGTTGATTTTGTTCGGAGCTTCTATTTGATGTTCGAGCTTGTGGAACATAGATTTAGGAGTTTAAAAAACGTCACTCTATTTGTTTATTGTTAGTGAGACTTTTAAAAATAAAATTACTAATTTTACCTTAGCATTAGATAGAAAATGACCAAAATAGCCCTATGAGGTAACACTTAACTAACATCAGTTAGTCCTAGGTACTCAAATTGCGAAAATTAGAAAGGTTAGTTACTCAATTAGCGAAAATTAAAATTTAGGTACTCATACTGCAAGTTAGAGTATAGCTCAGGTACTCAAATTTCACTTTATTCTTATAAATAAATGTTGTTGAAATCTATACATCATGAAAACTATTTGAGGATTCATTTTCCCAACGACAATCTTGAAAAAGTACTCCTTCATGTAAGCCATATACATAAAATGGAAAAGAATCGTTGTCTCCTTCCATTATGGATGATGTAAATAGGTTAAATGATTTGTTTTCAAATTTCCTTTGTGTAATTTATTTAAGCGGGAAAATGGATCCGAAATATGTCGCAATGAACACTACATGTATATCAAAACCTTCTTTTATTAATATGTATAGATTTAAAACTTTTGTAACTAATTGTTATATTTTTTTATCGTGTTATTCTAGAGTATCTGGAACATCACTGATATGGTCTTAAAAGATATCAATTCATTAATGTTTCAAAATTGTTATTCTAAAGTAACTAATTGTTTTATTTTATTATCGTGTTCATTTACACGAAGTATAGATCGAGGCCAAAAGATGTTATTCGGAATAAATGGTGTTAATTTAACATTAGAGCAATCACAATAGCTTTCTTATCTCCATCTCTATAATTACACTAAAAAACTATCTTTTCTTTTTCTTTATAAAGAACAAGATTATACCTCGTGTGTTACAAACGTTGAATAACTAAAAATATTTAACTATTATCGAGCATATAAACAAAGAGTATATGACGAGTAAGCATTACACTATAAATCATTATCATCTTGGATACGTTCTCTAACACTAGCAAAAACAAAACCCATATAAGAAGATTAGAAGACAAATTAATGATTCACAAGCATAAAATCTGATCAGAATCGTACAAATGGATGACAACTTGTATTGCCACAAACCATGGACTTTGGTATAGAGCTAAGAGATCGACAAAGTAATGTCGTATACAAAAACAATGTTTAAATAATATTTAATAAAAAAATTAATGCTTTGGAATACTATTGATACATATTTTGGTAATCCATGTTTTTACTTTTTCAAAGTACTAGTTTTATACATTGGCTCGCGCGTTGCCTTTTTTTTATATTTATGTTTGCTTTGCTGCATTAATTAAGGATTCTTGATACATATCGGCTCAGATTACAAACCCGAATCATCATTGTAATGCCACAGGTTTCAAGTAGGCGAATTGCTACTTACTATCCTTGTTAACAAAAATTAGAATAAGATTTTTTAAATAATCATCATAGCCAATTTCCATCCAATTATTAGCCCATTGTTCATTTTTATTCGCATCTCAATAAAATTAGTGATAATGTCCGTGTCCTCGGGAATTTATTAATCACTACGACAACCACATACAATTTCCAAACAACACCAAAATACCAGATTCCTAATCCACCACCATAATGCACCCAAAAACCACAGTAAAAGCAATGATATTCAGAGAGTATATCTAAAACATCAAAAGTTTTGAACAAAAAACGACCACTTAAAAACAGTAGTAAACACGAAATAGACTCAGGGAGTGTCAAACAACATCACCATGACTGCAGTGAATGTCCCGCCATGGCGACATAGGTATCCCATCATCATCATCGCCTTCTTCAACATTAATTGAAAACCAACAAACGATCACAGATATCACCAAACACATAGTCCCTTAACACATATTTAAAAAAATGAAAGGGGCAAACCAACAATTTCACAAACCACCACCACCTAGGTTACCACCAACAATCTACCCAACCACTTTGAAAAACAACAAGGGGAACCCAAAGGTTGCCATCACGATACCCAAAAAAACAATGGCTGGATTCAAGGATTTAACCCAATGATCCAAGCGTCACTATCACAAAACCTAAGATCTGTTACAACCAAGCAAACCAATGATTGCATCCACCAACAGCAACATATATCATCACAAACCTCAGGCCACTCAGATCTAAAGATCCGACAACCACAACAGTCGGCGACATCAGTCACGATAAATAATAACATGCAACAACAAAACGCACACCGTCACAAACCGTTGGTCTCTCAGATACAGAGATCCGACAACCAAAACGGTGCAAACCATAAACCATAGGCAGCTTAGTTCCAGAGTTCTGGAAACCACATTTGTGCAAGCCATAGGCCACACAAATCTAAAGATCTGGCAACCATCATCGGCGACAATAACAAACTATATGCACCGCACATACCTAAAAATCAAATACACCAGAATTTCAATCGGAGTTCGAACAAATATCAACGGGTGTGAGAGGAGCATGGAGCAGAAAACAAACACGCATTTGTGTCACAAACAAATAAAACATGTTTAAAGATATAAACACAAACAATGATTCTTGAGAGATAACATATAAACGAAGCTTAAATTAATCCACATGCAAACCTTCAATCAACATGCAACAAAATTTTTACACGTGTACCTGGAAAGAACAAAATCAAAACACGCGTATGAACAAACTTAAAAACACATGCCCACAAAAATTTTAAACCTAACAAATATCATTAATTTGAATAACAAAAACAATTAACAAACAATTAATAAAACTAACCAATACAAATAACACACATCAGTCAAAAAACATAATTACAAATAACTAATTACAAAACCCTATTCATATAATTTTTTTTTCAATATAAATAAATATAATAATTCTTTTTGTAATTGATATAGAAATAGATTAACTTGAATAGAGTAATTATTTTGTAATTGATAGGTAAGCATATTGGAGTGGAGTTATACTACAAAGTCCAATTTTCCTAGAAAGTCTAAGAAGCCATGAGATGATGACATGTGGCACTTCCTTAAAATTAGAAGAAAGGGTAAAGATGGTAATGTCTCTATATTTTAAGTTTCACCTCATTTTTTTAAACGTCCATAACTTTTACATACGATATTATTTTTTAAAAAAAATTGCACCATAAAAACGAGCATTTTCTTATCTTTAAAACGCGTATAATATTCATATATAAAAAACAATTTTTTTTCCACGTTTTTCGCTTGTTGTGTTATTTGTCAACTCATTGTGTTATTTCTTCAGATCATTGTGTTATAACACAATAACCTAATGAAATAACACAATGATCTGAAATAACACAATAACCTAATGAAATAACACAATGATTTGAAATAACACAATGACATGATGAAAATATAACACAATGACCTGATGAAAATATAACACAAAGACCTGATGAAAATATAACACAACGACCTGATGAAAATATAACACAACGACCTGATGAAAATATAACACAACGGCCTGATGAAAATATAACACAACGACCTGATGAAAATATAACACAACGACCTGATGAAATTATAACACAACGACCTGTTGAAAATATAACACAACGACCTGATGAAAATATAACACAATTAATGACCTGACAAATATAACACAATCTGAAAAATATAACACAATGTTTTGACTAATATAACACAATGACCTAACGAATATAACACAATATTAACTAGTGTTATTCCGATTCGCTCGTTGCGTGAAGGAAGCTGATCAACTGTTCACATTGCACAGCGGGAGTCGACATCTAGTTTGATTCTTATTGAGTTCTAGTTTTACAACTCAAATGGGTGATATACATAGCCAACAACTAAAAGATATTAAGTTAAGAACTAAATAAATATATATGTTTATATTCAAAAGTCAAAACCCGTCTAAATTGAAACATTCCTCATTTCAAACAAAAGTGTTAAAATTGTAAGAACTTGAAACTTGAAAGTTCATAATCTCTGAAAATGTACATATCGCTACAAAACCCAAACAAACATTAAAGATCTTAAGATGTGTATAAAACGATTAAACCAAAAACTAACAGGCGATCTGATGAGCAGGTAATATCACATGCAAATATGGATAACACAATGAGCTGAAAAATATAACACAATGATCTAACGAATATAACTCAATGAGTTGAAACTTCAAAAAAAATTTCATTTTTTATATATCAATATTATGTGCGTTTTGAAGATAAAAAAACGCTCGTTTTTTAGGTGTAATTTTTATTAAAAAATATTGTCGTATATAAAAGTTATGAAAGTTTAAAAAAGAGGGTGGAATTTGAAAGTGAGACAAGACTAATATACCATTGGCCTATCATTTAAAGTTTTAACTATTTACCATTATGCCACCTTGTGCTTATGAGCCATTGATCTAAATTTAATATTAGATCTAATGGTTCAAATTCCTTCTTAGACTTTCTAGGAAATTTAAACTTTGTAGTTGAACCTAATTCAAGCATATTGTACTATATTATAACCCGTGTGTTACATGGTTTTAATAGTTAAAAATATCATATTAATATAAATCACAATAAAGAAGGAATCACATGATGTGTAAACATTAAAATGAGAGTAAATCATAAAAATGTATGGTTACAAGAATAAATCACCATAAATTGACTAACTCGATCATATAAGATGGGTTAAAGTTGTCACCCGACCCACCCATAAATATAATTATCTCAATACTTCAACGAACCAGTACAATGTTTCTAATAAGAAAGTCTTGTTCTAATATTTTAAGCCCAACCTAATTAAAATGTTCATGAAAAGCTATAAATACAAATGTAACCCATTTTAGTCCTAAAATAGCATTACTTTGAGTAATTTAAGATTTTTTTTATTTAAATAATATTAAAATAATTGTTTTAGGATAAAAGGTAAATGAATAACTATAACAGAATTGTAAATTTGGAAGATTGATATTGGTAATATTTTGATTGATGTAAATTTGTAAGGTTGATTTTGAAATATCTTGATTGATTTAAAAAATAGTCATTGTCAATATTCATTTATATGCTGACACATAAGCTATATGATGTGTAAAATGATATGGATGACCTTAGAAAATGACATGTTATAGTAAGTTTTTTTGAATGACATGTTGCAGTAAGTTAGTGATGTATTATTATAGGTTGATGATGGTCGTATGTTGTGTAATCATAAGATGTTTAAATATGTAGTATATTATTGAATGTGAAAATGATGCCAACAGTGGCTCAATTTCATGTCATGTAACATATAAAACTCTCTTTTATTAAAAGATATAGATAGATAATAGTTCCACTTAGAGCCATTTACAACCAAGGCTTTAAATATAAAACTCCATTCATAATATTACAAGAAATCCATTATGAATACTTTTAATGATATTTTTTCAAATTTTCTTATTTTTTATATTCTTTTTATTCATTTATATAATAAATTAAAGTTTTAGGGGGAAAATGTTTGTTCTATAATAGGAAGTTTTGAAGAGAAATTGAGTAGAATATTTCACATGCATGAGTTGATGGATGCATAGAGCCAAATCCTTAATATTAAATATTATAAATGCTAAAATATAAAGATTATAAATTCTTTTTATAAATATTATTATTTACCCGTGTGTAACACGGTTATTAAACCTAGTTATTACTAAAAATCAGCCGTTCAAAAAAATTATTACAAAATTAGCCTTAAGATAATACCAAACTAACCTGTCATTAGCATGCTTGGCAAGATCTTTTCTTAAACTCAAAAATATCTCTAAAAATAATAAATTATTTTTATAAAAAACAAAATGTCATTGGATATTTTTCACAGCCGGGTCACCTCACCACTCTCTCATTTCACAATTGATTTACACGCGCCCTTTCTCAAATAACAATCCAGGCCACGTAAACTTATAAACCCCCCTAAGCGCGTGGTGCTTTACGTTTGACATTGCGTAACATGGGAACAAAAGTCGAATAATAAAGTGATAAAAGGCGTATCCGTCATATCCGAATAATCACCGAAAACGTTATGGATGTTAACGAGTATGCATTTGGATGGACAAATGAGCGTCACCGAAATTTTTTAAAATGTATAGAAGCTTCGTTCATTCGATCAATGCTAGACAACACTCGTCTTCTGGAGATGGATCGACACGTGCCCGATTGTTGCGAATCCACGTTAGACTCCAAGATGATTATCAAGAGGAAGAAAAGAAAAAGGCATTTCCCAGCAACAGGTATATAGATATATAAACACTAATGTAACCACGGGGTTCCAGTTCAGTGGCCACCGACACCCGTGTAACTCAGAATCAATTGGCGCGGGTTTGAATTCCGGTAACTCTGAGCTCACTGGGTAGTCAGAAGTGAGATCACTTCCGCGGTCAGAAGTACCATGCAATTACTATTTTTATATATATATATATATAAACTGCTAATGCATCCTCATAAATATATTGTCATATAATTTTTTTTTCTACTTTAATTAAGTAATATAGTATTATGAGGATAAAACCTGCATGTTGTACGTAGAGCATAAACACACCAAAATCAAGAAAAACTTATAGCTCATGTAAATTTTATTCTGTGTTTTTTCAAAAGAGTATGTATATTGAAAGAAAATATCTTCTTTATAATGTGACTAGAAAGATTGGTAATGTTTAATTTACTCTTTTAAATAAAAATAAAAATCATTCAGGGTTAATTTCAATATTGGTTTACCACGTGTTTTCGTAATTTTATCTGGTTGACCTTTGATATATTTGGCTTATTAGGTTAAGAGGCCGTGAACTTTTTGAACTGAATTCAGCTGGTTATTCATAGTAATTTTTCAACCTCAAGTCACATTTTAGTATGCTCAGTTTTGATATTAAAAAAAAATTACGACACAACTTGTTAACCTTTTACCATCAATTTTTTTTAATAAAAAACGGGGTTAATATCAATATCTTATCTAAAAATCAAGTTTACTTTTAAAAGTAGTCTAGATGAAAAAATATATGAAACTTTTCCAATTATTTAACGATTAAATTTTGAAGTGTAAATTGACACTGGAGCTAACTAGGAAGACAAATATCACTAAATTATAACTAAAAATTATTTAGAAAAGGTTTTAATATAATAGTTTTAAAAGCTAGGAATAAAGTTTGAGCAGTATATCAAAACAATGCTAAAGTTAATATATTATATGATTTTATCTATACAATATCATTGTTCTTTGTTTTAACTTTTGTAGTCATTGTTTCATTTTCTTTAGATCATGATAATTTTCTTTGTTACTCACATTGGATAGCGTGTCAAATCATATCATAAATAAAGATGTCATTAATTTTTTTTAAAGTTTAAATAACAAAGGCTACATGCACATAACCTAAACTTGATGTTTGTAAGTATTAGTCGTTTGGGAGAAGATATTTTGAAGCATTATATCCATTTTTATTTATTTTGTTTGAATATAAAACATCTAAACCTATTAATTAAATATTTTGATTAGACAATTTGGACGCCTGCTTAGGCATAGACAACCAAAGAGTCAAAAGGTTACGCCTCCATTCATCATCCCCTTCTCCTCAAAACGATCAGGTTTTTTAAAAAAATATTATTATTATTTTATATTTTATATTTTTATTTATATTTATATTTTTTTATTTTATTTTTATTGTTATCTTCTTTTTGTAGGTAGTTCCACAGATGACAGATCAAACACATAAATAGTGAAGATGAAGACAAAAACTAGACATGTATCATCATATATAGAGAGCATGCATGAGTATTGAACGAATGGTGGTTATATATATGAGGGGCCGTGTTTAATGTTAGGGATATCTATTTTTTTTTAACAGTAACACCGGAAAACCCTCTGGTTAGACCACCCGAAGGCAACCATCTCATTACGAGCTATCCCAAAAAGGCCCCCGTTGCATCCTTGAAAGGAGGAAAACCCACCCGGATAAAACGGAAAAACCCAATTAGTAATTAGTATTAATCACTTAATATTGCATCTAGAAGTTCAAGTACTCACACACTTAGTTTGCTCTTTGAAAATATTTGCATGCATATATATTTTTATATATATTCCGTGTTAGGTGCTTTTTAGCTTATAAAATTTGTTAGATGAAATTCAAATCGTTAGAGTGTGATTATGGTGTGTAAAACATGTTACATGTGCCGATGTGCGTGAGAATTGAGATGGGTGTTTGTTGATTGTTCCACTCCCACGTATTTTTGTTAAAAAATAAGTAAATTCTAGGCTCACGTGTTGTGCGTGACATTTAAGTAGCAGTTTTATTCATGTATGTATAAGTAGTGGGGCAAAGAATAAAAATTCAAAAAAAGCGTACGTGTCAATGCAACAAAAGAAATGAAACTATGAAAAATAAATTTAATATACGAGGTGTTATAAAATTTTAAACCAAATATTACGTTTCAACGTATTTTTATATCTTACGTCATTCAATGTTTTCGAGAAAATTGTGTGCGAACATGTAAAGATATCGAAGCACATAGACAAAAATATACAATTTATCCTTTATATATACTAAACTCTTAGCTTTGTCCTTAATGTTCAAAAGTGCATTAGACGTCTTTTATTTCTTATGTTTGCTACATCAAGCATCTTTTACATTAACTCCCATCAATTTCATCCGTTAAGTGAGGGATATTTTCATCTTCTTACTTATGAAATTCTAAAAGATGAAATGTATAACGAAATGAGTGGCAATTTGTTTAAATAATAAATAAAGGACTTGATGTATACTTTTAAAAATCTCAACAATAAAAATCAATGTTAACCTATTAATCAAGTTAAATATTTAGGATTAAAACATTTTTTAAAGTTAAGTTATCAAATTAGAACACGAAATGACGGAAGACAATTTGTTTAAATAATAAATAAAGGACCAAAAAGTTTATTATGTTTTCATGACATTTTCCATTATTATTATTATTATTATTATTATTATTATTTTTATTATTATTATTATTATTATTATTATTATTATTATTATTAATTCCGTAAAAAGCAAACGTTAGTCGGTCACATGAGGGGTACATGGGACTGACTGACGTTTGCTTTAGACGGAATTAAGTCGGATGCAGCAAATGGTGACAAATTGTTAAGTTGACGGAGGCAAAACGCAATTTTAAAATTTGTATGCAAACTGTTATTTTAGGCAAAACTCAAGGAGGCAAAACGAAGTTTACTCTAAAAATAATATTATTATTACTTACTATTATTTAGTATTATTATTAATCAAAGAGTAAATTGCCAAAATAGTTCTTAGGTTTGTACCATTTTGACCACTTTGGTCCTTATGGTTTTTTTTGTTATTTCGGTGTTTGGTTTTATAAAGTTATCATTTCGATCCTTCCGTCAATCATTTATCATACATTGATTTCTTCTTAGTACGTAAAACATTCCCGGTCACAACTTGTGTTGGGGTAAAGTTTTCTCATTATCTATGAAAATACATGTGTTGGGGTAAAATTTAATATTCTAAGATCTTTTAATTAAAAAAACTTATTATAAAACTCTAAATATAAGAATAGCTGGTTGTTATGATATTAAGATGATACAAAAGGTGTTTGGTAGGTCTTAACTAATGATAAAGTGTCTCCTTCGTAAACATCTAAGCAAATATCTACCCGAAAATTAGTAAATATCTAGAACAGTAACCTTAAAATAAATACAACTAAAACGTGCACTAAATGAGTGAGGGTTAGCTTCTAATGTTATATGTGGTGTGATTTACTATAGAAACTTTGTAGTTTTATAAAGTGGCGTATCCACTAATTATTTTCAAGAAGGTCGAAAAATTTGGTAGCAATCGTTTGAGTATCGATGTACAATATTTTTTAACCCATGCCAGTTTGACTTGGATCGGGTCAAACTAGGCCGGGTCAAATTAAAAAATGACAAAAAAACTTAACAAGATTTATATTTTTCGAAAAATGATTTTATAAGTGTTTTATGGTTCATATGTTAAAGTATCCAAAATCATGATTAAACATGAGTTTATGGTGTAAAACAGTCAATAAAATAAGGTTGAGGGGTCAAAATTGAAAATTTTTCATTTTCCTCCACTTATATTTAAATTTGAAAATTTTTAATTTCTCTCCACTTAACTAATTTCTTAATGTCAAACCTTAATTTTTATCTATAAATACTAACCCAAATTTCTATAATACATTTCATCAATCTAAATTCTCTCTCAATATATCTAAAAACTCCATATTTTTGCAACAAACTTTCAATAATAACTTGTGAGTTTTTTTATTATTTAATTCATTTTTTTTCTTTTTTTCTTTCATTTTTTGACATTATTCTTTTTTCCTAAATACTTGAAAACTTCCTTTAGGAATTTACCATCTATTTACCAAAGTAAATAAAGTTTGGTAAAACACTATTTTTGGGTTCGATTAACCTTATATTTCTTAAACTTTTTGTTTCTTAAACCTCATATGACTTCATTCTACATTTTTTCTTAAGCCACTAATTAATTTACGAATAAGAAGTGAATGAAACCAAACCATTTTTCCAAACAATACTATGTTAGAGGACTTGTGTTATGGTATAAAAATGGTGATGTTGAAAACCATGGTTCTACAACTAAACTTTCTAACATTCCTCACTTCTCACTTGTATTATTTATATATTCATTTCTTGTACTGATGACTATCCAAATCATCAACTATGCTGATAGCTTTGTGCAATTGTAAAACACTTGAGGTTATAATACATTAATATTTAACTATACTTGACATTATAAATAAATATATATTAATATCTTCTAACCATAATTTTACCCAATCCATTGTTAAATATTATGTGTCTCCTAGGCTGTGGACTAGGTATCAAACTGAGTTTTTTAAAACTGGGCGGGGGTCGAGGGTTAAATTTTACGGGGTCGATCGAGAATTCAACATATAAAAAAGACAAAAAATTCACAGGGGGAGCGGATGCCACCCACCCTTAAAAGGTGGATACGCCCCTGGTTTTATATGTGTCACACCCCCAAAATCCACTAACGGAGTTTTACCGTTAAGTGTGTGACAAACCAGGATCTCAGTCAATAGTTACACCAAACGACACTATATGAATTTAAAACATACGTGTCTCATTAAATGAGAAAATTTAATACAGAGTTAACGTTTAAAAGTTTGCGGAAGCGTAATTGAAATGTAACGTCAAAATATTAAATGAAAACTAAATGCGCAGAACACGCGCCCAACCCGAGATACACAGTCTAAAAAGTCATTTAAACTCAAAACATGGTTTGTAATGCAAGAATATGTTTAAATGAAAAGCCGCGACTCCATGCCATGTCCTAAGTGCGGTGGTACCTTAGTGTCCTGTAAAAGTGAAAGTCTAACAAGTGTCAACACGACCGTTGGTGAGTTCACATAGTAAGTATAAAATCAAGTAAGTCCAATTGCAAGTAGAAATATAAATTAAGTATGTCATTGTAGGTAGCTAGTCAACAGCACATGTCCTTAGAGGCGTATGTATCTGACCGAAGCTGACATATGTACACATTAAGTGCATTTTGCCCGTTCGCACATCCCAGCAGGATGCACTGTAAGTATGTTAGGTTATTCAACACCCATTCGACATGTCCTTCTGTTGTGCTAGCGCGACTAGCCCGGGTGGGGTTTGTCAAACCCAGTAGTACTACTCAAAATTTCCCCGCTATTTCACAAATACTAATGGTCAACTAGGTATCCTTGAGGTCTTTCATGAACAAAATAAAAGTTGCTCTAATCCAGACATGCGACATACTAAATTCGTAAATCTGTAAAAGTATTCGTCCGTGTTCAGCCCATAAAGGGTATAATAGTAAAAGTACAGTTCAGTGAACTCACCTTAGATAGCTAGCTAGTACACGTATGCACATCCATGTAGATCAGTTCACACAAGCACGCAACGCGAAATCGTTTAGTCCCCAACAAATTCCCTATTGGTACACGTAACACATAATCCATAATATTAACACGTTGTTATTATACACGTACGGTTGAGCTCTTTGTATCGGTTTAGTTTGGTGATTTATTAATATTGTTGTTTGGTTGTATATGTGTTTCCGCACAAGTATTTGTCTCACTTGGACAATCATAGTTTATACACTATAAATACGTATATAAAGTATATATATATATATGACATATATACATATGTATGAAGTAATAGTTTTTATATCCTTATATCATGTATCTCATTATATGCGTACTACGGTAAGTATTGTAAGAACAATAGTAACACAGGAGTTTTTCAAATCATAGAGGTCTTTTACATAGTAAGTGTATCGTTTGGAACTACTGATTACGTAATGTGTATCCATGTGTACTTGTATAAATGCATACGCTAACACATGAGTAATTTGTAGTATTCCAATTAATAATATGATGTGAGTAGTTGTACATAAATCCATAATAAAATACCCGTCATACATATAGTATGTTGCTTCACCTAAATACTATCATACCAGAACTATTTCATACATGTAAGGTGACTATATATAACAAGGTATATTTATATAGATAGTAAATATGGTGTTGGTATTGTGTATTTTTTTATTAATATTATTATTATTTCCCTAGTCTCGTTTTGTCGTTCGGTTGTAAGATTTGTGTCTCTTATTATTTGTTTAGAGCTCAACACACAAACGATATACACAAGTACATTTCTATCAAATTCGTAAGCATGGTTATACCTTTTTGTTTAGTTTTCAATCCCATGTCCACTCGTATTTTTACATGTTTATACATCGTGTTATTATCCGTAAGTCATGATCGAGCAAGTTTACTTTTGTTGAACGAGTTCCAAACAACTACCATCAACCTCCTTCCCTCGCCATCGTTGTCATGATCGTTACCATCGGTCACCATTTCCACCATTACCACACTACCGTTCAATCATACAACTACCCATGTCCACCAACCACCTCTGTTTGACACCCACAACCACCACAAAATGCCGTGAACCACCACAAATAACAACAACACCATCGGTCACCAAGAATGGAGTGTTAAACCTTGATCTAAAATCAGCCTATTACATGGCTGTTACCACTTAACAACATTCATCCATCGTCATTGTTGCTGCTTTTGCATCACACGACCACCATCAATACTACCGCAACTGCTACTGCAGCTGCCATAAATCACCATGAACCCCCAAACCTGCAACTCGTAACCCTAATCATCACTACAACACAACTCCAACACCACCATCGCACCTTGAACAGCCAATCGTGGCTACTGTTACTTCCCAACATAGCCGTCAACCACCACCCATCATCACCACTGCCACTTTCGAACACCACTAAACAGCCACATCATCGGCGAGTTTCAAGCAAAACAACGACCACCATTAGAACCATATTGATGAGAGAAAGAAGATGATGTATAGCACTTGTCGTGAAAACTCCGGGGTCACCGGAAAAACAACCGGAAAAGTGCAAGATGGGGCGGGGGAGGGTGACGGCTGGGTTAATAGTTTTAGGGTTTGCAAAATGAAAGAGATGGTCTTTCTAGGGTTTAAATAGGTAGGGTTTAGCTAGTGGGTACTTTTAATTAACTAAAACGCACATGACACCGCAACTCGTAGTGCTTATCTCCGAATGACGATTAACTCTCAAAATAGTACTATAATTCATTATAAAATGAAATGTGATAATGTTATAACACTCGAGCTATTATTTTAGGTGCCGATAAATGATGGTACGACTTGTTATCTGTGTGTCCTACACGTTTCACATTCTGAATACATTAATTTAATATGAATCAGTTATTTTGACTTCTTATTAGTTTACACTCGCTATAATGTATTGGGCCTTTAATGGGCCTTGCTTATCGTGTTGGGCCTTCATTGGGCCTTAAGGCCAATTTACTTAAAACTCATGATTGAGATAATATAAATAACAAAATTGTGCTAACGAAGTTAACCCGAAAATGCCGGGTGTCACATCATCCCCTTGTTGAAAGAATTTTTGTCCTTAAAATTGAATGTTGTCGGTAAAAAGGTTTGAGATTAAAGGAGGAAAAAAAAATTCGAGTTGTCACATCATCCTTTTGTTGAAAGAAAATTCGTCCCGAAATTTAACAATTCGCATTGGTGTTAGACGCTGACGTTTTGAACGGCTAAGGATGCTTGTATAATATTAGATTTTCACACCCCCTACGTTAACTCTGGTCCATGCTTCTAAGTTCTAGCAAACTTTGATTATAGTTATCTTACAGTGTTTGAGTGTTTTGAATTCGTTGCCTATAATTTCAATGGATTTTTCCGTGAAACATTGTTGTTCATCGATTTGAACCTCGTTAAGTGGGATGACGAGAGCTTGATTACTTTGAATATGTCAGAAACGTCGTGTACCATGTTTATCTCTTAAAACTGATCCAATCAATGATCTAGGACATGCCCAAGGATTTCAAGTTGTCTAATGTATCATGGTTTTGATGGGATTCCAAAGTTTTTGGATGGAATTTATAAATAGTGATTTCTATACGGTTTGTTACGGGGATTTAGATTAATGAGTTTCACGTTGTTATTTAGCTACCCGAGGACCAAGTCCTAACTAAAGAGTTCATTTATTGATATAGATCGTTAAACTAAGATAACTTGTGTATGAGGTAAAGAGAAAATAAACTATCCGCCGTGTGTAGGTGCTTTGCTTTATTAAAAGCGCATTGTCAAAATATGAACATCAGGGATGTCATAGAAACTCTATGAATAGCTGGAGAACGCGGAACAACAAAACTACTTATATGTTCAGAAGTGCATGTTTTAAGTAAATAATGATCAAGAAATTTAATAATTATTTCTATCTTTGATAATTATAGCATTGGTTGTGATTGAGAGGGAAAACAGTTATATGACATAGGGAAATATGTCATCAAAGTTTACGTATTGAAGTGGTGTTAAAACAGGAGATTCAGTGTCAAATGAGGTGTTTCTAATCCTTTGGAGTATAATGCATGTTATTGTAAATCATATGTTTTTGCAGTATTATGCACATAGTTATTTTATACTTGTATTTCTGAATTTGTCTGAATTATAGTTCCTATAACAATAGCCGAAATAGGTGTTCTTATGAGCACCTATTTTAATTGAACCATAGGGTAATGTTTATAAGTGTGTGGGGGAGTATATGATACACAACCCATTTCCTCATAGAGAAAGGTTCCATGAGATCCGTAAACCGGCATTAAGTTGAGATTTGATTCAATTTTAGGGATATTCTTTATGAAAATATAGTTGTAGTCTAATTTAATATTTGTAGTTTTAGTTCCATAACATATTAGGTAAGGTTTCCAGGTTCAAACAGTAAGATTCTAGCCGTGATTTTTATAACAGGATTCATCATATGGTAGCGTTTAGATTCACCATCTGAGTATATAAAAGACGATGAGGGTTAACAGTTCGGTTATGATCTGGAGTTCTAAGTTCACTAACGAGTCAGAAATGGATCTCATGTTATATCAATACCTGTGTAGTGTGGCTTCAGTATCATCATAACTTATATAGTTCTCCCTACCAGGACATTCATAGGTTAGAACAACTAGGTTAAAGTTACTTACGTTGCGACTAAACGAATTTTGTACAAGGAAGTTAATTAAGTTTAATACGGAAATTCTTGAATAATGGAACGTCTAAGAATGGGCGTTACAAATTCATAGTGTCAAATGATAATGAGAGTATCAAATATTGTGTTTCTTGGAAAATACAAAGGTGTATTAGGAATGAAAACAAAATGGGAAGTGGTTATCCTGGACCGTAATGAGTAAGGCTTTCTCAAAACATTAGTTGGTATTAGCGGTTCATTGTTGACGATGGTATTGATCACGTGATTCCTTAGAGTTGTGAAATATTTTCGAAATCATAATTTATATACGTGAGTCAGTTACATAACATTTGGCTTTTGTTATTACTGTGAATAAGGGATGCAAGGAAGTTTAAAGTGTTTATGCATATAGTAGATTACCTTACGAATGCTGGACTAACTAGAGTTCCTAAGAATCAGGTGTTTCGTAATAGTATGAGAGTGATAATTAAGGGTTTCTCGGGTTAATTACTGCTTTGATTTCAGGTCCACATCCAACATACTGTTAGTGTTTATATATAAGGTGTACCGCAGCTAACCTACCACACCACCAGCACCTTGACGGCGCACCTGCCACCTACTAACATTCTTGCCTATTTTACTAAGTCATTAAAAGGGTTTGAGAGAAAAAGAAAAAAAAATATGTTAAGTGAAATGGTAACGTTATTATATATAGTGTAACATCGGTTATGTATTAGAATTTTATGTGATTTGAATGTGAATAACCACGGATTGAGACTTTGACAGTGCTTAACTTGGTTCTGTTACGCGAATAATCAAGTAAAGGAGTTTGAGTATATATTAAGATGGACAAAATGCAGATAAATATTTTATTTTTTTAAATTAAATGTTCTTAAGAAAGAAAGAGAATTTTAGACCCAAAACGTGTTTTACAAAAGTTGAGATGTAGATTGGGTGTGTAAATTAACATTTACGAGAGTGTTGGATCAAGACGAGTCATCCAACCAGATTGAAACGTATACTTACCACATGTGTGGTTCTTTGGTGCGTCGTTAATTGTAGAATCATCATGAGTCAGGATTATTTTTGGGTAACTTATTAGCAGAAGCATCTTGGAGTTCTGTTTATCTTGAAGAATTGAATATAGGTTATGGTTATGTCACACCCTCATTTTTCCACAAACGGGGTATCCGTTAGGCGTGTGACATACCAGGATCTCAAGCTATTAGTTACAGTTAACACTGACTCAACGTTTTAACAAAATGTTTAATATTGTAAATGAACCAAAAATTTCAGAGTTTAAATGCTAAAACCAACTTTTAGCGGAAGCATAAATAAATCTGGTGCGCAAAATCCCGCACACAAAACAATAAACCAAATTATTAAAATAAATTAGATATTAAATTTAACTTTTAGAATAATCCAAAAGACGACCCAATGCATGCATGTCCTACGTGCTCAACTCCTTAGCTACCTGAGAAAACATACTAAAACGGGTCAACAAATAATGTTGGTGAGTTCAATGAGATTTGCTTATAAATAAAAGATACCGTTCATAATACATATAAACCAAAAATAATATATATTTCATTTTATTAGGCGGTTTGCAAGACCGAATGCTTATTGCTTGTCAACACGTCGAGATGAAAGCTAAACGTTACTTTTGCCTTGTCGCCATCTAACCAGGATGACCCATAACCTTTAAGGACAATTTGCACCACATGACGCCCAGTCAAGGGTGGGGTGCCGTCGCAACCCGGTAGTACTACTCAAATTTCCCCGCTATCATATATTAATCAACCTCGAACTTTTATAAGGACTTGAATGTGGTTCCAATTCGTGTAAAGCACTATAAGCCCTAATAAAATCTCGCCCGTAGGCATTTATACTTTTACCAAACCTTCCCGTAGGCATTTATACTTTTACCGAAACCTGCCCGTAGGCATTTATACTTTTACCGAAACCTGCCCGTAGGCCCTACCCGAAGGTATAAAATGCAGCCTTAGTTGGCTCCGCCCGAAGGCATAAAGTTTTGCCCGAAGGCCCTGCCCGAAGGCATAAAAATGCAGTCCGCCCGAAGGCGTTGTAAAATAGTTTGCCCGAAGGCTCTGTAAAATCATTTGTATGTTTTCTCCCCGAAAAAGATTTAAAAGCGGGCGAAGAACTCACCTTTAAAGCGCACGCAAAACACGAGATATCCAACACAGATTTCCTAGGTCGCCCTACGACCTGCTTAATGATTAAATACTTATTACTATCTAATAATGTAAAACTTATTTATATAGTATATACATAATTCACACTTTCACATTCATAAATCCATACATACACATTTCATAAAATTTCATCATACTAACACGTGTATCAACTCATACATAACTACAGCACGGTTACCTTTATCTCCCTTATACAAACCCGCCTAAATATACATAACTTTCCACCTTACTTAACTATACATTCTAACAAAATATTTAATACACACGATACATGCATTACATATAATACATACATTTGTTACAAACATTCAACACATACATGTACAGATTTGCTACATATTTTCATACGTCTCTTCCACATAGCCATATATTTATATATTATCCCTATACATGCTGATACACACATATAATCTCTCGCATACATGTATATATATACATGTTGATGATCATACGTTCTGATGTTACATATTGTGCCTATATATACATGCTTACATATATATCCCTGGTACAATACAAACACACATACAATAAATTGGAACTGTTACTTTGAGCGTATACAAATATATATATAACATCCTACTGCGGTTTCTTCTAAACATACCGACATACTGATCACGCTATGGCTGCAACTACAGACACACATATTCACCATAGACCATACATATATTGTTACTATACATACACATACAATTCATGTATCCATCCATATCTATTCATACATAATGCTTGAACATATATATACAATATCACATGCATTCATACAAAGTATTACATGGACACTTTCATTTATTTGCCGTACATATATATATGCATATATCTCCCATTCACGTTGTACATATATACACACAATACTTACACAGCGGCAATCATAATTCATATTATATACATCTCGAAACTGTTATGATTAATCTGTACCTATATATCATAACGCATACATACACACGCATACATCTCAGATTTTTCTTTGCTGCTGCTCATGCTTATTAATATACGTACACATCTAATACATACTCCGGAACATAACATACAGTTGCAGGTTGTACATATATACCCGTAACAGTACATAATTCCACCCGTAAAATACACACGTATACAACCCACACATAATCTGGTAAAACCGGCACATAATTGAACTTGTAACGATTAGTACGAACTCCGAAAACTTACCGGAAGACGACGAAAAAGATGATCAAAGACGGGAGCGCGACTGCTGATTCGGCCTCTTAACGGCTATTAATCAGGACGAGAGAGAGAGCTACGGTGAGAGGGGAGGGTTGGATTGTTGTTGCTGCTGCTGGTCGATGTAAATGAAGAAGAAGGAAGTCGGCGACGTGATGCAGGTATATATATATAGATCGAGTACTTTGTTTAGGGTTGATGAATTAATTAGGTTTTACACTTAGGACCCTAGAGTTTGTTAATTAGTCATTAGGTAATTTAAGTTAATAATAAGTTTAACTTTCATTAATCACAAAACAACCCTAAACTTTATGAAATTTGATGGAATAGTTGACAGATAATTTAACGGTGTTAACTTGAACTTGCGGGGTGTCACATCATCCCCTTGTTAAATGAATTTTCGTCCCGAAAATTGCGCCGCGTCACTGGTTGTCTGCAACGGAATAGAATTGAAGAAAGAAAATTTTCAGGTCGTCACATCATCCCCTTGTTAAATGAATTTTCGTCCCGAAAATTAAATCGTACATTTGGTGTTAGACATTGTTACTTAAATAGCTAAGAATGATCGTATTTGTGTTTCATTAGGTAGCCACTTCATTAGGTTTAAACCATCCAGAGCAATCATTTGTAGGATTTCGACTGGTCTAATATATCGCGGGTTTGAAGAGATTCCAAAGTTTCTTTGAGATCCACTCTTAAGATTTATAAACACGATTTGTATGTAGAATGTTGTAGAAATTTTAGATCACGAAGCTTCGAGTTGTTATTCAGATTTTCAAGGATCGCGTCTTAACTAAAGAGTCTATAATAAAGAAGCGTTGTTGTTCGAGTTGTTTAGAGATCAATAAATTAACTCAACCGTGCGTAGGTACTCTACTTTATTAACGAAGGGTTGTCAAAACCGGTCATCAAGGATGTCATAGATATTATAAAAACAGATGAAGAATGAATTTTGATACTACTTATGTGTTCGAAAGTACATGTTTTAAGCAAGAATGATTAAGGATTTTATTAAGTATTTATTATTTGTTGTGATCGATAGAACAAGTGGTTGTATGACATAGGGTATAATGTTATTAATGTTTACTTACTGAAGTAGTGTTAAAATAAAAGTGTACGTGTTACATGAGGTGTTCCTAATCCGTTAGAGTATAATGGGTTTTCTTTTTGATGGAATCTGAGTGTTACGGTTAGAAGTGTGTCCGGGGGGGGGGGGGGCAGTTATACAAATCACTTAGCTTTTCGTTATCATTGTGGGCAATGGATACCTGAAATTTATAAGTGTCTAGATATATAGCGAATTACCATATGATTGATATATAGAATAGGGTTATTTGTATAAGAAAATTCAAGGGTGATCGCTTTTAGGCTCGCAACGTCGATAGCACCTAAGCTGTGTTACTGTTACACGAATAATCTGGTAAAGAGATTTGAATATAATTCCGATGTAGTGAATGTAGATCATGTTTATGAATTTAAATGTTCTTGATGGATAAATAAAGGTTTAGATCCAAAGCGTGCTTTACAACAGTGGAGATGCAAATAGTGATTACAATACCATTCACGAGGACTTATCATGTATGTGAGATATTATGTGGTTGGTTAATTCTGACAGGAATGAGTTTTCCAAATAAGTCGTAGTTTTATCGGGCCCCTCCTCGTAACCCTTACTTTTACAAGATTTGTTTAATGCTCGATTGAGTAAACCATGATATTAAGTTGTTATTGGCGTTAGGTAAGAGGTCATAACACACTGACCAGAATTCAAGGCATTCCATTGTATCATGAGTTTGTGGCATTAGCTAGGTAGAAGTTTATATTGAAAGGTGGTATTATAATTTTTTTTACTACACATAAGTGTCAGTAATGGTCTTTCACATGTGGATTTTTATAAGTGCCAACTAATGGTAAACTTAATACTACTTTGTTACTTAGAGATGGAGTTTTGTTTCAGGTGAATCTGTGTTGTTTGGTTCTTCACTCTTGGGTTTTGGTTGTAACCCACATGACAGATTTTGCCAGGATCATCGTGTACCTGTAAATTCACCATTACGTTGCGCACCCGTAATCGTCAATTTACCTTACACAATCACCCTAGTTTGTCTCCTATCATGGGCTATAATCTTAAATCTTATCATGCTTATGTTTTGTGCTTATTTATAAGATAAGTTATCTTATTCTGAATCTAGGATGTATAAGAGAGGTATGGTATTCTTATAATACTTGCTTATTTACAAATTGTAGGTTGTATTTGTGTTAGTATTCAAACGCAGTCTTTCTGTAGAACGAGAACACCATCAGTACTCATCTTCACGAGGCGCCTCTTCGAGTCAATAATTTCACAAAAGCAACAAGCACTAACTTTGTGAAAATAAGATAAGTGTGACAATATGGAGAAGGTTTAAAAGAATAGAACAGAATACTTAACGAATAAAATCACTATGGATAACTTCAACGTCTTAGTCATTATGATTTGAGTGTCATACTTAACGCGCTTTTGTTTTCAACACACGTTCAACAGAGTGAGAAAAAAAAATCTGAATAAAAATCGATTTTCTAGGCATACAAAATTTAACATATTCTGACTAGAAGGAATGAACTGCTGAATAAATTATGCTCCACTTCACGAACTCTAGAAGGGATAGCCTCAAACGGTCAAAACGGTTGTAATCGTCAGGCTCATATTCTTGGCCTCTTTGCGCCTTGAGAAGATGTCTCCGCCACATTCCGCGAAGAAGAATCAGATTTAAGCGGAAAATTTAAATTCATGTTTGGGATAAGGACAAAGTATTTCGTATAAGGATTCTTAGACTACAAAGATCATATATCAGGCAAGCACGTAAAATGTAACACGTATAGGCAAACAAACTCTAATTTCTAACTATGATTCTACTGTGCAGTGTGAGTGTAACTAATGCAAATGCTTAAAGTTATAGACTATATGCAATGAATTGCTAGTTCCCTATAACTTATGTCTCTGATACCAATCTGTCACACCCTCATTTTTCCACAAACGGGGTATCCGTTAGGCGTGTGACATACCAGGATCTCAAGCCATTAGTTACAGTTAACACTGACTCAACGTTTTAACAAAATGTTTAATATTGTAAATGAACCAAAAAGTTCAGAGTTTAAATGCTAAAACCAACTTTTAGCGGAAACATAAATAAATCTGGTGCGCAAAATCCCGCACACAAAACAATAAACCAAATTATTAAAATAAATTAGATATTAAATTTAACTTTTAGAATAATCCAAAAGACGACCCAATGCATGCATGTCCTACGTGCTCAACTCCTTAGCTACCTGAGAAAACATACTAAAACGGGTCAACAAATAATGTTGGTGAGTTCAATGAGATTTGCTTATAAATAAAAGATACCGTTCATAATACATATAAACCAAAAATAATATATATTTCATTTTATTAGGCGGTTTGCAAGACCGAATGCTTATTGCTTGTCAACACGTCGAGATGAAAGCTAAACGTTACTTTTGCCTTGTCGCCATCTAACCAGGATGACCCATAACCTTTAAGGACAATTTGCACCACATGACGCCCAGTCAAGGGTGGGGTGCCGTCGCAACCCGGTAGTACTACTCAAATTTCCCCGCTATCATATATTAATCAACCTCGAACTTTTATAAGGACTTGAATGTGGTTCCAATTCGTGTAAAGCACTATAAGCCCTAATAAAATCTCGCCCGTAGGCATTTATACTTTTACCAAACCTGCCCGTAGGCATTTATACTTTTACCGAAACCTGCCCGTAGGCATTTATACTTTTACCGAAACCTGCCCGTAGGCCCTACCCGAAGGTATAAAATGCAGCCTTAGTTGGCTCCGCCCGAAGGCATAAAGTTTTGCCCGAAGGCCCTGCCCGAAGGCATAAAAATGCAGTCCGCCCGAAGGCGTTGTAAAATAGTTTGCCCGAAGGCTCTGTAAAATCATTTGTATGTTTTCTCCCCGAAAAAGATTTAAAAGCGGGCGAAGAACTCACCTTTAAAGCGCACGCAAAACACGAGATATCCAACACAGATTTCCTAGGTCGCCCTACGACCTGCTTAATGATTAAATACTTATTACTATCTAATAATGTAAAACTTATTTATATAGTATATACATAATTCACACTTTCACATTCATAAATCCATACATACACATTTCATAAAATTTCATCATACTAACACGTGTATCAACTCATACATAACTACAGCACGGTTACCTTTATCTCCCTTATACAAACCCGCCTAAATATACATAACTTTCCACCTTACTTAACTATACATTCTAACAAAATATTTAATACACACGATACATGCATTACATATAATACATACATTTGTTACAAACATTCAACACATACATGTACAGATTTGCTACATATTTTCATACGTCTCTTCCACATAGCCATATATTTATATATTATCCCTATACATGCTGATACACACATATAATCTCTCGCATACATGTATATATATACATGTTGATGATCATACGTTCTGATGTTACATATTGTGCCTATATATACATGCTTACATATATATCCCTGGTACAATACAAACACACATACAATAAATTGGAACTGTTACTTTGAGCGTATACAAATATATATATAACATCCTACTGCGGTTTCTTCTAAACATACCGACATACTGATCACGCTATGGCTGCAACTACAGACACACATATTCACCATAGACCATACATATATTGTTACTATACATACACATACAATTCATGTATCCATCCATATCTATTCATACATAATGCTTGAACATATATATACAATATCACATGCATTCATACAAAGTATTACATGGACACTTTCATTTATTTGCCGTACATATATATATGCATATATCTCCCATTCACGTTGTACATATATACACACAATACTTACACAGCGGCAATCATAATTCATATTATATACATCTCGAAACTGTTATGATTAATCTGTACCTATATATCATAACGCATACATACACACGCATACATCTCAGATTTTTCTTTGCTGCTGCTCATGCTTATTAATATACGTACACATCTAATACATACTCCGGAACATAACATACAGTTGCAGGTTGTACATATATACCCGTAACAGTACATAATTCCACCCGTAAAATACACACGTATACAACCCACACATAATCTGGTAAAACCGGCACATAATTGAACTTGTAACGATTAGTACGAACTCCGAAAACTTACCGGAAGACGACGAAAAAGATGATCAAAGACGGGAGCGCGACTGCTGATTCGGCCTCTTAACGGCTATTAATCAGGACGAGAGAGAGAGCTACGGTGAGAGGGGAGGGTTGGATTGTTGTTGCTGCTGCTGGTCGATGTAAATGAAGAAGAAGGAAGTCGGCGACGTGATGCAGGTATATATATATAGATCGAGTACTTTGTTTAGGGTTGATGAATTAATTAGGTTTTACACTTAGGACCCTAGAGTTTGTTAATTAGTCATTAGGTAATTTAAGTTAATAATAAGTTTAACTTTCATTAATCACAAAACAACCCTAAACTTTATGAAATTTGATGGAATAGTTGACAGATAATTTAACGGTGTTAACTTGAACTTGCGGGGTGTCACAGGTTAGGTGAAGTACTTTTAGGACGAGCCTGGTATGTTACGAGGTATTTACATGAAGGTTTAAGCGATACAGATTTACTTCACAAGAAGTGATTTTGAATGGGAATTATTACGCGGTTGGTTTATCACATCAACAAGAGTTATATATATATATATATATTTGTATGTATATATATATATATATTGAATTAGTTGTTAACGTTATGAGACTCCTCCATGGAATCCTAGAAGTTTAGGGTTTATTTAACATTCATTTACAGAAACGATGATGTTAAGATGTTACCGGCGTTTGGCAAAAGGTTGTAGTACACTGACCAGAATTTAAAGCATCCCATTATGTATCATAAGTTTGTGTCTTCAGTATGGTAAATGTTTCAACTGGTGGATTCAGATTGATTATATGTGGAATGAGTCATATCATTAAGGAACAAATATAGTAGTAGCAAAACATTATCAGGTATTTTTTTTAACACAGATCTTTGTTCTTATTTGTGTGTCACCCAGGAAAGTTTTCAACTATCCTTAATTGAGGTGTATAAGGTAAAATGCATGTAATTTAAAGATAAACTTATCATATGTCATCAAAGGTTGTATTGTAATTGTATACCATCCATAGATG
The DNA here is from genome assembly GCA_030867185.1 of Tagetes erecta. NCBI lineage: Eukaryota > Viridiplantae > Streptophyta > Magnoliopsida > Asterales > Asteraceae > Tagetes > Tagetes erecta. The sequence continues at coordinate 7,238,039 of CM061487.1, forward strand.
AGTTTTATGGGTTCGATCAAGGACAGACTTGATATTAGTGCGTTATTTAAAGATGGATGTTTGTTTCAGATGAATTTGTATTGATTGGTTCATCACTTTTGTGTGTCTTTTTGTGTATCACCGACATGGCAGATTTTGCCAGGATCATCGTGTACCTGTAAATTCACCATTATGTTGCGCACCTGTAATCGTCAATTTACCTTACACAATCACCCCAGTTTGCCTCCCATCGGGTACATTGATCTTATGTTTATTGTGTTCTTTGGTTTACATTCATCCGTATGATATTTCTATCTCATGTCAAGTATTGAATGTGTATAGGTGTATGATAATCTTATAAGTATGAAACAACTATACTAGATGTATAGGACACTAACAGACTATCAGTATGATGTATCAATGGGTCGCATGTATCAGGTATGGTGTAAGTTTATACTAAGTGTAGGACTACTAGTCTAAACACAATCTGAGTGTACAATGAGCATGAGCAGTGATAATATCAAATCAAGTAGATAGCACGTAGTGGATCACACCATAAGTGACATGGTACAACTGCTAATATGTCTCATATTAAGTAACATGTTACAGCCTACGGATGTGTCATATAATAAGTGACGTGTAATAGCACATAGTAGGTCGCATAACTAACAAGTCAAGACCTCTATATGAGTGAGTTTCTGGATAAAAATCCATTACTGTTGTTCATGTACCCCTATACCTTAGGCTACGGTCTCTGCCGGTTGGTTGCCATAATGAGGTAGGTAATTCAAAACTGAACTGTTTAGATTTCATACGAAACCAGTTTGTTGCCATAGTCTTGTAAGTTTCAAGTTATAATGAAATGTAAACATTTCCCAACTAAGGCCCCTAAAAAAAATTTGGCCTAAAGAGCGGGATAACTTTTGAACAAGGTCATTGTAACACCCCAACCCGGCTAGGGCTGACGTGTCACTTTTACAGTAATCAGAATTCAATACATCAATCCATAAATAATAAAACTTTACACTATTACAAATTAAATATAAAACATCAATATTACAATTGTCAAAATCATTAAATTCTTTTAAGAAAACTCTTGGTCTTTAACTTTCCCGAGCCCTCGATCAAATCTTTCCGGATAAACCTGTAACCTAACGTACATAAAGGACAATATGCACGCCTGAGTAAAATTGCCTTTTACTCAGTGGAACAAAGCTATACAATAATAAAATCCTTATTTATAACTATCAATCAATATATACGTACACATTCAATAATTCACATTCACTAGACACCGTTAGGTGCATTCACATTCACTTGGTCAATTCGTCACATTCACTAGACACCATTCGGTGCATCACATAATCACATTCACTTGGTCAATTCGTCATGTTCACTAGACCCCATTCGGTGCATCAATTCTTAATAGATCTATATATCTAAATATATATATAATAATAATTATTACACTTTGTTCACGTAAGCATTTAAAAACGAAATTAGATTTCCAACTACGAAGTAATGGGAAACCCAAATCCGTACACATAAGCTAATAACGGCCGTACAATAGGTAATAGTATAGAGTGTTCGTACCTTAATCACGTAGGCTCGGCTTTAATGACTCTTAAAGTTTCACAAATATCGTATTAAACCATATATAAACCCATTCTATCAATCATGCGACCTAAATATAGAGTGTCGTAAAGTTGCAGTTAACATTCTATTTTTTGTTGTTGTGATATTAGGGGTTCCATACATGATGACTAAATTTATAGTCAAACTAATAGTTGAAGAATGTGTATCACTATATTATCATTTATTTAGTATCATATAAATTTTAACTTTCAGCCTCAAGCTTATCATATAAGTTTATATTATAAAGTTATTAAAACACTATCTTTAGAATTATTTGAAAGTTTAAAATTATCTATCCTACTAATAGGTAAATTATATATTTTAAAGTCTATCCAATATAACAAATTGACGTTAGTTAAAATGTTAATTAAAATGTTAAGCCTTTTTATCAACGATCATTAATAAATGATAATTATAACTTATAAAAATCCGGGTATTACAGTCATTGTCAAATATTTCTCATGCATACTTCAGTGAACAATTCAAAAAAAACTAGCAGATACACATCTAGTTCAAGCTTCACTAGCAGAGCAAGTTACTAAAAAAAAATTTGCCCTAAAGTGTCACATAATACAAGCTGGTCACTTCATATAATGCTAGTGTAGGTGTGTGTATGTGTAAATAACGTGTATATGGGTCACAAATAAATTTTCACAAGTGCAACTAATGTCATTCCTGAAATCAAGTGTGTACAAGTCACTAACCAATAATAAGTTCATAAATAATTCACTCGGCGCAACTAATGTAGTGTACAGTTATAGTCTAGAATGCGATGCAATGCAAACCTAGTTCGCTATAACCAATGGCTCTGATACCAATCTGTCACACCCCCAAAATCCACTAACGGAGTTTTATCGTTAAGTGTGTGACAAACCAGGATCTCAGTCAATAGTTACACCAAACGACACTATATGAATTTAAAACATGCGTGTCTCATTAAATGAGAAAATTTAATACAGAGTTAACGTTTAAAAGTTTGCGGAAGCGTAATTGAAATGTAACGTCAAAATATTAATGAAAACTAAATGCGCAGAACACGCGCCCAACCCGAGATACACAGTCTAAAAAGTCATTTAAACACAAAACATGGTTTGTAATGCAAGAATATGTTTAAATGAAAAGCCGTGACTCCATGCCATGTCCTAAATGCGGTGGTACCTTAGTGTCATGTAAAAGTGAAAGTCTAACAAGTGTCAACACGACGGTTGATGAGTTCACATAGTAAGTATAAAATCAAGTAAGTCCAATTGCAAGCAGAAATATAAATTAAGTATGTCATTGTAGGTAGCTATCTACAGCACATGTCCTTAGAGGCGTATGTATCTGACCGAAGCTGACGTATGTACACATTAAGTGCATTTTGCCCGTTCGCACATCCCAACAGGATGCACTGTAAGTAAGTTAGGTCATTCAACACCCGTTCGACAGGTCCTTCTGTCGTGCTAGCGCGACTAGCCCGGGTGGGGTTTGTCAAACCCAGTAGTACTACTCAAAATTTCCCCGCTATTTCACAAATACTAACGGTCAACTAGGTATCCATGAGGTCTTTCATGAACAAAATAAAAGTTGCTCTAATCCAGACATGCGACATACTAAATTCGTAAATCCGTAAAAGTATTCGTCCGTGTTCAGCCCATAAAGGGTATAATAGTAAAGTCCAGTTCAGTGAACTCACCTTAGATAGCTAGCTAGTACACGTATGCACATCCATGTAGATCAGTTCACACAAGCACGCAATGCGAAATCATTTAGTCCCCAACAAATTCCCTATTGGTACACGTAACACATAATCCATAATATTAGCACGGTGTTATTATACACGTACGGTTGAGCTCTTTGTATCGGTTTAGTTTGGTGATTTATTAATATTGTTGTTTGATTGTATATGTGTTTCCGCACAAGTATTTGTATCACTTGGACAATCATAGTTTATACACTATAATTACGTATATAAAGTATATATATGACATATATACATATGTATGAAGTAATAGTTTTTATGTCCTTATATCATGTATCTCATTATATGCGTACTACGGTAAGTATTGTAAGAACAATAGTAACATAGGAGTTTTTCAAATCATAGAGGTCTTTTAAATAGTAAGTGTATCGTTTGGAACTAGTGATTACGTAATGTGTATCCATGTGTACTTGTATAAATGCATACGCTAACACGAGTAATTTGTAGTATTCCAATTAATAATATGATGTGAGTAGTTGTACTTAAATCCATAATAAAATACCCGTCATACATATAGTATGTTGCTTCACCTAAATACTATCATACCAGAACTATTTCATACATGTAAGTTGACTATATATAACATGGTATATTTATATAGATAGTAAATATGGTGTTGGTATTGTGTATTTTTTTATTAATATTATTATTATTTCCCTAGTCTCGTTTTGTCGTTCGGTTGTAAGATTTGAGTCTGTTATTATTTGTTTAGAGCTCAACACACAAACGATATACACAAGTACATTTCTATCAAATTCGTAAGCATGGTTATACCTTTTTGTTTAGTTTTCAATCCCATGTCCACTCGTATTTTTACTTGTTTATACATCGTGTTATTATCCTTAAGTCATGATCGAGCAAGTTTACTTTTGTTGAATGAGTTCCAAACAACTACCATCAACCTCCTTCCCTCGCCATCGTTGTCATGATCGTTACCATCGGTCACCATTTCCACCATTACCACACTACCGTTTCAATCATACAACTACCCATGTCCACCAACCACCTCTGTTTGACACCCACAACCTCCACAAAATGCCGTGAACCACCACAAATAACAACAACACCATCGGTCACCAAGAATGGAGTGTTAAACCTTGATCTAGAACCAGCCTATTACATGGATGTTACCACTTAATAACATTCATCCATTGTCATTGTTGCTGCTTTTGCATCACACGACCACCATCAATACTACCGCAACTGCTACTGCAGCCGCCATAAATCACCATGAACCCCCAAACCTGCAACTCGTAACCCTAATCATCACTACAGCACAACTCCAACACCACCATCGCACCTTGAACAGCCACTCGTGGCTACTGTTACTTCCCAACATAGCCGTCAACCACCACCCATCATCACCACTGCCACTTTCGAACACCACTAAACAGCCACATCATCGACGAGTTTCAAGCAAAACAACGACCACCATTAGAACCATATTGATGAGAGAAAGAAGATGACGTATAGCACTTGTCGTGAAAACTCCGGGGTCACCGGAAAAACAACCGGAAAAGTGCAAGATGGGGCGGGGGAGGGTGACGGCTGGGTTAATAGTTTTAGGGTTTGCAAAATGAAAGAGATGGTCTTTCTAGGGTTTAAATAGGTAGGGTTTAGCTAGTGGGTACTTTTAATTAACTAAAACGTACATGACACCGCAACTCGTAGTGCTTATCTCCGAATGACGATTAACTCTCAAAATAGTACTATAATTCATTATAAAATGAAATGTGATAATGTTATAACACTCGAGCTATTATTTTAGGTGCCGATCAATGATGGTACAACTTGTTATCTGTGTGTCCTACACGTTTCACATTCTCAATACATTAATTTAATATGAATCAGTTATTTTGACTTCTTATTAGTTTATAATGCATATTTAATATTAACACATCAAACGAACACTCGCTATAATGTATTGGGCCTTTAATCGGTCTTGCTTATCGTGTTGGGCCTTCATTGGTCCTTAAGGCCAATTTACTTAAAACTCATGATTGAGATAATATAAATAACAAAATTGTGCTAACGAAGTTAACCCGAAAATGCCGGGTGCCACAATATGCACCGACTTGATTTGTGTAGTTCTCGAATGAATAAAAAAACCAAGAAATTAGGAAACAACCGTTGGAAGTTATCTTAAAAAATAATATTTATATACCCATGTAAAACAATAAATAACATATATACCCATCAAAAAATAAAAATGTCATATATATCCTTATAAAATATTTAAAATATCATATACTCAATTCACTACAAAAGAATTTAATAAATTTGGAGGACGACCATTAAAATTCTAAGCCTTATGTCGATCACAAATAAAAATGATTATATGTTCAAATGTAATGGAACATGACAAACTGATCATTAAGTAAAAACTTACTAAAGTTGGGTATACATGAAATTTGAATTTATGGATGAATATATATGAAAGTGGTCAAGTTTGTAAGGTTAAATATGATATTTTTAATTTTTTATAATATATAAGAAAGTTGCCAAGTTTGTAAGAGTATATATGAAATTAAACATTAATAAAATTGTTTAGATCCAACTCTCAAATAAAACATAATTTTCATTTGATTAAATAGTCCACCTTAAGTAGCCAGTGTGCAATAATTTAATTAAATCTACGTCGGATTGCTCATGGGGCCGTGACATCGTGGTATCTTTGTCAACGGTTGACTATTATATGAGTTTGAAAATCACGTATCACGTTACATAAACAAAATACTTAGTCGTTTTGCATAATTCAAAATACTAAAGCTAAGTGGAAGTGAAATTATCACATAGTTCTAAGACAAAAGTTTTCAAAACATGATTAGGGCTCTAATAATATGTGATGCTGTGACGTGATTCCCAAATGCACGTCATAATTACCTAAGAAAAGCATGCAAGTAAACGGGCAACAAAATGTTGGTAAGTTTACAGATGTAAACGTATTTTAGTAATGTAACATTTGCCTTGATCCAAAACCTAACCTAAATCTGTTTAGGTATTCATTTAAATTTACTAATTTCTCGAGAAAACAAAACATTTATTTAATAAATTATGTCCTATGTAAATTACCAAATTAAAATTATTATGCAAGACATTTAAACATTAAATAACGAATTGATAATATTTTTTTAAAAAAATTATAAAGTTATTCATAAAATATGAGATATTCTACATAATTGACAGTTTTATAAAAATCAAATAAGTTAGTGGGTTAGTTATGTCGGTGATTATAAACAAATTAACTTTTTTTTTTTTTGAACAGCAACAATGAATACTCATTGAAAAATTGGCAAAACGCCAACAAGATAGAACAAGAAAACAAAAACAACAAGAAAAAGGAAACATAAAGAGAACAAAACGAGCAATAACAAGAGAGCCCCCAAGCAACACAACAACCAACTATCTATCCCTAATACCTCTTAAAGGATCGGTGCACCAAACATCCCAATTACCTTGCAACATATGACCCCTGTGAGTAACCCAAGAGAATGAATTTGATTTTATGTCAGCAACTATGGATTCCAAAGAGGCTCTCTTTCTTTCAAATATCCGGTTGTTTCTTGTTTTCCATATAGTCCATAGCACGGAATAAACAATGAGAGTAATCACCTTTGATTGCAGTGGGGTAAGACGTATATTAGGGGGCAAAATTGTAAGCTCTTTGATCGATGTAACGCGAGTAAAATCATATGAAGCCCACCACGATACCCGATTCCAAATCTCTTTGGCCAAAGCACAACTAATGAATAAATGGACTGCATCCTCAGGCTCCAAAGAGCATATATAGCAGGCCTAAGGCAAATTAGGGACCCCTCTGAGCATAAACAAATTAACTTAAAAGGGTTATTATCAAACCCAAATCCAAACCCCCGTCCCTAACCCCGTATCTCCGGTGAACACTCCGCCTGATTTCCGGCCAGATCCCGATGAATGTAAAAATTTTTTTTAACCATTTTAAACCTGATTTTTTAATCTAAATCATTAGTGTATATGTTTCAGGCCTACGAACACTTCCAAATCATGTATTCACTTCGTTTATCCAATTTTCTTTACCCAAACCATCACCAATAAAACCCAAATTCAATTTAACAATTAAACATCTCTTTCATAGTATTAGTACAACCCAAACTCTTCTATAATCATTACAAACTTAAAACAATAATCAATTTCATCGTTATCTTGATTCATTGTTGTGAAAGTTAGAAATAAGGGTTTGTGGTGTTCGTGGGAAATTGACGAATTAAGGATTTATATCAGAATTTATTAAAATTATTTGAAAATGAATTCAGTAACAAAAATCAAACCCGGTTCAGTGCTATGTGTGTGTTAGGGATCTTGGAGACCCGGGTCCGGACCCGAGTTCGAACCTGACGTCCCGCATCACGTTTTAAACTTTAATTTTTATTAGCTTTTAAATGCTAAAAAATAATAAATGATATAACAAATCATATAAAAATCAATTTTATTAATTGATAAATCACATATTTTTTATAATCAGTTTTATAAATATAAAACTTTTATAAACACCTTTAAATATTTTAAAAATGTGTCTAAACACTTTAAAAATACTTTAAAATGTATTTAAAAACTTTAAAATTATATAAAGAAATTAGAATACATTAAAATGTATTTAATTCTTGTTAGTTTTATATAGTTGTAAGCCTATCAAAGGCCTATTCATTTTAGTTAATGAAAAAAATTACAAAATTGGCAACAAATTGTAAGTCTTGTTCTTTATCTTTGTTCTTCAAGTCTAACTCACTTAATGGGTTACTATAGGAGATTGACCACCTCAAATCGGTCTCTATCGTTTAATAATTTCATTCTCGAAATCGTCACTAAAACCAACCGGCCACCTTTTATCGAAACCGGTGATGTCTCATGAACAATGTGCACAACTACCTTCATTGAAACCGTCACTAAAACCATCTCCGCCTTAAATGGTATTAAACCAAAACCACCTTTTATCGTTGTTGTGAACTCCCCTTCGGCTATGAGTTGTATTGATGGAACTTCAAAGATTGCTTTAATGGGTGTCATGAGCGCCCTTGGTCATGCCCACGTTAAAGTTACGACACAACATAAGCAATATATTAGTGAACACTATTTACATTCAAGAGGTACACAAACTGTTTTTCCATATCCGACCTATGGTGTTAGTGTGGTTCATTTTCAATACAAGTGCTACCCGGAAAAATGCTAGCCACATCAATTGTTAGGGTAGCCAGACGACGTGAGTGGCGCCCACCTTGGTGTGTCATTCAAACTTCATCGCGTGTCATGGTCCGTCTCGAAAGAAGGCCACCTTGGGGAAACGATCCCACCCTTGACAACAAGGACGTACCAAATCTCACGTAACTCGTTGGATGAGTAGTTCATGTAGCAACACAATACGCGTTCACAGTGTACTCTTTAATTGCATTTTTTTTATTAAATTGTTTTACATTTTTGGGTAGTAGGTCAAAAAAGTAGGATATTGGTCATTTTAATTCTTTTAGGTTTCTTTAGTTGTAAGCCTAAAAAAGGCCTTTTCATTTAAGTGAATGAAAAAAATAGAAAACTGGCAACAAATTGCAATTCTTGTTCTTCGTTTTTGTTCTTGGAGTCTGACACACTCAATAGATTACTATTGTGTGAATAATCATTTCGAATCTGTCTCTATCACAAACTCAGATCATCGTATCTTAGTTCGCGATGACGTTTATCCAGTACCTCTTTTCATCTCATCTATGTAGATTATTTCAATCTCAAATATGCATAATTAGATTAATTAAACTAGTTGGAACCTGTGCGATGCGAAGGCAACGACAATTACGTTTGTAATAGCAATAAATATATATATATATCATCGGTAACATTAGTTGTTGGTAGAATCAAAATTTCCAAGATCATCAGCGCAAATCATTTATAACAAAAACAATTTACGCATAAGTTTATATATAATACAAATGAAAAAAATGTGATGATACAAGAACAAAGCTCACTTAATGGTTTATACCTACATTTTACATTTTTATACTCACAACAATGATATGATATATGCTATAATCACAAGTCAATCTAACCTAGCCAGGACTGGAACAATCCAAAGGTGGAATATGATGTGTTGATAACATCTGAGGCAACGTAGGAGGCGTGCACCAAGTAGCGTTGATGATGGAACCTGAACACCGGAGAGGCCACTGGAATACACCGGCAACACCACATAGGGACACCGCTATCTACCGGATTCTCTCTCTATAATCATCGACATGTGAGACCACTGGAGATGGATTTCATCATTTTTTCGTCATATCTAGTGTGCGACAGAAGTTCTTTTTGCTATTATTTCAATTTTTATTCTTCTTATATCTCCATCTTCTTTTTTATTAACAATTATATTGACAATATTGTATGGAACAAATACAATCCATCATGACAGGCAGCTCTTTTTATTTGTGTACCAAAGGTTTTATTTTTTACCTATTGATTCAAATGATGGGTTCGATGGAATAACTTTGCTACTCGCTTTTTATTGAAAAAAATGGATCACATAGAAATAGGAGATGGTCTAACATATATAAATCTGGTAGATTAATGCTTTGATTTAATCATTTTTTATTCTAATTGTATCTATATATCACTTTTCTATTTGGGTCGCTAACTCAACGGCAGAGTACTTAGCTGAGAGATAAATTTTCAAAGCAAGTCATCAAAAATACCTCTTATATTGTTTTACTAGGTTAGAACCCGTGGGTACCCACGGGGTAAAACGACAAAACGTAAAATATTGTTTTAATAGTATTTTCTCACTTATTAACCTTTAATGCTTACAATTATGTAAATATGATAACGGACATAAATTATGTAAATGGTAACATAAAAAAATAGTATGTTGATATAAAAAACGTTGAACTACATATTTCCAAATATTTCCTTATAAACAACATTAGTTGTGTGGTTGGTAACTTTGCCAGTTTTGTCTTGTATAAGAATTTTCAATCCAGCTCTACTTTTAACCCTCGACAATGCGACATAAAGTTGTCCATGTGAAAAAACTGGATCTTTGAGGTATAAGCCAACCCTAGACAATGCTTGTCCTTGACTCTTGTTTATAGTCATAGCAAAACATACCGTAACAGGAAACTGCATTCTCTTGAACTTGAAAGGAATCTTTTTATCAGGTGGTGAAAGACTTAGGCGTGGAATAAAAGTTCTAGTACCAATATTAGCACCCGATATAATCTCTGCTTCAATCACCCTATTACCCAGATAAAGTACACGAAGCCTCGTTCCATTACACATGCCATTCTTTTGATCAATGTTTCGAAGTAGCATTATTGGAACACCAACTTTCAAAACTAATTGATGATTAGGAACACCTGATAGTTTAAGTCCATTCAAAATGTCTGGTGAATAAAGGTTCGCATCAAAAGCTTCTGATACAAAATCAGACGGACAAAATGAATCTGAACTTAAATATTCTTTTTCATCACCGGGGAACATAAACATTATACGATCATTGATATATTGAACAACCTCATTTGTAGGTGCAAGAATAACTATGTCTTGAAAATAATTAGGTTCATGTAACTTATCCAGAATTGAAGGATAAACAAAGTCAATTAAATCAAACACAGGATCTAGAGATTCACTGATTAAAATATCTTTTGGGATTTCAATAATAGACTCACCGTCATTTGGTTTACCAACTTTCCCTTCGCCAATATCTAATAACAATTTAGAAAATTCAGCAGTTTCCATAATGTTTTGGGAGTCAATACCTAAAGAAAACCTCATGTTCTTTGTCAACCTGAGAACTTTGACATTTGGCCATATGTAAGAAGAACATAATGACGCATTAACAATGTCATGTCTGGAACCGTTTTGTACTACAGGAAGAATTTGTAGAAAATCACCACCAAAAACAACAACTTTACCACCAAACATGATATTGGTAGAGCAACTACTACCAGGAATCAAAACGTCGTTCATTGTGCGATTTAATGCCTCAAAAGCATGTTTATGGGACATGGGAGCTTCATCCCAAATTATCAAAGATGTCTTCCTTAATAGCTCTGTAGCATGACTATTTGGCTTAATAAAACACATAGAGTCTTCGTTAAGATTTAAAGGGATAGAAAACCTTAAATGTGCAGTCCTTCCTCTAGTTAGTAATAAAGATGCTATTCCACTTGATGCCACGTTCAAAACAATTTCTCCCTTGGATCTTAATGACGCTGATAAGGTCTTCCACAAATAAGTTTTGCCAGTACCACCATAGCCATATAGAAAAAAAAAACACCTCCTTTTTTTCCTTTAACAGATGTCATAATATTATCATTGACACGTCTTTGCTCACCTGTTAGGGCATTGATAAGACCAGCAACATCAGTTTTAAGAGTGTCAACGTCATAATCCAGCTCTTCAGTAATTAATCTGTTGTTGCAATCATTTACAGTATCCGAATTTGGAAATGGCATTGTAGGAAATTTCTTCAAAGTAGTGTTATTACGAAGTAAAACTTTCTCAATCTCATAAAGAGTAAGGTTCTTGATCTGGTCATCGGTTAGTGATAAATCTACAAAATTATATAAAATAGACTTATTTATCTATATATAGTTAAAAGTTAACTGTTTTTGTAATTTTAATGTAAATTTTATATATATGAGATTATAATTTATGTTGCCCAAGTAATGTGCTTATTTCAAAAATGAAAATTGAGTATGATAAGTTGACAAATAAAAAAAATATATTAAATAATGGAAGGTTGAGGGTAGAAAAGTAACCTGGATTTTTTAGTAGGATTTTTTGTTTGTACAGTATTCCATCGGATAGAATCTCCCATGAATGTTGCCAAACAAATTCTGGTCTAGATAAACTTTCATTGAGCAACATTGTACAAAACAAACCTCGAATAAAAATTCCACTTCCTAACATGCTTGCTTCTTTAATAGCCTCAATATATTCATTATCATCATCCAAAAGACTTCTTTTAAAACATGCTTCCCTAAAACTTTTGCAAATCTCATTACCGACGGTTAAAATCTCAACAAATGAGCGAGGAGCTTTGACTTTGTTCAGCAAAACTCTTAAAAAGAAAGCTTCACCAGCTGAGCTTGAGACCGCGTGAATTCGTCCAATAGAGAAACCTCTTTCCCTTTTGTCCCACCTTTTTTGGTCTGACTTCCAAACAAATTTTGTAGGGAACTCAACATAGGTTAAATCTCTTGCTTCTGGAAATGTAGAATTTGCTTCCATCCACCCTAAAAACATATTAGATGCCACTGATGGTTTGTTTAAAACCTCATCTATGTCGTCATCTACACCATATACCACAGACTGTTGTCCCGGGAGATGGAAAGGCAGTCTTATAACTGAAGGAGTACGATAATGAACATCAAACGAAAAGATACGTCATGTTGCTTCACATGCAGAAATGTATCTACAGTCGTAATATTCTTTAATCTCATCAATATCTTCACTTTTTCCATCCTCACTACCACCCCCGTTCAATAAAAGTGTAGCTCTGTCTGGACCTTTGTTTATGTATTTGAAAAGATACTTTATTGAACCTGCCTGGTTGCACCACTCGACATTTATATGTGCCTGATATCATTTTAGCAAGGTTTTGTTATACGGGACAAAATACCTGTTGTCCATACGAGCATTACTCTTGTAAAGTTCTCTACCTGAATCTCGTCTTCTATACAATGGATAACCACTACTGTCGATGGATGTATGCTCTAAAAATTGCTTTGGGAAATTTTTCGAACACTTACCATCAATCATGCAAGGTGAATTCAAATTATCAGGTCCACATGGTCCGTGCATCATATGTTCCTTTACAAGCAAATAAAGTTCCGGATCTTCGTTTTCATCAGGAATCTCAGCACAAATAACTGGATCAATCTTATCAACGGTAGGAACCTTGTAATCAGGGTGCATAAATAAACACACATGAGCATGTGGTAGACCACGCTTCTGAAACTCAACCGTATAAACAACTACCAAAAAATACATTAGTTTTATGTTTGTTAAAAAATTTTATAAAATATATTTATAAGAAATATTACCTCCAATAACTTTTCCAAGAACGGAATTGTCCTTTAAATCTTTAATAAAAGCATCGAGCTTTATTTTAAATAATCGGCATAAAATGTCTGGCCTATCCTCTGATTTTAAGGTTGTGTCTTTAAGAAATCTCTTGACTTCAGGCCATTTGGGATTACATGTAATGGTTATAAAAAAGTCTGGGTACCCAAACCACTTACATAGTGACATGGCGTCAAGGTAGTTCTGGATCATATATCTAGCTCCTTCAGTAAAAGATGATGGTAGTATCACCTTTGTACCGACACCTGACATCGAAGATACACCTGAACCTTTTATTTGCTTAAGCTTCTCAAATGATTCACAACGAAGGTTTTTTTGGTGACCACAAATGAAATACAATCTTTCACTCTCAATCATAGTGTAAGCATCAACTAAGAACTGTTGAAAAAGACGTTTGGAATTGTGAATAAGTGAAAAAATACATTCCTTGTCTTGAATTCGATAGGCAAAAAACTCTCTCATGGAACAAAGGTTGTGTTTCTTATTTTTTTTAACATCAGAAGGCAAGTCACGATGAGGGGTGTCTACTCGGTAACCATCATATCCAAAGGGAAAAAGCAACGGATATTGGAGCGGAAGATAAGATGGATGAAGCTCGCTAATACGCAACAATTTTCCTGATTGAGTCTGAACCATAATATCACGCCTGTCAGCACAGTTGGTGATATCACCAACAATTAAGCCTGCGACTTCAGAAGATGATGGAAGGTTGTATGTCCTCCCATCCTTATCTCTCTTACCAATTAGTTGCAAATTAAGTTTAACATGAGGGTCATCTTGCAGGGTGTTTTTAGCTGTTCTGTAAACTTTTACAAACGAATTATCACCATCAAGTAAAACTTTAAACTGTTGTATAAGTTCAATATCCATCGTTTTCTCTTTTGCAGATTTCGTTGAGCTGGCACAAAATACATTATTAAAAAAATGTATATTTTATTATTATAAGTTAAAGATGAAAGAAACTTCAAAAACTAAAGCAAGCTGCAAACGTACCTGACAGCACCCTGCCTATTTGATACTTCATTATCATTATCATAGAGTACAATTGAGCGAACTTTGGTGTTGAACCATGTTCCGGAAGCAAACTACCAATAAAGTGATAATTTTGACCACTTAAACGGAATATATTAGGACCCTTCCCTTTATTAATCGACTTGTCAATCTCTCCACCCATAGATGTAAAGGAGAACAAAGAATTTAGACGAGACTGTTGTTTAAAAAGTATTTGCTCTTCTTATCAAGACCAAGAAACAGTTCAATATATGAACTTGTGGGTAGTTTGTAAGGAGGGAGTACAACTTTACCATTACCACAACACATTGAAAAGGAAGTTTTGTCTTTCCCACCTCTAATTGCTTCCGCGTACCACAATTTTGCTTTGCATGAGTTACACACGCTGTGTTGATCATGATGATCCAAATATTCTAGTTTTGAAAAAAATAAATCATTTAGTGTATCTAGTTCAAAATTATAAAAACATTATAAGTTTAATCAACGGGTGGTTTTCACTTAGTATAAATACCTTTACTTATTCCTTGAAAATTATCATCATGTTTTGGTGAAGTCAACTCATGTGTAGGAAACAACGGTATATTCAATACAACGAGATTTAGTCTTCGTTTAGTTGATCGTCTCTCATGTATTTTTGGAGGCCCATATGATGTTGATGGGGCGTTATTATTAGAGTCTACAGATTAGGATAACGTAAAGAGTTGTAAGTAATAATTTTGAATTAAGTCAACGTCATATGAAAATTAAACGTACCGTTTGTTATATTTGATGACGGAGTAACCATGATGGATTGAAGGCTCTTGTTTTGATATTGATTTTGTTGCAATACAGTGGAAGTAAGTTTCACAACTTTATTAGGCTTCATCCTATTTTTATATTGAATATCATTGAACATAGAAACCTTTTCTTTACCCTTGGTCCGACCTAAAAATAAAAAGTTGACATTAGTAAGGCAGAAATGAATAAATTATACAAAATTAAAATATGCATTTAAATCGTACCATTTTTCAAATCTATTTCGATGGTTGAAGGAGATATGGTATTTGCAACATACAAATTATTATACGACATAATGTTTTCCTTTCCTGTGGGCTTATGTTTAACTGGTGTAAGGTTTGTACAGTCAATAATATTTTGATTAATACTCCAAGATGATGGTGTAACCGTATGCAGTGATGATGGTGTTTGAACTATAATAATAAGTATTAGAAGACAAATATGTAAAGGAAAAAAAATTAGTTGATAATATTGAAAATACCATTAGTAATGTCGGAAAATGCCTTTGATCTACTCATATAAGGAGAATTTTCTGCACGATAAACTTTAGGGGTTACAATGGTACCACGAGTCACCGGTATACTTGGGTAGGTTGTAACAGATTTTTGTCCACTTGCACAGCCTGGACATGTTGTATAAATAAATAATATATAAAAATAAAATTTAATTTTACATAGTAAATAAAATTAAAATAAAATTTAGAATCCGTACCATTTGAACTATAAGGGCGGTTGGTATTTTTTCGTGATTCCATGATCCTTCTTCTATTTAAACTGTTATCGAATGCTTGAGTAGCGGCATCAATTTATATTATTTTAAAATAATGTGCTACTATAATCATAATCTTAAATTATAATATAACTGTTTATATAATCTTACTTTGGTCAGATGTGAAAGTGGTGTAGCTGTTTGAAATTCAAGAGTTGACCCGAAAGACTTTCTAGAAATTAAAGAAATATTTTTCATCTTCTTGTTATCAAGATATTGTTTTCTATATAACCTCCTATCCCTTGAAGATGTATGAGAAATGGCATTATGAGAATCTGACAAAAAAAAGTTGTATTTCACTTATTAGTAAAAACATAGCAGAAAATTAGAACAATTAATATAAGATTTATGTACAAATTATTAAATGATTAATAGCAAACGTGTTACAAAAACTTGATCAACATTTGAAATTAAATATCACAAAAGTGTTCACAAAATTTCAAACATTCAATTCAATACATTATAAAAAAAGATGTTCAAACATAAAGTAATAATAGTCAAGCAAACAAAAGCTTGAAAGGAAAAATACGCAAAATGTTTGTTTCATAAAGAAAGTGGTTTATTCCAATTTTCCAACTTAGGAGTTAATAGCTTGCACTTGCCAATTTGTTCTTCAATCACATATTTCTTTGGCTTGGAAGAAGAACCATCAACACTCTCATCAATATCATAAATATCTTTTAAGTTTCGGTTCATTGAATAACGATCTTCTTCAACCAAATCAATTCCATCTCCATCCATTAAACGTTTTCCAAGTGACTTGTCAACCGTTTCATTTGGAGTAGTATTATCATCCATCACCGAATCTCTTTCCTGATTTATTATATATTAAGAGAATATATATAATAGTTGATATAATTGATAGTTTAATTTGTAAAATAGTTAGCCTGGTATATTTTCATGACAATATCATACTTCAAAGAGTCTTGATTAGTAACAACATAGCATTATATCCTTTGATATCTTCAAAATTAGACATATGACATTTTTTTGCTAAAATAAGATATATGTGAACATGTTTAACGTAATAAGCTCAGCCTACTGTTGAGGATGAATGTTTACTTGGTTAGTTTTTGTTTGTAATGCTAAATACTTTTTATATATAAAGATATCAGGGTAATAATAGATAGATCAATTGAAACTTACCGCGTTGTCGGAAGGTGTTTGTTGATCGAGCTCACTGTTTGAATGCCTGTGAGCAGTCGGCGTATCCTCGGCCTTAAATTGAATACAAAAACAGATTCAGATTTAACCAATAATAAGGCATAAAAGTATGAATGTTATTGACCTTACTGTTGATCATAAAGAGAACCAAAATAAACAGCTATAAATCCATGTATGTTCATGAGTAACATGTTGATCATACAAACAATAAAAAACCGCTAAAACCTACTGAAAAGTCTTCAAAAGCAAGTCTAATACAATCAATTCAAAATGTCTGTTTAAACTGGTAATAGAGCTATTATGCTAAAAAGCTTCAAAGAATAATCAATATAAAAATTAACAAAAACTAACAATCAATATAAAAATTAACATGTATGTTACTGATCAAGATATAAACACTAACAAAAACAACAGACAACATGTGATGGCATGGTCCTGAACAACATGTTGATAATAAAGTGAACCAAAAACCTTTTAAAAGTTGGTTTAAATATTTTAATACAATTGTTATATAACAACATGTTATTTAGAAACTACTGACAATAGAATACTGTTAAAAACAACTCTAATACAATCAATTTAAAAGGGTTGTTTAAACTGGTAAGAGAAGTATTATGCTAAAATGTGTAAAAAATAATGATGTGTAAAACTAACAAACTCATAGTTCAATTGTTAACATGTATGAGCTTGAATCGTTATAAGTGAAGGCTAACCACCTTTTTTTAGTTTAATTTGTATACATACCAATGGTTCTTATTAACAAACCTTCTAAAATGTAATGTCGGTTTGGTATCACGTGTCAAGCTTGTGCTTTCTTTTCTGATTATATACATACCCTTCTACCTAATTTAATCGTAACTTTCATAAAAATCTCATGTTCTATTCTTCTTCTTCTTCCTTCTGATATTTCCTCACTTTCGTTGTGCTGTTGTGTTTGTTTTTGTTTGCGGATGTGTGGTTTGTGTTTTGCTTGGTCAATTTCTTCTTCTACTGCGATTGGTGTTACCGATTTGTGCTGCATGTGTGTTTGCGTTGATTGTTAGACGATCGTCTTCGTTTTTGTTTTATTTGTTGTTTGCGCCGTTTCTTTTGTTGTATTGTTGCGATTGGTGTTAAAGATTTGTGCTGCATGTGTGTTGTGACACCCCGCCCGGCGGCGGAAAACACCGGGCGCGTCAAGTGGATTGGATATCAAAAGTACAAAGCACATGGCATCTAAGAAGCATATTTTAATATTATTAAGCATTCAATGTTGTGACGTAACAGGAAATAAATAGTCTTAAAACAGTAATTAAATCCGGAAACAGAAACGTCATTGTTTATTATTTTCTAAGTCCATAGCATCCTACGTGTCACGTAAACGAAACGACTTCAAACGCCACCTGAAATATGAGTAAAATAAGTTAGCTACGGGAATAGCTAGTGAGTAAAAACACAGTAAATAATACATAGTATGAAATCCGAGATCAATGTAAATATGTTGCGCAAGCTCATGTGTACAGCAATTTCGTATATTACTCAACCATGACCAATAGAATCACATAGAAACAAGAACCATTGACCCCGCAGGGTAACCTTTAGCAACAAGCCATGAGAACCACTCATGTTACAATTAATGATAACTGTCATTGAACCGTCATTTAACCGTCTCGATGTGTAAGTTATCAAAAATTGTTTTAGCATCGAAGGGACATAGTAACATAGCAACAAGTATCATAGGATAGTATCTAGTAACCAACACATAGAATCAACAACAAGAATCGCCGGTTTCAAATCACCTAACGTGCCATAAAGTATAGGTGGGTTTGTCAGACCGTTAGCGCTAACATTGTACCGGTGGAAATTACATAATAATACAACTACTTTTAACTAACACACAATTTTGCATCAAGCGGCCGACAAGATTAACACATTTTATGATCTCATTTGAAAATAGAATAAAAAAAAGAAAGAAACCGTAGTATAGTAATAAGAATAATATTTCAGTCTCTAAGCAAAAATAGTAAAATGGGAGTGAGTTTACTCACCTGAACAATAAAGATAATAGCAACGCAAGAAAGTAACTAGAGAGAATCGAGGATCGCCCAGATATTAGAATCACCTAATTAACCGGGAGAACCTAAATTTAGAAACGAAGCAAGTAACGTAATAACTAGAATAAAAAAAATAGAATTTCTAGGGTTTTGGATTTGGGGTTTTAGGGTTTTAAATTATAAATTTGAAATTTGAAATTAGGGTTTCAAAATATAATTTGGGATTTTCTCTAGGGTTTTAAAGTACCAATTGAGAGTTAGGGCTTTAAAATACAATTTGGAGGTTTAGGGTTTCAAATCCAATTTTAGGGTTTTAAAGTCCAAATTGGGGATTTAGGGTTTCAAATCCAATTTAGGGTTTTAAAAATATAATTTGGGAAATTAGGGTTTTAAAGTATCAACTGAAATTTAGGGTTTCAAGGTATGATTTGGGAAATTAGGGTTTTAAAGTATCAATTGAAAATTAGGGTTTCAAGAACCGATTTCTGATAAACGACAACGTTTTAAGTAATATATATATATTTTAACGCATCTTTATATAAAATGTGTAAAATTTATAATAACTCCTTTGTACGACTAGTTTCTTTTTATTGGAATAATATTTATACAAACCTTAAGAAATATATGACTTAACTTAAAAGTAAATAGGTTAAAACATAAAAATTAGATAAAAGTGGTCAATGGGACTCGAACCCGGGTCATCACACACACACTCGTATGACATACCCACTGAACCAAAGACCATTTTTGTTTATTAACTCGACTGTTAAAAGTTTTAATCTTTAATACACAAAGATACCCATTTCCATATAAACCCTAGAATGAAGATCGATCCAATTGATTCAGACCTTTTAATCTCACCCAAATCAACCATAGGGCTTTTAATCTACGTTGAATCACGAGTATTTTGGTATATGAAACTTACTTGATAGATGAAGAAACAAGTTGATGAGAACGATGAACAGAGGCTACGGTTTACGAATCAAAAGTTGGGATTTAGTTGTTCTTGATCAAAATTGGATGAACAGGGAGTGAAAGCAGGTAACTAGGAGCGTGTATGTCAATGGAATTTTGTTTAGATGAACCGTAGATAGTCGAAAGAGTTATGGGTGGGTTACGAATGGAAAAGTAGTTAATTGGATGTTAATTCGGTGTGATAATGTCGATTGGTTGTTATCATCGATTTCAAAACGCACGACTGATCGTTTTGGTTGATGAGATTTATTGAGTTGGTGCGTTATAGATCGTTTTGGTTTGTGGGTTTTGAATCCGGTCATAGATGCGAATTAAAAACATGAAATGAGACGATTAAGTGACGAATTGGACAAGGTATAGTGTTCGAAACATATACACACATATTTTGTATAGGTTTGATTGAGTTTAAAGTGTTAAAATTGATTGAAATGGTTACGCCGGAGATCGGGATATTCCGGCCAAATGGCCGGAATTGAGTTCGTCGGAAAAACGGGGGTCAAAAGGGGTGGGGGCTGGGTAAATTACATATTTACACAGTGGGTCCCTCGAGTTTCAGTTTTGTTTTATATAACTTATTAACTTTTAATTAAAGTTCCAAATGTTGCAGTTTTGACCCAAAGTTAATTATATATATCTTAACTAACTAACTTAACTAAATTGAAACGTAACAATTATACTCGTGACGTTTTTATAGTTTTAGTTCGTTTAAGCCTTTTCGAGGCTATTTCGAGACTTAGGAGCGTTTTCGATTATCATTAATAGTTTTTTTTTTCACGAACTATATATATTTATTTGTATATATATATTTTGAGATTTATTGTTGCACAATTATTTATTTGATATACGTGAACGTTTTGCAACGTAAATTTAATTGAGACGAGAATAACGTAGAATCAATGCGTTTATTCATAATAATATTAATAATAAACGTTACATTTTGAAGAAATAAATACGATTACAATTTAACGGATAACGACTTCGGGTTCGAGTCGGGTATTCGGGTTCGGGTTTGGGGCAGATGTCACAGTCTCCCCTCCTTATAGAAATTTCGTCCCGAAATTTGCTCAAACCGAAGTAGAAGAAGATGAAGCAAAGAGGTGCGGATACTTAACCTTCATTTGGTCTTAAATTCATGTTCACATTTGAGTTTCAACGATTATTAACGATTGGTATCTGATTACGCTCGAGTTGTTTGACATCACGGTCCATAATTTCCAATGGCCGTTCAATAAATTGCATCGATTCATTATATGCACAATGAGATTTTAATCGGATAAGTACTTCTTCAGATTAGAAACATGAAACACGGGATGATCACTGCCCACTTCCGTAGGGCGTTTCATCTCGCAAGAAACTTTTGAGAATTCGATCAATGGAATTGTGAGCATTTTGATTGAGACACGATTTTAAATAACGAGATTAAGAAGTTATTTATTTTTAATTCGCTTTGTCTCATTGAGGATTGTTTATTTAACTCTTTTCACTTATAAGAGTTCGGTTGAACTATTTGTATGTAGATTCGAATAAATTTTATTTGCTACTCAATATAGGAACAAAATAGAATACCAACTTGCAAATGAAATATTTTAAGTATATGGATTTAGAATTATTTAAATGATCATCGAGAATTGTCGTGATTAATAGAATGTTTGAAACGAATTAAGTAACCTTACACATAATTAAGTGGCTTATATGCAATTAGTGAAATGAGTAAACAAATCAAGTGAAAATAAGATGATTAAATATGGCCAGCTACACAAGACAAAACTTACTATGGTTCCCATGCACCAACTTTCATAATTCCGTGTGCACCCGTAATTACTTTAGTTTTTGCATGGTCTCCACAGTTCATTTGATCACGTGCGAGTCAGAAGTACACAACAATTATGGTTAAAAAGATGATACGTATAGGTATTGATATCATACTTGATAGAAATAGTACTTGGGAAAATCATATTAAGATGATAAATAGATTGATGATTCAGAAGAAACTAACGTCCATTAAGTAGACATTGCTGATATAGATAACTTTGTTCAACGATATAGATAGTCAAATCCGAGTACTAAGATAGTAACACTTAAGTTTGTGAAGATCGACTCTATGTGTGTAAGATGTAATTATCTAGGTTTTCTGATATTGACAAGTTCATAAGCATTAGTTGATGGTGCACATGTAATAATATAGTTTATTGGGATCTTTAGAAAAATTAGTTTCAAGAAAATTTGATAATGAGGATAATCCAATTTATAGTTCGAATGAATAGATCACTTAGTTCCAATTGGGTTTAACTTTTAAGGTGTTTGTATTTATATGAGCGTCAGCTTTAGGTAGACCAAATGTGTTGACTATGGAGGTAAACAAGTTTATAAGAGATGATACTGTTTTTATATAATGTAGTTTTAAGAGCTAACTAAAAAGTAGAAAGTTTTGATCTTTACCATAGATAAGAGGATTGATTTGAAAATAAACGACACAATTGAAGTTATAAGTACTTGATATTGGAAAACAGAAGACATGGTGTTTGTTGCAAGTCTTTGTGTCATATTTGAGAAAACGGGAAAATGTTTGTGTAAATATTTGACCGACGTTAGAATGACCAATCACTTTTTAAAGAAATCATTTATCATGAAATTTATATGTACATATATCTATTTTGTTCAACGATATAGATAGTCAAATCCGAGTACTAAGATAGTAACACTTAAGTTTGTGAAGATCGACTCTATGTGTGTAAGATGTAATTATCTAGGTTTTCTGATATTGACAAGTTCATAAGCATTAGTTGATGGTGCACATGTAATAATATAGTTTATTGGGATCTTTAGAAAAATTAGTTTCAAGAAAATTTGATAATGAGGATAATCCAATTTATAGTTCGAATGAATAGATCACTTAGTTCCAATTGGGTTTAACTTTTAAGGTGTTTGTATTTATATGAGCGTCAGCTTTAGGTAGACCAAATGTGTTGACTATGGAGGTAAACAAGTTTATAAGAGATGATACTGTTTTTATATAATGTAGTTTTAAGAGCTAACTAAAAAGTAGAAAGTTTTGATCTTTACCATAGATAAGAGGATTGATTTGAAAATAAACGACACAATTGAAGTTATAAGTACTTGATATTGGAAAACAGAAGACATGGTGTTTGTTGCAAGTCTTTGTGTCATATTTGAGAAAACGGGAAAATGTTTGTGTAAATATTTGACCGACGTTAGAATGACCAATCACTTTTTAAAGAAATCATTTATCATGAAATTTATATGTACATATATCTATTTTTTCTTACAAGATACTAGGGGTGTTCATGGTTCGGTTTAAAACCGTGAAACCGGCCAAACCGGTCATCGGTTTGGCTTCATGGTCGGTTTTATTTTTAACTTTCGGTCGGTCGGCTTCAAAAAATTGAAACCGTAATGAACGGTTTGGCTTATGGTTTTTACCAAAAACCGGTCGGATAAAACCGGACCGGACAGTAGGATTTAAGTATTTTAAAATTATACATTTTTTATATTAGATATATAATTATTTATAATATTTCATATTATATATTAGACCGAACCATGCCTGGTTCATGATGTTTTTGAATTGCACATATGGAGCTTAGAACTTTTGGACAGTAGGCGATAAAGGTGATTAGGTTGTTTGTTTTGACCTGATTTGTTTTGAACACTTAATTACTTTTAGCTTCTTTGTGTATTTTTGCAGTTTATTCTAAGCTCGTATTAGAATTTTGTACTTATTATGTGTGATAGTCACTATGTATAGGTTGGACTCACCGGCTTGTCGGTGTTACTTTTGTATGTATTTTGTATGTTATTATAAGCTTTTGTACTAGCGAAACTATGGGCGAATCTATTGATTCGCCCGTAGCTCAGTTTAGCGTCTATGAGGTTCTGACTGAGCGAACCTAATTGTGCTCAGCGAACCTGTGTTGGTTCGCTGGATAGATTCGCTAGAGCGAATCTATCAGCGAACCTAACACTGCTATATATTGTAATCTTATCCTCACTTGAATAGAACTTTTGCACATCTTTTACCAAAGCTATTATTCACTGATTGTGTTGTGTAATCGTTCAATCTGAGGTGCTAGGAGCATATTCTACTTATCTTTGTAGCTTATATACCTCATTTGTGTGTGTAATCTTGTTATTGGGTTGTTTGGATATTATACACTTTGTTCTTCAAGCCTTGGATATTTTTGTGTTAAACAAGTCATAATAGCACTGAAATCACGATCGTTATGGACCAACAATATGGTATCAGAGCCTTAGTGCTCTTGATTGTTTGATTCTAGTGATTTTTATGTTGATTTTGGGGTTTTTGGGTCAAAACTCTACTTGATTCTGTTCTAAGCTTGTTTTGGTGTTTTTGAGTTGTATTTTGCTCAAGTACTGTGTTATTTGGTCATAGGAAGCTTTTAAAACAAACGTGTATGCAAATGGTTAAGTTTTGAAGGTGTTTGGGTTGTTTTCGTACTGTTACAGGCTGGTTTGTTATCCAGCGAATCTATCTGTTCTTCCAGCGAATCTAAGTGTTCTTCCAGCGAATCTATTTCAAATTCTTGGACTGTTGGTTTGTGTCTGAGCTAGCGAATCTGATATTCCATCGAACGAAAGTTCACTGGTTTTGCTAATTGTGCAAGCGAAACTGCTGCCAAAATCAGGCGAGCGAAACTGTGTTTGCTTGTCTAGCGAATCTGTGATCAGCGAATCTTCCAGCGAATCTGCCGTGTTCTTTTAGCGAATCTAGTCAGCGAACCTATTTATCTTCAGCGAATCTATTATCTGTTCAAAATTATGACTTCATCAACACTGAATATGAATGATCTGGATAGCGTTCAACCTAACAGGCCACCGAGGCTTGTTAGTGGTGAAAACTTTGAAGACTGGAAAAGATGTTTGAAAGCCTTTTTCTATTATACCGACTACAATCAATGGGAATCTATCGTAAATGGTCCGCACGTGCCAACAACAGTTGAAGGAACTGTTACTTCAACAAACACAAATCCAAGCACTTTTACTGAAACAGATATCAAGTTACTAGATCGAGACAAGAAGGCACTCGGGGCATTAATACTTTGCTTGCATCAGGATATCTTCAACAGGTTTGCTGAACACACAACAGCAAAAAGCCTATATGATGCATTATGTGAATTTTATGATGGCAATGAGGATCTGAAACTTGATAGAAAAGCTCAAGCTGAAAAGGAATTCAACTCTTTCGTAGGATATTCACAAGAGAACTTGACTGATATTACAAATCGATTCTTATCTGTGTCAAGTAATCTGAAGAAGTATGATGATAAGCTGGGCAATCATGAACAAGTCGCAAAACTGTTAGATTCTCTTCCTCCTCAATGGAGTCTTCAAATCAAGCTGTTGAAACAAGAAAGAAACTTTCCTGACTACAAACTGATGGACGTTATCAACAAGCTGAAGTCTTTCGACCTTGATGTGAAGAGAAGGGAATATAATCAGTCAATGATGGTTCCAAACATTCCTTCTCAAAATGCTGCACTTATTTCATCCGCTGCAAACTCATATATATACAGTGCTGCATCTAGAGGATCATCAAGTCATGTGTCTACTAAATCTGCTGGTGCACCCTCAAATGTTGGTTCAAGCTCAAATGCATCAGTCACCACTCAGATTCCATCTGACACCATGGCCTTATTTGGAATGTTTGTGCACAGTTATGAAGCTCTTGTTGCAGGTGAGTTAAAAGGGAAGGGTATGACTGTAGAAGATATGTATCAAGTGGATCCGGATGATCTGGAAGAGACAGACATCCAATGGCAGATGGCTATGCTCACTCTTCGTGCCAGACGATTCATGGAAAGAACCGGTAGAAGAAACTTTGGAAATCAGGGACAGAATGGTAAGCTGGGGTATGACTAGGGGTGTCAATTCTCGACACGACACGAAACACGACCCGAACACGACACGAAAGTAATCAGGTTTTGGGTTGGCAAATATAACCCGTTTAAAAATACGGGTCATGTTAGGGTCGACCCGTATAAAAACGGGTCATTTTTGGGTTGAAGAATTTAAAAACGGGTTGACCCGCCAACCCGTTTAGGTTTCAAAATTAGTTCATCTATTTTTTTCTTTTCTAAAAATGAGTCTTAAGTTACTTTTATCTTTAGTATTTGTACTCAAAATAAAAAAATTCATTACCACTTAAGTTTTTACCTTCACATTTTCAAAGTTAAGTATTTATTATTGTTTTTCTTTATTATAAATAAATTTGATTTGAATAAGATTTGAAGTAAATATAAGGTTACTTATAATATTTTTTAAATAAAACCCAATATACCTATTTGTTATACGTAAAATCACATATTAAACATGTTTCTATTAACCGACTTACACAACAACTAACTTATAACTCGCAAATTTATTAGGTTCATTTGATAAAATGGGTTAAACGGGTCATATTTGGGTTGACCCGAATTTATGTTATCCGGGTTAGGGTTGACATTTTTGACACGAATAGGAATATGGGTCGGGTTAGGGTTGCATAATTCAACCCGTTAACCCGCCAACCCGCGGTCCTTCAACCCGTTAACCCGCCAACCCGACACGATTGACACCCCTAGGTATGACAAGGGAAAATTACGATGCTATAACTGCAAACAATTGGGCCACTTCAAGAAAGGGTTGAGGAAGCAAAGTCAAAGAATGAAACTGCACTGCTCACCAACTTTGATTGGAGTGCTGAAATTGAAGAAACCAAGGAGGAGATTAACCATGCCCTTGTTGCTGAGATTGCTGAGTTTGATGACAACGATATAAATCTCTTTGATCCGTTCAAAGAATTTTATGGAAAGGATGAGGAAGAGAAAGTGGAGAATGTTGATAAAGTTCAATCAGATGTTATTGCTCAAGGGCATCTGAATCATTCAGGGTTGGTTTGTGAAGCTGCTGTTAATGAAGTGAAGCATGAGGAGGAGTCAAAGCTTAGCTTGGAAGAAATGATTGAGAAGGCAAGGCTAGATGCAGTTGATGAATTCAAAAGAAGCACTCCCTACTGCCAGTGTGATCGTGCTCTGGCCGCCGAAAAACTGGTAATTGGTCTCCCTTACGATGTTATTGAAGATATGTGTTCATCTGCTTGCAAAATTCGTTTAATTGGCATATACAAAGCTAACAAATTGTTAATGTCAAACGAAAACGAATTAAAAAGGACTATCAAAGAGCTTAAATTAAGTGAATCAAAATATTTTGTCAAATTAAGAGAAGCTTTAAAAGAAAATGAACACTTAAAAAGAACTCTTTTGGAAAAGAACTGTGAAATTAACTACTTGACTGAGCAAGTTACACTTGCTGAATTTGAAGCAAGAAAACTTAAGAATAAATTGCAGCAGTGGACTATATCTGGTATGAAAAGGGAGGAACTCTGCAAGAAACAAAGGGGGGCCAGAGTTAAGACGGGTTTGGGTCTTAGTAACAATGAAACATATGCATATCCTCCACCGAGTACTTTCTGTTACTCTCCTACACCTATTCCTCATCCCTTAAATGAGTTAATTCAAGAGATTATACAGAATGATACTGACAGTTCCATTGCAGGTTTAAGTGAAGTAAATCTTAAGGAAGTTAGAGAGGATTACGCATATGGTGGGAGTGTTGGGCTCGGTTGTTCTGGCAGTAGTGATTGCAGTAGTTCTGATTCCAAGAAGTCTTTTGAAGACATTAGTTTAATCAATTCTGTTTGTAGTAATGTGTCATTTTCAGACAATTCCATGTTTAATAGTAATTTAGGGTGCTCTACTTCAAACCCTAATGTGTTGAATGATGATTTGATTGAAAGTGCGTGTGTGAATGACAAAGACAATCTTTCAGGTCATGTCTCTGAAAGTCAAACCAAAACAAACTGTTTTCAAAAGTTCTTCACTCATCAAATTCCATCTTTCACACCAGTGAGAATTTCAAAACCAAAAGACAAGGAATCATCTTTTTCATACATTCTTAAACCAAAACCTGAATCTGATAAAGTTAAAGTCACAACAGCTAAGTTAAAAGAACTCTATGACACTTACAGTGACTGCAACTCTCAACTGTCTGAATGTGATGAGGAAATTGAAATGGATAAAATTCCTGTTAACAGAGTTTCCAAAACTGGTTTGAAGTCTCATTGTTTTAAATGTGGAATTACTGGTCATACTGTCAAGCAATGCCCTAAGTTAATCCAAAATAGCTCAAAGCAAAAATCTTTCGGAAAAAGATTAAACACATTTGTAAATAATTTCTTTTGCAATTCTTCATCTGCTCCAACACCCAAGTACACAAAGGCTTGGGTGCCAATTTCATAGGTCTAACTTTTCATTTTTTTTAATAAATGTCAGGAACATTCAAATGCCGTTGTAAATAGTCATTGGCATATTGACAGCGGATGTTCCAGACATATGACAGGGTTGAAGGACCTCCTGACTAACTATAGGATCATAAATGGTGGTTATGTTGCTTTTGCGGGAGACAAGAAAGGCGGCAAGATGATTGGTCAAGGAGAAGTCTCAAATGGCTCACTTACTTTGGAAGACGTCAACTATGTTCCTGAATTGGCATTCAACCTTCTCAGTGTATCACAAATCTGTGATAAGAATATTCCAGTGATGTTTCTTCCAAATGAATGCTTATTCTTGAAGCCAGAGTTTACTATTCCCGAAGATATGGTGATCATGCGAGCTCCGAGACGAAATGACACCTATATGCTGAATATGGGATCACAGGAATCAAATTCCACCGTGACCTGTCTCCTGTCTAAAGCTTCATCTTTTGAATCGTTTCTGTGGCATAAACGTTTAGGGAACATTAATTTTAAAATTCTGAATAAATTGGTTAAGAACAATTTGGTTAGGGGTTTACCACTCAAAGACTTTTCAGTGGTTGAGAAATGTATGGCTTGTGCTAAAGGAAAACAGCACAAAAAGCCACATAAACTTAAAATTACAAATTCCATCTCAGAACCCCTCGAATTGTTACATACTGATTTATTTGGTCCAATAAGTGTCAAATCTATAGCTAAAAAGTCTTATTGCTTGGTTGTCACAGATGATTACTCTAGGTACACCTGGGTGAGATTCATGGCAAACAAGAGTGAGACTGCCGAAGAATTGATGAAGCTGATTCCTCTAATCGAGGTTCCTGGAGAGAAGAAGGTTCAAGCCATCAGAAGCGATAACGGAACTGAATTCAGAAATCACATCTTCAACTCCTTCTGTGAACAACGGGGTATTCTCAGACAGTTTAGTGCCGCCCGAACACCACAACAAAATGGTGTTGCTGAAAGGAAGAATCGAACCCTTGTGGAGGCCGCTAGAACTATGCTGATTGAGTCAAAGCTTCCAATTATTTTCTGGGCTGAAGCAGTTAATTGTGCAGCTTATGTTCTTAACAGGGTACTGATTGTCAAAGAAAAGATGAAGACTTCATACCAACTGTTTCGAGGGATTAAGCCGCTGATTGATTTTCTGCGCCCCTTTGGATGTTCTTGCACTCTTTTGAATACTCAAGATCAGAAGACGAAGTTTGGTGCTGTCTCTGATGAATGCTTCTTTGTGGGCTACTCGAACACACAAAAGGCGTATCGTGTTTACAACAAGCGAACGCGGATTGTGCAAGAGTCCTACTATGTTGACTGGCAAGAGTCAAACACTACCAGTATTGGTAGTGAACCGGCCTGGTTTTATGATGCCACCACTATTTTCAAATCATTTAATCTTCCTGACTCTGACGATGATGACATCATTCCACACACATCAGTTTCTATCTTTAACCATCCACCTCAACCACAACCACAGCCTTCAGCTACACAACTACCTCCCACTTCCTTTGATATTCCACCACCTCCACCACCTCAAACTGCTCCAACTTCTCCATCAGATATCCCATCCTCATCCACTACCATTCAATCATCTACCACTAATACAATTCCTTCAACTTCACATACTACACCTTCACAACCATCTAATCAAACACCATCAAACGAACCAAATCCTTTACTCCTCAACACTGACTTCAAAACCTTGAAAAACCATCCTCACGATTATATCATTGGATCTATTACTGATGGTGTGCGGACTCGGAGTCAGAGTGGTTTGATTAATGAATGTCTGTATGCTGCCTTTCTGTCTCAAGTTGTTCCAAAAAATTATAAACAGGCACTTGAAGATCCTAGTTGGGTGGACGCCATGCAAATGGAACTGCAGCAATTCAGGAAGCTTAAAGTTTGGGAACTGGTTGATCTTCCTCCTAATAAGTGTCCTATCGGCACCAAGTGGGTTTTCCGAAACAAGCCTGATGATCGCGGTGTTGTTATCAGAAACAAGGCGAGATTGGTTGTTCAGGGATTCGCACAAGAGGAGGGGATTGACTACACCGAAGTTTTTGCTCCAGTCGCTCGCCTAGAAGCCATCAGAATCTTTCTTGCTCATGCTGCGAACAAAAACTTTAAAGTTTATCAGATGGATGTGAAATGTGCATTTCTATATGGAGATATCGATGAGGAGATCTACGTATGTCAACCACCAGGTTTCGAGGATCCTGATTTCCCGTCAAAGGTTTACAAGCTTGATAAATCCTTGTATGGGCTGCATCAAGCTCCACGTATCTGGTATGAAACCTTGACACAGTATCTTCTCAGCAAAGGTTTCTCTCGTGGAACTATAGATATGACACTGTTCAAGAAAGAGGTGAATGGCGAGCTGCTGATCGTTCAAGTGTATGTTGATGATATCATTTTTGGTTCGACTAATGAAGGGTTGTGTAGAGAATTTGAGAAGGTAATGATGGATCGTTTTGAGATGACAATAATGGGGGAGATGTGTTTCTTCTTGGGGCTGCAAGTGGAACAAAAGCCTGATGGCATTCTTATCCACCAAGAGAAATATATCAAAGAAATCCTCACGAAGTTTGGCATGGATGATTCTTCTCCTGAATTGATTCCTTTTACAGCTCAAACATGCGTTACTTCCGATGATAATGGGAATCCTGTGGATGCTCATCGGTACCGCTCGATGATCGGATCTCTCATGTATCTGACTGCAAGCCGACCAGATATAACATTTGCTGTGTGTTACTGTGCGCGTTTTCAAGCCAACCCAAAAGAATCACATGAGAAAGCTGTTAAACGCATTTTTCGCTACCTTAAGGGTTCCTCTCGTTTGGGACTTTGGTACCCAAAAGGTGGGAACTTTGATTTACATGCTTTTTCTGATAGTGATCATGCTGGTTGCAGGATTAACAGGAAATCAGTCACTGGCGGATGTCAATATCTTGGAGAATGCCTTGTTTCATGGCAAAGCAAGAAGCAAACAACCGTCTCTCTGTCCACAGGAGAAGCAGAATACATTGCTGCGTCAAGTTGCTGTTGCCAAGTGTTGTGGATTCAGCATCAGATGATGGATTATGGCATCAACTTCCTTCATACGCCACTATTCTGTGATAATGAAGCTGCTGTTGGAATCGCCAAGAATCCTATTCATCACACTCGCACCAAGCACATTGAAACAAGAATTCATGCAATCCGGGATGCACAGGAAAAGAGGTTTATTGATATTATTCCTATCGAAACTCGAAAGCAAAAAGCTGATCTTTTCACAAAAAATTTTGACAAACCACGTTTTTATGAACTGATCTCCATGCTGGGACTTATATCTTTTTGAAAACCTTTTTCTGTGAAAATCCATTTGTAAATATGTAAATAATCTTTTTTTCCCCTTTGAAAATTCCGTGGGTCACTCTAATTCTTCGCTCCTTTACTTTATTATATTTTATTTTATCTTCTTTTATTTTTCTTTTAACTCTGTATATATATATTAAAAAAATCTGAAAAACAAAAAAAATTTCTTATTAGACGGCTTTTATATAGAAATTTTGGGGGAGATATAAAAGATTAACTATTTATAGTTTTTCAAATTTTGCTATTTCAGGATCTCCGTTTTGTTTGATGTTGAAGAGTCGCTGAAGGAGGTCAGAAGCATTGCGTTTGGGATATGTCAGATAGGCTCAGCCCGAAAACGAAGTAAACAGTGATTGTGCAGCCAAACATAACGCTCAAGATCTCGACAACAAGGATTATCTCCTTGACATGATTGGATTGCACAAAGATAATGGTTCTGTCAAAAATGGGTTGAGAGCGTCAAATCTTTGCCTTGATTTCCCTAAACATCCCAAATCACCCTCGCCCTATCCCCGAATCGAGTTTCTAGTATGCAAAACAAATAAAATAAAAGGCTGCTAGTGATGCTCTTCGGAAAAGCCTCTGAGTGAGTTACTCGTTAACTCCTCAGAACGTATTGAGTCAAGTGCTTAACTCCTCTGCTATACGGAAGTATTGACCTGGAGTTGGTGGATCTTCTCTGCTATACGGAAGTATTGACCTGAAGATTCACCGAGCATGCTCAAATGTTTATCTCCTCTGTTATACGTCAGTATAGACCTGGAGCTCTGAACTATTTGAGTTTCCCAAATAATAAGTCGCATTGTGTTCAAAAGAATCAATTGCTGACAAGCTCCACTCACAATGAAAAGATGCAAAATTTGCACAAGTGTCAAAAGAAGCTTATGCATTGGTCAACATTCAAAAGTTGATCTTTGAAATTCAAGCAAAGTCAATCATATTGCTCAGATATACCCTGATGACAGAACTTGTTCTTTTTACCTAAATGTCTGTGGGGACCGAGTTGTCTGAGCTTCTTCAATCAAACCATAAACATGATAAAAGAAGCTGCTGATCTCTTGTTGAAAGGACTAAGGCATGGGTTTAAATGGACAAACATATCTGCAATCCCGCCAATCGATGATTCTCCGGATTCTGCTCAAAACATCATGAAAAATATATATCCTTATTAGCGTTTAAAATTCCTCTCTGATAGTTTACTTTATTTTATTTTATTTTATTTCATTTTTTTTCTCTTCTATCTTGTTATTTCTAGTATCTTTAAAACCATATCTGTTTATATTTATTTTTGGGGCGTTGAAATCGTGGGACGTTTTCACGGATTTACAAAGTTTTAAAATTTAAGAAAATCCAAAAATATTTTAATTTGTGTGCGAGCGAACCTGCTAGCGAACCTACAGGTTCGCCCAAATCTCAGGTTCGCCCGCACCCCTTTTTGCACCGCGCCGAAGGCAGTTTTGAATTTTGGTCTTCTGGCGAATCTAAAGTTCGCTGGACTGTCTGCCAGCGAACCTATGTCTGTATATATAGGCTGTGACAGCGAAGTTTTTCAAAACATTCGCTGTCACCACTGTAGCAAAGTTTTTCAAAAAATACCAACGGCCGTTCGTTCGATCCTCACTATTTCCCCGATTTTTCACTTATTTACACTGCGTTTTGGTCTGGTATGTAATCGTCCTCATCCTAATCTCTATTTTAACCTCTTAATCGCACCATAATCCTGTTTAATCTGTCGGCCTATGATTGTGTGTTGTTTAAATGACTGATTTTGTGTTAGTTGTTAAGGTTTTACTTCATAATAGCCTCGTTTAATGGTTATGTTACTTGTTTGTTGCTTTGAATGCTTGATAATGTTGTACTGTATGTGATTAAGGCCATTTTTCAAAAACTAGGGTTTCCAGCGAACCTATGTGTTCGTCTGGCGAATCTGAACGAAAGTTCAAAACTTCGAGCGAACCTATGTCGTTATGCTGCCCGCGCAACAACATAGATTCGCCCGACTGTTGCTAGCGAACCTATACATTCGCTCGACCAAAATGACTGATTTTTCATGTCAGCGAATTTATAGGTTCAGGTGCCAAAATCTCAGGTTCGCTATACCAGCGAATCTAAATTCCAGCGAACCTATTAATTAAAAAAAAAAAAAAAAAAAAAAAAAAATTTCGTTTCTAATCAATCTCCGTTTATTTTTCAGGCACAATGTCGACTTTATTCTTCGAAAGAAAGCACAACATGTGTGCTTTACTTGACGAAAATCATGAAAAGGCCGGCAGCTATAGAGATTCTATCAAATGGCTGAAATCTTCTCACATACATTACGCCATATCTCACTCACCCACCATATATGAGCTGCACGTTCGGGATTTCTGGCGAACTGCGGTAATGAACGTGTCGGTACAGCCGTCACGTATCTGTGCCAAAGTCAGTGGCTATGACTTGGAGTTTACTGAAGCCGATCTGGCTAGAATCCTGAGGTTAGAAGAGGATGTAGGAGAGGAGGTGAGTATGACCGCTGAGGAAGTGTACAGAGCATTCCGGACTGCTGGGTATGAGGGTCCGATGCCCGGCGAGAAGAAAATGGAATTTGTGAAATCCTATTTGATCCAGGACTGGAGGTACATTGCACACGTGTTTATCATGTGCCTGGATCATAGGAAAGGGGGAACCGACGGACTGAATCTGGATTGGGCACGAGCTATGGTGCTGTTTTGCCGGGGGCAAAAAGCCAATCTCGCGAAGCTGATCTTCAACTATCTTCTCGAGAACATCCACGCTACCAAAGGCATCAAATGGTTAATGTATTCCAGGTTCATCCAAATGATTCTGAATGACAAGTTGCCTAATCTGCCAGTTGTAGGTAACGAACTGAAAATATGGGAAATGCATTCGAGAATCTTCAAGGACTGTAAGGCGTTAAGATCAGATTGCGTTGGTAGGATGTCGTTTTTATGGGAAAATATGTATCCGGCTGAAAGATGGGTACAAATTCAAAGGCTGATTGAGTCTGAAAGGAAAAGGGGTGGAGAAAATATAGAGATTGTTGAGAAGAAGATGAAGAAACGGAAAGCTTACGCCAAGGAAAAAGATTATTCATTCGATCGAGAGGTTGATGAAATACAAGCCGAGATTGATGCTGGTAGGGAACAACGAACAAAGAGGAAGTCGGACGCTCAAACTGAAACATCAAAGAAAGCAAGGCATGAGACTGGCGGTACATCGGGTGAATCAGTGGGTGAATTAAAGGGCCAGATTGAGAGTTTGAGGGGAGAACTGGTAGAGCTGAAAGGCAGATATGAAGAACTGGAAAAGCAGGATGCTGAGAAATCAACTGTTATATACGAGATGGGTCGAATGATGAAGGACCAGCAGTGTCTGATTGTGAGGATCTTCAAGGAACTAAATAGTTTGAAAGAAAAGGAAGGAACAGAGCCTGCAATGACTGAAGCGGAACTGAACTCCTTAACGGATGCTGCAAAGTATCCGTTAATGGATGTTGATTTTGGAGACAAAGGGAAGGCCAAAGAAGCTGAGGAGGTGTTTGATGAGGAAATGGGGATTAATCTGGATATTTTTGAAGGAGATGAAGTGGTCGGTGGATCTGGTATGGATTACACTCTGATTGATGAACCGGAGATTGATATCAATGCTGATAGTGAGGAGGATCTAGAGGATGAGCCGGAAACGTATAAGGTAGAAGAAAAAGGGGTCAGCTATCAGTTTGAGCATGTTGAGCTAGACAAATCTGAGTGGTTCCGAAAGGAAGAAGAAGCTGTACCCGAAGTGCCGATATTTCAACACCTAGATGAACCCAACACCAAACAGCTAGATAGGCAGGTCATAGCATGGAAGTACAATAGTTTGGTGGATGCTTATATGATTAAAAGAAGGGGCGGTGACATTTCATATATCAAGAACCGGAAGCACTTTGCCACCTTGCCTCGATGGGATTTGAGGAGGTTGGCTGATCTTCCATTGATTGTTAAAGAAGATAGCGGGAGGGCCTGTGCGTTCGAGGTGACTATCAGGGAGGCCGCAAAGACAAATTTTGCTGAGTTTGGATACCAGAAGCCGAGGAGAATGAGACAGAAAAAGGATAGACACTGGGTATCGTGGAAGGGTAAGATTGTTCTGAAGATCGAAGCACCGAAGGTTATGACCAGAGTTAGGGTTCCTGACACTCAGCCACCCAGGCTGCAGGATTTCTTTAAATGGTTCTACGATAACAGCACGGGTGAAGCTATTATCAGATTACAAGGAGAAGATCGTCCTGAAATCAGACTGTTTGACCCAATGGAGATCTTTTCTTTCTGTGATGAGGATCTGAAAGTGTTGTGCGAGAATAGAATAAAGCACGGGGCTGGAGATGATACTGCTACTGAAGCGAACCTGTTTGTGAAGGTCGCAAACAAAGCCCGGGGGATTCGTGCTGAACTCAAAAGTGTGAATGAAAGGCTAAGAAGAACCGATGATCAGCGTATGGATATGGATGACCTAACTAGACAGCTGGATCAATCGATTGAAAGAAGGTTCGAGAAACCAGTGGAAGTGATTGATTTGGAGGTTACGGGCGAGGAGCATATAGTAGAAACTTAGGCGGAGACGACAGTTCAACATATGCCTGATACTGAGGTCGCAGATACAGAATTTGTGGAATCAATGCTGAATTTGAGTGAGGATGAGGCAGGATCAGAAGATGTTACAAATCCTTTGGCCGGTATCGAAGATAGGGCAGGAGCTTTTATTGAAAACCTTTGAAGCAAAAATAAAGACGGAGCTTAATCAGAAGACTTCCCCAGGTGAGGTCCAACCTAGGGGGAGTATTGATAGTCACTATGTATAGGTTGGACTCACCGGCTTGTCGGTGTTACTTTTGTATGTATTTTGTATGTTATTATAAGCTTTTGTACTAGCGAAACTATGGGCGAATCTATTGATTCGCCCGTAGCTCAGTTTAGCGTCTATGAGGTTCTGACTGAGCGAACCTAATTGTGCTCAGCGAACCTGTGTTGGTTCGCTGGATAGATTCGCTAGAGCGAATCTATCAGCGAACCTAACACTGCTATATATTGTAATCTTATCCTCACTTGAATAGAACTTTTGCACATCTTTTA
Source organism: Tagetes erecta (assembly GCA_030867185.1). NCBI lineage: Eukaryota > Viridiplantae > Streptophyta > Magnoliopsida > Asterales > Asteraceae > Tagetes > Tagetes erecta. The sequence continues at coordinate 7,275,014 of CM061487.1, forward strand.
CCAAAGCTATTATTCACTGATTGTGTTGTGTAATCGTTCAATCTGAGGTGCTAGGAGCATATTCTACTTATCTTTGTAGCTTATATACCTCATTTGTGTGTGTAATCTTGTTATTGGGTTGTTTGGATATTATACACTTTGTTCTTCAAGCCTTGGATATTTTTGTGTTAAACAAGTCATAATAGCACTGAAATCACGATCGTTATGGACCAACAATGTGTTTATTTGGTGTGTATGTTTTTTAACAGCATTTAATTAGGTGTTGATATTTTTGACATCTTATATTAGCACAAAGATGAACATGTATAGTATACAAGCCCAATATAGGCCCAAACCGTGAAACCAAACCGGAGCCAAACCGTTAGTAACGGCTTGGTTTGGTTTGGTTTGTGTTTTCAATGGTTTGGCTTCGGTTTTCGATATACAAAAACCGTACTAACGGTTTGGCTTACGGTTTGATCAAAAAACCGTCAAAACCAAACCGTGAACACCCCTACAAGATACTAATACCAAAAGGTTATTGAAATTCTGTTTGTTTTTTTTAAATATATATGTATATACATTTTTGTTTGGAAAAATAAGAAAATTATTTTAATAGAATCGAATACCGTTAGTTTTACAAAGTCCATTGATTATACGTTGTGTTAGAGTGACGAGTTTATAAATGAAACACATTGGGTTTGGATTAGTTCATGAAGACTAGTTGCGTAAGATTTCGTTGGTGGTCATATGTATAGATGAAAACATTTAGTTGAATGAGTTTGAGAATAGTTGTGTAGTGAGTTCTTGTTAGATTTGGATAACGAATTCATGGATAGTATCGTGTAGCTGATTAACGAGTACATATTTTGATGTTTAGTTCATAATTTGATAGTAGATTTATCGTTTTAATGATGGATTAGAAATTAGATTAGAATCTTGTAGTTAGATGAGTAGTTTGAATCTATTTGAGTGTAGAAGTCAAGTTGAAATATTTCGAGGGTAGACGTTCGATTCAAATACATTAGCTTATAAGAATAGCAAAATCCGTTAACTCTTATTTAGTTATGGAATTTAGCCATGACTATAATTTAGAAATCATAACGAACCTTTGATTGGTGAGTCGATAATTGATTTAGGATTAGAAATACGACTTAGAGTTCGGTAATTGATATATGCATGATCTGAAATTTTGGATAACTCGATTGGGATATGTCTTAGTTTTGATTTGAAATGTTTGGTTTACAACGGTGTAATTGTGTTATATGGATATAAGCTAGCGAGTATATCGCATAAGTATTATTGTAGCTTAGAAACAAACGGAATATATGATGAAACGTAGAATAACACGGTTTTGTAGCAACATCTTTGATCGATAGAAACATCCGATGTAATAATAGCACCTCGTTCCAGTTAGAATATCATAGAATCTTTTAAATATACCATAGAAGATCACGTAGAAACTTTAGAAACTTTAGAAATTTCGATTAAATGAAGTAGTGATAGTACTTAGAACATCATAGAATCCTTTGAACATATCATAGAAAATCACTTAGAAACTTTAGAAACATTAGTAAATGAAGTTGGAATTTTATTTGAATCAATATAAAAATTCATAGAAATAATTATAAATCGTAGGAATGAAAATCATAGAATCATTAGGAAAATGAAATTTCAACGGCTTAGGAGTGTGTCTTGGTTTTGGACACTAATGACTTATCAAAGTGTTAAGTTCGTTTTCAACGTATTCGAGAAAGCATGCTTTAGCCGATAGGTTCACACTCATCTCGTACATCCCCAGGTAAGCATACAGGTCTCTTAAAGAGATTTATACGAAATGCTTTGCCTTAGACAGGATGTCCGTGATACAGGCGTTCCCCCTTCCGGATTGCACACGTTCCCACGTTTTCAAACTTACTTAAGACGATGACGAGATTTCACAAAGAGAAGATCCCAATCATGCAGACGAGTCTCTTGTAGCTCCTTCGCGAAATCGGATAAGAAATGAGATTAAGAAAACCATAGAAAGGTTCGTAGAAGGAAAAACAAATAAGTTCAAAAGAATTCCTAAGTACATCTATTTGCACTAAGGACTCTTAGGTTATAGTCTAGGACGGTGTGTATCTAATACCCTATCCTAGTTCCCTATAACCATGGCTCTGATACCAAACTGTGACACCCCGCCCGGCGGCGGAAAACACCGGGGCGTCAAGTGGATTGGATATCAAAAGTACAAAGCACATGGCATCTAAGAAGCATATTTTAATATTATTAAGCATTCAATGTTGTGACGTAACAGGAAATAAATAGTCTTAAAACAGTAATTAAATCCGGAAACAGAAACGTCATTGTTTATTATTTTCTAAGTCCATAGCATCCTACGTGTCACGTAAACGAAACGACTTCAAACGCCACCTGAAATATGAGTAAAATAAGTTAGCTACGGGAATAGCTAGTGAGTAAAAACACAGTAAATAATACATAGTATGAAATCCGAGATCAATGTAAATATGTTGCGCAAGCTCATGTGTACAGCAATTTCGTTATATTACTCAACCATGACCAATAGAATCACATAGAAACAAGAACCATTGACCCCGCAGGGTAACCTTTAGCAACAAGCCATGAGAACCACTCATGTTACAATTAATGATAACTGTCATTGAACCGTCATTTAACCGTCTCGATGTGTAAGTTATCAAAAATTGTTTTAGCATCGAAGGGACATAGTAACATAGCAACAAGTATCATAGGATAGTATCTAGTAACCAACACATAGAATCAACAACAAGAATCGCCGGTTTCAAATCACCTAACGTGCCATAAAGTATAGGTGGGTTTGTCAGACCGTTAGCGCTAACATTGTACCGGTGGAAATTACATAATAATACAACTACTTTTAACTAACACACAATTTTGCATCAAGCGGCCGACAAGATTAACACATTTTATGATCTCATTTGAAAAATGAATAAAAAAAGAAAGAAACCGTAGTATAGTAATAAGAATCATATTTCAGTCCCTAAGCAAAAATAGTAAAATGGGAGTGAGTTTACTCACCTGAACAATAAAGATAATAGCAACGCAAGAAAGTAACTAGAGAGAATCGAGGATCGCCCAGATATTAGAATCACCTAATTAACCGGGAGAACCTAAATTTAGAAACGAAGCAAGTAACGTAATCTCCTCTTCTAATAAATCACTAACCCATATTCCCACATTGCGCCACATGTCGCAACCACAATCACTCTCACCATCTATGTGGATCTTCGGATCCGACCCGCACCCATTGTTTACCCATTTTTGATTGTCGTGGATCTAATATATACATATCATTTTCAACATCCCGTTCATTCGTACATTCATTCATCCACACAAAACCCTAAATCGCCGCTTCACTAAAATTCTTCATCACCCCTCAGCGATTAACCCTAAATCATTGAATCTCATCATCAGCGTACGTGCGGCGATTGTTGGTACTGCTTTTTCTTCATTGCTTTATTCATCGTCTTTCGTTTCATTGTTTGATTCGATTGACATCATCTTCTTTGTATGTTATTTGGATTTTCAATGTTTTCATATGTTTAGTAGATTTAATCTGTATTCTAAATCAACGATAATCACAGTCGTATTGGTTAAATTGTTGGGTGTTAATAATGTCTAATTGTTTCATTGACTGATTGTTATTGTGTATTGTTGTGATATGTTACTGTGCAGAATACTGTGAATTGATTGATTGTTTCTTTCGTTTCATTCTTTTAAGCGATTGTCACCCTGTTCTTTATGTGTTAATTGGATCTTCAATGTTTCCATATGTTGACCAGACTTAAACTGTTATGATTCTTACAAGTTCATATAAGTTATTTTGTGTTTGATTTCCAAGATTAATGGTTTCGAGTGGTAAGGTTTGATCCTTTTTTTACAAAGTTATATGTTTGATGGAAGGATTCAAACAGCTTCTTCATCTATTGATCAATGGTCACTTTTCTCAATCACCTTATTATTCAACCCTAAATCTTGAAAAAATAGTGCATTTGCTGCTGATCAATTGACCTTTAAGTCGAAAGAGTTTGTTAAAATACCAGCATGATGGGTATAATATATTCTTGCTTCAGCCGGTTTCATACATCCTCAAATATTTCACAAATTTATTACTGTTGTTTGATTGTTTGGTTATTTAAGTTCCTAGGGTTTTGAAATCATCAATTATGGGTCATGTTTAATGTTTCTAGGTTTTTAAAATCATGAATTGGGTGTTTGATTCATATGACATCTTCTAAAGTCTTGTAAAACGTATGTGTTTATCGTGATCGCTATTCTCTATTGATTCGATTTTTCTGGTGTTTTCTTCCAGCGACTGCGACAATGGTGGCATTAGGTTTTGCTGTTCCATTGAAAAATCAAGTGTATTAAATGTTGTGTATGAATATATTGGATGTAGGCTTTGTATACCTCATCCATAAGATGTTTTACCTTTTTTGAAGTAATGATCATTGATAATAAAATATTATGCATCATAAAACTAGCATTTGTGTGTAAGTTGTTTTAATATTAGTTTAAATTCTAATATTTTAGTATTACTTTATGACATATGTAAAGATTATAGTTCGTGTTTGTTAAGTGTGTTCTGTATCTGATTAGTAACTCATATTCTAAAACTGTCCAGGGGTGTAACTTTCTTTCAGGTTGGTTATGGATCAAGTGAGTTCCATCTAGATCAGGTCAGAACAGTGAGTCGTGAAGGTTATTTATATTCTTCAATGGACATGTTTTTTATGTTAGTTTCTCAAATTCTGTTCTTCAGATATGGATGGCACGCATTGTGCTACAATACGGTTGTTTGGGTTTTTAGATTTTTAGATTTTTGAATGAAGATGATACGTTTGGTGCCATTTATTAATATGCATATGTAACTTATACAGGCCTTATATATGTCTTGATTCACATCAATTTGATCCTTATACTAATAGGTGCGATGGTGTTGAGATACTAATAGTTTAGGCTATTTCAAGGTAGTCCCTTTAATTTTTTTGTATTAGACCACAGAATGTCAAAAAGACGTATCTCAATTTGATCCTCATATAGTTTGATCATATTTTGATGTTTCAGTGTTGTTTTCTAATCTAATTATTCATCTCTTCTTGGTATGTAATTGCAGGATATAAAAATTATCAATCTGGAATTATGATAACTATGAAAGCAAGATGAATCTGGTGCAAGGATGGATGTGTTAAACCAAAATGGGTAATTTTCAAATTAGCATGATTTTTTGGGTTTTATATGGCGTTTGGTTCATTTAGTTGTTTCGAATTATATAGTTGGCGGATGTTTGTCAATTTTTATTGTGTTGTTGAAGTTTGAAAGTTTTATTAAGTTTCGAATTATACAGTCTATGCTTTGGTTCATTTAGTTGTTTCGAATTATTAAACAATATAACATATCATTATATAATACATATATAACTTTTTTGAAGATATGTTATGATCTTTCAATCGAGGTTATTAATGACTGGTGTTGAATATGTTGTTCGACTGTTGTACCAGTTGGTTGTCGACTCATGTAGCATCGCCTCCTCCATGTTTTCATCAGCCGTTGATGAATACCAATTTCAATCCATCTTGATATCGAGTGACGACGGAAGCTGCAAACAACATCGATTGAAGGTATGCATATTTGCTTTTTGTTTTCATATATTAATTTTAGTTTATTTAGATTTTGTAGTAGCCGATGGCACAACAATGTCAATGAACATCAGGTTCCTTCTATTCTTTGTTGATTTTTGTAAAAAGCTCTTATATATAACTTCATCAGAAAGTGAAGTTATGTTTCTGCCATTGCAAAAAATCAACTTTATATGCCATTGATTGTAACCGAAGGTGGATTGGTGTTTTTGAAAAGTTAAGAGAAAAAACATGTTTATTATGCCACTAATTGTAACTAAATGTGGTTTATATATTGTTACTATTTTGTTAAGAGAAAAGAATGTTTATTATGCCATTGATTGTAACTAAATGTGATTTATATCTATAACTTCAACTAAAGACGATTTGGTGATTGAAGCTATGTTTGGTGATTGTAAGTAAGAAGTAATAACAATTAAGAGCATCTGCTATGACTTTTTTTTTACTTTGTGTTTTATGTCATAATATTGATATACATTCATCTTAGGTGGATGCTAGACTTTATTTATGTAGAAAGGATGTTCACATTGTGATCTTAGATGTTGATGAAAGAGTTGAAAGTAAGATTAGTGATAGAAAGGCTATTATATATATGGGCAATTACGAAGTGTCATAATATTGTTTTATAATTTTGAAATCTTCATACTTACCGTTCAAACCCGTGGGTACCCACGGGTGTTAACCTAGTAACTAGAATAAAAAAAAATAGAACTTCTAGGGTTTTGGATTTGGGGTTTTAGGGTTTTAAATTATAAATTTGAAATTTGAAATTAGGGTTTCAAAATATAATTTGGGATTTTCTCTAGGGTTTTAAAGTACCAATTGAGAGTTAGGGCTTTAAAATACAATTTGGAGGTTTAGGGTTTCAAATCCAATTTTAGGGTTTTAAAGTCCAAATTGGGGATTTAGGGTTTCAAATCCATTTTAGGGTTTTAAAAATATAATTTGGGAAATTAGGGTTTTAAAGTATCAACTGAAATTTAGGGTTTCAAGGTATGATTTGGGAAATTAGGGTTTTAAAGTATCAATTGAAAATTAGGGTTTCAAGAACCGATTTCTGATAAACGACAACGTTTTAAGTAATATATATTTTAACGCATCTTTATATAAAATGTCTAAAATTTATAATAACTCCTTTGTACGACTAGTTTCTTTTTATTGGAATAATATTTATACAAACCTTAAGAAATATATGACTTAACTTAAAAGTAAATAGGTTAAAACATAAAAATTAGATAAAAGTGGTCAATGGGACTCGAACCCGGGTCATCACACACACACTCGTATGACATACCCACTGAACCAAAGACCATTTTTGTTTATTAACTCGACTGCTAAAAGTTTTAATCTTTAATACACAAAGATACCCATTTCCATATAAACCCTAGAATGAAGATCGATCCAATTGATTCAGACCTTTTAATCTCACCCAGATCAACCATAGGGCTTTTAATCTATGTTGAATCACGAGTATTTTGGTATATGAAACTTACTTGATAGATGAAGAAACAAGTTGATGAGAACGATGAACAGAGGCTACGGTTTACGAATCAAAAGTTGGGATTTAGTTGTTCTTGATCAAAATTGGATGAACAGGGAGTGAAAGCAGGTAACTAGGAGCGTGTATGTCAATGGAATTTTGTTTAGATGAACCGTAGATAGTCGAAAGAGTTATGGGTGGGTTACGAATGGAAAAGTAGTTAATTGGATGTTAATTCGGTGTGATAATGTCGATTGGTTGTTATCATCGATTTCAAAACGCACGACTGATCGTTTTGGTTGATGAGATTTATTGAGTTGGTGCGTTATAGATCGTTTTGGTTTGTGGGTTTTGAATCCGGTCATAGATGCGAATTAAAAACATGAAATGAGACGATTAAGTGACGAATTGGATAAGGTATAGTGTTTGAAACATATACACGCATATTTTGTATAGGTTTGATTGAGTTTAAAGTGTTAAAATTGATTGAAATGGTTACGCCGGAGATCGGGATATTCCGGCCAAATGGCCGGAATTGAGTTCGTCGGAAAAACGGGGGTCAAAAGGGGTGGGGGCTGGGTAAATTACATATTTACACAATGGGTCCCTCGAGTTTCAGTTTTGTTTTATATAACTTATTAACTTTTAATTAAAGTTCCAAATGTTGCAGTTTTGACCCAAAGTTAATTATATATATCTTAACTAACTAACTTAACTAAATTGAAACGTAACAATTATACTCGTGACGTTTTTATAGTTTTAGTTCGTTTAAGCCTTTTCGAGGCTATTTCGAGACTTAGGAGCGTTTTCGATTATCATTAATAGCTTTTTTTTTCACGAACTATATATATTTATTTGTAAATATATATTTTGAGATTTATTGTTCCACAATTATTTATTTGATATACGTGAACGTTTTGCAACGTAAATTTAATTGAGACGAGAATAACGTAGAATCAATGCGTTTATTCATAATAATATTAATAATAAACGTTACATTTTGAAGAAATAAATACGATTACAATTTAACGGATAACGACTTCGGGTTCGAGTCGGGTATTCGGGTTCGGGTTCGGGTTTGGGGCAGTGTTTGTAATTTTTGTGAGCTGCTGTGCTTGTCTTTTACCTGGCCTATATATCTTTGATTGGGTTGCCTATTAGTGGCAGTGTACTGTTATAATGCCTGTGTCCGGTAAACGTCTTCGTCGAAATGCTCCCGTCGCTTCTACTTCATCTTCCTCATATTCTACTTATATCCACCTAAAAACTGTTGTAAATAACATTAGACCGTCCATCACAACAAGTGCAGCCCCGAACATGCGACGCATCGCGTGCGACGATCTCACATATGAGACACCAAGCCTCCGCATCGCGCGGCCGGTAACATATCTAGTTAATATGAATAAAGCGAAAACAAAAATATTAAATTATTAGAACTATCACATAGAGGTCCTATTTAATGAAACATTAAGTATATTTTGTAACATGTGTATATGCAAGGTATTAGAAACATTTAAAGTAGTACCTTGTCATCAGCAAAATGATCATCGAGCTTGGTAGTTATGACAAGATCATTTGAGTACTTAATAATGCCGTAAGTAACCGAACCATGATTTGTGTTATATTTTGAAACATCAATCTTCCAAGCATACTTTCCAGTTAAAAGGTTAAACTCATCTGGTATATCACCTTCATACCCACCCTAAATAATAATTTAAAAATATAAAAAACGGTACTTATTATATGAAACTTGTATAAATGGTGGTTGTTAAAAATAAGAAAAAGTTATTAAAAAAAGCATACATTCAAATAAGTTTGATACATTTCACTCGCTGATTTGCGGAAAAGTCTAGTCGCATCACGTTCAAACATGGACAGTATAATCATTCCGGTAGCATCACTTACACGAATAGGAATTTTAAACCTGTAATTGTTCAAAGAATAAAAATGTTTGGGTTTGTTTTAAAGATAAGTTAAAAGTAACAGATTTTAATCGAAAAAAATACCTTGGAATTGAAGATATAGTTTTTCCATGACATGAGGTGTTCGAACAAATCCACACCTTTGGGTCTCCTAGGGCCATTTTATGCAAGGGAGTGTCTAACGTCACTTTGTGAGTACAAATGGAGCAAGAATCATAGCACCAAGGGATTTCTGGAACACCACCCATGACAGTGGCAAGGATAACAACTTTTCCGGGCTGTAAAATCGTTTAATAAGGTGGTTAATGTAAGTATCATGCGACAAACGTTTAATTGAATATTGTTTCTAAAAGGATGACATAACATACCTGTTTCATTGCATTAACCTCAACGATTTTCTTAAATGGAGTCTTAAGGAGAAAAGCATCACGCAGAGAGTAGAAGACTGTAGAGCTTACCGATTGTGAATTGTCTTCTACTTGCACAGAGTGTTTCCTGAAAAAAAAAAATACTCATTATAGTAATGTCTGTTATAACATTAATTAAAATTATAATCTTTATAAAAACAGAAGATTAAAACTTTCATGTATATAGAGAGAAGATAAATATTTTATTTGTTTTAATGTTGATTTACCTGATGTAGAAATCATCCGGGTGTTTTAGATGTTCATTGATGAAAAGGCGAGTAACCGTATAAGAATTCGAAACATATGCCTTGTCTGCGACGACGATGAATAACGATGAAGATGATGATTAATAAACAACAAAAGCATCTAAAATATAAGTTACAAGTTACCTTTAAAATAGGCCAGCTTTCCAAACTGAACAATCAGAACCAACTTATTGATACCTTTGTTTTGATCAATGTAATCATTGAACTGATTTGCATACTGATCCCACAAGGTAATATATATCTTGTTACCTCTGAATAAAAATAAAACGTAAGTAGATAAAATATATTAGATTAAAAGGTTTAAAAGAAAAGATTCAAACTCTTTATCCTCTAATTGCATAGTACGCTTCATCGATTGTTTCCCACTTTTTGACATAAAAGGTTCCATATCATAACAGCAAGTGACATCTCCAATAATATCCAAAAAATATTAAAATATTGAAATAAAAGTATTCACTTAATGGATATTGTAAATACGTTAACATAATCTCAATTTATAAAGGTTGTAATTTATAAGTTACCAATGGGTTGATCATTCTGAAATGTTCGATTGATAATATCACTAAATGGAGTAAAAGACAAACCATGTGGAGAAATCCAAGAAATCTTCACATGAGATTACTTTAGTGTCATAATAAAAAACATATCTTGTATGGACACTGAACATATTTGTATTGTGACATGTTGTCTCTTATAGTAGGATTTTTAATAATCACACTGTTTCCTTCCTAAAGCAGAGGTCCAAACCTCTTAAGATACGTGTTACTACACGTAGCTTGACGCCTGGTTCCCTAAACAAATAGAAAACAAATTTAATTAAAAATATGCATCATAAACAGAATCAAGGTTTGACTAAGCAATAAAGTGTTTAAAATTGTTTGTTATATTTAAAAATTACCGTGTCATCCACTAAAAGCATTTCCAGTGCATAGACCTCTGATTCATTGTTGTAACTTATTCGATTCCATGATCTTAACACTCTAACCTTAATAGTAACATCAGACTTTGAAGGATTCAAGTCTTTAAGGTTAGTAAAAACAATATTCTGTTGGTTGTCGGCTACAACAGGTACGCTGAAAAAAAATTAAATATAAAGTAACAAATATAAAAACATATATGATTATTCTGCGAATGCTTACCCTTAATCATATGTATACTATTACAAGTCTTTATCGAGGATGATGCATTTGCTGAATTGTTGTTAGACATTTTGAATTGCGTTTGTAATAAGAGGATGAAAGTTTGAATGTGATACTGAATGAAATGAGCTCTAACTTATTTATATGGGTGTTTCACTTAGTCAGATTATATTTATGGAAATGATTATTAATAACTTTCTGAATATAAATACATAATAGGTGTCGTAATCTTAGATTGAAATTTAAATGTAAAAAAGGAAATTATTAACTTAAAAAACGAATTAATGACAAAATATATTTACGGGAATGATCGTATTAATTGAATTATTAAAATTAAACTTAAAAAGGGTATTATTATGTGATCAAATTGAGAATAATATAAAAAAGGATATGATTATATGATAAGAGAGATTAATTGAGTGATTAAATTACACTAATGATTATATGATCAAGTTGTTAATTTTTTGTAAATATTTTAAGCAATTCTACAAATTAGAAAATGTAACTTATAGCATTTAAACGATGTTGCCTTGAATAACTTTAATATATTTAAAAACAAAATATAAAAAACATATAGCATTTAATCAATTATTACAAACGTATAGGAGTTAATTATGTAAAATTTTAAATGATTTAAACCGAAGCAAAATTGAGCAATTATTTCTGTGCATTGATCAAAAGACATTTCACAAATAAATATGTGTAAAATATGGCAATAAAGTTTTAAAAAATCGTTAAAAACAATGTGATAAAGATAATTCATATAATTGACTATAATATTAAAGGTTAGTAATTTGTAATAACAAATAGTAAAGTCAAACATAAAAAAAGATATATATTATATGATAAACCTCATAAATTAATTATGTTATAACTTTAAAAAAGGAAATCATTACGTGATCACATTGATTATTAAGTGGTTAAAATATATCAAAGGTAAATTTGTAAAAGATAGTCGATTTGTTGTAAAATATATTTAAATTTATTTTATTTTTAAATTTGTCAAAAAATATATTTAAATTATATTAAAGAATGGATCTTAAATGAAATAAATAATTTGAAGAAATTTAAAAACAATATAAAAAGATATAGCAGTTAATGGATTAATACAAACATTATGTGCTAATTATGTAAAATGTATAAAAATAAAAAAAATGTAAACATCAAAAAAGATCATTGGCATTTTGAAAAACCAAACATTTAAGAAACAATTATTTGTAAAGTAAGGAAATTGAGTTTAAACCGTTAGGTCATAAGAATGTGATCAAAAGTTTCATACCATTGAGTAAAACATTAAAAGGTTAGTAACAGTAATCTAAAAGAACAAATTTCTTAATGAATGATAATGCTAGAAGTAGACAGTTTAGTGAAATGCAGATTGTTTACTTAGATAACACCATAATTTCAAAAACCTAACGCTTTGAATTTTTGGGTACTACCTCATCAATGACCAGAAATTGCTGCAACGGATAACAGGTGAATACAACTTCATCTCCAACCTTGATGCCATTAAAACTCATCACCTTAGCCCATCCAGTGATTGAATAACGAACCCTTGACCTCTCATTTGCTTTCCTCAAATCCACAAAATGCACCGAACCATTCACAAACTTGAGTGCCCAGGGATCTAGAACCGACTTATTAATCAAACCAGCAAGATCAGTAATATTCTTTGGCAGACGCTGAAAAAAAAGTTAAATATATTAGATAACTAATGCAAATCATCGACAATGAAGACGTTTAAGGAAAACATGAAAAAAATAATATTAAGCATTAATCTCTCGATTAACATGCTTTATAAATGTATTGTTTCTTTTGATACTTACAACCCTTGAAGACTCAACTTTGACTTTGAAGTTGATTACATCTTGAGGTTTGACATCAACTTGAGAAGCTTCAGCTTTATGTTTCCTTGTGTGAGAAGTCAACGACATCTGCTATGATTCAACCAACCGTAAAATAATGGGTGTCAAACAAAATTCAAAACATAGGCTTAAATGTAAACCTAGTAATGAAGCAACAGACAACATGTGTTATGTTTTAAAAAAGGTTGATTAATTAGTAAAGTTAATAATTAAAAAACAGATTTTGGATTGAGCTTTGTTAAGAACCTGAGATGTCGCATTTTGTTGCTGCAGTGGGATCAAAAACTCTGTGCAATTGGGTTCAAACATCTTCAATTCAAGAACCCCATCCTCAATATATGTAAAAATAAGAAATGAGGCAAAATCAAAACAACAACACCTTGCAACAGCACACCATCCTTTCCCAAAAAATATGCCATCCCGACATTCAGCTAGTTGGACTCTAAATGAGTCGACCTCATTAACCTTAACTTGAACAAAATCTCCCACCTTCGACTATCCAAGATGTTTTGAAAGGAACTCTGGGTTAAAAACCTGTCAAAAAATTAAATTAAAGTAAACGAATATAAAGACACAAACTATTATTATACGTACACACAAAAGAATAGGATACTAACACATCTTGGTATATTGTCAGGCATCACAAAATAGAAGGAGTTGGATGCTGTTTGATTCCAGAAAATGTTGACAGCAAATGATGTTGCTTCGACATTGAGAGGGTGAAAATGTAGTATGGTTCTTGGAGCCAGTGAGTATTTTGTAGCAAAATTAAACCATCCGTTATTTAAAATAGCTTTTCCATCTATGTTGTTGGACAGTTTAACATTAGAAATGGTGTTATCACAAAGGAGAGTCACTGTACCGTATGAAATTTGTCCATTTCCCCATTGTCTTTTAACCCACATTGGGGAAATGATCTATAAGAAACAAAAAAACAAAAGTATATTCATAGAAAAAATATAAAGAAAAGCAATAATGTTTAAACAAATTAAACATAAAAAATAAGATATGTGGAATTACCAGTTCATCTTTATCCGGGAATCGAATGACTTTGATGAAATCACGAAGCATTGTTTAAACTGAAAAAAAATTATAAAAGATCCTATCAAATAGAAAGCTTTTAAAACATTAAATAGACAATTATTAACAACAATGAATTGAACAATTAACATATTGAATAATGAGATGGTTTATACAGCAAGCAATCAGTTGAATTACTCATGTTTTGAATTAACAAATAATAACTATGTTTTGAAAGTCAAAAAACAAATATTGGGACATTGTTGATTATAGATAGTCGAGTAACAAATTTCACGATTAATGCACATAAAAAACCATGTAAGATTCATATGTCTCCAACCTAGTAAAAAGAATAGTATCAACTGCAAAAAGAATAAAGAATCGGAAACATAGTGAAGGGTTATTGAAACAGTTACAATCGACATTAGTTACTATTCATCAAAAGATTAAAGCATTAGATAATTGTTATATAACAATCTTTCGAGTAACACTAAACCATGAAAATAGACATAAAATAGATAGAAAGAAAGAAACAAACAATAACTATCGAATTAATCAGATTTTGGATTAAACAAACAATAACAATGTTTTGAAAGTGAAAAACAAATCTTGGGACATTGTTGATTATAGGTAGTAGACTCACACATAAAACGATTAATGGAGACACAAAATCATCAACAGATGGAAAACTTAGTGAAGGGTTATTGAATCACTTTCAATAAACATAAGTTACGATTCATCAACAGATGGAAAAATTAGATTAGATAATTGTTATATAACATTCGTTCGAGTAAACAATAAGCCCTGAAAATCGACATCAACATAAGATATATACAAACAAACTGAGGCCATCGAATAAACAATCAAACGAACGAAGACGAAGAAACGAATAAACACAAACCTGGAGAATCAATCGGAGAAGATGAGAGCGATGTGTAAGAATGATGATGCGACTGAAGGTTTTAGGGATTGATACGGCTGATTAGGGTTTGATATGGGGAGAATGAGGGGAGGTGGGGTGAAATAGGGTTATAAATATGATCCGCATAATTGCTGTAATAGGTGGATTATTAGTTGGAGACCCGACCCGGATCCGAATAATTGTTGAGAGTGAATGTGGTGATGACAAGTGGCATGCTGTGGTGAATTGGTTTAGCAATCTATCTAATAAATCAAAGTTTTAGGGGGGCAATTTTTGGGGGGAAATTTTCTTAAAAAGGAAACTTGAGAGGGAAAACTAAGTAAAGTTTTTCACCATGCATAAGGTGATTGAGATAAATTCTTAAATATTAAATATTTATAAATCCTTAAACATAATGGTTATAGTTTTTGTATAAATATTATTACTTAACCCGTGTGTATCACACGGGTGTTAAAGCTAGTATATTATAAGAGGAGATTGCTCACTATCGTTTATTTTCCAATGGAATGTTAATAATTTATTAGGGATTTGGCTTAAGTTACTATGTAACCCTTGAACTCTACCGAATTATAGATTTCTTTTAGGAAATTCAATACAACTGTTGAGCAGATTATGTGCATGAAAAAAAAAAGTTTGTTGACATAATCTACTTAACAGTTGGGTTAAATTTCCAAAATCGATTCCGACAAGATTAGGTTCGGTTTAGTATATGGCTAATGAAGCGTACCAAAACTCAACAAAAATATAAATAAGATAATCACATCTCAAATCATACATCTCTCTCTAGAATCAGATTCATCATACTATATGTTGTAGCGCATAGAAATATGTAGAAAACTTTGGATAGGAGAAGAACCCCTTCAAAAGAGAGAGTTTTCTATTTATAGTGTCTTCAAACCCAAAATCCCTAATGGCTAAAGATGAAACGTTATTTAAGCATCATGGCAAAGTTTTTGTGATTGGTTAAATAATGCATCAGGGCGACGCATCGAGGATATTTGGTCGCTTTTTTATTATTATTTTTTTTTTTTGCATTTTGTGTCATGACTTTGTTGATCCTGCAAAACAATATTTCATGTTACTAGAATCAAGGTCTAGTCATTTAGTTACTAGACTCACTGTTTTGTCCATTTCGTTGGAAGGGTCCGTCTTCAGATAATAATTTGGGTTGGTTTAGATATATGCTTGAAAATTTCAAATTAGAAAAATCATAAACCAATTCGATGAACACCACTAAAAATAAGCAAGCAAAGAAGACCACATCATGACTCTCACATATCACTCTATTAAAGCCTAGAGAGCATATAATGGACGAGAACTATATATTTGATCATTTGCAATGCCTTGTTTAACATCACTATAGCTGCTCAACATCTGATTATCATCATCTAACACTCATCAACGTTTGATTTGCGGCAAATACGAATCCATGAATTTTCTTCAGAGGGTTCACTATTTTTAGGAGTTCAAATTTTAATGAAACCGGACAATGGCCCCGAGCTGTCTCATGTGTTTTATGCAGACGACACCTTAATTATGGGGGAGTGGTCTTTTTCAAACGCCATAAACTTGGTTAGAATTCTTCGGTGTTTTGATATGTCATCTGGCCTCAAAATAAGTTTCAATAAAAGCAAGCTTTTTGAAATTGGAACTGACCAACGAGAGTTGAGGCTGTTGACTGAGATCTTTCAATTTCAAAAGGGATCCTTACCTATTGTTCATTTAGGTGTCCCTATTTGTGCAACTATGAACCGAGTGGTTATTTGAAAGCCGGTTATATAGAGGTTTAAGGCTAAGGTTTCGGGTTGGAAGGAGAAATCCCTGTCATTTGGGGGTCGGTTAACTCTGGTCAAATTAGTCTTGGGAAGTTTGCCTACATATTATTTATCATTTTTTAAAGCCCCTGTTCAAGTGATAGATAAGTTAGAAGGTTTAAGGCGTAATTTCTTGTGGGGATCCACAATGGTTGGTAAAGGCATCGCGTGGGTGAAGTGGAAGGATATGAAAGCGAGGGGCGGGTGTGGGATAGGGAGCATTCGAGATGCTAATTTAGCTCTCCTTGCAAGTTGGAGAGTTAGATTTAAAAGTCACCAAGAAGCACTTTGGGTTAAGATTATTAAGGCTGTGAATCTACAACCCAGAAAACACATGGAGATTCCAGTTAACAAGAACGTCAAAGGTGTCTGGAGAGATATATTTTCAATCGACAAAGAGCTCAACAAAGAAATATTAATTTGCAAAATTTTGTAATAGTTTCTATTGGGAATGGGAGTATGGTTAGCTTCTGGCTAGAAAAGTGGATTGGAGGAGCCTCATTAAAAGAACTTCTCTCGGACCTTTTCAAACTAGAACGAGTTAAAAAAAATTTGGTTGCGGATAGATATGTAGTGAATGATCAAGGAGGCAGTTGGGTGTGGGATTGGATCCGCAGTCCGGTCGCTGACCCTACTGCACAACAGCTCCAACAGCTTAATGGGCTGGTGGTAAACTTTCGGCCAAGTGGAGGGATCGATAAATGACAGTGGTTGAGGAACGATATAGGGATTTTTTGGTGAAATCCTTGAGAAATATTTTGGAGTCGAATAGAGTTCCGGTGATCTTTCCCCTTTTAATTGGATCCTGTGGATTCCACACAAAGTTAGTTGCTTTGGGTGGAGGGTTTTGATGGAAAAAATTGCAGTTAAAGCGGTTCTTGTTAGACGCGGGGTAAATGTGTATTCGGATGAGTGCTCGTTCTGCTTCAGGATTGAAGAATCGGTTGCTCATGTGCTTCGTAGTTGTCCTTTTGCTAATAAAATTTGGGAAGAAATTCGCAGGTGGTGTGGCCTATCTTTTGATATTGGGGCGACACTGAAGGAGTTCATGGGTTTTCTCGCAAACTTGAGCGGATCAAAGGAGTTAAAGAATTCGATGTATTCGATCACTATGGCCAAGTTGTGGTTTATTAATTGACCTGTAACGATCTAATATTCAACAGCAAAAGACCGGATGTTGAGGCGGTGGTTGATAGAATCAAGTTTAACACTTATGATTGGCTAAAAAATAGAGCAAAGGTTTAGCTTGACATAATTGGTGTAATTTTTCTTTTAGCAATTTTCCGATGTAAGGGGTGGATCGGAGTTTTTTTGGCCTTAGAGTCTTGCTAGTGGTTTGTTCCGTTTTGTTAATAAAATTGTCGTTAAAAAAAGACGGTAAGTGGATATTTCTAATTGAAAACTCACCCCTTAACGTTTTAATATTATACTTTTTCCCCTAAACATTCAACTTTGTCATACCACACTTTTAAAGTTTTAGCCCCTCAAATTATATCATATATTATTACTTTATTTAAAGACAAACTTGATTAATAGTGTTTTTGGTTGTGTGTTAGTTTTTTATTGGTTGATGGTGAGGTGTTGCTTTGTTAAACTTGATGAATAATGTTTTTGGTTGTGTTGTTGTTTTATTGGTTGATGGTGAGGTGTTGCTTTGTTAAACTTGATGAATAATGTTTTTGGTTGTGTTGTTGTTTTATTGGTTGATGGTGAGGTGTTGCTTTGGTGTTATTAATTGTTTAAATTTGGTGAGGGACTAGGTTAGATACACGTGTGTTACACACAAGTTAAAAAATAACAATATTTATAAAAAAATACATAATCATTATATTTAAGTATTCTTAAATATTTAATATTTAAAGATTTGTAAATATTTTTTTGAATATGATATTAATCACAAATTTTCAGCTCCAAACTTTCCCACCCAATTTTCACAAAATTTTCATTATAATCATTATATAAAAAAGTTTCACAAAATTTTCCCACCCAAACTTTCATCTATAAGACAAGTGTTTATTTCCCTCCCAAATATATGGAGCTAAAACATCTTGGTTTATTATGTTAGAGGATGTTAGATTCTGTATTATGTGTTAGTATCTTCCAACTTTGTTAAGTCATTGTGTATTCTATGAGTTATGTATTGCCATTTTATCTTGGTTAAACCCTCACCCACCTCACCATTTGTTATATTCTTCTCTCTTCACCGCCTCCATGGAATTCCGTTAGATGGTGGCCTTCCGTTCGTGGCGTCCATGCTCGCTTTCTGTTAAAATTTGGTGGTTGTGATTGTGAGATGAGAGTGTTTAAACCCTTGGCATTCTTGCATGTTGTGGATGGTGGTGAATTGGTGATGGTCGCCGTAGTGGCTATTTTTTATTATTATTTTACGAACGTTATGTCTACACTTATACTACGTGGTTGAATACTAATAAGAAAAGTTTTTTGTGCTTGGAAGTAATATCCAAGTTTCCATGATCGTTAATTCTCACTTTATGTAGTCATTGGTGGTGGACTTGTGTTGGTGGTGGTGGAGGTAGCGACTAATCTTAATGAAAATGGCGTTGGTGCATGGCGGCCAATCTGTGAAACGATATATGAAATGGGTAGGATAGGCGTATGGAGAGAAAGTGTGATAGATGTCGATGAGATAATGGAGATGTGAGATTGATATTCGAGTTATGTGTTGTGAGTCTGAATCTCAGTTTTGAAATTTTGAGATGTTAGAATGATTTAATTTGGATAATACATGTTTATTCATATATCACCAATACATGTCGTGCAATGCGCGGGAGACTATAAACATCTAGCTTGTAATATGCCAAACTCACTACTCAACATCTCAAGTTTTGAATTTAACTCCACTTTACCCCGTCAAGCTTCAACTTTTCCATTCTACATATTTAGCCCCTCAAATTTATAAAATGCCAAAACTCATCCCTCAACTTCTTTAAGTTGCTAATGTTTTGATCTTAATCGTTCAAGTTTGTGAATTTCAAGTCGAACGTGTTGGCGAAAACATTTCCGTGCTGGTTTAGAGTTTACAAACATATCATTTATCATATGTTGATTTCTTCCTTGTACACAAAACATTTCCAGCCACAATGCACGGAGAAACTTTTCTCATTATCTACGAAAATACATGGTGGATGCTGATGGTATATGGGTGAATCCCTCTAAGATAGAGGCTAATCTAAAAATGACTGCTCCAAAATCGGTGAAGGTTATAATGGTCCTTAATGGACGATTGGTGGCATTGCAATGTTTTTTTTATCTAAAGCTACAGAAAAGTCCATTCCATTTATGAAAGTGTTGAAGTTTGGGAAAGAATGATTTCAAGTGGTCGGAAGAAGCTGGGGTTGCATGTGAAAAATTAAAAGAGAATCTCTATGCTTTACCCAAATTAACCGCTCCTAAAGAAAGGGAAAAGTTGTATTTGTATTTGGTTGTAGCAAATCAGCAGTTAGTTCGGTGTTAATGGTTGATAGATGTGGTGCTCAAATTCCAATCTATTATGTTAGTCGTGTTTTGAAGGATTACAAGGAGTGATACACCGTGTTGGAAAAGTTAGCCTTATCTTTAGTATATACTTCTAGAAGGTTGCGTAGATATTTTTAAGCATATACGGTGGTAGTTTTAACAAACTATCCAATCCAATAGATTTTAAGAAAGCCGACGGTATCTGGTAGAATGGTCAAGTGGGCTATCGAGTTAGGAGCATTTGAAATTGAGTTTAATCCTCGAATTTCCTTTAAAGGGTAGGTGCTGGCGGATTTTTTGGCAGAAATTCCGAATAGTGAAGAATCGGTTGTTTGTGAGGATGTGTCTAGTGAGATTGGTGAGTGGACTTTGCATACTGATGTAGCTTCAAATGAAGAAGATTCGGGAGCAAGGTTGATACTAGTAAGTCTAGAAGGTGATGAGATAACATATGCGTTAAAGTTGAATTTTTCCAGTTCTAATAATGAAGCTGAATATGAGGCATTTCTAGCTGGGCTAAGGTTGGCTCATAAGGTAAGGTCAAGGAGACTTAAAGCACATGTGGATTCACTGTTGATTGCTAATAAAGTGTCTGGAGAATATGAGGCAAAAGATGAAAACATGACTGGATATTTGGGGCGTGCTAGGATGTTGTTACAATCTTTTGATGCATATGAAGTAATACATGTGTCTCGAAACAAAAACAAAAAATCTGATTCTTTGAGCAAATTGGCTTCAATTGCATTTAAACATTTAGCAAAGGATGTCCGTGTAGAGGTGTTGGATAAACCATCGCTGCAAGTTATGGATGTCTATGTGGTTAATTGGATGACTCCAATAATAGATTTCATCCTTCCTAATAAAGTGCCAACAGATAAGGTTGAAGCAAGGAAATTAAAGGTTCGTTCATTACAGTATCAGGTGTTAGAAGGGAAGTTTGTACCGACGTACCTTTTAAGGACTGTTTTTGCATTGTTTAGATCCAGAAGAAGCAAGCTATGTGATTAGAGAGGTACATTGGGGGATATGTGGGATACATGCAGGGCCGCATATTGTTGTGGCCAAGGTCATCAATGCAGGTTATTAT
The DNA here is from genome assembly GCA_030867185.1 of Tagetes erecta. Taxonomy (NCBI): domain Eukaryota; kingdom Viridiplantae; phylum Streptophyta; class Magnoliopsida; order Asterales; family Asteraceae; genus Tagetes; species Tagetes erecta. The sequence goes on from CM061487.1 coordinate 7,296,073, forward strand.
TGGCCTGGTATGCATAGGAGTGTCATGGCAGAACTTCAGACATGTATGTATGCATAGGAATGTCATGGCAGAACTCCAGTGAGTTTATGACCAAAGAATGATATGATTCCAGTAACGGCAGCATGGCCGTTTAAAAAAATGAGGCATTGATATTGTTGGGCCGTTTCCTGTGTCTTCCAGTCGTGTTAAGTTCATTCTAGTGGTTATGGATTACTTTACAAAGTGGATGGAAGCAAAGCCATTGGTCAAGATCACGGGCCAGCATGTGAAAACGTTTGTATGAGAGCATATAGTATGTAGGTTTGGCCTACCATTATATATCATCAGTGATAATGGTAGGCAATTCATTGAAAACCCTTTTAAAAATGGTGTGAAGATTTACATATTAAACAAGTGTTTGCTTCAGTAGCGCATCCACGGGAAAATGAGCATGTTAAAAGAGCCAATAGGAGCATGGTGGAGGGCATAAAGGTATGGCATGATTACTTATTGTCATAAATTTTTCTTAATTTTATTTTGTTGTCTCTAAGGAACACCCTTTTTGAATAAAGGTGCGATTAAGCGCAAGTGGTTTTGGTTGGGCCGATGAGCTTGCTCATGTTTTTTGGGCACATCGAACCATGCCAAAAACCAGCACCGGGGAACTCCTTTTAGTTTGACGTATGGAACGGAGGCCGTAATTCATGTAGAGCTAGGGATGCCAACTCGATGCATCCTTGCAGAGGTGGATAATGAAAAAGCCATAAGAGAAAATTTGGATTTATTAAAGGAACGGCGCGAGGTGACACCTATTCGAGAAGCAAAGTATAAGAAACAAATTGAACAATATTATAATAAACGGGTTACACCATGTATTTTAAAGAAGGAGATTATGTGCTCCGGTTTAATGAAGCTAGTCGTATTCAGTCTACCTGCAAATTAGGTCCAAGATGGGAAGGACCGTATGTGATAAAGACAGTTGCTGGAAAAGGCGTGTATATGTTATAAACTATGGGAAGTTTACCAGTGGCTAGGACTTAGAATGGGGTTAGTCTGCGAAAATGTTATTTGTAAATTTGTGGTATATCTCAAAAAGTACATGGTGATATATTGTTGACATTTAAGTGTTACTTTAATAAAAATTAAAGCTTCGGTATTCGTTTAGTAAAATGTTTTACACTTAAACATACCCATTAGGCGGTCTATATGATTAATAAGTCCTATAGAATCTTTCAAAAGCCTATAAGGTAAAAGTGTGGGTTTTGAAGTAAAAACAAGTTGACGCACTTGAATAAAAGTAAACATAAAATAAATCAAAGGCTTTGGAAGGTCTGCTTGGATTGAAGATTGGAAAGCATCGATGGTAATTACTCCGAGATTGTTTTTTAGATCCATGATGCGTGAGTAAATATACATGTTACTTGCACATGATTTCACCCATTTTAAGTATGTTTTGTTACAAATTCATTTAGATCTATACTTAGTTATGGTTTATTTGAATTTTGTAGTTTTGGATGGTTACTTGGTGATTTCTTAAGAAAAGACACAAGAGATCAAGTAACTTTTAAAGTTCAGGGCTATCATGGCCATGACAGATTCATCATGGCATAACAGTCTCGTTTCAGAACCTGATAGGGCGCGATATGGCCATGACAGTCAGTTTCATGGCCTTGAAATCTGCAGATATCCCTTAAAAACCTAATTTTTCCCCCATTTCAAAGAGAGGCCGAAAAAGAACGAAAAAACCTAACTCTCTCCACCTCCAAGGTTGTTTTTCCTGCAATTTCAAGGGTCAAAGAGTCAAGATTGAAGATCAACCATTTCAAAGGAAGATTCAAAACTACACAACCCATCTCTACACATTTTGGTTTGAAAATGTCTAGATCTACTATGTTTTCTTCCATTTGTATGAATGTGATTGTGCTTTTTGTAGCTCTATGAGGTAAACATCCTTTATAACTTGGATTAGATGAAACTTATCATGATTTAACAACTCGTACACAACTCTTGGTGTTGATTTTGTCATTGTTATGATGAAGCTTGATTACTCTTCAATATATGTGTGTGTTTGTTCTAGTTTGATGAAATACTCAACCTTGTGGGTGCTATGAACATATTATGTTGGAAAACCATATGTGAGTAGCATTTATTCATAGAGTTGCATATTTTGTATGTATTTTGTGGCATTTGACTAGCAATGGTGAATGAAGGTTGATTGTTTAGTATGATTGGACAAATGCGCATCCATATGCTTATGTCTGAGAAGACCGTGGTATATGTTATGAATCTCTCATGTCATTGGTTATGAATTTCTATTGTTTATTGATTTAAATCCTTAGGTTTTGTAATCGTGGTGTGATGTTCATGAGTTGAAGGATAGTGTTATCTTCGTTTACTTTACGCAAGTTGAGGTGGTTACCATGCGTTTATCGTGTTAACTTTCCAAAGATTTGTGGAACTTGATAACCCTGACGGGAGTCTTGTTCACCTTTCACTTTGACATAATTGTATCATTAGTTCTTATTTGCATAACTTTAGGTGGCAATTTGTGTCTATCGTTCTAGCTTTCCAACGAGTTATATGATTAGGTAGCCTTAACGGGGGTCTAATCTACATCCATTTGTTGTGTGTTTAGATGATCTCACCTTGAGTTTGTACTTGTTGTTATTGTATTGCTAAGTGGATTCGAAGTCCGAGTGATACAATTCCTTTATTGTTGTCTTCATCTTTGATTTCTCTTGTTGTCTGGTAAAATTGTTGGTCACTTATTATTAGTTTAATTATTCATAAAACAACTCTTTATTTTATCGATTGAATAGTAATGAAGGTTTAGTATTGGGAGACATTGTGTCCATGGATCGATATTCGGTTCTTACCTAAAGCTATACTACTATATGATAGGTACACTTGCCTATTGTGTGTGTAGTTAGTCTTAAAGTAATTGTCGTCTTTTACAAATTTAAAGCCCAACTGTGTGAAAAATCAATGTTAAAAATCTATACACTTTACACACATCAATCCATCACTGAAATATGAGGGTTGCATTACATGTTCGACACCAGCTGAAATTTAATATCACTAAATTGTTTTATAGTCGCCATCACTTTGCTTTGAATACCTTTGTCTATCGAAGGATGGACTTCTTCAATCGGTTTTCTGCGGCTACCATGGGCGTAACCCGCTTTTACCCCGTCCTTGTATCCAAGCTACCGCATGGCAGTGTTCACTTATGCAATCCCAAAAATCCTTTCATGACTCTTGGCTAATTTCTTTGCCATTAAGCCAAGACCTTCAGAAAAAAAGTCATTCCTTCATTACTTGTAAATCATGCTTATTTTTCTGCAACAAGGAAAGTTGATTTTCCTGAGTTTTGTTAGTCTGAGTCAGTTTTTGTATCATCTTTTCTTTCTCTTCATCTCCTAGACTCGGGAAGGACAAATTTAAAGTTAAGTACAACTCCTTTATGTAAGATATTTTTTTAAAAAAAAGAAGGGAAGCAAAACACAACGTACACATCTTACTTTTCTTAAAAGCCGATTGTGCCTGATCAGTAGCATTTAATTTTGTCATAAGTTCATTTTTTCTGATCCATCAAATTCCTTTTAATCTTGTCTTTCTCAAGGGAAGCCTTTTTCAAACATTCTTCAAGCTGTTTCTTTTCTTGTGTTAGTTCGGTGGTTTTTATAACCGCTCGGGATGATACTCGAATGGCTAAGTCCAGTTCTTTTTGAAGAGCAGTTCAGCTTTTTGTAGAGCTTCGGTTTTTTCAGAAATACGTTGTTCTAGTTGTTGAAATGATGAGGCGGATTCTTGAACAACAGATAACTCTTGGGTCAAATCTTGGATTTTCATTTTCGCTTCTACCCACCTTCGATGCATTTCAGAAAACCACCCAGTAGCTTGAGCTAGATTTAAATGAGCTCAATTAGAAAACTCCATCGGAGATAGTTGGCGTAAGATGCTCAGATCTTTAGGAGTTGTGACATGATGCAAAAATTATCGGGCCACGTTAACATCTAAAACGGAGTCTTTGTTTAAAATCTGCCAGTATGGAGCGAAAGGCTGATACAGATGATTTAGAGACAACTGGGGGAAGTTCTGACCAATAAAAGGTGATACGCTAACCTCGTGAGAGACCAAGTTAGCATGATCGATAAACTTTTTGGCAGAAGTTGAAGGGTTTGGTGGTAAGGATTGAAAAGTAATGTTGATATCGAGGCTTATAGGTTTTTGCTTATTGGATGGTTGTGGAGAGATTTGAATGGGAGAGGTGGAAGTCACTTGAGGGGAAGGTGGACGGTAAGATGTAAAAGCTGGAGGAGAAGGGGTATGTTTAAGAGAGTTGTTTGTGTTCGTTTGAAAAAACAGAAGCGCAAGGAGCATGCTTGGTAGGGGTTTTGTTTAAAAACGTGATTGGATCGTGAGTTTCAGGAGCTTTTTGCTGCCTTGTTTGTCAAGCGAGGAACTCTCGATTAATATCTTCTCCTTGCAAATGGCTGGAGAGGTTTTCTAAACTGCTGGAGTTGGTTGGGATAAATACTGATGGTTGACTAGAAGAACCTTGGGTGTTTTTTTTTGGTTTTCTTCCTCGTACCGCTAGCGGTTGATTTTTTCCTTTTAGAGGGACCCTCAAGGTCAATAATGGGTACTTCTGGATCTTTAGACAAAGGTTGGGAGGTGACAGTTGACCCGGGAGGATCAACAGATGCAGAAGGAGGACAGATGGGTTGGAAAGCGGTTTTGTTCCGTTCCAGGAAAGATGTGTCAGCAGGTTCCATGTCCAGACCCTCAAATGTCAGTTTGGTAAAATTGTCCATTTGAAACATATTCGATAGGTCGACCTCTGTAAAAATTAAAAATAAATAAATATATATAAGTGCACATTAATGGATAAGCGGGTACGTAAATAATGTATAACCAAAAATACCTTGTTCTTCCTTTGATATGGATGGCCATTTCCGGTCATGGGGCCATTTCCGACTAATCCACCCGATCACTAACACATGCTCCGGATATTTTCGTACCGGATGGGCGATAGCGGCTATGTTGGTAAAAAGGGTATTGTCAATCAGGTGGGAGGATGGTTCGGTACCTTTTATGGACGGTGCATCGTTGGGTCTCCATTTCATCTCAACAGGGATACACCGGTCATCTACATATAAAAAGTTATATTTCCAATTCTTTAGCCAAGTCAAAGCTCCGGTAAAACAGGATGCAGCAACGGACCGACGACGTTCGAAACTATACCAGTTCCCAGCTTTGGTGATGTGGAAAAATTTCCTAAAAATTAGTAAATTCGGTACTTCCCCAAAAGATCTACAAGTGATCTCAAAGTGCATTATTTTAGCTATTCCAAAAGTAACACACTGAGATATATGGATTCCATAATACAAAAGGGTTTTTATTAAAAAAAACGAGTCAAAGGTATTCTATAGTTGGCGGTTTAAACAAAGGAGTATACAAAGGGATCTTGTGAGTAGGGAAAGGATGTACAAATTTTTTTGCCGGAGGTAGCGTCGAGTGAAGATCAGTCGGAATGTCATATTTCTTTACTAATTTTTGCAATTGCGATTCTTCTAACTTAGAATAACATAAATGCATGTTACATTTCACTTAATCAGTCATCGCAAATTATTTAATTCGTACAAAAAAAGGAGATGAACAGTAAAATCGGTAAAAAAAAGGGGTCGGGATAAGAAACCTTTAATTACCTTCGTAAATGGACATGATTTGATTCTTGTTTTTTATGTCGTGGATAGTTTAAGTGTTAATCACATATTCAAGACAAAGGGAAAACTTGAAGATTTGAATTAGATATTCAAGTTGTAGGAAAGAGGGGTAGGAGGAATAATGAGGAAGTAAGGAAAAAATAGAAGTGTATGAATTTCTCTTTTCAAGTGTAAGACTTTATATATATTTGTTTATAGGCGCGGCACTTTTGATTTAAAATGTAACCGTTATTAGTCTACATGTATTTAAATATATTCATACAAATAGATTATGAGGTCTTGATAAGATACGGTACTTTTGAGGATCACTGTTTTTAAAAGAATGAAAGAGGAAGAATAAAATGTTGACACGTGGAAGGAAGGAGCAATGAGGTACAAAATATGTCAAAAAAATGAAAAAGTGCTGGATCATGTGTAGGAAAACTATGCATAGATAGCAAGGTTCAGATGTAAAAGGATTCTGGGTTTTTCACATTTAAAAATACACACACAAGTATCAATACAATACTTTCATTTATCTCTTTGAATATTCAATTCTATGATCAATCTCTGAACAATAATCAAGTAATCACATACAAAATTGATCGTTGTTCTAACAATCATGACATTTAGACATTAAATAACGAATTGATAATTTTTTTTTTATAAAAGTTATAAAGTTATTCATAAAATATGAAAGATTCTACATAATTGATGTAAACAAGTTTTTTTGAAGCATTTTAAACTAGAGTTTTTAATCTAAATCAATAGTGTATATGTTTTAGGCCTACGGACACTTCCAAATCACGTATTCACTTCGTTTATGCAGTTTTCTTCACCCAAACCATCACCAATAAAACCCAACATTCAATTTAGCAATTAAACATCTCTTTCATCAAATTGGTACAACCCAAACGCTCCTAAAATCATTACAAACTTAAACCAATAATCAATTTCATCTTTATCTTGATAAATTGTTGTGAAAGTTAGGAATTAGAGTTTGTGGTGTTCTTGAGGAATTGATGAATTAAGGATTTATATCAGAATTTATTAAAACTATTTGAAAATGAAATCCGTAACAAAAAACAAACCCGGTTTAGTGCTATGTGTGTGTTAGGGATCTTGGAGACCAAGGTTCGGACCTAACATCCCGCATCACATTTTAAACTTTAATTTTTATTAGCTTTTAAATGCTCAAGAATAACAAATGATATAATAAATCATATAAAAATCAACTTTATTAATTGATAAATCACATATTATTTATAATCGGTTTTATAAATATAAAACTTTTATAAACCTTAAATATTTAAAAAATGTGTCTAAACACTATAAAAATACTCAAAATGTATTTAAAAACTTTAAAATTACATAAAGAAATTAAAATGTATTTAATTCTTGTTACTTGTTAGTTTTATATAGTTGTAAGCCTATAAAAGGCCAATTCATTTTAGTGAATGAAAAAAAGTAGTAAATTGGCAACAAATTGGAAGTCTTGTTCTTCATCGTTGTTCTTCGAGTCTAATACACTTAATGAGTTACTATTGGGAGAGATTGAGAGATTGACCATCTTGAATCGGTCTCTATCATTTAAAAATTTCATTCTCGAAACCGTCACTAAAACCAACCACCTTTTATCGAAATCGGTGATGTCCCATGAACAATGTGCACAACTACCTTCATCGAAACCGTCACTAAGACCATCTCCGCCTTCAAAGATATTAAACCAGCCACTTTTTATCGTTGTTGTGAACTCTCCTTCGGCTATGAGTTGTATTGATGGCACTTCAAAGATTGCTTTAAATGGTGTCATGAGCGCCTTTGGTCATGCCCACGTTAAGTTACGACACAACATAAGCAATATTTTAGTGAACACTATTCACATGCAAGAGGTACACAAACTATTTATTCATATCCAACCTATCGTGTTAATGTGGTTCATTTACAATACACGTGCTACCCGGAAAAATGCTAGCCACATCAACTGTTGGTGTAGCCAGAAGATGTGAGTGACGCCCACCTTGGTGTGTCATTCCAACTTCACCGCGTGACATGGTCCGTCTCGAAAGGAAGCCACCTTGGGGAAACGATCCCACCCTTGACAACAAGGATGTTTTTAGGGCGTGAGTAATGATACGTACCAAAACTCACGTAACTCATGATCGAGTAGTTCATGTAGCAACACAATCCACGTTCACAATGTAGTCTTTAATTGCATTTTTTTTATTAAATTGTTTTACATTTTTGGGTAGTAGGTCAAAAAAGTAGGATAGTGGTCATTTTAATTCTTGTTAGTTTTCTTTAGTTGTAAGCCTATAAAAGGCCTTTTCATTTTCGTAAATGAAAAAAAATTGAAAATTGGCAACAAATTACAAGTCTTGTTACTCATTTTTGTTCTGGTATAACCCACTCAACAGTTTACTATCGTGTTATTAACCATCTTGAATTGGTCTCTATCACAAACTCAAATCATTCTTAGTTCAGGATGGCGGTCATCCAGTACCTCTTTTCATCTCATCTATTTAGATTATTTTAATCTTAAATATGCATATTTAGATTAATTAAACTAGTCGGACCTTCGCGATGCGGAGGCAACGACAATTTCAGCTAAAAAGGAGGCCCCTGTGAACTTTTTGACAGATCCGCTTGAGGGTAGGTCTACTTTAAGGCCGGCTGATATTCTAGTGTTTGGTTGGAAAGGGGGAAAACATGCATGTTTGGACCTTACAGGAGTGTCCCCCTTGGTTGCGCTCAGAGACACTGGATTTGTTGCTCGACAAGCGGCATTAAAGGCGGAATCATGCAAGATTGCTAAACATGAGAAAGCATGTTTGGAAAATCAACATGTTTTTATTCCATTAGCCTTTGATACGTTTGGTTTCCTAGCCACTGAGGCAGTGAACTTCTTGAATAGGGTTCAACGGGTCATTCATAGCAATGTTTCGACCCCTAAGGGCCAAGGTTTTGTCTTCAGTAGGCTAGGTTTTGCTATTCAAAAGGGGGTGGCGGCGCAACTTGTTGCTCGTCTACCTGCTACCTTATTGTAAATTCATTTGGTGTTTAATCTAAGAGAACCATTGCATTTAAAAAAAAATAGCAATAAAATTATATAATTGGTAACATTAGTAACATTAGTTGTTAGTAGAATTAAAATATTCAAGATCATCAGCGTAAATCATTTATTACAAAATCAACCTACGCATAAGTTTATATATAATACCAGTGGAAAAATGTGATGATGCAAGAACAAAGCTCACTGAATGGTCTATAACTGCATTTTACATTTTTATACTCACAACAATGAGAGGATATATGCTAGAATCGCAAATCAGTGTAACTTAACCAGGACTAGATCAACCCATAGGTGGAAAATGATGTGTTGATAATATCTGAGGCAACGTAAGAGGCGTGCACCAAGTAGCGTCGATGATGGAACCTGAACACTAGAGATGCCACCGGAATACACCGGCAACATCACATAGGGACGCCGCTATCTACCGGCTTCTCTCTCTAGAATCATCGATATGCGATACCACTGAGATGGATTTCACCATTTTTTTTTCCGACATATCTAGTGTGCGACATAAGTTCTTTTTTACTATTATTTCAATTTTTGTTCTTGTATTTTTCCATCTTTTTTATTAACAATTATATTGACAGTATTGTATCGAACAAATACAATTCATCGTGATTAGCGGCTCTGATACCAATTATGGATCAGGTCTAGAGCTTGTTAATCTGTTAATATCTATTCAACAATAATGATTACAATCATAATTATGATCAACAAACAAACAATTCAACAGAAAAATTACTTATAAATGCAATTTGTATTGATCGAGAGAACTGTGTGTACAAAAAGGTGTAAATCTGCAAAAGTCACTAAAACATACGTAAGAACACCTATTATACCACTCACGACAATAAGCGTGTTTTACAATTAAAACAGAACAAAAACTTAAGTTGATGTGCGGATAACAGTATGTCCGCACATCACTAAGTAACTAACTGTCCACATATCTATCCAAGTGTTGTCCGCACATCTTTTTGTTCTCACATTTTTTTCTGAAAACTTCAAGTGTGATGATTAAAACTTATCAACAATACTCCCCATATCATCATACTTTGTTGGTCCACATCAGCCTTGAATCAACATATTTGTGAAGATTTGGATAAAAATGGATCAAAATGACATAGAACTTGATGAACAAGGAAGACCAATGAAGAACATAATGAAAGAACAAATAAGAAATTACTCAAATCATCATATGCTTCCATAGAATTGCTATGATTTTGTTTACATGTGTAACCTCCCAATTCTAGGCTATGTTTCAAGCACCTAAACCCAAATTAAACTAATCTATATATAGTGAATGTTCAATCCACTTAATTACATATTAACCCCCTAGACTTAGTTTAATTAGGAAAAATACAAATAAACCTAAAATGTGACTACAACTTGATTAAATATATTTTGTTGACACAAAATATATTCTTTACAATAATGCTCCTAGTCACGATCTATCTTTAATGTCTTCTTCGTCTTGAACTCTTCATTTGACTTTAATCATGACATTGACTTTGGTGACTTTGACTACATTGATAATATAGACTATCATTTTCAGACCCAACATACTTTAAGTTCAATCTTCTTCTTCTTTTACTTCCACAAACTCTGACAAAGGTTTGACATTCCAGAAGGCTTAAGCAGCTTTAATATACCGTTGAAATCTTGCAGCTTCTTTAGAGTGTTTATCATTCTTCACAATGATAAGCATGTTCATCAGTTCTTCAACAGTATCTTGGGCCAGATTGAGAATGTCATCCTTGGCAAACATTTCATCAATTCTGTTAGCCTTTTAATTACCAAAGGATCATTTTATCCTAGCTCGTGGAGCGGCATTCCGAAAAAAGGAAAGAATTCATTGCACCCCTAGGCACAAGTCATCCTCGTACCGGGCTTGGACCATGTCTCCCGAACAATCTCAGTACATATGGTGCAAGACGATTCCACATATCGAGCTACACTCCGTTGGTGAATGTCCTTGAAGATTACAATGATGGCAGAAGGCTAACTTGCCTTCAGAAGAAGAAGAAGAAGAATCTGTTCCTGGACTAATCAGACAATTCATGCTTGATGATATTGCCAAGTATATGCCAAAGCTTGAACAACAAGGTGTGAAAGTGTTTAAAGGAGATCAAAATAGTTATCCTATTTTGAGATGGTTTTATGATACTGGGAATAAAGAGTTGGTTCTTGTCAGAAATATTGAAGATCAAAGTTAGGATGAAATTAGAATGTTTGGTGTTTTTGAGCTAAGACTGTTGCATCCATCTTACATTCACTTCCTTGCAAAACTGAAATTTGAAAAAGTGATTGGACAAGATTCAGTACAAGATTTGTGTTATTTTATACATATGATTGAAATCTTGTCAGTTGCTTATGAAAAGATGGCTTTAAGGAAGGAGTTATTGGCTTTGAATGTTAGAACATTGAAGATAACAGAGATTAAATCCTTGGAGATAAATAATAGAAGAAATTTGTTGATCAAGAGTGCAACCAGAAATGATGAAATGTTCACTAAAGATGATATTCTCAATCTTGCTCAAGAAACAATAGAAGAAATGATGCTCATGCCCATCATTGTAAAGAATGATAAACATAATAAAGTGGCATTAAAATTTCAACAATATATCAAATCAGCTCAAGATTTTTGTAATGTTAAGCCTTTGTCAGAGTTTGTGGAAGTGAAAGAAGAAGAAGATGAAACTTAAAGTATGATGATAGGGGGAGATTGTTGATATATATTTATCACCAGACTTTAAGTTTTTCAGAAAAGATGTGCGGACAGAATTGGATGATGTGCGGACAGAAGTTTAATTAGAGATGTGCGGACAGACTATTATCCGCACATCAACTTAAGTTTTTGTTCTTTTGATTGTAAACATGTGTATTGACTAGAGTAGTATAAATAGGTGTTCATATGTATGTTTTAGCACACTTTTTGAGACTTTGAACATTTACAACTTTTATACACATATATTCTCTCGATCAATACAACTTGCATTTAGCAGTAATCTTTGTGTTGAATTGTCTATTCTATTGATTGTAATCATAAGTGTTGAATGAATATTAACAGATTAACATGTTTGTGACCTGATCTAGATCCACAATATTCATCATACTATATGTTGTATCGCATAGATACATGGAGAATACTTTGGATAAGAGAAGAACCCCTTTACAAGAGAGAAAGCCTTCTATTTATAGTGTCTTCAAACCCTAAATCCCTAAATGGCTAGCCTAAACTTAGGTTTGCTCTAATTGGGCTTTTAAGGGTTGGTCTTAATACATTGGATATTAGTCCATATTGGAAGGGTCCGTCTTTAAGTCCCCTGTGTGATGTAGTGCTACCTATATTGCATAAGACTTGTACGTACGACGTTTGTTTTTATGCTCTCTAGATTGGATGTATTGTTATGGTTTCTTGGCTCGAACGCATCGTTCTACGATACTTGCGATAGAAAATATATTTGGTCTTATTCACAACCACGAATCATTATTACACATTTTGTCTAAAGGTGAATCATTATTGAAGGATCATGACGAAGTCTTTGCGATGGGTTAAATAATTCATCATGGTGACGCATCGTGGATATTTGGTCGGTTTTTTGCGTTTTGTTTCATGACTTTGTTGAGCCTGCAAAATAATATTTCATGTTACTAGACTCAAGGTCTAGTCATTTAGTTACCAGACTCACGGCCTCGTCCATTTTGTTGGAAGGGTCCGTCTTCAGCTAATAATTTGTGTTGGTTCAGATATATGCTTGAAAACTTCAAATCGAAAAAATCATAAACCGAACCGATGATCACCACTAAAAATAAGCAAGCAAAGAACACCACATCATGACTCTCACATATCACCCTATTGAAGCCTAGACAGTATATCATGTATGAGAACTATATATTTGATCATTTGCAGAGCCTTGATCAACATCACTACAGCTGCTCAACATCTGATTATCATCATCTAACACTCATTGGCAAATACGGATCCACGAATTTTCATCAGTGGATTCACTATTTTTAGGTGTTCAAATTTTAATGAAACGGGACATTTTCATGTTTGGAGCCCTAACAGGTTAAAATTCCATTAAATTTTTTTTTTATGAAATGCATGTATAAAATTCGAACCATGACCTTTTGCAAAATCTATTAAATTTCAAGTCGTCTAGAAAAACTTTATTTCTTGAATTCACTCCTAATTATTTACATGAGTTCACTTCAAAATTTTCTATGATTTCACTCTAAATTTTTCTATATAATTTAGAGTAAACTGCAGTTTTAGTCCATTGTTTTGATACCATTAACAATTTCAGTCTCACCTTAATAATTTTGGTCCCTGTGTTTTTATTTTATAACAGAAATGATCCCGAACATTAACTCCATCCAATTTTCCGTTAAGTCTCTCACACGCGCCCCGCGTCTGAGGGGTAAAAATGTCTTTTATCCCCTTCTTTTATCTAGGTCATCATGTATGTTAACATTTTTATTTAGTCGCATGTCAAAAAGATTAGGAGAAATGACATTTTTACTCTGCTTGTGAATGAAACTTAACGACTGGATGGAGTTAGTGTTCGAGACCATTTCTGTTATAAAATAAAAATAGAAGGACCAAAACTGTTAAAGTGAGACTAAAACTGTTAATGGTATCAAAACACATGGACCAAAATTACAGTTTACTCTATAATTAATGTTAAAATTTTGAGACGTCACATTGGATCTGGTCACCTACATCTGGTCATCTGGTCGTCTTCTAGTCTCTGAACATTGTTCTTATTAGTTTGGCGCGCACACGTATCTTCTTCGAATTGTCTATATATCGGCCATCGTGGCTGTTGTTGCTCTTTCTTTGTGCGCATGGTCATCGGCTTTCATGTTGCGCCGACCACAAACGTGTGTGATTACTGATTCCTTGATTTGGGGTTATTATGCAAACTTCCATTTATTCTTTGTTAATTCTTGAATTTTTTTACATGCCACTTTATTGTAAATTCTTGAAAGATGTTAATGGTAATGAAATTATGCAGTTTGTTCAAAAAAAAAAAGAATTGAATTAATTATACATTCTATGGAACATCTATAAAACTGAAAGTAAGTTTTGGCTGCAAATGTAACACAAGTTTATGTATAAAATATCCCCTCATGAATAGCAATTTTGTGGAAAAAAGATGTATAATTGTCAACCAAATTGTTATAGGTTGAAATAGGTGGAGAATAGAAAAAAATTTGTCTTCAAAGAAAATAGCATTCTTGCCTTCTGTTTGTACGTATACTCGTGTACTAAAAACTAGTCCAACAATGAATTAAATTCTATTTTTATCTAATAAGAGAAAGAAAGACCATCAATAGCTCTACGAACGAATGAATTGGATCGACTTGGAAAATGGAATGATTTGTACAAGTTATACGTTCCGTCACCACTTTGTGAAAAACCTTAGGTATGAATATGTTACATACATGTGACTCGATTGCTGAAACACTATATCGCTCCCAAAAGATAGTTTTTTTACCGACACAGAAAGAAAATATTTTGTTATAAATGAACAAGATATTGAAGAATTTTCCTTAAGTAAAATCATAATGGGTGGACTTCACAATAATAATCAGCCTAAAGTTTTCTGCTATGCCATCTTTATTACTACATATACCATCTTTTGGACACTTTCGAAAACTCGTAAATCGTAATGCATGGAACTTTGTACGACTAAATCTTCGGTTGAGCCTAGAGAAGATTGCGGATGAAGTCAAAATCCAAGCTCTCATGGGTCTCTATTCGAGACAAATCACTTAGGGCAGTTTGGGATAAATGGTGTAAACTGAACCACCAACCCCAATGAACATAAAATAAAACCTAACCCTTATACATGCTTCTCTATTCGTTTCTTGTTCATCTACACCTCCAATCTGTTATACGCCTACGAAATGAGGGTAAAAATAACTATGTCACACAAATAGTAAAGAAAATGACCCGCCTTGTTAGGTTACAAGAGGTCATCCAAACGATGCTATAACAAGCATCAAACGGGTCAATGTGCTCGAATGCAACAAAATGGGTCGGCCCGACCCCCCAAATACACTTATTCACCTCCCCTAGTTAATATGATGGCTGAATAAACAGATTTAGATCCTTATCATCAGCATTTATCATCTCAAAGTACAGTTTACAGCGTCAAATTATCAGAAACTGCATAAAAACAGCATAAACAAACACACACATTCTAAAAGCTAACATTCTAATCAGCCTACAAACTGCACATTCTAACTTATAACTTACTGAAAGAACCTTGGTCTTGAACACTGCCCGTTAACAAATGTACCTGATTTTTGAAAACCACCATTTCCGAGTGTCGGAAACACTGCATCCTGCTGCGTATTCTTATGGCCTGTTTCATAATGTTTTGACGAAACATTTGTTTGACAGAGATTCGTACCTGAATCAGGTGAAGAAAAGTGATGCAGGCCTTGGGAATTTGTACTGCTTGCAGGTCTGTGTTGAAAATAATCATCTTCCCGAACAGGAATCGCACCCGTGAGCGTTTTTACAGCAAATTCGATACACGGGTCGGTCCAGAGCTCTTCTAAAGGCACTTGTAAAGGCGTTGTGGTAAAGTTTTCAACTTTATTCAAATCTGGGAACGGAGTTGCACCTGTGAGTGTTTTTACAGCAAATTCAATACACGGGTCGGTCCACAAATCATTCATGGAGAAGTTGATTGAGGAGTCAGCCTTCATATCAGTTGGATGGCTAACTGTAGGGTTAATCACAGGCAATTCTTGTTTCTCTAAATTCACCGGAGGAACAACAGTAGGTAGCGCTTGATGTGCAGCGGGCAGGGATATGGTGGCTCGTGTTTCACTTTGCTTTTTATGTTCTTTAGGAGTCACTGCAGGCAGTTTGTTATGCAGTACTGGCTTCTCAATATTTTCTTGACTTAAAGAACGAATAGTAATCGATTTTTCTTCTGTTTTCTTGACATTTGCTTTTGGAGTAGCCGAATTAAGCAGTTTGGTTTTGGTGGCTTGGCGACTAGTCCTGGTATCTGGCGGTGATGGTGGTGGTGAGTTGACTTTGATTCCAGCTTGATGTGTGGCTCGACGAGTTTTAGGATGTGGTGGTGATGCATTATCTCTGATTCCAGATACGCGTTTAGCTTGACGGGTTCTAGGCTCTAGCTGAGAGGGAGGGGATGGGCCACTTTCTGTTCCTGTTAGCGGTTTAGCTTGATAGGCTTTCGAATCTGGTGACAATGATGGCGGTGAATCAATTTTGATTCCAGCTTGGCGTGCAGCTTGACGAGTTTTAGGTGGTGCTGGTGATGTTGATGATAGTGATTCATTAACCGCTAGTCTTGTAGCTTGACGAGTTTTAGGCTCTGGCTTTAATGGTGATGATGCAGTAACTGCCACTTCTGCTAGTCGTGCAGCTTGACGGGTTTTAGGCTCTAGCAGTGATGGTGGCGGTGCATCAACTGCCACTCCTGCTAATCGTGTAGCTTGACGAGTTTTAGGCTCTGTTAGTGATTGTGACGGAGACGGTGCATCAACTTTGACGCCAGCTAATCGTGTAACTCGACGAGTTTTCGGCTGTGATAGTGATGGTGATGGTAACGATGGTACTGCATCAATGTTGACGCCCGCTAATCGTTTTGAAGAGTGTGCAACCAATTCAGAGTCATCTGTCGGTGCGCGCTTATGCCTCACAGTTTCACTTTCACTCACATGTTCCTTAACTGCACTTGGTTCTTCCGTCTCCTTCATCTTAGGTTTTTTTGCTAGTCTTCCTAATTCTCCGGTTTTGAGATACCGTTGAACATCTCTAAGCGAACGGAATATGTATCCAGTGACAGGATCTGTATAGTACTAAAATGCAAAAACACAAAACAAAAAACAAGTATAATCAAGCACATATCATGATTATGCATTTGATCAAATCATGGAAAATAACTAAAAAAACGTAACCAGCGCTTCGATTACCCGATCTACTTTTGTTGCAGAGCCTGTTTTTCTTATTTTCACTTCCTTTGTCCACCCTGGAAGTAGCTCCTCTTCATCATTCTTTTCAACTACAATCTAAACATTTGAAAAATCACAACTTTATCTCAAAACATTTAAAACAAATCTACATTCATCTTCAACAATCAACATTTCATTTCAAATCCACACAAAATCAATACTGCCCTAATTGAAATCAAGAACCAACATTTGAGGAACTAATCAATCAAACCCCTCAATTTGATCAACAGAAGCTTTGAACATAAACCCTAATTTTGTCAACAAGATTTGGGGGTTTCCAAAAACGCTATTAAAGAGCAAAAATTGACGATGTATATCAACTAAGAGAACTAAAATAAGTTCTTCAAACACCAAAAAGACGTACCTTATCTTGAGCAGTGAACTGCACTGGAGACTTAACAGGGGACATTTCACAAACACCTGGTGTGCAGAGATGATATGTAACCGAAACTGAAAAACCCACCACCGATTGAGTTGCAGTAGGTAAAATCTTGAAAGTAAACAGTCGAATAATCGATATGAAGATTGAAGAATTGAGAGGTGTTGTTGAGGGTAACGAAATTGGGGGAAAAGTGAAACACTCACCGTGAAGAAGATGACAGTCACACTCACAATGTGATGGGTCTTTAATTGACTGACAAAAATATATAATAATATTTCTTGTTTTGGGGTTAAAGTTTCAAAGATTATGACCCTTTCAACATGAATGAATCTTCATAGAAATCAAATGCATGAAACTTGTAACATGGTGTTTGATGTTTGAAAATCTTTTGACATTCATCTACCCATAGAGTTGTATATTTATCGTTATTAATATGGAATCGTTAGTGTCCGTTGTTGATTTCATAAAAATCAGAGAAAATTACGAGGTTGTAAAATCACTTAAAGGTCGGACCTAGGCGGGACTAACTTGGAAAGATTCCGGCGAAGATCCGGAAAATTTTGAAATTTCCGTCGTAAGTATGGACACGGTTGTCAATAGCGACCATAGCGCGCTATGTAGCGATGCGGTATTTTTCGCTATTTGCTGATAGCGACCAAATAGCGACATATAGTGATTTTTGTATTTTTTGTACTTTTTCTAATTTTTTGTATTGACAAAATCTGCAAATTAGTCAAACATTTGCCTAAAATATGTAATATTTCATGGTTAGAAGTAGATATGCCTCCCTTAAAGGTAAAAACATGTCAAAATGGTTGGGTATGTTGCATAATTTGCTTATTATCGCTATGTCAAAATGATCGCTAAACACAAATAACGAATGCTATTTATCGCTATTCCCTACATAGCATATAAGTGGTTTGTCGCTATTTACCGTTATTTGCTATTGACAAGTATGAGTATAGATTATCCGGTCAAAACTGTGTATATGTATACAAAACTAGTCCTTTTTATAAAATTACATTTAAAAATGTGCATATATATAAACCTAGAATTATATATAAAAATAACAAACCGATTAATTCATATTATTAGCTAAATGTGAGTTTTTACGACATTGATATTTATGTATATTTAGTAACCAACTATTCATCATCAGAGATTTAAACAAAGATTTTGTAGCAAAATATGGATAGTGCATAACTTGGTAAGAATGTTGCATTGATTTTATCTTGTTTACGGTTTAAAAGTGAACATTAAAAAAGCAATATACATGGTCGAATATAAGAAATCATTATTATTATGTTAAAAAAGGAAGTGATGGTTTAATAATTATTTCAAAGAAAGTCAAAGCACAATACTTTGAGATGAGAAGGTCGGAGAATGCTCCGGTGACTAGTTATTGGAGGCAGAGAGAAGAAATTGAAGATCTACGAAGGAGGAAACAAGAAGAACAACAAGACTTAGTTAATGGGCAGAATCTGTCACACCCTAATTGATGGCGAAATCTTTCGGGTGGACGAAAGTGAACCGATTGCTCGTACCTTATGATACTAAAATATTAAAAAATAGTACTAAATTCAAATTACATTGATCCTTGTTGCTACAACAAGAATACGGTGAGGATGGTAGTAACGATGTTTTAAGGTTCATGGTTTTGTAATATGAACTACGAGTGTGTTAAAGATGAGAAATTGTTTAAGTGTAGAAGAGAGGACCGAGAGTGTCTCTGTTGAGAGTGGAGTGCAAGCACCAGGTGTAATATTGTGATTTCTCCAACAAAGAGTTGCAACATATATGCATAAAGCATAGATGTGTTGTTAATTCAATGTCCAAAGCAAATATGAGAATATCAGGAGCTCCTGGCTCGAGGTCGGCCCTTGGCCGTCGCACCTTCTTTCTGGTTGCCTGC
The DNA here is from genome assembly GCA_030867185.1 of Tagetes erecta. Taxonomy (NCBI): domain Eukaryota; kingdom Viridiplantae; phylum Streptophyta; class Magnoliopsida; order Asterales; family Asteraceae; genus Tagetes; species Tagetes erecta. The sequence goes on from CM061487.1 coordinate 7,315,131, forward strand.
AGCACCTAAAAAATGTGCAGTAAAAGGTTTTTACTATCTTGGTGTAAGTTCTCTCTAATCTCTTTTGATTTATATCTTTTGTTTTTCCAAGTAATATCTTGGGAGATATTTGACAGGGTGTATTGATGTGGGAAAGGTTTATGTCAGAGTACTGTAGTCGTATTGTACTTGCTTCTGGCTTCGGCTTCCGACTTCTTACTCCTTAACCGTGTGGTCAAATGACCTACGTCATCAGCCCCCAATCATAAGTATTTGTGGTGTTAATCGTGAATGCTTGTGACTTAGATTAACTTTTGATGATTTTGATTTTTAGCTTCTGGCTCGTAGCTACAAGCTTCTTAGTTCGTTTTAGTTCTTGGCAGTTGAAAGATTATCGTCTGCCTGTTGGACGTGTTAAAACAACCTAGGTCAGAAGGTGTCGATAAGATTTTATTCAGCTGACCTTTAGCTTCGTTAGCTTTTACGAGCTTCTGTGCATTTCGTATTGACTTGTTAAGCTTTGGCAAGTTTGAGCTCTAGCGTACTAGGCTTCTTCGTTGTATTGCCAAGACTGTGATGGGTCGAATAACGAGATCGTGTCATATTTCATTAATAATGTATTTATCTTGTGTTAAAGCTTTGAAGGGAAGCTTAGTCCTTCGAATAATGCTTAAGCTCACCAACATAAGTGTCAAGTGTCATCGAAAGATTATGGCTTGATGGCTCAATTAAGATTTTTTTATAAAGTCATGCTTTTGTACTGAGCGATATTTATCAAGTTGATAAGTTAACTTGGTCGAATCTGTTGTGTGTTGTTATACATGCTAGGCGCAGTATGTGAGCTCTATCTTGCACATAAAAATAGACTATGCTGCTTTTTGGCTAACTCATCATGACTTGGTAATATATTTTCAAGTTTTCTTACTATAAAAAATTTGAAGGTATTCATCAATTATTTTTTATTATGAGAAGCTAAAATGGGAGCTTATAAGTCGTATCTGGGAGAGCTTAATAGTTCGACCATGAATAAAAGCATTGTGTCAATGAGCCTTTGATACAAGCAATGGCTTTGAACATTGATTTTATAAGGTTAATATACGCATTCTTCTTATATCGTAGAGTTCAATAGCCTGCTTGGGGTATCTATACATGAGGTCGTCTCATTTGTGTATTTGTGCGCCCGAGTGCCTTTTAAGACATTGTTTTAACCACTTGTCTTTTATCGAGTAAGAGCATGTGGATTTTGTTAATCAAACAGAACAGCTTGCCTGCCTAGATGTTTTGGGTCTTCGAGCTGATGTGCAGATTTCTTTTTTAACACAAGCGATGGAAGCTAGCAAGTATAAGCAGACGAGGTAAATCGGTGAACTTCTTGCCTGTTGAGACACGTCTGTGATACATGCTTGTGAGTTTCTTTTGTATGAAAGCGAATTTATTGCGTATGCTGGCAATATTATTTCGTATTAAAACGAACTTATCGCACATGTTAGCTAACTTATTATGCATATGATTAAGCTTTGAATGGTAGCTAGTTTATTGCATATTTGCATGCACTAGTAAGCTTTGAAGGTTAGCTTATCATGTATGCTGGTAAAATTCTTTTGCCATGCTATAAGCTTCTTTCACGCATAGAAGGGCTTTTTTCGAAGCTTATTTAAGAGGTATCTTTTTCTCAAAGTATGAGACTAAGTTTTTGTCTCTTTTGATTTTATTTAGTAACGAATGGCTAGCATTGAGTTGCTAAAATATGTGGACAAGCTTGTTGTCTATGAAGCTTATGTCTTTGAAGTTATGTGACATAAAAAGGGTCAAGCTTTGCTTGAGAGAAGTGTCTTTGGCTATACCTTTCAATGTCATTACTCGATGACATTTTAGTTGGATAGATACTTCAGATTCTCTTATGACTCGTGCTTTTATGCGAGCACCGGAGTCGGTAGACTTTAAGGATTAATTAATTGTTTTCCGAACGAGCTTTTGTTTATGCTCATTGTGGTTAAGCGAGATGCTTGTTAACCTTGACATTGTAGGTTTGTTTTACACCAAAGTCTTTCGATTCAAGGTAAGCTCTTTAACGGCTGAAGCTTGAAGGATGTATCGTCATTTCAGTTATTTCGATACCTTCTTCCTTCACCTCATAGCTTCTTCCTATGATCCTTGATTAAAAAAAACAATGTTCATGCCATAACGAGGCATGTGCCTTACTCTGACTATGGCCTTGCTCAGGGTTAATCTGGTACCCCTGCTGATTTTACATATGTGGTGAGCTGCTAGTGCCCGTTTCAATTTTTGAATAGAAGCTTAGATTACTCGTATAGCTATGTCATCAGCCCCCAATCATAAGTAGTCATGGCGTAGTTATGAGTGTTTGTGACTCAATATTTTTCTTAGTTCTTCGAGTTCTCATTTATGAGCTTCTTAAATGAGTTAGAGTTGTAACAACTGTTTAATGGCAGGGAAGCTCTGAGCCCCCAGGTCACTATAGGTAAAGGCTTGTGAAGCTTATTTCCTCATTGGAGCTGAGTCGAAGACAATTGAGGAAGGTATGGAATGACCTTCGTTCATTTGAAGGGTATTTCATGGATATAGCTATTTAGCAGTCATATCAGCCTGAAAAGGTATGTTTCCTCTTTTTAGAGTTGCTTAATTTTTAGGTAAGGTAAGCATCTGCCTTAGGCAACATGTTTGTTCCTTTAAAGGATCATGTTGTGTTGAAAAGAGGTTGGTTTCATATGGATTATTCGACCACATGTCCGTCCATCCTTAGAAAATGTTGATTTGGTTCGTATGGTGAAGTACGGTTGAGGTGCCAAGCTTTCGTCAACACATTATCTACTAAAGTTAGTCTTTGGGTGAGAGTATAGTGAAAAACTTTGCCTTAGCACTAGTAGCAAGTGATTCATATCCTATTGCATGATGCGTCCACGCTTGCATGCGTTTACGGTTCCGACTTCCAAATGGGCTGATAGTATCTGATATGTATAGAAATATACATATTTATTCTTCACATTTAACCCGGATTTGGTTATTAATTGGTTGTAATTTCATTAGTTTAAGTACTAAATTGTGGTTTTTGTGATTTTACAGCCAAGACAAACCACCGAAGAAAAGAACGGAGAAAAGACGCATTTTCAAGAGAAATTGAAGAAAACAGGTCAAAAGCACGACCGTGCTCAGACCTAGCACAGTCGTGCCCGTGTTCTCCACTCGGGTGCACAGGCTGTGCACAAGGACGTGCTCGTGATCTTGACTCGAGCACGCCCGTGCGCCAGCCAAGCACGCCCGTGCTCACATCATTTCCGAGATCGTCTTCAGCTCGTGCCGCACATTTCATGGTCGTGCCCGTGATTTTGACTCGAGCACGACCGTGCTTGGTCTAAGCACTGTCGTGCGCCTGCTACCTCGAGACGGGAATCGAGATTTTGCTGAAAATGGAAACTGCGAAATGCTTGGGCGAAAAAGAAAACACTGTAGCTACTAGCACGACCTGGAGCACGACCGTGCGCCAGGTAGTGCACATCTGCTGTTTGCTATAAAAAGCCTTGTGTTCATTCATTACGGGTTGTTGAGTTTTTGGAGCAAAATTACACTAAGTTTCACTGATTTTGAGTGTTTTGGAAGCCATTGGAAACCATAGAAGACTCAAGAATCATCAACCAACCATTTTCCTTCTCCTTGCTTGTTTTTGGTTTGAACGTTTTAATTAGTTTAATTATGTTTTTAGCTAGTTTAATAATGTTTCTTGTAGTTTTTGTAAGCCTTATGGGCTAAATACTCATATTATCTAGATTAGGATGATACTTATGCCTTGATGATGAATGAAACTTGAATATTTTGGTGATGTTTTATGTTAAGATCAATGATGAAGTTATGGTAATATTTCAATGATGTTGTATGCTTGTCAAATTTTATTGTCATATGATGTTGATGAATGTTAGGAAGTTGACATGTTGAAAAACCCATCTTCTTGATATTTGTTTGTAAATCTTATAAATGAATTTTGTAGGATTTATGCCATGATATTAGAAATGATGATTGCAATGTTAAATGACATGAAATTAGACAAGTGTGCTTTCTTTCACAAGATATTTGAAAAGATGATTGTGATGTTGTAATTAAGACATGTTAGATGTGTAGGTTTGGAATTGTGGCCACAATATCTAGATTTGCATGACTTAGTTTGAGAATTACATGTTGGAATATTTCATGATTTTGTCTACTTTACGTAATTATTGGTGATTAGGATGTGATTATCGTTCTAGTTTTCCTTTAGTTATGAAACTAGGACATTTTAGCAGATGACTAGTTTACCTTTAGTTCTTGACATAAAAGACATCAATTGGACTTAATTGTATGATTTTAGGTGATTGGGATGTGTTTATCGTTCTAGTTTTCCAAAGAATCATTTTAGTTAGATTTCCTTAATCGGAGTCTAGTTATTCCTATAAGAAAAATTGACTTCACCATTAATAGTTTTCATCATCAAGGTTAAGTGGATTCTTAGTCTAGATAATATCTTAATTCCATAGTTTTATCCCTATAGTTTAAATTCTCTTAGTTTAATACTTTCCTTGTATGCTAGTTTAAGAAAAACCCAAAATTCGCTCTTTATTCGGACAAACATTAACAAACGTTTAGTATCGAGAGCTACCGTGTCCACGGATTGATATCCGGTTCTTACCGTTTTTACTATATTACTAGCCGATAGGTACACTTGTCTTTCTGTGTGTGATTTAGTATTTTTAGGTGAAAACCCCTTTTAAAACTAAATTTGTGTGAAAAATCTTTATAAAAAAATATATATATACTTTCACGCACATCAAGTTTTTGGCGCCGTTGCCGGGGACACGGTGATTTCGAGAACGATTCCAGTTAGTGATTTGACCATTGTTGATACCTTGTGTGTATTTTTTCTCTCGACTTGATTTTTATTTTTTATTTTTACTTTATTCTTATTTTTAGTAATAGTTTCGTCATCGTCTTTTCTTTTATCTTCAATCGTGTATGTCCACAACTCCGGTCACCAATATCGTTGAACCATCTTCAGAACCGGAGCAAAATTTACATCGAAGGCTGCGAGTGCGGTCCCGCCTCGTAGCCGCTGCAATCGAGGGCGACACGTTAGAAGACAACACATCCGGTGAGGAGGAAGAACAAATGGCGGAACCCGACGATCAAAGAACAATCGCCGACTTCGGCAAACCATCACTCAATGATCTGGCCTGGAGTATCAAGAGGCCTACTGTCGAAGCGAACAATTTTGAAATCAAATCCAGTACCATTCAAATGGTCCAGAACATGTGTCAGTTCGACGGTAAGGATCACGAGGATCCTAACGCCCATCTCAATAGCTTTCTTGAAATTTGCGCTACTTTCAAAATCAATGGCGCTTCTGATGATGCTATCCGGCTTAGGCTGTTTCCGTTTTCCTTACGGGACCGAGCCAAAGCCTGGTTGGTTTCACTTCCCTCCGGATCCATTACTTCTTGGACTCAGATGGCCGAGAAATTTCTGGAGAAGTATTTTCCTGCTGAGAAAACCTCAAAGCTTAGGGCTAGACTTCACGCGTTTGAGCAGGATGATGGCGAGTCCATCCACGATGCATGGGAACGATTCAAGGACCTTGCTCGAAAGGTCCCACACCACGGTTTAGAATTATGGAAATTTTGCGACACGTTTTACAATGCTTTAGAACCGCAGAGTCAGCAACTTCTCGACATGCACGCGAATGGGGACTTCGGCAAAAAGAGACCGCAAGAAGCATACGATATGCTCGAAAGGGTAGCCGCGAAGAGCTATTCTAGTCACGCGCCGCGATCTAGGACATCTCGTCATGGAGTTCACCAAGTTGACTCCTACACTGCTTTAACTGCTCAGTTGGAGGCTCTCTCCACAAAAGTCGATCAAATGCAGGTAAACCGTGTTCATACCTGCTGTGAGTTATGCGGGGGGCCGCATCCAGGTAGTGATTGTCAGATGGGGGAAATGATGCACGAGCAGGTTGATTTCATGGGTAACCAGACTCGTCCCCAGAACAATCCCTACAGCAATACTTATAATCCAGGGTGGAGGAATCACCCAAATTTCGGTTGGAGGTCTGGTTCCCTAAACCAGCAACCACCCGGATTCAATCAGCGTCCCCCATTTCAGCAGACTCAAACTAAATCCTTCCAGTCCCGTCCTCCACAAGCTTCACTCCATAATCAGGGACCCAGTAGTAGCTCACAACCCTCACAAGAAGGGAAAGCTACTATGGAGGACATGATGGCTAGACTGTTAGCCAATTCTGAGAAACAAAATCGATATACTGAAGATCGATTCCTGAAAAATGAAACTGAACTGAGAAATCAAAAAGCTTCTTTGCAAAACATTAAAAACCAGGTCGGGCAAATTGCCAAACTTCTCTCTGAGAGACCTCAGGGTGGCCTTCCAGGCAACACTGAGACGAATCCAAAAGGTCATGTCAAAGCCATCACGACAAGAAGTGGCAAAACCACTGAGCCTGTTCCATCACCTTCTTCACAGCCGGTTGTTGAAGAAGAAGAGACTGAGTCTCCGGATGAGGTGCAACTGAGGCGAAGCCCAGCAAGTACAGCACGGTCCAAGGAGCCAGTCAAACCATACAATCCTCCCATTCCATATCCGGGCAGACTTAAAAAGCAGAAAATGGAGGAGCATTATGGAAAATTCCTCGAGCTTTTTAAGCAACTTCACATCAATTTACCATTCGTTGAGGCCCTTGCTCAAATGCCCAAGTATGCTAAATTCTTGAAAGACCTCCTCACAAACAAAAAGAAGCTCGAGGAGCTGTCTCATGTTACTTTGAATGAGGAGTGTTCAGCTATTCTCCAAAACAAACTACCAAAGAAGATGAATGATCCTGGGAGTTTTACTATCCCTTGTTTGATTGGTAGTTTGTCTGTCAGCAATGCTTTGGCTGACCTAGGTGCTAGCATAAACCTAATGCCATACGCGGTTTTTGCTAAGCTCGACCTAGGAGAACCAAAGCCAACACGTATGAGTATCCAGCTTGCTGATCGATCAGTGAAATACCCACGGGGTATAGTTGAGAATATGCTGGTGAAAATTGACAGATTTGTATTCCCAGTCGACTTTGTTATTCTTGATATGGATGAGGATAAGAATGTACCCCTTATCTTAGGTCGCCCATTCCTAGCCACAGCTAGAGCCTTGATTGATGTTTGCACGGGCAGACTTACTCTTCGGGTTGATGATGAAGAGGTGACTTTTGATATTGGGAGATCTATGCAGCATCCACAAAGTCAGGATGACTCACTGTATTTCATCAACACGATTGACACATGTGTGAGTAATCAGTTACATGACACATTTGATGAAAAGGCCCTGGACACACAGTTAATTCCTAATCAAACATGGGATTCAGTTCACCATGACACCTCCATTGAGGAGACGATATTTCTTGTTGACCATGACTCTTTCTCATGTCCAGAGGTCTTTGAGGTTATTGATTGCAATGCTGAACCCAAGTCACGACCTTCTGTCGAGGACCCACCACCAGTTGAACATAAAGAGCTACCTAGCCATTTAGAGTATGCTTTCTTAGATGGTGAGTCCGGTTTACCTGTCATCATTTCTTCTGATTTAACGAGTGACGAGAAGGCGAGATTACTTGAGGTTTTGAAATTGCATAAAAAGGCAATCGCGTGGAAGATTATGGATATAAAAGGGATCAATCCATCCTTTTGTACCCATAAAATCTTGATGGAGGAGGACTTCAAACCTGTTGTACAGCATCAGAGATGCCTCAATCCTAATATGCAAGAGGTCGTAAAGAAAGAGGTGATTAAACTACTTGATGCTGGGTTGATTTACCCGATCTCTAATTCTGCATGGGTGAGTCCGGTACAGGTTGTCCCGAAAAAAGGAGGGATGACGATGGTCACTAACGAGAGGAATGAGTTGATTCCTACTCGCACCGTCACTGGTTGGAGAGTTTGCATTGATTATCGCAAACTCAACGATGCCACGAGAAAAGTTCATTTCCCCCTCCCTTTCATTGATCAGATGCTTGAACGCCTATCTGGGAGGATGTTTTATTGTTTTCTTGATGGTTTCTCGGGGTATTTTCAAATCCCCATTGCTCCTCCTGATCAGGAGAAGACGACATTCACATGTCCTTATGGCACATTCGCCTACCGACGGATGCCCTTTGGACTGTGCAATGCCCCAGCTACCTTCCAACGCTGCATGGTAGCCATTTTCCATGACATGATCGAGGACTCCATGGAGGTTTTCATGGATGATTTTTCTGTATATGGGAGCTCTTTTGATCATTGTCTCACAAATCTGAAGAAAATGTTGACGAGGTGTTAGGAAACTAATCTTGTGCTTAATTGGGAAAAATGTCACTTCATGGTGAAGGAGGGCATTGTTTTAGGGCACAAGATCTCACAGGAGGGTCTTGAGGTTGACCGAGCCAAAATTGATACCATTTCTAGGGTACCCCCTCCTACCACGGTGAAAGCCATTCGGAGCTTTTTAGGCCATGCTGGTTTCTACAGGCGATTTATCAAAGATTTTTCTAAGATCGCCAGGCCTATGACACAACTCCTTGAGAAAGACGCCCCTTTTGTCTTCTCCAATGAATGCTTAAAAGCATTTCAGTTTCTGAAAGAAAATCTCGTCAATGCTCCTATCATGGTAGCCCCCGATTGGTCTTTACCATTCGAGTTGATGTGTGATGCGAGTGACTTTGCAGTAGGGGCGATCTTGGGGCAAAGGAAAGATAAGCATTTCCATCTGATTTATTATGCGAGCAAGACCCTGAATGACGCACAAGAGCATTACACCACCACTGAGAAAGAGCTCTTGGCTGTGGTCTTTGCATTCGATAAATTCAGATCTTATCTTGTCCTTTCCAAAACCATTGTGTTTACGGATCATGCTGCCCTTCGTTATCTTTTCAGCAAACAAGATGCCAAACCCCGATTGATACGCTGGATCTTGTTGCTGCAAGAGTTTGATATTGAGATCCGTGACAAAAAGGGTGCTGAAAATGTTGCAGCAGATCATCTTTCACGTCTTGAGTGCCCAGCTTCAGAGGAACACGTGGGGTTACACATAAATGACAATTTTCCCCACGAGTCCCTCATGCACATACAGACGCATGAAGATGAGCATCCTTGGTTCGCCGACTTTGCCAATTATTTGGCAAGTGGTATTGTGTTGAAGGGTTTGACTCACCACCAAAAGAGGAAATTCTTTGCTGACATGAAGCACTATGTGACACCCGACAAATTCAGGTTAACTTCGTTAGTTAAACTCTGTTAGTCACGTTAACGCAATTATACTTTTCATTAATTTGACGAATTAAATGAGCAAACTGTTACGCAAATATACACACGAAACGACCACACGAGTTAATACCCGGGCGTTGGTGATCTTAAATGTATACAAATATAATAAATATATATTTTAATTGATATGTGTACTTAATTGTTGAAGTTTCGTGTAACCGCGTATTTTACCGGTTTTAACCATTTACGGATTTCGGTAACCATTATGAAACAAAAATGAATATTTGAGAAATATTTTCATTGTGTTGCAAACCGAAACAAAAACGGAGCCCGTGGATCATCCATGTGACCTACGGATGGCCCAAGGCCCATTATTTTAACCTAAACTAATTAATTAACAAAACAACTACAAACCCTAAACCTATTTTAATAAAAAATTCGGCCAAGAACCCCTCTTGGTCTCCTTGAAGCCGTCACCTTTCCGGCCAGATTCCGGCCAGCTCCGACGTCGTCACGAGGCCTATTATATATCAAAATCTTCGTCTCGACGAGACGGTTCCAGTGATAGTAAATACGCCTTCTAACTCGTAGCGATGAAAAAGTTATGGCCAGTTGAATAATTCGGCTGCTTTGTTCGTCAAGTGATGATGTTCGGTTGTGTTGGATCTTAGGTGGTGTTTTTGGTTGTTGATTGAAGTTACAAACACATAACAAGTAAGTTTCATTCTTAACATTATATATATGTTACGAAAATTATAGGAATGAAACCCTAGTTCATCCAAAATGGCCAATTGATGATTGTGTTGTGGAATTGGGATATTAGTTATGTGTTATTGGTTATTTGGATAGCTAGATGATGAAATTGGTGCAAAAAGTGTGTTTATGGAATTAGGGTTTGATATGGAATCATTGAAACTTGATGTTGCATGATCGATATTGTGAAAATAGGATTGAATATGTATTTAGATGATGAATGGGATGAAGATTGGCTACTTGTTTGTGAAATTTCATGATTGTTATGATAGATTACTAAAAATAGTAACTTTTGTGTTAGTGATCGTGTGAAATCGCATGTTATGAACATATAATGATCATTATGGACTTGCTAGCATGTTAGTAAGATATGTTAGACGAATTTTGGTTATTTGAACATACGAATTCGACTTGGTTTGAAATTCTTGCTAAATGTAGAAACGTTTTGACATGAAAATCGACTAGGATGCATGTGTTATGATTTTGGACGCACAAACGTGATTTGGGGTTGCATGTGAGTGATTGTAGACATGTGATGATTGGTAAACGTGCTTTGATCATGCGTTGACATTTATAGGTACAAGTTGAATTGAAAGTGAGTACTTGAAATTGGTTAATTGAAGTCTAGGTTGTATATGCAAGATTAACTAGAATGTATGATGAAAGGGTTATTATGCTAGTTGTACAAAACATGTGAACATTATGTATTGCTTAGAAATGACCACACATGCTAGTATGCTTCATGTAGGAACCGCAAAGTGTTAGTATGTGTTGTTGACTTGTGTAGTGTGCTATGGTATTTGTGTAATAGTTGACATGCTTAGGATGTTGGAATATGCAAGTATACTTTACAAATCCGACCTTCCTATAAAGGAAACTTTTGTGGAAATTGAAATCCAATTTGTTGGTTGTGTGACGTGTAGTGTGGTATGCGAATGTAATATAGTTAAATACATCATTTGTAGCGTGTTTACACTTAATAAATCACCAACGGGTCGTGGGTCAACTCGGGTCAACTAAAAGTCAAACTTGGACCAAAAGTCAACTAAAAGTCAAACTTGGACAAAAAGTCAAACTTGGTCGAACTTGGACAAAAAGTCAAACTTGGTCAAACTTGGACAAAAAGTCAAACGTGGTAAAAAAGTCAAACTATTCCAAACTCGCTGATGCGAACCGTGTGGTATATGAAAATATGTTTGGATCGGAAAATCAGGTTTTAAATTTATAAAGTGGAAAAACCTAACAAGTTCACACAATCGGCAAGTGTACCGGTCGTATGCAGCAAGTTAAGTAAGTCCGGATATCGTACCCAAGAGATTTGAGTTTGGCGTCCCCTAATACCGGATCTTTATCGAGTTCTAACCGATGTTAAAGAGTTGAGATTTTTAATTATAAAGACTAAATTAAACAAGCAAGAGACAATTTATCTAAAATTATCCTAAAAAATAAGATTTAAACTAAGGAAAATTATCTAAAATAAACTAGGGGTAAAAACTTAACTAAATGGAAACTAAAGGTGGAAATAAGCTAAAAGAGAACTATGGGTGAAATGATGACTACTTAGGCGGGAATCCTGATGATAATCTGACAACTCTCGGCTTTCTAGATATGTCGGCACCGGATCTGAGAATATATCTACTCAAAACAATCTAACACATCAGTACCTACTAATAAGGTCTCGTGGGTGCTAGAAAGTCCTAAAATAAATATGTGAAGCTCACGGTGTGAGGAATGTCTACAAAACACTCCCGGATGTCTAAGGGATCCTAAACTAGCTCACCTCTCGGCTTACAAGTCCATTTATCCTAGAAACTGACTCAATCAGTAAACTAAAATAACGGGATCAATCGATTTATTACAAATTAAGACTAGATAACACAAGTTGTTAGTTTTTATTAAGTAAAACCCACTCCCGTAGCGTTTTAACCCAAACCAACTAACAAAAAGATGAAATCTACAAACTCCTACCTTCCGGTAGCGAGTCCGGCTAGCACATCGGCTCAAATCCACAAATCAATCTCATCTTATGGATATCTATTCCTAGATCTATCCAAATAATGTCTCAATCTAACGATTTTAACACTAAAAATATGATCTTTGTCACAAAGTTATCAAATCCAAGCAACAAAAACCATAATCAAGACAAGATATCATCAAAGATCATACAACCAATACACATTTTGCATACATAATCATAACCAAATCAATATTCTCACATAGAACATCCATCCCACATATCATAAACAACCAAAAATTATCAAATCATCATCAATCATCCATAATGCCTAAGTAATCATGCAAAATCTAGCCAAATATCAACATGATCCTTAAATCCAACATCAAAATGTCTAAATCTAGCATCATGTCAACAACAACTAAGAAAATCAAATAAAAATGCACAAAGAAGAGTAGATCACACCCGGATTGGCCACCAATCTTTAAATCAATGCTTGAATCTTCAAGATCTACCACTTTGATTTTCAAATCAGCAACTTTTAGTCTTCAACCCATGAATAATCTTCAAAATCTTCAAAGAAAATCTTCAAATCTTCAAGATTAAAGACCAAAACACCAATCAAAGCTTGAATCCACACCAATTTGCACTTATGATCACCCCTCAAAGACCCTCTCAATGAGTTCCAGCCGTTTTGTGTTTGTAGGTGAAGAGGTGATGCCCTAAAAATGTAAGAAAAAGTGTTTAAATAGTGATTTTTAGGGTTTTTTCGCGACTGGGCGCCCAGCGGGTCGCTGGGGACTAAGGTTCCTGCCCAGCGGCCCTCTGGGCAGAGAATTTGACAGATCAGGAGCCCAGCGGGTCTCCGGGGACTTTACTGGCTGCCCAGCGGCCCTCTGGCTGGCAGATTTCTGAAAATGGGCTTTTTGGCCCATTGGGTCTTGGGCTTGGCCTCCAAAGCTGATTTCACTTGATTTTCTTCCCGTTTATGTCCCGAATCCGCTTCTTTTATTCGAACTTACCTAAAACCAAAAACAAAATAAAATAAATAACTAAAAATCAAATATATTTACAAAAAATAAGATTAAAATGTGGTAAAATATATATAATAAACCCATGTGTTTTGCAACACATCACTCGCACAATCTGTATGACCATTTGGATGCATAGGGTACTATGACCCTACATGAACACACATTAATAGACCTACTGTTATTTAGGTTGTTGTATTACTGTGTGCTTTTAGAAACTGACCTAAGGTGAGTTCACTAAACCGCACTTTTACTATTCTACCCTTTTATGGGCTGAACACGGACGATTACTTTTACGGATTTACAAATTTTGTATGTCGCATGTCTGGATAGAGCAACTTTTATTTTGTTCATGAAAGACCTCATGGATACCTAGTTGACCGTTAGTATTTGTGAAATAGCGGGGAAATTTTGAGTAGTACTACTGGGTTTGACAAACCCCACCCGGGCTAGTCGCGCTAGCACGACAGAAGGACCTGTCGAACGGGTGTTGAATGACCTAACATACTTACAGTGCATCCTGCTGGGATGTACGAACGGGCAAAATGCACTTAATGTGTACATACGTCAGCTTCGGTCAGATACATACGCCTCTAGGACATGTGCTGTAGACTAGCTACCTACAATGACATACTTAATTTATATTTCTGCTTGCAACTGAACTTACTGGATTCTATACTTACTATGTGAACTCACCAACCGTCGTGTTGACACTTGTTAGCCTTTCACTTTTACAGGTCATTGGGGTACCAGGCACCTAGGACATGGCATGGAGTCACGGCTTTTCATTTAAACACTTTCTTGCATTAAAAATCATGTTTTGAGTTTAATGACTATTTAGACTGCGTATCTCGTGTTGGGCGCGTGTTCTGCGCATTTAGTTTACATTTAATATTTTGACATTACATTTCGATTACGCTTCCGCAAACTTTTAAACGTTAACTCTGTATTAAAATTTTCTCATTTAATGAGACACGTATATTTTAAATTCATATAGTGTCGTTTGGTGTAACTAATGACTGAGATCCTGGTTTGTCACACACTTAACGGTAAAACTCCGTTAGTGGATTTTGGGGGTATGACACACTACCTGTGGGAGGATCCTTATCTGTTCAGAGTCGGAGCAGATCAGATTGTACGTAGATGTGTGTATGGAGAGGAGGCTTCTAAAATCCTACACCACTGCCATGAAGGACCCACAGGAGGACATCATGGAGCGACTCTCACTACGAAGAAGGTTTTTGATGCTGGTTTCTTCTGGCCCACCATCTTCCGTGATGCTCATGATATGATCCGTGCTTGTGATGCTTGCCAAAGGGCAAGCAACATCTCTTCCAGAAATGAGATGCCCCAGAACAGTATCCAAGTCTGTGAAATTTTTGATGTCTGGGGTATTGACTTTATGGGACCTTTCCCAACTTCTTATGGCAATAAATATATCCTGGTGGCGGTTGATTATGTTTCTAAGTGGGCGGAGGCTCAGGCCTTGCCCACTAATGATGCCAGGGTAGTTGTCAAGTTTTTGAAGAAGTTGTTCTCTCGCTTTGGTGCCCCCAAAGCACTCATTAGTGACCGTGGGACGCATTTCTGCAATTCCCAATTGGAAAGGGCGTTGTCACGCTATGGAGTGAACCATAGATTTTCAATGCCATATCATCCACAAACCAGTGGACAAGTTGAGGTCACTAATAGGGGCATCAAACGAATTCTTGAGAAAACGGTTAGTCAAAACCGTAAGGATTGGTCGGAGAAATTAGATGATGCACTTTGGGCCTTTCGAACTGCATACAAGACACCTATAGGCACCACTCCCTTTAGGTTTATTTATGGAAAGGCGTGTCATCTTCCTGTGGAATTGGAACATAAGGCTTATTGGGCAATTAAAGCCGTTAATCTGGACATGACAAACTCAGGTGACACTCGATTTCTCCAGATTCACGAGCAGGAGGAATTGAGAAATCAAGCCTATGCCAATTCCACCATTTACAAGGAACGAACCAAGAATTTACACGATCGCCGCTTGAAGGACCACAAAGAATTCCAAGTGGGGGATCGTGTGTTGCTATACAATTCGAGGTTGCGTTTGTTTCCGGGTAAGTTGAAATCTTGATGGTCCGGTCCATACACGGTGAAGAAGGTGTTTCCATATGGTACCGTTGAGATCTCACACGATGACGGAGGAGTCTTTAAAGTCAATGGTCATAGATTGAAAGTTTATGTTGAAGAACCGATTGACATGGCTTTGGAGGTTCTTGCACTCCACCCCAAGAACAAATAAATTCGGGGATCATGAGTCTAGCTAAGGACTCCATAAAGTAAGCTCTACCGGGAGGGAGCCCGGATGTTTGTGTGTTTATTTACTTTGTAATTTGTTTTCTTTTATTGTCATTGTTGTTTTTGTACGAGTTTTTGAAATCTTTGTTTGCATCTCGAAGGAGAGAGGGTGACATGTGAAGATCCGAAACATCCTTTGGTTTGTTTCAGTTGTTTTTGCGAGTGTATAATCAAAGTGAATTGACGTTTTGGTGCCCAAATGAGTAGAAATGTCGAAAAATGTAAAACCTGATGCCAAGCACGACCGTGCTCAGAAACGCACGACCGTGCGTGGCCTGAAGGGCACGACCGTGCCAAACAGGGCACGACCGTGCGTCTGTACGGGAAGTTAGGTTTTTACATTTATCTTCTTCTCCACAATTCACTTTCACTTTTCCCCAACCTCCATTGCAGCCACCCACTCGATCTACAGTACCAAAACGCGATTCCACTCCATTCCACTAGTTTCTTCCAAATTCCTTCTCAATCTCGGTATGTAACTTTGATCCATCTACTCTTTTTGTGTTTTAATTCCTAGTTTTTAGATTTCTAGGGCTTGAATGGAGATGAACACCATTCTTGTCCGATTGTTGCTTGAAATCTTAGTTTTTAGGGTTGTTTTTCTTGTTATTGTCGTCTAGATCCTTTCCCCTTTGTTAGATTTTGATGTTTGTGGCAAATAGTAGTGATTTTTCTGAGTTTTTTGGGATTTTTCTTCGTCATAACTGTAGCAGGTACAGAGCACGACCGTGCTCCTCAGACGCACGACCGTGCTCTAGTCATGGAGGTAGTATTGTTGGCGCACTGCCTGTGCTTCCGAGCAACTTGGCTCAAGCACGCCCGTGCTCGACCTGCGCACGACCGTGCTTCCCGAGGAACGCACAGGTCGTGCTGGTTGGCGCACTGCCTGTGTTCCCGAGAACTCCGACCTAAGCACGACCGTGCCTGGTCAAAGCACGGTCGTGCACCTCTTCTGTTTGCCCAAGTTTTGTGTTTTTCTTCTTCATTTTCCCGTCATTTTTTCTGACTTTTTAGCTGTGTTTGTACAGATGGATCACGAGTGGCTACAATTCGATTCTAGAGACAAACATGACCGACCATGCATGCCCGCTCTTCATTCATTGTGGGAGCGCCGACATCAGATTGAGTGTGCTCGTTACTTAGACTGGGACTTAGTCGAGAGCCTGAACCAAAGCGGCCGTATGCAACCCATGATGACCCCTCCCTGGACGAGACTATTTTCAATTCAGCATCCACAATATACTGAATTGATCATAGAGTTCTTTGCGACATTCCAATTTAGTTTTCCTTCACGGGACATCTACAGGAAACGTCACGGAGTACGATTTCGTCTGGGGGAATATGGCGAAAGATGTCTGTAGCCGAATTTTCACAAAGAATGGGGTTATACACCGAATCAGAGCTACAGACCGAGCTGTTTGATGGGTTGCATGACTTCAGAAGTGATTTTGAGAAGGCAGGGTTTTGGGAAGAGGTCGCATCGGGTCCTTATGCGGCAAGAACCGCTAAGGCTACGAAGTTGAGGGATCCGTTGCATCGATTCATTCATCGAGTCCAGGTGGGAACCATCTGCCTACGTGGTGATAGCGTAGGAAACGTCTCTACCCGAGATCTATTCTTCCTGTTCTGCTTCATTCGCAGGGAGAATATTAATCTCGGTCATTGCCTGGCAAACTATTTGGTCACATCTTCTGGCAAACTGCATAGCAGCCAGATTTGCGGTGGGATTTACGTGACTCAGATGGCAGAGTCTTTGGGGCTGTTAACCCCAGAGAATGTTGCTACTCTGACACTTATTTACGATACACCGGCCCTCGACCTTCGGAACTCTTCGCTACATGACCCTTGTCGTTCAAACTCCAGCAGGCTGGCGTTTGAAAGACAAGGAGGGACGGATATGGGATCCTATCCCAGCTGAGGAGGAGCCTGAAGATGAAGAGGAGGATGTTGCTGACAATAGGGAGCCAGAGAATGTAGGAGGCACCACGTTTGCAGCTGGGGGGACTCAGCATGATGACTTTATGCGCTTTATGGACAATCTCGATGCTGCTGATGCTGCCGTGATCCCTACGGTTCCACAGATGTGGAACCGTTTCGTAGAATTTGAGACCGCCCAAAACGCAATACAGAGTGATATCGAGTTGCAGCGGCAATGAACGGATGCATTCAGCCTTGAGCAGGAGCGACAGGGCACCATGCTCGAATCCGTTCAAGATGAGACACGGAGAGGGTTTGACTGGTTATTCTCATCTCATCAGGTTGCTGTTGCCTACCATCACTACGACCTGCCTGCCCCTCCTTTCACGTACGCATCTTTTGGGCAAAATCCTGGTCAGAAGCGGTCACGCCAAGACGGAGCAAGCGGTTCAGGGGCAAATCAAGATAATTAGTTGATGTTCCAGTTTGAAGATCTGATGCACTTTTTCTGTTTGATTGTTGGTATATTTGTTTGTTGATGTCATGACTGAATTGTTGCTATTGTGATTCATGCGTACAGACTTTTAGATTTTAATATTTTTGTTTAATCTAGCTTTTATTTTAGTTTAATTTGGTTGGATGATTGGTGATGAGTTGATGATTTAGTAGTGTAAACGTTTGGTGTAGTTTTATTTTTGGTTGCAGGTGGATGAACATGGCACTCGTGAATTTTAAAGCACACGCGCGCTCCGATTCTGACAGGGGAGCATTTTTCTTCCTTACCTCCATGCATTCTTATTGATATCAATTTGCTTTGTATTTTTTGTTGCACATTAGGGACAATGTGCAATTCAAGTGTGGGGAGGGATATGCTTGAATGGAAACTTGTTCTTGTCCTTAGCTAATTTATTTTTGCAAAATCTCCAACATTAATTTTTGTGGCAATTAGAAAACTCATTTTTGACAAATCAACCAATGAAGCAAGATAATAAAAAAGGGTGTTTTTGCAAAAGAAATAGTTGTTAAGGGAAGTAAATGAGTTAAATTTTTTGTGGCAACCATTAAGCGTGTGAGCTAAATGATGAACTACATGTCATGCCTTACACACCCCACCCCTTCCATTTGCGAGAGTAATTTTTTTAGCCTTTCTAGCTTTATATCACATTGTTGCTCTTGTTTTTGTTGGAATTGAGTGTGCCGGATGTTTTATACATTTTAGAACTTGTGTTATATATATACATTTCAAGATCACAATTTAAGACATTGCATAAAAATGATTGAGGCATTAGGACACCCAATCTTCACCACCATTTTCATGTATTTACCCATCCAAACCTAACCGCTAGATAACCCCATGCACGCTTTCATGCTTTTATCATATCTACCCACTTCACCATCCCGAAACGTCTTATACTTCACAAATTCTTTTTGTTTAAAACTCGGTCGGTTCTTGTATTATCTCATCGTTTATTTAGCCTATTCAAGTAGTCAATTTTTGCTAAACATGAGCATATGTTTAGTTGAGGTGAAAAAAAAATTGAAAAATCGAAAAGAGGCATTCACCACAATTAAGGTGAAATTGTGCAAAAGAAGAGGAAGTTTTGAGTACTTTATGATGGAATCCCTTCTCCGTCCGGAAAAACCATAATGGTTTTATTATTAGTTTTGTATGAATTAGTTAGTTATTTAACCGCCGAGTTTTTAACGCCTTCTACCCATTTTCTCATTCCAAATTCCACACCTCTACCACCATCGAACCAAAACCCAAACCAAGTCCTCTTGATTTATGCAATTGTTTTATACTAGTTGATGGAGATTTGATTTTTGCACAAGCTTATGATAATGTATGATTCATTGACTTGGCATTGAGTGTTCTAAACATACTCCTTACATGTATATCCATAAATCATCCGAGTGTGTGTGAACATTGTGAGAGGGTAAGGTAATGCTTGCTAGGGATTCAAGAGGTGAAACATGTCTTAATAGTTGTCATTACATTTTTGATCATTTGCTTCTTTGATGCCAACTATTTGTTTTCACCCCTTTTGAAGCTATTTTGCTTGTTGTTAATTTGTTTATTGTTGCCATTGGAGATCTTGTTCATTTAAGTTTGCTTGAGGACAAGCAAAGTTCAAGTGTGGGGATGTTTGATATGTATAGAAATATACATATTTATTCTTCACATTTAACCCGGATTTGGTTATTAATTGGTTGTAATTTCATTAGTTTAAGTACTAAATTGTGGTTTTTATGATTTTACAGCAAAGACAAACCACCGAAGAAAAGAACGGAGAAAAGACGCATTTTCAAGAGAAATTGAAGAAAACAGGTCAAAAGCACGACCGTGCTCAGACCTAGCACGGTCGTGCCCGTGTTCTCCACTCGGGTGCACAGGCTGTGCACAAGGACATGCTCGTGATCTTGACTCGAGCACGCCCGTGCGCCAGCCAAGCACGCCCGTGCTCACATCATTTCCGAGATCGTCTTCAGCTCGTGCCGCCCATTTCAGGGTCGTGCCCGTGATTTTGACACGAGCACGACCGTGCTTGGTCTAAGCACGGTCGTGCGCCTGCTACCTCGAGACGGGAATCGAGATTTTGCTGAAAATGGAAACTGCGAAATGCCTGGGCGAAAAAGAAAACATTGTAGCTACTAGCACGACCTAGAGCACGACCGTGCGCCAGGTAGTGCACATCTGCTGTTTGCTATAAAAAGCCTTGTGTTCATTCATTACGGGTTGTTGAGTTTTTGGAGCAAAATTACACTAAGTTTCACTGATTTTGAGTGTTTTGGAAGCCATTGGAAGCCATAGAAGACTCAAGAATCATCAACCAACCATTTTCCTTCTCCTTGCTTGTTTTCGGTTTGAACGTTTTAATTAGTTTAATTATGTTTTTAGCTAGTTTAATCATGTTTCTTGTAGTTTTTGTAAGCCTTATGGGCTAAATACTCATATTATCTAGATTAGGATGATACTTATGCCTTGATGATGAATGAAACTTGAATATTTTGGTGATGTTTTATGTTAAGATCAATGATGAAGTTATGGTAATATTTCAATGATGTTGTATGCTTGTCAAATTTTATTGTCATATGATGTTGATGAATGTTAGGAAGTTGACATGTTTAAAAACCCATCTTCTTGATATTTGTTTGTAAATCTTATAAATGAATTTTGTAGGATTTATGCCATGATATTAGAAATGATGATTGGAATGTTAGATGACATGAAATTAGACAAGTGTGCTTTCTTTCACAAGATATTTGAAAAGATGATTGTGATGTTGTAATTTCTTAGACATGTTAGATGTGTAGGTTTGGAATTGTAGCCACAATATCTAGATTTGCATGACTTAGTTTGAGAATTACATGTTGGAATATTTCATGATTATGTCTACTTTACGTAATTATTGGTGATTAGGATGTGATTATCGTTCTAGTTTTCCTTTAGTTATGAAACTAAGACATTTTAGCGGATGACTAGTTTACCTTTAGTTCTTGACATAAAAGACATCAATTGGACTTAATTGTATGATTTCAGGTGATTGGGATGCGTTTATCGTTCTAGTTTTCCAAAGAATCATTTTAGTTAGATTTCCTTAATCGGAGTCTAGTTATTCCTATAAGAAAAATTGACTTCACCATTAATAGTTTTCATCATCAAGGTTAAGTGGATTCTTAGTCTAGATAATATCTTAATTCCATAGTTTTATCCCTCTAGTTTAAATTCTCTTAGTTTAATATTTTCCTTGTATGCTAGTTTAAGAAAAACCCAAAATTCGCTCTTTATTCGGACAAACATTAACAAACGTTTAGTATCGAGAGCTACCGTGTCCACGGATTGATATCCGGTTCTTACCGTTTTTATTATATTACTAGCCGATAGGTACACTTGCCTTTCTGTGTGTGATTTAGTATTTTTAGGTGAAAACCTCTTTTAAAACTAAATTTGTGTGAAAAATCTTTATAAAAAAAATATATATACTTTCACGCACATCAGTATCTATGGTGGTATATGAAGTTCTTCTTTATTTTGCATCATCATGAGCAGAGTGACATAAGTGTCCTTCATGCTTCTTAGGTTGATATGTCTTTCTTGACTCATGTGTCCTTGTATTTATACATGTTAAGGTCAGATGAAGTTGAACTCATGGCTTTCAAGGGCTTTGTTTAGAGGCTTGGGGATCCATAAGTGGATCCGTTGGTGCAGAGGTTTATTATGGAACCTTTTTCTTTTAATTCCAGCACAATATGTCAAAAGGTTTTCTTTGGGACTGTGTTATATAACATGAAGTCAGTGGATAACGAAGCTAAGCATGATCCTATATAGGGATGTGGAGCTTTGTTTGTTGGATTCGTTTAGTGTCTTGCTTGACCGATCCGTTTGTAAGGAGTTACCATTGTGCTTTGTGGTTTGACATGTATACCAATGGTCGATATGTGGCTTGGTAATTGAGAAGCTTCGTGTGTTACTCCTGTGTTGTAAGCCATACTACCATAGTGGTATCAACAGATATTTTAACGTTATCATGAGAAAGAATCACATCTTTGTGAAAATATCGATGCCATTTTACTTTAAGAATATGGCTGGCTTGAGGTCATAACGTCTCAATAAGCTTGAAGCCACTGTCATGCTTAGGTGTTAACCATGTTTGCTTCTTTGGTCGTGATTCTGTTTAAGGCTTCTTTACATCTTAGCCTCCCTAAGGTGGAAGTTGTGTTTGTTTCTTTGCTCTCACGAGCCCTCGATGACAAGGAAAGAAACGTTTATGGGTTTTTTTTTCTTTTATGGCTTCTGAGCTGTTTGCTTCATGGGGAAGCTATCAGCTCGTTTGGAAGCGTCTTCACTTGTAGAAGGATGCTTCTGTTGGAATCTTTGATCGCTCGACTTCTTCGAACAACGTTTTTAAAGTTGTGTAGATTTATCGTTTAAGTGGTTCTGTTGTAGGATAACCCTTTAATATTTATATGAAGCTTCAAAGGTCTTTTATATTCGTAGCTTGGTGTAAGATGTTGACTTTCATTTTATGTAGCTTCTTTTGAGTGAAGTTTGTTAAGAAGCTTATGCTTCGATTACCATGGGATGCGTATTCGAACTAAAGTTGTGTCGAGCCAGTTAATGTGTGGCAATGTTCAACATTGGTTCATTTCTAATTTCCAATTGCTCTTGTGAACATGTGCATGTAGTTTTCCGAGTTATTATTTTCACTTGCTTTCGTTTGGAGGAACTCTTGTGATGTTTTAAACGAAAAAGGATCCTTGAAAAAAAAATCTTGATTTTGATTTGTCGGTCAATATTTACACCAATCTTTGGACTTTTTCGAAAGAGTTTATGGTGAGATTTGAGCGAAAAGTGGGAGGTGTCTTAGATGGAGCCTTCCACATTCGCTGGTGATGTGTATCTCGTCGTTACTTAACATCTGGTTGTCGTAAGGAATTTAAGGTTTGCTATCAGGTGAGGAAAGCTTGATAGAGACCCTAACTTGCACAAGAGGGGTTACTTGTTTAGGTCTTTTTCATGAGCAAGCATGACTCACTTCTTTGGAGCTTTACTCATGTATATGGTTTTTATCAACCTTCTTTGTGTTGATATTATTAGATTCATACCTTAAGACATGTGTAGCTTTTGTATAAATGTTCAAAAACATATATGGCTTTGTCTGTGTAAAACAAGTATGTTTAAGATGCAAGAGAGATGTTCTTTGTAGTTGTTCTCTAAGTATGGCTTAGTTATACGCTTCATATCTTTTTCGACTACTCATTTGTCTGCTTCTAGCTAGTGTAACTCATACATTTACCTTTATTATGTAGGTTAAAGTCGTATGTTGGAAGAGAGTTTTTTTTCTCTGGTGATCTCTTCAAAGAATCGATCTTTTGGCAATGTATGTTGGTTTTCAGACCGTTACATATTTTGGATACTGTAGCAAGATGCTTATGAGTTTTGAGCTGAGAAGCTTAAGGTGTGTGGCTTTCGGGCTTCTTGCTTTGTTTTTATTTATGTGGTTGTTTTTTATTGTTGCTATCTTGATAAGCTTATTAGCATGTTAGCATTTTTCCATCAAAGATATTAATCATTGTATTTTCCCATTGAAAGAGGATTATTAGAACATTTAATTATTGGAGCTTCTTTGCTCTTCGGTTTGTTGACTACCGGAATACCAAGAAACAGGGAGCAAGAATCTGTCGGCTAGAAGCAAGTAGCTGTTAGCCAGAAGCAAGAAGCTGTAAGCTGGAAGCAAGAAGCTGTTAGATGGAAGAAAGAAGTTGTCAACTATATTTCAACATAGATAGATCACTTACTTACATTACCGGTTTATAGTGAACGGTATTTATCGTGCGTCTGGTTGAAACTTATGTTAGGTTGCTACATGTTTTGCTTCTGAATGGTGTTATAGTACCTGTTTCACAACCTTATTCATAGATGTCGGTTTGCGTTTGTTTCTTTACTTTTTTACCTCGCCAATCAGTTTATCCGGTTCACTTATACTTGTTGAAGATGTGTTAAGGCTACAACAAAGAAAAAGCTTGTACATCTTTAAAGTTGTAGTGAACAGGAAGCTTCTAAAGCTGAAAATAAACATGAAGCATTTATAGATGAATATGAAGCTTGTATAGGTGCTATTGACAGTAAACTTGTTTATTAAAAGTAAGCTTGTTTATCCATGCTAAAAAAATTACAAGGCTGGAGTTAGCTATAGGCTTGTTTATCCAAGCTGAATAGTTGTAAAGTTGTGGCGAACAGTAAGCTCATGTATCCAGGTTGAGTAGTTGTAAAGCTTTTGTGAGCAGTAAGCTCATGTACCCAGGTTGAGTAGCTGTAAAGCAGCTGTGAACAGTAAGCTCGTATACCCAGGTTGAGCAGCTATCAGGATGTAGCTGTCATATTTCTTTTTTGTGAAGACTTACTTTTCTACTTTTCGAAAGTGTGTAGCAAAGTACCATAAAAGTGATCTCTTATTTTAAATTTTGTATACTTGTTTTCTTTCAACAAAACTTAATGGAATTGTTAGTAGCTAAAGTTTGAACACATGAATCAAAACATTCAACACTTTTGTTTGACTTTTATGTATGTAACTATTTTGTAAGGCCCCTAATCCCAGAAGACCTCACAGTTGGTCATTCACAGCATGAAAATAAATTTTGAAACATTTATCTTAAAACATCGCAGCGGAATTAGTCATAAAACATAAGTAAGTCATTACAAACCATTACAAATACAACAATTGTCTTTTAATATAAATAATAATAAAAAGATAGTCTTCTTAATAATCCTCATAAACGATTGCCAGCCTTCACCCACCAAGTAGTTTGCACTCCATGTCATCCATAACTTCATCAGTTCACCTGTCAAACTAATATGCATACAAAAGTCAGCTTCGCTAAGTGAGTTCTAGTTTTATAATTATTACACAATCTCATAAAAAAGATACATATATATATATATAGCAAATCTCATCTTTACACGTCATTCACCACATTTCCTTCCTAATTCGTTAGTTCATTGAATTAGGGTTCATCTTCATTTATCCGTCGATCCACAGTCTGCCGAAGGACCAGACTAATCTTTCCTCTTTCCAAGTTTGCCAATGGGCCGAACTCTATCATTACTATGGCCTTAAGCCCCTATCAGGTAGATAAATCTGTGGCTAGCAAGGCCCTTGATAGTTTGATCCACTAATGCTCAATGGCTCATTTGCCGG
Organism: Tagetes erecta; assembly: GCA_030867185.1. NCBI lineage: Eukaryota > Viridiplantae > Streptophyta > Magnoliopsida > Asterales > Asteraceae > Tagetes > Tagetes erecta. The sequence goes on from CM061487.1 coordinate 7,340,074, forward strand.
CTTTAGTATAGGATCCGTCTTTTTAGATGTAGCACCACTTTTAAGATATAGCTCACGAGAATGCAACGAATGCAATTCTCAACATTTGTTTGCAAGGCTTTCTTTTAGATGTAACTTCACTTTTAGGCCCAATTATAATTCTTTGTTTTCACTGTTATCTTTAGGTTTTACATAATATATTTCACATGACCCAAGATGATACACAAACATCGACAACTTAACTTAAGTATAGGAAAATGTTTTTAAGTCGAAAGAGATAGCGGGGTCCAAGGGGCGGCAGCCCCTAGCTGGGGTCGCGCTGAAGAAATTTTATTTTGGTACAAGTTTTTAAAGGGAAACTCATTGTAAAATCTTCATTTTCTTATAAATTCGGAATAAAAATCCTTATAAAAATCTTGTCATTCGGTATGCATATTGCCCCAAAACAGTTTAAATTAGTAAGAAGTAAGGGATCTAAAACTCACCTGATACGATAGTTAACCTCAAGTCTAAGCAAATTACACTACACCGCCTACATAAGGATTAACATACAATTTGGAAATTTCTAGCTAGTTTCGCAATTAGTTCCGTAGTTAGTTTCGCAATTAGTTTCGCATTTGTGAAACAGCAGTGTCGCATGCTGTTTCGGCAGCACTTTCGCATGCGAATTCGCAAGGCACGTGCCCAACTTTCATTGAGACTTATACTACTTTCGCAAGCACAATACAGACACAAGTCATAAAACTCCAGACACTAACGACATTATAATTTCGCAAGGCATGCGAAGTTACAGTTTCTCAAAAAGAACTATAGGTTCGCATTATGAATCTGCAGTTTTGCAAAACGGGGTTTCAGCTCGGTTTTTACCCTAAATCTTCATTTTACGCTTAAAATCCAACCTTTTCACGTCCAAATCCTTGGTTTATCATCCAGAACACTAAATCTATCATATTTATAAAATTACAAACATTAAAATTTGACCTTTTGTGATTTTTGCTCAGTTTTTCTAAAAACCAAAAACCCTAGAATTGATTCAGATCTAAAGAGATGCTTTGGAGATGATTCTTACTCGGATTCCTTGCTCTTTTCCTGATGATTTGATCCTCAAACAACAAGATTTTGCTTCTTCAATTCCAAAATCCACAAATCTTCAAATTCTTCACTTTCTCACTCTACTTTCTTTCTCTAAGGTGGAGGTGAATTAGATGGAAATGATGGAGATAGTGGCTGATTAGGGTTGCTTATGGAAGGTTTATGGGCCCTTAAACCCATAATTTTATGCCCATGGACTCCTTAAGTCCATAATCTCTCTTATTCTCTTAATTAAAATGCCCATTTGTAAGTCCCATTTTATTAATGACTTGGTTTGACTTTTGGGATGTTACATATCATGCAGATTTATATGGTACACTATTTTTAACAACTTGTACATAGTTGATCAAAATTATAACTTCGTCATTCTAATGAGCACTGCATAATGTTTTGTACTTAAGTGGTAAAAATGTGACCACATGTAATAATAATAAAGAGTATATCTTTTATGTTTTTATCATAAAATGTGTTTTGTTGAGGATATACGGTTTTATATGTGTCTTTTTTGCAAGTAGCTAACATGTACTACTAAAATGAAGATAATCAAGATATTTTTACAAATAGTTAACATGCTCAAGTATATAAGAATTTTTTGTTCAAAAAACACGTACCTAATTACCGTAGTGTGTTGGAAGGAGTAGAAGTTTACCTAGTTTCTTCAGGAGGTAAGTCTACCGTGTACACAAAGAATAAAACACATTTCCTTGGTGAAGACCTCGTTGCCATCATAGGAGATGGATATCTTAAAGATTGTAGATCTTGTAATGACAATTCGACCAGAGGTCCGTCCGCTGCTGGAGCACTACAACCAGCCCCTAAAGCCGATGTATGACAAGGAGCCAACCGGTTGAGAGATGGCTTAGAACCTAGAGGATCGTCTTCCTTGACCATAAAAAGAGATTACTTACGAACACGAGCTGAAACTACAGAAAAATTGTTCTAAGTAGCGTAGCCCCACGCTGGGAGCCACTTGTTGCTACAACAAGAATATGGCGAGGATGGTAGTGAGGATGTTCTAAGGTCCATGGTTTTGTAATATGAACTTTGTGTGTTAAAGAGGAGAAATTGTTTTAGTGTAGAAGAGAGGATAGGTAGTGTGTGTTTTGATAGTGGAGTGCAAGCACCATGTGTAAGATCGTGATTTCTCCAGCAAAGAGTTTCAACATATATGCATAAAGCATAGATGTGCTATCAATTCAATGTCCAAAGCAAATTTGAGAATATCACGAGCTCCAAGCTCGAGGTCAGCCCTCGTCCGTCGCACCTTCTATTTCTGGCTACCTGCAGCACCTCATAAGTGTGTAGTAAAAGGTTTTTACTATTTTGGTGTAAGTTCTCCCTCTTCATTTTTACTTTATATTTTTGTCTTTCCAAGTAATATATTAGGAGATATTTGACAGGGTGTATTGAGATAACTTGTGGGAAAGTATTATGTCAGAACAGTGTAGCAGTATTGTAGTCGTACTGTACTTGCTTCTAGCTTCGGCTTCAGACTTATCAACCATGTGGTCAAAAGACCTACGTCATCAATCTCAAATGTATACAAACAACTAGACAATAGAATCTAATAAATGACTCATTATTAATCTAGGTTCAACATGTCCTAGATGAAGGATATTGATAAGCCAAATAACTGTATTTCCTGAAAACATGTAAAAGAAATTGATCAGCTAATGAAATAGCTTATGAGTAAACACACGTTTACATACATATAAGTAATGATCAAATTATTTAAAATGAACAAAAGGATTCAATTATCATGTTATGTCATGAATTATAATGCAAAATTGTAACATATAAGATAAATCGAGTCCATAATCAACCTCTGATAAAAGTAGTTACGTAATAGCACAATTTAAGATGTAGATGAATAATGACATATAGTAATTGGTTACAATCACCACTCAAAAGTCATATGAGGTGTGCTTATTAGGTTTATAGATCTATCAATGAATAATCATCAGTTTAAATAATTTAAGGATTATGCTAGACGAAAATGATGTTTATCAAGCTATGCACACATAACTGCAAGTAATAACACAATGAATTGATTTAATTGAATAAATGGATAAAATGATGGCATAAAATGATTAAAAAATGAATAAAGTGATTTAAATAGTTCACATGAATCCCCTCCCCCCCCCCAAAAAAAATATATATATATATATATATATATAATTAAAAAATAGGCTATGAATACTCACATAATTAAAAAGGTGATGGGACCAGATAACTTGGGGAACAAGGCATTGATTGGGCCTCCGTAAATGTTAACCTAAGGAATGGTGTCATAAATTAAGATAGTGAGCATAGGTGTTCTAAAGACGATTCGTGTAACATCCCAAAAGTCTAATCTAGCATTTTATATAAATGGGCTTTAGTTTCGGGTAATTTAATTAGAGAAAACGAGAGATTATGGACTTAAGGAGTCCATGGGACTAAACTTATAGGGTTTAAAGGCCCATACTCTCCCCTTAAGCAACCCTAACTAGGCTCTACCTTCATTTTTTCATCAAATTCATCACCAGCTTAGAGAGAAATTAAGTAGAGTGAGAAAGTGTAGAAATTGAAGATTTGTAGATTTTATGATTAAGGAATCAAAATTTGATTGTTTGTTCATCAAATCATCCGAAAAAGAGCAAGAAAAGAAGGAAGAGGATAAATTTTGTTAGGGATTATGTAAATAGGAACATGTAGGAATCATTTGTTTGCATACTTCAACTTATAGGAAACAAAGTAGGCAATGAATAGAAAATTGAAAATCAAACGAAATAGATAGATCGTCTCTTGTGATACATAAATACAACACAAGAAATAATTTGGCAAACTAAATCACAACTGTCATTATTTGTTCAAGTATCCACCCTAATCAAATGGACCTAGATGTTTCTTGGTTACTTTGCCCCAATCGTCATTAATGATTAGGATCTGTTGGCTCCATATATGACTATCATTAGCATTCGCTCAAGAACAAGAAAAGGTGTTATAAGATATTAGGAGAAGGTATTCAAAGGTATAGTTTAACCAAACCAACCCATCTCTGAACATGTCCTCAGGAAACTGGTATTCAAAGGAAAATATTGAAGGTATTATCTGAAAAGCTGAAAATTTACATTATAAAAACCATGAATATGTTGAAAGTATTCAGTTTCGCATTGTTATAAGCCATTCAAAATTTCTCACGTTAGTGAGATGTTTACCGTTTTAGAGAGACGATTCTATTGGAGCAAACTCTCGACTGAAGATTGGGAGGATGACAAAGAAGGATTAGTTAAAACACCACATTCTTTTCACTCTCAACTATTAATCCAGGTTATATTTCTAAAACAAGCTGCATCACACTAGAAAAAACTAGTTGTATATTAACGAGGAAATAAATAGAAAAATTAAGTAATTTTAACCGGTTTGAAACATCCTTAAATAGAAAAATGAAGAAATTTTACCTAATTTTAAACATCCTTAAATAGAAAAAATGATGTTATTGGAGCGGAGATTATTTCCGGAACTAACATTGGTCTTCGAGCTTTTATTCCAAGAATGGGCCTTATATCTTCGAACAAAAAAATACCTTACATGTTTAAAAGAAGACAATAAGGACAATCTTTATCAACTTTTACTTTGTGGTTGAAAGAACCAGTGTTTTCACTTGGCCAACTTTATGTGGTTTTTTTATGGTCAAGAGTCGAAACAAACTTAAACTCTTAATTTTAGATAAGGAAGGCCAACCTACAAACAAATGTTGTTTACAAAAAAACATTTACAAGTTTGAAATTCTAAAAGTACATTTTGGTTATACGCTTTTATTTGGAGTGTTTAACGTTATATGATTCTTTATAGCTTGTCATATTACTAGTTACATAAATTTAGTTATCGAACCAGTGCAGTACACAGATAATAACCTAGTAAAATTATATAGTCTCCTATTTGCGAGTGTGTTTGTACACATGCAAACCCATGATTGGCACTATTTTTTTTCTCCTGCTTGTGTGTGAATTATTGTTTCAAATTTTAAACTAATCTTAGGCTTAGAGGAGTTGGTTTGGGTCAAAGGTGAAGGAGCTTGGCACAACCAATGTCATTGGTCCGACCCCAACTTCCTTCTTATTTTTCTTTTAGTTTTTTCATGTTAATGTCATTGCACTGCTCCGTGACAACATGTATGTTTTTCGTTTAAATTAGTTTTTTTAGAATAATTCAATTAACACCTATTGCTCGGAAATAATTACAACTCGATTTTTTTATTTATGTGGTCTCAAATTTAAGTTAATTTCCTCTGGTGGTCCGATGTTAAAAAGCACTTAACGTTTTAACTTTTTTTTTTTAATTTCAAACCCATGTTTTAGGGATTTTGATCGGGTGGTGGATACGAGTCAATTGATGTAAACCTTACCTCGAATTGGTGTTCCAAATGATGAATTTTTAAGTCCCGTTAGATTTAAACACCTGTTTGAAGACCGTTTTGTGGTTTGAAACATCGGTTCGAGGTAAGTCTTACATCAATTGACTTATATCCTTCCCCAATCAATAGCCCGAAAACATCCGTTTGAAATTCGAAAAGAACTTAACGGCGTTAAGTCCTTTTTAACGACGGACCACTGGAGGCAAATTAACTTAAATTTGGGACCATGGTAGGGAATAAACCGAGTTATGATTATGTTAGGCCAATTTGCTATTACACTATTATGCCGCAAGGTGCAAGGCGTAATATTCTTGTCTCTCTTTTATTTTCTTAAGTGCATTAATGTACGATGATGGTTACACACTTTGTAAACATACACTTAACCATGTGAGCGTCATCCTATCCGCACTGGCCAACTTTGCAGCTTTGCTGGTTATACTTACACTATAACATTTAATTGTCATCAATGTTGTAGAACTTGCTAGGCGGTAGTCGGGCAGTGAGATACCTTGGAGCTAGGAATCTGGATTAATCGTAATTAATCGGTTTGGTGTTTTTATATGTAATTTTCATTTTTATACATATACATACACTGATATGAATATGATACTTCTACATTCATGGATTTTGAATTTTTATATGTAAATTTCAGTTTTATACACACACACACACTAATGCGAACGTAATACTTTAAAATACATCAAAATTCCAAGTTTTGATCGTGAAAAGTGAAATTAACACCTAAGGTTATGTATTTAAGGACTATAACCCATGTTCAGTTATGGATCGGGTCGATAAACTGAAGTTTTAAACCCATTAAAATGCTTTGACTTTAGTTGACCGATTGCTACGGTTAGGACCGTCTAGCCCCGCCTAGACCGCCTACCGATTAATGGACCGATTTTAGGAAATCAGCAAGGTAATTCACCGATTACCGATTAATCGACCGCCTAGACCGATTTTTACAACACTGATTGTCATAGCATATGACACATTTAAAGAGCAAATATAAACAAATACAGTTAAAACGTTAACATGTGAACCCACCAAGTCAATCCAAATACGACCCGTTTAGCTTAATGTGTTTGCGGCTTCAACCTGAAGCTGACCTCATTCTCTTTAGATTAAATCCTAACTCGTGTGCGTTTCACGTGTTTGTGTCGTGTAAGAAATTAAACCCCTAAATAACATTATTGTTAGACTTTTTGAACCAACAGACTAGAAATGCCTTAGATAAGTCAGAAACATCTAGATGCACATCTGCTTGACCCAACCCATTCAAACTCAAAAGTTGACTTTTTGGTTAGAACCCGGAAGCGGGTCCGATCCATATTGGGTCTAGGTTCATATGAGCTCACACACATCCAAATAGCACCATAACAGACAGGTTCAAGTCTAACTACTTCTAATCTTCCTTTCTTGAAAATACACATACAAAATTAAGATCATAAATACTCTATTTAATTCTATGATTCTATCTCATTTCTACAAAATAAATGCTACAAAAAGAATTCAAATAATACTTAGTTGTGAAGTGGGTTTGGTCCAGCTGGCACGAAGCGTTCTGTCGCTTTGTACGTCTCATCGTTCCATAGGTTCTTGAACTTGGGTTTGGTGTCAAAGTGTTTCTCAAAAGTAGAAAAAAATTTGGCTCGCATTCTTTCTTCGTTCTCTTCGTTGGTTGAATGATTAACAATCATCCTGCAACTAGATATATGAACTATAAGAAGGATCATAAGTACATAAATCAAACCCGAAACCTTAAACTTCATGTTTCATGTAGATTAATCAAAAAATGATGAAAAATGTATTAAGCTGGTGAACAAGAAGAAGTCTATTTATAGACATATTTTTCTGTAAATGAAAGGTCAACTTTAAGATCATTACTTAATCTTGGTTATTTGTCTTAAAATAGTTTTTTAAAAGTTGACATGTTATTTTATAAATCATGATCAGTTCATGGCACGCATGGTATGATGAACTTAAGCAGGCCATTTGGTAAGCAATAAGCAAGCTTTCGTTCCGTTTATTAAAACAAACTCGCGTGTCAGACTGTGAGTACACTGAGATATGGTTTTCGTGTAAATTTCATTATCTTAATCCTTGTTTTTAACTTTTTCTTAACTGAACATGTGTATTTGTTAAGATGCATGGATCCAAACAACCTGTTGCTTTCTGCAACAGTTAATTAACAGTTTTAATCTAGAAGTTAAGCCGGCAGCATGATGTCATATTGCAGGCTGCAACTATTTTAGATTGTTAAACACTAAAACATGCTTAGCTAAGATGACAAATAAATTAATATAAACTGTTTTGGTTAGTAAGATTGAGAGTTTTTTTAATTATTTCTAAAACACCACATTATTGGCAGTTGACTTTTAAAGTCAACATAGTCATCTGTCGTCTTAAGATCACCAGCTGCGTGCCGACGATGAAGCTGCAATCCATGTTCTTTTTCACTCTCAACAATCAAAATCACACAAAAAAAAAATTAGAAAATTTCTTTTTATTTTATACCCTTTTGTATTGATGAAAATTTGCAGTTTTTATAAATCTTAGCTGAATTTGACATCACAAGGTCAACTCATTTGAATTATGAGATATGCATAAAAACATCCCTCACAAAACCCTATTATATGATGATATGATCATTGAACTCAAAAACTTTTTAGACTTGTTTCACGACCGATTCAACTCCTTGATTCGACATATCGTATTGTAATTTGAAATGAATCAAATGATCATGTTTATTTTGAAACTTTGGCAAATAATATGAGAATTAAAACAATAAGATAACAAAATTCTCTTTACTACTCATCTAACTTATAATGTTACATACATCAAATCTGCACAAAAAAGGATAAAACAAGACACTAAACACATTGCTAGTTGTATAAGCTATTACAAGAATAAATATTTGGTCAAAAATCCCATCAATTATGAAGTGGATTTGGTCCACCAGGCACAACTTGTTCAGATTCATTCACTTGACCACCATTATCGTTTCGATATTGCTTGAACCGATACGAACCCGTGCTTAATTGCCTCTTAAATGAAAAAATAAAGTTTCTTGATAACAATCTTTCTTGTGTATCTTCTATGGCATCAGTCTTGATAATTCTACAATTGCCACAATGAAAAGTTGCAATAAAGATGATCAATATAAGAAGTGAAAATGATTTCATGCTTCAAAGATTGTAAAAAAGATGCAAAAGATGCAATCTTTGTGTAATGATTGATGAAATATGAAAAGGGTTTTTGAAAATTTGATGGTATTTATAAGAGTTAAGACAAACTGTAACAGAACATAAACAGTTGGATATGGAGATAGAGTCAATGAACATAATCAATTTAATTTTGACCTTTTATTTCTGTTAAATTACCTTAATGACCCTCTCTTATCCTAGTTGACCACCACTAATTTTTCATATAATAAAGCAATAGAATAGGAGTAATGGAACATGGGGGTTACTAAACTGAATGTGATATCATAATTGCATGCACACCATTAGGATTTAAAGTTGTTGAAGCACTCAACTCCAACTTGGCATATTTTAGGGCCAATATGAAGCATAAAACGTGATAAGTTGTTACAACTGACTTACTGCTACCTTATTGTAAATTCATTTGGTGTTTAATCTAAGAGATCCTAGTCACTGTATGACAACATGAATTTATAAGATAACAAGCAAGGATCGATGACGATGGTCTTCTCACAAAAAAAAAACTGACTTACAAGACTAAATAAATTAACATCCTAGTGGTAAAGGTGACCAATACGTATAAACTTAAACAAGTTAGCCCGTTCGGCTGTTTACGATTTATATGATTCCGCTTATGATTTGAGAAGTGGATTTAACGGTTCGGTTTTTGGATTGTAACATGGAACGAGCCGTATAAACCAAATTGACAGATTGCTTGTATTTTTGGGACATTAATTTATACACTATGTCTAATGGGTGGATTTGCATGGGTGGTAGGGGCTTGGTTTTAAATAAATTTTATATTAAAACATAGGTTGATATAATCACGTAGCTACGGTATAACCGGGTTGGAAAATCATTACTTTTAAGGCTGCAAACGAATCAAATGTTCATCAAATAGTTCGTGAAACGTTCCGCAGTAGTTCTTTAATTATGCTCATTTGTTTACTAAAGAAACGAACATGGACAAAATATTTCGTTTGTTTACGAACGGACATCAACACAGATCTAGAGTTGTAAACAAACCGAACGCTCAGCTAATTATTCGTGAACTGTTCGGTTCGGTGGGAAGTTCGTCTGTATTCGTTTGTTTAATAATCAAACAAACACAAACAAGATTTTCATTCGTTTAGTTAAATTAATGAGTGACTTCTATGTTTGTAAAACTCCGGTAATGTGTTTATTTATGTTCGCAAGTGTTCATTTATGTAAAAGTTTTTATATTTGATATTTTTATTTTATTGATTTTAATTTTTTAAAATAGGATATTATAGTTACGTACAGTATATGCCTCCTCCGCAACATATCTCATTTGATGGTTTTATTTTCATTCAACCTTAAAAGTCTTTAACTTGATCTTGCTTGATGCCCCCCTACGTACTCCTCTACCATCGTTAGTCTGTAGTATTTTTTGTCAGTTTTGTTAGGGTTATTTCCTAGTTAAGATTTACTTTGTATTTTGTTTATATGTTTGTATAGTTTAGGGTTTATTGTGTATTTTCCTTAAACTTGTATTTTGTTGTTATAAGCATGTAGTGTGTGTGTGTGAGGAGAGAGGCTAGATCACTTTTACACTGTTAGAGAGAGAATTAACTGTGTGTGATTTTGTTTCTCCTGCACTTGTACTACGAATTGCTTTGATCATCAATATACAAAGAGAATTATTAGTATGAATTGTGTTTGTGATTGAATCGTTTGTTTGTGCGTTTTATTCTGATCATTTGAGTGATATTAACGATCCAATTGAACCTATCAATTGGTATCAGAGCTTTCGGTATTGTGTTCTTCGCTGTTCTTAAGCAAAACACATCAATATTGCTCGAATATCATGATCTGAATGAATTGTTGGTGTTTTTAGTTGTGATTTATCATCATAATCACTCCTATACACAACGATTGTGCAGATTCCATCAGATTATCATCAGATCTGAGGAATTAAGAAGAATAGAAGAAGTTACTGTTCGATCAAATTTTTGCTCAATTTCATCAGATTTGATCATGTTTTGGATTGATTGATATAAGGGATTGATAATCGGACTATTTCACAGCTTGTGTGTGAATTTTGGACAAATCGGACAAGTTTTAGACAAAACCCAGAAAAATTCTCATGGAGAAAATGATGAACATTAAGAACTTGGTTGAAGATTAACTTGCCGGGTGATTATTTTGACTTAGACAATTTCCTTGGACTTAGATTTGAGAAGAAATTAGGTCCTGTATTGCCGTGTAAGGGAATTTGTTCTAGACGGGTGAAGAATTTGACTTGAAAAAGTGCTACTGTTCAGTCGGGTGATACACTGTTGTGCCGGGTAAAACACTGTTACGCCGGGTGAAGAACAAAAAGTCAGCCGGGTAATCATCAACTGTGTTGCCGGGTAAACAACTCTGCCGTGTGATCGAGTACTGTTCAGACGGACAAAGACTTTTGCCGTGTCAAGATTCTGCCGGGTCAAGACTATTGCCGTGTCAAGTTTAATTCTTGTTGCCGGGTAACTGTTCATCCGGGTGAAGAACAAAATTATTACAACTGTTGAGCCGTGTAACTGTTTAGCCGTGTAAAGACTTTTTCCTGTCGGGTGAAGAACAAAGACACTGTTTAGCCGGTTGAAGAAGGATTTTCACTGTTTTGCCGTGTGACGTACTTTAGTTGTTTTTAATACTTGTTTCTTATCTTGTCTTTAATTTCTTGTCTTTATTTTAGTATTTTGATCATTTCTTTTCAAAAATTAACAAAAACCAAAAATATTTTCTTTAAAAATTGTTAAAAAATGGCTCTTAATGATGATTCTGATAACAGTGTTCCTAGACTTTTGAATCGTGCAGATTTCAAGAACTGGACCATCAGGTTGAGACATCACTTGTGTTCTATTGACAATGACCTATGGAAGTCCATTGAAAAGGGTCCTCACATTCCAACACAGACAGCTCCAGATAGTGCAAGTACCTACACCAAAGACTCTACTACACCTTATCCAGAGGATAATCTGTCAGCAGAAGATTTGAGGAAAGTAAAGAATGATAGCAAGGCATATTCTTTAATGTGCAAGGGATTGCCACTTCAAGTTCTGTCTAGATTGGATGCATATCAGACTGGTTATACATGCTTCAAAGCATTGAAGTCTATATGTGAAGGAGGAGAGCAATTGAGAAGTTTGAAGAAATCAAAGCTGAAAAGGCAATTGGAACTTTTTGAACATATTAATGGAGAAACAGTACACCAGATGATGAACAGGTTTGTTCACTTAACTACTGAGATGACAAACCTCGGAGTTAAAACTGAACTTCAAGACTTGAATGATCGATTGTTATGTGCTTTACCATCATCTTGGAAACAAACTGTTACCTTGTTGAAACATACTGAGAAATTTCCAATGGAACTTGATTTGCTTATTGGAAAAATTGAAGAAGTTGAGATTGATGAAGGATCAAGAAATACTGATAGATCAAGCTCACAAACTCAGTATAAGTATGTGGTAAATCCTGCCAATACTGTGGATAATGCTTTTCTTGCACAAGATGCAACGAAGTTTGAAGATGAGGGTGACTTATTTGTTGGTGCAAGTTTCTTTACTGATTCAGCATACTTTCCAAATTCACCAACTTATTCTCAACCTCAATCTCCACCAAGAGCTCAAGTTCAAAGTCAAAATCAGAATCAACCAGAAAATCAGAGTTCAAATGTTCAAGCCAAAGTGAAAGACATTATGAATATTCTGTTGCAAGATGACGAAACTAAAACTGCCTTTACTGCTTTTATGGCAAGTTTTCAAGCGTATCAAGGAAGTCACTTAAGTCAAATGGATGTTGTCCTTCAAGACTTATTTGAGATGGATCCAGTTGATGTTGAAGAAATGGATCTGAATTGGCAAATGGTTATGGTTGCATATCGAACTCAAAAGCATGCATATGTTAACCGAAATTACAAACCTCATGCTAACAAGACAGTTGGATTTGACAAATCTAAGGCCAGGTGCTTTAACTGTAACCAGTATGGTCATTTTTCAAGAGAATGTAAAGCTCCAAAGAATTTCAACGACCAAGCTAGTTCAAGCAATCAAGGTCAAGGTCAAAGTTCTCAACAATCTTCGAGTTATCAAGGCAGAAATCAACGTTTCTTTCAGAAACCATACCAAAGTCTTCCCATGCCTGAATTGAAAGATGAAGGAAAGAAGCCAGAAGATCAAACAAAGGCACTGGTAGTAAGTGTAAAAGACGGTTATGATTGGAGTGCGTATGCAGAACAATTTACGTCTGATCTTACATCAAATCTGGCACTGGTATGTGAAATTGAAGAAGACTGGTCAGAAGAAGGGGATGGAAAAATGGTTGAAGATGTTAGTGAAGATTCTGAAGATTATGACTGGAGTGCAAAGTCTGATCCTACTGAAGAATCTGAGTCTGAAGTTGCGTTAATGGCTACATCCAGTGAGTCTTCTTCATCTACTGAACAACCAAAGGTTAGTACTGATTTACCCCCTAATTATGTTCCATTACCTGCTGATGTCAAGGAAAGGTTGTGTTCTGAACAATGCATTCAACAAGTAGAACATTATCGAACTCATTCATTTAAAATAGGTGACAAATTAAGCAAACATGAAAAGATTCATGAACAACTTAAAATTGATCACAAAATTTCTGATGAGAAGATTTTGTCACTAACCGAATCATGGAACAAAACTTTAAAAGAAATTGGAACTTGTTACCAAACAACTTGAAGAAATGACAAAGAACTTTGAACAAGAAAAAGTTGAACATGCTGTCACACAAGTTGAATTGAAAAAGGTTAAAAGTTGTAAAACAATGGTTGAACAACTCATTAATGAAAGAGGTAACAAAAACAAAACCGGGTTGGGTTTTACTCATGAGCCAATGCCAAATTCAATCACTCAAACCTTACCGGAAAACTTTAATGAATTTGATCATTCACCTGAAAATGAACGTAAATTCAAAGAAATTCAAAGAAGTAAATCCGAGTCTGAAGGATCTGAGGTATTGATTGAAAGTTTGAGGGAAGAAGATGGTTTGACAACTGAGGCTGATGATGAAGCAAGCAACAAGTCTGATAACAAACTGGAGCCTGTTCTAATTCAACTTGTTGAGTATCCAAAACTTAATCCCGAACCAGAAACAACGGTGAAGGAAGAAGGTGAATTTTCAGGATACAATGATCCTGAATACATCAGGTGGAAGAAAGAACAAAAGGCGCATGTTGCTGATCAGTTGATCAAGAAAACAGAAGTGAAAAAGACTGATGTTTCAATTGCAAAGAAGCAGAAATCGAAAACAATGAACAATCAATCTGAAATGAAACAGTCAAAAGGCAAAAGTGTCTTAAAATCAAATGATAACACCAAAGTTCAAAGTGTTAAAACTGACAAAGTTAAACCTGTCAAGAAAGTGTCAAAAGGTAAGACAATTAAATTTGTGTCTGCAGGTACTTTCGACATGAACGGTTCTTATGGTAACCAAATCAATGCTCAAATCAAATCTAACTCTGGTCTGAAAACATGTTCAGGTCCTAAGTCTTCTGCTGTCAATGATAAGAGAATTGAAAACAAAAAGGTAATCAAACAGAACAGTTTAAAATCGAACCAAAGTCCCATGCAATCAAAATCTCAAATCAAGTCTCCACAAAAGAATGTTAATCTAAAACCGAACAACCATGATAATGAATCACGTTTTGGTTCAACATCAAAAGTTAACAATCGGCTCTTTAGGATTAGCAAGAAACATTGTGAAATTTGTGATAGATATAATCATGCAACTGCTGAATGTTTCTTTAACAGGTACTGCAGTTTCTGTGACAAAAGAAACCATTCTTCAGAAGAATGTTACTATAACAAATTTTGTGATATTTGTGAGAGAAGAAACCATGACACAAAGGATTGTTTCTTTCGATCAAACTCTGTTGGTCCATAATGATCGTGATTTCAGTGCTTTGTTGACTTGTTTTAACACAAATATGTCAAGGACTTGAAGAACAAAGTCTATAATATCCAAACAACCCAATAACAAGATCCAACACACAAATGAGGTAAATAAGCTACAAAGATGAAAGATATATGCTCCTAGCACCTCAATAGAACGATTACACAACACAGATCAGTGAATTATAGTCTTGGTAAAAGATGTGCAAAAGTTCTATAAAGTGAAGATAAGGTTACAATATATAGTAGTGTTAGGTTCGCTGATAGATTCGCTCTAGCGAATCTATCTAGCGAACCAACACAGGTTCGCTGGGCACATAGGTTCGCCCAGTCGACACCTTAATACAAAAGACTAAATGACCTGCGGGCGAATCTATAGATTCGCCCGTAGGTTCGCTAGAACTAATACAAATACAAGTTAAACATTTACAAACAAAAGTAACACCGACAAGCCGGTGAGTCCAACCTATACATAGTGACTATCAATACTCCCCCTAGGTTGGACCTCACCTGGGGAAGTCTTCTGATTAGCTCCGTCTTGATGGCTTCAAAGATGTTCGATAAATGTTCCTGCCCTTTCTTTAATTCCGGCCATCGGGTTTGTAATGTCTTCAGATCCGGCCTCATCTTCACTCAAATTCAGCATTGAGTCCACAAACTCTGTATCAGCGACTTCAGTATCAGGCTCAAGTTGAACTGTCGTCTCCGCCTGTTTCTCAGCAGTTGGCTCCTCGCTTACCACCTCCAAATCAATCACTTCAACTGGTTTTTCAAACCTCTGCTCTATAGTTCGATCAAGCTGTCTTGTCAGATCATCCATGTCCATTTTCTGATCATCCGTCCTCCTCAACCTCTCATTCACAGCCTTTAGCTCAGCACGAATCCCCCGGGCTTTATTTGCGACCTTCACAAACAGGTTCGCTTCAGCAGCAGTGTCATCTCCAGCCCCGTGCTTAATCCTGTGCTCACACAACACCTTTAGATCCTCATCACAGAAGGAGAAGACCTCCATTGGATCAAATAGACGGATTTCAGGATGGTCATCTCCTTGTAATCTGATAATTGCCTCCCCAGTGCTGTTATCATAAAACCATTTGTAGAAATCCTGCAATCTGGGTGGCTGAGTGTCTGGGACCCTGACCCTTGTCATCACCTTTGGTGCAGCTATCTTCAACACTATCTTGCCCTTCCACGACACCCAATGTTTGTCCTTTTTCTGCCTCATTCTCTTCGGCTTCTGATATCCAAAGTTAGCAAATTTAGACTTTGCAGCCTCCCTGATTGACACTTCAAAAGCACAAGCCCTGCCACTATCTTCCTTTCCCAGTAACGGAAGTTCGGCCAATCTTCGCAAATCCCACCGAGGTAAGGTGGCGAAGTGCTTCCTGTTCTTGATGTACGTGATGTCCCCACCCCTTCGTTTAATCATGTATGCATCCACCAAACAGTTATATTTCCACGCTATGATTTGCCTATCAAGCTGTTTGGTGTTGGGTTCGTCTAAGTGCTGGAATATTGGTACTTCAGGCACCACTTCTTCTTCCTTTCTAAACCACTCAGACTTGTCTAAATCAGCATGTTCAAACTGGTAGCTAACCCCTTTTTCTTCAACCTTATAATTTTCCGGCTCATCATCTATATCTTCCTCACTATCAGCATCAATGTCAGTTTCTGGTTCATCTATCAAAGTATAGTCCACACCCGATCCTCCTACCACTTCATCCCCTTCAAATACGTCCAGATTAATCCCCATTTCCTCATCAAATACCTCCTCAGCTTCTCCCTTACTTTTGTCTCCAAAATCAACGTCCATTAACGGATATTTTGCAATATCCGTTAAGGAGATCAGTTCCGCTTCAGTCATAGCCGGTTCAGTTCCAGCATTCTCCTTCAAACTATTTAACTCTTTGAAGATCCTAACCAACAGACACTGCTGATCCTTCATCATCCGACCCATCTCGTATATCACAGTCGATTTCTCAGCATCCTGCTTTTCAAGTTCTTCATGTTTACTTTTCAGCTCAACCAATTCTGCTTCCAGTCTTTCAACAACACCCTTCAATTCATTTCCAGACCCAGCAGATGTACCCCCGGTGTCATGCCTAGCTTTCTTTGATGTTTCAGGTTGAGTATCAGACTTTCTCTTCGTCCTCAGTTCCCTGCCAGCATCTATTTCGGCTTGGATCTCATCCACTTCCCTATCAAACGAATAGTCTTTATCCTTTGCATATGCCTTTCTCTTCTTTATCTTCTTCTCAACCTCCTCTATGTTTTCTCCGACCCGTTTCCTTTCAATCTCAATCAACCTCTGTATATACACCCATCTCTCAGCCGTATACATGTTCTCCCACAAATACGTAGTCCTTCCCACACAGTCCGGCCTCACCGATTTACAATCTTTGAAGATCCTTGAATGCATATCCCAGATTTTCAATTCTGCACCCTCCACCGGCAGATTTGGTAGTTTATCATTCAGAATCATCTGAATGAATCTGGGATACATTAACCATTTGGCCCCTTTGCTGGCATGGATGTTCTCAAGCATGTAATTGAAAATCAACTTCGCAAGATTTGCTTTTTGCCCCCGGCAAAACAGCATCATAGCTCGAGCCCAGTCCAAGTTCAGCCCGTCCGTACCCCCTTTCCGGTGATCCAGGCACATAATGAACACATGTGCTATGTACCTCCACTCCTGGATCAAGTACGACTTCACAAACTCCATTTTCTTCTCTCCGGGCATCGGACCCTCATACCCCGCTGTCCGGAATGCCCCATAAACTTCTTCAGCCGTCATATGGACCTCCTCACCCACATCATCCTCTAGCCTCAAAATTCTAGCCAGATCAGCTTCAGTAAACGCCAAGTCGTGTCCACCGACCTTAGCACAGATGCGTGACGGCTGCACCGACACGTTCATGACAGCAGTTCGCCAAAAATCCCGAACGTGCGTCTCATATATAGTAGGTGAGTGAGAGATGGCATAGTGTATATGTGACGACTTCAGCCATTTGATAGCGTCTCTATAGCTCCCGGCCTTTTCATGGTTTTCGTCAAGTAAAGCACACATGTTGTGCTTTTTCTCGAAGAATAATGTCGACATTGTGCCTGAAAAATAAACGGAGATTAATCAGAAACGAAGATTTGAAAATCAGTTAATAGATTCGCTAGAAATTAGGTTCGCTGGTATAGCGAACCTGAGATTTTGGCACCAGAACCTATAGATTCGCTGACATGAAAAGTCAGTCATTGTGGTCGAGCGAATGTATAGGTTCGCTAGAAACTGTCGGGCGAATCTATGTTGTTGCGCGGGCAGCATAACGACATAGGTTCGCTCGAAGTTTTGAACTTTCGTTCAGATTCGCCAGACGAACACTTAGGTTCGCTGGAAACCCTAGATTTTGAAAAACGGCCAGAATCACAAACAATCAACCATTATTAGGCATATAAAGCAACAAACAGGTAGTATAATCACTAAACGAGTCTATTATGGAGTAAAACCCTAACAACTAACACCAAAACAGTCATTCAATCAACACTTAATCAAAGATCGACAGTTAAAAACATGGTAATGGTGCGATTAAGGGTTTAGACAGAGATTAGAATGTAATCGATCACATACCGGACAATAAGAAGATGATTAATGTAAGAAAAAGCCGTGAAATAGTGAGAATCGAACGTTGATGGTTTTGAAATTGAAAAACGTGCTACAGTACAGGTGACAGCGAAAATGAGATATTTCGCTGTCACTGTATATATATACTTACATAGGTTCGCTGGAAGACAGACCAGCGAACCTTAGGTTCGCCAGAAGACCAAAAGTCAAGGCCGCCTACAGGTTCGCTAGCAGGTTCGCTGGCACATAAACAAAGATGTTTCATGTCAGCGAATCAAAGAGATTCCGGGCGAACCTGTAAGTTCGCTAGCACACACACAAAAAATATTTTTGGATTTTCTTAAGTTTTAAAATCTTTGCAAATCCGTGAAAACGTCCCACGATATCAACGCTCCAAAAATAAACATATACAAAAAAAATCCTAAAAAAAAAAAAAAAAACTTGTAAAAACGAGATAGAAGTTAAAATTAAAAATAAGATAAAATAAAATAAAATAAAATAAAATAAATTAACAAAGTTTTAAACATTAATAAGGATATATATTCATCATGATGTTTTGAGTAGAATTCGGAGAATCATCGATTGGCGGGATTGCAGATATGTTTGTCCATTTAAACCCATGCCTTAGTCCTTTCAACAAGAGATCAGCAGCTTCTTTTATCATGTTTTCGGTTTGATTGAAGAGTCTCTGACAACTTGGTCCCCACAGACGTCTAGGTAAAAAGAACAAGTTCTGTCATCAGGGTATATCTGAGCAATACTATTGACTTTGCTTGAATTTCAATGATCAACTTTTGAATGTTGACCGATGCATTAGCTTCTTTTGACACTTGTGCAATTTTTTTTTTTTGCATCTTTTCTTTGTGAGTGGAGCTTGTCAGCAATTGATTCTTTTGAATACAATGCGACTTATTATTTGGGAAACTCAAATAGTCTAGAGCTCCAGGTCTATACCGACGTATAACAGAGGAGATAAACATTTGAGCATGCTCGGTGAATCTTCAGGTCAATACTTCCGTATAGCAGAGAAGATCCACCAACTCCAGGTCAATACTTCCGTATAGCAGAGGAGTTAAGCACTTGACACAAGACGTTCTGAGGAGTTAACTAGTAACTCACTCAGAGGCTTTTCCGAAGAGCATCACTAGCAGTTTTTTTATTTTATTTGTTTTGCATACTAGAAACTCGATTCGGGGATAGGGCGAGGGTGATTTGGGATGTTTAGGGAAATCAAGACAAAGATTTGACGCTCTCAACCCATTTTTAACAGAACCATTATCTTTGTGCAATCCAATCACGTCAAGGAGATAATCCTTGTTGTCGAGATCTTGAGCGTTATGTTTGGCTGCACAATCACTGTTTACTTCGTTTTCGGGCTGAGCCTATCTGACATATCCCAAACGCAATGCTTCTGACCTCCTTCAACGACTCTTCAACATCAATCAAAACGGAGATCCTGAAATAGCAAAATTTGAAAAACTATAAGTAGTTTATCTTTTATATCTCCCCCAAAATTTCTATATAATAGCCGTCTAAAAGAAATTTTTGTTTTTCAGATTTTCTTAAAATATATATATACAGAGTTAAAAGAAAATAAAAGAAGATGAAATAAAATAAAGTGGCGGAGCAATGAATCAAGTGACCCACGGATTTTTTTTAAAGAAGAAAAAGCAAAAGAAAACGTTGTTTACAGAAAAAGTTATTTACGTATTTACAAAAGGATTCTCACAGAAAAAGGTTTTCAAAAAGATATAAGACCCAGCATGGAGATCAGTTTATAAAAACGTGGTTTGTCAAAAGTTTTTGTGAAAAGATCAGCTTTTTGCTTTCTAGTTTCGATAGGAATAATATCAATAAACCCCTTTTCCTGTGCATCCCTGATTGCATGAATTCTCGTTTCAATGTGCTTGGTGCGAGTGTGATGAATAGGATTCTTGGCAATTCCAACAGCAGCTTCATTATCACAAAAGAGTGGCGTATGAAGAAAGTTGATGCCATAATCCATCATCTGATGTTGAATCCACAGCACTTGGCAACAGCAACTTGAAGCGGCAATGTATTCTGCTTCTCCTGTGGACAGAGAGACGGTTGTTTGCTTCTTGCTTTGCCATGAAACAAGACATTCTCCAAGGTATTGACATCCGCCAGTGACTGATTTTCTGTTAATCCTGCAACCAGCATGATCACTATCAGAAAAAGCATGTAAATCAAAGTTCCCACCTTTTGGGTACCAAAGTCCCAAACGAGAGGAACCCTTAAGGTAACGGAAAATTCGTTTAACAGCTTTTTCATGCGATTTTTTTGGATTGGCTTGGAAACGAGCACAGTAACACACGGCAAATGTAATATCTGGACGACTTGCAGTCAGATACATGAGAGATCCGATCATCGAGCGGTACCGATGAGCATCCACAGGATTCCCATTATCATCGGAAGTAAGGCATGTTTGAGCAGTAAAAGGAATCAGTTCAGGAGACGAGTCATCCATGCCAAACTTCGTGAGGATTTCTTTGATATATTTCTCTTGGTGGATTAGAATCCCATCAGGCTTTTGCTCCACTTGCAGCCCCAAGAAGAAACACATCTCCCCCATTATTGTCATCTCAAAACGATCCATCATCACCTTCTCAAATTCTCTACACAGCCCTTCATTAGTCGAACCAAAAATGATATCATCAACATACACCTGGACGATCAGCAGCTCGCCATCCACCTCCTTCTTGAACAATGTCATATCTATAGCCCCACGTGAGAAACCTTTGCTGAGAAGATACTGTGTCAGAGTTTCATACCAGATCCGTGGAGCTTGATGCAACCCATACAAGGATTTATCAAGCTTGTAAACCTTTGACGGGAAATCGGGATCCTCGAAACCTGGTGGTTGACAGACATAGATCTCCTCATCGATATCTCCATATAGAAATGCACATTTTACATCCATCTGATAAACTTTAAAGTTTTTGTTCGCAGCATGAGCAAGAAAGATTCTGATGGCTTCCAGGCGAGCCACTGGAGCAAAAACTTCGGTGTAGTCAATCCCTTCCTCTTGAGCAAATCCTTGAACAACCAGTCTCGCTTTATTTCTAATTACAACACCACGATCATCTGGCTTGTTCCGAAAAACCCATTTAGTGCCGATTGGACACTTGTTAGGAGGAAGATCAACCAGTTCCCAAACTTTAAGCTTCCTGAATTGCTGCAGCTCCATTTGCATGGCGTCCACCCAACTTGGATCTTCAAGTGCTTGTTTGTAATTCTTTGGAACGACTTGAGACAGAAAGGCAGCATAAAGACATTCATTAATCAACCCACTCTGACTCCGAGTTCGCACACCATCAGTAATAGATCCAATGATATAATCGTGAGGGTGGTTTTTCAGGGTTTTGAAGTCAGTGTTGAGTAGTAAAGGATTTTGGTCGGTTGAGGATGTTTGATTTGATGGTTGTGGAGGTGTAGGTGATGGGATGGTATTGGATGTGGATGGAATATCTGATGGGGAAGTTTGAGCAGTTTGAGGTGGTGGAGGTGATGGAATGTCAAATGAAGTGGGTGGTAGTTGTGTAGCTGATGTTGAAGGTTGTGATTGTGATGGTGTAGATGTATGCTTGAAAATAGAAACCGATGTGTGTGGAATGATGTCGTCATCGTCAGAGTCAGGAAGATTAAATGATTTGAAAATGGTGGTGGAATCATAAAACCAAGCTGGTTCACTACCAATACTGGTAGTGTTTGATTCTTGCCAATCAACATAGTAGGACTCTTGCACAATCCGCGTTCGCTTATTGTAAACACGATACGCCTTTTGTGTGGTCGAGTATCCCACAAAGAAGCATTCATCAGAGACAGCACCAAACTTCGTCTTCTGATCTTGAGTATTCAAAAGAGTGCAAGAACATCCAAAGGGGCGTAGAAAATCAATCAGCGGCTTAATCCCTCGAAACAGTTGGTATGAAGTCTTCATCTTTTCCTTGACAATCAGTACCCTGTTAAGAACATAAGCTGCACAATTAACCGCTTCAGCCCAGAAAATAATTGGAAGTTTTGACTCGATCAGCATAGTTCTAGCGGCCTCCACAAGAGTTCGATTTTTCCTTTCAGCGACACCATTTTGTTGTGGTGTTCGGGCGGCGCTAAACTGTCTAAGAATACCCCGTTGTTCACAGAAGGAGTTGAAGATGTGGTTTCTGAATTCAGTTCCGTTGTCGCTTCTGATGGCTTGAACCTTCTTCTTTCCAAGAACCTCTATCAACGGAATCAGCTTCATCAATTCTTCGGCAGTCTCACTCTTGTTTGCCATGAATCTCACCCAGGTGTACCTAGAGTAATCATCTGTGACAACCAAGCAATAAGACTTTTTAGCAATTGATTTGACACTTATTGGACCAAATAAATCAGTATGTAACAATTCGAGGGGCTCTGAGATAGTATTTGTAATTTTGAGTTTATGTGGCTTTTTGTGCTGTTTTCCTTTAGCACAAGCCATGCATTTCTCAACCACTGAAAAGTCTTTGAGTGGTAAGCCCCTAACCAAATTGTTCTTAACTAATTTATTCAGAATTTTAAAATTAATGTGTCCTAAACGTTTATGCCACAAAAATGATTCAAAGGATGATGCTTTAGACAGAAGACATGTCACGGTGGAGTTAGATTCTGTTGATCCCATATTTAGCATATAGGTATCATTTCGTCTCGGAGCTCGCATGATCACCATATCTTCAGGAATGGTAAACTCTGGCTTCAAGAACAGACATTCATTAGGAAGAAACAACACAGGAATATTCTTATCACAGATTTGTGATACACTCAGAAGATTGAATGCCAGTTCAGGAACATAGTTGACGTCTTCCAAAGTAAGTGAGCCATTTGAGACATCTCCTTGACCAATCATCTTCCCACCTTTCTTATATCCCGCAAAAGCAACATATCCTCCATTTATGATCCTATAGTTAGTCAGAAGATCCTTCAATCCTGTCATATGTCTGGAACATCCGCTGTCAATATGCCAATGACTATTTACAACGGCATTTGAATGTTCCTGACATTTATTAAAAAAATGAAAAGTTAGACCTTTGAAATAGGCACCCAAGTCTTTGTGTACTTGGGTGGTGAAACAGATGAAGTATTGCAAAAGAAACTATTTACAAAAGTGTTTAATCTTTTTCCCAAAGATTTTTGCTTTGTGCTATTTTGGATTAACTTAGGGCATTGCTTGACAGTGTGACCAGTATTTCCACATTTAAAACAGTGAGATTTAAAACCAGCCTTGGGAACTCTGTTAACAGGAATTTTATCCATTTGAATTTCCTCATCACATTCAGACAGTTGTGAGTTGCAGTCACTGTAAGTGTCATAGAGTTCTTTTAATTTACCTGTTGTGACTTTAACTGTATCAGATTCAGGTTTTGGTTTAAGAATGTATGAAAAAGATGATTCCTTCTCTTTTGGTTTTGAAATTCTCACAGGTGTGAAAGATGGAATTTGGTGAGTGAAGAACTTTTGAAAACAGTTTGTTTTGGTTTGACTTTCAGAGACTTGACCTGAAAGTTTGTCTTTGTCATTCACACACACATTTTTAATCAAATCATCATCATCCAACACATTAGGGTTTGAAGTGGAGCACCCTAAATTACTATTAAACATGAAATTGTCTGAATATGTCACATTACTACAAACAGGATTAACTAAACTAATGTCTTCAAAAGACTTCTTGGAATCAGAACTACTGCAATCACTACTGCCAGAACAACCGAGCCCAACACTCCCACCATATGCGTACTCCTCTCTAACTTCCTTAAGGTTTACTTCACTTAAACCTGCAATGGAACTGTCAGTATCGTTCTGCATAATCTCTTGAATTAACTCATTTGAGGGATGAGGAATAGGTGTAGGAGAATAACAGAAAGTACTCGGTGGAGGATAGGCATATGTTTCATTGTTACTAAGACCCAACCCTGTCTTAACTCTGGCCCCCCTTTGTTTCTTGCACAGTTCCTCCCTTTTCATACCAGATATAGTCCACTGCTGCAATTTGTTTTTAAGTTTTCTTGCTTCAAATTCAGCAAGTGTAACTTGCTCAGTCAAGTAGTTAATTTCACAGTTCTTTTCTAAAAGAGTTCTTTTTAAGTGTTCATTTTCCTTTAAAGCTTCTCTTAACTTAACAAAATATTTTGATTCACTTAATTTAAGCTCTTTGATGGTTCTTTTTAATTCGTTTTCGTTTGACATTAACAATTTATTTGCTTTGTATATGCCAATTAAACGAATTTTGCAAGCAGATGAACACATATCTTCAATAACATCGTAAGGAAGACCGATTACCAGTTTTTCGGCGGCCAGAGCACGATCACATTGACAGTAGGGAGTGCTTCTTTTGAATTCATCAACTGCATCCAGCCTTGCCTTTTCAATCATTTCTTCCAAGCTAGCCTTAGACTCCTCCTCATGCTTCACTTCATTAACAGCAGCTTCACAAACTAACCCAGAAAGATTCAGATGCCCTTGAGCAATAACATCTGATTGAACTTTAACAGCATTCTCCACTTTCTCTTCCTCTTCCTTTCCATAAAATTCTTTGAACGGATCAAAGAGATTTATATCATTGTCATCAAACTCAGCAATTTCAGCAACAAGGGCATGGTTAATCTCCTCCTTGGTTTCTTCAATTTCTGCACTCCAGTCAAAGTTGGTGAGCAGTGCAGTTTCATTCTTTGACTTTGCTTCCTCAACCTTTTCTTGAATTGGAGCAGATCTTGGATTTGTAGAGTTAACTGGCTCAGTAACGATTGGTAATGGGCATTCTCTCTTGAAGTGGCCCAGTTGTTTGCAGTTATAGCATCGTAACTTTCCCTTGTCATATCCCAGCTTAGCATTCTGTCCCTGATTTCCAAAGTTTCTTCTACCAGTTCTTTCCATGAATCGTCTGGCACGAAGAGTGAGCATAGCCATCTGCCATTGAATATCTGTTTCCTCCAGATCATCAGGATCCACCTGATACATATCTTCTACAGTCATTCCCTTCCCTTTCAACTCACCTGCAACAAGAGCTTCATAACTGTGAACAAACATTCCAAATAAGGCCATGGTGTCTGACGGAATCTGTGTGGTGACAGATGCATTTGAGCTTGAACCAGCGTTAGTAGATGCACCAGCAGACTTAGCAGACACATGACCTGAAGATCCTCTAGATGCTGCACTGTAAACATAAGAGTTTGCAGCGGATGAGATAAGTGCAGCATTTTGAGAGGGAATGTTTGGAACCATCATTGACTGATTATATTCTCTTCTTTTTACATCAAGGTCGAAAGACTTCAGCTTGTTGATGACGTCCATCAGTTTGTAGTCAGGAAAGTTTCTCTCTTGTTTCAACAGCTTGATTTGTAGACTCCATTGAGGAGGAAGAGAATCTAACAATTTTGCTACTTGTTCGTGATTGCCCAGCTTTTCATCATATTTCTTCAGATTACTTGACACAGATAGGAATCTATTTGTAATATCAGTCAAGTTCTCTTGTGAATATCCCACAAAAGAGTTGAATTCCTTTTCAGCCTGAGCTTTTCTATCCAGTTTCAGATCCTCATTGCTATCATAAAATTCACACAATGCATCATACAGACTTTTTGCAGTTGTATGTTCTGCAAACCGGTTGAAGATGTCCTGATGTAAGCAAAGTATCAGTGCCCCTAATGCCTTCTTGTCACGATCCAGTAACTTGATATCTGTTTCAGTAAAAGTAGTTGGGTCTGTGTTAACTGAGGTGACGGTTCCTTCAACAGTTGTTGGCACGTGCGGGCCATTCACTATAGATTCCCATTGGTTGTAGTCCGTGTAGTAGAAGAACGCTTTCAAACATCTTTTCCAATCTTCAAAGTTTTCACCACTAACAAGCCTCGGTGGCCTGTTAGGTTGAACGCTGTCCAGATCATTCATATTAAGTGTTGATGAAGTCATAACTTTGAACAGATAATAGATTCGCTGAAATCAAACAGTTTCGCTGGCAAGATTCGCCCGAAGAACACAGCAGATTCGCTGGATAGATTCGCTGGTGACAGATTCGCCAGACAGTCAAACAGTTTCGCTGACAAGCAAGCACAGATTCGCTGGCCTGATTTTGGCAGCAGTTTCGCTTGCACAGTCAGCTAGACAGGTGAACTTTCGTTCGATGATATGTTAGATTCGCTGGCCACAACACAAATCAATCAGGACAAAAGTTTGAATTAGGTTCGCTGGATGAACTGACAGTTTCGCTGGTTGAACAAATAGTTTCGCTGGTAGCTCAACCACCCTGAAACAGTACGGAAACAGCTCGAAAACCCTCAAAACTTGACCATTTTCCTACACGTTTGTTTCAAAAGCTTTCTATGTCCAAATACCACAAACCTTGAGCAAAATACAACACCAAAACACTAAAAACAAGCTTGAAACAGAATCAAAAGTGTTTTGACCCAAGAACTTCAAAAATCAACACAAAAATCACTAGAATCAAACAATCAAGAGCACTAAGGCTCTGATACCATATTGTTGGTCCATAATGATCGTGATTTCAGTGCTTTGTTGACTTGTTTTAACACAAATATGTCAAGGACTTGAAGAACAAAGTCTATAATATCCAAACAACCCAATAACAAGATCCAACACACAAATGAGGTAAATAAGCTACAAAGATGAAAGATATATGCTCCTAGCACCTCAATAGAACGATTACACAACACAGATCAGTGAATTATAGTCTTGGTAAAAGATGTGCAAAAGTTCTATAAAGTGAAGATAAGGTTACAATATATAGTAGTGTTAGGTTCGCTGATAGATTCGCTCTAGCGAATCTATCTAGCGAACCAACACAGGTTCGCTGGGCACATAGGTTCGCCCAGTCGACACCTTAATACAAAAGACTAAATGACCTGCGGGCGAATCTATAGATTCGCCCGTAGGTTCGCTAGAACTAATACAAATACAAGTTAAACAATTACAAACAAAAGTAACACCGACAAGCCGGTGAGTCCAACCTATACATAGTGACTATCAAACTCAACTAGAGAAATGACTCCATATTCAAACTTTCAAAGAAATAATTCATTTGGTTTTCAAAATATGAGTCAAAGTCATTCTCCGGTTTTGAGAAATTTCAATCGAAACAATTCTGGTTCTAATTTTTCAAGAAATGTGCAGGTTAACAATTTTAAACCAAGAGCTTTAATGGTAAGAAATCAAAAGTTTGAAAACAACCTTGATCCTCAGTTGGAGGAAAGGTTCAGGGCTTTAAGAAGAAAGCAGTCAATGAACGCCAATGGGCGAAACAACAGTTATCAGCATCAAAATCTTTTAAATGAAACAAATTTTCAAAATGTTCAATATCAACAAGTTACTATTGCAGATAGATTCGGAAAACCCAAGACCGTGTGGGCCTGGGTTGACCAAACTAACTAAGTGATTGTTGAATGCAGGTACGCCCAAGAAGACCTATCAACTCGTGGTTTGTTGATAGTGGGTGTAGCCGGCACACGACAGGCAACCATGCCTTGCTTCAGGATTTCAAGCTGAAAAATGGTACACACGTTGCATTTGGAGGTGATGCGGGTGGTAAAATCACAGGAGAAGGAACTGTTTCGAATGGGGTCATTAGTTTTGATAAAGTCAACTACTGTGCACAGTTGAACTTTAACTTACTAAGTGTCTCGCAAATATGTGATAAATCTTATTCAACTCTTTTTGATGATTCTTTCTGTTATATTCTTAAACCAGGTTTCAAGATTGACAATGAGTGGGTAGTGGTTAAAGCTCCAAGAGATCGTGATGTATACAAATTGGATATGTCACAGATTGATGCCGAAACCGAAACAACCTGTCTCATTGCCCATGCTTCAAATGATGAGAGTCAGCTTTGGCATAGACGGCTGGGACATTCCAACTTCAGAAACATGAACCGTTTGGTAACTGGAAATCACGCTGTGGGAATCCCATCGAAGAAATTCTCCACAACTGATCTCTGTCCAGCATGTTTGAAGGGAAAACAGCATAGGATGTCTTTTAAGTCCAAGCAAGAAAACTCCATTTCAAAACCCTTGCAGATGCTACACATGGATCTTTTTGGACCGACAAACGTTCAAAGCATCGGGAGAAAATCATACTGTTTGGTTATCATAGATGACTTTACTAGATTTTCATGGGTTTATTTTTTGCATGCTAAATCTGAAACAGCTGAATTATTAAAAGAATTTATCATCAAAATTGAAAATCAATTGGAATGCAAAGTTAAAGTTTTAAGAAGTGATAATGGAACTGAATTTAAGAATGCTAATGTTGATTTATTTTGTGCAGAAAAGGGGATTGCCAGACAATTTAGTGCGCCAAGAACACCTCAACAAAACGGGGTTGCGGAACGGAAAAACCGGACACTAATTGAAGCAGCAAGATCCATGCTCGCAGATGCCAAAATCCCTATCACTTTTTGGGACGAAGCTATTGCTACTGCGTGTTTTGTACAAAATAGAACATTATTGGTTCAGGACAAAAATAAAACATCTTATGAGTTGTTATTTGGAAGAAAACCGAATATTTCTTATTTGAAAGCATTTGGTTGTCCGGTATCGATTCTAAATTTAAATGAACATCTCGGGAAATTTGAGTCAAAATCTGACGATGGATTTTTCCTAGGTTATTCGTCTGTTTCTAAAGCTTATCGGGTTTTTAATAGCAAAACAAATACTGTTATTGAAACTATTAACGTAAAGTTTTTAGAAAATTCGTTTCCGTCAGTGGCGCATGGTCCCGAATGGTTATTTGATTTAGATTCGTTATCAAAATCTTTCGATTCTAACTTATTTGATTTTTCAGGAAAAACAAGAAAAGAATCAGGCGACTTAGGAAGCTTTAGTGACGATTCTGATAATGACGAAGATGGAAATATCAACTCTGAATATCCATTTATGTCATTTCATAATCCTGATCATGTCAAATCTAGTCAAGCTCCGGGTCCTTCTGGTTCGCAAGAAGATCAAGAATCGAACAATCATGAAGAAAATGTGAATCCGCAATTTTCTCCTAATGATGGTGGATCCGTTCAAAATCAACCATCATCGGATCCGAATACTGAAGTTATTCCAGAATCTTTTGATTACTTCATCAATTCACCGGATCAAGTCCCGAATTTCACACCGCATACTTCAACCATACTACAAGATCTACCAAATCTGAATACTTCTAATCTGGAGAGTCAAGTGCAAGGAGGTGATATACCTATTCATCGAATTCACAAGAAACATCCTGTCTCTCAGATTATCGGGCCGTTGAATCAGAGAACTACAAGAAGTCAGACAGAGCAAGCAAATGTATGTCTATACTCGTGTTTTCTATCTCAAGTGGTGCCAAAGAATATTTCAAAGGCGCTGAAAGATAACAGTTGGATTGAAGCCATGCAAGAGGAATTGCTTCAGTTTCGCAAACAAGAAGTTTGGAAACTTGTGGACTTACCTGAAGGAGAGAATGCAATAGGTACAAGATGGTTGTACAAAAACAAGCCAGACGAACGTGGCATTGTAGTGAGAAACAAAGCAAGACTCATTGCACAGGGATACACTCAAGAAGAAGGCATTGATTACGAAGAGGTGTTTGCTCCGGTCGCAAGACTTGAAGCCATACGCGTTTTTCTTGCATATGCTTCCTTCATGAAGTTTAAAGTATTCCAAATGGACGTTAAAGGTGCTTTTCTGTATGGACCGATTACAGATGACGTATATGTCAGACAACCTCCGGGTTTTGAAGATCCTGACTATTCTCATCGTGTATACAAGTTGAGTAAAGCTCTTTACGGTCTACATCAAGCTCCTAGAATCTGGTATGAGACACTATCTAAGCATTTACTAGAACATGGATTCACAAGAGGGCAGATTGATCCAACTTTGTTTATGAAGAGGGAGAATGACGATCTCTTATGTGTTCAAGTTTATGTGGACGATATTATCTTCGGATCAACCAGTGAGTCAATGTGCAAAGAATTTGAGGAAATCATGAAGTGCAGATTCCAGATGAGTTCTATGGGGGAGATTAACTTCTTTCTTGGATTACAAGTGAAACAGTCTGCTGACAGAATTTTTATCAACCAATCAAAATTTGTTGAGAAGTTGTTGAAAAAGTTCAAGATGCAAGATTGCCAGACTATCCGAACTCCTTCTGACGTGAATTGCAAGATACAACCGGATCCAAAAGGCAAAGCAGTTGATCAAACACTATACAGATCAATGATCGGTTCTCTGATGTATCTTACTGAATCAAGGCCAGACATCATGTACGCTGTGTGTGTATGCGCCAGATACCAGTCTGATCCGAAAGAGTCGCATCTTGTTGCTGTGAAGCGTATTTTCAGATATCTCAAAGGGAAACCTAATCTTGGGTTATGGTATCCTTATGAAGGAAATTTTGAATTATATAGCTATTCTGACAGTGATTTTGGTGGTTGTGCTCTTGACAGGAAATCGACTACTGGTGGTTGTCAATTTCTGGGTCCTAGGCTTGTCTCTTGGCAATGCAAGAAGCAGACCAACGTTTCTGTATCCACAGCTGAAGTAGAGTATATCGCTGCATCTGCAGGATGTTCTCAAGTTTTGTGGCTACAAAATCAATTGCTGGACTACGGGTTTAACTTTCTGAAAACTCCTATTTACATAGATAATATTGCTGCTATGTTTATTACTGCTAATCCTGTTCAACATTCTAAAACCAAACACATCGAAATTAGATATCATTTTTTAAGAGATAACTCAGAAAAGGGTTTAATAATTTTGATTAAGGTTCATACCGACAAACAACTGGCAGATCTTTTCACAAAATCATTTTTGTCAGGCCGGTTTGAATTTTTAATTCAATCCATAGGATTAATCAATCATGATTGATTCTATTTTTCGAAAACCAAACAAAAATTAGAAAATATAAAAGTCAAAAATATAATAAGTTGATGTTAAGTATTGATTCCTTTGTCTTTTATTTTATATTTTGCATTGTGTGTGCTTGCGTGAAAAAGAAAATAGAAAAGCTAAAACAAAATATAAAAGCAAAAAGAAAAGAAAATATCATGTCATAAGAATCTATATTGCAAAAAGTGAGAAATGATAGTTACACTAGACATTATTTGATACATCATTTTTAAAATAAAGACTGATGAATGTTAATTGATGTGCTAGACAGCTCAGGCAATTAGACTGAAAAAGTAAGTTGATTGTTGACAAACATAAACTTAATGATCTTTGTGTTAAGTTCCATTGTTATACATGTCTAGATATATATCTTTTGATACATTGCTTGTGATGATAGTTGTGCATGATCGGGTAACGATGCAATCTATTCAGTGTGATGAACCGCATCGTGAGCTTCTTTGTTGTGGTACCCACAGACCTGAAGTCTCACACGAAGTCTCTTTTGAGCTTCAAGATGCAGCTAAAGATTCCAAAATGGAACAAAAAGAGTCCCAAATGTGGACCAACACCAAACAAAAATTCCAAAAAGGAATTCAGAAGATTCCCAAGGGGAACGATAGGAAAGAAAAATTCCCAAAGATGGAATTAAAAAGAAGTCCCAAAGTGGACCAAATCCGAATAGAACCCAGATTCCACACTGTGTATGACTGTAAGTGACCAGGTTTTGTGCAATATGCATTCAGGTAGTGATTGATAAGGAAATATGTTGACATATGTATACATGTGGGTCACATAAGTCATTCTAATCGAAACTTAAATATCATCATGATACTGAAAAAGTAAGTGTGTCAACTCGAGCTAATTGGTATGTTTTCATATCATCACTCAATCAAGCATAAGTCAAATGTCTATTCAAAACTTGCAAAACATGTTCAGATAATGTGTGGTATGATCTCACTGCGATATTTTGATTCATTGCATTGCATATGTATTTATTTTAATGTGTGTGCTTTGTGTGTGCATGCATATGGAATCTTTATTGACACATCAACATCCTTGTTAAACTTAAAAATTTCAAGAAATTTCAAGTTTAGGGGGAGAATAAATTGAAGAAAAATATCTACAAAAATCCAAAAATATTTTGTTTTGAATAAGTGTGTTTTGAATGAACAAGATTATGTAGTATGAAAAGCAAAAGTATTGGATGTGTTAAAAACAAACCCAAGGTCTTGTAATTTGTTTTTAAGAAATTGCTTCGGGATATAGAAAAATTGGTTGTGCAAAAACATTTTTGAAAAAGAAAAAGAAAAAGAAAAATGAATTTAAATGGAATTAATGAATATTGACTTGTTTTAATGTTGTTTGATAATTAATATGACAAACATTCTTTTTAAGGATATCTTGTCTAATTAATATGTCGGAGAATGTTTGCAGGTACAATTAATGCCGTTGAAAAAGTCAACAGACAAGAAAAGTGAAGAAATTGCTCAAAGTGTTATAGCCGGGCAAAGATATCAGATGCAACTATTCTGCCGGGTAACGAACTGTTCAGCCGGGTAAAGTTGTAAGTCTGATACATGCCGGGTGATTGAGGAAAAGGTGAAGATGTTATGACCACTGTACAGCCGGGCAAAGATTATGTCAAATACAGCCGGGTGAAGGTCATAGATATCTTGTCGGGTGACAAGTGTTTACTATACAGCCGGGTAAAAGAGAAATCTTCTTGCCGTGTAAAGGTATGACACTGTGTTGCCGGGTAATGAAGAAGAAAGCATGCCGGGTGATATAGAAGACAACTATATTGCCGTGTAATGAACAAATGCATGCCGTGTGAAGAAGGTTGCAATGTGAAGAAGGCTGCCGTGTGAAGAAGGTTGCCGTGTAATGAAGAAAGCAAGCCGGATGAAGAAGGAAAGCAACTGTGTTGCCGGGTGATGAAGAAAGATTGCCGGGTGATGTTTTGAAGATAACTATTCTGCCGGGTGATGAATAAAACCCATCAGGTGTAGTTGTTCCTTAACCTTTACCCGTCACTACAGTGACTTACCCGTCTCTACAGTTTTGACCTGTCAAGTGTGTTTCACATGTTGGTGACTTGACTTATGTACTTGACCCGTCACTACAGTACATGACCCGTCACTACAGTACATGAACCGTCACTACAGTACTTGACCCGGCAAGGCTTATTGGGCTTATTTTGTTTACCCGTCCCTTTTGTTGACCCGACACTTAAAGTTTGACCTAAATTTTTGACGATACAAAATACCGCCTCTTCACAAACACTTATCATTTCACACACTCACTTTCACACAAATCCTCTGAACTTAAAATCGCCGTGTTATCATATTCAATCGTTTGCTCTGTAACAAGGTTGATCGATTGGATAAGGTAGTGATTAAGTGTTTTTGACCTAAATAGACCTGCAAATCAACTGTTAAAAAGAAAAACGATGATGAACAGTGTTTTGGACTTTGAATCGACACCTTGATTTTGTGTGTTAAAACTTAAATCGAATGTTGTTTTAGGGTTAAAATCTGTCGATCATCAACATACAATCACTCATTTGCATCAAAACACCTTAAAATCAACTGAATCACTCAAAATGTTCTTAACTGATAAAATCGCCATTGATGAACTTTGAAGCTTTTAAAAGTTAAACATCAAAACGTTGGAATATCTGTTTAAAAGTGATTAAACTTGTTAAAACTGAACCAAAACATGATAAATATTTTCATCATAACATTGTCAAAATTTTGCCTAAGTGATTAACAGTTAAAATTGAAACATGAAGTATAATCTTTAAGATTCAAAGTTGTTTGATTAAAATGATGAAAATCAGGTTATTAGAACAATTTAGGATTTAAAAATGATTATGTGAATGTTTTGCTTTCTAACTTTTATTTAAACACTTATGAAAATTTTGATATGTTTAATGAAGAATCTAACACATGTGTCTTGTTTTGTGTTTGTTTGTGTTTTTAACAGATGGAGAATCTCAAGTTTGAGCCTAAACATAATCTAGTGGCATGTTTAGATGAATCTATCCCTGAAACAGAAGGTTATAGAGATATGATTAAATTCATCAAGAGGACTAAATATGTGTATGCTATATGTGCCAAACCGGTCATATATGCAAGGCTGATTAAGAGTTTTTGGAGGACAGCAGAGGTTGTCAGAGATGAGAATGGTGTTGCTGTGATCAGAGGGAACATAACTAGAGATTGGGTACTGACTGTTTCTGAAGAAGCCATTAGACAAGCCCTGAGGATTGATGAGGATGAAGTTGGTATGATGGATGAGTTGACCATGGAGGAATGTAAATCGTGTTTTGTTAATATGGGACATCCACCTATATTTCCAAAATCACAATTTTATCGGGCTAAGTTGGGAAAGAAGTACAAGTTGCTGTGTTATGTTGTGCAACAATGCATGTCCAGGAGGAGTGCAGGCTTTGATAACTTCCCTTCAGATATTGCTTCACCAATTGTTGCCATAGCAGAGAACAAGCCATTTAACATGTCGAGATGGATTATGAATGGCTTTGTATTTAACTTGGTGAAAGGGAAGAGGTTTAAGTTTCTCATGTACCCGAGATTCTTACAACTGATGATAAACATTGCTTATCCTATCATCAGAAATGAAGGTTATGCTGGAGGTATTTTATATACTGAGGACATGAACGATCTATCTTACCGAAAGATGAGTATCGGGAATGTGCCTGATATAGAATTGTTTGACTATATGAGAGATATAGCCAACAATGAAGAAGATGTAGAAGGTATTTATCATCATATTTCGAATGGAGAGATTGTAAATCCAATGGATCTTGTTGATAGAGAGATTGATGAAAATGATGATGATCAAGATGATGATAATGATGATGGTGATAATGATGAAGATGATGGTGGTGATGATGCTGAATCTGAATCTAATTCAGAGGAGGCTGAACCAATGGAGATTGAGACAGAGGAAACTGAGAATGTTGAGGTTATTGAGCCTATTATGGTAGAAGAACCTGTTGAGGTTGCTTTGGTTGAAAAAGAAGTAGTGGCTGATATACCAAAGGAGATCAATGTTCAGTATGTTAGGCGAAAGAGATCAAAACCAGTGGTAGAGACTGAAGAGATTGATGTACTTCAGATTGCACAGGAGGTAGTGGCCGAAGCTGAAACTATGGCACAGATAGTTGAGGAAGCTGATGCTGGCGCTACTGATCCTATTACTGTTGACATTCCCACCACATCACCACAAATTGCTGAAAATGTTGAACAAGGTTTGGAGTCTTCACCAAACGTTGTGTCAAAGATTGATGAAATTGATGATGAGAAAGAGAAACGTATTGCTGAGTTAGAGGATATGGTGGCAAAACTGATTGAAGCAAATGATTTGTTGAAAGCTTCAAATGAACGGAAAAAGAAAAGGTTTGATGAGTATTGGGATATTCATAATCAAAATTTGAAAATCTTCAAGAAGTTAGATGAGGATCATGTGAAGCTAGTTGATGAACATGTGAAGCTGAAGGATGATTATGAAAAATTGAAGGAGGAATATGAGAATTTAAAGTATGATTATACTGATCTGAAGGCTGAGTGTAATACGTTGGAGGCAGAAAAAGAAATGCTAGAAAAAGAATTGGAGGAAACTAAACCAAAGAAAGCTGGCTCGTCATCAGACAAAGATTTTTCTGAAGAAGTAATGGAAGTGACTGAATCGCATGTGCCAAAGGTTTATCTGACTAGAGCTCGAGGAACTTCGAATGTTGGCATTAGAGTGGAATCACCAATCATCATTCCCGATGAAGCTGCTGCTGAAAATGTCATCTCTGACAAAGCTGAGGGAAAGAGGAAGATAGATGCGATACCTGAGATCTTTGGTGATGAAGGAAGTTCAAAAAGGGCGAAAGTTGATGAAACAGTGCAGATTGAGCCGATTCAATCTGTAGCTGTGATAGAAACTGAGAATGTGACTGAAGCTGAGATTGCTAAAATAGGTCAGATTGAGCCGATTCAATCTGATTCTGTAGCTGAAACTGAAGTTTTTGAGGCCACAGAGAGTGAGAAAGAAGCTGGTTCTGAAGACACAGTTCAGGTTGAGCCGATTCAATCTGAAGCTGTTGAAGTTGAAAGTATGCCTGAAACTGTATCTGAAGTGGCAAGTCAGTTTGAGCCGGTTCAAACTGACGATGCACCTATGATTGAAGCGTTGGATGATCTTGACGATATTGATTTCACTGAATCTGAGGATGAAGCTGAGCCAGTACAGAATGTTGTTGAAGAGATACCTGATGATTTGGATCAAAGGTTTGCATATCTCGAGAAAATGAAGTATAATGCTGTATTTTTGAATGGTTTGACGGTGAGTCAGATAAATGAAGAGTATGAGAAGTGCATGATTGCTCAAGACAAAGTTGAAGGTGATAAGAAAGAGTTTGTAGTTGAGATGGGAGAATGGACTCCGATGCAAGAAAGCCTAAACATAGAAGATTTACCTCCGACTGAGCTTTATCATCAAAACCCAGATGAACTGACTGCTTCAAATATGCGTAGTTGGTTGAGTTCGAGAAACTATCCGTACAAAACTTTGAAGAGATTGAAGTCTGAGTCACTAAGGAAGATTGTGGTTAGTTTCATGAAGACGGAGAAGATGTACAACAGAATGTTTTATTTGGACTATAACAATCCACAATACTTCGAGCTGACAAAGAGATTCAAAGTGCTTGGTCCAAAAGAAATTCCGGTGATGGCGTTACCTGAAAATGCTCACAAAAAGAGGCACGAATTGATTGATATGTTCCCTAGCGAAGTCAAAGCATACAACATACCAATGAATGTTAGAGAATCTTGGCATAAGTCAGCAACAGCAGGTGACGTGGTGAGGTCACTGCTGAGCAAAGGCCAATCCATTGCTGAGTTGCTTGATTCGATGATTGTGCCTGAGAAAAATAAAAAGGTGAAGATAATTGCTTGGAAATATGATGAAGTGTTTGACGCTTTCATGATTAAGAGAGTGAATGGTTTGTGTGATGTATACCATTACTTCTCGAGCATCTTCAAGTTGGAAGTTCAGGATTTAAAGGAGTTACACAAATTAAGGTTGATAAATCACAAGCGTGCTGAGCGTGGTGATAAGTGTGTAATGCTTCTTGATGCTGGGATTGCTAGACCACCAAAGTTTCTGGATTTTAGAGGCCAACAAGAAGATTCAGCATATGTGCAAGCAAAGAAACAAAGGAAGAAAAAGAGATTTGTTGTGACTGAAGATATGTACCTTGAAGAATTCTCGGATGAATACTTTGACAAGGTGACAGATCCTGGATTGAAAGTGATAGATGGTTCGCAAATGACAAAGCCTATACTCAGAGTATTTTATAATCAAGAAACTTTTGAATTGAAGCTTGTTCGAAACTTAGAGGATTGGGATAAAGACATGATTACACTGTTCAGTACTTTTGAGTTGAAGCTGCTACATCCATCATATATTGACTTTTTGAGAAGCTATAGAATGGAGAAGTGTAAAGATGCACTTGCTGAAGCTGATAGGAAGTTATTTGTTGTGATGATTGAAGTTATAGCTGCAGCAACTGAAAAGATACGAGTCAGAAAAGCATTACTAAACTCTAATCTCATGAGGGTTGATTTACCAGAGATAGAGTACATGAGGATATCTAGGAAAGGAACCTTGGAGGTGAAGGTCAAAGGCCAGGAGATGCCATTTGAGTTTTATGCTAATATTGACTTTGCAGGTTTAAATTTGGATTCGCTCAGACGTATGAATGCTTTACAAATTCTGACAAATGAGTCCAAGCCGAGACAAGCTAAGATCGCTGAAAAGTTCAAGTCCTGTATTGAAGAAGCTTTGAAGGAACAAGAAGAGTATAAAGGACGAGAGTTGCTGAATGTCAAAGATGAACCGGAAGAATGGTAAAAGAGATTGATGCCGATCAAATAAGAAGAAAAAGATAGAAGATTTTGCTGAAGATCCAAAGATAAATCTTAGGGGGAGTACTGTTAGGGTTATTTCCTAGTTAAGATTTACTTTGTATTTTGTTTATATGTTTGTATAGTTTAGGGTTTATTGTGTATTTTCCTTAAACTTGTATTTTGTTGTTATAAGCATGTAGTGTGTGTGTGTGAGGAGAGAGGCTAGATCACTTTTACACTGTTAGAGAGAGAATTAACTGTGTGTGATTTTGTTTCTCCTGCACTTGTACTACGAATTGCTTTGATCATCAATATACAAAGAGAATTATTAGTATGAATTGTGTTTGTGATTGAATCGTTTTGTTTGTGCGTTTTATTCTGATCATTTGAGTGATATTAACGATCCAATTGAACCTATCAAGTTTCATGTAAGTCATTTGTTGCTACAACAAAAATATAGCGAGGAGGGTAGTGACGATGTTCTAAGGTCCATGGTATTGTTCGGTTATTAGTCTAAGTGTTTAAGATTAGAGAATGTTGAGAGAAGAGAGGAGTGAGGGTGTGTGTGTTTTTAGAGTGGAGTGCAAGAGCCAATATGTGAATGAATGTGTTTGTATCTTTAGATTTGTTGCAACATATATACACAAGATATTATGTGTTGCCCACTCAAATCTGAAGCAAATCTGAAATGTTCAGGAGCTCCTGGCTCGAGGCTGCCCCTCGACCAGCGCACCTTCCATTCTTGGCAGACTGCAACACCTCAGTGTTGTATAGTGAATATGTTTTTAGCCATTTTCGTGTAAGGCCTTTTCCTTTGTATTAATTGGGCTCAGTTTACTTTTCCCATGATATCTTTTGAAGAGATTATGGGATATGTTTGAATGCTTGTTGTGGAAGCAAATGTCAGAGTCACTGTAGCGTTACTGTTCACGTACCGGGCTTCTGGATCCGGGCTTCTAGCTCCTCAACCATGTGGCCATATGACCTACGTCATCAGCCCCCAGTCATAAGTATTTGTGATGTTAATCGTGAATGCTTGTGACTTAGAGTAACTTTTGATGGTTTTGGATTTTTAGCTTCTGGCTCTTAGCTGCAAGCTTCTTAGTCCGTTTTAGTTCTTGGCAATTGAAAGGTTATTATCTGCCTGATTGGATGTGATAAGACAGCCTAAGCCAGAAGGTGGTGATAAGATTTTAGCCAGCTAGCCTTTAGCTTCGTTATCTTTTACGAGCTTTCGTGCATTTGGTATTGACTCGTTAGGCTTTGGCACGTTTCAGCTCTAGTTTACTAGGCTTCTTCGTGCATTGCCAAGACTGTGATGTGCCGAATAACGAGATGGTACCATATTTTGTTGATAATGTATTTGTCTAATGTTAAACCTTTGGAGAGAAGCTTAGTCCTTCAAGCAATAGTGTCAAGTGTCATTAAAAGATTATGGCTTGATGACTCAATGAAGATTTTTAGCAAGTCATGATTTTGTACTGAGTGATATCTATCAATTTGATATGTTGACTTAGTAAAATCTGTTGCGTGTTGTTACACATGCTAGGTGCAGTATGTGAGCTCTATGTGGTAGAAGGCGAGCTTCTTGCACATCAAAGTAGACTATGTTGCTTTTTGGCTAACTCATCATGACTTGGTAATATACTTTCAAGTTTTCTTATTATCGAAAATTTGAAGGTATTCATCAATCATTTTTATTGTGAGAAGCTAAAATGTGAGCTTGTCATTCATATCTGTGAGAGCTTAATAATTCAACCGTGAATGGCATCAGTGAGCCTTCGATACAAACAATGGCTTTGAACATTGATTTTATAAGGTTAATATACGCAATCTTCTTATGTTGGTCCCAATCAACCTTGAATCATGTAAATTTGTGACGATTTGGATCAAAGTGACAAAAATATGAAGAACATGGATGAATAAATGAAGAACACTCAATAAAACCTCACTTTGATCTATTAGAATTGCATCAGATATTACAAAAGTGATAAGACCCCAATCAAATGCTCATTCAAGCTTCCAAACCATAATTTCCATTTACTATATAGCCTAATGACACTTTGGACTAATGACAATTAGGACCCTAGACTTAGACTAAACATGACAAATAGAAATAATACAAATAAAACCCTAATGTTTAGTCTAATATATATTTTGTCATAACGACAAAATATATATATTACATAAAATACTAAAAAGACGAAAACTATTAAATATATTTTGTTAACACAAAATATATTTATTAACTATAAAACTCCATCGCCTTCAACGTCTTCTCTCTAATCTTCGTCTTGAATGCGTCGTCTTGACTTTTGCGTTGACTTTGACCGTTGACGTTGACTTTTGTTGACTTTGACTGTGTTGATAATATTATACCACAATTCAGGTTCAACAATACTCCCCCATAGTCTATAATTATCAACGTTTTGCATCGTGATCAGCACCGATAAGTTAATACCGTTGGATCTTCAATTTGGTAAGCTTCAGTCTTAATTTCAAATCCAACAAAACTCCCCCAAGACTGATGCTTGCCAAATTGTGTTGCCGAAGATCCTTTATCTCACAAGCTCCCCCATATTGTATGCTCCCCCATTTTGCGTGCATCATTTCGTAAAATCTGGAACTGCTTTCCAACAATCTCCTCTTCAGAAGATGTAGGAGGAGGATTCTTAGCTCGGTATCTTCTACAAACTTTGAGGAACAGGTTCTCTGGTCAGTTGCTTTGCTCAACTGATGATCGACCATCATTTGCAGCAAATATCTGTAACAGAATCACAAACAAAATTTCGAGATTTCTCATTAGATCATTTCATTAAACAAAATAAACCCCGTGTTTATCTGTGTATGAAAACAAGCGAACCCGTGTCCGTTTGTGTGT
Source organism: Tagetes erecta (assembly GCA_030867185.1). Classification (NCBI taxonomy): domain Eukaryota; kingdom Viridiplantae; phylum Streptophyta; class Magnoliopsida; order Asterales; family Asteraceae; genus Tagetes; species Tagetes erecta. Next base: position 7,380,993 of record CM061487.1, read on the forward strand.
GCAATTTCCTATGAAATGCATATGAAAAAGATAACAACATAATATGGAAGACTTGAAAAATAATTTGAAATTAAATTTTTTTTAAATTAAAAATTCGAAAAAGAGATGACGAGTCCGACAAGATCACAAATATTTTAGACAAAGAGAACACATCCCTTGAGACACACACGACCAACACGACTCAAGAACTCAAACATAAAATAATAATAAACGAAATTTTCATGAAGGAAATCGGATAATGCGTTACGAGCAACCATCCGGAGAAACATAGACTTAGCGAGATTGTCAATACGTTTGTCCATTTAAACCCATGCCTTGTTCCTTTCAACAGACAATCTGTGATGATCTTATCATGTTTTAGTTCGATTTAAAGAAACTCAAACGACTTGGCTTCCACAGACATTCAGCAAAAGTGACTTGTCTTGACGTCATGGCTTATTGAGTTTAGATGATTCAGCAACATTTTGTTATTTGGGTATGCATAGACCAAGATTAATTAATAATCAAGGTGAATGTTTTTGGAAGTGAACTGGAGTTGGGTTTAATGTATGAAGCGTCAAACAATGATCTTGATGTAGAAACATTGTGAGCTTAGCTTTACATGTGAGCATATTCTTATGTATGAAGCGTCAAACAATGAACTTGATGTAGAAACATTGTGAGCTTAGCTTTACATAAGGGTTGCAGATGATGAGCGCTCTAGGTCTATACCGACATATAACAGAGGAGATGATCATCTGACCGTGCTGATGAGAGCTTCAGGTCTATATTTCCATATAACAGAGAAGATTATCACTCCAGGTCAATGTTTCCGCATAGCAGAGGAGATAAGCACGAAATGAAATTCTGAAGAGCTAACTAGAAGCGTCATTCAAGGCTATGGCTAAGGGGTTTGGATTTGGGAAAAATCAAGCACGAAACAAATACTCTCAGCCTATTTTTGACAAAACTCTTTACTTTGTGCAGGCCAAATGTTTGTGAAAGTGATCCTTATCACCGAGCTCTTTTGAATTTAGTTTGATCACAGAGTTGTAGTTCACTTGTATTCCAGCTGAGCCTATTGACATATCGTCACACAAATCAATATGCTCCTTCAGATGCTTTCCATACAAACCTGAAACCTGCAAAAGACATGAAATATTTACACAAAAAAAATATTTTGGATTAAAGATATTCAATACATTTTCATTTGAGATAATACTCCCCCAAAATTTGTATTTTATAGCCCAAATTTTTTTTCAAAAGACACAAGAACGACCTCAAAGAGATGTGAAAACTTGATCGAAAATACAAGTAAAAATGTTAGGCTCCCTCACCTTCTTCCTTTTTTTTATTTTTTTATTATTTTTACTATCTACTATATATAAAACAGAAATTACCAAAGTAACGCCTTCCATATTTACCCTATCAAAAGATTATAAATGAGTGATCAAGAAAAATGCAGTGACTGTGAAAATATATATGTGTAAATCTTAGAAAAATCCAGACTGTGGATAAGATACCAGAACCATAACCTGTTTGTTCCGCCTCAAATTTAAATAAAGAACATTTTCTGTCAGTAAACTGGATTACTAACAGTCCTCCTGAAATGTTCCTGCACTCATTAACAGATTAGTTAGAAAGGGGAACTCAGGCCATCGTAGTCCAGGGCGTTCCATTTTCATCAGTGTAAGACACCTGTCTATGCACACAACCTATTCTCGTACATATTCCCATTTCCTCTTTTCTTTTAATTTGCCAAATTTGTTTAGATTCAAACATTTTCGATTTGAAGGAATTAAATTTGGAAATCATTTTCTGTTTAAGTCCCGAGGAAAAAGAATTTGGTTTTGATGATTTTGTCGCATTTATCTTTGAATCATGTAAAACCGGCTTCACATGAAAAGGTAGGGATGGAATGTTCGTCATCGGACCATTCAAAGATGTATGATTCTTAACTTGAAATTCAGAAAAACAAACCTGTGTACCTTTACCATGTGGAGGATTCTTTCTAGACTCTGATCCGGAGAAGCAATTTGTTTTGCCTCTACCGTCCGAAGCATGTCCTTTTGAGCATTTCTTGAGCACATGATCACTGTGACACCCGACAAATTCAGGTTAACTTCGTTAGTTAAACTCTATTAATCACGTTAACGCAATTATACTTTTCATTTAATGTGATGAATTAAATGTGCAAACTGTTATATACATATTCACACGAAACGACCACACGAGTTAATACCCGGGCGTTGGTGATCTTAAATGAATACGAATACAATAATAATACATTTTAACTGTTATGTGTGTTTAATTGTTGAACTTTCGTGTAACCGCGTATTTTACCGGTTTTAATCAATTACGAGTCTCGGTAAAATTCTATGAGACAAAATTTATGTTTGATGAAGTTTGTCATTGTGTTTGCAAACCGAAACAAAAACGTGGTCCATGGATCATCCATGTGACCCATGGATGGCCCAAGGCCCATTATTTTAACCTAAACTAATTAATTAACAAAACTTAACAAAACCTAAACCTAATTCAACAAAGAAAAATCGTTTTTTTTTGGCCTTCTTGCCCTCCTAACAGCCGTCACCTTTCCGGCCATATTCCGGCCAGCTCCGACGTCGTCACGAGGCCTATTATATATCAAAATCTTCGTCTCGACGAGACGGTTCCGATGATAGTAAATACGTCTTCTAACTCGTAGCGATGAAAAAGTTATGGCCAGTTTAATGATTCGGCTGCTTTGTTCGTCAAGTGATGATGTTCGGTTGTGTTGGATCTTAGGTGGTGTTTTTGGTTGTTGATTGAAGTTACAAACACATAACAAGTAAGTTTTGTTCCTAACAATTACATATACATGTTCGAAATTTAGTAGATTAAAACCCTAGTTCATCCAAAATGGTCAATTGGTGATTGTGTTGTGGAATTGGGATAGTAGTTATGTGTTATTTGATATTTGGATGGTTAGATGATGAAATAGATAAAAAAATATGTTTATGGAATTAGGGTTTGGTAGAAAGGTAGGGAGACTTGATGTTAAATGCATGATTCGTATGAAATGGAATTGAATTTGTATTTAGATAATGATTCGGATGAATATTGGTTGCGTGATTATGAAATTGTATGATTGTTATGCTAGATTACTAAAAATAGTAACTTTTGTATTCGTGATTATGTGAGATTTCATGTTATGGATGTCTCGTGATTGCTATGGACTTACTAGCATGTTTAGAAGATGTGTTAGACGAATTTTGGTTACTAGAACGTGTGAATTCGACTTGGCTTGGGACATTTGCTAAATGTAGAAACTTTTTGACATGAAAATTGACTAGGAAGCATGTTTAGTAATTTTGAATGTATATACATGAGTTGGACTTGCATATAAATGATGTAGTCATGTGGTGCCTAGTAAACGTGCCTTGGTCATGAAAGGACATTGGTAGGTGCTAGTTGGCTAGTAGAACGATTGCTTGAAATTGTTTTTTTGAAGTCTAAGTGGTGTGTGCTACTAACTAGGATGCCATGATGAAAGTTGCTATTTTACTAATTGCACAAAGCATGTAAATACTATATTGTGCCTAGAAATGACCATGCTTGCAAATTGGTTGTATATTAAGGACTACAAAGTAATGGTAAGTATTGATAACTTGTATAACGTGCTATGGTGTTTGTATAATAGTTGACATGCTTAGGATGTTGAATTATGCACGCATGCTTTAAAGGTTCGACTTTCCTATAATGGAAACTTTTGTGAAATTGAAACTTCTATTTGTTGAATACGTGAAGTGTGATGTGATATGCGAATATGAGTCAGTCAAATACACCAAATGTAACGTGTTTACACTTAACAAATCACCAACGGGTCGTGGGTCAACTCGGGTCAACTGAAAGTCAAACTTGGACCTAAAAGTCAAACTTGGACCTAAAAGTCAAACTTGGACCAAAAGTCAACTGAAAGTCAAACTTGGTCAAACTTGGACAAAAAGTCAAACGTGGTCAAAATGTGAAACTAAACCACACTCGCATAAACTGTTGACCATTTGGATGCATAGGGTACTATGACCCTACATGAACGCACATTAATCGACCTATTGTTATTTAGGTTGCCGTGTTATATACTGTGTGTGCTGTTAACTATTGTTGCTGTGCTACTTAAGGTGAGTTCACTGAACCGCACTTTTACTGTTATACCCTTTCATGGGTTGAACTCGGACTTTTACTATGATACTCTTTCATGGGTTGAACTCGGACTTTTACTATGATACCCTTTCATGGGCTGAACTCGGACGAATACTTTTACGGATTTACAAATTCTGTATGTCGCATGTCTGGATTAGAGCAACTTTTATTTTGTTCATGAAAGTCCTCATGGATACCTAGTTGACCGTTAGTATTTGTGAAATAGCGGGGAAATTTTGAGTAGTACTACTGGGTTTGACAAACCCCACCCGGGCTAGTCGCGCTAGCACGACAGAAGGACCTGTCGAACGGGTGTTGAATGACCTAACATACTTACAGTGCATCCTGCTGGGATGTACGAACAGGCAAACTGCACTTAATGTGTACATACGTCAGCTTCGGTCAGATACATTACGCCTCTAAGGACATGTGCTGTAGATTAGCTACCTACAATGACATACTTAATTTATATTTCTGCTTGCAACTGAACTTACTTGATTTTATACTTACTATGTGAACTCACCAACCGTCGTGTTGACACTTGTTAGACTTTCACTTTTACAGGTCACTGAGGTACCACGCACTTAGGACATGGCATGGAGTCACGGCTTTTCATTTAAACATTTTCATGCATTACAACCCATGTTTTGAGTTTAATGTCTATTTCAACTTTGTATCTTGTATTGGACGCGTGTACTGCGCATTAGTTTCCAATTTAATATTTTGGCATTACATTTCGTTTACGCTTCCGCAAACTTTTAAATGTTAACTCTGTAATAAATTTTCTCATTTAATGAGACACGTATGTTTTAAATTCATATAGTGTCGTTTGGTGTAACTAATGACTGAGATCCTGGTTTGTCACACATTTAACGGTAAAACTCCGTTAGTGGATTTTGGGGGTGTGACAGATTGGTATCAGAGACATTGGTTATAGCGAACTAGGTTTGCATTGCATTCTAGACTATAACTGTACACTGCATTAGTTGCACGTATGTGAATTTATTTGTGACCCATATACATGTTATTTGCACATACACACGCCTACACTAGCATTATATGAAGTGACCAGTTGTATTATGTGACACTTTTGGGCAAATTTTTTTTTAGTAACTTGCTCTGCTAGTGAAGCTTGAACTAGGTGTGTATCTGCTAGTTTTTGATTTGTTCACTGAAGTATGCATGAGAAATATTTGACAATGACCTTGTTCAAAAGTATCCCGCTTTTTAGGCCAAAATTTTTTTTAGGGGCCTTAGTTGGGAAATGTTTACATTTCATTATAACTTGAACTTACAAGATTATGGCAACAAACTGGTTTCGTATGAAACCTAAACAATTCGGTTTTGAATTACCTACCTCATTATGGCAACCAACCGGCAGTGATCGATGCCTAAGGTACAGAGGTACATGAACAACAGTAATGGATTTTTATCCAGAAACTCATTCATACTGAGGTCTTGAATTGTTGGTTATGCAACCTACTATGTGCTACTACATGTCACTTATTAGGACGCATTCGTATGCTATAACATGTCCCTTGATACGAGACATACTGATAGTTGTAACATGTCACCTATTGCGTGATCCACAACGTGCTATCTACTTGATTTGATAATACTACTGCTTATACACATCGTACACTCAGATTGTGCCTGGACTAGTAGACTTACACTTAGTATGAATTTACACCATACCTGATACATGCGACCCATTGATACATCACACTGATAGTCTGTTAGTGTCTTATACATCTAGTATAGTTGTTTCCTACTTATAAGTCTATCATACACTCATACACCTTCAATACTTGATATGGGATAGCAAAACCACATGGATGAATGTCAATCAAAGAACATAACTAAACGTAAGATTGATTTACCCGTGGGGGACAAACTAGGGTGATTGTGTAAGGTGAATTGACGATTACGGGTGCGCAACGTAATGGTGAATTTACAGGTACATGATGATCCTGGCAAAGTCTGCCATGTGGGTGATACCCAAAAATAAACACAAAAGTGAAGAACCAATCAATACAAATTCATCTGAAACAAACATCTATCTCTAGATAACGCACCGATGTCAAGTCTATGCTTGACTTAACCCATAAAATCCATATATGGATGGTATACAATTACACTACAACGTTTGATGGCATATGATAAGTTTATTTTTAAACTACATACATTTCACCTTATAAACCTAAATTAAAGATAATTAAAATCTTGCCTTGATAACACATAAGTGAGAACAAAGATCTATGTTGACAAACCTAATAATGTCTAACTACTACTATATTTCACCCCTAATGATGATGATTCATTCTGCATATAAACAATCTGAATCCTCCAGTTAAAACATTTACCTTACTTAAATCACAAAATTATAAATTCCAGTCTGTGGACTATAACCTTTTAGCACAGCAGTAATATCTTAACATCATTGTTTCTGCGAAGGATTGTTAAACAAACTCTATAATTTTTAGGACTCCATGGAGAGTCTTATAAAGCTAACAACCTATTCGAAAATAACCTCCTGTTGATATGACGAACCAACTGCGTAATATTTTCCATTCAAAATCACTTCTTGTGAAGTAAATCTGTATTACTTAAACCTTCATGTGAATACCACGTAACGTACTAGACTCATCCTAGCAGTACTTCACCTAATCGTAACATTTCTTTTTCTCAATTATTCAAGATAAACAAAATTTAAGTTATTTCTGATAATAAGTTACCTAGAAATAATTCCGACTCATGACGTTCCAATTGTTAACGATGCAGTGGCGAACCACACGTGTAGTATGCATACATTTCGACCTAGTTGGATGACTTGCCTTGGTCCATGACTCTTGTAAACGTTAACTAATACACTCAATCTGCATCTCTATTATTGTAAAACACGTATTGGATTTAATTTATTTTTTATTATTATTATTATTTTCCTCTTTAAAGAACCTATATTTAATTCAAAAAACCTTATCTACATTCTGTACATCTTGATATATATTCAAACCACTTCACCTACTTGGTAGAGCAGAATCCAAGTTAAGCATTCTTAAAGTCTCAAGTTTGTGATTATTCACATTTGAACCACATAAAATTCTAATGCATAACCGAAATTACTATATATATATTATAATGTTTCCAATTCACTTAAAGTATATTTCTTTTCCTCAACTCCTTTGAGTGACTTAGTAAAGTAGACAAGAATGTTAGTAGGTGATAGGTACGCCTTCAAGGTGCTGGTGGCGTGGTGGGTTAGCTGCGGTACACCCTATACATAAACACTAAAAGTACGTTGGAAGTGGGACTTGAAAACAAACCAATAATTAACCTGGGAAATTCAAACAAATCATTCTCATACCTCATAAAAACACATAATTTCTAATAATGCTATTCAATCTATCGTTCATAGGGTAACCTGCTATGTACTCAGATAGTTATAACTTTCATACAAAACTTATTCACAAAAATAACAAAAACCGAATGTTTCGTAACCGACACACGTAAATAAAATTACGATTTCGAATATATTCCATGACTCTAAGAATTCTGGTGATGATTACCACCATCAACAATAAACCAACACTACCAGTTGATGTTCTGAGGGAGATTTACTCATTACGGTCCAGGGCAACCGCTTTCTAATTTGTTTCATTCCCGGTACACCTTTGTAATTGCCAAGAAACATAATATTGATACTCTGATTATCCTTTGGCACTTGGGCGCCTGACGTTCCTTCATAGAAGCTCTATTATCCAGCAATTTCCATATTAAACTTAATTAGCTTCCTTAATAAAAAGTGTTTAGCCGCCATGTAAGAAACTTTAACCTAGCTATTTTAACTTGTGAAGGTCCTAGTAGAGGAAACCATATAAGATATGATGATACTGAAGCCACCCGACACATGTAATAATATAACATGAGATCCTTTCTAGTCCGTTAATGAACTTGGAACCCCTAGACTCTAAATCGGACTGTTATACCTCATCGTCTTCTATATCCTCAAATGGTGAATCTAAACACTACCGTACGATGAATCCCGTTATAAAAATCACAGCTAGAGTATTACTATTTAATATTGGAACCCTCACCTAGTAGGTTAGGGAGCTAAAACCACAAATAATGAACTGGACTAAAACTATATCTCCATAAAGAATACCCGAAAAGTGAATCAAATCTTCACCTAATGTCGACTTACGAATCCCATGGAACCTGCCTCTAGGGGAAAACGGTTTGTTAATCGTATACTCCATCACACCCTTGTAAACATTACCCTGGAGTTCAATTAAAATATGTGCCCATAAGAACACTTGTTTTAGGCTAATATTGTAGGAATTAAAATCTAAAGATACAACGGACATCACGTAACAACAAGAGCTTGATAATACAGTAACGCAGCCATAAAACTATCTAGGTTGAAACACTAAACAACAAATTAAGAACTTGGTAATGAGATGACCAGCACGAAACTGTGATCATACGCAGGAAGTGGAACGAAATATTGAGGTATTGTAATTGTAACAACATAAGAAACAAATGTATGGCGAAGTTTAAGATAACATTCTTGAAAACCTTTCCAGTGAGAAAATGATTGGCGTATCATATGCCCCCCGGGCACACTTCTAACTGTAACACTCAGATTACATCGAAGAGAAAATCGATTGCAGTCCAAAGGATTAGGAACACCTCATGTAACATAGACACTTCCATTTTTATACTACATCAATAAGCGAACATTAATAACATTCTACCCTACATCCTTCAACCACTTTTTCTATCGACCACAATGAATCATGAATACTTATTAAGTTCCTTGATCATTCTTGCTTAACTCGCGTACGTCCGAACATATCGATGGAATCAAAATTCATTCCTCCTCTATTTTTAGAGGGTCCATGACATCCTTGAGGCCGCGCCTTGACAACGTTTCTTTAATAAAGTCAAGTACCTATAACATGGTGTAACTTGTACACAAGTGTCCTATTCTAATAATCTATACCAATAAATGAACCCTTCTGTTAGTACTCGGTCCTCGGGTAGCTAATAACAACGTGGAACGCATTAACATAAATCCCCGAAATATACAGTATAGAAATCGCAATTTGTAAATCCCATTCAAAAAAAAAAAATTCTGGAATTCCATCAAAATCATAATACACATTAGACCATTTCAAACCCTAGGGTATTGGCCTTCTAGGTCATTGACTGGGTCAGTTTTAAAAGATAAACATGGTACATAATGTTTCTGATGTCTTCAACCTATACATTATTTGAATGGAACACTTGTCGTCTCAATCGATGAACAATAACATTTCACAGAAAATCAGTTGAAATATTAGTCAAAGAATTCAGAACACTCAAACACTGTAAGATCACTATAGTCGAAGTTGGCTAGAACTTAGAAGCATCTTTAATTATTTCAAATGACAACATCAAATACTAATACTATTGGTTAAATTTTCGGGACGAAAATTCTTTCAACAAGGGGATGATGTAACACCCGAGAATTTCATATTAACCCCGTTAACAAAATCTCGTTACTTCTATTAATGAAATTATACTCCATCTTTAATGAGTTGAGTTAAACGTGCTACATATTGTACATATTACACAAACAGTTACATGTAACGACAACCCAAGGAATTACCAGATCACATGAGTTTATACACGGATGTTGGCGGGTTACTAAAATAATAATTCCGAACAACTAAATAAATATAAATTTAGTGAACTTATATGTTATGTAACTGAAAGGTTTTTGGGAACATTGTGTGACAACTCGAAACCTATTTTAACGACCGTATCCAATTTTCGGGACGAAAATTCCTTCAACAAGGGGATGATGTGACACCCGACAAATTCAGGTTAACTTCGTTAGTTAAACTCTATTAATCACGTTAACGCAATTATACTTTTCATTTAATGTGATGAATTAAATGTGCAAACTGTTATATACATATTCACACGAAACGACCACACGAGTTAATACCCGGGCGTTGGTGATCTTAAATGAATACGAATACAATAATAATACATTTTAACTGTTATGTGTGTTTAATTGTTGAACTTTCGTGTAACCGCGTATTTTACCGGTTTTAATCAATTACGAGTCTCGGTAAAATTCTATGAGACAAAATTTATGTTTGATGAAGTTTGTCATTGTGTTTGCAAACCGAAACAAAAACGTGGTCCATGGATCATCCATGTGACCCATGGATGGCCCAAGGCCCATTATTTTAACCTAAACTAATTAATTAACAAAACTTAACAAAACCTAAACCTAATTCAACAAAGAAAAATCGTTTTTTTTTGGCCTTCTTGCCCTCCTAACAGCCGTCACCTTTCCGGCCATATTCCGGCCAGCTCCGACGTCGTCACGAGGCCTATTATATATCAAAATCTTCGTCTCGACGAGACGGTTCCGATGATAGTAAATACGTCTTCTAACTCGTAGCGATGAAAAAGTTATGGCCAGTTTAATGATTCGGCTGCTTTGTTCGTCAAGTGATGATGTTCGGTTGTGTTGGATCTTAGGTGGTGTTTTTGGTTGTTGATTGAAGTTACAAACACATAACAAGTAAGTTTTGTTCCTAACAATTACATATACATGTTCGAAATTTAGTAGATTAAAACCCTAGTTCATCCAAAATGGTCAATTGGTGATTGTGTTGTGGAATTGGGATAGTAGTTATGTGTTATTTGATATTTGGATGGTTAGATGATGAAATAGATAAAAAAATATGTTTATGGAATTAGGGTTTGGTAGAAAGGTAGGGAGACTTGATGTTAAATGCATGATTCGTATGAAATGGAATTGAATTTGTATTTAGATAATGATTCGGATGAATATTGGTTGCGTGATTATGAAATTGTATGATTGTTATGCTAGATTACTAAAAATAGTAACTTTTGTATTCGTGATTATGTGAGATTTCATGTTATGGATGTCTCGTGATTGCTATGGACTTACTAGCATGTTTAGAAGATGTGTTAGACGAATTTTGGTTACTAGAACGTGTGAATTCGACTTGGCTTGGGACATTTGCTAAATGTAGAAACTTTTTGACATGAAAATTGACTAGGAAGCATGTTTAGTAATTTTGAATGTATATACATGAGTTGGACTTGCATATAAATGATGTAGTCATGTGGTGCCTAGTAAACGTGCCTTGGTCATGAAAGGACATTGGTAGGTGCTAGTTGGCTAGTAGAACGATTGCTTGAAATTGTTTTTTTGAAGTCTAAGTGGTGTGTGCTACTAACTAGGATGCCATGATGAAAGTTGCTATTTTACTAATTGCACAAAGCATGTAAATACTATATTGTGCCTAGAAATGACCATGCTTGCAAATTGGTTGTATATTAAGGACTACAAAGTAATGGTAAGTATTGATAACTTGTATAACGTGCTATGGTGTTTGTATAATAGTTGACATGCTTAGGATGTTGAATTATGCACGCATGCTTTAAAGGTTCGACTTTCCTATAATGGAAACTTTTGTGAAATTGAAACTTCTATTTGTTGAATACGTGAAGTGTGATGTGATATGCGAATATGAGTCAGTCAAATACACCAAATGTAACGTGTTTACACTTAACAAATCACCAACGGGTCGTGGGTCAACTCGGGTCAACTGAAAGTCAAACTTGGACCTAAAAGTCAAACTTGGACCTAAAAGTCAAACTTGGACCAAAAGTCAACTGAAAGTCAAACTTGGTCAAACTTGGACAAAAAGTCAAACGTGGTCAAAATGTGAAACTAAACCACACTCGCATAAACTGTTGACCATTTGGATGCATAGGGTACTATGACCCTACATGAACGCACATTAATCGACCTATTGTTATTTAGGTTGCCGTGTTATATACTGTGTGTGCTGTTAACTATTGTTGCTGTGCTACTTAAGGTGAGTTCACTGAACCGCACTTTTACTGTTATACCCTTTCATGGGTTGAACTCGGACTTTTACTATGATACTCTTTCATGGGTTGAACTCGGACTTTTACTATGATACCCTTTCATGGGCTGAACTCGGACGAATACTTTTACGGATTTACAAATTCTGTATGTCGCATGTCTGGATTAGAGCAACTTTTATTTTGTTCATGAAAGTCCTCATGGATACCTAGTTGACCGTTAGTATTTGTGAAATAGCGGGGAAATTTTGAGTAGTACTACTGGGTTTGACAAACCCCACCCGGGCTAGTCGCGCTAGCACGACAGAAGGACCTGTCGAACGGGTGTTGAATGACCTAACATACTTACAGTGCATCCTGCTGGGATGTACGAACAGGCAAACTGCACTTAATGTGTACATACGTCAGCTTCGGTCAGATACATTACGCCTCTAAGGACATGTGCTGTAGATTAGCTACCTACAATGACATACTTAATTTATATTTCTGCTTGCAACTGAACTTACTTGATTTTATACTTACTATGTGAACTCACCAACCGTCGTGTTGACACTTGTTAGACTTTCACTTTTACAGGTCACTGAGGTACCACGCACTTAGGACATGGCATGGAGTCACGGCTTTTCATTTAAACATTTTCATGCATTACAACCCATGTTTTGAGTTTAATGTCTATTTCAACTTTGTATCTTGTATTGGACGCGTGTACTGCGCATTAGTTTCCAATTTAATATTTTGGCATTACATTTCGTTTACGCTTCCGCAAACTTTTAAATGTTAACTCTGTAATAAATTTTCTCATTTAATGAGACACGTATGTTTTAAATTCATATAGTGTCGTTTGGTGTAACTAATGACTGAGATCCTGGTTTGTCACACATTTAACGGTAAAACTCCGTTAGTGGATTTTGGGGGTGTGACAATCACCCTTTCCACACTTGAATCAAGCCTTGAATGGCTTTTGATGCTTGACTGGCCCGTGTGGTGCGGCTAGGGGTGGAGCTTTCTTTGAGCTTGATGCAACTTGTTGACAGATTTGCGGCTTCTTATGTTGAGTTGTGGGTGGTTGCCTGATTTTTGTTTTGCTTTTTTGGATGGGAGATGAGATCTTCACTTGCTTGTTCTCAAGTCTTTTACAAACTTGAGATATGATGGATAGAGGTGAAGGCTTCTTCTTTTGAGCTCTGGATGGAAGATTGACTTGTCTTGCAGCTGGAAATGAGATCCTGATTTGACTTGATTCAGGTTTTGGAAGCATTTCAGATTTGACAGTTGTAGACGACATCTTGATCTTTGAATCTCCAAGACTCTCCTTTGTCATTGATTCATCATCTGAACTTGTCCAGTCTTCAATAAATACCTCTGCTTCCAGCGGATCTTGATTGATAGGAATTGGATATGTTGATGTGATTGGATCTTGATGATTAGGTGATTCCTGAACGATCTCTTCCTTCACATTCTAGACAGGCTCAAATATATGAATTTCACCTACTTTAAACTTGTTAAAGAAGTTAGAAGAAACAGAAGGTACAAATTTACTAACACCGGAAACTTAACAATCATTGTCTTGACTAACAGTATCCGGTTTACTGTATCCAATACCAGTCGGGGACTCATAATCATCTCGCACCTCTTTAAGATTCACATTCTCCAATCCTGCATACAAACTATCAGTATCTTTCTGAATTATCTCATGAACCAATTCATTGGTCGGGTGTGGAGTTGGTGTAGGAGAGTAACAGTAAGTGCTGGGGGGAGGATATACAAAAGCCTTATCTTCATGACCCAACCCAGTCTTAATACAAGCCCCCCGTTGGCTTTTGATTAAATCCTCTAGTTTCATCCCTGAAATTGTCCATTTTTCGAGTTTCGTTTGCAACTTACTGGTTTCAAGCTCAGCTAGGGCGACACGTTCAGTTAGCATATTGACTTCCACATTTCTTTCCAAAAGAGTCGTTTTCAAATGATCAATTTCTTGCATAGCCTCTTTTAATTTGACAAAATACTTTGACTCGTTAAGTTTAAGTTCATTATTTACCTGAGTCAAATATTTTTCATTTTCGATTAACAATCTGTTAGCTTTATAAATACCAAATAAACGAGTTCTGCAATTAGAAAAACACATATACTGAACTGTCTCGTATGGAAGATCCATGATGATTTTTTCAGAAGCAAGAGCCTTCTCGCAGTTGCAGACTTTGGTATTAGTCTTTTGTTCCCACTCCTTCTCAGCATCACAAGCTTTGTCATTTAATTATGCTCCATCTTTAGCCACTGATGTATGCTTAATCTCCCCTTATACCTTTTCAATTTCAAGTTTCGGTAAACCTTTGAATTTGGAGGTAGAAACTGGTATCTCTTCTGGTTTCTCTTTAGAGATTGAGGTGATCTTTGAATTTAAAGACATCGCTTCATCGTACTCACGACGTTTGATATCCAACTCCATTTCTTTTAGTTTGTTCATCACCTCTACCAGTCTGTAATCAGTAAATCCTCTTTCTCTTCTAATCGATTTTCCATGTGAACTCCACTCTGGTGGGAGAGAATCAAGCAATCTCTGAACCTGTTCATGATTTCCGAGTCCTGGATCATGCTTCTTCAGGTTATTTCCCACCATCACAAATCGATCGAGAAACACGGGCATCCTTTCATTCTTTAAAACTGCAAAATTATCAAACCGACTCTGTGCCATTGTGAGATCATCAGATTCGAAGTATTTAAAAAGTTCTGCATAAGCCATTATTTTTAATCGATAACCTGTTTAAAATTTGGCCTAAAAATAAATTTTAGAAAGTCCCGGCAAATTGACAAAAATATTTTCAATTCAGATGAACAAAATTTTGGCCCAAAAAATAGTAACAACTAATACCCGGCAATAGACAAAAATATTTTCGACGCACCTAACAAAAATTTTGGCCCAAAAGATAACAAAAATACCCGGCCAAAAGACGTCACCTTTTCAAAATTTAATGACGACTTTAACGAAAACGCCCATAAAATTTTAAATTTAACACCTGACGACGAATAAAACGAACCAAATCCAACACGGCCCAAAACCACCAAACCCAACCCTAATTTTCGGCCCACTTTAATAAAGCCAAATAACAAGTTTTAACCTACACCTAACCCTACACAACCCCACCACTTTCAAAAAGTCACCGTTTGAAAAAAAATCTAAACAAACAACACACTTCAACCACACAACAACTACAAGATTACTCTCTTCTAAACTCTCTCTCTCTCTCTCTCCACCCTATCCTAACACAAACACACACATGCTTCCCTTTCTCTCGATCTGAAACACACATACACACTTTTCAACTTCAACATCAAAAGACATACACAACATCACATAACAGCAACATTCTCTCTAACAACATAAACATACACACGAAAACAGATCTGCTCGGTTTCAAGAACACAACAACACTCTTCTCTTTTGAACTCCATCTGCTGCTGCTTGTTGTTGTTCATGAGGCACAACAACATCATGCTAATCACGTTCTTTCTCCTTTACACGGCAACAAACAATCTGTTAACTCACATAAACACACAAGAAACTTGAGCACACACACACACACAAACAATCGTGTTTCTTCTTCCTCCTTGCTTAACTCAGATTCCGGTGTACAAAAAGATACGGACACAACACAAATTCGGCTCCTTCTTATATGCTCGAGATTTGAAACAACAACAGCAAAATATACACGCATAAAATCTCATCCCTCTCGATTCGTTTTAACAGATGCAACAACACAACACCGAACTCTACAATCTTTCTTGTTTATGTTGTGTTTAGTGGATTAGTGTAGCTTGTTGGTACTTCAGATCCGTTTGTTCTTCTGTTTCTGTTCGTCATAACCACATCAACAACCGTACACACTCACTATCAACAGATCTACTCCTTCATTCTTCTTCTTTTCTGTTTGTTCTTTTTCAGTTTGTTCATATAGATTTGTAATATGGAAATGGTTGGTAATGGTGGATAATGTGGTTATGGGTATGGATTTGTTATGGTATGGTAGAAGGAGGTTATGGTATGGTAATGGTGTTTGTTTTTTTTAATTCTAAGTGACAGATTGTTTAAACAAAAAATGATGGTTTGGGTTTGGGGTATGGTTGTGGTTATGGGTTTGGGTTAAAGATTCTAAAATGGCAACAGATCTAAAATGGTTTTAATTTTGTTTGATCTGAAATTATATGGATATGGGTTTGGTTAAAGAAAACTGAAATGGTTAGTTTTTGTTGATTGTTGGAGCATGAAAGTGACAAGTGGTAAAAATCTAGGTAGATTCGCAAGGTAGTGGCGCAAGAACCTATAGGTTCACCCGTTTACAAGTCTGACACAAAGTGCCTGGGCGAACTTATAGGTTCGCTAAGAACAATGGGTGAAGCTATGCAAATGCTCGGGCAACATAACGGCATAGATTCGCTCAAAGTTTTGAACTTTCGTTCAGGTATTAACTAGTTTCGCAAATCTGCAGATTTGAAGATTTGAAGAAAAACGCCAAGAACACACACACAACTATGTGTGAGAGAAAATCTCAGATCTGATGATTTCTTCTTCTTTTCGTGTATAGATCTGATATGAGATGATAAATATGATGAAGATCTAAACAGATCTGATGATTTGAATGAAGATTTGAGCAAATTTTAAAGTCAGATATACTTTCTCTCTCTAAAACCCAACTTTCTCTCTCTACGAATTTGATGAACAACCATCAATCTTCAGCAAATCTGATGAATTTTGATTCAAAAATGGATCACCTTAGGCTCTGATACCATATTGTTGGTCCCAAAACACTATTAAATCAGTATGTTGTGAGGATTTTGGATCAAATGACATAAAAATGTAATGAACATGGATGAATAAATGAAAAACACTCAATAAAACCTCACTTTGATCTATTAGAATTGCATCAGATATTACAGAAGTGATAAGACCCCAATCAAATGCTCATTCAAGCTTCCAAACCCTAATTGTCATTTACTATTATAGCCTAATGACACTTTGGACTAATGACAATTAGAAACCTAGACTTAGACTAAACATGACAAATAGAAATAATACAAATAAAACCCTAATGTTTAGTCTAATATATATTTTGCCATAACGACAAAATATATATATGTTACATAAAATATTAAAAAGACGAAAACTATTAAATATATTTTGTTAACACAAAATATATTTATTAACTATAAAACTCTGTCGCCTTCAACGTCTTCTCTCTAATCTTCGTCTCGAACGCGTCGTCTTGACTTTTGCGTTGACTTTGACCGTCGACGTTGACTTTTGTTGACTTTGACTGTGTTGATAATATTAGACTACAATTCAGGTCCAACAATACTCCTCATAGTCTATTATTATCAACGTTTTGCATCGTGATCAGCACCGATAAGTCAATACTGTTGGATCTTCAATTTGGTAAGCTTCAGTCTTAATTTCAGATCCAACATCTTATATCGTAGAGTTCAATAGCCTGCTTGGGGTATCTATTCATGAAGCCATCACATTTGTGTATGCGTGCGCTCGGGTGCCTTTTGGGACATTATTTTCGCCAATAGTCTTTTGCCGAGTAAGAGCTTTTAGATTTTGTTAATCAAACAGAACAGCTTGTCTACCCAGATGTTTTGGGTCTTTGAGATGACGTGTAGATATCCTTTTTGACACAAGCAATGGAAGCTAGCAGGTAGAACCAGACGAGGAAAATCAGCGAGCTTCTTGCCTGTTGAGATACGTTTGTGGTACTTGCTTGTGAGTTTCTTTTGTATGAAACCGAATTTGTTGCATATGTTGGCAATATTATTTCATATTAAAAAGAACTTATCACACATGCTAGCGAACTTATTGTGCATATGATTAAGCTTTGAAGATTAGCTAGTTTATTGCATATTTGCATGTACTAGTAAGCTTTGAAGAGTAGCTTATCATGTATGCTGGTAAGCTTCTTTTGCCATGCTATAAGCTTCTTTCACGCATAGATGGGCATATTTCGAAGCTTATTTAAGAGGCTTCTTTTCTTCAAAGTATGAGACTAAGTTATTGTCTCTTTTGATTTTGTTTAGTAACAAATGGCTAGCATGGAGTTGCTAAAATATGTGGATAAGTTTGTTGTCTAGGGAACTTATGCCTTTGAAGTTACGTGATATAAACAGGTCAAGCTTTTCTTGAGTGAAGTGTCTTTAGCTATGCCTTTCAATGTCATTACCCGATGACATTTTAGTTGGCATGATACTTCATATTCTTTTATGACTCATGCTTTTATGCGAGCAGCACAGTCGGTAGATTTTGAGGATTAATTGACTGTTTTCCGAACGAGCTTTTTTATGCTCATTGTGGTATTTAGACACCTTATCAGGTCCCATTTGATGTCATGTTAGCCTATGCGGGCCATACATAATCTTTTTATGCAATTGTTTGGCCTTGAAGGCACTTTATGCATGTGATTTGCTCATGTGACCTTTTAGTCTTAGAGAGATAACTTATCTTATTTTTTTCGTTTATGGTGTATCGTTTTCGTAGTCTCATCGAGGTACGGTGCTGCAGTTCACCTTACCTGATTTAACTAGGAAAGTTAATGCACCTTATCCTATCTGTTAAGTCCCAAGAAGCTTTCTTGGATTTGTTTCATAAGTTAGTGTAATTTTTTTTCTTGTACTTATGGAGCCGATTTAGCGTGAGGTGCTCACCCTCTTTCATGGATTGATTTTATGTATCCATAAAATTGTATTGTTTTAGGAATTCACCCTGTATACAGGAAGGTATAGCGCCTATTTTCTGTTGAGCGATATGGCCTAGGAGCTCAAACTTTTACATGGAGAGGTGTAGTTCCGGATCCCATGGAGCCTAGTTAGGAGGGGCTCACCCTTCGATAGGATAATAGACAAGGTTCAATATGAATTATTGTATATGTGAAACCATGAGTCTTAAAAGACTTTGAACGTCGTCCGATAAAAAGATTCATGAGATGTTTTATGTTTTTTATCGAGCTTACCTAAGGTAGGTTGCCTCATGAATATTGTATCCATCTTGTAAGGTTAACATTTATGAGTTAACACTTTGTAGAGCTTTATTTTTGGAATCATGTCCTGATTAGTGTTTGAAGGTTGTGAATCGGTTTATTAGCGATTCTAGTAATGCACTAATTTAGGTTTGTTGTGTCATCTTTTTACAAGAAGATGAATTTTCTTGCATGCCATGCTCACGTTAAAGCTTGTATCTTCTTATGTATTCACATATGTTGTGTATACAAAGTTAAATGAAAAGAAGAGGGTACTTCTTTTTTGTAATAGAGAAGGTTAGCTTCTTTATTGTTGCATGTGAGCTTCTAAGGCACCGAGGTGGATTGCCTTCTTGTATAAGATAGTCAGCTAGTTTACCTTTAGTGTAAGCTTCAAAAGCGTTTTTGCAAGGGTAGAAAACATAGCAATCGGATTTCTTAATCGACACTTGGGGAAGGTACAAGTACCTTGTAAAATTTGTAAGTAATGTCAAGTGTGAGAATATATCCGTTGTCATTGTTCACACAAAGTTGACTTCACCCCATAGCTATTATAATAGATTGGGCGTCGATCCTCGATTAATCATCTTTGTGAGCTAGTTTACTAGGGAAAGTAATTAAAAAGAAGATTTCTTGAGACAAGAGAAGCCTTCTTTACTATTATAAACTTTAGACCGCATGAGACAAATGCATAGCTTTGTTTAATACAATGGTTCATTGCTTCTATGCTTGTTGAATCATAATGTGGTATTCGTTTATTTTGCATATACTCGAATACTTAAAAGCTTATGGACCGAGCTTCATGTGTTTCCGAGGTCATAAAACTTTGAAGTTTAGGCTTCTGAGTTTTAGATTATGATGATTTTAAGTCTTCCCATGTGTACAGTTGTCTTTACAAGCTTAGAAGTTTCGGATCAAGCAATATTATAGATTTTGTAGAGTTGATAGTAGTATTCAACAAATCCGAACTTGTGTTTTGATTTAGACAAAGTGTTATGGTTAAACGCTTTAGTTTAGGGTTAAGACTTTTCTTCTCTAGCGCATTGGCTAGGTGTTTAGCATGTGCCATTGTTTTAGTGAGCTGCTTTGGTGATTAAGCTAGTCGCTTCGGTGTTATATTCTAGGCTGGTGCTTTATCATGGTGTTTTGATGATAGGTTGTTAGCTTAGGCGATATATTTTGACGTTCTCATGAACTACGCCTTTTAGCTCGAAGTTTTTTGCTTGTTTTAACGACCTATGTTCTTTTCTATAAGTTTCTTAAGTGCTTCTTTATGGATTGCGATCGTGCTTCTAAGCCTTGTTGGCTTTGTAGGAGCAAATCATCGATTAGAGATTGAATCCTTGACGGTAGCAACTAGTGCATCTAAACTCATTATTTAGTATAGAAGTTATTCTTGTCATAAGAGTCCTTCGACAAGGCGTTCTTAGCAAGTTTCTTTGATGATTGAGCGAGATGCTTGTTAACCTTGACCTTATAGGTATTGTTTAAAAAAGTCTTTCAATTCAAGTTAAGCGCTTTAATGTGCTCGATGTAGGAAGGATCGCCTGATTAGAGCTATTTAGCTTAAGCTTGAACGATGTACCGTCATTTCAGTTTGTTCGATACCTTCTTCCTTCACCCTGTAGCTTCTTCATTTGCTCCTTGAATAAAAGAAGCAATGTTCATGCCATAAAGAGACATGTGCGTTACTCTGATTTATGACCTTGCTCAGGGTTTATTTGGTTCCCCTACTGATGTTACATATGTAGCAAGCTGCTTGTGGATGTATTAGTTTTTTTAACAAGAGCTTAGCCCTGAAATGCTTGTTGCCATTTCAGTTTTTGAGCAAAAGACGAGTTACTCGTATAGCTATGTCGTCAGCCCCAAGTCATAAGCAGTCATGGCGTAGAGTGTTTGTGACTCAATATGTTTCTTAGTTCTTCGACTTCTCATTTCTTCTTAAATGAGTTATAGTTGTAACAATAGTTTAATGGCGGGGAAGCTCTGAGCCCCCGGGTCACCATAAGTGAAGGCTTGTGAAGCTTATTTCCCCATTGGAGCTGAGTCGAATCTGATTGAAGAAGGTATGGAAGGAACTTCGTTCATTTGAAGGGTATTTCATGGATATAGCTATTTAGTAGACACCTCGGCCTAAAAAGGTTATGTTTCCTCTTTTTGGAGTTGCTTATTTTTTAGGTAAAGTAAGCATCTGCCTTAGGCGACATGTTTGTTCCTTTAAAGGATCATGTTGTGTTGAAAAGAGGTTAGTCTCGTATGGATGATTTGACCACAAGTCCTTCCATCCTTAGAAAATGTTGATTTGATTCGTATAGTGAAGCACGACTGAGGTGTGAAGCTTTAACCAACACGTTCTCTGCTAAAGTTAGTCTTTAGGTGAGAGTAGAGTGAAAAACTTTGCCTTGGATGTTTTTGTTATGTCGATGTTTTAGTAGGCTACTATAGAGATTAAGTAGGCTACTTTGTTGTTTTGTCGACGTGTTTTTGACTTTTTTATTGTTCTTCAAAGTGCTTTAGTACTAGTAGAAAGTGTTTCATATACTTCCGTGTGATGCTTCCATGTTTGCATGCTTTTACGGTTCTAAAGTCCAAATGGATTGATTGTATCTTTGGTGGTATATGAAGTATTTCTTTACTTTGCATCATCATGATCAGAGTGACATAAGTGTCCTTCATGCTTCTTAGGTTTATATGTCTTTCTTGACTCATGTGTCCTTACATGTTAAGGTCAGATGAGGTTGAGCTCGTGGCTTGTCAGACGAGGTTGAGCTCGTGGCTTGTCAGACGAGGTTGAGCTCGTGGCTTGTCAGAAGAGGTTGAGCTCGTGGCTTTCAAGGCCTTTATTTAGAGGCTTAGAGATCCATAAGTGGATCCGTTGTGTAGAGGTTTATTATGGAACCTCTTCTTTTAGTTACAGCACAGTATGTCATAATGTTTTCTTTGAGACTGCCTTACATAGCACGAAGTAAGGGGATAACAAAGCTAAGCATGATCCTATAAAGGGATGTGGAGCTTTGTTTGTTGGATTCGTTTAGTGTCTTGCTTTACCAATCCGTTTGTAAAGAAGTTACCATTGTGCTTTGTGGTTTGACCTGTATACCAGTGGTCAGTATGTAGCTTAGTAATCGAGAAGCTTCGTGCGTCGCTCCTGTGTGGTATCAATAGATTCGTTAATGTGATCGTGAGAAATAATCACATCTTTATGAAAATATCAATGCCATTTTGCTTTAGGAATATAGCTGGCTTGAGTTTATAACGTCTCGAGAAGCTTGAAGCTTGTAGTTGGAAGCTTGTACCTCGGAGCTAGAAGCTTGTAGCTAGAAGCTGGAAGCTTATAGCTAGGAGCTTGAAGCTTGAAGATCATGACTGAGAAGTTTTGTCTTATTATGTAGACACCACTATGTTTCGAAGCTTTTTATGAGCGAATGAGCGAAGCATTTGACTTTTGCGAATATGTGCTTGTTCCTTTTGAAGACGTGAGAAGCATTGTTTATGCATGATCATTGATGCGCTAGTGTCAGACGTAGGTGTTAACCATGTTTGCTTCTTTGGTCGTGATTCTGTTTTAAGGCTTCTTTACATCTTAGCCTCCCTGAGGTGTAAGCCATGTTTGTTTCTTTGCTCTCACGAGTCCTTGATGACAAGGAAAGAAACATTTATGGATATTATCTTTTATGGCTTCTGAGCTTTGCTTCATGGGGAAGCTATCAGCTCGTTTGGAAGCTTCTTTACTTGTTAGAAGGATGCTTCTGTCGGAATCCTTGACCGCTCGTCTTTTTCGAACAACGTTTTTGAAATTGTGTATATTTATCCTTTCAGTGGTTCTGTTGTAGAATAACCCTTTAATATTTCTATGAAGCTTCAAAGGTCTTTTATATTGGTTATATGTATCATAAAAAAGAAAAATGGTTGAACATTTACAACCTACTTATTTGATTAGCGAATTCATTTTCGCTTTAGAATAATAATAGGTATTTATATACCTACATTTTGAATTGGGGTCAACAGCATTTTACACATTTTATTGCATCAGATAACTATTTTATAACGTGGTGTACTCCTGATGTTGCATACGGTACAATTTTTATGTTTGTGTCTCCTTTTAAGCACAGGGTATAACCCTTGATGCACAATGGACAGGTGTTGAAGATTTAATTTACATATGACAGGTGTACATTTCTTAATATGTTGACTCACCACCAACATGACTCATCTTTCTCTCTTTCTACTTTCTCTAAAGCTTTGAACAGGACCATTTTCTTTTCCTGTCATTTTTGTAGATAGAGAAAGAGTCAGTGTAGAGATTAGAGAGAGGTGCTATGGAATGTTAGATTGAGAGATGAACTCAAAGCTCTTTAGGTTTCGATTTTGGATCGACTGTTGTTATACACCAGATCCAAGAATACGAAGTGCGCGCGATTGGGTTTTATCCGACAATGTTTGCTCGAAAAAAGCTTTACATCTTCGTTCCCTTCATCTTCTTCACGTCTATGGCAGGTCATCTCTTTTCCGTGTTCTTCAATTTTACAAAGTCAATGAGTTTTTTTTTTGTTCTTATTCTCTCTCCCCTGTTTTTGTTGTTAGGAACCTGCCTGGGTACATGCAATAATGCTCCATATCAAAATGGGTTTTTGTTGTTACGTTACTTTCTGTCGCCGGCGTTGAAATTGCGTGAAGGTGAAGAAGCAGGTGACGATGCAACAGTACGGTGAATGTAGATCTGAGAGTTTGGTGTGTTTGGTGATCGGAGATGAGATCTGGCGTTGATTTTGGAGTCACGGAGTTGAGCTAAAGCCCCGAGTTTTAGGAAACGGAGATAGGTGTTCTAACGTTTTTGTGAGTTCGTGATAGCAGATTGGTTTCTGATGCGGCGGTTCATGGTGGCCGGAGATGATGATAAGGTTGTTGTAGAGAGAGAAAGTGATGGTTTAGAGAGAGAAAAAGGGTTGTGATAGGGAAATGGGGGTGAGAGGTCAGCAAGAAAAGAAGGTTGCTTTTATTTAAAAGCATAACCAATACTTTGTTATTATTATTTTGTTTTTCCAATGCTTCTCAAGAGATACAAATACTAAACTAACCTAATTAAGAATGTTAATGAAGTTAACTCAGTTAAGAATGCAATTAACATTACCACAAATATCGCCGTCATGCAAAACAACAATCACTTTAAGAAAACGCACTCCGCCGCGAAGCGCGGGCACAATAACTAGTTATTACCTAATTGCTTTCGATATTGAAGAAAATATAAATTCAAATAACGATTTTAGTAAACTAATTATTTTATGTTAAGAATGGTTTACTAAAAATATCATTTAAGCAATTAAAGTTGAATAAAAAGTAGGATTTTAAAAATACATATGTTGCTGGATTCGAACCTAGGGCAAAACAGCCAAGCAGCAGTGCACTTTCTGCTAGACCAGATTGCTTTTTGTTGTTAATAATGGTTTTTATTTCTATTAAACTTGTCAGAAATAAACCCCGAATCTCTCAAGAACTCAAACCCTAATCCTAAAAGTTCATGGAATTGTTTCAAGTTATAAACACATTAACTTAGGGTTTGTTTGGTATGAGATAATGGAATGAATGAGAGAATGGAACGAATGACGGAAATGAATGGACAAAGGACTTAAATGGACTATTCCATTCCATTATCATGTTTGGTTACCTTATATGATTGAAATGAATCAATACTTCTTGTTGTTTGGTAGGTAGGAGAAAAACAAATGAAAGAAATACAAATCTCTAAAAATAACAAAGATACCTAGTCATGGTTGTAGGTCGGGTCTTGGTTCTTTCTATGAATTGGCTCATGGTTCGATACATGGGTTAATACATGAATCATGACATGGAACAAAACATGGGTCGGGCAATGATTCGAGTCACGGTTTGAGGAAGTGGTCACGACATTGCTCGGTTAATGGTTCGGTTTAGGGTCGAGTCATGAGTTAGTTCATGGACCAGGTCATTAGTCGGTTAATGGATTGGTTTATATGTTGGTTCTTGGATCAGGACATGGGTCGGTCAAGGTACGAGACACGGGTCAGGTCATGAGTCAGAATATGGTTTGAGCCATGGTTCAGGGCATGGATCGACATGGGTCGAGTCACGGGTCAGTTCATGGTTCTAGTCATGAGTCAGTTTATGGGTTGGGTCCTGGTTCGGTTCATGGGTTAGGTCATGGTTCAAGCCGTGGGTTAGGACATGGGCCGGTTCATGGGCACTTGGTTTCAGGTCAAGGTTTGGGTCATGGGTTGGGTCATTGTTCAAGCCGTAGGTTAGGGCATGGGCCAGTTCATGGGTACCTGTGTCAGGTCAAGGTTTGGGTCATAGTTGGGTCATGGGTTGAGCCGTGGGTTAGGACATGGGCCGATTCATGGGTACCCGTGACGAGTCAAGGTTTGAGTCATGGGTTGGGTCATGGTTCTTGTCATTAATTTAAGAATTATTCTATTCCTTGAAGGAATGGAAAAAAAACATGGGGATGAATGAAATGAAAATGAGGGTTTTTTTATTCCTTCGTAAAGGTCCATTCCATTCCATTGAGCAACCAAACATGTTTTTTTTCATTCCCTCCTAATGGTCATGTCTATTCCACCTCTTATTCCTGCATACCAAACACTATCTTAGAGCTTTTGATCAGGAGCTCAACACGAGCATTTTATCGTATAGAACGTATCTGGTTGGTGACTAAATCGAGAAAATATGAAACATGGGACGAATAGCTGTCCAAGAATCGAATTTGATAATTAAGGTTGATAGAGTTTGATTGCTCTTCCAGATTCACTCTTGATAATGAGAGGAGCGAAACCTCCATGTCATGTTTAGATGACTACCACGATTCGAAAGCGATAATTGAAGTTTACGGTCCGGTCCGCAATAATAGACGATCAAAGGATGAGTTCTTGATGTTCTTTGTTAAAATTGGAATATCAGAGAGAAACTGAGAGTTCCAGAGAAGGTTTTTGTTCGACTGAATTGAGTTAATTGTTTTGAAAATAGTCGAACCGGTTTCAAGTTCTCCTGATAGAACTTTGAGCGTGCTAACCAATTTCTCAGTGATTAAAACTCAAGCTTATTGTTTCTTTATGTTCCAATTCAATATGGAACGATTTAGATGCCCCAATTTGATTATAGGAGCTGTTATAGATTAAATTGAATATTGCGTTTTAGAAGTGACGGTTATGGATCTTGGATGCCATTAATCACACTTAATTTGCAGGCTTTAACAGTATTCCATTGTTCGAATTTGATAAACCAACCGGTTTGAATGATTTAATCAAGCAAACTACTTAATATTGAGGTTTTTTTTATTTTATCGGATTTAATTCAGGCGTCGACCAAGACCCGATCGGAGTAACGAGTTCTAAGGGGGGAGGGGGGTTGGGTTTAAAAATCTTACAAAAAAAGGCCTCATGTTTCATTTGTTATTCATTTGATTTTGAGTAAATTGCCAAAAAAGTCCATGGGTTTGTACTGTTTCGACCACTTTGGTCCTTATTTATTTTTTTTGCATTTTGGTGTTTGCTTTTGTAAAAACATGTCATTTTGGTCCTTTTATCAACGTCCGTTAAAAAACCTGTTAAACTTAAGGGTAGTTTAGTCTTTTGAGATCAAAGGGACCAAATTTGCAATTAATTTTAAAGGTGAAGGACTACTTATGTAAATCCACCATTAAAATACTTCTTTCAGACTTATCATCCATACTCTCCATAACTTCACACACACACACACATAACCAGATGAAGATCAAATGCGACATGTGTGAGAAGAAACCAAGCATCCGTTTACTGCACCGTTGATGAAGCTTCCCTCTGTCACGGCTGCGATCGCCATGTCCACCATGCCAACCCACCTCCGCCACAACCACCATCACAACCGCCATCATGATGACTAACCAGCATATCCATCTGCATCACACCTCTGACCATCTACGAAACCTAGCTTCAACAGAACGGTCATCTGTTGGTGGCTAGGGCTTGAATCGAAAGGGGCAGCACCACTAAGGTTCCGATTGGGAGTGGTGGTGGTGATAGGAGGCAGCTAGGGTTCCGATTGGGAGATAGTTATGTTTGTTTGTGGTGTTTAGGGCTTCGATTGAAGACGAGTTCATGTTAGTTGTGATGATGTTAGTTAAATTTTTTCAAACCGAAGACAGAAGATGATGCGAAAAGATAAAGATACTTAGCTTTCATTTGGTCTTCGTGTTCCCAAGTAAATCCAGGTACATGCTTTGAGTTCCAACAAACTTTAACTATCGGTATCCGACTATGATTGAGTTGCTTAACTTCACGATCCATGATTTCCAATGGTCGTTCGATAAACTGCATTGATTCATTAATTTGCACCTCATCAAGAGGTACATGTAGATTTTCATTGGCTAAAGACTTGAGATTAGAAACATAGAAGACGAGATGAACCCTACCATATTCCTCAGGTAATTCCAGTTCATAAAAACGTTTCTCAATCTTTTTAAGAACTTTGAACGGTGCCATATCAATATTGGCGTGATAATTTTTATTATATGAGAATTCAATCTATGGAAAAATGAGCATCCTAGTTGCTTTTAGAATCGACTACACAAGCCCCTTAGAATATCTTCGAGAGTTTGGATTGTTCTCTCGGTTTGACCGTTTGTTTGAAGATGGCAGGATGTACTGAGTTTGAGTTTAGAGAGGTAGTTGGCTAAGAACATATTTATTTTTAATTTGTTTTTGAATCATTGAGAGTCATATATTTAACTTCTTTTGAGTTATAAGAGTTCGGGTGAATTAATTGAATGAAGATTCGAATGAGGATTGTATGCTACTCAAGATCGAGAAGGGATAATATTTAACATGATAAATGGATATTTTTTGGAGTCCAAACATGCAAATAAAATGTTTTAAGTGAATAGATTCAAAATAAATTAAACGAATAATGGGAATAAGCATGATTAATAAAACAGATGAAATAAATAAATGAATGATTAAAATTTACATATGGTTAAGTGAATAGATAAAATAAAGTGAATTAGACGCAATTAGTAAAATGAGTAAATGAGTCCAGTGAAAATAAAATGAATAAAGGTTGCCCAAAACTACAAGTTGTCCATGATATTGCGCTTTCCATCATGAATGTACTAACGTTATTTAGGTTCCTCGATTTGAGTAAGAATACTTCAATCTCGAGAAGTTGAATGAGAATACACCAACTTAAGCATTAGATGGTGATGATGGCAAACGATAATATGCGAAAAAATTGTTAAATATTGATTTATATATGATAACTAATACTTTCTGGTTTCTGCATAGGTTCAAATAGTAGTGGGTTGTTATTTAAATCAACTTAGAATATAGTATATCTTACTCGATTATATACGATGGTTATTACTATATGAATAGTGTACTTAGAACAACACAACATCACTAGTCACAAACAACGCTTCATTTGACAGTATGACAAAAACACTTACATATAGGATGTACCAGTGGCATATCCACCATGCCCTTATCATACAACATTTGTTGCATTGCCCTCAAACACATGACAAAACTTACTATGATTTCCATGCACCAACTTCCATCATTCCGTGTGCACCCGTAATTACTTTAGTTTTTGCATGGACTACACACCTCATTCGATCATGCGTAGGTCAAAGGTACACAACAATTTTTGAGTTAAGATGATGATACACATAAGTTCCGACTTCATGCTCAAGAGCACTAGTCTTTGTGGAGTATAGTTTAAGATAATAACAAATTGATGTTTTTAGAGAATTAAGTTTATTAGGTAGTCATTGCTCTTATAAATAGTTTTGTTCATCGATATAGATAGTCAAGTTCGAGAACCAAAATTGTAACAACTTAAGTTTGTGAAAACCAACTTCATGTTTGTAAGATGTAGATATCAAATGTTGATGATATTGCCAAGTTCATAAGAGTTAGTTGATGGTATGCATGTAATAATCTAGTTTATTATTGTCACACCCCGACCGATGGCGGAATCATCGAGGCGGACGAAAGTGGACGATTGTTCATAGCACATGGTACTCGAAACTGTTTCAATATTATTAAAATCCACTTTAGATTATCCAAACAAAAAAAAAACAAATAGTTCAAACAAAAATAACTAAATAGTCTACTACATTTTATTAACTAGGTCTAAGTTCTTAGTCATGTGGCATCTCGAAGTTTGTAACTTGCTTTTCCTGAAATCATGTGAAAAATAACTGGTCAACTAACGAATTAGCTGGTGAGTAAACATAGGTTTAAAATACATATAGATACAATGATTAAAAAGTCAATTCATGTCGTTATGTCAAAACTTATAAATGCAAAACATGTACATACAAGATAACAACGCATAATCAAACATTGAACAATGATAGGGGGTCCACATGATAATGATACTCAGTTATAATCACCCAAGAATCAGGGGGTGGGTCCTTTCGACCAATAGATCTACCATTAGTAACCGTCGGTTTCTACAAATTAATGATTACGCTTGCACAAAAATTGCTATCAGGCTATGAACACATAATTTGCAAGTAAAGACATAGCATGAATTGTTTTAAATGATAACGTGAAATAACTGAACAATGAAATCTGATAACTGAAATCTGATTAAATAGGTCACATGATATCACCCTAAATTGAAAACCAGAAAAGGGGCTATAAATACTCACGTGATAATTCTTGATTGACTGAAAATGAATAAAACTTGAAAAACGTCAACAGGAAACCCCTTAATAATCACCTAAAGGATTTTATCCTATGTTAGAATGATAATTGAAAATTAACTAGAAATCGAGGGTTCTAATTTGAAATATGGGTTTAAGTGAATAAATGTTACAACTGAAAATATAAAATAATGTAATATTAATAGATGATTTTAACATTGATTTAAAATGCAATATATTGTTTAAGTTATATACGAATCTTATCTCTTTACGATAATAATTTATAAATAGATGACTTGTTAAATGACATGACCGTTTTGTTAAAAGTGACTTATAAAAATATAATTACCATAGTCTTAAATGAATAATCATGATTAAAATAAGTCTAGTACTTAGTAAAAACCCGTAAGTAGACTTTTTATAAAAATCTAAACGTCTCAAAACTTTCCGCTCGAGAATTTTAATCGTTTAATCTAACAAATTATATATATATTATTTATATACTTTTGTAGAAAACACACATATTTTCTTTGACTTGTGAAACTTTTATAAATAGTTTCATAATTAATGTCATAATAATAATATTTATAGGAATTTAATAAAAGAAATAAAATTGTAAAACTTGAAATCTAAACTAAAAAAAACAAAACAGTCAAGACAAGACTCGAACCCGTGACCCTTTGCATTTCATTCAAACACCAAACCACCAGACCACATTCGATTTTGTTAAATCCATTTGAAACGAAAATAGTTTTAAAACTTCTGTTTCATAAACCCATTTCAAACATAAACCCTAGTTTCCAAATCACAACAATTGAACATCGAATTGAATCTGTAAATGCAATTGAATAAAACTACAATGATCAGCAGATGATAACGAGCACAATGATACATTTGATTACCCGAATTGGTTAAAGATTGATAGAAAATGGAAGAAAGAATGATGAACACTACTTCGGATCAAATCGAAACTACAAATGTTGATTATAATGAAATTAAACACACAGGTTCACTTAATGATAGGTTATGAACAAAAGCCCTATGAATTTGGAACCTGAAATAGACCTGAAGTGTGTCGTCGACTAGGAGCAGAACCGCGAAGAACACCAGATTTATTCGACTTTTGTGTGTGTTTATAAGTGAATTTGTTGTTGCAGAAAGCTTATGCGAAGTTGTATGAGGGTTTGTGAAGATTTATAATCGACTGAGAAGGGTTCAATGGATTGGATTGAGTCGAGTTGTTTTCGGATAAAATCGAGTCCAATTCAAACGATTTATGATGATAATTGTTAATTAAACTAGTTCATATCCTTCTAATCGATTTCGGAAGTGTTTTTGATAAGGTTAATTTGATGTTTATCGACTGGTTTAGTTGATTTGGATTTGGATTTGGCTGAAAAAGATGGGTTTGGATTTAGATTGGTGGTGAATGTGTTTTAACTGAAATTTAAGATGGATATAGGTTCGAATCTTATGGATAGAGGTGGAAAACCGGTTTAATCCGATCGAAATGGTCAAATCTATAGATTTGGGGTCGTCGCGGGAGCCGCCGGAGATGTGGCCGGAATCACGGGTACATGAGTGGGGGGTTGGGTTGGTTTTAAAAGTTATTTACAGTTTAACCCCTTGCACTTTTAGTTGTGTTAATTTTTGTTTAAAGGTTTAAATTGTGTTTTATAAATTACACATTCAACCCTTAACTTTAACTTTAACTAACCAACTAACCAATTAACAATTATTAACATTTATATAAATTGTTTCTTGCTAAATTAAGTACATTTTATAAAAATTCATTTTATAACACCTATTTGACAATTTAATGATTAATAACCGAAACCTTTATTTCATAATAAACAATAAGATTATTATTATTCAACGGTTCAGTTTACATAAAGAAAAAAAACGAATCGGGCCGGATGTCACAATTATGATTATAGAAAAATTAATTTCTTGAATTTTTGATGACATGACTACTCCAATTTATAGTTCAAATGCATAGATCACTCATTTCCTTTTGGATTCAGTTTTTAAGACGTTTGATGTGATACCCCACCCGGCGGCGGAAACACGGTTGTCATAGAAATTGGATATCAATAGTAACAAAGCACATGACACACTAAAAGACATGTTTTTAATATTATTAAAGCATAAATGTCATGACATAAAAGGGAAATTAATAGTCTTAAATTCAGAATTAAAATCCGACAATCAATGAAGTTTATGGACCATTTATTCTAAGTCCGAAGGCATCCTATGTCTCGTAAAGTATAAAACTCCTCAAATACCACCTGAAATATGAGTAAAATAAGTTAGCTAAAGAATTAGCTAGTGAGTAAAAACACAGTGAATTGTGCATAGTATGAAATCCGATATCATTATAAATATGTTGCGCAAGATTATGCATATAGCAATTTCATCATATTACTCAGCCATGACCATAAAAACGTACATAGAAACAACAACCATATACCCTGCAGGGTAACCTTTAGAAACAAATCATGAGGAACCACCCATAACACAATTAGTGATAACTGTCATTTAACCGTCTCGATGTATAAGTTATCAATAATTGTTTTTGCATCTTAGGGACATAGCAACATAACAACAAGCATCACAGTTTAGCAACTAGTAACCAACGTATAGAATCAAACATATAGAATCGCCGAGTTTAAATCACTTGTCGTGCCATAAAGTGTAGGTGGGTTTGTCAGACCATTAGCGTTACATTGTACCGGTGAAAATTACAAAATAATATAACTACTATTGACTATCACATAATTTTGCATCTAGCGGCCGACAAGACTAACACATTTTATGATCTCACTTGAAATAGAATCAAAAAGAAAAGAAAACCGCAATATAGTATTGAAACACATATTTCAGCCCCAAAAGCATAAACATTAAAAAGGGGGTGAGTTTACTCACCTTGTAACACAAAGATATTAGTAACACTAGAATCGCAACTAGAGAGAACCGAGGGTTTCCCAAATACCAGAATCACCTAATTAAATAGGAAAACCTACCTTAGAAAAACAGATCAAATAGTATAGCAACTAGAATCGATACTACTAAAAGAAATATAGGGTTTCAAATTACAAACTGAGATTTATACAAAATATTATTGTATTTTTATAATTGTATGCATTTTATAAGAATCCCTTTTTAGTATTTTACTTTAAATATTTGCACAAATATAAAATACTTATAACATGTAACATCATTATTTGTATATTTTAGAAATTATATATTTTTAGAACCCTAACATATATTAACATAAAAGAATGTTATTTAGTTTATTTGAAAATATAGTTTTATGTAAAAAATAAGTAAAATGTGAAAATTAAAGAAAATCAGGCAAGGGGACTCGAACCCATGGCCATTTCGTGCCCACCAGTAATACATAACCACTGCACCAGATGCAACTTTTGTTATTTATCTTGATTTTAAAGAGTTTTATTCCTTAGAGCATTCACAGTGGAGTTGGTATAATTATGTGAGTGGGTTTGGTAAAATTTTATGTAATGGTTTTGAGTGGTTGTGAGTGAAGGAGAGAGAAAATATATGGATGGAGGAGAGAGAAACGGTAAATTTAAGAAAATATATATGGGTAGAAGAGAGAGAAACGGTAAAATGTAATGATTAATGTATAAAAAGTATTATTTAATTGAAAGGAAAGAGGAAATGTAGTGTAAATGTAGTGTTTTTTAGTGTAATTTTAAAGATAAGGAAAAAGACCCAGCTGTGAATGCTCTTAACAACCAGTAATCCCCTTTTCAATATAAACCCTAGAAAGAAGAATCCCCAATTTGATTTTGATGTCGTTAGTCTAATCCCAATTGAACATAGGGCTTTTAATCCCCATGAAATCACGAGTAAAGTGATCTATAACACTTACTTAGTAACCAACGATTTGATACGGTCAAGAAAGGGAATAGAACTTGGATGTTCTTGATAACTTTGCGTAAAACTGGAATGGAAAGATGAAATTGATGAATTGAGAAGATGCGGGTGATTAAGGGGATTAAAACGAAACTGGAACTAACCTGAAAGGATGCCTTGAAGGTAGTTAACAATGAACTCGCCGGAAAAATATTTTAGTTGTTTTGATTCGTTATATGCAGAGAGAAAAGAATGTTTTGAATATTGGGAGATGCTAATCGGATGTAAAGGATGGTCAGAGTGCTGTGGAATTGATTTGATTGCCAATTATGGGTTTATTTACGGAATTGTCGATTACAAATTGACCATCACTCAATCAATTTTGCGTTAATCTTGCTGTAACAACGTTTAGGGCATTTAAGGGTTCGAATCTTGTTAAAAATAGGTTAGGATTGATTCTATTGGTTTTAAAAATGAATATAAACACGTATAATGGTCTCACCGGAAGAAAACAGTTGGCCCCAATAGTTCGCTGGTGAACTGCCGGAAAAACAGGGTGTCGCGAGGGGGGGTTTGGGTTTTGAGATTTTACAGTTACGGTCCCTCTGGTTTCAAATAGTATTAATTAGTTAATATAAGTTTTAATATAAGTTTGTAAATTGACAGTTTTGACACAAAGATAATTAATCGTTTATTTTAACTAACTAACTTAACTACGCTATCTCGTAACGTTCATAGGATTTACGCTTTTACATCTTTATCTTCTTTTTTGACATTGGAATATTTCATTTAGACTTAGAAGAAATTTTCATTTACAAGTTTTATAAAATACAAGTTATATATTTTGAGATTCACTATTGTAAATAGTAAATACTTAGTACACTTAGATATTTCACGACATAATTCGGTCAATTAATTCAGACGTAAAATCTGACATATTTATTAATGTTAATAATGACGAAACGTTACATTTCTAGAAATTAAATACGAATACAATGCAAGATATAAAACTTCAGGTTCGAGTTGGGCGTTCGGATTTAGGTTTGGGGCAGATGTCACATTTGAGTCCATATGCCAAATAGCTTTAAGTAAACCAGGTGTATTGATTATGGAAGTAGACAATGTTATAAGAAGTGAAGTTTTTTTGTCTATGTTGCCGTTTTTTATACTTAAAATAGTTAAATAATAAGTTTATGAGAAGTTAGAAGTTTAATCTCTACCATAGGTAGGATGGATTGATTTGAAAATAAATAACACAATCTAAGTTTCGAGTATTCGGTATTGGAAAACATAAATCATAGTGTTTATTGTAAGTTCTTGTATCATATTTGAGAAAACGTGGGAATGTTGTGTAAATATTTGACAAACGTTTAGAATAATCATTCCTTTTTAAAGAAATCATTTATCATAAAAACATTATTATTATTATTATTATTATTTATTATTATTATTATTATTATTATTATTATTATTTTATTCTTGAAAATTCTAAAACCAAAAGTTTATTTGATTTTTTTTTCTTGTTTTTAATTCTTTGTTTTAGAAAATAAGGAAATAATTTTCAATGGAATTAACTATTGGTTGGTAGTGTGACACCCGACAAATTCAGGTTAACCCCGTTAACTAAATCCTGTTAATCACGTTAACACAATTATACTTTTCATTTAATTTGATGAATTAAATGTACAATCTGTTACACAAGAGTTCACATAAAACGATACGCGAGTTAATACCCGGGCGTTGGTGAATTTAATTATATAAACATAATAAATATATATATCTTAGGTAACATGTGTGTTTAGTTGGTAAACTTCCGAATCATGTATTGCACCGGTTTTAACCTTTTGCGGAATTCGGTAAATTTTATAAAACAAAGGTTATGTTTAGGGAAGGACCTTTCTTGTGTTTTACAAACTTCAATTAAAAGGTAGCCCATGAATCATCTAGGTGATCCATGGATAGTCCAAAATCCACCTTTTAACCCAACTAAATAATGTTAATAAAAACAAAACCGTAATCCTATTAAACTAAAAAAACGGCTCTAAGCCTCCCACACATCAAAACCTACGGCTTCTTCATCTAGCCTCCTAGTCCCCTGATTTCGTGATTTTTAATCCAATTGGTGGTGGTGTTGATTGCTAATTACAGCTGTAGACACTATACAAGTAAGCTTTGATCTTAAAACACTCACATATGTTGCGAAAATTGATGGCAAGAAACCCTAGTTCATTCAAATTTGTCAATTGATAATTTTAATGTGGAATTGGACATTGAGTTTGGGTTTATTTGATGTGTTGGTGATCTAGTAGTCAATTAAAGCTATAGTGGTGTTTTGTGAAAACTAGGGTTAATATGTAGGCATAAGAACATGATTTTTTATGCATGATCATGATGGAATATGATTAGATATGTGCTACTATGGTGATTTGAATGGAAGTTGATTAATTGGTTATGAAATTTCATGCTCACCTTACCAGGTTGCCAATAATAGTAACTTTTTCATTAGGGTTCATGTGAAAGTATGCGGTGTGGACATGTAATGGCTTTTGTGATGATACTAGCATGATTGTATGATATATTAGATGAATCTTGATTACTTGAATGTGGAAATCCGACTTTGTTTGGGGTGTCTTTCTAATTGTGGAAACTTTTCGTCAAAAACATTACTCTAGGGTGCATGAATAGTGGTTTTGAGGGTACAAACATAAATGAATTGCATATGGGTGGTTGTAGGCAAGCTTTGGGAATGCTAAACTAGTTCTTGATTTGTAATATGGTATCTAAAAAAATATTGTTTGATTAATGACCCGTTTGAATGCATCTAGTTATTGAAAGTCTGGAATGTTGTTCTAGTCAACTAGGATGCTATGAGAAGGTGTTGCTATGTTGCTAGAAATGCAAAGGCTTGTGGGTAGCGATGTGTTCTTTGAGATGGCCATACATGCTATATTTTCTTAGGATGGAAACCTTAGGTGTCGATGTGTGCTATTGTGGTGTGGTTTAGGAAATGGTTGGTGCGTGGTCATTGGTATGTATATTTGAATTTGTGAACCTTTAGGATGTTGGTTTGTGAAGACCTGCTCTAAAATTCTACTTTCCTATAAAGGAAACTTTAATGGAAATAGAAAATAATTTCATTGGATACATGTCTTGTGACGTGATTTGTGAACCTAATGTGAACAAGTACTCTTAATAGAACATACTTACACTTAACAAATCATCAACGGGTCGTGGGTCAACTCGGGTCAACAAAAGTCAACTCTAGTCAAAGTTGGTCAAAGGGTCAAACTTTCGGATCCCACATAAACGCTGTGACCATTTGGATGCATAGGGTTCTATGACCCTACTTGAACACACATTAATAGACCTATTGTTATTTAGGTTGTTGTGTTGCATTGTGTGTCTTTAAACTAAGTTACTGTGCCTAAGGTGAGTTCACTGAACCTTTTTCTATTGCTCTTACCCTTTATGGGAAAGAAACGCGTACAACTACTTTTTATACATTTGAAAATATTGTATGTTGCATGTCTAGTTAGAGTTACTTTTATTGTTCATAAAAGTCCTCATGGATACCTAGTTGACCGTTAGTATTTGGGGAAATAGCTGGGGAATTTTGAGTAGTACTACTGGGTTTGACAAACCTCACCCGGGCTAGTCGCGCTAGCACGACAGATGGACTTGTCGAACGGGTGTTGAATTGGCCTAACATACTTACATGTGCATCCTATTGGGATGTAGCACGGGCAAACAATACACGTAATGTGTACACAGTCAGCTTCGGTCACATACATTTGACTCTAAGGACATGTACAGTAGACTAGCTACCTACACCGACATACTTTATTTATATTTCTTCTTACAAACATACTTACTTGATTATGTACCTATTATGTGAACTTACCAGCCGTCTTGTTGATACTTGTTAGCTTATTCACTCTTGCAGGTCATTGAGGTACAACGCACATTAGGACATGGCATGGACTCACTGTTTTTCATTCAAACTTTTCCTTGCATTTAAAACCATGATTTGAGTTTCATGACTATTTAAAAACTGTGTTTCCTGTTTTGGAAGCGTGGTTTGCGCAAGGTTTTGGGCGTGTGTTTTTGCGCATTTACTTCACTGCATGGTTATGGTTTGCTTTTATTATATAACACTTAGGCTGTCGCATGACTAAAAACTATTTAATCATGTTTTGTATTTTTATTTATCTCAATTAATGAGATAACATTTGGGATTTCAAAACTCATTTAGAGTCGTTCGGTGTAATTAATGACTGGATCCTGGTTTATCACTCCCCTAACGGTAAAACTCCGTTAGTGGTTTTGGGGTGTGACAGGTAGTTTTACAAAAAAAAAGATAAAACATTGTGTTTTAGGTCAAAAGTTTATACGTAAGACACGTAGATTTCCATTAGTGGCCATATGTATGGGTGAAACATTTTAGTTCAACGAGCTTAGGAATAGTTTGTGTAATGATTTTACATTGTGTTTTGGATAATGAGTTTATGAATAGCATAACAAAGTCGATTAATGAGTACATGTTTTGATGGTTAGTTTATAATTTGATAATGGATTTGTAGTTTATTGATGGATATGAAATTGGATTAGAATCTTATGGTTAGATGAGTAGGTTGATAGCATTTGAGTATTTAACTCTAGTTGAGATACTTTGAGGGGAAACGCTCCATTCACAAACCAAACCAATACATGAAGGTACTCTACTGGTGGCCCATCATGAAGGCTGGCATTGCTACATATGTGAGTAAGTGTGCTTGACACTCTGACTTGCTCAAAAGTGAAAGTTGAATATCAAAAGGCATCAGAAGTATTGCAACAACTAGAACTCCGAATGTGTAAATGCGAGAAAAATTCCATGGACTTTATCACTAAGCTACCTATAACTTGGAGCGGATGTGACATGATCATTGACTGTTTAACCAAATCTGCACATTTCCTGGCAATTAAGGAAACTAATAAGATGTATAGGTTGACATAAATATATCTAAAGGAGGTTGTCTCTCATAACAGTGTTAGATTTTGGGTTTTTTTTATGAGAATACGAGTCGATTAATGTATTAGTTATCTTTAAACGACGCTCCGGACAATAAAACTTTACATCCGATTGATGTTCCGTTAGGTTTAAACACTCAACTGAAGCACCGTTTTGTCGTTCAGGTTGACGTTTCGAGGTAACTTTTACATCAATCGGCTCGTATCTCCTTCCAATCAAAAGCTCTAAAACATCGGTTTGGAATTCGAAAAAAGACAACATCGTTAGGTTTTTTAACATCGGCCTGTTGGTTGCCAACATGATAAAAGTTCGGACCGTAACCAACTAATTGATTAGTTTGGACCAATAGGGACCAAAAAGTGATAGTTGTGATTGTTTAAAACTAATATACCTTTTCTAAATAACTTTTCCTAACTTTATAAAAACATTTTTAGGATTTTTTATTAATAGATCTTTTGAAGATTTATAGTGTTCCAAATATGAATACAAACTAAAAAGGTTGTTGGATTAACGACGTGAATCGAGGTTCTAACAATATACTAACCTAACATGAAGTCATTTAGCTAAACATAGCTAAACACATCGTGTTTGTTGTTAGAACAATGATCGACATCATCTACAAATGTTCAGTTATTGCTCTATGATTGATTAAGAACAGAAGATAGAAAAGTATAAGCCAAACATATTTGGTATTATATTTAGTGTGTGTTTTACATGGTGTGAATTTTCCAACCCCTACAACTAAACTTTGGTTCTTTATTTATAGTTTTCCTATACATGGTTTGGCATTTTCTCCTACCTAATATGTTTCGTTCTTCTTTACTCTATATGCTTCTTCCTTTAATTATGCTCCGGCCTTTCTTGTACCAATTCCTTCTTGTACCGATTCTTGAAAATACCGCACCTCATCATTTGTGTCAACCTGCCGGTTGATAAGCTTACCGTTTTACCTTTATTCTAATTTTTTTTAATGTATTTTATGTCACAATATCAAGGGTGTTTGACAAGTTACCGGATAGAGTTCTTCAACCCTAACCCATTCCATATTTCAACGGGTTAAGAAGTCAATCCATTATTTCAATAGGTTGTATACGGGTATATATGCTTAAAATGAGTCATGGGGCTGATCGAAAAACCTATCCTTTCTCATGTTTGGTTAAGATCTTCATCGGGTTCATGGAAAATTCCAGGGTTTTTGTTCCGACCACAAGAAATTATTTTCTTGATGCTTGAGTTTTTCTTGCATGTCTAGTGAAGCAACCAAACATCTAACTATGTAAGAAATGTAAAAATC
Organism: Tagetes erecta; assembly: GCA_030867185.1. NCBI lineage: Eukaryota > Viridiplantae > Streptophyta > Magnoliopsida > Asterales > Asteraceae > Tagetes > Tagetes erecta. The sequence continues at coordinate 7,420,919 of CM061487.1, forward strand.
TATCACCCGATTATAATTTTTATCTCTTCTTAGCGTTACTAGCATCCCTAAGATAATATAGAAAAATGTGTTTTTTCATATGTAACATTATTTTAGCACATTTTTCTTAGGTGGCGAGATTTTAGAACCGCTCACATATTTATTTATTTTAACCTTATTTTTAAAAAAATATTCAATTTGAAAAAAAATACATTTTTATATCATTAAAATATAATACAAATTTCTCTTTTTTTTGACGGAATATGTTTTACTAATAGCCATCAATATGAAGTTATAGATTAAGATCCACTAGATTTTTAAGTAAAAAAACTTAATTTAATATTTGATCCTTACGCACGATAGTTTTGATGTTGTCTTCATCAATTTCTTAATCTATTTCTTATAAAAAAAAACTTAATTTAATATTTGATGCTTACGCACGATAGTTTTGGTGTTGTCGCCATCAATTTCTTAATCATTTCTTATGAAAAAAGATGAAAACAAATAAAACTTATTTAGTCTACAATACTTGTACAACATATATATAAGTGAGACGACAATCCGAACGACAATATTTTTACATTCGATTGAAACACTGTTAGGTTTAAAAACCCGATTGAAACATCGTTTTTTCGTTTGGATTATCGTTTCGAGGTAACTATTCCATCAATAAATTCATATTCTCCTTGCGATAAAAAAACCCTAAAACATTGGACTGTAATTCAAAAAAACAACTTAACGCTATTAAAAATATTTTAACGACAGTCTATTTTTTTGTATAAGTAATTAGGTTGTCGATCTCTTAGCTCCGTATCAAAGCTCAAAGTTTGTAGCAGTAGAAATTGTCATTCATTTGCACGATTTTGATCAGATTTTTATATTTATGAATCCTTTGTCTTCCAATTTTTCCCATGTGTGGTTTAATTTTTATAGTTTTTGCTGGTGTTAAATAACATACCCAATATGATAATGGTTTATGATTTATTTTTTTTGTTTATTATGGTCGATATTAATTAAATATTTTTATTTATTCAACTCATGTAACACAGGGGGTATAATCTAGTAAAAAAAATATATGCACAAAACATTCATTAATTTTTTTATATTTGATTGAATGCAATGAGACAACACCTAAATTGTTTGATTAAAACACTTTCCGGTTTAACGTCCTAAGTTGAATTTATATAAATTGGTATCTCCGATTATCTAACGTGTTCTACTAGAATTATCAACCAAAACGTTTGTTGATTTTTTGGCAGAAATAGAAAATTCTTTTGGATTCTGTTTTTAATACGGTAAATTGTTTAAAAGAATAAAATAAAAAGAGAAAAAAACATAAAAATCAATCATTTTAGCTAAATATTTTTTCCAGCAACACTATACAGCAACATTGAAAAAACCTCTAAAACATGAACTTGAAATTTTGTAAATCAAGCTATACAGTATTTCAGAGAAAAATCCGTTTAGTTTTAAGGGATTAGAAGGATATAAGGCCGGATAAAGGTTTTGGTCGTGAGTAATAATGAGTTTTGGCTTCACTTCTCCAGTATGTTTATTCGAAATGTTATAGGCCCCCGTTTTACAACCACCATTTGTACATTCACATATTCACATTGTATTCATGGTGTTATATAATAAAAGTAGTTCTTCTATTAACTGGTTTTAGATATCTATAATAACCCGTAGAGTGAGTCAAACTCCAAGAATGAAATAGAAGAACACAAGAAAGTTTTAGTCCTTTAGGGCAATTTCCTTCTCTCATTAAATACTCAAAAGGAAATAAACTAGAATATTTAAATGTGAATGCAAGTTCTAGCACTGCCTCCACTAATTTATTATTAGAAAATTAGAAAGGGACCACTAATCACTAAATGCAAACACGGGAAATTTAACATATGAAGCTAAAGAAAATGTCAAATTACTTGCTCTTGTAGCTAGGCATGAAAAAAAAGAGGTTCTAGAAACGACCCAATGTACCTGAATCAGAACCAGAACTAGACCCGATGTATCTGAACCGTCGGGTACACATAGGTTCCAGTTCCTTCAAGTAAGTGGAATCAGACCCGGAACCGCCAGAACCGGTTCCACCTCAGCAAGGTCAAAACCCGAACCCGACCCTACCCAGAACCAAAAAAACCCGGTTAAACCGGTCATAACCCGGTCAACAAGTTCTTGACTTTGTTAACAAAAACCGGACTCGGTTCTTACCCGAAACCTTCTTTAAAAAAACCCGGTTTGTGCACTTCTCAGCCTACTCACGGAACTTAGTGGGCTTCTGGATTATACATTTGGGCCTGGTACAATTTGTTGGGCTAAAACATCATTTTTGTCTAGGCTTCTATTGGATGACCAATTGCCAAACCATATCATCTCGACATCTCCCTTCCCTTGAAATCCAACATTGTCCTCAACGAGTCAATGTCAAAGACGGAGTAATTAGCCTGCATTTATGTGATAACTCGAACTCTTGAAGTGTTCGACATGATTTTAAATCTAAAAAGAAATAAGAGATTGATATGTGACATCTAGTTGTATTAGAAAAGAGGTATTTTAGTTATATTCATTTTTTTTACCTTCTCTTTCCACTTACAAGACGCATGTCAATTCTTCCACTTTTTTAAACGTTTATAACTTTTATATACGAAAATATTTTTAAAAAAAATTACACCATAAAGACGATCATTTTTTCTCTTTTAAACACATATAATGTTAATATATATAATGGTAATTTTTTTTTATTTTTTAACAGGATGATGTGAGAAACTAGGACTCCGAACCATTTTTTTGAAGTTGGACTTATATTGTGAGTTTTAATTTTTTTTAAGTGTCATTGTGTTTTTTTTATTATTGTCTTTATGTACACTTTGTACAAAAAATGACTTTGTATTTGAACCTTTCTCAAATATATATTAACAATTTGCATATACATATAATATTCAAATACAAAATCAGATTTGACACGATGATATTTTATGAACATATAAGATAACACAACAATCTTTACAATGAGATGATATTACACAATGACCTAACAATGAACAGTTAAACGTGATATTTCACTAGTTATAATATAACACAATAACATAATATTACACAATGACCTGATAATGAGTTGAAAAAAAGTTTGTTTCTGTTTATCATTCTATACATATTTTAAAGATAATAAAAACCTTGTTCTTTGGTGTACTTAAAAAAAAATAATATTGTATCCCAAAGTTATGAACGTTTTAAAAAAAGTGAGGGAATTGACATGTAACTTGCATGTGGAGAGAAAAACTCAACAAAAGTGGCTATGACTAAAATAACTTTCTACCAAATTGTTTTCTACAACTTGATCTCAACTATTAAAAAGAGATCTAAAGGTTATAAATTCTTCTCACCCTTTTTAGATTAAAATCATTTGTAAGATAACTCACTCACACACACACACACACACACGTCCATTTAATAATATTCATATAATGCGAGAAGAAAAGGAATAAATTTAAATCACTAAAAGAACTTATGAATGGTTTATTATTTTTTTAAATTCACTTCATACATACAAATTTGTATTGAATATACAAACAAAATCATTAAAATATTTATTTTCGTATGACTTTTTAGCGTTATAAGTTTACATAGTACATGTGTGGATAACATAACCTACACATGACATCCACATGTGTAGCGTTAACAAATAAACGAAATTTATTCATTTTTATTCTTTGAATTTCAAAACTGATTAATAAATATTACATTTCAATCATTTTTCTATATTAAAAAAACAATTGATTGAAAAAAATGAAGAATTTAGTTACTTCTTTTTTATCTCGTAATATTTGGTTTTTTCGCATGAACCCTCCTATATATATATATTTATACAAATGGTTACAAAACAATTTTATTACGGAAAATTATTAAAATTATCCTATAACATATATATACATATGCGTATATTATTATTATAAGTTAGTAAAATTCAAACCGTAGCAACAATATAAAAATTGAACCCCATAAAAACAACTTAAGGTATCTACTAAAAAAGTTCGACAATCTACCTGCTAAAAAAAACATCATAAAAGCATTAAAAATTTAAAAAAGTTTCACCCAAAGATCAAGAATATTCTGATAAAGACGATAAAGAAATTGATCTTCTATTCTGTTGGATTTACTTATTCTGATGAATCAAACTCTGAGTCAGACTGTTCATGTGAATCTCCATAGTCTTCTGAGCTTTGTTCTTCTGGCGATTCAAACTCTACCTCATGCTGTGATACAACTTTTTTTTGACTTTTTCTTGTTTTTAGTGCTTTTTTCCGGGTGTTTATCAGGGCAGTTACGCGTATCATGACCAGCACGTTTCTTGCAAAAATCACACTTTCTATTATGTTTTTTACTACTCACTATAGCCTTTTCAACGGGACCTGTGATACGCTTTTTCTTTTTACGTCCTTTGTTAGTGATCATAGGTGGTGCTTTATACTCCAAAACTGAAGGTTCGGCTTGATGCAATACCTCTTCAACCAAAACGCCTTTGTTCTTATATCCAGGATCAACTGGATGTTCCTCAAAAATTTGATTTTTAAGGTGCAGAACATATTGATCAATCTCTTTAAGCTTATCAACATTTTGTCTTACACTATCAACACACTTCTACATGTTATCAATAATACTATAATACTATGTCTTAGGAGTGAGTTTTCTGAATGGTTGTCAGCATATCTATTATCCATATCAAAAACAGTTTTGGGTAGGGCATCTCTTCTCCATCTCTTATGCACATATTGCTCTGGAATTTTCTTAATATTATGATGCCTAAAAACACAAAACACATGACGACAAAGGTAGCCAATACGAGTGAACGACATGCAAGAACATGATACGGTAATGTCAGACAAACGTAGGTTGACCTACAATGTTAATACATGTCAGTAGCTTAATGAAAATAAAAATACGTATACGTAATAAGTTAGGGAAAATTTAAATGTACCTTAAATTCATTTATATGATCCATGTTATGATCCTGATGCGCAACAGTGTAAACAAAATTTCCCTGATCTTCAACACGACCCAATATGAAACAAAATTTGGTACATTTATCAATCTCCTTTTGTACCTATAGAAATATGTTGCGAGTGTATACATCCGAAGCATTATGTTCTATTGGTAAACTAGTTGCATAAGTAGGAGCGGTTGTGGTTGTATTAAACTCAAGTACTCGTTGATTGTACCTTTGATGATCCATTGCAGAGTCAAAACACATTAAGAACTGAACTAATGTGTTTGACGGACTTGAGTTTAATTTAAAGTATGAGTTAGAACTTTCACATCGTGACGTAGTTTTCATCAAACAACACAAAGGAAGATGTCTGAAATATCCGGGAACCCATTGGTCTTTGATTTTAAACATTCTACGTAGCCATTTGTGTTTTTGTAAACCATACTTTTCCATCAGCAGCTTCCATCGTTCTTCAAACGTATAAGGTTTAAGATAAACATTCCAAACTAGCTTGTGCATATCTTGCCGGATATTTGTATTATGTAGTAACTTTGATGAAAGCTGATAAACAAACACAAAGTCGGCCATGAAAACAATATCTATGTACAATTAATAACATATACGCGTATGTATTATAAACATATAACCAGAATTACTAAACTTTTTTCTAATTATGGAGAAAGTTTGTTACGTATCAACCTTTAATGAAAGTTTGTTTGTGATATGCCACATACAAAGACGATGTATTGACTTGTCCAACACAATATTAACAGCATTTTTCACAGCAGGGTCTTGGTCTGTCAACACTAGCAACAGTTGCTTATTGTTATGAGCTTCCATAAAACGTTCGAGCACCACTTAAAAGATTCTATTTGTCTCGTCATATAATAAGGCAGCTCCAAATGTGACACACCTTTTATGGTGATCGACCCAGTGAACGGCACAAAAATCATATTGTACCTATATAACAAGTGATTAGTTATATAACGATTATATTATGAACTTTGGGTAAAATGTGGAAACAAACTTACTAGTTAGTATGGTAAGTTGCATCAAAAGCTAAAACATCACCAAATGCTTCATAGTTTAACTTTGAAACATCATCAACCCAAAATAAGTTTCTTATCTCATCACCATGAGATAATAATTCAAATGTGAAATTGTTCAAGCAGATCGACCTATCTTGAAGCCTATTTACAAAGTATTGCGCATCCTTATCACCAATGAATTCTATGATATCCCTGCCAAAATTTTTATAGTCGTTCTTAGTACCTCGTACCATATGATGACCACCTTTTAGTGCAACCTGAAGCCTATGTGCTTTTGACGGCCCTATATTTGCTGATATAATTAAAAAAAACCGAATAGGAGTTAATAAAATTGAGAAAAATAAGGAATGAAATTAAAAAGGAAGTTTTAAATTATGATAAACATTGTCAATTTTACCCTTTATCATTTTTTAAAAATTGAAATTAAAATAAAATTAGTTTCTTTAGTTTTTAGTGTTTTCAATTATAAATCATGTTTTCATTTGAACCTACCCCTCTCTCTCTCTATATATATATATATATATTAACAATTCCTTACAATAATATTTTGCCATTAATTTGTAACCAAATAAAACAGCGACAAATTTTGCAACCGGCTTGCCTCCATGAATTTTCAGTGGCAAATATTTTCACCGTATTGCTACCGATTGGCTTGTGGTTTCTAAATTTACCACCGTTTATATTCAGTCACAATGTTATGGCAAAATTTGCAACCGAATGCATCGGTGGCAAATTTCGGTAGCAAATGCCTGATTTTGTAGTAGTGAATTTTGAAAAACATTATGTTAAAAACACATTATTCTAAACACAATTGGATGTTAAAATAATTTATAATAAACTATAACATTTATAAATAAATGGTAAACACTTTAGAGCGTTTTATGAACCCTAGACTATAGATTCACAAAACATTTTAGACATTATTCTGTACAAATTACTATACAAGTTGTACAACTAATATGATCCTAATGCATATATATATATATATATATTTATTTATTTATATTTGAGCTATTTATCATTTGCAAGACAATACCATCATTATGCTTATTATCAAAATTATTGTTTTTAACATTATTGTTATTATTATTTCTATACTACACGTTTTGGCCAATATTGTTAAGATAGGTTTGTTTATTTAACAAGATGATTCTAGTATTTGTATAATCCTCGGTTCTACCTAATTGATTTTCTATTTATTCCGTGCTCGTATTTCAAGGTGAGTAAATTCACTCACCTTTTTAATTTTACGTTTTGGGGCCGAAATATGTGTTCTATTACCATTACATTTTTCTATTTTATTTTGTTTCAAAAGAGATCATAAAATGTGTTAGTCTTGTCTGCAGCTTGATGCAACCTTATATGGTAGTTTAAAGTAGTATTATTGCTTTGTAAACCCACCAGTAAAATGTTAGGGCCAATGTTTTGACAAACCCACCTACTAATAAAACAACAAATGGTGATTTAAACCTGGTCATTCTTGTATATGTTACCAAATACAATTCTATGATGCTTATTGATGATATGTCATGTCCCTTAGTTACTAAATAATTATTGATAACTTATATCGATACGGTTAAGTGACGGTTATCATTAATAGAAATCATGAGTGGTTCCTCATGATAAATGACTAAAAGATATCTTGTGGGGTTTTATGAATGGCGGTTTTCTATGTTATTCCAGGGGTTATGATAGGGTAATACATACGAAATTGCTATACATTTAAGATTGCGTAACATATTTATGATGATCTTGGATTTCTATAATATTTATTATCAATAGTGGTTTACTCACTGGATTTTTATAGCTAACTTTATTTTACGCATATTTCAGGTGGTGCGTGATGATTATTATTTATCATTTTCTAAGACATATGAAATGCTTTGGACCTAGCATTAATAAACAATAAATTATTGCAATTGTTGGGTTTTTATTTATGACTTTTGACGGTTTTCTTTAGACTATATTTCAACTTATGATATGGTAATTATTAGAGTTTAATAAATTGTGTACCATGTGCTTTGTTACTATTGATTATCATATCCATGGCCGTCCCGATGATTCCGCCATCGGGTGGGGTATCACAGCTAAGTTGTCAAAAATATTCTGACAACTAAGTATTGCGCAATTTGTAACTAAAGTTGTCGCAATATTGTCAAAAATGAATTTGCTAATGGGGTTTTTCCTATAAAAGATTTTTTTTAAGTTTGTCTGTACATTCATTTAGTGATAATATTATAACTATATTGGGACAACTATATTTGTCTCAAAAACTAAAGTATTTTATTAGTAAATACGGTTAATTCTTATATATAATAATTAACCCTTTAAATATCTAATGATAACGATTTTTATTCAAACAAAATGGCATATAGATGATCGTTAGAGCTTGAGACTATAAAAGACCTTGATTATGGTCAAATCTGATTTTGATTTTTATTGTGGGTAACTGGGTCTCCTCTTAAACTTGGTCTAACCGGAATTAATTCGGACCTTGTCATATTTTGCCCCAAATGGGATGGATGGGAAAATACCAGGACGCTCGTGATGGTACGTGAGGCCAGTTTAGAAAAAGAATACCCAATTATCAGTTGGCGGGCCTGAGAATCATCAATAGACTCTGGGCCCGGGGCGAGTAAAAAGAACTGGCTCCCTATATATAAAAGTTCGAAACCGAATATCTCATGGAATTGGCAAAAGTATGTAATACGATGTTAATTGTTATAATAATAAATAATATAAAAGTATGTAGCAAAATGATCTAGTTTACTTTATTAAGTAAATCCGACACCCCTGCTAGCGTTTTGGGAAGCAAAGTTCTCGATCTAGTTTCTAACCTGATTTTTGAACCTTTTTTCGGTTTGGCTTCATTTGGCCCCTTCGATTTCAGCCCTTGTGGTTCCATTTTATTTTGGCTTCAAACATGGCACATTTTCCGCTTCTGCCATGTGTCACCTCTGTCTACAACAACATGCATCGTTCATCTTGTTTTTAATCCTCGATATTATAGTGGACTAACGGGTTGAGTTTTTTAGTTCAATAGAAGTCATACATTTTATACTTTTTCATATTTTGGACTCAATGATGCAATTTCGGTTAAACTTGTAATGAACTCCTTATAAATAAAAGCATAACTAATCCGTTAAAATGCTGACCTCAAACTTCAGGCCGCTGTCGATAATATGATTTGAGTTGTTAAACACCAAAATAAAATATTCATTTCAACGACACTTTTCATTGGAGAGATCAAAGACAGAACATCATTTCTAGTTTTTAAATATCTTTTAAAACAGTTGTATAAGACATAAGACCACTGTTCACTGGTTGACAACGGCTGTTCGATTATAATAAAACCATTGACATTCCAAATCTTTTTAATTGGTATATATATATTACTATTTTTTATATAACTATCACATAATATACATATAATATTAATCACACATATGTACGTGTATGTGTGTGTGTAACTTGTGAGTCATAATTGTCGGAAAAAACTAAACTAAAAGATGTCACCTACTTTTGTCATTGAAGTTTTATCACTAAAGAATAATGCCGACCAAATGGTGTGATGTTTAGATATTTGTGAAATATTTTTGTCTTTATTTTATTTGAGATGATTAAGAAAAGAGTGTTTGGTTTTTGTATAAACTTTGTGTCAACTTTCGTATGTTGAAAGAGTTCACCAATGCTCATATCACTAGTCAAAACTTGAGGTAAACTTAGTCGAGTATGTAGTTTATTTAATTTCGGTGATGTGATTGCACGAAAGCGGCAAGACATAATTTGGCAGTAAGCCGTGTTGGGGATTTATAAAGGCTTTGTTTGTTCAGATAAGAGCGTTTGAGTGCACGGTCATGTCTGACCGAATCAGACATAAGGCATCTAAGCGAATCAAACTTGGGAACAAGCTAGTCTGAACGAGCTGGCGACTAGTTTTGCGACAAGAATTAAGCTACCAAAAAAGCAAGTTGGCGACCAGAAACAAAATAAAACGAACCAAAAACCCAAAAAAAAAAGAATAAAAAAACCGTCCTCGTATGGGCCCGGGTTTTCGGAACTGCATTCGTGTCCGCAGGTCGCACGGGCGTCGCATTGTTGCAATGAATTTGAACCAGAATGCACCCCCTACGTACGCACGGGTAGGTGCTAGAGTAAAACATAACACAAGAAGTTAACATGTTATGAATGCCTGCATATATAAACTAACAATGTTTTTGTTTCCACTCTAATGTGAGACAAAATGAATGAAACAAATTTTTTTGAAATCTCATTCAGATGTCAAACCACACATAATTTTATAACCATTCAGACATTTTAACTATTCAGCATTTAACCATTTAACACTGCCAAACAGTCCCTTAGTGTTATAAAAAGGTAACTAATTGGGTTCACTCAAAACCTAATGTGAAATTACGATATACATAGATAGAAGTTGTGAGAGGCGAATTGCATACTTGATCTGGACGATTTTAATTAATTTCCAAATGTTTAGACTAGTTAGTAGTTTAAGGGGGCTAAGACCACTATATGCAGATCAAGGGGTAGCACTTATAGTGGTAGGGTTCAAAAGGTGGAAACCCTAATTTTCTTATATATACTAATAAATAAATAAATTATATATTATAAAAAATGGTTATATGTGCATAGTAAATCATACTTTTTTTAAGTTTTTTTACTAGAATTGTGAAAAATGTTTACGCGCATAATAAACAATAATGTTAATCTTTTTAAAGATTTTATATGTTATAATGTAAATTGAGTTAGATTTTTCTAAAAAAAATTCTTTTTTTATTTCTTTCTGAATGATTGTATCAAATTATAAAAAGTATATATATATATATATATATATATATGCATAATGAATCTAAATAATATAAGTTTTTTTTAGATTTTAATTACAATCATGCAAACTGAATTAGATTAATATAATGGGATTTTCTAATATGTGCCCTAAGGGCACAAATAACAAACTTTTAATATGGTAAGTATTCTTATTAATTACATTAGTATTGTGCCCTAAGGGCACAAATAACAAACTTTTAATATGGTAAGTATTCTTATAAATTACATTAATATTCTACTACTTACCATATTTACCAACAAAAACTAAATATAAAAACATGATTTTGGTTGGTAAATATGGTAAATAGTAGAATATATATTTAATTAGTAAGAATACTTACCATAATAAATACATGTTACATGTGCCCTTAGGGCACATATTAGAAAACCCCTATTATAATTATATATTTTCTTTTTTTTTGTTTTCTTTCTTTCTAAATGATTAAAATTATAATTAAAATTAAATTTTTATATACTAAATCCTTATACAAACATTAAAGGAGTTATTATATAATATGGTTTAAAAAACATTATTACTTTTCATTTTGAATGCAAACTGTTTAAAAACACATCAATCAAACTTTAAAAACAAATCAAATAAAGTCAAAAAATCATATTATCATATTTTTTATATATTGTCACGTTTCCAGCTCGTGTAAAACACGGGTAACTAACCCAGTCGAGGAAGCACAATTGTGCCTCCCACGAGCATGAGCATGCCTCTCTCGAATTCAGCCTTGTAAATAGAGCCTCTTGCCTTTTCATTTAAGATGTCTCAACCCTTCTCCACAGTTCATTTCTAGTGAGGAAACTCTCCTCATTCTATCAGCATGAGCCTTTGAGCTTTGAGATTTCCCCCCTACTAGCATAACCTCGCAAGTGAGTATTTAAGAAATGATCTTGGAAATATTGGAAAGATAGAAGTTTTTCACATGACCACACTAGCTAGTAGGATGATTTTAAATGGCTAAACTTCTTGTGTTGCTTAGGTAATGATGAATCTTGACATAAACTAATGTATATTTTAGTTATTGGTATGCATGTTCTTTTACTCATTCATGCAAGGATCTTCTTCGTTGATGGGAGCACTTGTTATTTTATTAGTTTTTGGTCTAGTTTGTTATTGATAGATGAAGCAGAAACCCATTGTCATCAAACTGCATTTAGGATTTATACGTCTTTATACCGACTCTTGGTGTTAAGCCATATATTGTTTTTCCATAAGGAGGATTGTACGTCTTTATGTGAGATCCCGTCAAAAGACCAAGTGCGGTAAAAACCCATGTTAAAAACATTACGGTCTATATACATGTTTTTATTATACTTCCGCTAACAATTCAATTGCCTTTATTTAAGTCAATAGTACCCCTAGTTCAAGTCACCCAATCTCAGTAGATACCCTAGATGGATCACGACATGTGCGTGATTGAGTTACAAATTATTTTATGAGAAACCCAATGGCCACTATGCTTGGCTACCTTAGTCGGTGCCTCGTCACATGGTCGTTGTGGACTTATTAAAAAACTCTATAAAAAAGAAATTTTTCTTGATGTCTTTATTCCCAAATCTATCTAGGTAGTTTAATTTCTTGAGTTCACTACGGTTATCAAGTTATTCTAGAGTAGGAGAGTTGGTGTAACCCTAACGGGAGATTCGTCCACATTATTTCAAAAGACACAACGTTGATGTTTTGTTTTCTTTACTTTATTCCTAATCGTTGTATTCTTCGAACTTGCGTTCGCTATGATTATCAAGCTAGTCACGAAGATGAAGATAGATAGAAATAACCCTGACGAGAGCTTTAATTTGACTAGATTATTTCTAAAAGATACAAATTGTTTTCCACACAAACTAACTACTTAATTAACATTTCATGCCATTTACTTTTCTGCATTTTTACTAGTATAATCATATATTTAATTCACTCACTTATAAATTAACTAAACGATAGAAAAAAATGACTATTGGTTTCCTTCTTGTGTCTGTTGATCGATAGTTTGGTCTTACCTAAACTATAGTATGTTGCGATAGATGCACTTGTCTATTGTGTGTGTTTTAATTAGAATAATTTTTTTAATTATACATTTCAAACTTGATCATGTGTTAAAATATATAATGCTAAAGGTCAGCCACTAAAACTATAGTATGTAACAACACCACTAATTTTGGTCAGAAAATAAATATTAGTAGTAAAATAGTCTTGTGAAGAAAAACTAAGGTCAGTACTCAGTAGCAACTTAGGTCTTTGGTAGTAATTAATTAATGCATCAGTAACAATTTGGCTTTGGTTGTACTATTGACTGTTATAGCAACTATGTTACTACTTATAGCTTGTTGGCCGGTAGTATATATGTTACTAATGATGCTACTACTAATGTAACTTCTAGTGATTGGCACTTATCACACTTACAGTTGTTAAATTGTGATGTCTCGTGTCATGAATGATTACGATGGGTAATTACTATGGTTAATTATGCCGATTCAACCCCCAACATACGAATCATGCAAATGGTTTGATTTTGGGTGTCAATTTCACAAGTCGTTACGGTTTGATTCACTACTACAAAACTGAGCTTTTGCTACCGTAATTTCGGTGGCAAAACGGTGGCAAATAGGTATTTGCCACCGATTTGTCACTGGAACTACAGTCACATTAGCCTTCGTAGCAGTTGGTCAATTGTCACCGTTTTGCCACCACATGTAATTTTGCTACTGAAATTAGTGACCGCATAGTGGTGGCAAAAATTGCCATCGATTTGCCACCGCAAATTTTGCCACCGTTTTGCAACCACAAGTTTTGCCACCGGTTTGCCACCGCAATTTTGTCACCGAATTGCCACTGTATATTTGCCTCCGATTTGCTACCGTAACTTTGCCACCAGTTTGCCACCGTCCTTTACCTGAGATAGCAACCATTTTACCACCGTTTTTTTAAATATTATTAAATGCTATTTTATTTAGCTTTTATAAATCCTGTTAGATATATATATATATATATATATATATATATATATATATATATATATATATTTAACTAAGACTTAATTAAACATAAGATCAACCAAATTTGCATTAACACAAAACGAAATCTATTATTTTAATATACTAATAATATCCATATATCCAAACATTTAGAATCTCAATTAGAAAATAAAGTCAAAATTTAACTTGTGGGAGTTGTTTAGTCAAACTTTTCAACATTGCTTCCATTTTCATCATTCGTTATAGCATATTTTCTTTGTCGATCTTTTCCTTTTCTGCCTTTTCTCTCTTTCTCGGCTTTCTCCTTTTCTTTTTCTGCCTTTTCCCTCTCTTTCTCCGCCTTTTCCATTTCTTTCTCCGCCACTAAGCCCTCAATTATTCCTTTTAGTCGTTGTATCTATAATAATAAAAAGACAAATAATTTTCAACAAGATCAATATTAAACCAAGATTATTATTACTTACCTAAGAAGTCATATTTCATACAAAACCAAATTCTTCTAATCGTTCATAACACGGGCAACTCACACACCTACTGACTATGCAATTTTCAGCTAAACTAGCACCTATTTACTACACAAGTCTCGCCTATTTACTACATAAATATCAAGCAAGTTGCTAGACAAGTCACAAGTTCACAACAAAAAAAACAACTAAACACAAGTAAAAGAGCAATGAATAATAATTGGGCTGCTAAACAAGTCACTAAATTGCCAATAGAATAGAGAATAGATGTACCTCGAGCGATTCACTCCCATATTCGTACGAAGTACTGCTACACTCTGTGGAAGGTATACCTGTCATCAAGGCTAACGGGTCACTAACATTGTTTAATCCATACAGTATTCCTTTGTTCATTCCTTCGGACGCTTGTATCCACCCGTCATAATCAAATTAAACAAATTCATCATGGCAGCAAATTCATCATAGTTTATTTTCCCATTCTACAAATATTGAGATGATGTCATTATTATGTATTAGTGATCATGTTAACTGTTAAGTTAATTTGATGGTAATTAGATAGAGAGCATACATTATCTGTGTCAACTTCTGCAATAATCTACTTTATTGTTTTCTCATCACCCATATGGTATTTCTTCAAGGCATGTTCTAGTTCTTCCACTGTTATATATCTGCATTTCGCAAAGAAAAAAAACAGTTTAATATAGAGTTATATCTAAATAAATAAGCTTTTATATAACATAAAACATATAGTTCGAGTACAAATGCAGACCCGCTCTTGTCCTTGTCAAAGTACTCAAAGGCTTTATATAAGTGATCTTCCCTTTCCATCCGATTCAAGTGCATTGTAGCAGAAATGAATTCAATATAATCTATTGTTCCATTGCCATCAACATCCGCATGAGAAAACAAAATAATTAATATTATCAATACACATATACACATATCACCTGAATACGAGTAGGTGAGACGGGTATTTATGAAATAAAAGAAGAAAAGGTGGAGAGTACCGCTTCCATTAACTGCCTGACTTCTGTCTCAGAAAGCTTGGTACCAAGTTTAGGAAGACCTGCTTTCAGTTCTTCATAAGTTATGGTACCACTGTTATCAGTGTCCATGGATTTGAACATTTCTTTCAGCCCAATAATCTCTTCTTCAGAAAGATTTTCTGCAAAACTTCATTATTCAACAGTTCTAAAACAACTATTAGCAATACTGTATCCTTTCTAGTGATAAAGCATATGTATTTTTAATTGCACATAAAAGCACAACTACAAATCTATGTCTTTGTTAATGATTCAATGTTCCACATATGACATATAGTTACTAACAAACATAGATAACATAGGGCATAGAAAAATCAATATGTGACTGTGTCTAGGCTAAAGAGAATATGCTTATAAGTGATAGCACAAACTCACCTTATGTCACGCGAGGATGAACTTGTAACTTTGAAACACCATCTAAAATAAGCAATCTCAAACTGTACTAAGAAAAATACGTCCATGGTAATCTGAAATGTTTTCAAACCAGAAGCTAAATTAAACACCCGCATCTTTAGTATAGTACAGCTAGTTCAAGACACATAAATATTTAACATTTTGTATAATACAAAGTATATTATTATAAAAAATGTAGAAATTTTATATTGCTTGTTTACCACATATAACATGAACTACCCCCTATTATTTTGATCATGACACAAAACAATGAAGTTGATAAAATCACTAGTTTGCCATAAGAAAAGAGAATAGATGTACCTTGGGCAATTCACTCCGATATCCGTACGAACCTGTTATTTTGATCATCACACAAAACGATGAAGTTGATAAAATCACTAGTTTGCCATAAGAAAAGAGAATAGATGTACCTCGGGCAATTCACTCCCATATCCGTACAAAGGCTAACGGGTCACTAACACTTTTTTAATCCATACAATTTTCCTTTATTCATTCCTCCGGATACTTGTATCATCGTGTCATAATCAAAATGTTGGTGTTCATCCCTGTTACTTCTCCACAAGATAAAATAAGTGGGTGTATATTTTTCCTTATATACACGAATAAAATTAGCTAAAACTTACCTGAGTTTGAGACGACCTATCATCAATCCACACTACATCTTGTTAAACATTCTCTTCTAGATCAAAGCCCTTTCCAAATCCTACTTTCTTTTAGTTATCAATCCCATCTACACTACAAAAAACTTATAATCACAAAAGTAGATGTTATAAAATTTCAAGTAGTGAATTCAGTAAATTAAGTTAATTCATGAAATTAACAAACGCAAATTGGGTCTTTTGTTAAAAAAGAATATCTACAACCATTCACGACATCTACAACTATTCACGATAGCAATAATGTTTTTTGATCTTTTTAATGAATCGATATAGAGTGTCAACGCACCATCATAATTCACAATGACAGCAACCATTCATAGCCATTTCCTGCTCAAGAGCAATGTAACACATGTCTCTAGATCTAGAGCTAACTTTGTTAAAAAGTGTCCCAAATTATGACACATGGTATGTTTCTGTATTTCATCTTCAAGTGTGACAATTAACTCTTTTCTTAAAACTGCAGCTTTTTCAATCCAAAACTATACTACATGTCATTCTCTTTGTTTCATGGTTGACTTATTGTAGCCGCTATATCATTGAAAATAGACTGATTATCAATGTAATATACATTGAATATGAATCGATTATCAATGTGATATACAAACACACAAAATATGAACTACATAAATCTCCAAATCAAGAAGCGATCATGCATAAAATATTATACAAACACACAAAATTTAAATTACATACAAACACACGCTAACTTTGAGTAAATAGTTGTTATCGTCAGGTTCAACACTTTATATAACATGCTCCTCTTAATCACTTATTCATCCTGAACAAGAATATAAAGACAAAACTAATAATTTTTAAACAATACACAAGCATCAATTGAAAGTTGCTAGGTCTAAATGCAATTGTTGTGGTCCTGGCATTGCATAACATTCATGTACACAAAAAGGTTCAAATGTTACAAGGTCTGAATGCAAATTAAAATTCTTTCATACCAAAATCATCAAATACTACACTAAATATTAGTTTAATTCAGCAAACAATAAAGTCTCTAGCTACTTTACCATAAGAAAGTGACCATTAGCACTGATTAGCATAACATATTTATCATTTAATATGACCTATATGAAATTTACATATCAAATCAAAAGCATCAGCCTTAATCCCCAAATTTGAACAAAAATATTCAACTCATTCCAAAACTAAACCTAACAATCAGCAAAAACTCAATCAAACAAATAACTGCACCAAAATTGTGCTATGGTATCAGTGGCCAAAAACAAATCGAAGGAACTGAACCTATGATAACAATGGCCAAAAATAAATCGAAAGAGCTGCATTCATACCTAACTTTAACAAACTATCAAAACAACAAATGAAGCAATTAGACGATTTAGGTCAATCGAGACATCATATTCAGTAAATTATCAAACTCTCAAAACTTAATTCATCGATAACTACAAAAATCAACTCTGCTTGAAGTCAATCGTATGAAATTACAGAATAACAACCGAAGAAACTGCAATTTACCTGCAGAATCGTTCGGCGAAGAGAGAAATTACAGAAAAGCGACCGAAGAAACTGCACGCGAACTCGCAGCAACACCGGAGAAGATGAACGGAGACGAACACACGGCCGGCAAACGTCGGAGAAGATGAAGTGGAGACGAAGAAGCACCAGTCGTAGTCTGGTTTGAGAAGATGAAGGGGAGATAAAGCTGTTGGAAATGATATTGAACCCTAATACTTATATTTACTTTAAAGACTTTTTATTATTTGCCACCGTTAAATCGGTGCCAATTAATTACGGAAGCAAAACGGTGGCAAATTTAGTGACTGTTTTGTCACCGTGTAGTTGATTTTGTTTTTAACTAGTCTTTACAATAGTATTTTGCTACTGATTTGTGACCAAATAAAGACAATTACGAATTTTGCAACCGGTTTGTCTTCATAACTTTTCAGTGGCAAAATTTCCTACTGTATTGCTACCGATCGACCAGTCGTTGCTAATTTTGCCACTGTTTACGTTTGGTCACAACATTGTGGTAAAATTTGCAACCGATTTTATCGGTGGCAAATTCCGGTAGCAAATACCCAGTTTTGTAGTAGTGATTTTTATGATAACTGTTGGGTTTTGAGAAACTGAAACTTAACAAATTGATATCCACATTTGATTGAAGGTTCTATGTACTAATTAAAAATACAAGAGATGATTAAATCATGAGAACGAGATCAAAAGAAGAAATTAACAATGAAGAAAAAAGAAAAGAAATATCTCGAAATCGTATACGGTAGAAGAGAAATCCGGTTAGAGTCGTTAGGGCTGCTCACGAAAGGTGGCTAGTGAAGTTCATGACTCTTTATAAATAATGACAATTACAGATACCGGTCAAACAAAAAAAACAAGACCATGATCGATCCTTTATCATTGCAAAATATTACATGTTGTTCATGATGTTTATGATGTGATACAAAATGGAGTTGGAAACAAGAGAAAACATTACATGAACTAAAAACATTCAAAATGAATAATAAAGGTAACGCACGAAACAATACATGTTTCAATTCATCTTATTAGATTAAGTATATTGCTAAAAATGCATTTTAAAATCAGACACTTATAATATAACTGCTAATTTCTTATAATCATTAAACCAAAAATCATTAGAAATGAAGAACTTTTAATGCTTCATAAACTTTTTTTTATTTAATTGAAAGTTTAAGGGGAGAAAACTTAAAAAATTATATATTAGAATTTGTTTGAATACATGAATCTACCTTACAAGACTGACTATTGGCATTTGTGTGATGTTTACAGGATTGATTTTCATTACTCATTTTTTGTTGTTGTGTAATTGGGTAATCGATTGAGATTTATACTTATTTATATTTGGAAGTATGATTTAGTCTATGAAACATGTTCGGATTGTGAGTTTGAATGGTTAAAGTGTAAAAATAGATGAATTTTGGTTTTTTATACTTCAAATAACGTTTGAAAGACACTTGTCAAAATTTTATTTTAACTTTTGTATGCCATTTGTTCGTTAAAAAAGCTAATGTGTTCTCAATGAAGTTAATAACAACGTGAATAAAAAAAAGAATAAAAAGTAGGCTACTTATAGTATCATTTTTTAACAGCAATATTTATACAAACAACGACCGCTCTATGAGAGAGGTTACATCAATTTTGCCAAACAACATCGACTCTTCTGACCCTATATATATTTAAGGGTGAGTTTACCATTATCATCTCTACCACCTTATCCACTGATAGCAAAAAAAAATGAACTCGTTCCTTGCCAACCAAATATACCAAGTAGTCACCATCCAAATTAAATTCATAGTCAATCTCGAAAATATTCACAATCCCAAATATTCCCTTTGTCACAATCGTGTCTAGTTGGTCATACTCATTGTCCTAATAGTTGAATTTGTCGATAATATTCTTGTTTCCTTTACTAAGATTACAATCTGCAAGTAGCGTAAGTCTATATATAAGTATTTTTTTAACAGCATCTAAACGTATATTTAGTTCATTTATTGTTCCCACGTATAGGGAACGTACATTCAAAAACCATAAAACATCGATCTTGAATTCGAAAAAACTTAACGTCGTTAAATTCTTTTAAACGCCGGTATGTTGGTTATCAGAGTGATAAAAATTGGGACAGTTATCAGCCAATTTGATACTTGAGACCGATAAAAAATCAAAAGATGATAGTTGGAATCGTTTAAAACTAATATACCAAAAAAAAAGTAATAATTTGTAAGTTAGTCTGTTTAACTTAATTAATTTCTCTTCTTTGTATTTTCAAAGACATATGGGTTAATATTCAAATGAAGTTGTTACTCATTTTTTGTTTAAATAAATAAATCAAGTTTTTGATTGGCGATACTTGCTAGACTTTTTGATAACAAGAATCATTCTAATTATTTATTATTACTATTATTTTGATAGTCAAACATTTTGTCGATATATTAAATTTAATATGCATGCGAAGCTCGCTTCTTATATTTTGTCCTTTTTCTTAAAGGGATAATTTTGTAAAAATTTATTCAAATTTAACAACTATTTCAATTAAATATTTAAAACTTGTTTTTATCTTTTTAAAATTACTAAAGTTTTATCAAGTGTTCCAATTCTATTTTAATTTTATTAATATTTGTTTTTTTAGAATTGTATTGGGTAAATGAAACATGTATAAATTTTAGATATTATTTAGTGATTATTTTTATTCAATTGTACTTCAACTTAATAATTTTAAAACTTTATTATTAAGTTATTGAAACTCTTTTTTATCTTTTTAAAGTTACTAAAGTTTTATTAAGTGTTCCAATTCTATTTTAATTTTACGAGTATTTAATTTTTTTTAATTGTGTTAGGTAAATGAAACATGTATAAATTTTGGATACTATTTACTGATTATTTTTATTTAATTTTACTTAAACTTAATAATTTTAAAACTTTTTTATTAAGTTACAACCTCTTTTTCTTCACTATTAGATCCCGATTCAAAATAACTAAAGAACAAAAAAGACTTTCACTTTTAATAATTATAATTCATACATACGTCATTTGCCTAACTTAATTTTAAAAAATTCAAACATTCATAAAAATATTATATAGGATTGGAACACTTAATAAACTTTAGTGACTTTAAAGAGAAAAAAAAAGTTAACATAATTAATAAGAGTGATTAACTCAGTTACATTTCGATTACATTTTTGCTTTGAAAAACTCAGTATTTTTATATTTTTAGGGCATGCTTGTACGTTCCCCCTTTTAGGAAAAAAGGTATGTTTGGAGTGGGTGTTAATTGTGTTTTTAGGGTTATATTCTTTTTTGAGTTTATCAAAATCTGAACCTCATTAGAGTTTTAATTTTTTCTTTTTTTTAACAGCGAAAGAAGGACTATAATAATCACTCTAGCAAGGGCTAGTCTCATGTACAAGAAACAGCTAAGGGAAAGCTCAATGAGAGACACAACAATCAAAGAAAGAAAACAATCAAAGAAAGTTAAAAGCACACCATTTTTTCCAATCTAGATTATGACATTTTGATCTATTCTTCACCCATAGATACGAGATTGATTTAATGCATCCGATTGTAGCCGAAACCGATGGATGAGATCCTTTGAAGACCGTTTCGTTTCTCTGCATCCAGACGCACCATATCGTCGTGTAAACAATTGCTTGAATCATCTTCTTTTTTACTTTATCTTTTGTAGCTTGTTCTTGTATGTTCAATAAGTCATCAAAGGAGAAAGCATATATAGGCGAGATTTTCAGCCATGTACAAATTACGGACCATAAGATATTTATAAAGCGGCATGATGTAAAAATGTGATCGCTTGACTCCGCTTGGTCTCCACAACACGGGCATATAACGTTTGGAATAGGGACTCCTCTAATGGAAAGGGCATCACGGGTGGGAATTCTATCTAAGTTGGCTCTCCAAATTAAGGTATTTACCTTTGATGGCACCCAGTTATTCCATTGGATCTTTTTATCCGGAGGCTGAGGGTCTTGGTTATCTAGTTTGCCCCTAATATATTGGAAAATGCCTTCCCCATCAATGATATCACCCCATTTCCAAATATCTTTTCTTCCAACATGTCAATTCTTTAAATTTATAAGTATCATGCAATCTTCCAATTCACTTCTAACCGGTGGCCCCTAACACTTACCTGGGTAAAGCCTTTAATTGGCTGAATAAAAAAATAATAACAGTAAAATATGTAATTGGTGACTAGCTCAATATTGACTAACCAGAAAAAAAATGTGTTTTTAGGAGAAAGTTTTTTTTAAACACATTAATTAAATGGTTTAAATGAGTTTTGCTTAAACTAATTCCAACATTATTGGAGTTAGCTAGTCAAATGCTAATTACTGAAACATAAAGCTAAAGGTAAATAACAACAGTCCTTTATGTTATATGGCTCATTCATGTTCAATCATTTTGTAAATGTATCTAAAAGAAGCGGTTTTTAAATTGACATTATGTAACAGCTTAGTCTTTTACATTAACTAACGCTAACTTTTTTATGCAAAGTAAAGGATAGACTGGTCTTGTTACCAATTTGCCCTTGACTTTACAGATATAGTTAACGATAGTTAGTACGTGCAAATGACTAAATTGTTAAAAAATGACCATATAGGACAATTCTTGTGGATACACTTGTTAAATGAGTGAATGTGAAGTATTATATAACATAAATGACCATTATTGTAATTTCCCTAAAGCACGGTAAATTACAAGGACAAGCAAGAAAAACAATAATAACAAACAAAAAGACACAATGAGTTGGGAATGTAGATTCTAAAATCAGAGTCTAACATGACGGTTCCAACTTCGTCGGAAAAAGTTTGTTTAACCGAAACCTTAATACCTAATCGTTGAGATTTTTGTCGGCCCCAAACAGGGGAGACAACGTTCCCCATCGGTCTTAACCTCCCTGTCCACAACTTGATGACCACGCCGTGTGCCTTTATAAGTGGTAAATGATATTTACCCCCACTTCTTTAACTTATGTATTCATGTTAAAGGAGTGATTCAAGAATGTTCATCTAAATATATTGAATTTTATAAACCTTTATAAAAAAAAGTTTATACAAACATACATCTATATATATAACATCATGTAAAAAATGAGTTCATTTGTACCATGTTTATCAATTTTTTCTGATTGTGTTAATTGTTCTCAATAACTTTCCCACACAAATATTGTGGTCGTGATTCTAATGTGACATGTTTGTTTGTGGTTTATGTTTATGTTAAATCCGATAATGATATATAGTAAGTGAAAGATCGTAATCAAATACTTACTGTTATTGTGAAAGGGCGAAGTTTTAAACTCCGTAAGCCCCAGAAAGGTTTAACTGACCCTGTATATTCATGTAAGTAAACAAGCACACCAAATGAATCATCAATGTATGATTATTCATTTGTATTGCAAAATGATTGAATGTGCCTATAGGCATTGGCAAGTTTGTGGTCAACTTTTTGATGATGTTCATATAAGATTCCATCAAGTGTAATGCTGTCGTCATAAATACATTTAAAAATCATGGCAATATTGTTAAATGTGTCTCTAAATAATAGTAATATCAGTAACATGTCCCATTTATCTTAACCATTATTGTATTAGTTTTTAAGTCTTGATTTAATCCTTTATTTAGTTCTAATGGGGTGTTGGGTAGGAGGATTTAAATATTAATCTGATGCATATTTAGGCAGTTGTTGGTCTCCTATAATGCCAAACCATATAAAGTCACTTGTTCATCATCAATTCTCTCATCATTCTCTGATCCAAGCTTTTGATCAATCCGCTCAAAAACATGGTTATATACTTTTGGTAGCACGTCGTTGTTTGGTCGAAACTTGTGGTGCAAGCAATCAAAGAAGCCGAATATGAAGCATAGGAAAGGTTTATGGTCTCCTGATGAGGACCAAAAGCTAAGAGATTATGTGATGAACTATGGCCATGGTTGTTGGAGTGCTGTCCCTATGAATGCAGGTAATTAACTTGTACTTTCATTGTGCTCTTTCTTCAACCGCAAGTAACATTATATGTTTCATCTTTCGATTTGTATGAGCAATGGTTATAAGCTTGTATGATTGTCGATCATGTATATATAGGTTTGCAAAGGAACGGAAAAAGTTGCAGATTAAGATGGATTAATTATCTTAGACCTGGATTAAAGAAAGGGGCATTCTCTATGCAAGAAGAGGAAATTATACTAAGCCTTCATGGACTTTTAGGCAACAAGTACGTATCAACCATTTTTTTAACTCAACACATTTAATGGCAAAAGGTGTTTATTTTCTTAACATTTATTCTACCAGATGGTCTTTAATATCACAACATTTACCTGGGCGGACTGATAATGAGATAAAAAATCACTGGCATTCTTATCTGAAAAAGAAAGTTGCGAAATCAGAAAATCTTGATAGTGAGATTAAATCTGAATGCACAAACTCAAACACGGGACATACAGGATCATCATCATCACCACTATCAGTATCAACATCAACATCAAACATGAACTCGATTGCAGGAAACCACCCAAGTTCAGATTCGCCGGACAATGCAAAAGTCAACAACATATTACCCAAGATTTTATTTGCTGATTGGCTTGGGCTAGAAGAATTCAATGGGCATGAGAGTTTAGTATACAAGGATGGGATTAATAGTGAGTCAACTTACCAAGAAGCCCTTGTGGATGGTTTGGTTTCAAATGATCAAGGCTCAACTGATAGCAGTGAGACAGTCAATTGTGCAAGCAACTATTCATATGAAGATATGTTTCACACCCAAATGAAAAATGATCAAATTTTCAACTATAATGGTGGAGATTTTAACTTTGAAGACTTCTTGTATATGTAAGGATCAAGGATTGAAGAGAGTAGTTAACAAGAAATTCAGTAAACTTTATTATATTAATATATTATATTATATATTAACTTTAAAAAGGTCTTGTATATGTTTATGCATGTGATTGTGATGTACATAAAACAATTTCATGTAGTTTTACACTAGTTTCTGAATAAAAAGTTGCAACTTTTTGTTTTCTTTATTTCCAATCTTTATTGTATTGACTTTTTCGAAAAGCTGTATGACCTCTTAGATCTTAATTAAATATACATTTTCTTTTTTCTTTGTTCCCATGTTTTGAATTTGTAAACATATGATAATTTTATGGTCAGATACAATGAACTCTCAAGAGAAAAAAAAAAAAAAGTTAAATACTTCTTATCCTTTTAAGTCATTGTATTTTGTAGCATGTAAAACCTAGATTTTTCTATATAAAGCATTTACCATTACTATGTCTTTTGGGGAACAACTCAGTGTATATATACTACAAGATGAAGACATTTGTCTAACACACGCCCTGAATTGTATGTAATATTCGCCATTTTATATTAAGGAGTAATAACAATGAGTTAGTATTAGATAACTTCATTTTCTTAATTATATTTACATGTATATATTTGTTTAGTTATAGTACTTCTTATATTCCCTTATTGTAATTAACAAAGGTGGTAAAACTGTTACAAAATTTGGTCGTTCTTTCAAGCTTCTTTGCAACCAACTTACTGCCATCGGCCACACCGTCGATCCGATGGAACAAAACCACTTGTTTCTTGGTTTGGGTCCTTCGTTTGAAACGTTTTCCACTTCGGTTCGTTCAAATTGCCTTTAGTTGTCGCTCCAAGATTTACTCGCCAAGGCCGAAAGCCACGAATTGTTCATCAAGGCCCTCCATGGTTCAAACACTACCCACCCAATTGTTTCACTGCTCAATACCAGTTCCACAGTCACACCCCTACTTGGAATGTTGATTCGTGTGCATCGGATCATATGACCGCATCCCCGGAAGCCGTATCGAACAGTGCTCCTCCCAAAGGTAATGTATACGTAACTTTTGGTAATAGGAAAACACTACCGGTCTCGCATACCAGTAACACTAAACTTTTTGGGTCCCTTAATTTATCTAATGTACGTGTTGGCTGTTCCTAATATTACCAAAAACTTGCTTTTGGTAAGTAAGCTTACCGAAGATAATCATGTTGATGTGTTGTTCTCATACCCCCATTTTTATGTTCTAGAATGCCAAACCAAACATGTCCTAGCCCGGGGGTGCCATGAAGACGGATTGTATGTCCTACACTTCAATCATGAAGCGTTATTTGCATCAACATCTTGTCGCTAAGGCATCTTATGAAGTTTGGCATTCAAGATTGGGGCATGTTTCTTTTGATATTATAACTCTTTTGCAAAACATGGACATTTATCTTTATCATCTATTTTGCCTACATCCGGACTTTGCTCCGCTTGCCAATTAGCTAAAGTTAAACGTGGTACCGTTCCTTGAGAATCCTAAACGTGCCAACCAACCATGAGATTTAATTCACTGTGATTTATGGGGTCCTGCACCGATCACATCAGTCGACAATTATAGTTATTAGCATCTCGACTTTGAGTTAGTAGTCATTTTGACCTCTTCGTTTGGATATGAAACTTTTCTTTATCAGCGCGTATGACGAGGTCACATACGCGAGACCCGTGATGTTTTGCAAAACACGCAAGTTATATTAGACATTTTACTACATTTTAACCTCTTTTTAGTGTAAATATGTTAGATTTTGGTTTCCATTTAGCTTTACCTTATTTTGGTAAGTAACTTTGACAAAAAGAATGAAAATCAAAGCTAAAACGAAGAAAATATGCAAAAATCTTCCTAATACATTCTTAGAGGTATTCTTAAAGGTCCTCTAAGAATGTACCTATGCAATCTTAGAGGTCCTCTAATATTATACCTGACGCAAAAACCCTAATTTCCAGCTATTTAAACAACCTTTTGGGATTTCTAAGGCATTCTCTCATAACTTTCACACAAAAAACGGCTGAATGCAAGGGTTTTGAGGTTTGGGAGCATATTTGAGCTTTGATTCAAGGATTTGGAAGCTAAACTTAGAGATTTGAAGCTTGATCTTGGAGTTTAGAAGATAGATCTTGAAGACTGAAGCTTAGATTGAAGATTTTTCTACTGTTTGGTGCAGATCAAGGAAGAATTTGATGATCTAGATATGAATTGATCAAGATCAAGCATGGATTTGAAGATTGGTGAAGTTTTGTTGGTTGGTTGTATCTAAACTCCTCTTCTTTTATTCATTGCTTCCATTTTAGACATTATCAGGTTAGATCTAGTGATTTTTATGCTAATTTGATGATTGTGATGATGATTATTGCAAAAAGGATGATAGATGATAATTTGATGACTTTTGGTTGATTTTATTTTGTTGGATGGATGTTCTAAGTGAGAAAATTGATTTGTTCATTATTATCTATACAATATGTGTATTGGTTGTATGATCATTACAATCATCAAATCAAGCATAATAATCACTAGATCTAACATGATAATGTCTAAAATGGAAGAAATGAATAAAAGAATAGAAGTTTAGATACAACAACCAACAAAACTTCACCAATCATCAAATCCATGCTTCATCTTCATCAATTCATCTCTTGATCATCAAATACTTCATTGATTTGCACCAAACACCAGAATAATCTTCAATCTTCAATATCAATCTTCTAAACTCCATGATCAAGCTTCAAATCTCTAAGTTTATCTTCTGAATCCTTGAACCAAAGCTCAAATATGCTCCCACACCTCAAAACCCTTGCATTCAGTCGTTTTTGTGTGAAAGTTATGAGAGAATGACCTACCAAAAAACTTGTTTAAATAGCTGAAAATTAGGGATTTACGCCAGGTACAATATTAGAGGTAGGTACATTCTTAGTCCTCTAAGAATGTATCAGGAAGAGTATTTTATATTTTCTTCGTATTATCTTTGGTTTTCATTCCTTTCGTCAAAGTTACTTACTAAAATAGGTTTACAATGTAGTAAAATGTTTAATATAACTTACGTGTTTTGTAACACATCCACCCGGTCCGACAGTCCAATCATATACGACTTCACACTATAACATGAGAGACATGTAACTTTTTTTATCCACACACGATAAAGTTAAATAGTGAGATCCAACCGCTACATCGTACAACCCGGTCTAGTTATATACTAATTATGTATACTTCTACTCAAATAAGTATAACCTGAATACTATTAAAAAAAATTAAAACAAAAATATTAAGTGGATGGAGGATACTTTGAAAACAAAGGATCAATTGCTAATAAACTTGAAAAATTGCATATTTTTCCAAAATACAATTTTTTAATGCGTAATGTGCACTGCTCTTAAAACATGATTTTCGTAATTATATATAATTTTCCAAGTTTAGAGAAGGTAATATGTAATTTCCCTTTTAAAAAATTTGGAAAAGAGCACATCCAAAGCGAGGCTATACCCATCAAATTTTGGAGCTTCAAAAGCTTTGTGATTCTTCTCAAAGTACAAACATTGATGACATAGAGCAAGACGCGTTGTTAATATTATCGCTTTTTATTATGTTTTTATGATGTTTGTTTCCTATGTTAATTTGTTACTTAATTTGATGGGTATAGCCTCGCTTTGTGACTTAATTTTGGAACTTCAAAAGCTTTGTGATTCTCAAAGTACAGACAGACAGAAAGACACACACACACACACACACACACACACACACACACACAGAGGAATGCTGTGGTGGATGTCTAGCTGCAATCTTTGGTTTTGTCTGGCCTCGACTAGAAAGTCTCAAATCACTACGAAGGATAAAGTAGGTAATGCAATTCGCACTCGAATTGGCAAAGTTGTGGGTATCACACCCTGGATAAAAGAAAGTTCGGAAGGTTCATCATTTCGATCCACCGGTCGAGCGTAATTGTCTTCTATTTAATATTCCAAACTATCTCACCGGCCTTTCATCCCTACCCTATCGTAGGAAATTGCGAAAAGGAGTCTAATACACACACACACACACATAACTAGTCCCTGGACTATATATAACATAACATGTAGGGTTATAACATTTAACAATATAATCAATACACCCTCTTAATGACAAATGTCTTTAAGCTTCCTTGTCTTGATTCGGCACCATATAATCAACTTCTGAAACGTCTGTTTCTTCATCTGATTCGTCTAAGGTAATGATCAGTTTGTCACCTTCATCATGCTATATTCGAACATTTTCAATCTTTGAAGTTCTGGCATCTTTAAAGCATTCCTTTTTGGCATGTTCTATAACATTATATGTTGCTACTATAATCCATGGCTTGATCTCCTGATCTTGCTTTGGGCAGTCAAAGTTCACCTTCATTACATAATTTATTTAGAGCCTTACCATGTTGAGGTGATGTTGTTGTATCCCTAGATACTTCAATTACCATAATGAAATTAGCAAATATGTTGGTGTTAAAATTCAGTGTGGTTCCATGCCATATGATTTCATTATTATCTCAAAATTTAGAGTTTTCTTTGTCAAATCCTAATGCATATCTATTATTTGAAGCAATTAAGCATAACTATCCTCAAACCTTTAAGCATATCTCATAGCCATAACAACCTTATCACATTGTTCCCTGACTAAAATCTTTCTTGCATTATAAAACTACTCTACTTGATTATTGAGTGCTTTAGAGTAGAACTATTTACCCATTCCTTTAGGTTACTAGGATCACTTCTTTCTACACTAAATTCATATCTTTATAGAAACCTTTACTTTCTTCATCTCCTATGTGATCACAATGACTTCCAACATATTCATATATGACCCATTTGGTAATATCTATTGCAACATTGCTTCCCATTGTTAATTTACGAATA
This sequence comes from Tagetes erecta, assembly GCA_030867185.1. Taxonomy (NCBI): domain Eukaryota; kingdom Viridiplantae; phylum Streptophyta; class Magnoliopsida; order Asterales; family Asteraceae; genus Tagetes; species Tagetes erecta. Next base: position 7,450,566 of record CM061487.1, read on the forward strand.
AACTTCATGCCTTTATTATGAGAACAATGTCCCCTTATATAATACATAGCTAATCAACTATAAATAAGAAAACAAATAAACATTATATTAATTCTAGTATAAGCCACTAATATTCCCCCTCAGCTGGATCGTGGATATGATGACACGTTCAAGCTGGATCTGAATGCCTCGAATAAGTATCTTTGAAAGCCTTTGGTGAACACGTCTGCATATTGAGCGGATGATGGGATGTGCAAAACTCGAATGTGGCCGATTTGAACTTTCTCACGAATAAAGTGAATGTCGAGTTCCACATGTTTGGTTCTCTGATGTTGTACCGGGTTGCCAGATAGGTAAACAGCAGACACATCACAATATACGACTGTAGCTTTCAGAACTGGAACTCGTAGTTCAAAAAGGAGGTTTCGGATCCATGTGGCTTCAGCCACCGCATTAGCTACACCCCGATATTCTGCTTCTACACTAGAACGCGAAATGGTCGATTGGCGTTTGGACGACCAAGAGATAAGATTATCCCCAAGAAAAATACAATATCCCGAAGTTGATCGTCGTGTGTCCGGGCATCCTGCCCAATCCGCGTCAGAGTAAGCCACCAAGGATTGGTGGGACGATGCTGAGATTCGAAGCCCTAGATCAAGTGTACCATGGACGTATCGTAAAACCTGTTTCATAAATGCAAAGTGAGTCACACGGGGCGTGCATGAAAAGACATAGCTATTGCACCGCGTATGAGATGTCTGGTCCAGTAATGGTCAGGTATTGGAGGGCGCCAACCAGACTGTGGTATAGAGTTCCGTCAGGAAGCAATTCCCCCTCAATGTCACTTAGTTTCGCAACTGTGTCGACTGGAGTTAGACATGGTTTGCACGACGTCATGTGTGCACGATAGAGAATGTCCCTAGCATATTGTGATTGAGCAAGGAACAAAGAGTTGTGATCCATAGTGACTGTGATGCCGAGGAAGTGATGAAGAGACCGAAGATCAGTCATTGCAAATTGACCTGATAGTTTGTTGGTGACGTTCATGAGTAGATCCGGACGATTAGCTGTGAGAACAATGTCGTCAACGTATAAAAGAAGATAGTGTTGCCTGCGCGAGCCGATTGCCACTGGATTTCGTCTTCAAGCATGGACCTAGCATCGTCCCAAGTTGGTTTACTTTGATTAATAATCGCCCCGATGGTGTCATATTCCACTGGTAACCCTCGCACCATCTAAATAACTAACCAGCTGTCCGTAACCGGTTGATCAACATCTTTTAATTGCCCTGCTAGATCCTTGAGTGTCTAGCAATATTCATCGAAAGAAGAGCAAGCTGAGAGCGTCATATTGCTGAACTTGTTTTCAAGAGTTGCTGCGCGTGCATGTTTGTTGTTCAGGAAGATTTGTTGTAACTTGACGCATGCCTCTCTAGCCGTGAGATCACCGTCTGCTATAACCCGTGCAAATAGGTCATCGGAGATTGTGTTGTAGATCCATTGAAGAATCAACGAATCAAGGGTGTGCCATGCACTGTATGTTGGATCGGTTTCCTCCGGGGTTTTGTACCGTCTATGTGGTGTAGGACTTGGTATGCACGAACTCGGATAGTAAACAATTTTACCCCATTCGAGTAGGAAACCTTTTTGCCATCTAGAGTTCTAATCTTGTTGTTGATGTTCGTAATGGAGTAGGCAGGGTGCATGTGTTGTTTTATCTGTGTTGTTGGTGGTGCCACCGGAAGGTGCAGTAAGATCCACCATGATGGCGGCTGAATTAGGGTTATGGCTGAAAATAAGAAAACTTTAGGCTCTGATTACTATGTTAATTTACGAATAAACTTCATGCCTTTATTATGAAACCAATGTCCCCTTATATAATACATAGCTAATCAACTATAAATAAGGAAACATATAAACATTTTATTAATTCAAATATAAGCCACTAATACCCATGTATTCTAATTTGCCTAACATAGACCTTTTATTAAGACTTATGTTGCTAGTTTTATGTTAGTTTGATTGTGTGCCTGAGAAAATTTGTTTGATCGAACACCTTAGCCTTAATACCTTGATTTCATATCCCTGTGCATACAACTGTTTCTGACTTAAGACATTTATGCTTACACGTAAGGTAAATGTTCTACGCTTCGGACTATTATTTTCTAACTAGGTTAGTACTCGTGGGTACCCACGGGGTTAAACGGTAAAACATATCAATTATATACCTGGTTGTGGTTCATTAAAAGGGAGGATTTATACAGAATGAATTTCATTCACTACAAATTAAAATCACAGAGTCGAGTAAAACAAAATTACTCAATAGCATCATACTCATGTTTAATCTCGGTCATTAGAACTAAACAAAAAAGTTAATCTATTAAACGAATTCTTTTCCACAAAACCAACACAGTACCCCATAGGCGTATATTACGACGAATAAACAAACAAAAATGATATTACGTTGAACAAACACCAAGTATGGACTTTCCTCATCAGTCTTATTACAAATTGGTACAATTATCACATTGAATTTACGAAAGTAATATTTATATGAAAATAATCACAACTATGGTACTACTCAAAATGCAGATTAGGGTAAAGAATATAACACAATCACAACTATGGTACTACTTAAAATGTTTTTCCTTCCAATTTCTCTTGACAATAATAAAAACAAACTTTGATATAATCACTAATGTATCAAGCCCTGTAGATTTCAATAATTTTTAATCATACCTGATAGCCATAACATAATTCGTATTGTTGCTTCTGTTCTTCCTTCTTCCGGTTAGCTGAAATGTACTTCGTAATAGAGATTGATGAAGTCATAAATTCCCAAACTTGAGCTGCAAATTATCACATATAAAAGATATATCAATTATATAGTTGGTCATTGTTCATTGAAGGGGATGATTTATACAGACTGAATTTCATTCACTACAAAGTAAATCATGCAGAATCAAGTAAAACAAAATTTATCAATATATAGCATACACATAATCAATCTCGTTCATTAGAAGTAAAAGAAAAAATTAATCTATTAAAGGAAATCTTAATCACAAAACTAACACAATAACCATAGACATATATTAAGACGAATCAACAAACATGAATGCTATTAAAGCAATGGTCCTCTCATTGTGTAATTTATTCAAGGCTTCAATGATTTTAGGATTTGATGTTATAGCACTAACATAATAAAAAAACAGATTTTGAAAGCAACCACTAAAATACCTCTGATGTCAAGCACCTCTCTGCCCAAAGTTTTTAGTTTGCAATTATTCAGAAAAAATGATAATACAGTTGATGAAAAACTCATTCACATACCCGAGGAAAAAAGATTGAAAGGATTAGCATTTGCTCTAGTTGGATGAGTTGTTACTGGTTGTGTGGGCTGAACCGGGTTGCAACTTTGTTTTCACATAACATAATTACTTAAATCCATAATCAATATCCTTATACAAATCATATCACTAAACTACAAAGAATTTCGTAAAGCCTAAATTTGGTACCTTGGGGACAATTGCATTTGTTAAAGCTTTAGCAAGGGACTTCTTGTCCTGCAATGTAGTTAAATAATCAACCAAACGTTGCAACTCAAAAATGTGGAAAAAAGGTTCATGAAATGCCAAATATGTTTAAGAGTGAATTTTACCTTGGATTACATAATTACAACAAAACTTCAGAAACTATATTTTCATCCATTGTTGTGCCATTTTCTAGCATTGAAACTACTACTACAATAAACACATGGCATAACATACCAAAATCAAACATAACATGCATAATCTCCAAATCCATAATCTGGAATCAACATAAAAAAATGATAACATCTACCAGTTTTAGATATAGCTTGCTCTTAAGGATTAAAACCATCTCGAATATGATGCAAGCTTTTCATGTTGAAGAACCTTGACCCTATTTACATCATGTGGTATATACACTCCCAAATTTCAAGAAAAAACAGTGAGGATAACAAAGTTACCTGTATGGGCATTGCTCTTATTAAATCAATCCAACAATGAGTTTAGAAGACTTGAAACCTACACCGCACAAGAGCATAGGTTAACACCCGTGTGTTCACGCGTATTGAATGGTAAAATAAAATTTATATAATTTTATATTCAAAATAATTAAAATAAAACAAAGACAGTAAAAGCATCTCCAAACAACATCAATAAACAACATAAACCTTGAAAATAAGTTGCCACACAAGATACACAATCTTTGAAAGCACAAAACAAACTACTAAAGCAACTTCCCAGCCAACACATACAATCTGAGGTTTTTTCACAACCGAGCCTAAAAGGACCATAGATTATAATCTCTAAATACCACCATTTATTAATGCATATATATTAAATTTAATCATATTGTTCAAAGTGAAATAGGGACAAACTTGCAGAAAGAAATAGTTCTATATTTAACGCAAATGAGCCTTAAATCCAAAATTAAAAGTAGAATATCTTTTGCTTCAAATGAAACTCATAAGAAATTTTGATCAAGTTTAAACCCAAAAGCATGAAATTTAATATCTAACTGGATTTTCCACTGAATTAATTAATCAATTATCTGAAACTAACTTAGGTACCATAGGTGTGCATAACTAATAACTTTTAGCTTAAGTAAAAGTTTAGGATACACAACGTCAAAGTAACCCGCTATATGCATCATCATAAACTCAAAACAATTGTCATTTAACAAACACATGTTTGTTAGAAGCCAGCCATATAGAACACAAAGAACTTATAACTAATGGAATTACATTTGGGAATTGTTCACCAATCCCCAATTATGTGATAATAGGAACGACTATAAAAAATGTTAACCCCCAATCCCAATTATGTACTAAACATGCCTAAACATACAAACTGAAAAAGAAGAAAAGAATCAATAGACTAATATCAAAATTACAAACCTGAAATCATCAAAGGAATCAAATCAATTTTGATTTTGCATAGTTTCCTAGGAATTATAAGCTGCATAAACATGTCTAAACAGAGTAAATAAGAATCAATGTATGTATGTATGGATGTTACTGAACTATATATAAAAGATTTTACCCATTAGTTTCACACAGAAGCTAATAATAACATTTGAATTTATAAAACACCTTAATATAAGTCGGGAATCTTCACACAAAACTTATAAAATGGCCATTGGCATCTATACTCAATATTTTACCTCAATATAAGTCGTAAATCATTGTTAGCATTTCATCAAACACCTTATGTGCATCATAAAAACGACACACATAATTCAACAATCAAAGGAGTTATTAACTAAAACTGAAAAAGCACATATGAAACAACAATCGCTGATGTTTGTTTGGGTACTACCTGATCTATAGTTACTGTGAATGTGATTACCAACTTTATATGAAACAACAATCAATGATTATGAATGAAAAAAACCCTAAAACTGTTAGTTAGCTAAAACAACGACAAATTTAGAACAATCAATCGACTTAACAAAGACCCTGAAAAATCGAAATAAAAACAAACAGATAAGGGCTATGTGATTACGAATCAAACATGTGAATGTGATTACGAGCTTTATATGAAACCACAGTCGCAAAGAAGCAAACCCTAAATGATAATGAACGAATGTTGAAACGACAGTAAATGATAATGAACGAAGGTTGATGATGAACCTGTAACGATATACCTGTAAATGCAATCGAAGAATCGGAGAAGATGAGAATAGGGCGTGGAGATATGGCGGCCGGTGTCGTCGATTTAGGGTTTGGTTCTTTGCCACTGTATGTTGTAATAGAAAGAAATAACCTAATTGTATTGTAGATGACTATATATTGGATCCACTTGTGAAGCATATATGGGTCGGGTTATCCATGGGTAATATTCAAATCCGTTTAAATGCTGAGGGTGAATATGGTTGCGTCAAGTGGCGTGCTGTGATGCTTTGGCTTAGCCAATTATTAGAACAGGGGATTGTTTAAATGTATGTACATTACCCCTATCCCATTAATTCATAACCATTCCTTATTAACTATGACATGGTTTGGCCTATGATTTAGAGTAGTTGTACTTACATACCAAATATCATCTGAGCCCCCTTTGTGTTTAGAACCATGTAATAATTGTGGATGCTCCTTTAGTCTGCATCACCATTCCAATTTTATTTTTTCTTTTGTTTTGACTTGCAAATTGTTTGGATCTACTGTTTGTGCAATTCAAGGTCATATGCCCATTTGGGTTACATCGGTAACAAGTCAGGGTTTAGATTTGCTTTTGTGATCCTTTCCACGCATCTTTGCCTGCCATGAATTTATCTTTATGTGGTCAAATTTGGTTACAAATTTTGATTCAAAGCATGGCTTAAAAGATGTGTGAGATCTTGGATTTAACTAAAACATCCTTGATCCATTATCAAGTGGCTTTATCCGGCCAACGATCAAATCTTTGGCTCTGATGCCAAGTATTGGCAACATAATTTTGTTTGTATTTATAACCCATGCTTTTTTAACCATAATAACACAAACACAACAATAATTGTATGTGATTGGTAGAACAATTAATTGATATCAGAAGTGATAATTGTTTATACATAACCAACCATAACTGACACATAACTACTAAGTACATTCCCGACATTTTTATTCTAAAACTGTTCAACATAAATATATACATAACTAGTCCCTAGAGTATATATTATTAGAGATAAATATTGAGCCATATCTTTTATATGTTTGAATTATTTTGTAGATATATTTTCATATCTTTTTATATTATACATTGTAATCTTCTCCCTTATATAAGGGATCATTATCAATGAGAAGGCAAGCAATATTTGATACCATAAACACTTTTATGGTATTAGAGTCATAACAGAAAATAATCACACCCTACTCAATCGATTTCGATCGACGCAACAATGGCCGGTGAGGAAGACAAAGCAGAAACAAGCCATACCGGTGAAGAAAACAAGAAAACACCGCTGCATCCGGCTTACACCGTGACGAATATTCAGACCAAAGTTCGTACCCTTGACGGCGTCAAGGTCACATACTCGCAGTGGACGCAATTGTTCGAAATACAAACGACGGCTTTCAAGGTTGGAAACCACATCGATGGAACGCCGTTGCCGGCGAAAGACACATCAAAGTACGTGGAATGGGCTCAGATAGATGCACTGGTTTTGCAGTGGATATACAACACCGTGTCCGATGAATTGTTTGCACGCATACTCGGGAAAAATAGCACTGCTCGTGATGCTTGGCTAAAAGTTCAAACCATCTTCACAAACAACAAGAATGCTAGAGCCGCTGCATTGAAATTTGAATTCGGTAATTTACAACTTAACTCATGCGCGTCCATGGACGCGTATTGCCAAAAACTTCAAGATCTAGCCAATCAACTCGGTGATGTGGGGCACCCGGTCAATGAGGCTAGTTTGGTTCTGCAGTTGGTACGCGGGTTACCTAAAGAGTTCGATGTTGTTGGGGCAATGATCAATCAAGGGGCTCCAACGTGGGATGAGGCAAGAAACATCATACATCTCGAACAACAACGCCAAAACGTCCGACAAAACACATCGAATACGGTTTTGGCTGCTGCCCAAGGTGAGCGCACTGCTAATAATAACAACAATCGCACCACAGGTTATCAAGGACGCAACTACGATCCAAATTACCATGCCAATCGTGGCAGAAACTCGAATGTGCGGGGTCGTGGTAATGGGCGTGGTCAGCGTGGTGGAGGCAGAAGCAACGCGAATCAATCACAATTTAATTGGAATAACACTGGCAATGGAAACTACAATAATGGTCATGGTCGGAATAACAGTAACTGGAACGCACCCCCATGCCCTTACCCAACCACAAATCAGTACGGGCCTGGACCCACTGCACAATCTCGTTGGCCCAATGTACAAAACGGTGGACATGGACCACAGTTTGGTGGATACAATGCACAACAGGCCTAATTTGCTGGACATGGACCACACGGCCCAGGTAATGAACAGAATGGTCAATTTGGTGTGGGTCAGTTTGGTGGGGGCCCAATTGGCGGAGGGCAATTTGCAGGTTACACAGACTACAGCCCGAATGACTTGGCCCAGGCAATGCAACAGGTAAATCTTACTGCTAACAACGATCCGAACTGGTACATGGATATTGGCGCCACGTCTCACCTTACATATGATCCAGGTAAAATTTCCACTAAACTATCTTTTAGTCCTGTAAGTTCTATTTTTGTTGGCAATGGTAATACAATACCAATTACTGGATCCGGCCATAACACCCACCACACGCCCAACCGCACATATAACCTCAACAACATTCTTTTAACACCTGATATCATCAAAAACCTATTATCTATGTGAAAGTTTACAATTGATAATGAGACCATTGTTGCATTTGACCCATATGGTTTTTCTGTGAAGGATTTCAAGACTGGAACTCATCTTTCACGCCACGATAGCTCGGGAGACCTCTACCCTTTCACCGCCTCCACTTTGTCTGCTTACATCACATCATCGGTCGATCACTGGCACAACCGTCTCGGTCATCCGGGGGAATCTATTTTGCAGTTGTTACATTCTCGTTCTTTATTCCTTGTAATAAGACTAAGAATTCTATTTTGTGTCATTCATGTCAAATTTCTAAGAACAAACGGTTACCCTTTTATGATTCCAACTCGGTTACTTTTCAGCCTTTTGATATTATACACTGTGATTTGTGGACATCACCAATCCCGAGCAAAACTGGTTTTAAATATTATATGGTCCTCATTGACAATTTTACTCATTTTGTATGGATCTACCCTCTAAAATTCAAATCTGATGCTTTTCCAAATTTCGTAAAATTTCACAAATACATTCTTACCCAATTCAATTGTAGCATTAAGGCCTTTCAATGTGATCTAGGGGGTGAGTTCGATAATAATGAATTCAAAACTTTTGCCCAAACTCACGGTTTTGTTTTCCGTTTTTCATGTCCTCAAACGTCTCAACAAAATGGTAGAGCCGAACGAATGATAAGACGTTTAAATGACATCACTCGAACCCTCTTATCACACGCACACCTCCCACCTTCATTCTGGGTCGAAGCTCTCCACACCGCCACTTACCTACATAACATCCTCCCTACCAAACGCCTCAACCTTACCACACCCATTTTTGCCCTCTATCATCGTCATCCAGATTACGAACACCTTCGGGTGTTCGGATGTGCGTGCTACCCGAACACATCCGCTACTATGCCACATAAGCTCGCCCCCGATCTATCCGGTGTGTCTTTCTCGGATATCCGCCCGACCATCGGGGCTATCGGTGCTACGACCCAAGCACCGGGAAAGTACTTATTTCTCGGCATGTAGTGTTTGATGAGCAAACTTTTCCTTTCACCGAATTACCAACCGAACCAACCGACACCTCATATCACTTTCTTGATGATCCTTGCTTTGACCCATTCTACCCATCTACCTCACCACCTAGCCCACCTACACAACGTAGCCCAACACCACCTAACCCACCTACGCAATCCAGCCCAAACCACCCTACACAATCCAGCCCAAACCCACCAAGCCCAACTACACAACCTGGCCCAACGCCACCAAGCCCACCAACACCGTTCGGTCAAACATCACCCAATAGCGACTCACTCCCAACAGCCTCTCACCCGACATCCAGCCAACCCGCACCGTCGCAACATCCCATGAATACCAGAGCTCGCTCGGGTATCCACAAACCTATCCATCGTTTAAACTTACACACTTCAACCCTCTCCCCCATCCCAACTAATTACCACAAAGCCCGGTCGGATCCAAATTGGTATAATGCTATGCAAAATGAATTTAGTGCTTTACAGCAAAATGATATGTGGGAATTGGTGCCTCGCCCAAATAACCACCCCATTATCAGATGCATGTGGTTATTCAAAAACAAGTTTAAGGCCGATGGTTCTCTTGAACGTTACAAGGCAAGACTAGTGGTAAATGGCAAATCACAAACGGTAGGGGTTGACTGTGACGACACCTTTAGCCCGGTTGTAAAACCGGCGACCATCCGCACCGTCTTGAGTTTAGCTGTTTCTCAATCATGGCCGATTCATCAGTTGGATGTCAAAAACGCATTCTTACATGGGAACCTCAATGAGACAGTTTTTATGCATCAACCGCCAGGGTTCGTTGATCCACAACGCTCCTCATACGTCTGTCGTCTTAAGAAATCCCTTTACGGTTTGAAGCAGGCGCCCCGGGCATGGTACAACAGGTTTTATAACTACATTGCTTCTCATGGGTTTCGCAAATCCACGTCGGACAGTTCTCTCTTTGTTTTCAATCGTGGTCATGACCGTGTTTATCTTCTACTATATGTTGATGATATAGTGTTAACTGCATCCAGCACCCGCCTACTGGAATCCATTATTGCTACTCTCTCGATAGAATTTGCAATGACCGACTTTGGAAAACTGCATCATTTTCTTGGTATTACTGCGACACGAAGTAATAAGGGGTTATTTTTGTCTCAATCGTCTTATACTAGAGACATTTTGAATCGGGCCAACATGTCGAATTGCAAACCATGCACCACACCAGTGGATACCATGTCTAAGCTTAGTGCAACAGATGGTACTCCTCTCTCAGTTGCGTCTTTATACCGAGCTCTCGCCGGTGCTCTACAATATCTCACATTCACCAGGCCAGATATTACTTATGTCGTGCAACAAGTGTGCCTTTTTATGCACGCTCCTCGGGATTCCCATTTTTCTTTTATGAAACGCATTTTGAGGTATTTAAGTGGTACATTAGATTTTGGTATATGGATCACGCCCTCCAGCATTGGTTTTCTCACAGCATATTCAGATGCTGACTAGGGGGGATGTCCAGATTCACGGCTGTCGACATCCGGGTATTGCGTTTTTTTGGGAGAGAACCTTATCTCTTGGTCTTCCAAGCGTCAAGCAACTATTTCTCGTTCTAGTGCGGAGGCGGAATACAGAGACGTTGCTAATGTAGTAGCTGAGACTACGTGGTTGCGTAATCTCCTTTTTGAGCTGCATACTCCGCTGAACCGAGCCACTATAGTCTATTGTGACAACGTATCTGCAGTATACTTATCACACAACCCGGTTCAGCACCAACGAACAAAGCATGTTGAAATTGATATACACTTTGTGCGGGAAAAGGTTTAGTTGGGTCATATACGGGTGATACATGTCCCTTCATCGGCACAATATGCTGATATCTTTACCAAAGGTCTGCCTAAACAGTTGTTTCATGAATTTCGTGATAGTCTTCGCGTTCGTTCCACTGCCGCTTCTACTACGGGGGAATATTAGAGATAAATATTGAGCCATATCTTTTATATGTTTGAATTATTTTGTAGATATCTTTTCATATCTTTTGATATTATACATTGTAATCTTCTCCCTTATATAAGGGATCATTATCAATGAGAAGGCAAGCAATATTTGATACCATAAACACTTTTATATATAACATAACATATAGGTTTATAGCATTTGACATTATAAATCTTTATTATGAAGTTTTAACACTAAACCTCCAAGCTAACCGATGTAACCAACAAGCTTCATCAGCTAGAGCTCGTCAATAAAAAAATCTTATTAACGCTAAATACTAACTCCAAGCTAACTGATGCAACCCACGGGTGTCGGTCATTCATCCGTAGGTATTGGGAATTTTTAGCTGCTGATTTTTATGCTTTATTGGTGCAATTTCATGATAGGGGCACCATTAGCGCTGGGGTTCTATCTTCCTTTTTGGCTCTCTTACCAAAATGTAAGGACCCGCTCACTCCAAATGACTCGAGACCAGTGAGTCTAATTGGCATAATAAATAAGGTTCTCTCAAAAGTTCTGCTAAACAGGTTGAAGTATTATATTGGGCACGTAATCTCTGATGAGCAATCTGCTTTCATCACCAACAGATCTATCCTGGATGGTCCGCTAATTATAAATGAAATAGTTTCGTGGTTAAGAAGATCTAAAGGCAAATGCGTCTTCCTAAAGCTTGACATCGCAAAGGCCTTTGACACTGTGGTGTGGAAGTTTTTGGATAGGGTACTTGAATTGATGAATTTTCCATCAACTTGGAGAAAATGGATAAATGCTATCTTGGCTTCAAGTAAGGCTTCGGTTCTAATCAATGGAAGTCCCACTAAAGAATTCTCATGTCAGAGGGGGCTTAGGCAAGGTGACCCTCTATCCCCCTTTTTGTTTGTAATAGCCATGGAGGCCTGGTCTTGCATTCTAAAAAAAGCAAATGATATCGGAGTTTTCCAAGGTGTCAACTTGCCAAATAATGGCCCATTGTTATCCCATTTCTTGTTTGCCGATGATGTAATCATTATTAGTCAAGGGGATGAAAACGATATGAGGAATCTTGGGAGGCTTCTAAGGGGGTTCTTCTTGATCTCGGGCTTGAAAGTAAATCTTAAGAAGAGTTCGCTTTATGGTATTGGTTTTGAGAGCAATGTCTTGAGGTCTATGGCTTCTATCACGCACTGCAATTTAAAAGAATTCCTTTTTTTCCTACCTGGGCCTAAAAGTGGGGGCAAACATGAATATCATAAAAAATTGGGATCCGGTTGTTGACACTTTCAAGGCTCGTCTCTCAATTTGGAAAGCCAAAACACTTTCAATTGGGGGGCGGGTCACCTTATTAAAATCGGTGCTCGAATCGTTGCCTACATACTACTTCTCCCTCTACCGGGCACCGGTTGGTGTGTTAAACGCTCTTGAAAAAATCAGAAGAACCTTCCTATGGGGTGGAAACAAAGTAAAATTGGGCATTCCTTGGGTGGCATAGGACACAGTTGTTCTCCCCAAGGAAAAGGGGGGCCTTGGATTAACCCCTCTTTTGCACTCAAACATGGCGATGCTTGCTAAATGGTGGTGGCGATTCAAAATTGAAAAGGAATCTTTGTGGAGAAATGCTATTTGGGCCCTTCACCACACGGACAGATCGTGGACTCCTCTTCCGATTCGGCTTTCCTCCTCTGGCGTTTGGAGAAACATCTACAAAATTTCAGAGGATTTTGCTAAACTAGACATCGACCTTAATCGGGTTTTCGTCGGCCTATTAGGGCGTGGTGACAAAATCCGTGTTTGGTTGGACACTTGGGGGGCTGACTTACCATTTCGGGTCTTATATCCTTCTTTATTTGTTCTTGAAATTTCTAAAGAAATTTTTGTGAGTGAATGTTTGAGTATGCAGGGTCAGACTTGGTCTTGGAAATAGAGATGGAAGAGGGAACCTCTGATGCCTCAAGAACGTGCAGAATGGATATTGCTGGTGGCAAGGCTGCAGTCGTTGAATCCGGGTCACGATGAGGACAAATGGAGGTGCGGGGATGCTAAAGATCAAGTTTTCAGTTCGCGCTTCATAAAAAATCTAATACAAAGCAAGATAGTGATAGATGATATCATCAGCTTCCAGTGGAACAAGTGGGTGCCCAAGAAGGTGAACATTCTTAATTGGAGAGCAAACCGAAATCGGCTCCCCACGTGTGATGCTTTGGCCCGAAGAAACATTCGCATCGATTCTGCTTTCTGTAAGTTTTATGGGGCGGAAAATGAATCTATTGAGCATATTTTCACTACTTGTGAATTGGCTATGGAAGTATGGGCAAAGGTGGGCTCTTGGTGTAACATTCCGCCAATTTTTGCATTTTCTTTTAAAGATGTTTTGGAGATTCCGTTCTTGTTACAAGGTGATGATACTTTCAAGAGAGCCGTTAATGGTCACAACATGGAGCTTATGGAGACATAGAAATGAGATAATCTTTGAGAAAGTAAAACCGTCGCCTAGCAAGGTGTTATGTGAGATCATGGTAGTGGGGTTCGCTTTGGATGAAGTCTAGAATTCGAAAAGGGACCTATATTGCTTTGCCGAATTTCCTTGTTGATCCCGGTTGATGGAGCTTTAGTTGTTCTTAAAGTCATGTAGTTGTTTTTCTCCTTGCTTGTTTCTTGTACTTTTTAGTGTTTTTAGCTACTTGTTAGCCTTCTTTTTTATTTTATATATATTTACCGTTAAAAAAAAAGTCATAATCGTCTATTTAATATAATCGTCTATTTGAATTTTGATATGACTAGTCATAATTGTATTGTAGTTTTCTAGATATGGAGTCTGTGAAGGCTATAACTAGGCTTTGGAGAACAAGGTGCCTTCGGATGAAGTGTCAAAATTTCAAGTTGATTCAAACATTACACTTAACAAATTTATGGACCACTTTGAGCCCATCAACTTTCCTAACATTGAACAACTTGGTGCTCTTCTCGAGGGGCCTGTAATCAAGTTATAACAATTGTTTCCTTTTCATAATAGATGCTTGATATCATTGTTCCTCTCTTGTATTATATTATTTTGATGTTGTGCATTTATCACATGCATCTAATGACTTCATAGACTTGGTTTTATATATGTTTGCATCTTTCCAACACTTACAATACACCATGGCAAGGGCATCCATCATCGGTGTAGTAAAATGAAGAGAACTAGAATTATACAGGCTCGTGCGTTGCCCGAGCCATTTGTATACCGTTAAATGTTCGTCATCACATCAATTAAAACCATACACGGGCTAAAATCAACGAAAAAACAAATGTCATTCTACTTTAAATAAACATAATGAAACAATTGTATGCAACACCATCACAATGAAACACATCTAAGCTGGTGTTGGCAATGACGGATCAACGTCTCTCTTTTTAGAATCCCATAACAAAGGAAATCACCATACGTTATTGACCATAATCGGCTATCCACGGGCACCATTCGTCATCGATTGAAAAAACAAAGGAGATGACGCAGGCGAGCGGTAGCAACATAACGACAATAATCAAATGAGCCAGCAAGAGAGATAAACAAAAATGAACATGAGTTGTTTCAAGAATCCAAGGACAAGTAACCACAATACTATTTGTCCCTCAAACTCAACTTACTTACAAAAGAGTCATTCTACTTTGATGGTCCAAATACAAAACCTACAAAAACTATAGTGGCCAAAATGCAAAACCTACAAACCTTTATAATGGCCAAAATACTAAACAAAAAGTAAACTATTCATAAAGTTTTATTTTCAATATATAGTAATATGTTTGGTATCGTATAGGAAACAGAGTCTTCTGATGGTTAGAATCAATTGTTCTTTAATTTAATCCAAAAGATAATTGATTAAGGTAATTAACGACTTTAACTAGAAACATGTGCAATTAGTTACGTTAGAATATATACTTCCATAAAATTTTAACACAGTTATGAACTTATCTCTCCAATGAAAAGAAAACAAGTGTTCATATATAACTAAACCCTTGAATTTATGAAGCTTTCAACCAATCCCAAAAGAAAGACAAGAACCCCAAATAAAAAATTGTTAAATCTTAACTTCTAACACCACTCGAAGTGTCAACAAGAGACAACATATATATAAACGACAATATGAATGTAAGAATAACAAGCACATGAAAGTTAAAACAAATCTCCAAATTATTTGATAAGATCATTAAAATAATATAAATCCAGCACTTAAATTCATTAACACACACCAAAATTAAAATTATAAAAAAGACTATAGACACACCCACGCAAGTCAAAGAACCTAACTAAGCAAGGTAATGAAAGAAATAAAGATCAAACTTGTATTAATGTAAAGATACATCATTACAATATTCGAAAGTTAGTGAATCGATTCTAGCTACTTGGAATCAGGGGCGGACCCACTATGGTGGGGTGGGGGGCGCCCGCTCCCCCTGTGAAATTTTTTTTGTTTGTTTTTATATATTAAATTCTTGATCGACCCTTGAAAATTATAAGCCTCGACCCCCTGTCCAGTCTTGAAAACTTAGTAATTGATATCCAATCCACAGCTAGACATGGGCAGAAAAACCGGTTATTTTATTTGAATTGGTTTTATCTGAACCGGTTTTTTTAAAAACCGTTTTTTTTTATCTGGATCAGTTTTGTTTTGTCCGGTTTTTATCAAGTTTTAAAACACCGGTTTTTTATCCGGTTAAAAAACTTGTATATGGGCCAAATATTATTGGGCTTGAGATTTAAGTTTTGAAGATCCGTTATTTTTATAGCCGTTACATTTTTATACCGTTATAAATTAATAGCCGTTGTCAATTTGTATGTTTTTTTAATAGCCGTTGCATTTTATAGCCAATGTATTTTTGTTATTTTTTTGTTACCCTAATGTGTTAGAGTATAAATAGGTGGTGGGTGTTTTGGTTTAATTACACCACTTCAAAATACTCTCTAATCTCTCAAAAATATAATATTGTGTCGATCGAAATGACAACCGGTATGTCTCAATCTTCGACTAATGTTGGTGCTTCTACAAGCAATGATGTTGTTCGGATTATTCCAACGAAGCAGAACCAAGACGTATGGAAACACTACGATCTATGTGAGTTAGCCTCGGGTGCTCAAAAGGCGCGTTGCAAATATTATGGTAAATATTACCAAAAAGATGCAAACTCATCTTTGAGAAGCCATGTAGAAAAGCCGAGTTGCAAGGTTTTGCTAAGAGAAGACGCTCCCGGTCAAGCTTCGATAGCACATGGTGGAAACATGTTTGTGTACAATGTTGATGTGGTTCGTGAGGAATTTGGAAATTTTGTGTTAAGAAAAAGCTTGCCTTTCGGCCATTTCGACAACGAAGAATTGACTCGGGTTATTCAAAAAACTCTACAACCGTGTTATACCCATGTAAGTCGTGCTACTCTTAGAAGAGATAGTTTAAAAAAATGGAAAGAAGTTAAAAATGAATTAATTTCTTATTTTGAAAACTTAAAAACCGGTGTGAATTTAACTAGTGATGTTTGGTCGTCACAACATGGGTCACCGGATTCATACATTTGTGTCACCGCACATTGGGTTGAACCCGATTCTTGACAAATGATGAAACGTACGATTGCGTTTCAAATGTTCGATTATCCTCACACAGGTGAAAATATTTTTAAAACTATTGATAAAGTTATTCAAACTTATAAATTGCAAGACAAAGTTTTATCGATATCGTTTGATAATGCTTCCAACAATACGGTTGCGGTAACACATTTAAAATTAAAATATAAACCGATTTGTGAAGTTGTTTTTTTCATAGTCGTTGTGTTGCACACATCATAAATTTGGTCGTTCATGACCGTTTAAAAATTATTGAGTCACAAAAGGAAGGTTTTAAAAGAATGTTACGCGATATGTTTAGCAATAATCAAAGACATAGTAAATATCGCAAGTTTTGTAAAGATGCGGGTTCCAAATATCTAGGCCCGAATTGGGACATGCCTACACGTTGGAACTCCACTTGTAAAATGTTTGGAAAGGCTATTGAACAAAAAGAAAGTTTAATAGCCTTTCATAGTGTTTTGGAAACTCGTGGTAAGGTTACGGCTTACCCTCCTTTGTCTTGTACCGTTATTGAAGTTGTAACCAATATGCTTGAAGTTTTTAAAGCCTCAACAACGGCTTTATCCGGAGTTTACTATCCAACGAGTTCTTTAGTACTTCATAAGTTATTTTTAATGTGTCAAGAACTAAGCAAGTTGGAGGTTCGAGGTATACCATATTCTTTAATGGTACCTCCAATGAAGGAAAAACTTAAAAAATATTTCAAGAAATACCTCCGGTTTTTTGTTGTGCCACCGCGTTAAACCCTTGCATAAATGTTTTGGGTACTGAATCTTTTATTGATAAAATTGCAAACGAATTGGATTTAAACACCATGGAAGACCTAAATTTTTCTCAACGTTTAAGAGATAAGTTTAACAAAAATTTTCAAGCATGTTTGATATTTATTTGAAAAAAATTGGTGAAAGCTCAAACATTAATGATTCAATGGATAGTGAAGATCCGCGGTCGGATTTTGAGTTATTTAGCTCTTTTGTTAGTGACGCTAACAAACGTCAACGAACTTCTAGTCCAAGTAGTAAGCTAGGGATATATTGTACAACAAATTTTTTACTAACTTTTTCTAAAAAAGAAGTTAAGAATTTTGATTTGTTGGCTTGGTGGAAAGGCAAGGAAGAACAATTTCCGATCCTAGCCTCCATGGCCCGAGATTTACTATCGGTCCAAGCTTCCACGGTAGCTTCGGAATCTGCCATTTCTATCAGTGGCAGGGTGATATCGACACGGAGGACTCGACTAACCGCTCCGGCTGTGGAGATGTCGATTTGCTTAAAGGATTACTTGGATGCGAACGATAGAGCACAAGACAAACGCTCACTAGAGGGGGAATTGGATAAAGAAGCCGAATTGAACGAGAACGAGGTTGATGGCGGAGTGATGAACCCAATGACCGATGAAGAAGAAGACGATTCCGGATCGGGCGAAGAAGACTAGAGGGTGACTAGAATCTTTGCAAAAACTAGTGTTTTAGTATTTTTAATTTATAACATTGAGGATATAGATTAAGGTTTTGTGACAGATGTTGAACTTGTCATTAGAAAGTGTGATATGTAATTGGAAGTTGAACATGTTTTATTGTAATTTTTTAGTTGAATTTGAACCTTAATAGTGAATAACCAATTGTATCTCAAACATACATAATTGATGTTGCAAAACAAAAAACCGGTTAAATAAAAAACCGGTTATCATATTTGCCCATGTCTATCCACAGCCATTTGAGACACATAATATTTAACCATGTATTGGGTTAAATTATAGTTAGAAGATAGTAGTATATATTTATTTATATTGTCATGTATTGTCAAGCATTAAGGTATTATAACCTCAAGTGTTTCACCATTGCACAAAACCATCAACATAGTTGATGATTCGGATGGTCATAAGTACAAGAAAGGAATACATAAATAAATTAACTATTTTAGCTAAGTAATCAAGTGAAAAGTGAGAAATGGTGGAAAATTTAGTTGTAAACCAATGTTCTCAACATCACCATTTTTATACCATAACACAAGACCTCCAATAACATAGTCTTGTTTGGAAACATGGTTTGGTTTCATTCACTTTTTATTTGTATATTAACTAATAACTTAAAAAATATGTAGAATGTAGACATATGAGGTTTAAGAAACAAAATAAAAAAAATCATTTTATAATGTTTAAGAAAAACAATCTTAACTCGAACTTCAAATTGGTGGTTTACCAAACTTTATTTATGGTAAATATATGGTAAATTCCTAGAGGATGTTTCAAGTATTTAGAAAGAAAAATAATGTCAAAAAATGAATACAAAAGAAAGATGAAAAAAAGAAAAAAAACTTACAAGTTGGTATTGAAAATTTGTTGCAAAATATGTAGTTCTTAGATAGATGAGAGAGTTTGATAAAAGAGTTTAGAGTGATAAAGATGATTAGAGAGAGTTTGAGAAAGACTTTAGAGTGATAAAGATGATTAAAAAGATTTTGGTTAGTATTCATAGATAAAAATTAGGGTTTGACATTAAAGAAGTTAGTTAAGTGGAGGGAAATTAAAAATTTTCAATTTTAAATATAAGTGGAGGGAAATGAAAAAAATTCAATTTCAATCCCTCAAATTTAGTTTTTTTGTCATTTTTTACTTTAACCCGACCCGGTTTAACCTGAACCGAGTCGAACCGGATTGAAAAAATGTTATATGTTGATACTCAAATCATTTCTACTAAATTTTCGACCCCCATGAAAAAAATTTCTGGGTACGCCACTGCTTGAAATGATCTAACATGCTACTATTTAGCTAAAACTACCGAAGAACATGTGCAAATTTGTGGTTTGAGTTTGTAACAACCCAGTGTAACCACACCATAATATTGTCCGCTTTGGTGATCGGAACGCCCTAAGGCAACCAACCCTCTCGGTTTAAAACGCGTCATACTAGGGAAGTTATGAACCCCCATATATAGAAGGTTTTTCTCCTTCCTAAACGTTGTGGGATGTCACATCCTACCCCCTTAGAGAGTGCAACGTCCTTGCTAGAACACCGATCCACCCCGGCTATGATACCATTAGTAACAAAAGGCATTGGGCATGTTTACTTAGGACAACTTTCTATATGTCAAAATTTTAAGCATGGGGCGTGTTATGAAAAACAGAACCCTAGCTTTGTCTTCTGTCTTGACTATTTCTTTTCGTTTTTGTCTTGTTCTTGTTTTTTGCTTTTTTGATGATTTGAGTTTGGCGTCTTCCAGTACCGGATCTCTATCGAATTCTAATTGATAGAAACGTCTGAGAAAATTTTAATCATAATGACTAAAGCACAAATAAAAGACATTTTACCTAAAAAGAATATTTAGACTAAGAAAAATTATCTAAAATGAACTAAGGTTAAAAACTTAACTAAAATGTAAACTAAAGACGGAAATAAACTAAAAGAGAATTGAGGGTGAAACAATGGCTACTTAGGCGGGAATCCTGATGATAATCTGACAACTCTTGGCAACTTAGATATGTCTGCACCGGATCTAAGAATATATATACTCAAAACAATATAACACATCAGTCACTACTACTAAGCTCTTGTGGATGCTAAAAGTTCCTAAAATAAATATGTGAAGCTCACGATGTGAGGAATGTCTACAAATCAATATCGAATGTTTAAGGGATCCTAAACTGGCTCACATCTCATTTACTAGTCCAATAATCCTAGAAATTGACTCAATCAGTAAACTAAAATAACGGGATCAATCGGTTTGTTATAAATTACGACTAGATAACACAAGTTAGTTTTTGTTAGATAAACCCACCAGAATTTTCCTTGAAGGTAAAAGCTCTCGCTTTCTAAAAATATAAAAAGGAGAAAGGAGTGTAGGGATTGGTAAGCTTTACTGGATAGAAGCTACTCGACTAATTCAGGAGGCTACTAGCGGTGAAGTTTGCTTCGGAGCGTGCTCTTGCGTGAAGCGGAAAAGGGGGCCTAGTCACAGCGCAAAGGGACAGCGGAATCTAGGCCCACACCAAATAGGGAAAAACGAAGAAATGTACACAAATCAACTAACAAAAAGATGAAATCTACAAACTCCTACCTCCCGGTAACGAGTCCGGCTAGAACATCTGTTAGGCGTGTGACATAACAAGATCTCAAGCCATTAGTTACAGTAACACTAACTCAATAATTTTAACAAAAGCTTAACTTGGACAATAACCCAAAACTCAGGGTTTAAAAATGTAAGTTTTCAGAGTTAGCGAAAGCTTTCAACAAACACATTATTTAAGTAAACTTGTGTTCAACAGTCTAGCACAAAACCGGAAATTGTTTTCAATTAAACCAACAAAGTAAATAAAATTTGAAAATAAAGTAACACGACTCATGCATGATATGTTATACATGCGCAGCTCCTAGCCACCTGAGAAAATATACTAGAATGGTCAACACATAATATTATTGAGTTCAACGAGTTTAGTTTAACAGTAAAATTAAAACATAACTTTCCTGAGAATTCAATATATTATTGTTGGTTTGGAAGACCATCTTGCTTACTACACGAACACGTCGAGATTAAACTGAACGCTACTTAACTTGCCTTGTCGCCACCACTACGGATGACCAAAATGTATTAAGGACAATTTGCACCACATGACTCCAAGCCATTGGTGGGGTCTGCCGAACCCGTAGTACTACTCAAATTTGCCCGTTATGTCGAAGTTAACATATAAATAATCTCAACTCAAGAAAAGGACTTTATAAGAATGCTAATGCTCGGTAAAATAAGCCCTTAACAATAAAATATTATTTATCCGAAAAAATTGCCCAAGTTGGCAGTGTAAAGTTTTGCCCGAAGGCCCTACCCGAAGATATAAATCGTAGCCTCAGTTGGCCTCGTCCGAAGGCATAAAGTTTTACCCGAATGTATAAAACATAGCCTCAGTTGGCCTCGCCCGAAGGCATAAAGTTTTGCCCGAAGGCACAAAAATGCAATCCGCCTGAAGGCGCTGTAAATATAGTTGCCCGAAGGCGCATTAAAAACATTTGTATATTTTCTCCCCAAAAAAGATTTAAAAGCGGGCAAAGAACTCACCTTAGAGTTCACAGCAAACAAGGGCGTAAAATCCTAGACTCAACGACCTGCTTAATAAATAAATACTAATTATTAATCCTAGAATAAATAACATGACTGTGCACGAGACTGGTTTTCATGCGGTTCGTGTTCACTTAGGGTTCCATGAGCTCGGTTCGGTTTCGCAATTCATAAATCCCATAAAGTTCAAGTAAACAACGCATTCTTTAATTATATAAGTACAACCTAATATAATTTTTCTATTGCATATTAGTTTCATGCAACGCACCCCATTTATACCCAAGACACTTCCTCATGACCAGGGTTGTCTCAAGGTTTTTGGAGACCTTAATCGAACCATGAAAAATGGGGCCTTTTTTAAGAAAAATTTAAAACCCTCCTCCTTTTCCCGGGCTTGGGACCGGCAACAATAAACTATATTGTTTATAGTTGGCGGAGTTAAAATTTTTTTTATTATATATTATGTATGTAATACATATGTTTTGATGAAATTTATCTTTCTCGCTTTGTATGATGCAAATTCTTGAATAAAATTATCATAATAAATTTCTTTTAGAAAGTCCTTTTCAATTGCCATAATAGCTAGACCATTTAATCTTTCTTGTGACATTGTAGATCTTAAGTATGTTTTTATAAGTTTTAATTTGGAAAAGCTACGTTCCGCGGAAGCAACAATTACGGGAATAGTCAATAGAATTCTATATGCAATATGTGACACCCAGCATTTTCATGTTAACTCCGTTAACACAAATCTGTTAATTATATTCCCTAAATCATGTAATTGTACTAATTGGGCTTAAAGGCCCAATAGTGACCCAACCTGATAAACAAAGTCCGTTAAGGTAAACAAAGCCCATAGTGACCCAATAAGTTATAACGAGTGCTCAACCGATATATTTGTGTAAAATATGTTTTATAAACTTAAAATAAAGTCAAAGTAATTTATTCTATGAAACGAAGCGCGCATTTGATCAGATACGTTCACAGAATTTAGTTTTAATCAAATAAATAATAATCGATAACGCTATTCAAAATCACAACTATAGTGTAAATGTCGACAATGATTTATGGCAAATGACGAAACGAGATGCAATATCGTAAACGCGGTAATTATTAAAAGACTCTACATGAAAACCCTAGGTACAAAAGCCTCCTAAACCCTTTTTCCTTCTCATTTTTTTTACAAAAGAAAACCCAACCCTAAAAACCCTTTTGCAGCCGTCACCCTTTCCGGCCAGATTCTGGCCAGCTCCGACATCGTCACGAGGCCTATTATATATCAAAATCTTTGTCTCGACGAGACGGTTCCAATGATAGTAAATACGTCTTCTAACTCGTAGCGATTATAAAGTTATGGCCATTTGAAGATTCGGCTGCTTGGTTCGTCCATTGATGATGTTCGGTTGTGTTGGGTCTTAGGTGGTGTTTTTGGTTGTTGATTGAAGTTACAAACACATAACAAGTAAGTTTCATCCTTAACATTATATATATATGTTATGAAAATTATTGGAATGAAACCCTAGTTCATCCAAAAATGGTCAAATTGATGTTGTGTTGTGGAAATGGTTTATTGATTATGTGTTAATGGTTATTTTGATGATTAGATGATGAAATGGATACAAAAAGCGTGTTTATGAAATTAGGGTTTGATAGGAATTAGTGAAACTTGATGATACATGCATGATTAGTATGAAACGTGATTGATTTTGTATTTAGATGATGAATTGGATGAAGATTGATTAATTGTTTGTGAAATTTCATGAGTATTATGCTACATTGCTTAAAATAGTAACTTTTGTGTTAGAGATCATGTGAAATTACATGTTGTGGACATCTAATGATTGTTATGGGTTTACTAGCACGTTGGTAAGATGTGTTAGACGAATTTTGGTTATTTGGACGTACGAATTCGACTTGGTTTGGAATACTTGCTAAATGTAGAAACTTTTTGTCATGGAAATTTACTAGAAGATATATTTAGTGATTTTGGACGTACAAACATGACTTGGGTTGCATATGAATGATGGTAAACATGTTTTGATCATGAGATGCCATTGCAAGTACTAATTGGTTACTTGAAATTGATTATTTGAAGTCTAAGTTGTATGCGCAAGTTAACTATGATGCATGATGAAAGTTGTTACTATACTAGTTGAACAAAACATGCAAACATTATATTATACCTAGAAATGACCATACATGCCAATGTGTTTTATATTGGAAACTATGAAGTAATAGTAGGTGTTGTGGTCTTGTGAAGCGTGCTATGGTATGTGTGTAATAGTTGGCATGCTTAGGATGTTGAATTATGCAAGTATACTTTAAAAGTCCGACTTTCCAATAAAGGAAACTTTTATGGAATTTGAAATTCAATTTGTTGAATGTGTGACGTGTGATGTGGTATGTGAATATGATGTGGTCAAATACACCAAATGCAACATATTTACACTTAACAAATCACCAACGGGTCTTGGGTCAACTCGGGTCAACTAAAAGTCAAACTTGGTCAAACTTGGACTAAAAGTCAAACGTGGTAAAAAAAAGTCAAACTAAACCAAACTCGCACAAACTGTATGACCATTTGGATGCATAGGGTACTATGACCCTACATGAATACACATTAATAGACCTACTGTTATTTAGGTTGCTGTATTACTGTGTGCTTTTAGAAACTGAATTGCTGCGCTACCTAAGGTGAGTTCACTGAACCGTACTTTTACTATCTCACCCTTTTATGGGCTGAGAACACGAACGATTACTTTTACGGATTTACAAATTCTGTATGTCGCATGTCTGGATTAGAGCAACTTTTATTTTGTTCATGAAAGACCTCATGGATACCTAGTTGACCGTTAGTATTTGTGAAATAGCGGGGGAATTTTGAGTAGTACTACTGGGTTTGACAAACCCCACCCGGGCTAGTCGCGCTAGCACGACAGAAGGACCTGTCGAACGGGTGTTGAATGACCTAACACACTTACAGTGCATCCTGCTGGGATGTACGAACGGGCAAAATGCACTTAATGTGTACATACGTCAGCTTCGGTCAGATACATACGCCTCTAAGGACATGTGCTGTAGACTAGCTACCTACAATGACATACTTAATTTATATTTCTGCTTGCAACTGAACTACTTGATTTCATACTTACTTTGTGAACTCACCAACCGTCGTGTTGACACTTGTTAGCCTTTCACTTTTACAGGTCATTGAGGTTCAACGCACTTAGGACATGGCATAGTGTCGCAACTTTGCATTGAAACACTTTCTTGCATTTAAAAACTATGTTTGGTTTTAACAAAATTTTAAACTATGTTTCTTATGTTGGGCGCGTGTTTGCGCATTTAGTTCCATTTAATATTATTGACATTATATTTCGATTACGCTTCCGCCAACTTTAAAACGTTAACTCTATATTAAATTTTCTCATTTAATGAGACACATATATTTTAAATTCATATAGTGTCGTTTGGTGTAACTAATGACTGAGATCCTGGTTTGTCACACAATTAACGGTAAAACTCCGTTAGTGGATTTTGGGGGTGTGACACAATATAAGCATTTGGGAAACAATTAGATCTTTTAATATAATTTAGAATATTAATAAGTGTGTCTGATTCTAAACGAATAATATCTCTCAATATTTTTAGTTCTTGAAATAGATCTAAACCATCAATATCTACTTTATCATTATAATTTAATATACTTTGAAGATTGATACACTTTTGTTTTAAACTATATTCACCGACAAATTCCAACTTTTTTATACTAAACATAAAGCCAAATATACTTTCAAACTTTTTAAATTGCTCAAATCTATTTTCAAGTGAAGAAATAGCATGGTCTACTATGTATAAAAAGTAATCAATTCTAAAACATTCAAGAGGAGTTTTTAAGGTTTCATTATCAACATTTTCATCAAATTTTCTATTTTCACGAATAATATGTTTTTAATGAAAGATAGGTTCAACATTCAGCTCTCTAGCGATTTCTTTAGCAGCAATCATAGCCTTATCGAAGCCTTCATCTCTATACTTTTTAAGAAAGATATAAGTCCATCTAACTGGTTTATAACATCATCAATACTCATGTTTTTCGCTTGTAAGTTCTTACTAACCATATTAATAGATAGCATGCAAAATATCATACCAAATAACCATCCCTAATAAAAAATCAAAATTTTCAAATTCATCTTCTGCTAAGCTTTTAGCCTCACTTTTAACTTTAGGATCGTCTATATCATCATATAATTGCAATAATGCTTCTCTCAAATCTGAAGTTTGAAATCTAATTGCTTTAACACTTTCTAGTCAACTTTTCCAACGAGTTTGTGATAATGACTTAAGAGTTAGATATAAAATATTATCTTTTAAAATTTTCCATCTTTGAGGATGATGAAAACATACAATAAATACGTTGTACCGTTCCAAAAAAATCCATAGCTCTTTTACAAGAGTTAGCCATATCACAAATAACCAAATTTAAACTATGAGCACCACATGGTGTATAAAAGGCTCTAGGATCCAATTTCGAAGAAGAAAACAACACAACAACTCAAGTCTGCAACGATGCTGATTTTGGTCTGCAAGAATTGGATTTCAGATTCTGAGTATAAATGTTTACGACATGTACCTTATATATATTGAACAAATTCAAATAACCGTTGTTGAGGTAATGATTTGTCTTGCCCTGATCAAGATTTTGGAACCGCAAATAGCCAGTTCGTCCCTTCGATTTCCACATATTACGGCTGCTTTGATTTTGTTTTGAACGATGCTCCATGCCTCCATTGATAGGTTGAAAGTTGAAACTCACGCTTTCTTTTTCCCAAATCCCATTCACGGTTCAAATGTTCAGTGTATATCTTCAGGGTTTCAATTTTCAAGCACATAATGCAAAAATCCCATATATTATACATATATAAAAAATGGGGGCCCTAAAAAAAATAAGGGCCTAAAACCCTAATTTTACCTTACCTATGAAGCCCATTGGGCCGGCCCTGCTCATGACCCATATCAATACATCATACTTCATCCGTGTATTCTCATTTATTATATTAACACAACCCATTTACACATACCAACTTGTACATACAACTTCATATTCCTCTCGCAGGGTACAAGAATTCTATTAATACAACCTGACGTCTCACATGTTCTATTATATATACTAGTTTAGTGCCCGCGTTACGCTCGGGAACACAACATTCAAGTGATGCTTTTAAGGATATTCATGAATGTTCCAATCAGTTTTGAGACAAAACCGTGGTAAACCGGAACACAAGATATACTTTTAAAAATTAGACTTTTAGTATATAAATAGTATACTCCAATTACTACACCATATAGTGCTCAGTTTTATGGTGTATTTTATTTTTTAAAATCATATAAAAATGTTATGTATATTTATGAAACACTAAGGTCTTTAATTGTATATTATTGTTAACTTTATCCATAAGTTTCATTTTTAAACCCTATCAAATATAAACCAACTCATGTACACCCCTTGTAGTAGAGGGTTAAAAATATAAATAATCTTAAATTTTTCAGAATTCTCCAAATATTATAATATATTTTATATACATATTTTAAATAAAAAATCATTATTGTGAGATAAAACTCTCAAATAACGCCACATAAGCCAGAAGCTTTAAGAATGTGCCACATAAGCTTTTTTTGTTTGGTATATTATATAAGGATTTATTCTTAAGTTTCATTTATATACCTTATCAAATGTAAACCGATCCATGCACACCCTAATAAAAAAAGGGTTGAAAAAGTAACTACTCTTAAGTTTTTCAAGTTTGTCCTAAATATTAGGGGGTTAAAATGTAATTAATGTTATTATAATATGTTATTAAGTATTATGTATACATATATTAATTATAAATTTATTATTTTGAGAAAAACTCTCAAATAATGTCAACTAAGCAAAACAAACCTAAATGGTTGACACATAAGCAAATATCATTTCCTATATTATATAGAAGATTTACATAAAATTTCACCTTTACCCTACATATTATTACCACATACCCGACAATTACGCATGCAATGCACATCAACACCATTAAACCATACCCGGCCATATAACCCGCAATGCATAACATCATGTTATCTTTATTTCCCACATAGTAACATCATCGTACCTAAACATAGAAGACCAATTCTCCTTTTAATTGAAAGATGGATTTTTGAACAGTAAAGGAAATAGGGCATTTTGGGTGTTTCCCATTTGATTTTGAGGGTATTTTAGGTATTTTGTGTTTCTAGGTTTAAACATTGTTTCATCTCTTTAGTTGCTTCATTCTCACCGTCTCCTTTGTGCATCACACTCTCTCTCTCTCTGATTTTTGGCGATTCCGGTTGCTTTCCGGCTGCCTGCCACCGGAGTGTGTCACCGATGATGCTCTCTATTGTTAAACTCTGTTGTTGGGTGTCGTTCCTTCGTTCTGTGTGGCCTTAATACAACGTGAAAGTGATTGGTTACCTTGAATGTGGTTGGTTATGGTTTTTGGGCCGGACATGGTTGTCGGATCTTTAATCTGTGTGGCTATCGTTACCGGTGTAACCGTTGAACGGTTTGTGTGAACATCTTTACCATTGATGGTGGCGACGGCGACGACGACGGTTTGGTGAAACCCTTTTTGTTGGGTGAAATATTTGGTTGATTATGATCTTTGAACGGTTTTATTTGGTTTTGCATGTGGTTGGTTTTGGTTTTTGGGTCGAAGATGGTTGCCGGATCTTATATCTGTGTGGCCATCGTTATCAGTGTAACCGTTGACTGGTCCGTGTGGCCATCTTTACCACCTATAGTGTCTGTGAAAGCGATTTGATGAATCCCTTTTTGTTGGATGAAACCTTTGGTGTGATTATGATGGTGATGATACAAGGGTTTTGAAATCTATTGTATTATAGGTGGTGTTAAATCTCTTGGATTTTTTTATACTGTGAACCAGCTGTTGGTTTCTTTGTGTTGTTGCAACTGATGTTGTTAGTGTTAGATCTGTTGGGCTATGATGATGGGGTGCAAATGCTCTGTGGCGCGGCATTAATTGCAGCCATGAAGGTCTCATTCTTTGACACCCGCTGAGCCTGTTTGCAGTGACCGTTATTATCTTTTTAACTGAAAGATGGTGTTTTTTAAGAGTAAATAGAGGTATTTTGGTTGTTTACATGTGCTATTATTTTTGGTTTGACGTTTCTGAAACTTTAATAATAGTGTCAATTCTTTGGTTTGATGTTTATGAGACTTTGCATGGTGGCTTTGGAATTTGTTGTGGGTTTTTTGGTTCGATTGTTATGAAGCTTTAAATGACCCGAACAGAGGCAAAAATAAATATGGTTATGATGGTATTGTCAAAATCGACTTCGAAGTTGTGTTAACATGAATAGTAAGTAAGGGATTCCCTACTTGCAATCTGTTACAAGACAATGATGATTTTAGTCTATTATTTAAGCCTAAGACTACCAAAAATTAACAAACACGAGCACAAAACAATTTATATAACACAAAACAATTTATATAAAGAAATAAAAAGGCTCGCACAACGTGCGAGCGGGACGTATAATACTAGTTTATTACAATTCACAATCCATTACAATTATATACCTTTATCAATCTATCATCCTTCTATGCATACCATCACCACATACCTACGCACACACGATATATTCGATCGTAGAGCACATATATAAATTACAATCACACAATACATATTTCATACACACATGATATATATATATATACACTTTAGATTTAATTGCATATTTACCCCTATAAATATCACTAATTGCATATTTCCCCAACTAAAAAAATCAATTGCATATATACACAATGTTAACTAAATGACCTTATTAAAAATGGGTAAATATGCATTTATAGTGTTTTGGAGGGGAAAATATACATTTAGCCCTATACTTTATATACAACACACTATTATGTCTATATTTGCAACACATGCTTACATATACATGGACTTTTTTTTATAAGTAGTATGTTTTAAAAAATAAATTAGGAAAATCGAGAAGTCAAAGTGATAGTCACTATGTATAGGTTGGACTCACCGGCTTGTCGGTGTTACTTTTGTATGTATTTGTACTTGTATTTGTTCTAGCGAACCTACGGGCGAATCTATAGATTCGCCCGCAGGTCATGTAGTCTTTTGTATTAAGGTGTCGACTGGGCGAACCTATGTGCCCAGCGAACCTGTGTTGGTTCGCTAGATAGATTCGCTAGAGCGAATCTATCAGCGAACCTAACACTACTATATATTGTAACCTTATCTTCACTTTATACAACTTTTGCACATCTTTTACTAGAGCTATTATTCACTGATTTGTGTTGTGTAATCGTTCTATTGAGGTGCTAGGAGCATATTCTACTTATCTTTGTAGCTTATATACCTCGATTGTGTGTTGAATCTTGTTATTGGGTTGTTTGGTTATTCTAGACTTTGTTCTTCAAGTCTTTGACATATTTGTGTTAAACAAGTCAACATAGCACTGAAATCACGATCATTATGGACCAACAATATGGTATCAGAGCCTTAGTGCTCTTGATTGTTTGATTCTAGTGATTTTTGTGTTGATTTTTGTGTTTTTGGGTCGAAAAATACTTTTGATTCTGTTCCAAGCCTGCTTTTAGTGTTTTGAAGCTGTATTTTGCTCAAAGATTGTGGTACTTGGTCATAGGAAGCTTTTAAAACAAACGTGTATGCAAATGGTCAAGTTTTGAAGGTTTTCGAGCTGTTTCCGTACTGTTGCAGGGTGGTTGAGCTACCAGCGAAACTATCTGTTCAACCAGCGAAACTGTATGTTCATCCAGCGAACCTAATTCAAACTTTTGTCCTGTTTGGTTTGTGTTGTGGCCAGCGAATCTAATATATCATCGAACGAAAGTTCACTTGTTTGGCTGATTGTGCAAGCGAAACTGCTGCCAAAATTAGGCCAGCGAATCTGTGCTTGTCTGTCAGCGAAACTAATTGCTCGCCCAGCGAATCTGTCACCAGCGAATCTACCAGCGAATCTGCTGTGTTCTTCGAGCGAATCTAGCCAGCGAAACTGTTTGTTTTCAGCGAATCTATTATCTGTTCAAAGTTATGACTTCATCAACACTTAATATGAATGATCTGGACAGCGTTCAACCTAACAGGCCACCGAGGCTTGTTAGTGGTGAAAACTTTGAAGACTGGAAAAGATGTTTGAAAGCTTTTTTCTATTACACAGACTACAACCAATGGGAATCTATAGTAAATGGCCCGCACGTGCCAACAACTGTTGAAGGAACCGTCACCTCAGTAAACACAGATCCAACTACTTTTACTGAAACAGATATCAAATTACTTGATCGTGACAAGAAGGCACTAGTGGCATTGATACTCTGCCTGCATCAGGACATATTCAACAGGTTTGCAGAACACACAACTGCAAAAAGCCTGTATGATGCATTGTGTGAATTTTATGATGGCAATGAGGATCTGAAACTGGATAGAAAAGCTCAGGCTGAAAAGGAATTCAACTCTTTTGTGGGATATTCACAAGAGAACTTGACTGATATTACAAATAGATTCCTATCTGTGTCAAGTAATCTGAAGAAATACGATGAAAAGCTGGGCAATCACGAACAAGTGGCAAAATTGTTAGATTCTCTTCCTCCTCAATGGAGCCTTCAAATCAAGCTGTTGAAACAAGAGAGAAACTTTCCTGATTACAAACTGATGGACGTCATCAACAAGCTGAAATCTTTCGACCTTGATGTGAAAAGAAGAGAATATAATCAGTCAATGATGGTTCCAAACATTCCCTCTCAAAATGCCGCACTTATCTCATCCGCTGCAAACTCTTATGTTTACAGTGCTGCATCTAGAGGATCATCAGGTCATGTGTCTGCTAAATCTGCTGGTGCATCTACAAACGCTGGTTCAAGCTCAAATGCATCTGTCACCACACAGATTCCGTCAGATACTATGGCTTTATTTGGAATGTTTGTTCACAGTTATGAAGCTCTTGTTGCAGGTGAGTTGAAAGGGAAGGGTATGACTGTAGAAGACATGTATCAGGTGGACCCTGATGATCTGGAGGAAACAGATATTCAATGGCAGATGGCTATGCTCACTCTTCGTGCCAGACGATTCATGGAAAGAACTGGCAGAAGAAACTTCGGAAATCAGGGACAGAATAGTAAGCTGGGGTATGATAAGGGAAAGTTAAGATGCTATAACTGCAAACAACTGGGCCACTTCAAGAGAGAATGCCCATTACCAATCGTTACTGAGCCAGTTAACTCTGCAAATACAAGATCTGCTCCAATTCAAGAAAAGGTTGAGGAAGCCAAGTCAAAGAATGAAACTGCACTGCTCACCAACTTTGACTGGAGTGCAGAAATCGAAGAAACCAAGGAGGAGATTAACCATGCCCTTGTTGCTGAAATTGCTGAGTTTGATGACAATGATATAAATCTCTTTGATCCGTTCAAAGAATTTTATGGAAAGGAAGAGGAAGAGAAAGTGGAGAATGTTGTTAAAGTTCAATCAGATGTTATTGCTCAAGGACATCTGAGTCATTCAGGGTTAGTTTGTGAAGCTGCTGTTAATGAAGTGAAGCATGAGGAGGAGTCTAAGGTCAGCTTGGAAGAGATGATTGAGAAGGCAAGGCTGGATGCAGTTGACGAATTCAAAAGAAGCACTCCCTACTGCCAATGTGATCGTGCTCTGGCTGCCGAGAAACTGGTAATTGGTCTTCCTTACGATGTTATTGAAGATATGTGTTCATCTGCTTGCAAAATTCGTTTAATTGGCATATACAAAGCAAATAAATTGTTAATGTCAAACGAAAACGAATTAAAAAGAACCATCAAAGAGCTTAAATTAAGTGAATCAAAATATTTTCTTAAGTTAAGAGAAGCTTTAAAGGAAAATGAACACTTAAAAAGAACTCTTTTAGAAAAGAACTGTGAAATTAACTACTTGACTGAGCAAGTTACACTTGCTGAGTTTGAAGCAAGAAAGCTTAAAAACAAATTGCAGCAGTGGACTATATCTGGTATGAAAAGGGAGGAACTGTGCAAGAAACAAAGGGGGGCCAGAGTTAAGACGGGTTTGGGTCTTAGTAACAATGAAACATATGCATATCCCCCACCGAGTACTTTCTGTTATTCTCCTACACCTATTCCTCATCCCTCAAATGAGTTAATTCAAGAGATTATGCAGAATGATACTGACAGTTCCATTGCAGGTTTAAGTGACGTAAATCTTAAGGAAGTTAGAGAGGATTACGCATATGGTGGGAGTGTTGGGCTCGGTTGTTCTGTCAGTAGTGATTGTAGTAGTTCTGATTCCAAGAAGTCTTTTAAAGACATTTGTTTAGTTAATCCTGTTTGTAGTAATGTGTCATATTCAGACAATTTCATGTTTAATAGTAATTTAGGGTGCTCCACTTCAAACCCTAATGTGTTGAATGATGATGATTTGATTAATAATGTGTGTGTAAATGACAAAGACAAACTTTCAGGTCAAGTCTCTGAAAGTCAAACCAAAACAAACTATTTTCAAAAGTTCTTCACTCATCAAATTCCATCTTTTACACCAGTGAGAATTTCTAAACCAAAAGACAAGGAATCAACTTTTTCATACATTCTTAAACCAAAACCCGAAACTGATAAAGTTACAGTCACAACAGTTAGGTCAAAAGAACTCTATGACTCTTACAGTGACTGCAACTCTCAACTGTCGGAATGTGATGAGGAAATTGAAATGGATAAAATTCCTGTTAACAGAATTTCCAAAACTGGTTTGAAATCTCATTGTTTTAAATGCGGAAATACTGGTCACACTGTCAAGCAATGCTCCAAGTTAATCCAAAATAGCTCAAAGCAAAAATCGTTCGGAAAAAGATTAAACTCATTTGTAAATAATTTCTTTTGTAATTCTTCATCTGCTGCACCACCTAAGTACACAAAGGCTTGGGTGCCTGTTTCAAAGGTCTAATTTTTCTTTTCTTTTAATAAATGTCAGGAACATTCAAATGCCGTTGTAAATAGTCATTGGCATATTGACAGCGGATGTTCCAGACATATGACAGGATTGAAGGATCTTCTTACTAACTATAGGATCATAAATGGCGGTTATGTCGCTTTTGCGGGAGACAAGAAAGGTGGGAAGATGATTGGTCAAGGAGAAGTCTCAAATGGCTCACTTACTTTGGAAGACGTCAACTATGTTCCTGAACTGGCATTCAATCTTCTGAGTGTATCACAAATCTGTGATAAGAATATTCCTGTGATGTTTCTTCCAAATGAATGCTTGTTCTTGAAGCCAGAGTTTACTATTCCTGAAGATATGGTGATCATGCGAGCTCCGAGACGAAATGACACCTATATGCTGAATATGGGATCAAAAGAATCAAATTCCACCGTGACATGTCTTCTGTCTAAAGCTTCATCGTTTGAATCATTTTTGTGGCATAAACGTTTAGGGCACATCAATTTTAAAATTCTGAATAAATTGGTTAAGAACAATTTGGTTAGGGGTTTACCACTGAAAGACTTTTCAGTAGTTGAGAAATGCATGGCTTGTGCTAAAGGAAAACAGCACAAAAAGCCACATAAACTTAAAATTACAAATACTATCTCAGAACCCCTCGAATTGTTACATACTGATTTATTTGGCCCAATAAGTGTCAAATCTATTGCTAAAAAGTCTTATTGCTTGGTTGTCACAGATGATTACTCTAGGTACACCTGGGTGAGATTCATGGCAAACAAGAGTGAGACTGCAGAAGAATTGATGAAGCTGATTCCTCTAATAGAGGTTCTTGGAAAGAAGAAGGTTCAAGCCATCAGAAGCGATAACGGAACTGAATTCAGAAACCACATCTTCAACTCCTTCTGTGAACAACGGGGTATTCTCAGACAGTTTAGCGCTGCCCGAACACCACAACAAAATGGTGTTGCTGAAAGGAAGAATCGAACCCTTGTGGAGGCCGCTAGAACTATGCTGATCGAGTCAAAACTTCCAATTATTTTCTGGGCTGAAGCGGTTAATTGTGCAGCTTATGTTCTTAACAGGGTACTGATTGTCAAAGAAAAGATGAAGACTTCATACCAACTGTTTCGAGGGATTAAGCCGCTGATTGATTTTCTACGCCCCTTTGGATGTTCTTGCACTCTTTTGAATACTCAAGATCAGAAGACGAAGTTTGGTGCTGTCTCTGATGAATGCTTCTTTGTGGGATACTCGACCACACAAAAGGCGTATTGTGTTTACAACAAGCGAACGCGGATTGTGCAAGAGTCCTACTATGTTGACTGGCAAGAATCAAACACTACCAGTATTGGTAGTGAACCAGCTTGGTTTTATGATTCCACCACCATTTTCAAATCATTTAATCTTCCTGACTCTGACGATGACGACATCATTCCACACACATCGGTTTCTATTTTCAATCATACACCTACACAATCACAATCACAACCTTCAACATCAGCTACACAACTACCTCCCACTTCATTTGACATCCCATCACCTCCACCAGATATTCCACCACCTCAAACTGTTCAAACTTCTCCATCAGATATTCCATCCACATCCACTACCATCCCATCACCTACACCTCCACAACCATCAAATCAAACACCCTCAACCGACCAAAATCCTTTACTACTCAACACTGACTTCAAAACCCTGAAAAACCATCCTCACGATTATATCATTGGATCTATTACTGATGGTGTGCGAACTCGGAGTCAGAGTGGTTTGATTAATGAATGTCTTTATGCTGCCTTTCTGTCTCAAGTTGTTCCAAAAAATTATAAACAGGCACTTGAAGATCCGAGTTGGGTGGATGCCATGCAAATGGAACTGCAGCAATTCAGGAAGCTCAAAGTTTGGGAACTGGTTGATCTTCCTCCTAACAAGTGTCCAATCGGCACTAAATGGGTTTTCCGAAACAAGCCAGATGATCGTGGTGTTGTAATCAGAAACAAAGCGAGACTGGTTGTTCAAGGATTTGCTCAAGAGGAGGGAATTGACTACACCGAAGTTTTTGCTCCAGTCGCTCGCCTGGAAGCCATCAGAATCTTTCTTGCTCATGCTGCAAACAAAAACTTTAAAGTTTATCAGATGGATGTGAAATGTGCATTTCTATACGGAGATATCGATGAGGAGATCTACGTATGTCAACCACCGGGCTTCGAGGATCCTGATTTCCCGTCAAAGGTTTACAAGCTTGATAAATCCTTGTATGGGTTGCATCAAGCTCCACGGATCTGGTATGAAACTCTGACACAGTATCTTCTCAGCAAGGGTTTCTCTCGTGGGAGTATAGATATGACATTGTTCAAGAAGGAGGTGGATGGCGAGCTGCTGATCGTTCAAGTGTATGTTGATGATATCATTTTTGGTTCGACTAATGAAGGGTTGTGTAGAGAATTTGAGAAGGTGATGATGGATCGTTTTGAGATGACAATAATGGGGGAGATGTGTTTCTTCTTGGGGCTGCAAGTGGAGCAAAAGCCTGATGGAATTCTAATCCACCAAGAGAAATATATCAAAGAAATCCTCACGAAGTTTGGCATGGATGATTCTTCTCCTGAATTGATTCCTTTTACTGCTCAAACATGCCTTACTTCCGATGATAATGGGAATCCTGTGGATGCTCATCGGTACCGCTCGATGATCGGATCTCTCATGTATCTGACTGCAAGTCGTCCAGATATTACGTTTGCCGTGTGTTACTGTGCTCGCTTCCAAGCCAATCCAAAAGAATCACATGAGAAAGCTGTTAAACGCATTTTTCGCTACCTTAAGGGTTCCTCTCGTTTGGGACTTTGGTACCCAAAAGGTGGGAACTTTGATTTACATGCTTTTTCTGATAGTGATCATGCAGGTTGCAGGATTAACAGGAAATCAGTCACTGGTGGATGTCAATATCTTGGAGAATGTCTTGTTTCATGGCAAAGCAAGAAGCAAACAACCGTCTCTCTGTCCACAGGAGAAGCAGAATACATTGCCGCTTCAAGTTGCTGTTGTCAAGTGCTGTGGATTCAACATCAGATGATGGATTATGGCATCAACTTTCTTCATACGCCACTATTTTGTGATAATGAAGCTGCTGTTGGAATTGCCAAGAATCCCATTCATCACACTCGCACCAAGCACATTGAAACAAGAATTCATGCAATCCGGGATGCACAGGAAAAGGGGTTTATTGATATTATTCCTATCGAAACTAGAAAGCAAAAAGCTGATCTTTTCACAAAAACTTTTGACAAACCACGTTTTTATGAACTGATCTCCATGCTGGGTCTTATATCTTTTTGAAAACCTTTTTCTGTGAGAATCCTATTTGTAAATACGTAAATAACTTTTTCTTTTGCTTATTCTTCTTTGAAAAATCCGTGGGTCACTCGATTCATTGCTCCGTTACTTTATTTTATTTTATCTTCTTTTATTTTCTTTTAACTCTGTCTATATACTTAAAGAAAATCTGAAAAACAAAAATTTCTTTTAGACGGCTATTATATAGAAATTTTGGGGGAGATATATAAGATTAACTATTTATAGTTTTTCAAATTTTGCTATTTCAGGATCTCCGTTCTGATCGATGTTGAAAAGTCGTTGAAGGAGGTCAGAAGCATTGCGTTTGGGATATGTCAGATAGGCTCAGCCCGAAAACGAAGTAAACAGTGATCGTGCAGCCAAACATAACGCTCAAGATCTCGACAACAAGGATTATCTCCTTGACGTGATTGGATTGCACAAAGATAATGGTTCTGTCAAAAATGGGTTGAGAGCGTCAAATCTTTGTCTTGATTTCCCCAAACATCCCAAATCACCCTCGCCCTATCCCCGAATCGAGTTTCTAGTATGCAAAACAAATAAAATAAAAAGCTGCTAGTGATGCTCTTCGGAAAAGCCTCTGAGTGAGTTACTCGTTAACTCCTCAGAACGTTTTGAGTCAAGTGCTTAACTCCTCTGCTATACAGAAGTATTGACCTGGAGTTGGTGGATCTTCTCTGCTATACGGAAGTATTGACCTGAAGATTCACCGAGCATGCTCAAATGTTTATCTCCTCTGTTATACGTCAGTATAGACCTGGAGCTCTAGACTATTTGAGTTTCCCAAATAATAAGTCGCATTGTATTCAAAAGAATCAATTGCTGACAAGCTCCACTCACAAAGAAAAGATGCTAAAGTGCACAAGTGTCAAAAGAAGCTAATGCATCGGTCAACATTCAAAAGTTGATCATTGAAATTCAAGCAAAGTCAATCGTATTGCTCAGATATACCCTGATGACAGAACCTGTTCTTTTTACCTAGATGTCTGTGGGGACCGAGTTGTCTGAGTTTCTTCAATCAAATCGAAAACATGATAAAAGAAGCTGCTGATCTCTTGTTGAAAGGACTAAGGCATGGGTTTAAATGG
This sequence comes from Tagetes erecta, assembly GCA_030867185.1. NCBI lineage: Eukaryota > Viridiplantae > Streptophyta > Magnoliopsida > Asterales > Asteraceae > Tagetes > Tagetes erecta. Next base: position 7,488,924 of record CM061487.1, read on the forward strand.
ACAAACATATCTGCAATCCCGCCAATCGATGATTCTCCGGATTCTACTCAAAAACATCATGAAGAATATATATCCTTTATTAGCGTTTAAAACTTTTTCTTTGTTATTTTATTTTAATTTTATTTTATCTTATTTTGTATTTTCAGGATTATATGTGTTTATGTTTATTTTTGGAGCGTTGATATCGTGGGACGTTTTCACGGATTTACAAAGATTTTAAAACTTAAGAAAATCCAAAAATATAGAATTTTGTGTGCGAGCGAACCTGCGAGCGAACCTACAGGTTCGCCCAAATCTCAGGTTCGCCCGCAACCACTTTTGCACCGCCGCCGCATGTTGATTTTTGACTCTTGGTCTTCTGGCGAACCTAAAAGTTCGCTGTACATAAGTTCGCTGGCCTGTATTATGTTCGCTAGACTGTCTGCCAGCGAACCTATGTGTGTATATATAGGCTGTGACAGCGAAGTTTTTCAAACATTCGCTGTCACCACTGTAGCACATTTTTCAAAATTCTCACCGCCGAACGTTCGATTCTCACTTATTCACCGATTTTTCACACTTAAACTTCACAAACATTGTCCGGTATGTAATCGTTTTCATCTTAATCAGTGTTTTGAACCCTTAATCACATCTTAAGTCTGATTAATCTGTCGATCTTTGATTATATGGTGTTTAAATGACTGTTTTTGTGTTAGATGTTAGGGTTTTTCTTCATAATAGCCTCGTTTAGTGATTATACTACCTGTTTGTTGCTTTATATGCCTAATAATGGTTGTTTGTTTGTGATTCTGGCCGTTTTTCAAAAACTAGGGTTTCCAGCGAACCTAAGTGTTCGTCTGGCGAATCTGAACGAAAGTTCAAAACTTCGAGCGAACCTATGTCGTTATGCTACCCGCGCAACAACATAGATTCGCCCGACTGTTTCTAGCGAACCTATACATTCGCTCGACCACAATGACTGATTTTTTATGTCAGCGAATCTATAGGTTCTTGTGCCAAAATCTCTGGTTCGCTATACCAGCGAACCTAATTTCCAGCGAATCTATTAACTGTTTTTCAAATTTTCATTTCTGATCAATTTCCGTTTATTTTTCAGGCACAATGTCGACTTTATTCTTCGAGAAAAAGCACAACATGTGTGCTTTGCTTGATGAAAACAATGAAAAGGCCAGCAGCTATAGAGACTCCATCAGATGGCTGAAGTCGTCACATATACATTATGCCATCTCTCACTCACCTACTATATATGAGACGCACGTTCGGGATTTCTGGCGAACTGCTGTTATGAACGTGTCGGTACAGCCGTCATGTATCTGTGCCAAAGTCTGTGGTCATGACTTGGAGTTTACTGAAGCCGATCTGGCTAGAGTCCTGAAGTTAGAAGAGGATGTAGGAGAGGAAGTAAGTATGACTGCTGAGGAAGTGTACGGGGCATTGCGGACTGTTGGGTATGAGGGCCCGATGCCCGGCGAGAAGAAAATGGAGTTTGTCAAGTCCTACTTGATCCAGGAGTGGAGGTACATCGCTCACGTGTTTATCATGTGCCTGGATCATAGGAAGGGGGGTACAGACGGGCTAAACCTTGACTGGGTAAGGGCTATGGTGCTGTTCTGCAGGGGGCAGAAAGCAAACCTTGCAAAACTCATCTACAATTATATGCTAGAGAACATCCATGCTACCAAAGGGGCAAAATGGTTGATGTATCCAAGATTCATTCAGATGGTGCTGAATGACAAATTGCCCGATCTGCCGATAGTTGGAGCTGAGTTGAAAATTTGGGATATGCATTCGAGGATCTTCAAGGATTGTAAAGCGGTGAGGTCGGACTGTGTGGGCAGGACTGCTTATCTCTGGGAAAATATGTATCCGGCCGAAAGATGGGTGTATATACAGAGGCTGATGGAAACGGAAAGGAAACGGGGCGGAGAAAATATAGAGGTGGTTGAGAAGAAGATTAGGAAAAGGAAGGCATATGCCAAAGAGAAAGACTATTCATTTGATAGGGAGGTTGATGAAATCCAGGCAGAGATAGATGCTGGTAGGGAACAAAGGACCAAGAAAAAGTCTGATGCACATGCTGAAGGGTCAAAGAAAGCTAGGCATGATACCGGGGGTACATCGGGCGGATCAGCTGATGATTTAAAGGGTGTTGTTGAGAGACTGGAAGCAGAATTGGTTGAACTGAAAAGTAAACATGAAGAACTTGAAAAGCAGGATGCAGAAAAATCGACTGTGATATACGAGATGGGACGGATGATGAAGGACCAGCAATGTCTGATAGTGAGGATCTTCAAAGAATTAAATAGTTTGAAAGAAAATGCTGGAACTGAACCGGCAATGACTGAGGCGGAACTGAACTCCTTAACGGATATTGCAAAGTATCCGTTAATGGATGTTGATTTTGGTGATAAAGGAAAGGGAAAGGCCGTTGAGGAAGAGTTTGATGAAGAGATGGGGATTGATTTAGATGTGTTTGAGGGAGAAGAAGTGGTCGGTGGATCTGGTGTGGACTATACTTTGATTGATGAACCCGAAACTGATGTTGATGCTGATAGTGAAGAAGATATTGATGATGAGCCGGAAACCTATAAAGTGGAAGAAAAAGGGATGAGTTACCAGTTTGAACATGCTGAATTAGACAAATCCGAATGGTTCAGGAAGGAAGAAACTCTGGTTCCCGAAGTGCCGATATTCCAACACCTGGATGAACCCAACACCAAACAGCTTGATAGGCAAATCATAGCGTGGAAATATAACTGTTTGGTGGATGCTTACATGATTAAACGAAGGGGTGGGGACATCACGTACATCAAGAACAGGAAGCACTTCGCTACCTTTCCTCGTTGGGACTTGCGTAGGCTGGCAGAGCTACCACTGTTAGGAAAAGAGGAAAGCGGAAGGGCCTGTGCGTTTGAAGCTACAATCCAGGAGGCCGCAAAGACTGATTTTGTTAACTTTGGATATCAGAAGCCGAAAAGGATGAGGCAGAAAAAGGACAAACATTGGGTGTCGTGGAAGGGCAAAATTGTGTTGAAGATAGCTGCACCGAAGGTTATGACCAGAGTAAGGGTACCTGACACCCAGCCGCCCAGATTGCAGGATTTCTACAAATGGTTTTATGATAACAGCACTGGGGAGGCAATTATCAGATTACAAGGAGATGACCGTCCAGAAATTCGACTATTTGATCCAATGGAGGTCTTCTCCTTCTGTGACGAAGATTTGAAGGTGTTGTGCGAGCATAGGATAAAGCACGGGGCTGGAGATGACACTGCTGCTGAAGCGAACCTGTTTGTGAAGGTCGCAAATAAAGCCCGGGGGATTCGTGCAGAACTTAAGGCTGTGAATGAAAGGTTGAGAAGGTCAGATGATCAGCGCATGGAAATGGACGATCTAACTAGACAGCTGGATCGATCAATTGAGCAGAGGTTTGAGAAACCGGTGGAGGTTATTGATTTGGATGTTATAAGCGAGGAGCATACTGCAAAAACTCAGGCGGAAACGATAGTTCAACAAATGCCTGATACTGAGGTCGCGGATGCAGAGTTTGTGGACTCAATGCTGAATGTGAGTGAAGATGAGGCCGGATCTGAAGACATTACAAACCCAATGGCCGGAATTAAAGGTAGGGCAGGAGCATATATCGAACATCTTTGAAGCCATCAAGACGGAGCTAATCAGAAGACTTCCCCAGGTGAGGTCCAACCTAGGGGGAGTATTGATAGTCACTATGTATAGGTTGGACTCACCGGCTTGTCGGTGTTACTTTTGTATGTATTTGTACTTGTATTTGTTCTAGCGAACCTACGGGCGAATCTATAGATTCGCCCGCAGGTCATGTAGTCTTTTGTATTAAGGTGTCGACTGGGCGAACCTATGTGCCCAGCGAACCTGTGTTGGTTCGCTAGATAGATTCGCTAGAGCGAATCTATCAGCGAACCTAACACTACTATATATTGTAACCTTATCTTCACTTTATACAACTTTTGCACATCTTTTACTAGAGCTATTATTCACTGATTTGTGTTGTGTAATCGTTCTATTGAGGTGCTAGGAGCATATTCTACTTATCTTTGTAGCTTATATACCTCGATTGTGTGTTGAATCTTGTTATTGGGTTGTTTGGTTATTCTAGACTTTGTTCTTCAAGTCTTTGACATATTTGTGTTAAACAAGTCAACATAGCACTGAAATCACGATCATTATAGACCAACAATAGTATTGATAGTCACTATGTATAGGTTGGACTCACCGGCTTGTCGGTGTTACTTTTGTATGTATTTGTACTTGTATTTGTTCTAGCGAACCTACGGGCGAATCTATAGATTCGCCCGCAGGTCATGTAGTCTTTTGTATTAAGGTGTCGACTGGGCGAACCTATGTGCCCAGCGAACCTGTGTTGGTTCGCTAGATAGATTCGCTAGAGCGAATCTATCAGCGAACCTAACACTACTATATATTGTAACCTTATCTTCACTTTATACAACTTTTGCACATCTTTTACTAGAGCTATTATTCACTGATTTGTGTTGTGTAATCGTTCTATTGAGGTGCTAGGAGCATATTCTACTTATCTTTGTAGCTTATATACCTCGATTGTGTGTTGAATCTTGTTATTGGGTTGTTTGGTTATTCTAGACTTTGTTCTTCAAGTCTTTGACATATTTGTGTTAAACAAGTCAACATAGCACTGAAATCACGATCATTATGGACCAACACAAAGAAATATTTTGATAAATGGTATAACCGCTTCTAGGTGGAGCGGTTTATGAACAATATTTTTTTGCCAATCATTGAGTCAGCCTGACACGCATACTTGTGCCAGTGAAATAGTTTTTTTATTCTTTTTTTTTTACTAAAACCGCTCCAGCATGGGACGGTTTATGAACAAAAACAAATTTGACACTAACACCGTAAAATCCCATCGATAACTCTAACGAACTTAACTGGACCAAGTTAGAACTTAACCAATTTAACTCTAAACTTAACATCTCCTGTTAAAAGTTAACTCATTTAACGAAAAAAATTAACAAATCATTTAAATGTTAACAATAAACTTTCAAACTACTTAAAAACTAACTTGACTAACAAACATAAATGCACTCGAGCAAAACTTCAGTTTTTTCTCAACGACTACATATTCCGACAATTTTGAGCGTTTGTATCTATGTAGTCGTAACTCCGTTTTAGACACGATTTGTTGCGTTGTGAAGAGGTTACGTAAGACCACGATTTTCTGTTTTTAGTTAACTCCTTTGAGTATTCGTACAGGCGTCATCATGTCGCAACGGTCAAAGCTACCACAACAAACAAACGACCGGTCAAAGTTACCACAACAAAGAGACGACCGGTCAAAGTTAGGCATTTAACTACTTAAAAAATGTAAAAAGATAATTTATATTTTTGAATTTAAAATAAAAGGTTAAAAGTAATTTACTGACATTTCAGTCTCCCATAATATACTGACATATATTTTTTTATTTTAGTAACACCGTCTCCCCTTGAAAAGGTTTATGTTAAAAGTGATGTACTTGCCATTTATGAAATTTTCGGTACAGGCATATTTTTTTAAATTTTAATAACCCATAAACAGTCTCTCTTTGGCACGGTTTATGTTAAAAGTTTTGTAGTAGCATTTATGGCATTTCCGGATATCCATGTCTTAATTAAATATTTTACTTTTTTTTAAACAAAAAATGTTAAAAACATGTGTCATTTGAGCATTTTCACCAAATACCATTACATTTCATTAAACAAAAAATAAAAAAACACCCAAATATAATAACTCATAAACCGCTCTAAGGCGACACGGTTTATAATATATATATATATATATATATATATTATAAACCGTGATATATATATATACATATATATATATATATATATTCGTTAACTATTACAGCAATAGATACCAAAACATTGCTCATTCTAAAATTTTTGATTTTAGTTGAGAGAAAAATGTAGAAGAAGGGATGTTAAATAAAGGGTAAATGGGATAAATATTTCTTTTACTTCTAAATAAAGGGTATCTCGACATTACCTTGACCGCCATCTAGTTGCCGAGTTCTTACTTTCACCATTGGAAGAATCAAATGGTTACAGACAAAGAATCTTGCACTAGAGAACTGGGAAATGTTAATGATTTCCCATAGAAGAATCGTGCGGTTTGTCAGATTAGTGTTACATGTGAACGCGAGTCTCAAGCACCCCGGATTAGCGTTAATGAATAAGTTTCATTATTTTTTGTTGTGTTACTAAATTATTTATGGATTGTGAGTTTCGGTGTTGGTCGTCGTGTTAATGAATAAGTTTCGTCTTGTTAATGAAATGTTTCGGGCCCTAACATCTTGCTAGTGGTGTCGTTTTAATAAATTTATGCCGTTTAAAAAAATGAATAATTTATGGATTTGTCGTATGGTTACGTCACCTCTTTGTATCGCAACAAATCATTTATGAGATAGAGGCTTAACAAAAAAATTGAACTTTATATTAAAACAACAAAAATATATAGTGACTTAAAAAACCATATAATTTAAAGTGACTTAAAAAAACAAAAAAATATATTTATGAGACTTTAACCAAAAAAATATCTAAAACCATATACCCATAAACCGCTCTGATGAGACACGGTTTATGTGAAAACAAAATTGTACTTTTTTTTAAACAACAAAAATACATTGACGAGAGACTTAACAAAAATAATATATAAAACCATATACCCATAAAACGCTCTGACGAGAAACAATTTATGTAAAAACAAAATTGAACTTTTTTTAAAATAACAAAAATACATTTACTTCTAATTTACGTTTATTAAACGTAGAAAAGTATTAAGTACAAAATACCAAGACAGACTTCTCCATTTTCCTACCAAAATATTCTTTGACTCAATGTATATATATGTCCCATAACCCATAACAACTACATATACATCATCATGCAAACCTGAATTGAATTGAATTGAACCGAACTAAATCGTATCCGGTAACGAAACCAAAAATGAAAACCGGATGACTTGAAAACGAAACCGTAGCATGAGGAAATCACAAAATAACTTGATGGAAACATACCGAGAGAGGACTGCTGGTACGACGAGAGGGACGATCAAAGTTGTAGATGTCGGTACGGTGGCGCGCGACTGCAGTTGTGACAGGAGATGGTGGTGAACTGTCGCTAGTGGTGGCGGTGATGGTTCTTTTCAACACTGCGGCAGTTGGTGGCTGTGGTGGCTGCCGAAACTTGAAGTGGCTGCTAGGGTTTTGGTAGGGTGGTTGGGAAGAATAGGGGTGTTCATCGGTTCGGTTAACGATTTATTGGGATTTGAAATTTTAAGGCACATATCCGTATATATCCAAACCGATCCGAATTAATCATTTTGCTAACCGAACCGAATCTTATTCGAATTCATTTCGGATCGGATTCGGATATAACCGAAATTATCCGAATAAACCGAATCTATCCGAAATTTTTTTTTTGCCAATTTTAACCTCTTGTTTATCTTATGAATACAAAGAAAAATTAAAATTGCAACATAATTCCTTAAACACTATCTAAAACCAAAATGGAGCGTACATATACGACAAATAAACATAAAGCGTACGAACCCGAAAAGTAGAAAACTAGTCTAGAACACAAATACAAATACAAAAATACAAAGCCACTTGATAGAAAATAGTATAAACAAGTTCTATGTGTTTCTATAGTCGGCAAATGGGCTAATTTTTAGTGGGATGAAAACATATAGGTATGTGCATAAGGGATTACTTGTATAGTAGGCTAACTCTTATTCGATTTAAATGGATATCCAAATAAACCAAATAACCCGAATTCATAAAATTTTGACATCCAAATCTGAACCGAAAATCCGAATAAGGAACTCGGATACGGTTATAGCCGAACCGAATAAGAATTCGGATCGGTTATTTTCGGTTATAGATACGATTCGGATTTTGGTTTTATTCGGATTACGGTTTTTTTTAACAGCCCTAGCGAAGAAGGAGACGGGTATGGGACGGGGGGTTGGTTTACATAATTTCTATTTTAGTGAAATTACATTTAGGTCCCTATAGTTATTTAGCTTATTTATTTTGTTCTCATAATTTACAAAAACAAACTTTCATTATATACAAAACGAATCCCAAAGCTTATATAATTTTTAATTTTCGTTGGCTAGTGTACACTTAATTTCGCAAGTTTAACGGAATTAAATAAAGATGAGTTAATGGCGTTAACCTTGAATTTACGAGGTGTCACATCCTCCCCTTGTTAAAAGAATTTTTTATCGAAAATTACGCCGCGTCATTGGTTGTCTGCAACAATTTAGAATACACGCCTGACCCTTGAAGTTGGTCGAAAAAGTTACCCTTGTAATTCAACTGGAGCGATTCGATACGGCGTCCGAGCTTTAGGAGTTGCCCCTGGCACCAACTCTATTTGGGATTTAAATTGGGGATGAGGAGGTAGACCTAGTAGCTCTTCAAGAAACACTCAAGGCTAATCACGCATAATAGGAATACTTTCGATTCTGATCTCATCAAAAGATTCATCAGTGACCAAGGCTAAAAACACCAGATGCCCATTCTGTAAACACTTTTGCGCCTTCATGCATGAGATAATACCAACGACCGAACTGCTTCCTTCACATTTAACATAGGGAAGATCCCTAGTAGAGAGTGGTAGGCGAACGAGTTTTTCTTTACAAACGCTTTTAGCATGGTTTTGAGCTAACTGGTCCATGGACACTACTACATCAAAATTACACAAATACGTTGTCATGAGATTTACAAGGAATTTGTGTCTCAAAAGATCTTGGCTTGATTTGTTTACCACTCGCATTCTTAATAAAATATTTATCGTTTAGAGGAGTTGGTGTTAATCCTACGAATTCTACGAATACATCTGATATGAAACTCCTATTAGCATCAGAATCTAATAAGGCACGCGCATGACGTTGGTTGAGCGTAAAAGTACTTAAAACTGTGTTAGCATCGGAATTTCTAGCTTGTTAAATTATTAACCATTTGGAAGTCGTTTTCAAACCAGTAATACCCCGAATTATTATCGTTTAGATTAACATAGTATTCCTAATAAATAGTAAATTTAATTATCGATTAACTTAGTATTCATGAGACTTTTTTTTTCAGATCAATGGTGATATTTTCTTGTTGATAATTTGGTGTGTCTGTAAACCTCTCCAGCGAGATAGTAGCGTTCCATCAATTAGCGAGCATGTTTACGACACCAGCCACTCGTCAAGTGGCTTACGAGAAATTCCACTGGCAATGAAGAAGAAAAAAATAATATAATTAAAGTTTATGTGATAAAATTACACATTAGAACCACTTATCCATAAGCCATGTCTCACCAGGATTCACATGCACTACAAATTACTATCCCGTGTGCACCCGTGATGATAATTTGTCTTGCATGTTCACCCTAATTCCACATGTCTGGCGATAAAATGTCCTTAAATCATAATATTGAGTACTAAGTGGTGCCATATATGAAGAGTTATCTACAGCTTAATTCTCAACTCTAAATTGATCAACCATGAATTATATTAGGAAGTTTAGTCAGGAATTCATTAACTTGAGTTATGGATTGTTGATGGAATCATTCACTGACATGAGCTACCGAAGAGCATGAGGTTATTCTTCTACTCGAGACAGGAACAATTTCGATTAGGAAGTTGGCAAAACGTTCCTTCACTTTGTGGTCGATTTATCTCCCAAGGAATATTAACAAAAATGTGAGCTCATGGATCGGGTAATAATGACGTCTACGTGTCAAAAATTTCCTATAATAATGTTGGTAACAGTATGGCCCAACCAGTTTTTATGTAGAATAAGAATACCATAAATATTCATCTTCACATCATGCCTCTTCGAGTCCCAAGTTTTCACGAGTGCAGCAAGCACCAATTTGGCGAAAGCAGGTAATTGTGACAAGATGGAAAAGGTTTAAATAAATGGTTCAGCACCAACAAAGAATTCGAGAGGAGGGGGGGTTAGTATAATCCCATGTTTCGTCATTCTATAAACACCTAAGGAATACAGAACCTAAATGTTCGGATAAAATTATTGCCCACTCGGTTAGCGACAAACTTCAGACGATGCTTCTCGGACCCTGAAAATGAATACGTGGAATGACGAGAATCAGAATTATCAAAATTAGAAATCAGGCCTATGGTTAGAGGCACAATAATATAGTAAAGAAGTCTGGCTAAGGAAACAGTATAAGAAATCACATATAAGGTAGCACGTATAGGAACATGTATAAGCATAATCTAATATAGCTAATGTGTCGTGTGAGTGTTACTAATGCAATGCCTAGTTATAGTCTAGATGCAAATGCTAGTTCGCTATAACTTATGGCTCTTATACCAATCTAATATAGCTAATGTGCCGTGTGAGTGTAACATTCAGCCTCTCATACCACCAATATTATCCGCTTTGCTACATTAGAGCTCACAGATTTGCTTTTGGTTGTCCGGGTGAAAACCTTCCTAGGATGGTCACTCATCATGAGATTGTTGTCATCCGAGCACGCTTAACTGTGGAGTTCTCCTCTCATCTACAATCATTAAGCCCCAAAACGCGTTGTTGGTATTTGAGGTCGGACATCCCTTATAAATCCCAGATCTCTCATGCCTACGGTAGATATGGGATTTGCCTAGGGTGTTACAACATCGGCTCAAATCCACAAATCAAGCTTATCTTATGGATATAAATTCCTAGATTTAACCAAATAATGTCTCAATCTAGTAATTGCAACACTAAACATATGATTTTTATTACAAAGTTATCAAATCCATGGAACATCAACTATAATCAAGACAAGATATCATCATAGATCATAAAACCAATAAACATATTGCATATATAATCATGAACACATCAATTTTATCACTTAGAACATCCATCCAACATATCATAAATATCCAAGAATCATCAAAATATATATCATCATTTATCCATAAAGCCTAAGTAGTTATGCAAGACCTATTCAAATATCATCATGAAAATAAAATCCATCAAAAATAAACCTAGATCTAGCATCATCTCAACTAAAAACAATTAAAACAAGTTAAAATGTTCAAAGTTAGAATAGATCACACCAAATTTGGGGACCAATTTTCAATTAAAGTGTAGATCTACAAGATCTTCAACTCTACTCTTCAAATCAGCAAACTCTAATCTCTAATGCACTCCAAAACTCTAGATCCAAGTCTCTAATCTTCAATCCAAGCCTTGATCTTCGTACCAAAGCTTTAAATCTTCAACTTCATCCTTCAAATCTTGGCACCCAATTGATCTCGCATGCTTCTTTCGTGTGTTCTAGTCGTTTGTATGTGTTATTATGAGAGGAGATACTCTAAAACTTGTCATAAGATGCTTAAATAGTGAATTTTAGGGATTTTTTCACAACTGGGAGTCCCAGCGGACCGCTTGGGTGTAACCAAGCAAATCCCAGCGGACCGTTGGGCGGTATCGTTTGTGGTATTCAGTGCAGACCTCCTAGCAGATTGCTCGGGTGTAACGCGTCAAATTCGTAGCGGACCGTTGGAATATTTTTCTTGATTTTTTTCTCGTTTTTGCTCTGATCCCGCTCCTTTTGTTCGAACTTACCTAAAACATAATAAAATAAATAACTAAAACCGAAATATATATACATGAAATTGGAGTACAATGCGGTTATAATATATTGCAACACATTACATTAATCCAGCGTAACTAAACAATGATATTTGTCCGCTTTTGTGTCCGGAACATCCTAAGGCGGCCACCCTTCTTTGTTTTAAAACACAACGATAGAAAAAATTTTGGTGATATTATATTTATTATATACAATAAATAATAAATTGGTTAGCTCCAACGGCCTATATAAGCTCTCATGACTCACCTCTCTCTTCACGCACACTACATTCAACTCTCTCTCAATCTCAGTCTGGTCATTATCCTTTCATTTTATTTTGCTTTGAAGAGTTAATTACCTAGTCTATCACTCTATCTTGTTTGTACCATGCTAGTAAAGGTATAAATCGTTAGCTATTGAGTGCCTTGTTGAATGCACCTGTATCATTATCAGTTTGTTGTTATTTATTGTTTTGATACTAGTATATCGCTTTGGTTTTTTTTTCTTTCTTTAATGCTAAAAACTTAAAATGACCTTAAAATCATGTCAACCTAGTTCATTTGATTTACTGGTTCATATAAAAATGTGTCAAAATCGTATAGGAAAACATTTGTAATTTTGAACTTAGTTATATGATATCCTATTTTGTCTGCAATCATATAAATGAATTCTAATGGAAGTCAAAGAGTAAACTGTAATTTTGGTCCACGTGTTTTGATATTATTATCAGTTTCAGTCTTACCTTAACAGTTTTGGTCTCTGTGTTTTCATTTTCTAACAGAAATTGTCTCGAACACTAACTCCATTCAATTTTCCGTTAAGTTTCTGTCACATGCGGAGTAAAAAATGTCATTTCTCCCACTTTTTTGACATGCGACTGAATAAAAATGTTATCCTACATGATAACCTAGAAAAAAGAGGGGGAAAAATGACATTTTTACCACTAAGATGCGGGGTGCATGTGAAAGAATTAACGAAAAATTGGATGGAGTTAGTGTTTGGTAGGGGTGTTCAAAAATATCCGCACCCGAAAACCCGATCCGAAAATCCGATATTACGAACCCGAAATTTTGGATATCCGAACTTCAGATACCCGAAATTTCGGGTTCGGATAGTTATTTTGAAGTAATTCGGATATTCGGATTATCCGATTATCCGAAAACCAAATTTTTTTTTTAGATTATGTATTTAATATATTTTATAAAACTATGCTTGTAAACTCTAAAGTTAACATGTATTTAGTATTCCAATTACATTCACGCCCTCCACCCTTCGGCCTCAGACTGGTGCACGCTCCAACGACCCACTGCCGCACGGTCTAACAAGTCGACAACCTACTAGTGCACGCCTCCAATCACGTTTTTACCTTGTAACGCATTTGTACTTTTTTATAGTACTTTATAGTCTTTTTATATTATTTTATACAATAACCAAGACACAACTTATATTTGATTTCATTTTTAGTTTTTTAAAAGTGTGAGAAATTCCAAAAAAGACTTCATAATCATGTATTCATGTTTACGAAAATTCTAATATTTGATTTTTAGTTAGTTATTTTGGTTGTCGACTTCTAAGTCGTGGTCTTGAGACAAGTAGCGGACTTGTCAGATGTGTAGAGTGGAGGATTATTTGAATGTCTTGAAACGTTTGGAGTTGATGTTTGATTAAAACAACTTGTTATTTAGATATTTGTACTTTGACTTTAATTGTCTTAAGACTTTTTTGGTTAGTAACTTAACATTAAGGCTAATTTGGATCGAATGAAATGCAAATACAAATGCAAAAAAAAAAATCAAAATTTTCGGATATTTGGATACTATTGAATCCGTATCCGAACTTTTGGCTATCCGAAATTTGGATATCCAAAATTTCGGATTCGGATATGGATAGTGAAAATCACTATCCGAAATTTTCGGATGTCCGAAATTCAGATACCCGACATTGAACACCCCTAGAGTTTGGGGCCATTTAAGTTAGAAAATAAAAACACAGGGACCAAAACTGTTAAGGTAGGATTGAAATTGTTAATGATATCAAAACACAGAGACTAAAACTGCAATTTACTCGATGTCAAATGAAAATCAACCGTAAACATATAAAAAAATAATCAATTAAGATTGTTATTAATAACAATAATAAAAAAAGTTATGAGTGTTACTGGTTAACTTTCACTCCCCATAAATGAAAGGTTTTTCTCCTTCTCAAACGTTGTGGGATGTCAGATCCTACCCCCTTAGAGAGCGCAACATCCTCACTAGCACACTAGGCCGCCCTAACTATGATACCATATGTACCAACCCAACGTAACTGCACCATGATATTTTTCGCTTTAGCGACCGAAACATCCTCAGGGGCTCTCAAGGTTTTAAATTACGTCATGGTAAGGAATGTATAAACCCCTATATATGGAAGATTTTGTTCTCCTTCTTAACGGATGTGGGATGTCACAAATCTCTAGAGCACAATGCCTCATTTATAAGTAAGCTGGTAGTGGGGTGCGACCTCGAGTTTCGTGTAATTTTTTCTCCCCTAACTCTCCAAATAACTGTATCTATTACATTTTGACGGACACTTGAGCGTGGTTTTTGAGGCACTTGGATGTTTCCAACATCCAAGAGCTCCAGGTCGTGGTATTTTTACCATGGTGGCATATTCAGCAAAAGGCATTAGGCGTGTCCACTTAGGACAACTTTCTATACGTCAATGTTTGAGCATGGGGCGTGTTCTACAAAACAGGAGCCTAGCTCAGTCTTTTGTCTAGACTATTTGTTTCCACTTTTGTCTTCTTCTTGCTTTTTTGATGATTTAGTGGTTCGTTAAGCTAGAAAAATCTCAAATGAAGTCGATTAAGGACTATTCACCTAAAGGTACTAACGAAATCATAAAATCAGTCTGATACAACATTTTTGTTTACTTTTACACATATTAGTTCACGTCAAGGACCGCTTCCATTGCGCTTCCATTGCAGTAATCCATGTGTTGTAGTTTGTCCGAACAGTTTGGACATCGTCAATGTAGATGTGCTTAGTTCCCTACGATGTCGGACGACAATTTGTTGATTTGGTTGTGGTGAGTTTGCCTAGATTTCATCCCTACCGGTTGTACCATTGTCAAAAAATTGTTTGATGAACACCGCAAGTTTTGTTTGTCGCAATCAGGCTAGCGAGCCTTGTTGCCTTACAACCTATAGTTATGCGTAGCGCGTGTTTTTCACAATCTTCCGGATCTTTAAGAGCATTCACAGTAGGTTTTTTTTCCTTATCTTTAAAATTACACTAAAAAACACTACATTTACACTACATTTCCTCTTTTCTTTCAATTAAATAATACTTTTTATACATTAATCATTACATTTTACCGTTTCTCTCTCTTCTACCCATATATATTTCCTTAAATTTACCGTTTCTCTCTCCTCCATCCATATATTTTCTCCCTCCTTCACTCAGATCATTCACAGTGGGTTTCTTTTCTTTATCTTTAAAATTACACTAAAAAACATTACATTTACACTACATTTCCTCTTTCCTTTCAATTAAATAATATTTTTTATACATTAATCATTACATTTTACCGTTTCTCTCTCTTCTACCCATATATATTTCCTTAAATTTACCATTTATCTCTCCTCTATCCATATATTTTCTCTCTCCTTCACTCACAACCACTCAAAACCATTCCATAAAATTTTACCAAACCCACTCACATAATTATACCAACTCCCCTGTGAACACACTAAGATTTTTGTGGCGTGAACATTCTCTAGGACTATGTTTTCTATTAATGAAACTTGAAAGAAAATGCAGACTCTCAATTAGAGGTGCACAAATTGGTTAATTTTGGTTAACCGGTTATTTTTGGTTATTGAGAAAATCGGTTATTCGCTTTAACCAGTTCGGTTAATAACCGGTTTTCTTTCAAAATTTTCGGTTATTTTACTTTAACCGGTTCAGTTAATTAACCGGTGTTTTCTAATATTTTATTATTTTTTCGGGTTTTTTCCCGGTTAACCTGTGGATCGGTTAAAATTCGATTTTAAAAAAACCGGTTAATAACCAATTATTCATAAAAAAATCCCTAATCGGTTACGAACCTACGGTTAAAAAAATACCCTAACCAGTTTTGGTTACGGTTAATAACCGGTTTCGGTTAATAAACCGGTTATTTTGTGCACCTCTACTCTCAATTGTGAAAACAACTCCATGACACTTGGAGTACAACAAAACATGAAAACAACCGGTAACTAATTTGCAGTAAGATCTTCCTACTCAATACAATAAATAAATATTTACCAAACCAAGATATTTTAATGAACACAAATCCAACACTTCATACAACATAAACATCACATTCAAGCTTGTTTCTTACAAATGGTCCATATACACATAATTGAAGTACACACAAAATAATGAAGCATTAAACCAATAATATGTCAAAAATATAAGTAAACACACATCTAAAAAACCCCAATATAGGTAGAATTTACAAATGCAACATATAGTGGAAACCTGATGAATACACATTTAGCTTGAAAACCATCCTTTCTTTGGCGCGGTTCCCGTAGCCCGATACTTAGCCGCCACCTCTTCGGCTTTCAAGAGTTCTTCTCCCTTTTTGGCTTCCGTCACCGCCCTCTTTTCTTCTGCTGTTTTGTGAAGCAGAGCTATTTTGTTCTTCAATTTCTCAACATATTTCGCCTTTTTCTTCTCCAAGTTTTCCTAATCACAAGCATTTTACAATCAACTCACTTTCTTGCTAATGTAACCAGTTTTGTGTCTATGTAGCTCAGTGACTAAACTATCATATTAACATCTAATGTAATCTACCACTAGTAAAAGGTTTAAACCATTAAGAGCTAGTTTATTGCTTAACTATTAAAAGGCAAATGTTCATCTAATTCAGATAAAAGCTCTTAACCATTCAGACTCATTATAATGCTAAACCATTCAAAGGCAAATATATGAACCACTCAGACATCTGTTCGCAAAACAAATAGTCTGAACCAATCAGACATCTGAACCCAGTGGCGGAGCCAGCCTAATATATCAGGGGTATCCTTCGAAAAAAATTTGCCTTACACTTGTACAATTTTTTGCACACTCGTTCAAAAAGTTTTTTTTCGTATACTCATACAAAACATCATTTTCCTGCATATCATGACCAATATCCGGAGTTTTATCGATATTTTCTTGAAAACTATTAACAATATTTGGACTATTTTAACCAATATTATCATTTTCTTGACACTTTTTTTAAAAAATATTGCCAATTAAATATGTTTTGATTGTTCAGGGGTATCCTTTTAAGTGTTCAGGTGTATCCTAAACATAAAACGGGAAAAAGAACATCAAATTTTACGTTACGCGCGAAAAGTTGAGCCGTAGCCCGGACTACGGCTCAACTCAACGTACGTCCGCCACTCTCTGAACCATTAAGAGGCTTAAACAAACAGCCTCATAGTTTGGTTACCCAAAATCACCAACATGATAACTGGTCGTAATTTATTCGACAATCAACCCATACTTTTATATCTTTTTAAAGATTAGCAGTGACACTAAAAGAGAACAAATGGTACCTCAAACTTCTTAAGTTCAGCCTCTATATCTGCTTTTTTGCTGTTCTCCCATGCTCCAATGGCTGATAACTTCTGCTGAGCTCTATTCAACATCACAAACTCATTTAAAAACTCATTCAATCAAATATTTTGTCTTTAAAATGATATAAAAAATGTTACTTGTTCTCTGCTTTTGACTTCTCACTCTCTTCCCATGCTTTTATCAAAGCATCTTTCTTCTCAGTTGCAACTCTAGCAAGAACAACATCTAAACAAACCAACAAACCAACACTCATTCATTCAATCAATCAACTAATTAACCAATCAATCATCAGTTTTTTACCTCTATTGACAGAACCCTCTGAGGGTTTATCTTCACTAGTCTCTTTTGGTTCTGGCATATTAACAAACACTTAGTGTGCAATATTCTTGATCAACACAATCAACCAAAATTAACTTACAATTCATTATTCATCTAAGTAATTGAATAAAAAACAAGAAAAAAGGTTACAAACTTTCAACGGTTGCAAGGGCTTTGGTATCATCGGCAGGTTCAATTGGGACTATGGCTTTTTCCTCCACTTCAGGAGCGGCGGCGGCGGCAGGTGGTGGTGGTGGCTCCGCCGGTTGAACCTCGACATCGATCTTGGTTGGTTCTTCAGTTGCCATTGGAAAAGATGAAGATGAAGATGATTGGAAATGAAGAAGATATTTGATGATGGTGGGTGAGTGTCGTATTGGAGAGGACAAGCTGTATTGATGGTTATAGTTTGCCCAATTTTATTATTTCATCACCTACACACACTCTACCTTAGTATTATTATTTTTTAACATATTTATTAATTAGATTAGTACCCGTATATTATATGAGATTTTGATTTTATGAATTTTAAATAAATTTATAAATATCTTATTATAAAAAATCATATGTTAAAATAAAGTAGATGATTTATAATAATTGGTAATTTTTTATTAAAACATATCTAGTTATGAGATAATTTATGATTATATGTAAATTTTTTTATTTGAATATATCTGGTTGTGAGATAATTCATGATAATTAATTAATTTTTTATTTGAAAATGTCAGGTTATTTCGAATATGAAACATATCATGATCCATCTTAAGATCATTTATCAAATTAAATTAAAACGTGACATATAAATATATCTTATATAAATTAGTTAAAATGTTGACGTATAGATGAATTACTCGATTAAAAGAATACGAAGATTTAAAAAAGTTGTGTGCCTTGGTGTTAAATATTCTTATTCACTTAATCACTTTGCTTTACTAAAAGTGATGATATTAAAAGTTAGCGTGCAAGTTGATTACTTTGGTCTTTGAATATAGATACTACTATTACTATACTAGTAGAAAGGGTTCCTTAAGAATAAAAAATTAAGAGCAAACAAGACAAACTAACTTTTTCTATCTCTAATTTTATAGTAGAGGAATTTTTTTTATTTCTAAATTTATACTAAAAGTCACTATATTTTCTTTTTCTTTCTATTTAAATAATAATATTTTTATACATTTATCATTACAGATTCTCTCTCCTTCACTTACAACCAATTTAAAAAAATATTAAAAAATTGTAGGGGTGAACAGTAGCTTTTCAAATATAAAATTTATCTCTCATCCATCATTAAATTTTCTTTTTCCTTCACTCACAACCACTCATACCCACCCTTTAAAATATAAAATCTCACTCACATACATTTGATTCCTCCAATGTGAATGCTCTTATGTATAAAAAATTAGGAGTCCAGGCCCAAAAGAAAGTAAAGAAGCTCTTCGTAACATCTTTAGTAAACGAGCCGAGTCGAGCCCGAGCTTGACACTTATCGAGCTTGGCTCGTTAGAATTTTCTAAAGCTCGAGCTCAACGGGTTAAAATTTTTAAGTCAGTTTGGGTAATGTTTATTCTAATGTTGGGTTAGTTGGTGTAATAGAAACTCACTAGCGGGTTAAAATTTGACCCAGTGGGCTGAAGTAAAACACTAACGGGTCATATGGTTTTGGGTGAAATACATCATGGGTCAAGATGGTCAGTCACTCGGACCTAAAATAATAAAGTTTCACATCACCATCGTCTTTTACTCTTCTTACATTTATGAAAAAAAATAATCTCTTTCTCACATTGCTCCAAAAAAGAAACATCGTCTCTGATGACGTAGGTCATATGACCACATGGTTGAGGAGCAAGAAGCCTGGAGCCAGAAGCCTACGTGAACAGTAACGCTACAGTGTTCTGACCATGGCTTCCACAACAAGGATTATCATATATATCCCATAAAATCTCTTGAAGATGTCATGGGAAAAGTAAACTGAGCAAAGTTAATACAAAGGAAAAGGTCTTACACGGAAATAGCTAAAAACATATTCTACTATGTAACACTGAGGTGCTGCAGGCTGCCAAGAATGGAAGGTGCGCTGGTCGAGGGGCAGCCTCGAACCAGGAGCTCCTGAACATTTCAGATTTGCTTCAGATTTGAGTGGACAGCACACAATATCTTGTGTATATATGTTGCAACAAATCTCGGAAGACATGCACATTTATTCACATATTGGCTCTTGCACTCCACTCTAAAAACACACACACCCACACACCGTCACTCCTCTTCTCTTTTAACATTCTCTAACCTTGAACACTCATACTTCTTCTTATCAAACCATGGACCTTAGAACATCGTCACTATCATCCTCTCCATATTCTTGTTGTAGCAACAAGTGGCGCCCACTGTGGGGCGGCACTACTTAGAACAATTTTCCGGTAGTTTCAGCCCGTGTTCCTAAGTAATCTCTTTTTATGGTCGAGGAAGACGATCCTCCAGGTTCTAAGCCATATCTCACCTGGTCGGCTCCTTGTCATACATCGGCTTTAGGGGCTGGTCGTAGTGCTCTAGCAACGGACGGGCCTTTGGTCAAACCGTCATTACAAGATCTACAATCTTTAAGATCTTCATCTCTTACAAAGGCAACGAGGTCCTCTTCAAAGAAAGATGTTTTATTCTTTGTGGACACGGTAGACTTACCTCCTGAAGAAACTAGGTAACCTTCTACTCCTTCCAACACACTACGGTAACTAGGTACGTGTTTTTTGTACAAAAGGTCCTTATATACTCGAGCATGTTAACTATGTGTAAAGATATCTCGATTTTAGTATCACATGTTAACTACTTGTAAAAAACACACATATAACGTATATCCTCAACAAAACTCATTTCATGATAAAAACATAAAAGATATACTCTTCAATATTATTACATGTGGTCACATTTTTACCACATATGTACAAAATATTATGCGGTGCTCACTAGAATGACAAAGTTATAATCAACTATGTACAAGTTGTTAAACCATAGTGTACCATATAAACATGTATGATAGTTACATATATGAAACTCAAGCAAAAGTGTTGAATGTTTTGGTTCATGTGTTTAAACTTTAGCTACTGACAAATCCATGAAGTTTTGTTGAAGGAAAACAAGAAGTTTAAAATAAGAAATCACTTTCGTGTTACTTTGCTACACACTTTTAAAAGTAGAAAAGTATGTCTTCATAAAAAAGAAATATGACAGCTACAGCCTGACAACTGCTCAACCTGAGTGCACAAGCTTACTACTGTTCACAGCTGCTTTACAGCTGCTCAACCTGGGTATACGAGCTTAATGTTCACAAAAGCTTTACAGCTACTCAACCTGGGTACACGAGCTTACTGTTCACCACAGATCTATAGCTATACAGCCTGGATCAACGAGCGTACAACTCACTTCAACCTTTTAATTTTTTAGCATGGATAAACAAGCTTACTTTTAATAAACAAGCTTACTTTCAATTGTACCTATACAAGCTTCATATTCAGCTATAAATACTTTATATTTATTATAGTTTTACAAGCCTCCTGTTCACTACAACTTTAAAGATGTACAAGCTTCCTATTTGTTGTAGCCTTAACGCATCTTCAACAAGTATAAGTAAAGCACCAAACGCAACCGACATCTATGAGTACGGTCGTGAAACAGGTACTGTAACACCGTTGATATGTGACCTACATGCAGAGAAGCGAAACATTTAGCAACCTGACTTTAGTTTCAATCAGACGCACGAGAAACACCGTTAACCGAAATAGGTAACGCAAGCAGGTGTTCTATCTATGTGAAAATACAGATGACAGCTTCTTGCTTCCATCTAATAGCTTCCAGCTGACAGCTTCTTGCTTCCAGCTGACAGCTTCTTGCTTCCGGCTGACAGCTCCTTGCTTCCAGCTGACAGCTCCTTGCTTCCAGCTGACAGATCTCACTCCTAGCTACTTGGTAATCAGGTAGTCAATAAACCGAAAAGCAAAGAAGCTCCAGCAATAAAATGTTGTAAAAATCCTCTTTTAACGAGAAGTTACAGGGTTAATATTTATGATGTACCAATGGTATCATGCAAATAAGATTATCCAGATAGCAAGGATATAAAAAAGCGAGAAGCCCGGAAGCCACACACATTAGCTTCTCAGCTCATAAACTCATAAGCATCTTGCTACAGTACCCAAAATATGTAATGGTCTGAAAACCAACATACATTACCAAAACATTGATTCTTTGAAAAGATCACTAGAGAAGAAAAACTCTCTTCCAATATGTGACTTTAACCTACATAATAAAGGTAAATGTATGTGTTACACTAGCTAAAAGCAGACAAACAAGTAGTCCAAAAAAGGCATGAAGTAAGGGGCTGTTTGGCAAGTGCTGAATGATTAAGTGCTGAATGGTTAAGAGGTCTGAATGGTTAAGTGCTGAAGCTGTTTGGTTGGACATCTGAATGAGATTATTTTTTTTTTCACTTGTCCCACATAGTAGTGGAGACAAATCATAGTTGCATTTATATATGCAAATCTTAATTCACTATTAAATTCTTATGTTACATTTTACTCCAGCATCTACCCGCGCGCAGGGGGGTGCAAATTTGGTTCGATTTCCTTGTCTCAATGCGACGCCTACACGACCTGCGGAAACAAATGCAACTCCGAAAACCCGGGTCCGTGCGATGGTAGTTTTTGCGTCTCATTTTTTTTTTGCTTTGTTGCGTATCCAGCCTTGGTCGTGTCAAGCGAGAACCCTCACCCGTCCAACCTTCGCTCATCGCTGAACCGTTCAGCAATGCTGAATCGCTGATTCGTTCAGCGCCCATTTAGCAACTTTGGTTCAGTTCAGCGTCCACCCAAACACCGTCACCTCTGACCGAATCAGAGCCTTCCTCCCATTCAGAGGCATTCAGCGCTCATCCAAACAGCCCCTAAATAACTAAGCCATACTTAGAGAACAACTACAAACACCATGTCTCTAGTGTCTTAAACATACTTATTTTACACGGACAAAGCCCTATTTGTTTTTGAACATTTATACAGAGGCGACACATGTCTTAAGCTATGAATCAACTCATGTCAACACATGGCACACGAAACCTCTTGATGAAACAAAGACGGTTGATAAAAACCATGTACATGAGTAATGCTCCAAAGAAGCGAGTCGTGCTTGCTCATGACAAAGACTTAAACAAGTAACATCACTTGTGCAAGTCAGGGTCTCTATCAAGCTTCCCTCACCTGATACCATACCTTATATTCCATACGACAACCACGATGTCAAGAAACAATGAGATACACATCACCAGTGAACATGGAAGGCTTCATCTAAGACACTTCCCCTTTTCGCTCAAATCAAATCTCACCATAAAATCCTTCGGAAAGTTCAAAGAAGGGTGGAAATATCCCTAAATGTGACTGACAAATCAAAATTACGTTTTTTGTCCAAGGATCCTTTTTCGTTTAAAACATCACCAGACTTCCTCCGAACGGAAACTAGAGAAAATAATAACTCGGAAGACTACCTGCACATGTTCACAAGAGCAGTTGGAAAAAAGAAATTAACCAATGTCAAATATTGCCACACATTAACGTGCTCGACACAAATCTAGTTCTAATACGCATCCTTTGGTAATCGAGCATAAGCTTCTTAATGAACTTCATTCAAAAGAAGCTACATAAGAAGAAAGTCAACATCTTACACCAAGATACGAGTATAAAAGACCTTTGAAGCTTTATAGAAATATTAAAGGGTTACCCTACAACAGAACCACTAAAAGGATAAATATACACAACTTCAAAAACGTTGTTCGAAGAAGAAGAACGGTCAAAGATTCCAACAGAAGCATCCTTCTAACAATTAAAGAAGCTTCCAAACGAGTTGATAGCTTCCCCATGAAGCAAAGCTCAGAAGCCATAAAAGAAAAAAATCCATAAATGTTTTTTTTCCTTGTCATCAAGGACTCGTGAGAGCAAAGAAACAAACATCGCTTACACCTCAGGGAGGCTAAGATGTAAAGAAGCCTTAAACAGAATCACGACCAAAGAAGCAAACATGGCAAACACCTATGCATGATACTAGCGCATCCATGATCATGCATAAGCATTGCTTCTCACGTTTTTAAAAAAGGAACAAGCACATATTTGCAAAAGTCAAATACTTCGATCGTTATATACTTCGAAAAACAATTGTGGCTACACAATAAGATGAAACTTCTCAGTCATGATCTTCAAGCTTCTAGCTTCAAGCTCCTGGCTATAAGCTTCTAGCTCTAAGCTGCAAGCTTCCAGTTCCAAGCTACAAGCTTATAGCTACAAGCTCCCAACTACAAGCTCCAAGCTTCTTAAGACGTTGTGAACTCAACCCAGCCATATTCTTAAAGTAAAATGGCATCGATATTTTCATAAAGATGTGATTCCTCACGATCACATTAAAGTATCTATTGATACCACCAAGGCAGTATGGTTTACAACACAAGAGCGACACACGAAGCTTCTTGATTACTAAGCTACATATTGATCACTGGTATACAAGTCTAACCACAAAGCACAATGGTAACTTCTTTACAAACGGGCTGGTCAGGCAAGACACTAAACAAATCCAACAAACAAAGCTCCACATACCTTTATAGGATCATACTTAGCTTTGTTATCCCCTTACTTTGTGCAATGTAATATAGTCTCAAAGAAAACATTGTGACATACTATGCTAGAACTAAAAGAAGAGGTTCCATAATAAACCTCTACACCAACGGATCCACTTATGGATCCCCAAGCCTCTAAATAAAGGCCTTGAAAGCCACGATCTCAAAATCGTCTGACAAGCCACGAGCTCAACCTTGTTTGACCTTAAAGAAACATGAAGGACACTTATGTCACTATGCTCATAATGATACAAAGTAAAGAAATACTTCATATACCACCAAAGATACTACCAGTCCATTTGGACTTCAGAACCGTAAAGCCATGCAAACATGGAAGCATCATATGGAAGTATATGAAACACTTGCTACTAGTACTAAAGCACTTTGAAGAACAAGAAAATAAAAACGTCAAAAACACGTCGATAAAACAACAAGGTAGCCTACTTAATCTCTACAGTAGCTTACTAAAACATCAACATAACAAAAGCATCCCAGGCAAAGTTTTTCACTACACTCTCACCTAAACACTAACTTTAGCAGAGAACGTGTTGACTAAAGCTTGACCCCTCAGCCATACTTTACGAAACAAATCAGCATTTTCTAAGGATGGACGGACCTATGGTCGAAACATCCACATGAAACTCACCTCTTTCCAACATAACATGATCCTCTAATGAACAAACATGTCGCCTAAGGCAGATGCTTACCTTACCTAAAAAATAAGTAACTCCAAAAAGAGGAAACATACCTTTTAGGCTGAGGTGGCTGATAAATAGCTATATCCATGACATACCCTTCAAATAAACAAAAATCATTCCATACCTTCTTAAACTGGCTTCGACTTAGCTTCAATGAGGAAATACACTCCACAAGCCTTTACCTATGGTGACCTGGGGGCTTAGAGCTTCCTCACCATTAAACAGTTGTAACAACTCTAACTCATTTAAGAAGCTCATAAATGAGAAGTCTAAGAACTAAGAAAAATATTGAGTCACAAACACTCATAACTACGCTATGACTGCTTATGACTGGGGGCTGATGACTGATATAGTGTAAAATATACGAATTCCAGTGTACAGTTTAGTTATGTTTTCGAGTCTTTTTAATTAGATTTCTTTAAGTTTTGTTTACTACTTATTTATTTATGTTTTGTAGGTCACAAGTGGAAGAAGTGATGGAAGGAGCGTGAAAAACAGAGACCGTAGGCGAAAACGGGACGCCTAAAGGAGACGAGCATGAAGCGCATGAACATGGGCTCGGGACGCCGCGCATCCACCATGACCATGCTCACCACGTGACGCGGCGTGGAGGATTCTTGGTGGCGTGGTGACGTCACCCACGCGACCACACATGGGTTTCGTCCTATAAAAACTCATATTCTTCAACCCTAGCCTCCTAGAAACTTTTGGGGACGGAAAAGAGGCGATTTACAGCAGATCTGAAGCGGTTTTGTGGTGAAGAAGGCGAAAACAAGACACCGGATGCTCGTGGGATCAAGGATCACTTCCTAGATTGCTCGGGTTCTTTTGTTCTTTCGTTTTTCTTTCCTTTTATCATGTTCAATACCTTAAAACTTGTTTTGTTGTTTTGATTATGGTAGGATAATCGTTTAGAACTACCTAGGCGTTGTGATGAACTGTTAACTTGGTTGGATTTCATGTTTGGTGACTTTTTGGTGATGGTTATTTATGATTAATTAAAGTTTCAATCATTATTACTATTTGATGTGTTTTGCATGCTACTATTGGTTTGATTAATGTTATTAGTCCACGTTCACTTGGTGCTTGTCGATGTCACGGAATAGGGTTCGTTTTAGCCATTGACTTGTGTTGTGGTTTTCATGGTTAACTTGTAGTAAAACCATAAGATTAATATTATTAGTTGAATTGGTAAAAACGTGTAGCCAACTTAGAAATCCGTGAGGTGATAAGTTGTTAATTGGTAAGGTTGATTAATTTGCTAGGTTTAGGTCTTTGTGAGAAGTCCGACTTAGTTTATATTAACAAACTTGCTTGTTAAATCAATTGGTTAGGTTGAAATGGCTTTAGAGTCCGTATCATGAGATAGGTCTTTAATCTAAGTCAATTAAGCATAATCAGATTAGGTAACTGTGAGGAAACTTAATCCTATAACTGGTGTGATAATAACTTATTAGTGACACTTTAGGTTTCTTCTCGAAAAGGGTCGAGGGTCCTATTTAGTATTGCTTTTAAGTGACTATTTCCAGATCCCGTTCCATAAACATTAGTCCAAACATGAATAATAACTGAAGTTGACAATGATTCTAGGCTAGGTGGTTCATCTCATTTCTCTGTTTTAAATCCGTCTTTTATTTCGTCAGTTTCTATTTTTAGTAAGTTAGTATTTTCAGAAAGTTTCCATTTTTAGTAAGTTTCTATATTTAGCAGTAAACCCCCTTCTAAATAATCTTTCACTTAAGGTTCGTGTCTTGTTAGTTGAATCTTAGTCAGTTTAATTAATGTAGTATATAGAGTCTGTGGGTTGACACTCGGACTTACTTTAGCTATATTGCATTCGACTGGTCCACTACCGGTTGTGTGTAAGTTAGTTGGTTCGTCTTGATTTTTATAAATTTAAAACTAGGTGTTTTTAGTTGTTTATTGTATATATATGTTTGCACGCATCAATGACATAGCTATATGAATACTGTGGCCTTTTGCTCAAAAACTTAAATGGCAACAAGCACTTCAAGGCTAAACATTTGTTAAAAAACTGAAACAGCTACAAGCATTTCATGGCTAAGCTTTTGTTGATAAATTAATACAGCCACAAGCAACTCGCCACATATGTAAAATCAGCAAGGGAACCAAATAAAACCCGAGCAAGCCCATAGTCAGAGTAGGGCACATGCTTCTTTATGGCATTAACATTTCTTCTTTTACTTAAGGAGCAAATGAAAAAGCTACATGGTGAAGAAAAAAGGTATCGAACTAACTGAAATACCGATAAATCCTTCAAGCCTCAGCCAAATAGATCTAATCAGGTGATTCCATCTACATAGAGCACATTAAAGCGCTTACCTTGAATCGAAAGAACGCCTCACGGAAGGACTCTTATGACAAAAATAACTTCTATACTAAATAATGAGTTTAGATGCAGCGGTTACTACAATCAAGGATTCAAACCGTCATCGATTATTAGCTCCTACAGAGCCTACAAGGCTTAGAAGCACGAAAACAACCCATAAGAAGCATTAAAGAAACTCATGGAACATCCACATCCTTCCTAGGATACCCACACTTATTTTTCAGCACCTGATCCGACCCAATCACATATAACTCGTCATTCCACTCATTCGTCTCTCAATGGATCAGGGATCCTAAATGTAGCACTCTCATCCCCTACCTGCAGTGTTATTTTACCAGCAAACACATCTATCAAAGCACGAGCCGTACGTAAAAGTGGACGACCTAAAATAATCGGGACTCTATGGTCTGCCTCCAAATCTAAAATGACAAAGTCCACGGGGAAAACAAACTTATTGATCTTAATCAAAACATTTTCCACTACTCCTCGTGGCTTCTTAATCGAATGATCAGCTAAAGATATGGTCATGCGTGTAGGAACGAGATCTCCTAGGCCTAGCTGCTTATACAATGAATAAGGCATTAAATTCACACTAGCACCTAGATCAGCTAAAGCATGATGAACTGAGGAACTACCAAACATACATGGGAGAGTGAAAACACCCGGATCAGACAATTTCTCTTGTAGTTTGTTCTGCACTACAGCAGAACATTCCTCTTTCAGAACGACATTGGGGAGGTCCTCCAGTTTCTTCTTATTGGAAATAAGATTCTTAAGAAACTTAGCATATTTAGGCATATGCTGGAGTACCTCAACGAACGGGAGATTGACTTTGAGTTGTTTAAACAACTCTAGGAAATGACCATACTCTCTAAGATACTTCTGTCTAGTTAAACGCTCAGGGTATGGGCACCTACTGTAGTCTTCATCCACCTCAGATCTATTACCTTTCTTCTTCTCCCTCACTCTTTCATGCCTAAGCTTACTCGGCTCATGGCTCACCGGTATCCTATTCTCTTCAACACTAACAGGAACCTTTAGCTCAACCTCCTCCTTTACTGGCTCCTCAACCTGTGGTTTCACTAACTCTGCTCCTCTACCACTACGGGTTGTAACAGCACTAACATTAGCCTTACACTTTCCATAAGAGGATGAACTAGACTGAGCTGCCTCTAACTGCTTAGACATATCACCTACCATCCTCTGCAGGTCTACAAATGCAGCTTGTTGATTTTTCAGTAAAAGATCATGCACCTGCAATCTAAGCTGGGTCTCCTTATCCCTATTCACAATCTGAGATATCAGCTGAGTTTGGGTGATTATCATATCCTTAATCTCCTTAAATTCACTACCACCCGAAATAGACCCTACTGGACCACTATCAAACAAACTCTGACGGGGTGGGAAACCTCTCGATTCCAATCAGAGTTTGGGTTACCCTTCCATCCTGCGTTTTGTCCCCCAAACGCACCATTACCTCCTACGCTCTGGCCCCCAGCCTAATTCACCTGCTCTTGGCTATTCACTAAACAATCCCTAGTGTCGTGACCTCCTCTACAAATCTCACATCTACTGCTACCTATCTTAAGCTCTCTAACCTCCCTTTGGAGTGCCTCAAGTGCAGCAGCCATACTAGCATCAGGAGTGACCTGATAAACACCTCGAGCGGTCGAGGTGGGATCTCTAGCAGCAGGAATGGAATTCCTACTTTGTGGACTCTGCTGTTCAGCCAGTGCGAAGCTCTTAAACATTTCGGTGCACTCCGCCATGCTCTTCCTCTCCATAAGATATCCTCCAGCAGATGTGTTGAACATACGTTGAGTCGGGTAGGTCAGTCCATTATAGAACTTCTCAACTAATGCCCATTGAGTAAGACCATGCTGGGGGCAATGACTTAAGAGCGTTTGAAAACGCTCCCAAGCATCACAGTAACGCTCATCAGGATCCATGCGAAAAGAATGTATTTGATCACGCATACGAGCAGTTTTGGACGCTGGGTTATACTTCTTCAGAAATTTGGACTGAAGATCATCCCATGTCGTGATGGAATCCTGGTGAAGAGAATCTAGCCAAGTAGAGGCTCGGCCAGATAGAGAGAATGGAAACAACCGGAGATATATCGCATCTCCGGTCACAACAGTGATATTGAACGTATCGCAGATACGAACAAATCGAGAAAGATGCCCGGTGGCATCCTCATCATCCAATCCATGGAACTGGACCGCAGAAGTGATGGTGGACATCACATAAGATGGAATCTGCCAGTTGTTGTTGTTGGCTACAACAGGGCGAGTTATAGCAGATCGAGACCCTGTAATACCATCACCGGCTTGCTGGTGAACCGTAAGACGAGGATTTTGGTCACCCATCGTATCAATAGGAAGAGGAACTAATATGGCACGTTCGATAAGCGTATGGATCCTTTCGTGAAACTCTCTCTCGGGCTCTAAGGAAGGTGGATATTCAGATGGGCCTTGGGAGCGAGTGTGTGGCATAAACTAAAAAAAAAATAAATGCTAGACTCGGAAACTAGACTAAAAAAATAGATAAATTGACTCTAGAAAACTAAAAAAATAATAAAAAGAACTCTAAAATACAAACAAATCCTAATCAAAGCTAGTTTCGCTATTGCCAAGTGTCCCCGGCAACGGCGCCAAAAACTTGATGTGCTAAAAACGGTCTATAAAAATAACTAACCTAAGACTCTATCTAGACACTCGAGTTAAAAACCAATTAACCCTAAACTAGACCTAGCAGAAAGGCAAGTGTACCTATCGACTGGAGTATAGTCTACGGAAGACCGGATATCGAAGCCAAAGACACTACGAATAATGGAAACTAAATTGAAAAGGAATATTGATTGATTGGGGGGGGGGGGGGGTTTTCTAATAACCTAAGAACAAGAAATTAAATTTTAACTAATAAATTAATTAAAGATGAACACAACGAATGAAGACTTTGATTAACTTGCAAGATTGGAAAGAATACCACCTAGATGAATCCCGGTTATGACTTATGGATTTGGTTTGGTTAATTCATATGTGATGAAACCGAATTTCTAAAGATACGGCCCTTAATAAACCTAAAGGATCCCAGATCATTCTCCGGGTGTGACCGATAAGAATACTTAAGGAACGAATTAAACTATCGGTTGGGTTGAATCACCTTTCGGTCTTTTCAACAATTCTAACATACCCAAATGACAACTAACCTCTCGATCTAGCTGACTCAATACATTATCATGCAAGGGGTAACATGCAAAGGAAATATTGAACACAATTAACAAGATAATCACGTATTAGGCAAACCTCCTCTCGGACCGTTCAAACCCTAATTATTTAACTATCAAGATTAATTGTCTAACTTACTTTTTCAAGCCAAGTTAAGTAGTTTGTTAAAGTTTTAATTCCAGTTTTACCAATCCTAATGATCACTACGTCTAGCAATTCATTACACAAATCAATAACACAAAGTCAATGATTTAGCTACGAGAATCTAAATGATCAAACTAACCACTCAATTCAAGTAAGAATATGGTAAAACAATAAAAATCAATACTTTAACAATCAAACACATTCAACATACCAAGAACATGCAATTTATGCTAGAATTCAAAACATCAAATAAAAATAACCAAAACCAATTCCACAATCAATAACCGTTCATCGTCTAGGTAGTAATACTAGTTTAGCTACTCATGATCATAATAAAAACACCAAAACATTCTGAGTTTAGAGCAAACATGATCAAAAGTTAATTAAAACAAGAGTTCAAGAAGATTAAAAACCCGAAACAACGATCGTTTAGCGTCTCGATGATCCAAGCTTCACTCTCTTGCTTCCAACCTCTTTGAATCACCAAAAATCTCCCTTCTTTATGCTCTAAAACGGCTGGAAAGAACTCCCTTCGACTAGGGTTTGTAATGTTGTTTAAATAGCAAAACCCTAAAAAAATCCCGTATATCTGTGCTAGGAGATACGCGCATCATAGACCCCTGTCCTGCGTGTATCGCCTAGAAGGCCTCCAACCAGAAACTTTTATTTTCTTTCTTGCCTTCCAACTCCAAGTCTTCTCTTGTGCTCCACTTCATTCCTTTAGATCATTTACACATTTTTAAGCACCAAAACACCTATATTACACAAATATAATTTAGATCCATGTGTCCTTCAATAACATATATAAATTAAGCGAAACACAAGCATTAAACCCGAAATTTAGACGAAAACGATTAACAAAACCATGATGTGTTAGCCACACATCAAAATACCCACACTTAACCTTTTTTCGTCCTCAAAAAAGTATGCAAATGGAATCATAATTAGGAATTTAGCTTTCAACACATAATAAAACAATTCAAGCAATTCTCAAACAAGCAACAAGTCATGGTAATCATCGATATTGTTTCCAACTAACCCTAACATTAGCTAATCGGGTTTCTCCTTGTGTTTGCTTTAGTTTAAGTGATATCAATTCATCTACAGGGTCTCACACTTAGGAAGCCACAGTTCAGCCTGTTAATTGTTTCTTTACGAGGCACAGATTAAACCATATAGATTTTTTTTCTTACCAAAATAACCTAAAGAACTTAACCTAGTTAAGAAATATTGCCATATTAGGGTGATTATTTGATGGATGATATTATGGGTATAGACTGTTTTTATTCAGTTTTTTTTTCAAAACAAGATCACCTCACCCAGGGGTGTCGGCTTTAAGTCGCTATCCCAGAGGTAGAGCACATAAGGTCTTGGATCACTTGTTTTATTTTTCTTTCTTTTTTTGGCTACATTGAGCTCTTTTATTTAAGTTGCTACTTTTGAGCACTTTCAGTCTATACCCTATGGACATTGTATGCGGAGCGCCACTTCTTTCACAAGAAGCGTGCTATTAGATCCTATTATGACAATTATCCTTAACTAGTATAAGTTCTAAAGCGTACAATGGTGCCTAAGTTTCTTAGTTAAGGCTTCCCTACTTCTCCTAAGATGATAACCCACGAGACATCTTGATTTAATTAGGTGTATTTATAACACTTAGAGAAAACCTTTCAAAGCTAAGGGGGTTGCGGCGCAACTTGTTGCCCGTTTACCAGCCACTATATTGTAAATTGTCGTTTCTTTTAATCTAATATATATTTTTATATAAAAAAAAAAAAAAAAAAAAAAAAATTAATTACCAATTGACTAATCACTTGTTTTCAAACCAACAAAAAATGTTTTCTTTGAAAACCAACTCCCAATTCTACTATCATTTCCCATTTAATTGCAACACTCTTTCAAAAACATTTTCAAATTTTTAATTTTTTTTTAATTTTTTTTGTATTTTTCTGACACTATTTGAGTCAACTAGACTGGACGATAGTCTCCCATACCCACACTTAAATGACACATTGTCCCTAATGTGGCACGAAAGACGAATCAACATAAAACATAATAAATAAATAAACTAGAATACTAAAAATTAAAAATAGAAAGTAAAAGGAACAGACTCCCCTGATAATCGTGTAGCTTTACTTTAGTAGTCTCGTTCCCGATGATCGTATAGCATTTCATTCGCAATCGTCCTCTAACATCAATTAACTTGAGATGCCCTTTACAATCTTCAGATTAAATTTTAGATCATCCTCGTCTAAATGGAGATTGAGTACGAACAGATCGATCCAAACCTACAAAATAAACACACAAACATACCCAAGCAGACATCAAAGTGTAAAATAAAAGACTCAAAACACGAAGGACTAACTCAACACAAAAAGGACTCAAATAAAAGTAAATAAAAACCATGCAAGTAACTATACAAACTATACACTCAAGATCTCTCCTGAGACACTCAACCCTCGACATCCGTTCCTTTGGAACGTCCACATCCTTCCTAGGATACCCACACTTATTTTTCAGCACCTGATCCGACCCAATCACATATAACTCGTCATTCCACTCATTCGTCTCTCTCAATGGATCAGGGATCCTAAATGTAGTACTCTCATCCCCTACATGCAGTGTTATTTTACCAGCAAACACATCTATCAAAGCACGAGCCGTACGTAAAAGTGGACGACCTAAAATAATCGGGACTCTATGGTCTGCCTCCAAATCTAAAATGACAAAGTCCACGGGGAAAACAAACTTATTGATCTTAATCAAAACATTTTCCACTACTCCTCGTGGCTTTTTAATCGAATGATCAGCTAAAGATATGGTCATGCGTGTAGGAACGAGATCTCCTAGGCCTAGTTGCTTATACAATGAATAAGGCATTAAATTCACACTAGCACCTAGATCAGCTAAAGCATGATGAACTGAGGAACTACCAAACATACATGGGAGAGTGAAAACACCCGGATCAGACAATTTCTCTGGTAGTTTGTTCTGCACTACAGCAGAACATTCCTCTTTCAGAACGACATTGGGGAGGTCCTCCAGTTTCTTCTTATTGGAAAGAAGATTCTTAAGAAACTTAGCATATTTAGGCATATGCTGGAGTGCCTCAACGAACGGGAGATTGACTTTGAGTTGTTTAAACAACTCTAGGAAATGACCATACTCTCTAAGATACTTCTGTCTAGTTAAACGCTCAGGGTATGGGCACCTACTGTAGTCTTCATCCACCTCAGATCTATTACCTTTCTTCTTCTCCCTCACTCTCTCATGCCTAAGCTTACTCGGCTCATGGCTCACCGGTATCCTATTCTCTTCAACACTAACAGGAACCTCTAGCTCAACCTCCTCCTCTACTGGCTCCTCAACCTGTGGTTTCACTAACTCTGCTCCTCTACCACTACGGGTTGTAACAACACTAACATTAGCCTTACACTTTCCATAAGAGGATGAACTAGACTGAGCTGCCTCTAACTGCTTAGACATATCACCTACCATCCTCTATAGGTCTATAAATGCAGCTTGTTGATTTTTCAGTAAAAGATCATGCTCCTACAATCTAAGCTGGGTCTCCTTATCCCTATTCACAATCTGAGATATCAGCTGAGTTTGGGTGATTATCATATCCTTAATCTCCTTAAATTCACTACCACCCGAACTAGACCCTACCGGACCACTATCAAACAAACTCTGACGGGGTGGGAAACCTCTCGATTTCCAATCAGAGTTTGGGTTACCCTCCCATCCTGCATTTTGTCCCCCAAACGCACCATTACCTCCTACGCTCTGTCCCCCAGCCCAATTCACCTGCTCTTGGCTATTCACTAAACAATCCCTACTGTCGTGACCTCCTCTACAAATCTCACATCTACTGCTACCCATCTTAAGCTCTCTAACCTCCCTTTGGAGTGCCTCAAGTGCAGCAGCCACACTAGCATCAGGAGTGACCTGATAAACACCTCGAGCGGTCGAGGTGGGAGCTCTAGCAGTAGGAATGGAATTCCTACTTTGTGGACTCTGCTGTTCAGCCAGTGCGAAGCTCTCAAACATTTCGGTGCACTCCGCCACGCTCTTCCTCTCCATAAGATGTCCTCCAGTAGATGTGTTGAACATACGTTGAGTCGGGTAGGTCAGTCCATTATAGAACTTCTCAACTAATGCCCATTGAGTAAGACCATGCTGGGGGCAATGACTTAAGAGCGTTTGAAAACGCTCCCAAGCGTCACAGTAACGCTCATCAGGATCCATGCGAAAAGAATGTATTTGATCGCGCATACGAGCAATTTTGGACGCTGGGTTATACTTCAGAAATTTGGACTGAAGATCATCCCATGTCGTGATGGAATCCTGGGGAAGAGAATCTAACCAAGTAGAGGCTCGGCCAGATAGAGAGAATGGGAACAACCGGAGATATATCGCATCTCCGGTCACAACAGTGATATTGAACGTATCGCAGATACGAACAAATCGAGAAAGATGCCCGGTGGCATCCTCATCGTCCAATCCGTGGAACTAGACCGTAGAAGTGATGGTGGACATCACATAAGATGGAATCTGCCAGTTGTTGGTGTTGGCTACAACAGGGCGAGTTATAGCAGATCGAGACCCTGTAATACCATCACTGGCTTGCTGGTGAACCGTAAGACGAGGATTTTGGTCACCCATCGTATCAATAGGAAGAGGAACTAATATGGCACATTCGATAAGCGTACAGATCCTTTCGTGAAACTCTCTCTCGGGCTCTAAGGAAGGTGGATATTCAGATGGGCCTTGGGAGCGAGTGTGTGGCATAAACTAAAAATAACTAGATGCTAGACTCGGAAACTAGACTAAAAAAATAGAAAAATTGACTCTAGAAAACTAAAAACATAATAAAAAGAACTCTAAAATACCCACAAATCCTAATCAAAGCTAGTTTCGCTATTGCCAAGTGTCCCCGGCAACGGCGCCAAAAACTTGATGTGCTAAAAACGGTCTATAAAAATAACTAACCTAAGACTCTATCTAGACACTCGAGTTAAAAACCAATTAACCCTAAACTAGACCTAGCAGAAAGGCAAGTGTACCTATCGACTGGAGTATAGTCTACGGAAGACCGGATATCGAACCCAAAGACACTACGAATAATGGAAACTAAATTGAAAAGGAATATTGATTGATTGGGGGGGGGGTTTCTAATAACCTAAGAACAAGAAATTAAATTTTAACTAATAAATTAATTAAAGATGAACACAACGAATGAAGACTTTGATTAACTTGCAAGATTGGAAAGAATACCACCTAGATGAATCCCGGTTATGACTTATGGATTTGGTTTGGTTAATTCATATGTGATGAAACCGAATTTCTAAAGATGCGGCCCTTAATAAACCTAAAGGATCCCACACTTCAACCTTTTTTCGTCCCTGAAAAAGCATGCACATGGAATCATAATCAACTAAGGCTTTCAATCATTTTCATAGATAAATATTTACAATGCACAATCACATACAAGCAATGAATCAGGCAAACAATGGTGTGTTTAATTAAACACCCTAACACTAGCCCATCAAGTATCCCCCGTGTTTGATTTAGTTAAATGGAATCAATCATCTACACGGTCTCACACCTAGAAAGCTATAATTCAGCCCGTTTAATTAATTGCTTGACGAGGCATATGTTAAACCATAAAGATTTTCCTAACAGAATAACCTAAAGAACTTAACTTAGTGAAGGATTAGTGCCATATTAGGGTGAATATTTGATGGATGATATTTATGGATGTAGACTGTTTATACTTTTTTTTTCATAAAACAATATCACCTCACCCAGGGGTGTCGTATCTAAGTCGCTATCCCGGAGGTAGAGCACATGAGGTCTTGGATCACTTGCCTTATATTTTCATTTTTTTCATTTGATTTGGCTACTTTGAGCTCTTTAATTTTAGCAGCTACTTTGAGCGCTTTTCAGTCTACACCCTGTGGAAGCGCCACTTCTCTCACGAGAAGCGTGCTATAAGATCCTATTATGGCACTAACCCTTAACTAATTTAGGTTCTAAAGCTTACAATGATGCCTAAAATTCTTTAGTTAAGGCCTTCCTATTTCCCTAAGATGATGACCCACGAGATTCATGACAATTAAGGTTCAATTAATACACATAGGGAAACCATATTAGCCAATTGGGTTACCAAAGATTTACCATTTTGACTCATTCTTGCTAAAAAACCAACAACTTATTTTTGTTACTGAAAAGCCAAAGTTAATTCACTATCATTTTCCATTTAATGTGCACAACTTAAACAAAGACAATTTTTTCAAATTTTTCAAATTTTTTTTGTATTTTTAAGACACTATATGACTCAAAACAAAATTACCTAAACTAGACACGACTCAACTATCTAAACTAAGGCACTAAGCTAGACGATAGTCTCCCATCTCCACACTTAAACGTCACATTGTCCTCAATGTGAGTTAGGAAACTACTAAAAAACTATAAGTCAAATAAGAAAAAAATACAAATACGATAAATAAAATGGAACAGACTCCCCTTGTATAAATGCCGAAAGCGTGCAAAAGCATGTCATGTTAGTCCATCATCTTCAGCCGTATAGCATTTCATTCGCGGCTGTAGTTAGAATCCTGCAAAAATAAACTAGAAAGAAAAAGGCCTAGGCAGTCCCACTTGACTCGATAAATACTAAAAAGAAAAGAAAATAAAATAAGACAATAAATAAAATAAAGCATATATAGCAAATGATAATACATAACTCTACAACCATAAACATACCTGCACCTTACATACCAACCTCGGGAAGGTCAATCGTCTCCCCCTCTCTCTCCTCAAGCTTCCCCTCAACGTAGATTTTCAGCCGATGCCCGTTTACCTTAAACCTCTTACCCTCATTATTCTCAATTTCAACAGTATCATACGGAAATACATTAGTGACAATATGTGGGCCTGTCCAACGCGACTTCAACTTTCCTAGAAACAACCTCAACCTAGAATTATAAAGCAACACCTTATCCCCACACTTAAATTCTTTAACACTCTTAATGTGACGGTCGTGCAACTGCTTAGTCGTCTCCTTATAGGCCTAAGACTTCTCATACGCTTCATCGCGTAACTCCTCCAACTCATGTATCTGGAGAAACCGGTGCTTACCCGCGGCGTCCATGTCCAGATTGACCTTTCGCAAGGCCCAATACGTGCGGTGCTCCAACTCAACCGGTAGATGACATGCTTTCCCATAAATCATCCTAAAGGGTGTGGTCTCAATAGACGTCTTATATGCGGTGCGAAAAGCCCAAAGCGCGTCATCTAGATTGTCGGCCCAATCAACACGGCTCTGTCCGACAATCTTCTCCAAGATACGCTTAATCCATCTATTGGCATTCTCCACTTGTCCACTTGTTTGTGGATGATAGGCAGTCGAAAGCCGATGGGTGACCCCATAGCGCTTCAACACCTTTTCCATTTGTGCATTACAGAAGTGGGTGCCACGATCACTAATGATGGCCTTAGGAGTACCAAATCTACCGAACAACTCTCTTAGAAACTTCACTACAACCCTAGCACTATTAGTGGACAAGGCTTTCGCCTCCACCCACTTAGACACATAATCGATAGATACAAGGATGTAACGACTCCCACGTGACATGGGAAATGGTCCCATGAAATCAATGCCCCAAATATCGAAAATCTCTACCACCTGGATGGGGGTTTTGGGGCATCTCATTTCGGGATGAGATGTTGCCGGCTCGCTGGCATGCATCACAACTACAGACAAACTTGTTTAGCAGTGTAAGCCCCCCCCCCCGTAGTGGCCGCCAGCCGGCCCTGAATGACAATGTTCAAGAATACTACGAGTCTCAGGTGAAGTCACACACCTCCTAATCATCTGATCCGCACCTATCCTAAACAAGTAAGGATCCTCCCAGATATAAAACCTAAGATCAGCAAAGAATTTCTTCTTTTGCTGGTATGGTATCTTGTGTGGGAGCTCTCCCGTGGAAAGGTAATTCGCAAAATCAGCGAACCAAGGATAGCCCTTCTCATGGGCTCTAACAAACATCAATGACTCATGCGGGAATGAATCACCTATCTTCCCCACTCTAGACCTCTCACTCTCCGAACTCTCTAGCCTAGATAAGTGGTCAGCAGCTACATTCTCCGCTCCTTTCTTATCCTGAATCTCTATGTCAAACTCCTGGAGCAAGACAATCCACCTAATCAACCTGGGTTTCGCGTCCTTCTTCGCAAACAACTACCTAAGAGTCGCATGATCGGTAAAAACAATGGTCCTAGAAAGTACCAAGTAGGACCGAAACTTATCACAAGCGAAATGACTGCTAACAACTCTTTCTCGGTCGTGGTGTAGTTCTCCTGGGTGTCGTTTAGGTTCTTGCTAGCATAATAGATGGGGTGAAAATGCTTCTCCCTATGTTGCCCTAAAACAGCCCCAACGGCAAA
Source organism: Tagetes erecta (assembly GCA_030867185.1). Taxonomy (NCBI): domain Eukaryota; kingdom Viridiplantae; phylum Streptophyta; class Magnoliopsida; order Asterales; family Asteraceae; genus Tagetes; species Tagetes erecta. Next base: position 7,527,986 of record CM061487.1, read on the forward strand.
ATCACTCGCGTCGCACATGACCTCGAATGGAAGGCTCCAATCGGGAGCCACAAGAATGGGAGCACTAATAAGCTGCTCTTTCAACAACTCAAAGGCCCTAACACACTCATCACTAAACTCAAATGGCCTATCCTTTTCTAGCAACTGGGTCATAGATCTAGCTATCTTGGAGAAATCACGAATAAAACGACGATAGAATCCTACGTGACCTAAGAAGCTCCTAACAGATTTCACAGAAGTAGGCGGCAGGAGCTTAGAAATTGTATCTACCTTAGCCTGGTCCACCTCAAGCCCCGCACGAGAAATCTTATGACCTAACACAATACCCTCACGAACCATAAAGTGACATTTCTCCCAATTAAGCATCAGGTTTGTCTCCTCACAACGAGCTAGTACACGATCTAAGTTACGCAGACAAGAATCAAAGGAACTCCCGAAAACAGAAAAGTCATCCATGAAAACCTCCATGGAGTCCTTGACAAACTCCTGAAAAATAGCCACCATGCAGCGCTGGAAAGTAGCAGGAGCGTTACACAACTCAAATGGCATGCGATGATACGCAAAAGTGCCATAGGGGCATGTAAAGTGATTTTCTCCTGATCCTCTGGTTCAATAGGGATCTGGAAATAACCAGAAAAACCATCAAGGAAGAAATAGAACTGTTGTCCCGACAATCGCTCAAGCATCTGATCAATAAATGGTAAGGGGAAGTTATCCTTGCGAGTGGCATCATTGAGTCTGCGGTAGTCTATGCAAACTCTCCATCCAGTAACAGTCCTGGTGGGTATCAACTCATTCTTCTCATTCATCACCATAGTCATTCCCCCTTTCTTGGGGACCACCTGGACTGGACTAACCCATGCAGAGTCAGAAATTGGGTAAATCTTGCCAGCGTCGAGTAGCTTCAACACCTCCTTCTTCACCACATCCTGCATGTTAGGGTTCAACCTCCTCTGAGGTTGCACCAACGGTCTATACTCATCTTCCATCAGAATTTTGTGAGTGCAAAAGGAAGGGTTAATACCCTTGATATCTACTAGCTTCTAAGCAATAGCATGCTTGTGTGCTTTCAACACAACCATCAATTTCTCCTTCTCCTCCTCCGTCAAGCTAGAAGAAACAATGATGGGCAACTGAGATCCCTCGCCAAGGAATGCATACTCCAGGTGAGATAGCAATTCCTTAAGCTCTACGGGTGGCGGAATCTCCACAGATAGTTTCTCCTTAGGAGTCTCTCTCTCTAACACTTCAAAGACCTTAGAAATTTCAGAAAACTCAGATCCTATGGATGGCTCACTAAATGGTAAAGGTGGATCCTACTCTAGGTCAAACTCAGTCAACTCTATTCCCTCAATATCAACCCCTAACATCTGGGTCTCTATGGACTCTCTCCTACAAATCTCACCAAGAAAGCTACCCACATGTGACATAAGAGTATCTATGAAGTAAAGAGTGTCATCATGTTGTGGGGTATGCTTCATCGAACGCTGGATATCAAAGGTGATCGCGTCGTCGTCAACACGGAGAGTGAGCTTACCATCTAAAACATCAATAAGAGCACGAGCGGTAACAAGGAATGGACGACCTAAGATAAGTGGAACTTTAGAATCCTCGTCCATATCAAGAATGAAGAAATCGACTGGGAAAACGAACTTGTCAACCTTGACAAGCATATTCTCTACGATGCCACGTGGAAACTTAACAGATCGATCTGCGAGTTGAAGACTCATGCGCGTAGGAGTTGGCTCACCTAAATTAAGCTTAGCAAAAGTAGAGTAGGGCATGAGGTTAATGCTAGCTCCTAGGTCGGCTAACGCATGGCTAACAGTAAGTTCTCCTATCAAACACGGAATTGTAAAACTCCCTGGGTCAGTCATCTTCTTAGGGAGCTTGTTCTGCAGGACCGCAGAACACTCCTCACTAAGAGTGACAGTGGATAGCTCCTCTCTTGTTATTCGTAAGAAGATCCTTTAAGAACTTGGCATACTTAGGCATTTTTGCCAGAGCTTCAACGAAAGGAAGGTTCACATGGAGCTTTTTCAGCATCTCCAAGAACCGTGCATACTGCTCAGAATCGCTCAGCTAAAAGCCTACCGGGGTAAAGAGCTGTCAGTTTATAAACTCTAGAAGATTCCTTCTCCTTCTTTTTCTCACCGGAAGACTCGCTGGACTGTACTATACTTGCTGGGTGCGACCTAGGGTGCACATCGCCAGCAGGAGTCTCCATCTCAATCTCCTCATCAACCAGTTCCTCGACCTCAACCGCTTTCTCTACTTCTAACTTCCTACCACTCCTAGTAGTAACTGCCTTTGCAGTGGCATTTGGGTTAACCTGGGTGCTACTAGGGAATGAACCTGTGGGTCTATCAGTCAACCTATTCGTTATGTCTCCCATCGTCCTTTCAAGACTCTGTATGGTGGATCCCTGATTCCTAAACATTAACTCAAACTCCTGGTTTTTCTTCAACTGCTCCTGATGTCTAGCCTCACCTTGCATAACTATAGACTCTAAGAGTTTGTTAGTCCTACTCTGGCTCTCCTCATTTCTCTTTAAAAACTCACTAAGCTCAGACTTAGACTCTCCACTACTCTGGCCATCCGAAGGGGTTTGGAACAAACTCTGACTTGGCGCGAATCCAGGGGGATTCGCGCTTCTCTAGTTCGAGGGTTGGCGTGGCTGCCATCCAGAGTTGTAACCCTGACCTCGTCCCTGGTTCTGGAAAAAACTCAACTCCTCCTCAGATCCTACAGGGCAATCTATTGTCTCATGTCCACCTCTACATATCTCACACTTCGAAGTGATCTTAACCTGAATGTCCTTAACCATTACCTTAGAGACAACAGTAACGTCCCTCGAGCTACGCTCAGTATAAGTACTAGTGGCTAGATCTTCCATCATCTCAAGTCTCCTAGTCGCTTCTGAAATTCCGTTGTAGAATTTCTCCACGACTCTCCAGTCCTCAAGTCCGTGGTGAGGGCACTTATTCGGAAGTCCCTTGAACCGTTCCCATGTCTCAAAGAAGGACTCCCCTGGCTGCTCAGTGAATGCATAGATAAGATTTCGAAGATGAGCGGTTTTAGCAGGGGGAAAGTACTTCTGTAGGAATGTTGTTTGAAGCTCAGTCAATGAGGTAATGGTTCCCGGTGCGAGGGAATCCAACCAAATGGCAGCCTGATCAGTTACTGAGAACGGGAACAATCGAAGTTTAATGGCCTCTACGGTGACACCATTAAGACGGAAAGTACTATAGACCCTATCGAATTTCGTCAAATAAGCATGTGGGTCCTCGTCACGCATACCATGGAACTGGACCGAATGAGCAATGGTGTTAATCAAGGTGGGTGGGATGGTCCAATTGTTCGCCTCTACAGTGGGGAGGGTAATACTAGAACGAACGGTGGTGGGTGCAACACTAATGTGATACGCAACAGTCCCACGGTCACCCATAACTACAACGGAAACAAGATCAGAAAGAGGTACATGTAGCTGTCGTAGTCGACGATGGAACTCGCGTTCAGGTTCAGAGAATGGTTTAGTGTCAGGTGGGCCCGAGGAACGTGTGTGCATAAACTAAATTAAACAGAAAAAGGCATGAATCACACAAAAGCTTAAAAAAACCGAAGAAATAAAAACTACTAAGACACTTACTAAATTAAATACTACGAAATAAGAACTAATTAAAAAGCATATAAACAAATAGGTACACAAAACTAGAGACTAACTTACGCAAGCAAACAAATAATTATTACTAACTAACTTTTTTTTTTAATTTTTTTAACAAATAAATAAAAAGAAACTACGAAATTACGAAAGCAGTAAATGGCTAGATCCCCGACTCGGATCGTCCTCAAAAGCGCACTGTGTCCCCGGCAACGGCGCCAAAAACTTGATGTGTGAAAGTTGTATCTATTAAATTCAAACAAGTTTTAAAAATGGAAAAACCTACAAAACCACACACTAACGGCAAGTGCACCGGTCGCGGTGTAGCTAAGTAAATAAGTCGGATTATCGAACCTTGGACACAGATCTAACGACTCTTGAAAATAAATCTCTATCGACTCCTAGCCTACTAAATTGATTTGATGAGAAAATGGTTCTTAAATTGCAATTAAATAAATAAATAACTAGAACAGAACAGAACGGCAAGTTTGAAAACTGGAGAATAAACTGAAACTTAAGTATGGATTGAAGTAGGTTACTTAGGCAAAATCCCTAGACTAATGAATGAAATCCTAATTTTTGGAATTGAATGAAGACCCTGTCTGACTCGGTAAACCCCCGGAAGATAAACCGAATTTGACAGTAAGACAAGCGAAGAAGTGCTAAAATGGATTGACTCGAGTTATCAACCACCAAATCTCACAACTATCAGGTAAAAGATAATTTAAATACTAAAACCCTCAAGTTACGAAGCTGAATAAACTTAGAGAACCGAAACCCCAGGAAACTCTAGACGCGAGTAAACAGGTGAACCCGAGTTATCGGCTACCCAAACTGTCAAACAACGTCTATTTAATAACCCAGCAATTCTAGATTAGATTTCTCACTTTCAAGAATTGGTTGCATGCCTTAATTGATTGATTTTAATAATTATTATACTTGAATTAGATTTCTCACTTTCAATGTCTAAACCGAAAACTAAAGGTTGACAACCTAGACTAATTCCCGAATCTAGAGTATATTCTAAGTTTCTAGACCAATGGAATCAATAAATATATTACCAAACCAATCAAAACCAACACACAAATATTAAGAATTGGATTCAAAGTCTAAACATATAAATCAACACATTTATTCAAAACCAATAATTATTCATTCTAATAAAAAGTCTAGTTCATCAAACCTAAGCAACCATGACAAGTTTAGCTACTCATAATGTCCAAAACAGAATCAAAAACTGAAAAACAAAACAAGTTATCATTCATCGAAAACATATAAAATTAATCAGCTACCTTTTTGCTTGCTTAAATTAATTGAGGTGCCTGTCTGGTAGGTTAAGTAAATCGTATGACTTTATTGACGTGCTTGCCTGCTTGATTTTTTTTCTCTTCGAACAACACAGCCGAACCACTTCAATTCTTCTTTTTTTTCTTGATCTCGACTGCTGCCAAATCCAATTGACCCCCCTTTTTCAATCCTTCTTTTTATATATAATATATCCATTAGGTTTTGTTTCTTTTCCATCTCTCTCGTTTTTGGTCGTTTCTACACATGGGCCTACAATTTAGATTAAAACAAACAAACTAAATAAATTAGTTCCAATATATGATTTTAGCTCCAATATATGATTTTTTTTCTCTTATATTTTTAAAACAATAAATATGAACCAAATTCTAATAGAATTTAACCAAAAGTGACCAAAAAGTATACGGAATATTTATAGGATATATGTAAATTTAGACCACATCACTTACACCAAAGGTAGATTAGCTGACTATCTTATTCAAGGAGACAGTCCACCTATGTGCCTTAGAAGCTCACATGCAACAATAAAGAAGCTAACCTTTTCTATTGCAGAAAAGAAGCACTCTCTTCTTTTCATTTAACTTGTATACACAACATATGACAATACACTGAAGGTACTAGCTTTAACATGAGCATGACATGCAAGAAAATTCACCTTCTTGTAAAAAGATGGCATAAAATACCTACATTAGTGCATTACTAAAATCACCAATAAACCGATTCACAACCTTCAAACACTAATCAGGACATGATTCATAAAAGAGAGCTCTATAAAGTGTTAACTTATAAACATTAACCTTACAAGATGTATACAATATTCATGAGACAACCTACCTTAGGTAAGCTCGATAAAAAAAATAAAACTTCTCATGAGTCTTTTACTTGACGACGTTTAAAGTCTTTTAAGACTCATGGTTTCGCATACACAATTAATTCATATTGAACCTTGTCTATTATCCTATCGAAGGGTGAGCCCCTCCTAACTAGGCTCCATGTGGTCCGGAACTACACCTCTCCATGTAAAGGTTTGAGCTCGTAGGCCATATCGCTCAACAAGAAAACATGCGCTATACCTTCCTGTATACAGGGTGAATTCCTAAAATAATGCAATTCCATGGATACATAAAATCAATCCATGAAAGAGGGTGAGCACCTCACGCCAAATCCGCTCCATAAGTACAAGAAAGAAAATTACACTAACTTATGAAATAAATCCAAGAAGAAAAAGCTTCTTGGGACTTAACAGATAGGATAAGATGCATTAAATTTCCTAGTTAAATCAGGTAAGGTGAATTGCAGCACTGTACCTCGATGAGACTACGAAAACGATACACCATAAACGAAAAAAATAAGATAAGTTATCTTCTTTAAAACTAAGAGGTCACATGAGCAAATCACATGTATAAAGTGCTTTCAAGGCCAAACAATTGCATAAAAAAAATATGTATTGCCCGCATAGGCTAACATGATATCAAATGGGACCTGACAAGGTGTCTAAAATACCACAATGAGCATAAAAAAGCTCGTTCGGAAAACAATCAACTAGTCCTCAAAATCTACTGACCGCGCTGCTCACATAAAAGCATGAGTCATAAAAGAATCTGAAGTATCATGCCCACTATAATGTCAGCAGGTAGTGACGTTAAAAGGCATAGCCAAAGACACTTCACTCAAGAAGAGCTTCACCTTCTTATGTCACATAACTTCAAAGACATAAGCTCCCTAGACAACATGTTTGTCCACATATTTTAGCAACTCAATGCTAGCCATTCGTTACTAAACAAAATTAAAAGAGAAAAAAACGTAGTCTCATACTTTGAAGAAAAGAAGCCTCCTAAATAAGCTTCGAAAAACGGCAATCTATGTGTGAAAGAAGCTTATAGCATGGCAAAAGAAGCTTACCTGCATACATGATAAGCTACTCTACAAAGCTTACTAGTTAATGCAAATATGCAATAAACTAGCTAACCTTCAAAGCTTAATCATATGGACAATAAGTTCAATAACATGTGTGATAAGTTCGTTTTAATACGAAATAATATTGCCAACATATCCAAGAAATTCGGTTTCATACAAAAGAAACTCACAAGCATGTACCATAGACGTATCTCAACAGGCAAGAAGCTCACTGATTTACCTTGTCAGTTCCTACCTGCTAGCTTCCATCACTTATGCCAAAAAGGAAATCCACACATCAGCTCAAAGACCCAAAACATCTGTGCAGACAAGCTGTTCTGTTTGATTAACAAAATCCAAAAGCTCTTACTCGGTAAAATACAATTGGCAAAAATAATGTCCTAAAAGGCACCCGAGCGCGCACACACACAAATGTGACGGCTTCATGAATAGATACCCCAAACAGGCTATTGAACTCTACGATATAAGAAGATTGCGTATATTGACCTTATAAAATCAATGTTCAAAGCCATCGCTTGTGTCAAAGGCTCACCGTTGCAATGCTTCCATTAACGGTCGAACTATTAAGCTCTCCCAGATACAAATGACAAGCTCACATTTTAGCTTCTCACAATAAAATGATTGATGAATACCTTCAAATTTTCGATAATAAGAAAACTTGAAAGTATATTACCAAGTCATGATGAGTTAGCCAAAAAGCAGCATAGTCTACTTTGATGTGCAAGAAGCTCCCCTTTTAACACATAGAGCTCACATACTGCGCCTAGCATGTGTAACAACACGCAACAGATTTGACCAAGTCAACATATCAACTTGATAAATATCACTCAGTAGAAAATCATGACTTGCGCGCTAAAAATCTTTATTCAGCCATCAAGCCATAATCTTTCAGTGACACTTGACATAATTGCCTGAAGGACTAAGCTTCCCTCCAAAGCTTTAACATGAGACAAATACATTATCAACAAATTATGGTACCATCTCGTTATTCAACACATCAAAGTCTTGGCAATGCACGAAGAAGCCTAGTAAACTAGAGTTAAAACGTGACAAAGCCTAACGAGTCAATACCAAATGCACGAAAGCTGGTAAAAGCTAACAAAGCTAAAGGCTAGCTGGCTAAAATCTTATTACCACCTTCTGGCTTAGGCTGTCTTATCACGTATAATTAGGCAGACAATAACCTTTTAGTTGCCAATAACTAAAACGGACTAAGAAGCTTGCAGCTAAGAGCCAGAAGCTGAAAATCCAAAACCATCAAAAGTTACTCTAAGTCACATGCATTCACGATTAACATCACAAATACTTATGACTGGGGGGGCTGATGACGTAGGTCATATTGACCACATGGTTGAGGAGCCAAAAGCCAGAAGCCCGGAGCCAGAAGCCTGGTACGTGAACAGTAACGCTACAGTGTTCTGACCATGGATTCCACAACAAGCATTCTCATATATATCCCATAAAATCTCTTGAAGATGTCATGGGAAAAGTAAACTGAGCAAAGTTGATGCAAAGGAAAAGGTCTTACACGGAAATAGCTAAAAACATATTCTATTATGCAACACTAAGGTGCTGCAGGCTGCCAAGAATGGAAGGTGCGCTGGTCGAGGGGCAGCCTCGAGCCAGGAGCTCCTGAACATTTCAGATTTGCTTCAGATTTGAGTGGACAGCACACAATATCTTGTGTATATATGTTGCAACAAATCTCTGAAGACATACACATTCATTTACATATTGGCTCTTGTACTCCTCTCTAAAAACACACACACACCCTCACTCCTCTTCTCTCTTAACATTCTCTAACCCTGAACACTCATACTTCTTATTATCAAACCGTGGACCTTAGAACATCGTCACTACCATCCTCGCCATATTTTTGTTGTAGCAACAGTCTCCTTCTTGGTTTACAATCATCGGTTTTAATCTACTCATCATCTATTAACCTACCACCGTTTCATTCATGATCTCTAAATTTAACAAAATGCTTTCTTATTTAGCTAGATGAGGGTGGAGCTTGTCACCATTGATTTTGGGGCACACACTTCTCATGTCAAAACAACAAAACATGATAAACATCACAAAAAATAAAAATAATCAATGCATGATATCTTAGTATATGTCTCTGTCTATTCTAAAATATTTAACTTGCATTGAAGATGTGATCCCGAAGTGATAATTCGGTCTTTTATGTGTTTTTATGATTTTATATATGTGTAACAATTTTACTTTGTGTATGTTTGTGATTTGTAGGTGCTGACTAAAAGTACATACATGAAAGTTACGAAGATTATGAATATGATATGTGATCATACAAGCTTAAAACGACAATGTCTTGGGATAGGAATGGATTTACGGGACGCACAACCTGTCGACGAAAGGCTCTCAAGGAGAAGAAGTAGAAAAGGTAAACTTTAGGATCTGAAGGGGGCGTATAATACTCTGGCGCCTAAAAACATTCTGATGCAAAATCCCATAAGGTGTGTAAAATACGTTGGGGCTTGTCGTGTAATACACCGGCAGATCGGTAAACTCCGGATTTTTGGGATATTAATCCTTATTTAAACCTAATCATTAGGGTTTGGAAAGATAACTTTCCCTAGATGAGTTTAGGTATTCTAAACCTGCTTTTTCATCATCCATACCCTGCCAAATAATTACCAAACATCATTAATCATCACTAACACATGAAGATTGAAGATTCAAAAATGATGATGTGTGGCCAATCATATTTGTGGTTGCTTCTGGGTGAACAGTTCTTGCAAGTAAGGTGTTTAGTCATGTCTTAACTTAGGTTTTTATATTGGATTTGGATAGTGTTATTCAAGTTTATGTTTTGATTAATTTAAATGATACAGCTATAAATACTATTATGTGTCTTTGTCATTAGTTACTTGGTTTACTACATCATGAACTCATTGGTTTGGGTAGGTAATTTGATACAATTAGATTTGCACATCGTGAATGAACGAATTGAGAAGTTTGTTCCTTTATTATCACTTTAATCAAATTTATCAAAAATGTCATAATATTTTATTTCCAATCAGATCAAATGTAACTAACACGTACCTAAATTTAATAATTTGGATGCCACGTGTCTATTCTAAATACATACGACCATTTAGCTAAGGTGTATTGGTTTTCAATGGTATCAACTATCACCTTCTGGTTTCTACCGGTTTCAACTATCGAATTGGCTGGTAACGGTCCCAACTTTTATCACTTTGGCAACCAACAGGCCGTCGTTAAATTTTTTAACGGCGTTAAGTTTATTTCGAGTTCAGGACCGATGTTTTAGAGGCTTTGATTGGAAGAAGAGTGCGAGTTAATTGATGTAAAAGTTACCTCGAAAGGGCGCTCCGAACGACGAAAAGGTGATTCAATCGGGTGTTTAAATATAACGATGCTTTAATTGGATGTAAACGTTTTTTCATTCAGAGCGACGTTTGGAGATAACTTTTACATCAATCGACTCATATTCTCCTTTCGATCAAATGAAAAAAAAACATCGGGCTTGAATTCGAAAAAACTTAATGCATTTAAGAAATAACAATGGCCTGTTGGTTGCCAAAGTGATAAAAATTTGGACCATTACTAGCCAATTCAATAGTTAAGACTAGTAGAAACCAAAAGTGATAGTTGGGACAGTTTAAAACCAATATACCTTTAGCTAAATCTAATGATGGATTCTTTGTTGTTTAATCCAAAACGTAACATCGTTAAAGAATCAATGAATGTTGAATTTAATGAAAGATCTTTACCAAAAGTAGTAAATGGTCCAAAATGGTTATTTGATTTAGGCGCATTAACAAATTCTATGAACTCTAAATTTCACTAGTACAAAAAAGATTTTTTTGAGCGGTGAAAATGGGGTTTTTGAGCGGTTTTTCGACCGCTCAGAAAGGGGTCGCTCAAAAAGATGTGATTGCATTTTGAGCGGTTTTTTTGACCGCTCATAATGATAAAACAACCGCTCAAAAAGTGTTTAAAAATGTGACCTCTAAATGTATATAAACAACCGCTCAAAATGTGTGTGCAATTTCAAATTGAAGATTCCAGCCATTTCCAAACCAAAATTACAATTTCAAATTTAAGCTTTCAGCAATGCAACTTGCAGCATATTATAACCAAATTTCAAGTGAACAAAACACATTCAATTACTCAAACAAATTACATTGACTGTACTGCACATACACATTTTAGTTTACACTAAGTACCTTTTCAAATTTGTTCAAACTACAATAATAAACTACTAAACAAAACCTACATACTAAATCTAGTTCAGCCTAAATATCGTTTCCAAAAACGAAGTCATGACGTTGTTCACTAACTTGTTAATGTCAGATTGTGTGATAATTTCGGTTGCGTCTCATATCTGCAAAACAAAAAATAAATAAACTTAGTTAGATATACTTACATACTTGGTGTAACTACCCATTTAAACATAAGATAAAATAGGTAAATTTCAAATAAAATACTTACGTTGTTTGGAAAATTAAATTGCTATAGAGTCCAAACTCGGACATGTTTCTTATAACCCAAATCCACATTCACAGTCCATGTTGTTTAACCTACATATATTAAAATAACACAAGAATCAATCACCAAAATAATCGCTTAATCAAACTATTATCAAAAAAATTTATGATTGCCCATGTGTATGTATAGCTATAGACTTTGAGTTAGTAGTTACCATTGGAATGATGGCTTGTGTAAGTTGAACTTGTTCAGTGGAAAATTTGAAGCCTGTTGAACCTATTATAAAAACAAGTAGGTATATTAGTATATATACATATATAAAGTAAAATATAGAGCTTGAGTTGTTGATTACCAAAGCCTGTAAAACTTCAAAGTAGTCATGTCTATTTCATGATAATTTGATGGGTTTGCTTCATATTGACTTTGATATCGAGCATCTTCAGTAGTTGGTGTTGGCAAAAACTAAAATAACAAATCTAACTGTTATGATATGCACACAAAAAAGTTAAATAACTTATAAGTAATGTGTAAGATGCTAATAAAAAACAACACCCATAACCTGTAGCTTGTAAGACGAGCTAACTGCAATTCTGGAGTTTCTTTCTTGCAAAATGTCTATGTGTTTAGAAGCTACAAATCAACAAGCATACTAATGTAAATCTTATGAAAGAAAAAGTAAAGTAAATTATGATTGGTATAAAAAAAGATACAGCTTTAATGCTTTTCCCACCCACTGAATAAATGAATTAACCACAAGAATTGCCAATATATTTAAATTCATCAGATTAAGAAGCCGGTTGGAAAGGCAGGCATGCAAATTTCTTATCAACATCGTCTAGTTGGATTTTCACACAATCCTTGTGCATTTGGGTCGCATGTAACAACCTGCTTGTAATAGGATGCACATACCCCCTACCTTTTAGTGTTTCCTCAATATCGTATACTAGGAACAACTCACAGAATCAAACCTCCTGCAAAACGATGTAACACTTTTTAAAACAAATATTACACACACACTATTACATGCTCCTAAGGTACATTCCTTCAAATTATTATTAATTTAACATATAAATCAAGCCACTTATCTCATAGTTTGGTTTTGTTTGGTTTGGTTATATACTATTATACTCTATTAGGTAATCAACTTCTATGATGTGCCCAAACCTTATGTCTAGTTATCTGTCCTTTGAAGACTAAAATCTTTTGGCTCTGTACAAAAAGTAACTTGTATGTTAGTTTGTATCTATTTCAATATAATGATACCCAATGTATACTACTGATGTTTATACTTAATTTGTTAATAGAGTAAGTGTTACAAACACAAAGTCAAGTAATTTCATGTTATGCTTACAATTTCCTAGGATAATAGGTTACAATGCAACAAACTCCTAATAAAATAAATGTCAAACAAGTTGTAAACTCAAAAACTCCTAATAGGTTACAATTGCATCATAAACCAATTAGCCCAATGAACCATTGTAAACATGAAATTCGTCCAAACAAGCGATGCAAACATATAATACAAATTGATGCAAACATATATGAATAGAACTTACCTTTATTCACTAACACAATTAGCCACAAAATCAAAACCCTTAAAAAACTAATTTCACCAAAATCAAAACCCTTAATAAACTAACTTCACCAAAATCAAAACCCTAAAAAAACTCATTTTACAATCAGTAGGTGGATTACAAACCAGATTTGGCGGTGCGAATGTCTACTAGATCCAAAGCTCTCCCGAAACAGGCTCGATTGTGGAGAATGGAGATGGTGGTGGTGGTTTCCCGCAGATGATGTAGCAATCGGTGGTGGTGGTTTCGCATAGAGGTTCCGGGATGGGGGTGTTCGTGCTTAGCTAATGAATTGAAGAAACTGCAATAAGGAGGGTTTTTATTTTGTTTTGGCGGTCTATGTTATTATTTTGGAGCCTTTTTTTCACCAAATTTTGTTTGAATCCAAGTGTTATTCGAATACATGAGCTCCATTCTAACTATCAAAAGACGAATCTCCAAAATAAGTTTTTGAGCGGTTTAATTTTTGAGTTTGTTTGGTATTATTGGTTTGTTCAATTTTTGGGCGGTGTTGGTGTTCTTTTGAGCGGTTTAGAAATGACCGCTTAGAAAAGTTTTAAAATAACCGCTCATAATAATATTTTTTGTACTAGTGAAATCAAATGATTTTTTATAGGTTACTCCTGGGGGGTGGTTGAAGATGAAGAAGTTAGACTCTCATTTCCCTCAAAGTATCCAGATTGTCTAACCCTGATCTGCATGGTGACTTTGGACTTTGATGAGTTTCTTCATCCAGATACACCTACTTATCCTCCTAGTTAATGCACAACTAAACTTAGCACAACATCCAGAGTTAATGCAATTGAATATTTACTAGCAGATGGTGAACTTATTGTTGATGAAGGATATGATTACTTCCATAATTCTCCGCATGAAACTGATAATTCAATAAGGACAAATATTGTTCAAGATATTTATTTTACCAACTTGGGAGAGGATGTGCATGTTGAAACTAATCGTACTTCTAGAACTCACAAGAATCATCCGCAATTCAACATCATTGGTAATCTACATGATTGTATTTCAAGAAGCAAGAGTGAAGCTATAAGCATATGTGTTTTTCATGCTTCTTATCTTAAAATATTCTTAACAACATTCTGAAGCTTTGAAAGACTCTAGTTGGATTGAAGCAATGGAAGAAGAGCTTCTCCAATTCCGGGTGCAAAATGTTTGGACCTTAGTTGATCTTCTAGAAGGCCAATACGCAAGTATCGAAACAAGTCGGATGAACGAGGAATTATGATTATAAATAAAGCCAGTTTAATTGCTCAAGGATAGACTTAATAATATGGTATAGGCTATGAAGAACTCTTTTCTCTAGTAGCCAAATTTGAAGCAATCAGATAATTTAAATGCTTTATTATCTAAAACCCTAAATTACCTATTAGAAACCCTAGTTACCAAATCCTTCTTAAAACCCTTAGTTTATTCTTTCAATTTAAGACATTGTTCCTTAGGATCACCTTTAAGAAGATCTCTTGATGCCTTTGAACAAGTTATCTAGTTCTATTATCATCTCCTATTAACCAGGTGAGTATTCATTTCCCCCTTTTCACTTTTACATTTTGAGGTGATATCATGTGACTTATTCAATATTTTTTTTAATTTATTTTTTCATTCTTCAAGCCTTTTATTCATTTATTCAATTCAAATCCATTCATGTTTATGTTATTACTTGCAATTATGGGAGCATAGCTTGTTAGACATTATTCTAGCATAATCAATAATTTATTCAATCCACGGTAAACAAATGATAGATCTATTTGCCTAAAAAACACATCCTATTACTCTCGAGAGATTGTGATCCTAGTTTTATCCTGTACTTCTACACATTATGACATCATATGCAGATTGAGCCGATTATGTTTGTCTTATGCGTTTGACATGTACATTTACATGTCTTGACTTTATATAAGAATTAAATATTTTTATAATTTTAAGGGTAAATGTCGGCTTTAGTCCTTGTGGTTTGGATCATATAACGATTATGGTGCGTTTATTTCAATTTCATTTTGTTAGCTATTGTGGTTTCTAAATTGTCTCATTTTAGTTCGGTTCGCTACCTCTTTTAATTTTGACTATTAAATATAAGGTTATTTTATTCATTTTATATGTAAGGCCATGGACAATTTAAGTAACTTAACTTGTATAATTTAAGGGGCTTTAATGTAACTAATAAAAAGAATTGTTGCTACAACAAGAATATGGCGAGGATGGTAGTGAGGATGTTCTAAGGTCCATGGTATTGTTCGGTTATAGATCTAAGTGTTTAAGATTGGAGAATGTTATGAGAAGAGAGGAGTGAGGGTGTGTGTGTGTTTTTAGAGTGGAGTGTCAGAGCCAAGTGATGTATGAATCTGTCTTTGTCTTCAGATTGCAGCAATATATATACACAAAATATTGTGTATTGCCCAAGCAAATCTGAATCAAATCTGAAAGGTTCAGGAGCTCCTGGCTCGAGGCTGCCCCTCGACCAGTGCACCTTCCATTCTTGGCAGCCTGCAGCACCTCAGGTTTGAATAGTAGAATATGTTTTTAGCCATTTTCGTGTAAAGCCTTTTCCCTTGCATTAATTGTGTTCAGTTTGATTTTCCCATGATATCTTTTGAAGATATTATGAGATATGTTTGAATGCTTGTTTTGGAAGTAAGTGTCAGACTACTGTAGCGCTACTGTTCACGTACCAGGCTCCTGGCTGCTGGCTTCCGGCTGCCCAACCATGTGGTCATATGACCTACGTCATCAGCCCCCCAGTCATAAGCTCTTGTGATGTTTGTCGTAAGTGTTTGTGACTTAGGATCATTTTTGGATTTAGCTTCTGGCTCGTAGCTGCAAGCTTCTTTGTCCGTTTTAGTTCTTAGCAATTGAAAGACTATCGTCTGCCTGATTGGACGTGATAAAATAGCCTAAGTCAGAAGGTGGCGATAGGATTTTAGCCAGCTGATCTTTAGCTTTGTTAGCTTGTACGAGCTTCCGTGCATTTGATATTGAATCGTTAGGCTTTGGTACGTTTGAGCTCTAGCTTATTAGGCTTTTACGTTGTATTGCCAAGACTGTGATGGGTCGAATAACGAGATGTATCATATTTCGTTGATAATGTATTTATCTCGTGTGAAAGTTTTGAAGGGTAGCTTAGCCTTCGAGCAATAATGTCAAGTGCCATTGAAAGATTATGGCTTGATGGCTCAATGAAGATTTTTAGCAAGTCATGATTTTGTACTACGTGATATTTATCAAGTTGATATGTTGACTTGGTAAAATCTGTTGCGTGTTGTTACATATGCTCGGCGCAGTATGTGTGCTCTATGCATTAGAAGGCGAGCTTCTTGTACATTAAAGTAGACTATGCTGCTTTTTGGCTAACTCATCATGACTTGGTAATATACTTTCAAGTTTTCTTACTATCGAAAATTTGAATGTATTCATCAATCATTTTTATTGTGAGAAGCTAAAATGTGAGCTTGTCATTCGTATTTGAGAGAGCTTAATAGTTCGAACATGAATGAAAGCATTGCATCGGTGAGCATTCGATACAAGCGATGGCTTTGAACATTGATTTTATAAGTTCAATCTTCTTATATCGTAGAGTTCAATAGCCTGCTTGGGGTATCTATTCACGAAGCCGTCACATTTGTGTATGCGTGCGCTCGGTTGCCTTTTGGGGCATTATTTTCGCGAATTGTCTTTTACCGAGTAAGAGCTTTTGGATTTTGTTAATCAGCTTGTCTACCCAGATGTTTTGGGACTTTGAGCTGACGTGTAGATTTCCTTTTTTAACACAAGCGATGGAAGCTGGAGGTAGAAGCAGACGAGGTGAATCGATGAGCTTCTTGCCTGTTAAGACACGTCTGTGGTACATGCTTGTGAGTTTCTTTTGTATGAAAGAGAATTTATTGCATATGTTGGAAATATTATTTCGTATTAAAATGAACTTATCACACATGTTAGCGAACTTATTGTGCATATGATTAAGCTTCGAAGGTTAGCTAGTTTATTGCATATTTGCATGTACTAGTGAGCTTTGAAGAGTAGTTTATCATGTATGCTAGTAAGCTTCTTTTGCCATGCTATAAGCTTCTTTCACGCATAGATAGGCGTTTCTTGAAGCTTATTTAAGAGGCTTCTTTTCTTCAAAGTATAAGACTAGGTTTTTGTCTCTTTTGATTTGGTTTAGCAACGAATGGCTAGCATTGAATTGCTAAAATATGTGGACAAGCATGTTGTCTAGGGAGCTTATGCCTTTGAAGTTATGTGACATAAGAAGGTCAAGCTCTTCTTGAGTGAAGTGTCTTAGCCATATCAAAGTCACTATCCGCTGACATTTTAGTTGGCATGATACTTCAGATTCTTTTATGACTCGTGCCTTTATGCGAGCAGCGGAGTCGATAGAATTTTAGGATAAATTGATTGTTTTCCGAACGAGCATTTTTATGCCCATTGTGGTTTTTTAGACACCTTGTTAGGTCTTATTTGATGTCATGTTAGCCTATGCGGGCAATACGATCTTTTTATGCAATTGTTTGGCCTTGAAGGCACTTTATGCATGTGATTTGCTCATGTGACCTTTTAGTCTTAGAGTAGATAACTTATCTTATTTTTGTCGTTTATGGTGTATCGTTTTCGTAGTCTTATCGAGGTATGGTCCTGCAGTTCACCTTACCTGATTTAACTAGGAAAGTTAATGCACCTTATCCTATCTGTTAAGTCCCAAGAAGCTTTTTCTTCTTGGATTTGTTTCATAAGTTAGTGTAATTTTCTTTCTTGTACTTATGGAGCAGACTTGGCGTGAGGTGCTCACCCTCTTTCATGGATTGATTTTATGTATCCATGGAATTGTATTGTTTTAGGAATTCACCCTGTATACAGGAAGGTATAGCGCCTTGTTTCCTGTTGAGCGATATGGCCTAGGAGCTCAACCCTTTACATGGAGAGGTGTAGTTCCGGACCCCATAGAGCCTAGTTAGGAGGGGCTCACCCTTCGATAGGATAATACACAAGGTTCAATATGAATTAATTGTGTATGTGAAACCATGAGTCTTAAAAGACTTTAAATGTCGCCAAATAAAGAGACTCATGAGAATTTTTATTTTTTATCGAGCTTACCTAAGGTAGGTTGCCTCATGAATATTGTATTCATCTTGTAAGGTTAACGTTTATGAGTTAACACTTTGTAGAACTCTCTTTTAGGAACCATGTCCTAATTAGTGTTGAAGGCTGCGAATCGGTTTATTGGCAATTCTAGTAATGCACTAATGTAGGTATTTTTTGCTATCTTTTTACAAGAAGACGAATTTTCCTGCATGTCATGCTCACGTTAAAGCTTGTACCTTCGGTGTATTGTCATATGTTGTGTATACAAAGTTAAATGAAAAGAAGAGGGTGCTTCTTTTCCGTAATAGAGAAGGTGAGCTTCTTTATTGTTGCATGTGAGCTTCTAAGGCACCAAGGTGGACTGCCTTCTTGTATAAGATAGTTAGTCAGTTTACCTTTAGTGTAAGCTTCAAAAGCTTTTTTGCAATTGTAGAAAACATAGCAATCGGATTTCGTAATCGACACTTAGGGAAGGTACAAGTAGCTTGTAACATTTCTAAGTAACGTCAAGTGTGAGAATATATCCGTTGATGTTGTCATTATTCACACAAAGTTGACTTCACCCCATTGCTATTATGATATATTAGGTGACAATCTTTGATTAATCGTCTTTATGAGCTGGTTTACTGGGGAAAGTAACTAAAAAGAAGATGTCTTGAGACAAGAGAAGCCTTCTTTACTATTATAAACTTTAAACCGCATGAGACAAAGGCATAGCTTTATTTTACGCAATGGTTAATTGCTTCTATGCTTGTTGAATCATAATGTGGTATTCGTTTATTTTGCATATGCTCGAATACATGACAGCTTATGACCCGAGCTTCATGTGTTTCCGAGGTGATAAAACTTTGAAGTTTAGGCTTCTAAGTTTGAGATTATGATGACTGTAGGTCTTCCCATGTGTACAATTGTCTTTACAAATTTAGAAGTTTCGGATCAAGCAATCTTATAGATTCTGTAGAGCTGATAGTAGTATTCAACAAATCTGAACTTGTTTTTTGACAACGCTTTAGTTTAAGGTTAAGACCTT
The DNA here is from genome assembly GCA_030867185.1 of Tagetes erecta. NCBI lineage: Eukaryota > Viridiplantae > Streptophyta > Magnoliopsida > Asterales > Asteraceae > Tagetes > Tagetes erecta. The sequence continues at coordinate 7,547,040 of CM061487.1, forward strand.
TCTTCTCTAGCGCATTGGCTAGGTTTTTTGCATGTGCCATTGTTTTAGCGAGCTGCTTTGGTGATTAAGCAAGTCGCTTCGGTATTATATTGTAGGCTGGTGCTTTATCATGATGCTTCGATGATAGGACGTTACCTTAGGTGAGATATTTTGACGCTCTCATGAGCTACGTTTTTGCTTTCTCAAGCTGCTTCTTTAGCTTATTGGTTGTTGCATTACCCATAAGTCGAAGCGTTTTTGCTTGTTTAACGACCTATGTGCTTTTCCATGAGTTTCTTTAATGCTTCATATGGATTGCGATCGTGCTTCTAAGCCTTGTAGGCTTTGTAGGAGCTAATCATCAAATAGATATTGAATCCTTAACGGTAGCAACTAGTACATCTAAACTCATTATTTAGTATATAAGTTATTCTTGTCATAAGAGTCCTTCCACAAGGCGTTCTTAGCAAGTTTCTTTGATGATTGAGCGAGATGCTTGTTAACCTTGACCTTGTAGTTTTTGTTTACACCAAAGTCTTTTGATTCATGGTAAGCTCTTTAAGGTGCTCTATGTAGGTGGAATCACCTGATTAGAGCTATTTGGTTGAAGCTTGAAGGATTTATCGGTATTTCAGTTAGTTCGACACCTTCTTCCTTCACCCTGTAGCTTATTCATTTGCTCTTTAAGTAAAAGAAGCAACGTTCATGCCATAAAGAAGCACGTACCTTACTCTGACTATGGGCTTGCTCGGGGTTTATTTGGTTCCCCTGCTGATTTTACATATGTGGCGAGCTGCTTGTGGCTGTCTTAGTTTTTTAACAAAAGTTTAGCCTTGAAATGCTCGTTGCCATTTAAGTTTTTGAGCAAAAGCCTAGTTTACTCATATAACTATGTCATCAGCCCCCACTCATAAGCAGTCATGGCGTAGTTATGAGTGTTTATGACTAAATATTTTTCTTAGTTCTTCGACTTCTCATTTATAAGCTTCTTAAATGAGTTACAGTTGTAAGAGCTGTTTAGTGGCTGGGAAGCTCTGAGCCCCCACGTTACCATAGGTAAAGGATTGTGAAGCTTGTTTTCTCATTGAAGCTGAGTCGAAGCCAATTGAAGAAGGTATGGAATGAGCTTCGTTCATTTGAAGGGTATTTCATGGATATAGCTATTTAGCAGCCACCTCAGCCTAAAAGGTATGTTTCCTCTTTTTGGAGTTGCTTATTTTTTAGGTAAGGTAAGCATCAGCCTTAGGCGACATGTTGCTCCTTTAAAGGATCATGTTGTGTTGAAAAGAGGTTGGTCTCATATGAATGATTCGACCACGGGTCCGTTCATCCTTAGAAAATGTTGATTTGATTCGTATGGTAAATGTTAGCTGAGGTGTCAAGCTTTAATCAACACGTTCTCTGCTAAAGTTAGTCTTTAGGTGAGGGTGTAGTAAAAAACTTTGCCTTGAATGTTTTTGTTATGTCGATGTTTTAGTAGGCTACTATAGAGATTAAGTAGGCTACTTTGTTGTTATGTCGACGTGTTTTTGGCCTCTTTTTTTATTGTTCTTCAAAGTGCTTTAGTACTGGTAGCAAGTGTTTCATATACTTTCGTATGATGCTTTCATGTTTGCATGCTTTTACGGTTCTGAAGTCCAAATGGACTGATACTATCTTTGGTGGTATATGAAATATTTCTTTACTTTGCATCATCATGAGCAGAGTGACATAAGTTTCCTTCATGCTTCTTAGGTTTATATGTCTTTCTTGACTCATGTGTCCTTATATTTATACATGTTAAGGTCAGACGAGGTTGAGCTCGTGGCTTGTCAGACGAGGTTGAGCTCGTGGCTTATCAGACGAGGTTGAGCTCATGGCTTGTCAGACGAGGTTGAGCTCGTGGCTTTCAAGGCCTTTATTTAGAGGCTTAGGGATCCATAAGTGGATCTGTTGGTGTAGAGGTTTATTATGGAATCTCTTCTTTTACTTACAACACAGTATGTCATAATTTTTCTTTGAGACTGCCATATATATTACGAAGCAAAGGGATAACAAAGCTAAGCATGATCCTATAAAGGGATGTAGAGCTTTGTTTGTTGGATTTAGGGGTGTAAACGAGCCGAGCCGAGCCCGAGCTCGTCTAGGCTCGAGCTCGGCTCGTTTAAGTTTAACCAGGCTCGAGCTCGAGCTCGGCTCGTTTCAAGATTTAATTTCAAAGCTCGAGCTCGAGCTCGTCATAGACTTCTCAAGCTCGAGCTCGGCTCGGGCTCGGCTCGTTTGATGTTTTATTATTTTATTTTTAATTAATTATTTTAGTTTTAAATATATTTTTAATTATTTATATTTAATTTTACATAAACTTTTAATTATATGTATTTTATATATAACAAAATACATATTATATATTTTTAATCATAATTTATATATATTTTAACTAATAATAATATATATTTATAAAATAAATAAAAAATATATATAAATGAAAAGCTCGATAAGGCTCGCGAGCCGGCTCGAGCTCGATATGTAAAGCTCGAGCTCGGGCTCGATAACTTAATGAGCTTTATTCTTAGGCTCGGGCTCGAGCTCGAAAAAGCTCGGCTCGTTCGAGCATTTTATCGATCCGATCTCGAGCAGCTCACGAGTAGCTCGGCTCGTTTACACCCTTAGTTGGATTCGTTTAGTGTCTTGCTTGACCAATCCGTTTGTAAAGAAGTTACCATTGTGCTTTGTGGTTTGACCTGTATACCAGTATGTAGCTTAGTCATCGAGAAGATTCGTGCGTCGCTCCTGTGTGGTATCAATAGATACTTTAATGTGATCGTGAGAAATAATCACATCTTTATGAAAATATCGATGCCATTTTGCTTTAAGAATATAGCTGGCTTGAGTTTATAACGTCTTGAGAAGCTTGAAGCTTGTAGCTGGAAACTTGTAGCTAGAAGCTGGAAGATTATAGCGAGGAGCTTGAAGCTTAGAGATCATGACTGAGAAGTTTTGTCTTATTATGTAGACACTACTGTGTTTCGAAGCTTGCTATGAGCGAAGCATTTGACTTTTGCGAATATGTGCTTGTTTCATTTTTAAAGACGTGAGAAGCCTGTTTATGCATGATCATTGATGCGCAAGTGTCATGCATATGTGTTAACCATGTTTGCTTATTTGGTCGTGATTCTGTTTAAGGCTTCTTTACATCTTAGCCTCCCTGAGGTGTAAGCCATGTTTGTTTCTTTGCTCTCACGAGTCCTTGATGACAAGGAAATAAACATTTACGGATTTTTTTTCTTTTATGGCTTCTGAGCTTTGCTTCATGGGGAAGTTATCTGCTCGTTTGGAAGCTTCTTTACTTGTTAGAAGGATGCTTCTGTTGGAATCTTTGACCGCTCGTCTTCTTCGAACATCATTTTTGAAGTTGTGTATATTTATCCTTTCAGTGGTTCTGTTGTAGGATAACCCTTTAATATTTCTATGAAGCTTCAAAGGTCTTTTATACTCGTATCTTGGTGTAAGATGTTGACTTTCTTCTTATGTAGCTTTTGTTCGTTAAGCAGCTTATGCTTCGATTACCAAAGGATGTGTATTCGAACTAGATTTGTGTCGAGCACGTTAATGTATGCAATATTTGACATTGGTTCATTTCTTTTTTCCAAATGCTTTTGTAAACATGTACAGGTAGTCTTCCGAGTTATTATTTTCACTTGCTTCCGTTTGGAGTAAGTCCGGTGATGTTTTAAACAAAAAAGGATCCTTGGACAAAAATCTTGATTTTGATTTGTCAGTCACATTTAGGGATATTTCCACCCTTCTTTGGACTTTTCCGAAGGATTTTATGGTGAGATTTGATTTGAGCGAAAAGTGGGAAGTGTCTTAGACGGAGCCTTCCACGTTCACTGGTGATGTGTATCTCATTGTTTCATGACATCGTGGTTGTCGTATGGAGTATGAGGTTTGCTATCAAGTGAGGGAAGCTTGATAGAGATCCTGACTTGCACAAGTGATGTTACTTGTTTAAATCTTTGTCATGAGCAAGCACGACTCGCTTCTTTGGAGCATTTCTCTTGTACCTGGTTTTTATCAACCGTTTTTTTTTTCATCAAGAGGTTTCGCATGCCATGTATTGATATAAGTTGATTCATAGCTTAAGACATGTGTCGCCTTTGTATAAATGTTCAAAAACAAATATGGCTTTATCTGTGTAAAATAAGCATGTTTAAGATACTAGAGACATGTTCTAAGTATGGCTTAATTATTCACTTCATGTCTTTTTTGGACTACTCGTTTGTCTGCTTAGCTAGTGTAACACATACATTTACCTTTATTATGGAGGTTAAAGTCACATATTGGAAAAGAGTTTTTCTTCCCTGGTGATCTCTTCAAAGAATCGATGTTTTGAAAATTCGGACCATTACATATTTTGGATACTGTAGCAACATGCTTATGAGTTTATGAGCTGAGAAGATAATGTGTGTGGCTTCCGGGCTTCTCACTTTTTTTTATCGTTGCTATCTGGATAATCTTATTTGCATGATAGCATTGGTACATCATAGATATTAATCCCTGTAACCTCCCGTTGAAAGAGGATTTTCATAACATTTTATTGCTGGAGATTCTTTGCTTTTCGGTTTGTTGACAACCTGATTACCAAGTAGCTGGGAGTAAGAATCTATCGGCGGGAAGCAAGGAGCTGTTAGCCGGAAGCAAGAAGCTATCAGCTGGAAGCAAGAAGCTGTTAGATGGAAGCAAGAAGCTGTCAGCAGGAAGCAAGAAGCTGTTAGCTGAAAGCTGTTAGATGGAAGCAAGAAGCTGTCATCTATATTTTCACATAGATAGAACACCTACTTACGTTACCTATTTCGGTTAACATTGTTTATCATGTGTCTGATAAAAATCAGGTTGCTAAATGTTTTGCTTCTCAATAGGTAGGTTACCTATCAATGGTGTTACGGTACTTGTTTCACGACCGTATTCATAGATGTCGGTTGCGTTCGGTTCTTTACTTTGTTACCTTGCTAGTCAGTTTATCCGGTTCACTTATACTTGTTGAAGATGTGTTGAGGCTACAACAAATAGGAAGCTTGTACATCTTTAAAGTTGTAGTGAACATGAAGCTTGTAAAGTTGTAGCAAATATGAAGCATTTGTAGCTGAATAGGAAGCTTGTTTAGCTGCATTTGCTTGTAAGCTTGTTTATTACAAGTAAGCTTGTTTTTCCATGCTAAAACAAATTACAAGGTTAGAGTGAGTCGTAGGCTCGTTGATCCAGGCTGAATAGTTGTACAGTTGTTTGTGAGCAGCAAGCTCGTGTACCTAGGTTGAGTAGCTGTAAAGCTTTTATGAACAGTAAGCTCGTATACCCAGGTTGAGCAACTGTAAAGAAGCTGTGAACAGAAGTAAGCTTGTGCATCCAGGTTGAGCAGTTGTCATGTTGTAGCTTTCAAAAGTGTGTATCAAGGTAACACAAAAGTGATATCTTACTTTAAATTTCTTGTTTTCTTTCAACAAAACTTCATGGATTTGTTAGTAGCAAAAGTTTAAACACATGAATTAAAACATTCAATATTTTTGCTTGACTTTTATATATGTAACTATCATGCAGGTTTATATGGTACACTATGTTTAACAACTTGTACATAGTTGATTATAATTTTGCCATTCTAGTGAGCACTACATAATGTTTTGTACATATGTGGTAAAAATGTGACCACATGTAATAATACTAATAATAAAGAGTATATCTCTTATGTTTTTATCATAAAATTAGTTTTGTTGAGGATATACGGTTTTATATGTGTTTTTTCTGCTAGTAGCTAACATGTACTACTAAAATAAAGATAATCAAGATATTTTTACAAATAGTTGACATGCTCGAGTAAATATGAACTTTTTGTACAAAAAACACGTACCTAGTTACCATAGAGTGTTAGAAGACGTAGAAGTTTACCATGTTTCTTCAAGAGGTAAGCCTACCATGTCAATGAAAAATAACACATCTTTCTTTGATGACGACCTTGTTGCCTTCGTAAGAGATGAAGATCTTAAAGATTGTAGATCTTGTAATGACGGTTCGACCAAAGGTCTGTCCGCTGCTGCCTGTTGGAGCACTACAACCAACCACTTCAGCTGATGTATGGCTAGAAACCGACTAGAAACCGTCTTCCTCGACCATAAAAAGAGATTACTTAGGAACAAGGGCTGAAACTACCGGAAAATTGTTCTAACTAACACAGCCCCACGGTGAGCGCCACTTGTTGCTACAACAAGAATATGGCGAGGATGGTAGTGACGATGTTCTAAGGTCCATGGTATTGTTCGGTTATAGATCTAAGTGTTTAAGATTGGAGAATGTTATGAGAAGAGAGGAGTGAGGGTGTGTGTGTGTTTTTAGAGTGGAGTGCCAGAGCCAAGTGATGTATGAATGTGTCTTTGTCTTTAGATTGCAACAATATATATACACAAAATATTGTGTATTGCCAAGCAAATCTGAATCAAATCTGAAAGGTTCAGGAGCTCCTGGCTCGAGGCTGCCCCTCGACCAGTGCACCTTCCATTCTTGGCAGCCTGCAACACCTTAGGATTGAATAGTAGAATATGTTTTTAGCCATTTTCGTGTAAAGCCTTTTCCCTTGCATTAACTGTGTTCAGTTTGTTTTTCCCATGATATCTTTTGAAGATATTATGGGATATGTTTGAATGCTTGTTGTGGAAGCAAGTGTCAGACTACTGTAGCGCTACTGTTCACGTATCAGGCTCCTGGCTGCTGGCTTCCGGCTGCCCAACCATGTGGTCATATGACCTACGTGATCAAGAATATAATATCAAGAAAGTAAACAAAAGCATGTCATTGAAGACCAAAGTCACCACTATAAACCACTTCACATCACCAATGTCTCAAGCTACCACCTCCACTAAACAAGAGGTATGGGCGTTGTAGTGGCTGGAATTTTACGAGCGGTGACAGTCTAAAAAGCGGTGACTACAACTGATGCTCCAAACGCAACGACGAGTACCATATCTTGCTTCGTCGAGTAGTCGTCCCCATTATAAGGACGCTAAAACGTGTTTTTTGTGATTAGGAATTAAATCAACCTCGCATGATTTTATAGGATCTTGATCGGAACTTAAGAAGCGAAGAAAAGACAAAATTCTCGCTCATGAGTTGTGAGGTGGTGATAGTGAGGGTGGTGTGATGGCGAAGGCGTGGTGGTGTGATGGACAAATGATAAATACAAGTTTCCTATCCTTATAGGAATCAATAGGAGAATGAAAAATTGCTCAAGTGGGCTAGGTACATATATTATAGAACTCATTAATATATCTGATATAATTCTCACATTGCTCAAGAGGTCTTGGGTGACCTAAAGACTGATAATAATTATATAATTGTGTTAACTCATGTTGATACAGATCTTCAAGCTTACCTGGGAGTAATTCCACAGGAGTATTGTCCAATTCCCATTGTAGTGGTTCAATATACCCAGGCGGTGTTATACTGAAATAACCATTTTTAAGATTAATAAGTAAATGGTTTAACTAAGTTAAGTTCGTGTTAATTGATTATGGTGGGACGTTGACGAGAGTGTAATGGTGACAATGACGATGGTGTAAGGAAGTTTGATGGAGTTTGGGAAAAGGGGAATCACTAGGTTTTGGTTTTTATTTAAATATTTTTAAATAAACTACATTAATGTTTCTAATTGTTTCAAGAAACTAAATAAGTATCCTCAGGTATAAAAATAGTAACATGCCATTGCATTTAACAATAAAAATTAACTAATTTATTTAACTAGACTTAATTTGGACGATTTAAAAACCACAATGACAAAAAAAAATGAAATTGAAACAAACGGAACAAAATAGTTTTATAATTCAAATCATAGGGAATAAAATTAAACTTTACTCTCGTTTTAATCATTATATATGTATGTAGGTAACCCTGTGTTTACTGACCAGCTAATTCATTAGCTGATAATTAACTTTTCACATGATTTTAGGTAAAGTTGTGTAGTTGCTTATCAATTTAATTTGGAAGTTAATAATATTTAACCATTGAGTGCCATGAGATGTGAACATCAATTAACTTTTTCCACATTAATAATTCCGCCTTCGGTTGGGGTGTGACAAAGCTCAAGTTTATTGGTTATATAGATTATGATATGGTGGGTAACAAAGACAACATGAAGGACAAGTTTCGGATATTTGATGACTTGCTGGGGAAACTATCTTATTGACGTTAAGATTGGAAAAGTGTGTTGCTTCGTCTACCGTTGGTGCCGAGATGTAGCAGCAACAAAAGAATGCAAAGATCTATTGTGGTTGAAGATGTTAATGAGTGATCTTTTATTGAGTAGAATTACATAGTTTTGTTATTCCTTTGCTCATTGATCTGCTTCTGCTCATTTTGACTTCATCTGCAGATTGAGTCGGTTCAGTAAAAAAGGTTTGATTATGCATGTTTGTCTTGTACGTTTAACATTTGCATTTGTAAGTCTTGACCTTACATAAGAATTGAATCATTATAATCATTTTTATCTTTTTAATCATTATATATGTATGTATGCAAATTCGGGGGTGATTCTACAAAAAAATTTAATCTAAGAAGGATTTATGAACTTTAGATCTCTTTTTAATGGTTGAGATCAATTGGTAGGAAAATAATTTAGTAGAGGGGTAGTTTAGTCATAGCTACTTTTGTTAACTTTCTCTCTCCATATGCAAATCACATGCCTATTCCCCCGCTTTTTTAAAACGTTCATAACTTTTGGATACGATATAATTTTTTACTATTTTTTTACAAAATTACACCAAAAACACAAGCGTTTTATTATCTTTAAAACACGTATCATATTGATATATGAAAACGAATATTTTTTTCAATACTTGTCAAGTCATTGTGTAATATCATATCATTGTGTTATATTATTACTAGTGAAATATCACTTTAATCGGTTCATTCTTAGGTCATTGTGTAATATAATCTCATTGCAAAGATTTGTTGTGTTATCTTATGTGTTTAGAAAGTATCACTGTGCCATAAATTGTTAATATGTATTTGAGAAATATTCAAATACAAAGTAATTTTTTTGGTACAAAGTGTGACAATGATACAATGGTAAACAAAGACACAATGACACTATTAAAAAAATTATAACTCACAATATAAATCAAATTTCAAAAAATTGGTCCGGAGACTTTATTCCCCACGTAATCCTCTTTCAAAAATAAATAAATGAAAAAATAAAAAAAATTACAGTTTTTTATATTCTTTTACAAAAGAAACGATGAAAAAAGACACAATGAAAAAAGACACAATGAGAAAACGGTATTTTTTTAGTTATTTTTTAATGTTTCATTTATTTATTTTTGAAGGAGGATGACGTGAGAGCAAGGTCTCCGAAACACTTAGGTCAATATGTAATCCTCGTCAGATAAGATTACACAATGACCCGATTGATGACACAACAACCCAGCGGATGACACAATGACCTAACAGAAGACACAATGAGCTGAAAAAAATGTGAAAAAGTTCGTTTTTTATATATCAACATTATACGCGTTTTAAAGAGAGAAAAAATGCTCTTTTTATGGTGTAATTTGTTTAAAAAGTAACGTCGCATGTAAAAGTTATAAACGTTTAAAAAAAGTGGGGGAATTGACATGTGTCTTGCATGTGAAGAGAGAAAATAAAAAAGAAGTGGGCATGACTAAAATACCTCATCTCCTAATTTAACTAGATGTCACATGTCAATCTCTTATTCCTTCTAAACCTTTTTAGATTAAAATCATTTGTATGTGAACCTCCCTCTCTCTCTCTATATATATATATATATAGTTTATATTTGCGAACCCACTCTATAAACAACTAATTGAACAAATGCAGTTGGTGTATGTATATTATAGTGATGATTATAACTCATTTGGTATATCTTGAATTAACCTAGTTGTTTACAACACCCGATTTGCAACCAAAATAAAAAGAAATAGAACGCTTTACAAGCTCATTTAGCAACCCGAATACCGAATATACCAACCCGAATAAACCCGATTACCAATTAACCCGGTATTTATTATGGTCAGTATTTGGGTTGACATGCCACATTAAAAAAACCGGATTAACCCGACCAGATTAACCCGAGACCCGATTAAAAAACCCGATCAACACCCCTAAACATGAAAGTCCAATTTTGTACATTTGATGACTTGTAGGGGAAGCTTTCTTATGGTAGTCAATACCGGAAAAGTGTGTTGCTTCGTATACCACCAAGGTTAAGTTTGTAGCAAGAACAGAAGCATGCAAAGAACTCTTGAGGTGGAAGATGTTAACCACTATTCCTTATTAGATCAAAGTTTTCATGGTTTTGTTATTTCAGTGCTCATTAAATTTTACAAGCCCATTCTATGGTCCACTACCTTGTGTTAGGTTGAATAAAAAAGTAGGGGAAAACTTCTTGTGGGAGAAAAGGGAAGAAAGGACTTTTGTCATTTTTTTTTACCTACATGCATATATTAGTTACTAGATTAATACCCGTGTACTACACGGTGTTTTTTTATGTTTTCCTATGAAAAGTTTTGAATATCAAATTATAAAATTAGTTTGTTGTATATACGAATAAAAAAACGGTATAAATGAGATCTGTTTATTTTAGGAATATAGATTAAAATCAATGTTTCTATAAAAAGGTTTGAGAGGGAAATTTTTTATAAGGTGCTCCAATGAATGACATGTGTCCTTAAAAACCTTCTTTTATTAATATGTATAGATTTCCCGAAGATTGAACAACTGAGTCATTGTGTACTTTGGTTAGCATCTTCTTAACATGTGGGGTCTTATAAAATGGTGGGTTCCTGTAAATCTAGTTCGAAAGTCGGTTTTCGTGACTTGGGGTTGAAATTCGTGGACAGGAATCCTGGATCTAGGGCAGGTTCAGTATCACTAAATTACTAATGGTTGGAAATTTTCTTTTATTAATATGTATAGATTTCCCAAAGATTGAACAACTAGGTCATTGTGTACTTTGGTTAACATCTTCTTAACATGTGGGGTCTTATCAAATGGTGGGTTCGTGTAAATCTGCTAGTTCGAAAGTCAGTTTTGGTGACTTGGGGGTGAAATTCGTGGACGGGAATCCTAGATCTAGGTCAGGTTCAGTATCACTAAATTACTAATGGTTGTAATTTGTTTTTCTATTATATTTGACTCAAACCCGAACCCAAGAAATGTGAGTTTGATGTTCTTTAATATCAGATCTTTATCGACACCTCCCCGATGTAAAAGACTTGAATTTTTTACTTTAAGAACTAAATAATCAAAAGATAAATTATCTAAAGTTATCTTAGAAATTGATACTTAAACTATGCAGAAATTATATAAAAATAAACTAAAGGCCAAACTAAACTAAATGAAAGCTAATGGTCGAAATGAGCTGAAAGTGAACTATGGGTGGAATGATGATTGCTTAAGCGAGAATCCTGATAATACTCTGACAACCATCGGCTTTCAAGATATGCCGGAATCAGATCTAAGGATATATACACTCAAAATAATCTAACACAACAGTACATACTACTAAGGTCTCATGGGTGCTATAAAACCCTAAAATGGATATGTGAAGCTCACGATGAAATGAATAACTAATGATCACTCCTGGATGTCCAATGAATCCTAAACTAGTCCACTTATCCTAGAAACTGACTTAATTAGTAAACCAAAATAACGGAATTAATTGGCTTGTTATAAATTAGACTACATAAAAAAAGTTGTTAATTTTTAATTATGTAAAACCCACTCCTGTAGTGATTTAACCCAAACCAACTAACAAAATGATAGGTTCAATTGGATCGATATTGCTCACAAGATCAGAATGATTCGTACAAACAAAAACAATTCAATCACAAACACAATTCATTACTAAATAATTCTCTTGTATTTGATAATCAAAGCAAATCTGCAGTACAAATGTAGGAGAAAAAAAATCACACACACTTAGTTCTCTCTCTAACGTGAATATGTGAAAACAGACTCTCTCCTCACACTCTCTCACTACATGCTTTAAGCAACAAAATACATTTTAGGGGAAATAACAAAATAAACCCTAAACTATACATACATGTATAAAACAAGTACAAAGTAAATCTTAAACTGGAAATAGCCCTAACAGTACTCCCCTAAGATTTATCTTTGGACTTCAACAAAATCTTCAAACAGTTTTCATCTTGTTCAGCTTCAATCTCTCTCACCAATCTTCAGATTCTTCTTTGACATCCAGTAACTCTTTCCCTTTGTATTCTTCTTGTTCTTTCAATGCTTCCTCGATGCATGACTTGAACTTTTCTGCGATCTTTGCTTGTCTAGGCTTTGACTCGTTTGTAAGGATAGCACAAGCCTCATTCGTCTCAAAGAATCAAGAGTTAAACCTGCAAAATCAATGTTAGCGTAAAATTCGTATGGCAATTCTCGTCCTTTGACTTGCACCTCCAATGTACCCTTTGCAGTCACTCGCATAAACTCTATCTCTGGTATATCAACTTTCACAAGGTTAGCATTGAGTAATGCCTTCCTTACACGTATCTTTTCTGACGCAGCTGCAATCACCTCAACCATAACCATAAATAATTTCCGATCAGCTTCAGCAACTTTATCTTTGCACTTCTCCATTCTGTAAGTTCGCAAATGATCGATGTAGGAAGGATGCAACAGTTTCAGTTCGAATGTACTGAAAAGTGTGATCATATCCTTATCCCAGTCATCCAAGTTTCGTACCAGTTTTAACTCAAAAGTTTCCTGATTATAGAAAAACTTAAGTATTGGCTTAGTCGCTTGAGAACCATCAAACACTTTTCCCGGATCAGTCACCTTATCAAAGTATTCATCAGAAAACTCTTCTATACATATCCTCACTCACCACCAACTTCTTTTGTTTTCTCGTTTTCTTTGATTGAACATAGGCACTATCCTCCTGTTGTCCTCTAAACTCTAAGTATTTCGGTAACCGGCTTATCCCAGCATCAAGCAGCATTGCGCATTTATCACCACGCTCAGCATGCGTGTGATTGATCAATCTCAGCTTGTGCAGCTCCTTCAAATCTTGCACCTCTAACTTGAAAATACTAGAGTAGTAATGGTATACATCGCATAAACCATTTACTCTTTTGATCAAGAACGCATCAAACACCTCGTCATATTTCCATGCAATAATTTTTACCTTTTTGGACTTTTCCGGTACAATCATGGAGTCAAGAATTTCAGCAACCGACTGACCCTTGCTCAGCAGTGATCTCACAATATCACCTGCTGTGGCTGATTTATGCCATGATTCTCGTACGTCCATAGGCACATTGTATGACTTGACTTCACTCGGAAACATATCGATCAACTCTTTCCTCTTTTTGTGCGCATCCTCTGGTAAAGCCATCACCGGTATCTCTTTTGGTCTGAGAACTTTGTATCTCTTAGTCAGCTCATAGTATTGAGGGTTGTTGTAATCCAGATAGAACATCCGATTGTACATCTTCTCAGTCTTCATAAAGCTTACAACTATTTTCTTCAGAGATTCATGTTTCAACTTCTTCAAAGTTCTGTATGGATAGTTCCTCGAACTCAACCATTCTCGCATATTTCTGCTGGACATCTCTTCCGGATTTTGATGATAAAGCTCTTGTGGAGGTAAATCTTCAATATTCAAACTTTCTTGTAACGGTGTCCACTCACCCATCTCAACAATAAATTCTTTCTCATCAGCAGCAGCTTTATCTTGTGCAGTCAAACATTTCTCATACTCTTCATTAATTTGACTCACAGTCAGCCCATTCAGATACACTGCATTGTACTTCATCTTCTCAAGATACGCAAAACGTTCAGGCAAATCAGCTGGAATCTCATCATCAGGATTAGTTTCAGGCTCAGCTTCAGGTTCAGACTCAGTAAAGTCAATATCGTCCAGATCATCTAGTGCCTCTATCATTGGTGCAGTATCAGTTTGAACCGGCTCAAACTGACTTGCTTCTTCAGTTATAGTTTCTGGTACATTCTCAACCACTTCAACTATTTCAGGCATTATCTCTACCATTACAGATTCAGATTGAATCGGCTCAATCTGAACTGTTTTATCAACTTCAGCTTCTATCACAGTCTCATCAACCTTTGCCATCTCAGCCTCTTCAGTTTCAGTCACAGATTGAATCGGCTCAATCTAACTTTCTTCTTCCAGTCTTGCCTTTTTGGTATAACTTTCTTCACCAGTAATCTCCGGCACTGCATCTAACTTTCTTTTTCCCTCAGCTTTGTCAGGAATGACAGTTTCAGTAGCTTCATCGGGAATGGTAATTGGAGATTCAACCCTTATGCCCACATTCTTTGTACCACGCGCTCTAGTATAGTAAACTTTGGCTTCTTGATCAGATTTAGTCACTTCCAACACTTCATCTGAAAAATCTTTATCTGATGTGGACCCTGACTTCTTCGATCTAGTTTCTTCTAACCATTTCTCCAACATTTCCTTCTCAGCATCAAGAGTATTACATTCTGCCTTCAACTCTTTATAATCGTACTTCAAATTTTCATGTTCCTCCTTCAAGTTTTCATAATCAGACTTTAACATTCCATAATCCTCCTTCATCTTCAAATAATCAGCATCCAAAGCTTTGAATGTTTCAAGATTCTGATTATGAGTGGCCCAAAACTCTTCTAGTCTTTTCTTCTTTCGATCATTTGATGCCTTCAACTGTTCATTAGCATCCAAGAGTTTTGCTACCATCTCTTCTAACTCAGCAATCTTCTTTTTATCCTCATTAACATCAACACTTGACACAATTTTTGGTGAAGACTCCAAAGATTGTTCAATGTTTTCAGCAACTGGAGATGATGTGGTGGGTATGTTAACTGGCACAGAAACAGTAATGCCAGCATCAGTGTCATCAACTATCTGTGCAATAGTCTCTACATCGGCCATTACTTCTTGAGCAATCTGAACCACATCTATTTGTTCAGGCTCATCAACACATTCTATCACATTTGGTTCCTCAATCAACACACGTTCATCTACAGACTTAGATCTTCGAGATCTAACATACTGCATTGTGATGGGCTTAGGAACTTCAACTACCATTTCTTCTGCAACACTAGTAACCTCAACAGGTTCTTCAATCACATCTGGTTCAATGACTTCAACATTTTCTTCCTCCTCTGACACAGATTCAGCACCATCATTACCGTCATTTACACTATCATCATCACCATCATCACTACTTTCATTTTCATTATTATCACTTTCATCATCATTGCCACTTTCACTCTCATCTTCATTAATCTCTTTATCAACAAGATCTAATGGATTCACAACCTCTTCATTAGATATGTGATAATATACTACTCCTATCTCCTCCTCATTATTTGCAATATTCCGCATATAATCAAACAAATCAACACTTGGTATATTCCCTATACTCATCTTTCTGTAAGATAAGTCATTCATATCTTCTGTATATAAAATTCCTCCAGGATAACCTTCTGTTCTGATGATAGGATAAGCCACATTGATCATTAGTTGCAAGAATCTCGGATACATGAGAAACTTGAACCTCTTTCCCTTCACCAGATTGAATACAAATCCATTCATAATCCACTTCGACATATTGAATGGTTTGTTTTCAGCAATTGCTACAATGGGGGATGCTATGTCAGATGGGAAGTTGTCAAACCCGGCACTCCTTCTTGACATGCACTGCTGAATAACATAACATAATAACTTCCATTTCTTCCCCAACCTTGCTCTAACAAATTGTGACTTTGGAAATACAGGAGGATGACCCATATTTACAAAACACGTTTGACATTCAGCAACAGTCAACTCATCATTGGCCCCAATCTCATCCTCATCAATCCTCAAAGCTGTTCTGATAGCTTCTTCAGAAACAGTCAACTGTAATTCTCTTGTAATGTTTCCTCTAACAACAATCACCCCAGCCTCATTAGTCACAACCTCAGCTGTTCTCCAGAAACTCTTGATCAATCTAGCATATATGACTGGCTTTGCACACATGGCATAAACATACTTGGTTCTCTTTATAAATCTCATCATATATCTATAGCCCTCAGTCTCTGGAATAGACTCATCTAAACAAGCAACTAAATTGTGCTTTGGCTCAAACTTGAGATTTTCCATCTGTTTTAAGACAAAGAAAAACAAGACAAATGTGTTAGATTCTTCATTAATAAATTTCAAAGTTACATAAGTGTTTGAACAAAAAGTTATAAAAGTAAAACATTCACATAATCATTTTAACTCCTAAATTGATCTAACAATCTGATTTTCATCATTTTGGTCAAAAACAACTTTGAATTTTAATGATCATATGACATTTCACATTTTAACAGTTTAACACTTAAGAACACAAATTTGACATTTGTATGATGAAGTTGTTTAACATGTTATGCTCAGTTTTAACAATGATTTGTCAATGTTTAACACACATTTTGTCATTTTGAAGTTAAAACTTAAGAGTTTTTCAACAAGTCATCAATGGCGGTTGACAGTTATATGCTAATGTTGGTTGATTCTGTTGATTTTAAGATGTTTGATGCAAATTAATGATTGATTGTTGATGATCGACAGTAAGTACATCTAAAGCAACATTCAATTTCAGTTTTAAACCGCAAAATCAAAATGTCGATTCAGTTGATAAAGTACTGTTCATCATCGTTTTTCGTTTTAACACTCGATTTGCAGGTTTATCAAAATTGAATCATGTTCAAACTACCTTATTCAATCAATATAACTTGTTACAGAACGATCGATTGAATATGATAATCAACGATTTTGTGCAGAGGATTTGTGTTTGAGAGTGAATGTGAAAAATGATAAGTGTTTGTGAAGAGGCGGGTTTTCTATGCTTGAAAATTTAGGTCAAACTTAAGTGACGGGTAAACAGCTTAGACGGGTAAACACTTAAAAGCCCAATAAGCCTTGACGGGTCATGCACTGTTGAGACGGGTCATGTACTGTTGGGACGGGTCAAGTATTTGAGACAAGTCGCAACATGTGACTGTTCAACATATAGCACGTAAAAACACTTGACGGGTCAACCACTGTAGAGACGGGTAAACCACTGTAGAGACGGGTAAACCACTGTAGTGACGGGTAAAGGTTAGGAACAACTACACCTTTTACTCATCACCCGGCAACATAGTAGACTTCACAACATCACCCAGCTTGCATAGTGATCTTCATCACCCGGCAACACAGTTGTCTTCTTTTTCACCCGGCTACACAGCGTTATTCATTTACACGACAAGATAACTTCTCTTTTACCCGGCTGTATAGTGATAACATTTCTTCACCCGGCTGTATAGTGACACAACTTGTCACCCGGCAGATATCTATGACTTTTTCACCCGGCATAAATTTGACATGTTCATTGCCCGGCCACACAGTAGTCATAATATCTTCACCCGGCTTCACTTCTTTCTCTCAATCACCCGGCTCATATCAGACACAACAACTTTACCCGGCTGAGCAGTGTTTTCATTACCCGGCAGAACAGTTGTTTCTGATATCTTTGCCCGGCTACAACACTTGAGCAATTTTTCTCAATTTTCTCGTCTGTTGACTTTTTCAACTGCATTTATTGCACCTGCAAACATTCTCGACATATTAATTAGACAAGACATCCTTAATAGAATTTGTCACATTAAAAATCAACAATATTAGACAAGTCAATAAAAATTAATTCTAAAATTCCCTTTTTCAATTTTCTCACAAAAATGTTTTTGCACAACCAAAATTTCTATATCCCGAAGCAATTTCTTAAAAAACAAATCACAAGACCTTGGGTTTGTTTTTAACACATCCAATACATTTGTTTTTCATGCCACATAATCTTGTTCATTCAAAAACACACTTATTCAAAATATTTTTGGATTTTTTGTAAAATAAAATTTCTTCTTCAATTTATTCTCCCCCTAAACTTGAAATTTCTTGAAATTTTTAAGTTTAACAAGGATGTCGATGTGTCAATAATGATTCCAAATGCCTGCACACACAAAGCATACACATTAAAATAAAGACATATGCAATGCAATGAATCAAATTATCGCAGTGAGATCATACCACACATTATCTGAACATGTTTTGAAAGTTTTGAATAGACATTTGACTTATGTTTGATTGAGTGATGATATGAAAACATATCAATTAGCTCGAGTTGACACACTTACTTTTTCAGTATCATGATGAGATTAAGGTTCGTTTAAATTGACTTATGTGACCCACATGTATACATATGTCAATATATTTCCTTATCAACCACTACCTGAATGCATATTGCACAAAAACCTGGTCACTTACAATCATAAACAGTGTGGAAACTGGGTTCTATTCGGATTTGGTCCACTTTGGGACTTCTTTTGATTCCATTTTGGAATTTAATTCCCTATCGTTCCCCTTGGGAATCTTCTGAATTCCTTTTTGGAATTTTTGTTTGGTGATGGTCCACATTTGGGACTCTTTTTGTTCCATCTTTGGGAATCTTTTGCTGCACCTTAAAGCTCAAAAAGAGACTTCGTGTGAGACTTCAGGTCTGTGGATACCACAACAAAAAAGCTCACGATGCGGTACATCACACTGAATAGACTGCATCGTTACCCGATCATGCACAACTATCATCACAAGCAATGCATCAAAAGATATATATCTAGACATGTATAGCAATGGAACTTAACACAAAGATCGTTGAATTTAGATTTGTCAACAATGAAACTTACTTTTTCAGTCTAATTGCCTGAGCTGTCTAGCACATCAATTAACATTTATCAGTCTTTATTAAAAATGATGTAACAAATAATGTCTAGTGTAACTATCATTTCTCACTTTTTGCAATAAAGATTCTTATGACATGATATTTTTCCTTTTATATTTGATTTTATATTTTGTTTTTGCTTTTCTTTTTCATGCACACACACACTGCAAAACAATAATAATGAAAGACAAAGGAATCAATATGTGACAACGACTTATTATATTTTTGGCTTTTATATTTTCTGATTTTTGTAGATTTTTCAAAAATTAGAATTAATCATGATTGATTAACCCTATGTATTGAATTAAGAATTCAAACCGGCCTGACAACAAAGATTTTGTGAAAAGATCTGCCAGTTGTTTATCGGTATGAACTTTAATCAAAATTATTAAACCTTTTTCAGAGTTGTCTCTTAAAAAGTGATATCGAATTTCGATATGTTTGGTTTTTGAGTGTTGAACAGGATTAGCAGTAATGAACATAGCAGCAGTATTGTCTATGTATATAGGAGTTTTGAGAAAGTTAAACCCGTAGTCAAACAATTGGTTTTGTAACCACAAAACTTGAGAACATCCTGCAGATGCAGCGATATACTCTGCTTCAGCTGTGGATACAGAAACGTTTGTCTGCTTTTTGCATTGCCAAGAAACAAGTCTAGGACCCAGAAATTGACATCCACCCGTAGTCGATTTCCTGTCAAGAGCACACCCACCAAAATCACTATCAGAATAACTATATATTATTAAACCTTTTTCAGAGTTGTCCCTTTAAGGTATCTGAAAATACGTTTAACAGCAACCAGGTGCGACTCTTTTGGATCAGACTGATATCTTGCGCACACACATACAGCGTACATAATGTCTGGCCTTGATGCAGTAAGATACATCAGTGAACCAATCATTGATCTGTACAGTGTTTGATCAACGGATTTTCCTTTCGAATCCGGCTGTATCTTGCAATTTACATCAGATGGAGTTCGAATAGTCTGACAATCCTGCATCTTGAACTTCTTCAGCAACTTCTCAACAAACTTTGATTGGTTGATAAAAATTCCGTCTGCTGATTGTTTTACTTGCAATCCGAGAAAGAAATTAATCTCCCCCATTGAACTCATCTGAAATCTTGACTTCATGATTTCTTCAAAATCTTTGCACATGGACGCACTAGTTGATCCAAAGATGATATCATCCACAAACACTTGAACACATAAAAGATCTTCATTTTCCCGCTTCATAAACAAAGTTGGATCAATCTGACCTCTTGTAAATCCATTTTCTAGCAAATGTTTAGATAACGTTTCGTACCAAATCCTTGGAGCTTGATGTAGACCATACAAAGCTTTGCTCAATTTGTACACACGATGAGGATAATCAAGATCTTCAAAACCCGGAGGTTGTCTGACATAAACATCATCGGTAATTGGTCCATACAGAAAAGCGCCTTTAACGTCCATTTGGAACACTTTAAACTTCATGAAAGAAGCATATGCAAGAAAGACGCGTATGGCTTCAAGTCGTGCGACCGGAGCGAACACCTCTTCATAATCAATGCCTTCTTCCTGAGTATATCCCTGTGCAATAAGTCTCGCTTTGTTTCTCACAACAATGTCACGTTCATCTGGCTTGTTCTTGTACAACCATCTTGTACCAATCGCATTTTCTCCTTCAGGTAAGTCCACTAATTTCCAAACTTCTTGTTTGCGAAATTGAAGTAACTCCTCTTGCATGGCTTCAATCCAACTATTATCTTGCAACGTCTCTGAAATATTCTTTGGCACCACTTGAGAAAGAAAACATGAATAAAGACAAACGTTTGCTTGCTCAGTTTGACTTCTCGTAGTTCTCTGATTCAACGGCCCGATAATCTGAGAGACAGGATGTTTCTTGTGAATTCGATGAGTTGGTATAACATCACTTTGCACTTGACTCTCCAGATTAGACTGATTCAGATTCGGTAGATCTTGCAAAATTGTAGATTCATGCGGAGTGAAATTAGGAACTTGTTCCGGTGAATTGATGAAGTAGTCAAACAATTCTGGAATAACTTCAACATCCGGATCTGATGATGGTTGATTTTGAACAGATCCACCATCATTAGGAGAACTTTGCGGATTAACATCATCACCAAGAATATTTGATTCTTGATGTTCTTGAGAACCAGAAGGACCCGGAGCTTGACTAGGTTTGACATGATCAGGATTATGAAATGACATGAATGGATACTCAGAATTGAGATTGCTATCATCGTCATTGTCAGAATCATTGCTAAAGCATCCCAAGTCACCTGATTCTTTCCTTGTTTTTCCTGAAAAATCAAACAAGTTAGAATTGAAAGATTTTGATAACGAATCTAAATCAAACAACCATTCGGGACCATGCGCCACTGACGGAAACGAATTTTCTAAAAACTTTACGTTAATAGTTTCAATAACAGTGTTTGTTTTGCTATTAAAAACTCGATAAGCTTTAGAAACAGACGAATAACCAAGGAAAAATCCATCGTCAGATTTTGACTCAAATTTCCCGAGATTATCACTTAAATTTAGAATCGATACAGGAAAACCAAATGCTTTCAAGTAAGAAATATTTGGTTTTCTTCCAAACAATAACTCATAAGATGTTTTATTTTTATCCTGAACCAATAATGTCCTGTTTTGTACAAAACATGCAGTAGCAATAGCTTCGTCCCAGAATGTGATAGGGATTTTGGCATCTGCGAGCATTGATCTTGCTGCTTCAATCAGTGTCCGATTTTTCCGTTCCGCAACCCCATTTTGTTGAGGCGTTCTTGGAGCACTAAATTGTCTAGCAATTCCTTTTTCTGCACAAAACAAATCAACATTAGCGTTCTTAAACTCTGTTCCATTATCACTTCTCAAAGTTTTTACTTTACAATCCAACTGATTTTCAACTTTGACGATAAATTCTTTTAACAACTCAGCAGTTTCAGATTTAACATGCAAGAAATAAACCCAAGAAAATCTAGTAAAATCATCAATGATGACAAAACAATAAGACTTATTTCCGATGCTTTGAACATTTGTTGGTCCAAAAAGATCCATATGTAGCATCTGCAAGGGTTTTGAAATGGAGTGTTCTAGCTTGGACTTAAAAGACATTCGGTGCTGTTTTCCTTTCAAACATGCTAGACAGAGATCAGTTGTAGAGAACTTCTTTGATGGTATTCCTACATCGTGATTTCCAGTCACCAGTCGGTTCATGTTTCTGAAGTTTGAATGGCCCAGTCGTCTATGCCAAAGCTGACTCTCATCATTCGAAGCATGTGCAATGAGACAAGTAGTTTTGGTTTCAGCATCAATCTGCGACATATCAAGCTTGTATACATCACGATCTCTTGGAGCTTTAACCACCACCCACTCATTGTCAATCTTGAAACCTGGTTTGAGTATGTAACAGAAAGAATCATCAAATAAAGTTGAATAAGATTTGTCACAAATTTGAGATACACTTAGCAAATTAAAGTTCAACTGTGCACAGTAGTTGACTTTATCAAAGCTAATGACACCATTTGATACGGTTCCTTCTCCAGTTATTTTACCACCAGCATCTCCTCCAAATGCAACATGTGTACCATTCTTCAGCTTAAAGTCTTGAAGCAAGGCATGGTTGCCTGTCATATGCCGGCTGCACCCACTATCAACAAACCATGAGTTGATAGGTCTTCTTGGGCGTACCTGCATTTCAACAATCACTTAGTTAGTTTGGTCAACCCAGGCCCACATGGTCTTGGGTTTTCCGAATCTATCTGCAACAGTAACTTGTCGATAATGAAGATTTTGAAAATTTGTTTCATTTGAGAGATTTGGTTGAAAACTGTTTCGCCCATTGGCGTGAATTGATTGCTTTCTTCTCAAAGCAATAAACCTTTCCTCTAACTTAGGATCAAGGTTATTTTCAAAATTCTAATTTCTTACCATCAAAGCTCTTGGTTTAAAACTGTTAACCTGCACACTTCTTGATGAAAAGTTATTAGAAATTGAATTTTTTCGATTGAAGTTTCTCAAAACAGGAGAATGACTTTGATTAACATTTTGAAAACCAAATGACTGATTTCTTTGAAAATTTGGAAATTGAGTCATTTCTCGTGATGAGTTTGTTCGAAAGAAACAATCCTTTGTGTCATGATTTCGCCTTTCACAAATATCACAAAATTTGTTATAAAAACATTCTTCTGACGAATGGTTTCTTTTGTCACAGAAACTGCAGTACCTGTTAAAGAAACATTAAGTAGTTGCATGATTATAACGATCACAAATCTCACAATGGTTCTTGCTAATCCTAAAGAGCCGATTGTTAACTTTTGATGTTGAACCCACTCGTGATTCATTATCAGTTTTGTTCGGTTTTAGATTAACTTGATTCTTTTGTGGAGACTTTGTTTGTGATTTTGATTGCTTTGGAACTTGATTCGATTTTAAACCATCTTGTTTGGTTAACTTCTTTGGTTCAATTCTTTGATCATTGACAGCGGAAGACTTAGGACCTGAACCTGTTTTCAGACCAGAGTTAGATTTGATTGAAGAATTGATTGGTTTACCATAAGATCCGTTCAAATCAAAAGTTCCTGCAGACACAAACTTAATTGTTTTACCTTTTGACACTTTCTTTTTGACAGGTTTGACCTTGTCAGGTTTAACAATTTGAGTTTTGGAGTTGTCATTTGATTTTATGACACTTTTGACACTTTTACCTTTTGACTGTTTAGTTTCAGATTGATTGTTTGTTACTTTCGAGTTCTGCATCTTTGCAGTTGAACTTTCAGCCTTCTTCATTGCATTCTTCTTGACCAGTTGATCAGCAACTTTCGCCTTTTGTTCTTTCTTCCACCTGATGTATTCAGGATCATTGTATCCTGAAAATTCAGCTTCATCCTTCACTGTTTCTGCTGGTTCGGGATTAAGTTTTGGATATTCAACGAGTTGAATTAGAACAGGCTCTAATTTGTTGTCAGATTTGTTACTTGCTTCATCATCAGCTTCAACAGTCACGTCATCTTCTTCTTTCAAACTTTCAATCAGCACTTCAGATCCTTCAGATTCGGATTTACTTCTTTGAATTTCTTTGAATTTTCGTTCATTTTCAGGTGAATGATCAAATTCATTGAAGTTTTCAGGTAAAGTTTGTGTAATTGATTTAGGCATTGGTTCATGGGTAAAACCCAACCCGGATTTGTTTTTGTTACCTCTTTCATTCACAAGTTGTTTCACCATGTTCTTACAACTTTTAACCTTTGTTAATTCAACTTGTGTGACAGCATGAGCAACTTTTTCTTGTTCAAAGTTCTTTGTCATTTATTCAAGTTGTTTTGTTGCAAGTTCTAATTCCTTTAAGGTTTTGTTCCATGATTCTTTAAGTGACAAAATCTTCTCATCAGCAATTTTGTGATCAATTTTAAGTTGTTCATGAATTTTTTCATTTGCTTAATTTATCACCAGTTTTAAATGAATGAGTTCGATAATGTTCCACTTGTTTAATGCATTGTTCAGAACATAACCTTTCTTTCACATCTTCAGGCAATGGAACATAGTTAGGGGGTAATTCGACACTAACCTTTGGTTGTTCAGTAGATAATGAAGACTCATTAGATGTAGCCATTAGTGCAATTTCTGGTTCAGATTCTTCAACAGGATCTGCCTTTGTGCTCCAGTCATATTCCTCTGAATCTTCACTCACAGTATCAATCACTTTACTATCTCCTTCTTCTGACCAATCCTCTTCGATTTCACACACCAGTGCCAAACTTGATGTAAGATCAGATGTGAATTGTTCTGCATACGCACTCCAATCATATCCGTCTTTCACACTAACCACCAGTGCTTTAGTTTGATCTTCTAGTTTCTTGCCTTCATCTTTCAGTTCCGGCATGGGAAGACTTTGATATGGTTTCTGAAAGAAACGTTGATTTCTGTGTTGATAACTTGAAGACGAACTTTGACCTTGACCTTGATTCTATCCACTTGAACTGGCTTGGTCGTTGTAGTTCTGATTCTTAGGAACTTTGCATTCCCTTGAAAAATGACCATAGCAGTTACAATTGAAACATCTGGCCTTCGATTTGTCAAAACCAACTGTCTTGTTTGCATGAGGCTTGTAGCTTCGGTTAACATATGCATGCTTATGCGTTCTATATGCAACCATCACCATTTGCCAATTTAGATCCATTTCCTCAACGTCATCAGGATCCATCTCAAATAAATCTTGAAGGACAACGTCCATTTGACTCAAATGACTTCCTTGGTATGCTTGAAAACTTGCCATAAACGCTGTAAAGGCAGTTTTGGTCTCGTCATCTTGTAACAAGATGTTCATCACATCTTTTACCTTGGCTTGAACAGTAGAACTTTGACTTTCAGATTGTGTTTGAACTTGAGCTCTTGGTGGAGATTGAGGTTGAGAATAAGTTGGTGAACTTGGAAAGTATGATGAATCAGTATAAAAACTTGCGCCAACAAATAAATCACCTTCATCTTCAAACTTAGTTGCATCTTGTGCAAGAAAGGCATTCTCCATAGTATTAGCAGGATTCACAATATATTTGTATTGTGCATGTGAACCAGTTCTATCAGTGTTTCTAGAACCTTCATCAATCTCTACTTCTTCAATCTTTGCAATGAGCAGATCCAGATCCATCGGAAACTTTTCAGTATGCTTCAGTAGTGTCACAGTCTGTTTCCATGATGATGGAAGTGCACATAACAACCTGTCATTTAGATCTTGGAGATCTGTTTTTGCACCCGCATTGGTCATTTCAGTAGTCAGATGAACAAACCTATTCATCATCTGGTGCACGGATTCTCCAGCAATGTGTTCAAATAACTCCAACTGTCTCTTCAGCTTTTGTTTCTTGAGACTTCTAAGTTGTTCACCTCCTTCACATATTGACTTCAAGGCTTTGAACATTGTATAGCCTGTTTGATAAGTGTCCAACCTTGACAGTACTTGTAGTGGCAATCCCTTACACATCAAAGAATATGCTTTGCTATCATTCTTCACTTTCCTTAAATCTTCTGCTGACAAATTATCCTCTGGATAAGGTTCAGTAGAGTCCTTGGTGTAGGTACTTGCACTATGTGGAGCTGTCTGTGTAGGTATGTGAGGACCCTTGTCAATTGACTTCCAAAGATCATTGTCTATTGAGCAGAGATGATGCTTCAGTCTAATCGTCCAATTCTTGAAATCTGCACGATTGACAAGTCTAGGAACACGGTTATCAGAATCATCATTAGGTGTCATTTTAACAATTTTAAAGAAAATATTTTTTGTGTTTTATAAAATTTTTTGAAAAGAAACAGTTAAAATATTAAAATAAAGACAAGTAATTAAAGACAAGATAAGAAAACAAGAATTAAAACAACTAAAAATGAGTCACACGGCTGAACAATGAAAAATCCTTCTTCACCCGGCTGAACAGTAGCTTTTGTTCTTCACCCGGCAAAAAGAAAATCTTCACTCGTCTAAACAGTTGACCCGGCTGAATAGTTGTAACACTTGACTTCTTGACCCGGCAGAACAGTTACCCGGCAGAATAGTATTAACTTCACACGGCAGTAACTTGACCCGGCTTGAATCTTGACACGACAAAAAGCTTTACCCGGCTGAACAGTTGACGATCACACAGCAGCAAAGTTGTTTACCCGGCTACACAGTTTTCGATCACCCGGCTGAAATTGTTAATCACCCGGCGTAACAGTGTATTACCCAGCACAACAGTACTTGATCCGGCTGAACAGTACACCTTTTCCTCATCAAATTCTTTACCCGTCTAGCACAAAATCCTTTACACGGCTGCACAGGACCTAATTGTTCACAAATCTAAGTCCAAAGGAAATTGTCTAAGTCAATTTTATCACCCGGCAAGTTAATCTTCAACCAAGTTCATACTGTTCATCATCTTCATCATGAGAATTTTTCTGGGTTTATCAAAAATTTGTCCAATTCTTCCAAAATTCACACACAAGCAGTGAAATGGTCCGATTAACAATCCCTACTCTCAATCAATCCAAAACATGATCAAATTTTGATGAATTTGAGCAAAATTCGATCGAACAGTAACTTTTTCTATCTTCTTAATTCCTCAGATCTGATGATAATCTGATGGAATTTCCACAATCGTTGTGAATTAGGAGTGATTGCGATGATAAATCACAACTAAAAACAGCAACAATTCATTCAGATCATGATTTTTGAGCAATATTGTAGTGTTTTTGCTTGATGAATAGCGAAGAACACAATACCAACAGCTCTGATACCAATTGATATGTTCAATTGGATCGATATTGCTCACAAGATCAGACTGATTCGTACAAACAAAAACAATTCAATCACAAACACAATTCATTACTAAATAATTCTCTTGTATTTGATGATCAAAGCAAATCTACAGTACAAATGTAGGAGAAAAAAAATTACACACACTTAGTTCTCTCTCTAACGTGAATATGTGAAAACAGACTCTCTCCTCACACTCTCTCACTACATGCTTTAAGCAACA
Source organism: Tagetes erecta (assembly GCA_030867185.1). Classification (NCBI taxonomy): domain Eukaryota; kingdom Viridiplantae; phylum Streptophyta; class Magnoliopsida; order Asterales; family Asteraceae; genus Tagetes; species Tagetes erecta. Next base: position 7,574,297 of record CM061487.1, read on the forward strand.
AAATACATTTTAGGGAAAATAACAAAATAAACCCTAAACTATACATACATGTATAAAACAAGTACAAACTCCTACCCCTAATAATGAGTCCGACTAACACATCTACTCAAATCCTCAAATCAATCTCAACTTATGAGTAATCTAATTCTTGATCTACCTAAATAGTGTTTTAATATAATCATTTTTAACACTAAAAATATGATATTTGTCACAAAGCTATAAAATCCATGCAATATCAATCATAATCAAGAAAAGATATCATGAAAAATCACCAAACCAATACACATATGCCATACATAACCATGAAAAAACCAATTTTCGCGACTAGGAGGCCTAACGGACCGCTGGGGTCTAATAAGACAAAGCCCAGTTGACCGTTGGACGGTTTCAATCGTGGATTTCAGTGTTGGGCCACCCAGCGGACCGCTCGGGTGTAATACGTCCAATTCCCAAAGGACCATTGATGATCAAAATAAGAGAAAGTCAACGTTGGCTTGATTTGTTTCATTTTCGCTTTGATCCCACTCCTTTCATTCAACTTACCTAAAATGAAAACAAAACAAAATATATACTATAAACAATACATATTTACATAGAAAAAAGAGATTAACATGTGGCAAAATATATCAAATTAATCCATATGTTTTACAACACATCAAGATAATAAGTCATGCCTTGCAGATTAGTTGGGATAGTTTGTTATTTTTGTTTATTATTTAAAGAGGCAAAGTGAAAGATAAACGCACACACAACACTCTCGAATCAAAATTAGTATAACACTTAGTGTCGATTCATATAGTTCTTAAGTTGTAACTTCACATTTTTTAATGATACGTCTGGAGGCAAGTGATCTTTAGTCACTTGCTGAGGTTTTATGCCGGAGATCCCAAGAGATTTAGAATTTTAACGTACATCATCATTTCATATTTCTACATTTACGCTTCGCATAATTTGACCAACCACACTACCCAACAAACTAATTTGGTTACAAAACTTGCACTTTTTTAAATTTTAACCAAATAGTGACCTTGTTCGTTGCTACAGATTTAGGGGCTGTTTGGCAAGTGCTGAATGATTAAGTGCTTAATGGCTAAGAGGTCTGAATGATTAAGAGGTCTAAATGGTTAAGTGCTGAACCAGTAAAGTGTTGTTTGGTTGGACCTCTGAATAATTATGTAGAATGACTATTTTACCCTTCTGATCCATTAAGTGTTGAGTGAAATGTATCTGTTTGGTTAAAATTCATAATAACGGTACTGAATGATAAATAATTACCATTTGCTTTAAGATGGGAATCTCGCTTTCAAAACATAATATGCACGCTCAATAACATTTCTGAGTTTGGTGTGAGCATGGTTGAATCTTTCTTCCTTAGTAAGAGCGTGTTTTCGTCGAAAGTCAGCTAACTAATACCTCGTATTACGGTAGGGAGTCATAAATCCAGGAGTGTTGGTATAGGCAGCGTCACAAAGGTAATATTTTTCTGTAAAAGTAAGTAACAAAAATTTTACATAAAAATACAAGTGGCATTTTTAATAATAATGGTTAAAGAAGTATTAAAAACCTGGTTGGGGGAAAGGAAAGTTGGAAGTTGGGTTAAATGCAACTTCTTTTAAAATGCGTGAATCATATGCAATGCCCTCCCATCCGGCCCATACGAACGTGAATATCATATCAAATCACAAATTCCTAAGACGTTTTGAAAGCATTCACCTTTTCCTCTTCCTCTGTAACGAGTTTGTTGATCAACAGGTATGGATGCATGTACAAGGGTTCCATCTAGCGCGCCTATTGCACCAAGAAAGATTTGTTTTAGCTTTCTATGTCGTTCTGATATATTTGTGATTGCATTATTAGATGTAGGAACTATAACTTCTCTTGCGAAATTCATCATGGCATTTAGGACCTCATGAAAACATCTATGAATGGTTTCTATTGAGTGTTGAAACCTTCGTTTAACCATTCAAAAACGTTTATTATGTCTTACGACAATTAAAAACATAGCCAACTTTTCTTCGATGGTTATTGACCTACTACCTCGCAACCAATTTCTTTGTTTGAAATGGTTGCATAATAGTACATATGCATCACGTGAAAGACGCATCATCTCATGACATTGTGTAGATGTCCCATGCAACAATTCATGTGTGTATGCATGACCGGTTAATGCCGATTTCAGATCTCTTATACTTTTAGTTCTTCTTGATGTGGCTAATTGTAACCAATACAACCAAAGGATAATGAAAACTATTATCTCATCTTCCGAATCCTTACCTATCATAAAATTCATAAACATAATATTTAAGAAAACATCTATAAACATAACAAGAAAATTTCCATAAACATAACATTTAAGAAAACATCCATAGATGTAGCTTACACAAAACCATCCACAAAATATACTAATAAACATCCACCTAAACATCCAAAAAATATACTAATAAACATCCACCTAAACATTCACAAAAACCATCCACCTAAAATCCTACACATCCACAAAAGACATCCATAAAATCCTATCATAACAACCCATACTTCGCCCCTGCATTCTTAACCTAAAGCTCACAAGTGGAAGGTTGAAGTTGCAACCAAACTTTCCTAATATCAGCATTTTCTCCTGTTGGGGTTATTTGAAGATGTCACTTTCCAAATATAAGCGAGTGAAGATATCGAGCATCATCACGAGCAAGCACGGGTGAAGACGTTCATTAATTGTATTTGTCTTAGAATATTTGTGTAATCGTTTTGTGCTTAAATGCGCGTTTGTGCTTAATTGCACGTGTTTAGGTTACATTGTAAGGTGAATGGTATGGACTATAAATACCATCACCTAGGTCATTTGTTATTGTTTGAGTTGCCTACATTCACATTCCATATCCCTTGTAATTAACCTCTCCATTGATCTAATACAATTCACCTATTCATATTATCATCAATCTTCATCATACCTTGCATTGATCTTCATGAAAATTCAAGCATCAATACGTGATCAGTGAGTTTCCGCATCACTGATTACAAACAACATCCCCAAACAATCTCAGATCTAGATCCAAGCTCAGTTCGTCTAGAACTATCAATTGGTATCAGAGCTGTTGGGTGATCTTTGATTGTTGTTGTTATTGATGGAATTTTAGCTACCATTAGCTTTGATTCATGTTTGTGTAAAGAACTGCAAAGTTTGAGATCAATTGGTGAAGATTTGACTGAGTTTTTGAAGAAATTGTTCATGTTCGTCATTTCACTGCTCAAATTTGAAATCTGGAATTTGTTGTTGATATTGAGAAATTGTTGATTGAGATATGCTAGAAATCATAATCCTAAGCTTCGTTCATGATCAAACATCACTGATTTGTTGATTTCGATTCATATTTTGTCAATTTGTCTCAAAACCCACTTGTTGTGTTCTTCATCAAAAATCCGGATCTGAATGAGATTTAGCCTGATTCAAGGTAGAAAAACTTTGAAGGATTGTTAGAAACATCATTCCTCAGCTAATACAAGTGTTGAATTGAACAAAAACATCAAAAATTGAAGAATTGATCTTGTGTTCATCACAATTTTGACTTTCAAAAGTCAATTTGATATGAAGATTTGAAGAAGTTTTCAGCCGGGTGAAGATACTATTCAGCCGTGTGAAGAAGTGAAAAACACTGTTCAGCCGGGTGAACACTGTTTAGCCGGGTGAAGTAGAAGAAAGCACTGTTCAACCGGGTGAAGCACTGATCAACCGGGTGAAGACACTGTTCAACCGGGTGAAGCACTGTTCAGCCGGGTGAAGCACTGTTCAGCCGGGTGAAGTACTGTTCAGCCGTCTCAATTGTTGACCCGTCCCAACAGTGACCCGTCTCTAAAAAAAAAAAAAAGTCTGGAAAATCGAAAAAAAATTCATTTTTCCAAAATTTCAAATTAGTCATTTTTAGCCACCATGACTTCCCAGAAAAATTATCAAGATGACTTTGAAAATTCAAGAAAAATGTCAACGGCCATGTTAACCGTGATCCGAGAAGAAAATAAAAGAGAAGATATCAATGAATTTATTACAGAATTCAATCATATGTTTGAAACAACATATCTTCAAGTTGCAAAAGCCTGTGATCAAAAGAGAAGAGACTTTCTTGAACATACAAAACTCGCACTTGTGACTCAAACAAATTCTCATGAAAATCATGATGAAGAAGAAGAATATGATTGGAGTGAAAACAATGATGTTGTTCCCATTCAAGAGATTGAAAAGAAAGATAAAGAAATCAGCAACTTGTCTGAAACCATTGCAAAGCAAGATGACACAATTGCTCAACTGAATTCAGAAATAAAGAGATTGATGTCAGAAAAAGAAAACGAGAAAGATGTTCAGAGTTCTTATGTTGAAATGCCAATTGAAGTCAGAGAAAAAATGTGCACCAAAGAATGGTTTCAACAAGTTGAACACTACAGAATATACTCTTTCAAGATTTGTGATAAACTCAAGAAGGAAGAGCAAATGCACAAGAATCTGAAAGAACAACACGAAATATCTGATCAAAGAATCGCATCTCTCGAAGAGTCACTCAAGAAAAGTGAAAAAGAAGCAATGAATGTCAAGAATGAAGCTGCAAAATCAAATGAACACTCATCCAGTGTGATCAAAGATTTGCAAGAAGAGATTCAAAAGTTGAAGAAGTTGTCTGAGATGTTCAATTCAGAGAACAACACTTTGAAAAACAAACTGCAAGAAGAACAAGAGAAGCATGCAAGTCTACAAAAAGATCACAAATTGTGTGAAGAGAGACTCAAATCTCTTACACTGAATGTTGATTCAATGCTTACCGAAAAGCATAACCTAAATGTTCAACTCATGGAGCTCACTGATAAACTCAACAGATCACAATCTGATCTTATGTTTATCAAAGAAGAAGTCGAAAAAGGAAAGTCTGTTGAAAAGAAAGATGAGGGATTAGTGCCAACCGGAATTGTTGGATCACTATCTTCTCAAGAAGAAGAAGAAAAGACACAAGAGTTTCAGTCAAAGAAGAAGAAGAAGAAGGTTAGAAGAAAGAAAAGCAAAGCCAAGAAGAACAAGACAAAGGCCACTTCATCTGATTCTACACCACAGCTTCCTTCTACTCCAAAGTCTCAAGATTTTGAATCCCCGAGTGATTCAAACAGTGACGTCTACAGTTTAATCTGTGACTCTGAAACTCATCATATTTCAGATTGTATTTACAGTCAAGGTGTCTTTCCTTTTGGGTCAAAAGGTGACAAGTTCAAGACTCCAGCTTCTTCAAGCAAGCTTCAACAAGATTCAAAGGTCAAAGCTCATCAGAATCAACATGCTTCAACTGCAAAGACTTCTCCAAAGCAAAGAAAGAAGTCTCACTTTAAGGCTCATCAGAAGTACTGCGAGATATGTGAAATGTACAATCACACGACAATGGAATGCTACTACAACAAGTACTGCACCAACTGTCAGATGTACAACCACGACACAATGGAATGTTACTACAACAAGTATTGCTCTATTTGTGACATGGTCAATCACAACACATCCGAGTGCTACTACAAGCCGAGAAGGTCAGTCCAACGAAGTTCATCATGTGCATACCCTTCCAGGTATTTTTCTAACTTTAAAAGATCTAATCATAGACATTCGTTTGATGAAAATCAACATGTCAATGATTCATGGAAACCAAAGTTTGTCAAAAACAAAAAGGGAAATCATGATTTAAATGATAAAATGATTCCAATAGTGAATCAATCTTTGAATAAAAAATATAGTCAACAAAACCTGTTTTTAAATGAAATTCACAATTTGTTTGAAAATGACTATAATTACTCTTTTGACAAACAATCCATGAAAGAAGATGAAGGTACAAATTACATTGTATCATCAGAACCACCACCTGAAGGTATTCCTTGCACTTATGAGAATATCTCTTATGTTGATGAATTTGGACGACCCAAAACCGAAATGGTTTGGGTCATTACCTCTAACTAATTTGTTAGTGTGTTAGGGACAGTTATGGAGGCCGGTCAAACAAAGAAAAGAAGACCGTGGCTGATCCCTTATCATGACAAGATACCGAATCTTGTTCATGATGTTTTCGATGCAACTGACACCAAATGGAGTTGGAAACAAAAAGGAATCATTGCAGGAATTTTAAAAACATTTTCAAAAAATCAAACAATGATGGCAGTGCAAGAAACAACCGATGTTTCATTTCGTCTGTTTAGATTAAGTATATTGCATGCACTCTTCATACGTTGATAACATATCTGCCATTTTCTTTTCATTAAACTTTCAATTTTCCTAGAAATTTAAAAGTTTAGGGGGAGAAATCATTATTAAAAAAAACTTGCACATACATGAGAAATGATAGTACACTAGAGTTATTCGACGCATCATTTTAAAATAATAAAGACTGAAGCGTGAAAATTGATGTGCGAGACGGCTTAGACAATTATACTAAACAAGTATATTCTTTGATGATTTAACTAAATTCTAATGAGTCATTGTGGTTGAAACATATTTAGTGCATATGTATTGTCTATACAAATCAAATAGATATCTTGTGACGCAACGATATACATCGGGTAATGATGCAATCTATTCAGTGTGATGAACCGCATCGTGAGCTTCTTTGTTGTGGTATCCACAGACCTGAAGTCTCACACGAAGTCTCTTTTGAGCTTCAGGGTGTAGCAAAAGATTCCAAAATGGAACAAAAAGAGTCCCAAATGTGGACCGTCACCAATCAAATTCCAAAATGGAATTCAGAAGATTCCCAAGGGGAACAATAGGAAAAAGAAAAATTCCAAAAAGGAATTCAAAAGAAGTCCCAAAGTGGACCAAATCCAAATAGAACCCAAATTCCACACTGTTTATGATTGTAAGTGACCTGACGTGTTGAGTTGTTCTCAGGATATTTAGATGAGGTGTATAACTTTCTAATATGCAAAGTATGGGTCACTCAAAACTTATTCCTAATCAACCTAATTGATCATCAAGAATAGAAAAAGTAAGTGTGTCACTTCGAGCTAATTGATTTGTTCAACAATTCATCACTCAATTACTTCACAATTCAAATGTCTATTTTAAAAACTGCAAAACATGTGTTGGATTAATTGCTAGTATGATCTCATTGCAGGTTAAAGATTCAGAATGTAAAGAGAAAATTCCAAAAATATATCAAAAACATTGAAAAATTCAAAAAGAACAAAAAGATTGTCATTTTAATCTTTTTCTTTTGTGTTGGCAGATTAACATATGTTATTGATGTAGGAGTTGTTCATCAAGCAATATCTCATCCGATTGAGAATTTAATCTTTACATTGATGATAAATGCACATTATTGCCTGAGTTTTAATGTTTTTCTTTGAGTTTCAGGAACAAGTTTCCATTTGCAGAACAAGTTTCCACAAGACTTGAAGATGTTCCTGTCCAAGCCTGATTCCAGTCCAAAGATCTCCAAGTCAGATTGCTGAGTGTTAAGAATCCTCCTCTTAATATCTCATACACAGATCCTGTTAACCTCTAAAGCAAAAGTTGAGGGGGAGTATTCTAAGTCAAAGAAGTCTTCTCATTCTACTTCAACCGTTGAAGAAGATCCCGTTGCTGATATATAGATTCACCGGAATCTTCTCTCTGCTTATTTCTTTCCATAGCCTCTGATGTTACTCAAAAGGGAGAGAAGGATGCAGATTGCTTGTTGAAAGACAGAGTGTTGATAGCATCATCTTAGAGGGAGTACTGTTGGGTCCTCTTGAAGATAATGCATACCAAAACTTTAAGTTGCTCTCTATGCTCGTCACATGAAGATTTAAGCTGATATGTCTGATTTGTAAAGTGTCATCTTAGGGGGAGTACTGTTGGGGTTATTTGAAGATGTCACTTTCCAAATATAAACGAGTGAAGATATCGAGCATCATCACGAGCAAGCACGGGTGAAGACGTTCATTAATTGTATTTGTCTTAGAATATTTGTGTAATCGTTTTGTGCTTAAATGCGCGTTTGTGCTTAATTGCACGTGTTTAGGTTACATTGTAAGGTGAATGGTATGGACTATAAATACCATCACCTAGGTCATTTGTTATTGTTTGAGTTGCCTACATTCACATTCCATATCCCTTGTAACCTCTCCATTGATCTAATACAATTCATCTATTCATATTATCATCAATCTTCATCATACCTTGCATTGATCTTCATGAACATTCAAGCATCAATACGTGATCAGTGAGTTTCCGCATCACTGATTACAAACAACATCCCCAAACAATCTCAGATCTAGATCCAAGCTCGGTTCGTCTAGAACTATCATCTCCAAAGAGCAAAAGCGCTGTTTGGTATCTTGCATCAGATTCCTCCCATCCCAAGATACCGAACTTTTCCATGCATGCATCCATGTCATTAGAAAGATTATGTTTGTCAATCAACATTTGTGCCACCTTGGAAATACAATCCCCAACTTCTATTAGCTTTAAGTCTAGAGCTTGCTTAATTTTTGCTTTTTTATTTTTAGAGTTTTGAGTAGAGGGTCCTCTTTTATTTTTAGAGCCAACAAAGGACTCCTCACTAGCACCTTCAGTCAGGGGTTCCATTTGGATGCATTCGATATCCTCAACGACATTTAAATTGTGGTCAGACACTTCCTAAGAAGGATGAGGAAGTTTAGAAGATGGCCCCCAACTGTCAAAACCATGTGAAATAGAGCCCTCAAACAGTTGAACACAAAGCTCGGGGTAAGCTAGCGGTGAACGTCTCAATGCTTCTACATATTTGTTGTACTGTGTAGAAAAGTATTATAAAATGCATTAAAAGTGTTCAAACTTTACAAAAATATTATTTAGAAAAGCATACCTTCATCTCTATTTCCCAATCGGCTTCCGAAAAGTCAAAAGTGTTTGTTACGGAATTATAAGCATTGTTGGTTTTGTTTTTAAGCTTTGCCCAAGCTAAAAATTTTCATTTTACATAATCATAGAGATTTTTCATTTGACGTTGATCCGCTATGAAACCGTGTTCTTGTTTCAACTTTTCAGCTACGTTCTTCCATGATGCTTGTTTAAGGCTACTACCTTCACGGCCATGGAGTGTCAATTCATGAATACATGCTTCAAGAAAGGTTTTATCAACACCTTCTAGTTGCCAACTAATCCTAGGCTTTCTTTTCATATAAACACATACCTTTACAGAGCACATATAGCAAGCCTAAACAATCTCAAATCCTTAATCCTAAAATCATAAAACAATATATTGCCTATTTCAATATCTCCTGTGTTAGATGTATTAGTTGATATGTTTTTGCTGATTTGATCATTATTTGCATTCGGTGTATTTTGCTTTGTAATCTCTACTACAACTTCACCACTCTACATAGTTTACCTGACATACAGACATCTCCAAAGCTACTCCAAGGTAATAAAAGTAAAACTTTAATACATAGTCAAGGAATGGTTGGTTTAGCTCTAATTGACTAGCTATAGACTTTTGCTCTTTAATATTTTATTCTCTTCATGGAAATATCATCAGATTATATATCTTTTTGTTCATTTTCGTTAGAAAACTAAAACTTATGTTCATTTTGGCTAGAAAACTAAGCATGATGGTTACATGATTTATAGTAAATGGGTTGTACCAGTCTCAAAGGAAGTCTGTGTTAGTTTTGCACAATAGCCTTACTAAAAGTCTATAACAAACAAGTATATATAATAATGGACTAATATATTCTACTGATAACACTTGCAGACATAATCAAATGCAGCATTTGACAACAGGAAAGCTTAAAACAAGACAACCAAACAAGTCTTGATGTACATATAAACAACTAGAATCTATGTTGCTAACTACAGAATGTAAGACTCAAAATCCATAAAGATGGTAGTGTTTACCTGATGATAGAGATGGTCGAAATCGCCAGAGATGGTGGAAATCGCTGGAATGGTGGATGTCGCGGAAGTGCTGACCGATTTTGAATGACGACGTGGATGGGGAGGGGTGGAGAGAGCGGCGATGTGGATAGGGAGGGAATTAGGGCAAAGGGTAAAAGGGAGAGTTTTTCATTCAGCGTCTTTTTTATCTGAATGGTTCAGATGTATATGGAACCATTCAGAGGCGCGTCTGAATGAAACAAACAATTGAAGTGCTGAGCGATTCAGCATCAGCCTCTTAATGGAACCATTAAGTGGCAATCCAAACACCCCCTTAGTAACTTCTTTTCTTCTTTTGTCTTAGTTTGACTCCATATACCTGACATTTGCAAGAGAAGAGTTTTTATGCTTGTAGATTGCCTTCAAAGCAATGCTCCACGTACTAGCTTAGGCTTAGCATTTTTCCTTATCCTCTTACTAGCTAGGCAAAGACTTTCTCTAGGTAGTAGTGAGACGGAGTTGTGTCAGTTGTGGATATAGACTAGGCTAAAGGGAGAACTTCATTTTTTCTACTCTCTTCGCTTACACCTTACACTTCTGCTGAGTCTAACGAGGCTCGGGTGTAGAGCCTTCCACTATCACTGTGGAGCGAGACTGCGTAAAGGTATAACATCATAGAAACTTCGATGACTTTCTCATAAACTTTGATTTCACTATGCTCAATAAGAAGCCAAAATAGCTTAAATTGATTCGTGTTCCGTTTCCAAAGTCAGTCGTCTTTACCTAAGTGTGAACTTCAGATGACTCTCAGGTGGTTCCATTCCTTCAGACGAGCCACAAGCAGGGAAACTTGCACGTGTGGTTCTGGCCGCGAACCCCGGTATACTGTACTAATAATTGTAGGTCCCATGAAAGATCAACTCTTCGAAGGGAAAAGCTCAACTGTGAAATTACAGCAATATTGGCATCGACTATGTCTCTCATTGGTTCGTTCATTCAGTATCGAAGTCAGCTAGCCTTCATTTTGATGATAGTGCATTTAAAGTTGCTCTAATAATCCAGTGGTTTGTACTCTCGTCTGAGAGGTTCTTCAAGCTAAAAAAAATGGAGTCTCCTTTTTTTGTGTTACTACAGTGAGTTCATTCCTATCCTCACAGTTTCATACGTGTCAAGAAGGTTTTGACCATAAGAACACTAGTTTCGTATTTGTTGTTTACCGTTTAAGGTCGGTTATGTGGTTTTCTTCATTAGATTTGTATCAAAGCCACTAACTCTTGATTTTAGGTTTAAAGACATGTTTAAAAGATAGATGCTAGTGTTGGGTAAACAATTGATAACACTACACAAACAAACACACGATATTTTGCCAGTAGACAAACCCACAACGACTTTTTATTTATTTATTAAAACGGAAGAACAAGATTACAACTCGAATTAATAAAAACTTCATGCGATCCTATCCTATTTATAGGACTAAATAGTTAGACACAAATTGAAACTAATTACTACTCTAGATTTTCCAATTGCACTCCAAAACCAAACTAAAGACACCAACTTTTATGAGACACTGTGTGGGCTGCTCATAATGGGCCAAATAAAACAGCCCAGCAACAAGGTTTAAACCTTCAGCTAGTAAAGTACATTAGAATTGTGAATTTGAATGGTTGTAATTATTAAATTATCATTATCATGTTTGCAAATGCAAGATGGAAGACGTTTATGTAAAGAATTATTATATGCATGCTTTTAACTTTGATTTGAACGTCCTTAAAACTCTCGGTGTCCTCTACATTAATTTTGATCTAATACCAGACATTCATTAAAATTCTATTTTGATGTCTCCAAAGAATGTGTAAATATTATAAAAGCCCATAATTAACTAAAATGTCATCAATATTTCAATATGAGAATCCATAATTAACTAGAGACGAATGCCACACCAATTCAACAAACTTTTACAACAAGAAACTTTTAGCGAACATGATTCATCGATATACCCTATTATGACGAATTTTTGTCAAAAACATTTCTGTTCCCTGGTTTTATTATTTAAATATGAGTACACTGCAGTTTTGATTCATGTGTTTTGATACATTTAACAATTTCAGTCTCACCTTAAAAGTTTTGGTCCTTGAGATTTTATTTTTAACAGTTTGGCCTCAAACACTAACTTCATCAAATTTTCTGTTAAGTTTCCCTCATATTTGAAGTAAATATGTCATTTCTCTCACTATTTTGACATGCGACTGAATAAAAATGTTAACATACATGATGACTTAGATAAAAAAAAGGGCTAAATGACATTTTTACCCCTCAGATGCATGGCACGTGAGAAAGATTTAATGAAAAATTTGATGGAGTTAGTGTTCGAGACCATTTCTGTTGGAAAATAAAATCATAAGGACCAAAACTATTAAGATTATACTGAAACTGTTAATGATGTTAAAACATAAGATCAAAACTACAGTTTACTCTTTAAATAATTTAAGACTTTGACTACATCTCATCGAAATAGGTCATCATTTTTCTTTTTCTCTTTAAATTTTTTTCAGGTTTTTCAAATAGTAAAACTAGAAAATCAAATATAACTAAACTATAAAATTTATAGCAAACTTTGTTCAATCATAATAAATAAAAGAAGAATTTAAATATTCAAAATTTGTATATTACATTGATCCAAATAAAACTAAGAGTAAATTATATTTTTGAGCCTTTGTAATAGGCCAGTTTGCAGGTTTTGACTTTTTCTTTAAATTTTTGCACTAAACGGCCTTTGGTTAAATTAAAGGGTAGGTTTTAGGCCTTTTAGTTAACGCCCGTCTAATATCTCCGTTAAGTTTGCTCACGTACTTAGGGCGTGAGGGCAATTTGGTCTTTTTTAATTTCCTTCTAACCTTATCCGTTAAAACCCTTCATCTTCCTCTTTCCCTCTTTAAATTCCCCCTTCACTTCACCGGTTCCCTATTTTCAACCCTAAAATCTTAACTCCTTTGACTTTGTGAATCAACCATGGGTGATCGATTCTTCATACGTTAAAACTTGGATCAAGCTACTGTTGATTCATTTTATGGTAAGTATTCAACCTTAAAACCCTTAAATCCTTTGACTGCATTTTGTTTACAGGTAAAATTTTAAAGTTTGTTTCATAATTTGTTATTGCAGTTGGTTTCCCGCATCTTTTCTCTATCAAATTGCATCACGGCGGTAGCTTCACAAAGTTTCCTGGACGTATATATCAAATAGCTGTAGAGACCTATGTTGATATGCTTGATGTTGATAAGTTCTCAGTGCATGAACTTGATATGGTTTTGACATGTTTAGGCTATAAAAAAGAAGCTACAAGGTACTATCACTACTTATACCCAAATAGCGATTTAGATTTTGGTCTTAGGGCATTGGGCGGCGATGACGATGTTAGGAGGTTTTCAGAACATGTTTCAAAGCATAAGACTATGTATGTTTATGTTGAACATGAAACAACTAATGTTCATACTACTTTTGCTCACCTGCCAAGATTAGAATACATGAGATCACTGAGGAAGAGTTAATATTGAATGAAAGGTTTAATCCAAGTAAAAAAGACTAATGTTGGGTTGGCATGATGAAAACAATGGATCATCTAGCAATCAGCAAGAAGAAATAGACATTTTGGATGATCCTGACTTTGATCCTTTTTTTGATAAACCACAAGATGAAAGTCAGACACAGCAAGGTTTGGGTGTGAATGCTAGTCTGGATTTGAATGATAGTATATACTTAATGCTAATCTGGATTTGAATGATAGTATTGACTTGAATGGTAATAGGGATTTGAATGGTAATAGGGATTTGAATGATAGTATTGACTTGAATGCTAGTATAAATTTGAATGATAGTATTGACTTGATGGATTTTAATGGTAGTAATGTGGTTGCTCAAGAGGGTATGGATGTCAATGCAACGTTGGATTTGAATAATGATTTGAGTTACTTAGATTATGATTTAGATTTTGATATTGATTTGAATATGAATTATTATGCTAATGAGAATGAGGGTATTGATGATGGTGGTGTGAGTAATGCGGTTGTTAATGACTTTCACCAAGAGGGTGGTGGTAAGGATGGTATTGAGGATCATGATGAGGAAAGTAGTGAGGAGGATGATGAGGTTAGTAATGAGGATGATGATCAGGAAAGTAATGAGGAGGATGATGAACGTGATATGTGAGATTATAGACTTCACACTGATTCAAATGTTGTTGATAATGAAGCTGGTGAAAACTATGATCCAATTCAAGCTCTACTTGATCCAAATTTGGAAGATGAAATCATTGATAATGAGAATTCTGATAGTTTGTGTGAATCAGATGATAATAAGTCTAGCTCAAGGTCAAAAAGGAAAATAAAAAGAGAAAGAAAACAAACTCAGACTGAGTCTCCAAGGTTTGTTGGCCAAGTGTTTGGTATAAAGGATGAAGTTAAAAAAATTATTAGAGCACATGTTGTTGAATCAAGAAGGCAAATCCGGATTGTTAAAGATGTTGTAAACAGGTTAAGGGCAATATGTACAGGTGATGGTTTAGATGGGGCTGGTTCAAGCAGTTGTGGTAAAGGTAAGGGGCCAGTTGTGAAAAATGTTGGTGGTAGAGGCAAAAAGGCAAACCTAGATCTTTATAAATGCCCTTGGGTCCTTTATCTCTCTCTAGACAAAACCACTAATTCATGCGTGGTTAGAAAGTTTGTGAATATACATCATTGCCTTCAAAGTAGAAATATATATGCTTGCACTGCATCTTTTATCGCTGATGACCTTGTTGAACAATAACACGATAACCCCAAAATTCCAATTAAGGCAGTCCAAGAGCAGTTTCAAAGGAAGTTTGAGGTGAATGTTTCTCTTATGAAAGCTTTTAGGGCCAAGACAATTGCTATGGAGAAGATTGAAGGAGTTCACAGTATAGGTTGCTTAGTGATTATCTTGAGGAGTTAAATAGAACAAATCCAGGAACAACCATTAAAGTAGAAGTAGAACCATGCACAGATCCCACATCTGAAGAAAGAAAATTCAAAAGAATATATGTTTGTTTGGGATCTTTGAAGCTAGGTTTTAAGTCAATTGGAAGAGATCTTCTTGGATTAGATGGGGCTTTCCTGAAAGGTCCACACCCAGGTCAGTTACTAATTGCAGTTGGTATTGACCCTAATAATGGAATTTACCCTATTGCATATGCCATTGTTGAAGCAGAAACACTAAGCTCATGGACTTGGTTTCTACAATGCCTTGGTACTGATCTAGATTTGGAGAGTAACTCAAATTTCACCTTTGTAAGTGATAGGCAAAAGGTTAGTAACTCAAATTTCACTTTTCCTGTTTCAATTAACTTGATATGTATATGTAATTATACAAGCAGTTTTAATTATTGTTCTTGATAACAGGGCATTATACCAGCAGTTGAAATTTTTTTTCCAATGGCTGAACATAGATTCTGTTTAAAGCATATTCAAGAGAACATGAAGCAAACTTACAGAGGTAAAATGTACAAGGATGCATTGTGGAAGCTAGGGATGTGTACAACTGTTATTGAATTTGAGAAGGCAATGGATGAACTAAAGGCCTTGAATAGTGATGCACATCTATGGGTATCTAAAATCAATCCTCAACATTGGTCAAGAGCATACTTTAGTTGTAAGTACACAACAATTTTATTCACTTTAACAACACATTTATTTACATGATCATTTTGTTATAACAGGTAGGGCACAATCTGATGTGTTGGTTAATAATATGTGTGAAGTTTTGAATGGGAAGCTGGTAGATGCAAGAGAGAAACCCATAATAACAATGCTGGAATTTATTATAGAGTATCTTATGAGGAGGATTTTCAATGTTTTGAAGGTGATTAATAGGCATGATGATGATTTTTTAACTCTATATGCAACCAATATCTTAAAAGAAATTAAAAAGGATGCTGCAAGGTATGATTTTTAACACCATTTGCAACCAATCTCGTTAAGGTATGCTCATAATCTAATTGTTTAACCACTAGGTACACTGTGAAATGGAATGGGGAGGAACACTATCAAGTTTGCAGCCCTAGTGAAAGGGATCAGCGTGTTGTGAACATGAGGACTAAGACTTGTGCTTGTAGGAGGTGGGAACTGACCGGCATACCTTGCAAACATGCAGTGGCAGCCATTTGGATTATGAAGGAAAATGGGCATCCAAAGTTGATACCAGAGCATTTTGTGAATCCATTGTATACGATGGAGAGATGGAAACAAGTGTACAAGTACAAGGTTTTTCCACTAAATGGGAAATCAATGTGGCCAAAATCCCAAGTACCAACCCTGTTAACAGCCTCCTTTTACCATAACCCTACTGGGAGGCCAAAAAAAAAAAGAAGGAAGTCTACTGTAGAGCTTGAGGATGCAAGAGGGGGTGGTAGGGGTCAAACAGGTAAAGGGCCAAAAGTTTGTGGAAGGTGCAAGAAAGCAGGACACAATATGAGGACATGCATTTCCCAACTCTCTTAAAGGGACTGTTGAACAACTGTTGAAGGGCCAAAAGTTTGCTTGGGATTAAGCTTTTGAAAGTTTATGGTCTTATGTTTTGTGTTTAAACAATGTTAGCTGAATATGTTATGGTCTTAGGTTTAATGTTTAAACAATGTTATGGTCTTATTTTGATGGTTAATGTTAGGCTTGATGGTTAATGTTAGGCTACATATATGTAGTCCAGTTTTTTAATGTACTTTAACACTACTCTAATGTTTAATCTACTTTGGTTGTTGAATCTAGTGTTGTATTTAATTTATGATTGATTTGGTGGTTGTAGTGTTTAGTTTCAGGAACTTGCATCTTGGTTGATGCATAATGGAAAAAATCTTAATACAGAACATAAAAATACAGCCAAAATACTTCCAAGATTTCATATTTTCATTAGATCTAAACATCTTAATGCATACCATTCCTAAAATACAATATCATCTTAACTACACATCATCTAAATTCTACCCAAGATCCATTTAATATACAGCCAAAATACTTCCAAAATCCATCCATGTGCACTTGTCTTGACCTAAATCTAATATATTCTCTTTGCAAATAAAACCAACACAAAACCAACCCAGCTCACAAACAAACACATCTTCAACTTCCTTGCTTTTACTTCAGCTCGATTCTTTGACCTCAACAACCCAAAGATTATCTCTGTTGACCTTTGGCACATACTTGGATCATACCACCCAATAAAGGGACAAGATGAACTCAGAAAACAAATAAGAACATGCTCATTCAAAAAAGTTGATACCCATAAAATTGATTGAAATATTACACTCAAATATTACCTTGTCTGGACACCCATAAAAACAAAGACCAGGATTTCTTGCTGTCCAGGATATTCTCACAACTGATGGCTTCCCACATGAACAATACTCCATCACTGATTCAGCTGGTACAAAAGAAGAAGAAGAAGGATTTGGGTGTTGATCGGTTTTGGAGGTTATAGAACCCTAATTTTTTTTTCCCGGGAATGTGTTGGGTGGTTGTGTTAAAAATTTGGGTTAGAGTGGTTAAATAGACGGAAATTAAAAAAGACCAAATTGCCCTCACGCCCTAAGCACGTGAGCAAACTTAACGGAGATATTAGACGGGCGTTAACTAAAAGGCCTAAAATCGACCCTTTAATTTAACCAAAGGCCGTTCAGTGCAAAAATTTAAAGAAAATGTCAAAACCTGCAAACTGACCTATTACAAAGGCCCAAAAATGTAATTTACTCTAAAACTAAACTATAATCATTTTGATCATTAAGTTGATCATCTTCTTCATAAGGTTGACGGGACGAGACAAAAAGTTATGTTTTAGTCAACAGTTGTAAAGATCAGCATTCGATCACTTTCACTTTCAATAATTGTAAGACATACACCTTTTGTTTTCACAAGTCCCATAATAAATAGAGCGTTTTCGAGAAAACTTTTACATCAATTGACTCGTATTATTCTTCCGATCAAAAGACTTAAAACATCGGCCTTGAATTTGAAAAAAACTTAACGGCGTTAAAAAAAATTAACAACGGACCACTGGTTGTCAAAGTGATAAAAGTTGGGATCGTTGACAGCCAATTTAATAATTAAGACCGGTAGAAGACAAAAGGTGATAGTTAGAACCAGTAAAAACCAATATATCTTATTATTATCGTGAAAAGACCATGACTACTCCCATTAGAGATTTTAGGTTGGATTGTGACACTATTTGATTAAAAAGAAAAATAAAAAGCCAATTTTTGCTGGATCTTGCTCATACCTACGATCCAAGATTGGCAAGATTGGAGATGTATTAGGTGACACTTGTCACTATGGTATTGGCTACTTTCTTTTTTTTATTTTTTTATATGTTGTTCTAATTAATTTTATAATCTTGTTTTTTTCTTAATAACTTCTAATAATTAACGTTTTAAAAAAATATAATAACACCGTCTTGATCATTTTTTTGTTACGAACGAGCCAGTATAAATTTTATTAAAAATAGAGTTTATTTAAAAAAAACGTATTTTTAAATATAAAAATAAACTAGTTGAGTGCCCGTGCTACGCTCGGGAACATAACATTTAAGTGATGCTTTTAAGGATATTCGTGAATTTTTCAATCAGTTTGGAGACAAAACCGTGGTAAACCGAAACACATGATATATTTTTAAAAATTAGATTTTTTGTATAGCAATATTATACTCAAGTTAAAGAGACTAAAGTGCTCAGTTTTATGGTGTAGTTTTTTTTAAATCGTATAAAAATGTATGTATATTTATAAAACACTAAGGTCTTTAATTGTATGTTATTATTAACTTTATCCATAAGTTTCATTTTTAAACTCTATTAAATATAAACCGACACATGTACCACCCTTGTAGTATAAGGTTAAATATATACTCTTAAATTTTTCAGAATTCTCTTTGAGACAAAACCATGGTAAAACGAAACACATGATATATTTTTAAAAATTAGATTTTTAGTAGCAATATTATACTCAAATTAAGGAGAATAAAATGCTCAATTTTATGGTGTAGTTTATTTTTTTTAAATCGTATAAAAATGTATGTATATATTTATAAAACACTAAGGTCTTAATTGTATTTTATTATTAACTTTATCCATAAGTTTCATAAACCCTATCAAATATAAACCGACTCATGTACACCCCTTGTAGTACAGGGTTAAAAATATAAATACTCTTAAATTTTTCAGAATTCTGCAAAATATTAGGGGACTAAAAATGTAATTAATGTTATTATAATATATTTTATATACACATAAATATAAAAAAGTCATTATTTTGAGATAAACTCTCAAATAATGCCACATAAGCCAAAAGCTTTAATAAGATGTCACATAAGCTTTTTTGATTTTGCTATATTATATAAAGATATTATCATCTAAAAAATCTAACATTATCTATTTAAAATATATATTCTATCTAACACTTTGCGCTTTTTTATGGTTCGGAAAATAAATTTTAATAAAAACCCAAAATTATAAATTTTATACTTTTTTAATAAATGTAGTGAGGATTGGATTGTTAATAAGGATTGGGTTGTTAATGAGAATGAAAAGTTAGGTATAGTTAGGTTGTGTATATAAGAGAGAGAAATTATTTTTTTATTAAAGAATTGGGTTGGATTAGGTTGTGAATGGGAATCTCTAATATAATAAAGGAAAACAAAAAAAGCTTATGTGTCGTCTCTTTGAACCTTCTAGCTTATGTGGCATTATTTGAGTATTTTTCTCAAAATAATGATTTTTTTATTTAAATTATGTATATAAAATATATTATAATAACACTAATTACATTTTGGTCCCCTAATATCTAGGAGAATTTTAAAAATTTAAAGTAATTACATTTTCAACCCTCTCCTACTAGGGATATACATAAGTCTATTTTTATTTGATAGGGTATAATAATTCTCACAATCATGATTTTTTAATTTAAAATATGTATATAAAATATATTATAGTAACACTATTTACATTTTGGTCCCTCAATATCTAAGAAAATTTTAAAAATTTTAAAAATATTTACATTTTCAACTCTCTATACATAGGGATGGCAGACAGACACGAACCCGATGGGAAAACCCGAAACCCGATACATTTGGGACGGGTCTAGGGTCGGGTCCATGGGTCTAGAGTTGGGTCTGGGTCTTAATAAAAAAACTTTCGCGGGTCTGGGTTGGGTCTGGGATTACCTGCTAGACCCTATTACCCGACCCGATTACCCGATAACACAGACCCGTAGACCCGCTAGCATACCCAAAAAAAATTTAATATTTTTCATATATATGTTTAATTGTTTTTTATATTACGTTTCCTATAATCCATTAACGTTTTTAACTTTCAAGTCTCGACCAAACGTCTAAACCATTCTTTTTTAGTAAGATTTTGTGAATTCTCAAGCACATTTGGACATTGTGAATTTATGATATAATGATAATTTGAATTATCCTTTTTAATAATATAATATGATGTATTTTATAAAACTATCGACGAGCAAACTCGACGGGCATACCCAACGGGTAAGTTTTATGTGAGAAACGGGTAGACCCGAGTACCCACAGGTAGGCCCGAAACCCGACGGGTCTTGGGTCGGGTCTGGGACACACATTTCTAATCGGGTCTGAGGTTGGGATTACTTAGACCCGTCCTAGACCCGACCCATTGCCATCCCTATCTATACATGAGTCTGTTTTTATTAAATAGGATATAAAAATGAAACTTAAAATAAAGTTGGTAAATTGAAACTTGGTTATGTTTTTACAAAGTTACCCCTAATATAAAAGACATAAGTGTTTTACAAACATACATAAACTTGTTTTACAAACATCTTTTTAAAAATAAATTACAGCATAAAACTAAACATTTAATTATCTTTAATTTAAGTATAATATTGCTATACTAATTAATAATTTAAAAAAAATAAATCTTTCGTTTTGATTTACCACAGTTTTGTCTCAAAACTGATTGAACGGTAATAAATATCCTTAAAATCACTATTTGAGTTTGTGTTCTCTAGCATAGCACGAACACTAAACTAGTAGCCTACTAAAGTGACATAGAATCGTTAAAATTCATCGTACATAAGAAATGAAGAAATTTCTTGGTAGTTGAGACCAAGTGGAATAGATGTCATCTGTGATAAAAATTTGAATTTGTGGATAGAGGACAAGGTCAACCAAAAACGTTTTTTACATGAGTATATATATTACATTGCATATGATCAAATCAAAGTCACTCGATCTCTCATGATGGCACATTGGCACATGCGGACCACACAAACACGATAGAATTATTGAAAAATAAGTAGCACCTAGAAATTTATGATTAAAACACAAGCATTTTAATGAAACTAATTCTAATATTTGTGCTAAATAAAACACTAATTAATAACTTAATATTTATTGTATAAAGATAAACATACTAAAGGAAAACTAGAATTTATTAATCCCAACCAGTTTGTAGATAATATTCCCAACTTAGCTTAATTCTACCAATGGTCCCTTTTTTTCAAATAGCTATTTTATAGGTTCGTCGTTAAGTTTTTTTTACCGAATTTCGAACTAATTTTTTAGTGTTTTTGATTGGAAAGAGGATTTAAGTTGTAAGATGTAAAACTAAATACCTTCAAACAACGAAACTGTTTTATGAGAGAGTAAAACTTACACCGATTGATGGACTGTTTCATTATTTAGAGTACCGTTTCAAGGTATGTCTTATGTCAATCATTTAGTATACTCCTTCTGATCAATATTCACAACAGAATAGTTTAAATTTCTAAAAAGAACTTAAAGGCGTTAAGTTTTATTTAACGGCGACCACTGAAAGCAAACTTTTTTTATAAAAGAACTATTAGTAGGAATAAACTCAGTTGGGATTATTATCAGCCAACTACTAGTAGTATGGATTATTAAAACCCATTTTGATTCGGTGATCACTTCTTTAGATTCTATTAACACTATATGTGGTGATGAGATCCAAGCCGCGTTCCGTTTATATTCTTTGCCCCCCGTCAATTAGTCGGGTATAATTGGTGCATATATTACCTAATTAAGAGGTGATAAGCTAACCTTTGATGGTACTTGTGATATGATTATAAATGAATATTTTGATGTACGCAAATATTAATATATATTTTGTGTTAAATCATCTTTATTTCCTTGTTAACTTAACAACTAAAATGCAAATAAGTCCTTAATTGTGTTCTTTTGTATTTTCTGGCTTGAAAAAGAAGAAAATCATAAAATAAGCAAAAATGAGGCAAATGCGAAGGAAAAATAGCAAACGGAAGAAGACCGAGTAATCCACATGCTGTAGAACGAAGAACCGGGTTAACAGTTAAAAATTCTGAAGAATCAGAAGCTCAGACACATCTCATGCCTATCAGACTCGCCATCATGCCTTGTAAAATAAAGAAAAAGACAAGTTAGATGGGAAGCACGACCACGTGTGTGTTTCACACTTCCTCGTGAGCGACACATGTGTTACAAGGGAGACCCCCCCTTCCCCCGTGTGTGTGAGAGACACGCCCCCATGTCTGATAGAATTAGTGGAAAAGTCAAAAAAAAATCCTGAATTTTTAGCTTAGTAGGTAGTATGTTAGATCATTTCATGTAGTTTGAACCCTAATATAACGACTCACCCCCATTTATGATAAATCCAAACCATCCAATTGAAACTTTTACCTTGTTAAATTAAAAAATTTATGATATGTGATTGGATTCCGTAAATCCAGACAACAAGATATGATCACTTATTACGCATCAGGGTCTTCACAAACGAATGTTATAAAAAATTCTATAAGTGTATGGGTTCCTTGGAGGAATCTAATAAGGTCAATAAATTATTTGGAAAACCTCTCTTTGGTATGCTAGAACGATCATGTAATATTTACAGTTAGTACCTCGTAATCTATCAAGTCTTATTCTTTTTAGGACTAATTAATCAACTGAGTCATATCCATACTCTTTCACGATAAGAAAAACTTGAAGTTGTTCTCAACTATTATTTAATTCGGATATGTTTGATGAAAATAATGACTACCATGATTAGTGAGACACCAACAAATCACATTTGAAGTATACACACATTGATCAAGTTGGATGACTTGATGTCTCGATCCAACATCCATGTAAAGGCTTATTCTTATACCTTATCAGCAACCTCACTATTATAAAATACACTTTGGTCTGATCTTATCTATTTCCCAAGTTCATTGTTAATATCTGCATTAAATTCGTCTAAATATATCCTGAATCCTCTACTAGATTATCCGTGTACAGGTAACCTTGATTAAGCATTATCGATGACTCTAATCAGTAGATAAACACATTAGAATCACATAGAATTCTATTGCATAAGTATCTCTAAAGTTATACTTTTTAACATTACCCTTTACCTTGATCAATATTTTACTTTCACCATTTCCATTGAATGACTTAGTAAAGTATGCAAGAATTTTAATAGGTGACTGGTATGCCTTCAAGGTGTCATTGGTATGGTGGGTTAGTTGTGATACCCTATATATAAACATTAGCGGTACACTGAATGTGGGACCCAAAGTTGGACCAAGAACTAACTTGAAGAAACTCTAGTTTATCTTTTTCATACTTTATGTGAACACATGCCCTAAGAACACTTTTTAGCATACCATTCGTAGGGTAAACTATGTGACAATCCGTAAATTTAAGTTAACACCGTTAACTCACACTCTTTAATTTTAAGATTACTTTTTGTATTACAATTGATAGTTACTATTGTAAATTAAGTTTTATAAAGTTCAACGTTGTTTTTGTCATTAACAAAAGTTATTGTAATTAACTTGTAAATGAAATGAATATATTAAGAAACTCTAGGGTTCATTTTGTAAATTACATTGTTAACCCAACCCTAAACCCCACCCCCTGCCCCCTTTCCTCGTCGGCTGCCAAAACAACACAACACCGTCACAACTTCATCTCCCTCGTCTTCTTCTTCATCTGCAGCAGCCGACCAACCACACACCACCATCTTCACTCATTCATCTCGTCCCTATCGTGTCCAAAGCTTGAAACAGCACCCCCTCGTCGTATAGCGGTCCTGAAGCAGCAACCACGAGCCCGTTTCTCCGATCACGTCGTCTCTTACTCTCATCATTCTGGTAAGCATACCCAGCCCACAACTCATTATTATTGTGTTTTCGTTCCGGGTTTCGATTGAAGTTTTGGTTTCGTTTACGGGTCGTTTCGGTTTTATTACGGATGCGATTTATCCCGGTTGTTTGTATGTATATATATGTGTAAAAGTATGTATGTTTATGTGCAGATATGATATGTGTGCATATATGTGTACACCAACATGTATGTTTTGTTAATATATATATATATAAATTGTCGTGTATGTATGTATGTGTAGAAAAGAAAGCAGAAACCAACAGCCATGTATTGTGTTGTAGGAAAGTGCAAGTATGAATGTATGTCAATGAAGATAAAGATGAATGCAATGTATGCATATTATTGTATGTGATGGTAGGTGTTGTATCGATGCAATTGTGTGTATGTGCTGCTGCGTGTGTATTGAAATGAATATATATGAACAGCAGCAGCAAGGTGTATATGCCATGTATGTAACAGCATGTGTATGAACTGTATATGTGTTGTGTGTGTAAAACAACAGATTAACATCATATATGAATGTAGCAGAATTATTAAGTATGTATGCTATGGATGTATATGATGATGATGATGAGTGTGTTAATGGTCACAATTATTAATAGCATGTATGTATAACTGAGTTACAGCAAGTAATCGAGTGTTAGGTTGTATGGACAACAGAGCATAGAAGTATATCTATATGTGTGTAGCATTAATGAATGTATGTATATAAAACAAGATGAGCAGCAACAGTATATAGCATGTATGTATAACAGAATGAGTATGAGATGGTGTATGTATATGTATATTGTTGGTCCCATTAACACCTTTGAATCAATAACTTGTGAAGATTTTGGATCAAAGTGACAAAAAGATGAATGAATATGACAAGAACAATGAAGAACACTCAATAAAAACTTAGATTTGATTCATATTGATTTGCATAAGATGTTGTTACATGGAAAGACCCCAAATCATGCTCATTCAAGCCTCCTAAAACCCTATTTGCACTTTACTATTTATAGTGAGTGCTTAACATGCTAATTACACTAATAGTCCCTACACTTAGACTAATTAGAAAATAACAAGTTAAAAGGCTAAAACATGTCTAAAGCTAGATTAAATATATTTTGTTGACACAAAATATATTTATTACATTAACGATCCTAGACATAAAACAACTTCAACGTCTTGACTCGGTTCTTCGTCTCTAACGCGCCATTTGACTTTTTACGTGGACTTTGACCGGACGTTGACTTTTGTTGACTTTGACTGTGTTGATAATATTAGACTACAATTCAGGTCCAACAATACTCCCCCATAGTCTACTATTATCAACGTCTTGCATCGTGTTTAGCACCGATAAGTCAATACTGTTGGATCTTCAATTTGGTAAGCTTCAGTCTTAATTTCAGCTCCAACAAAACTCCCCCAAGACTGATGCTAGCCAAATTTTGTTGCTCAAGATCCTTAATCTCACAAGCTCCCCCATATTGTATGCTCCCCCATTCGCGTGCTACTTTCGTAAAATCTGGAACGGCTTTCAAACTATCTTTTCTTGAGTGCTTTAGAAGATGTAGGAGGAGGATTCCTAGCTCGGTATCTTCTACAAACTTTGAGGAACATGTTCTCTAGTATCTGCCTTGCTCAACTGATGATCGGCCATCACTTGCAGCAAATATCTGTAACACAGTCACTAACAAAATCTCGAGATTCCTCATTAGATCATTTCATTTAACAAAATAAACCCGTGTTTATTTGTGTATGAAAACAAGCGAACCCGTGTTCGATTGTGTGTGCAATTTCCCGTGAAATGCATGTGTAAATGATAAAAATTTTAATAGCATAATATGGAAGACTAGAAAATAATTTGAAATTAAAAATCTTTTTGGATTTTTTTTAATTAAAAATTAAAAATTCGGAAATGAGAAGACGAGTCCGACAAGATCACAAATATTTTTTACAAAGAGAACACATCCTATAAGGTACACACGACCCACAAGACTCAAGAACCCAAACATAAAATAAAATAAAAAGATAATAAACGAAATTTTCATGAAGGATATCAGATAGTGCGTTTCGAGCGACCATCCGGAGAAACAAAGACTTGGCTAGATTGTCAATATGTTTGTCCATTTAAACCCATGCCTTGTTCCTTTCAACAAGCAACTTGTGACGATCTTATCATGTTTTGGTTCGATTTGAAGAAACTCAAGCGACTTGGTTTTCACAGACATTCAGCAAAGTAACTTGTCCTATCATCAAGGTTTATTGAGCAATATGATTGACTTTGCTTGAAATTCTTTGGATCAAATCTTGAATATTGATTGATTTATGAGCCACATTGACATTCTGCATTTTGCATTTTAGGGAGTGGAGCTTGTCAACAATGATTCATTTGAACACAT
Organism: Tagetes erecta; assembly: GCA_030867185.1. Taxonomy (NCBI): domain Eukaryota; kingdom Viridiplantae; phylum Streptophyta; class Magnoliopsida; order Asterales; family Asteraceae; genus Tagetes; species Tagetes erecta. The sequence continues at coordinate 7,600,702 of CM061487.1, forward strand.
TGCGACTTATTATTTGGGAAACTCAACTGATTAGAGCTCCAGGTCTATACCGACGTATAACAGAGGAGATAATCATTTGAGCATGCTCGGCGAATCTTCAGGTCAATACTTCCGTATAGCAGAGAAGATTCACCAACTCCAGGTCAATACTTCCGTATAGCAGAGGAGTTAAGCACTTTGACTCAATACATTCTGAGGAGTTAACAAGTAACTCACTCAGAGGTTTTTCTGAAGAGTAACACTAGCAGCTTTTTATTTTGTTTTGCTAACTAGAAACTCGATTCAGGGCTAGGGTGTGGGTGATTTGGGATGTTTTGGGAAAATCAAGGCAAAGATTTGACGCTCTCAACCCATTTTTGTCAAAACTTATTACTTTGTGCAGGCCAAATGTCTGTGAAAGTACTCCTCATCACCGAGCTCTTTTTGAATTTAGTTTGATCACAGAATTGCTGTCTAATTGTATTCGGGTTGAGCCTATTGACACATCATTACACAAATCAACGTCCTCCTTTGGTTGCTTTTCCATGCAAACCTGAAACCTCAAAAGACACAAAATATTTACAAAGAAAGGACTTTGCACTAATGATATTCAATTCATTTACATTTGAGATTTTACTCCCCCAAAATTTCTATTTCAGCACAAAATTGAAATTTTCAAAAGACTCAAGAGCGACCTCAAAGGGATGAGAAAACTTGATCAAAAATACAAGTAAAAATGTTAGACTCCCCCTTTTTTTAATTTTTTAATTTTTTTTTAATTTTCCTTTTTTTTAATTGTTTTTTATTTTTTTTTAACTATTTACAATATATAAAATAGGAATAACAAAAGAAACGTCTTCCATATTACTCTATCAAAAGATTACAAATGAGTTATCAAGAAAATGCAGTGGCTGTGAAATTAGATATGTGAAAATCAAAGAAGGATCCAGAATGTGGATAAGATACCAAAACCATGACCTGTTTGTTCCGCCTTAAATTTGAATAAGGAACATTTTCTGTCAGTAAACCGGATTACTAACTGTCCTCCTGAAATGTTCCTGCACTCATTAACAGATTAGTTAGAAAGGGGAACCCAGGCCATCGTAGTCCTGGGCGTTCCATTTTCATCAGTGTAAGACACATGTTTAAACACACAACGAGTTTTTGTATCACATATCTTTTCCTCTTTCTTTTTAATTTGCCAAATTTGTTTAGGTTCAAACATTTTCAATTTGAAAGAGTTAAATTTGGAAATCATTTTCTGTTTAAGTCCCGAGGAAAAAGGTTTTGGTTTTGTTGATGTGGTCACATTCATCTTTTAATCATGTGAAACCGGCTTCACATGAGAAGGTGGGGATGGAATGTTCGTCATCCGACCATTCAAAGATGTATGATTATTAACTTGAAAATCAAATAAACAAACCTGTTTACCTTTACCAAGTGGAGGATTCTTTCTAGACACTGATCCGGATAAGCAAACATGTTTGCCTTTACCGTCCGAAGCATGTCCTTTTGGGCATTTCTTGAGCACATGATCATCCTTTCCACACTTGAAGCAAGCCTTGAATGGCTTTTGATGCTTGACTGGCTCGTATGGAGCAGCTGGGGGTGGGGCTTTCTTCGAGCTTGATGCAACTTGTTGAAAGACTTGTGGCTTCTTATATTGAGTTGTGGTTTGTCGGATGGGAGATGATATCTTCACTTGCTTGTTCTCAAGTCTTTTACAAACTTGAGATAGGATGGACAGAGGTGAAGGCTTTTTCTTTTGAGCTTTTGATCGATGGCTTGCCTGTTTTGCAGCTGGGACTGAGATCCGGATTTGTCTTGATTCAGGTTTTGGAAGCATTTTAGATTTGACAGTTGCAGATGACATCTTGATCTTTAAATCTCCATGACTCTCCTTTGTCTTTGATTCATCATCTGAACTTGTCCAGTCTTCAATAAGTACCTCTGCTTCCTTCGGATCTTGATTGATAGGAATTGGATGTGTTGATGTGATTGGAGCTTGATGATTAGGTGATTCCTGAAAGATCTCTTCCTTCATATTCTTGACAGGCTCAAATATAGGAATTTCACCTGCTTTAAACTTATCAAAGAAATTAGTAGAAATAGAAGGTACAGATTTACTAACACCGGAAACTGAACAATCATTGGCTTGACTGACAGCATCCGGTTTACTGTATCCAATACCAGTCGGGGACGCATAATCATCTCGCACCTCTTTAAGATTCACATTCTAAAGCTAGATTAAATATATATTGTTGACACAAAATATATTTATTACATTAACGATCCTAGACATAAAGCAACTTCAACGTCTTGACTCAGTTCTTCGTCTATAACGCGCCATTTGACTTTTTACGTGAACTTTGACCGGACGTTGACTTTTGTTGACTTTGACTGTGTTGATAATATTAGACTACAATTCAGGTCCAACAATACTCCCCCATAGTATACTATTATCAACGTCTTGCATCGTGTTTAGCACCGATAAGTCAATACTGTTGGATCTTCAATTTGGTAAGCTTCAGTCTTAATTTCAGCTCCAACAAAACTCCCCCAAGACTGATGCTAGCCAAATTTTGTTGCTCAAGATCCTTAATCTCACAAGCTCCCCCATATTGTATGCTCCCCCATTTCGCGTGCTACTTTCGTAAAATCTGGAACGACTTTCAAACTATCTTTTCTTGAGTGCTTTAGAAGATGTAGGAGGAGGCTTCTTAGCTCGGTATCTTCTGAAAAACTTTGAGGAACAAGTTCTCTGGTCAGGTGCTTTGCTCAACTGATGATCGGCCATCACTTGCAGCAAATATCTGTAACACAATCACAAACAAAAATCTCGAGATTTCTCATTAGATCATTTCATTAAACAAAATAAACCCGTGTTTATTTGTGTATTAAAACAAACGAACCCGTGTCCGTTTGTGTGTGCAATTTCCCGTGAAATGCATGTGAAAATGATAACATTTTAATAGCATAATATGGAAGACTTAAAAATAATTTTAAATGAAAAATCTTTTTGGATTTTTTTTAATTAAAAATTAAAACTTCAAAAATGAGAGGACGAGTCCGACAAGATCACAAATACTTTAGACAAAGAGAACACATCCCAAAAGGTACACATGACCAACACGACTCAAGAACCCAAACATAACATAAAATAAAATTAAAATAAAAACTTCACGAAAGGATATCAGATAATGCGTTTCGAGCAACCATCCGAAGAAACAAAGACTTGGCTAGATTGTCAATATGTTTGTCCATTTAAACCCATGCCTTGTTCCTTTCAACAAGCAACCTGTGACGATCTTATCATGTTTTGGTTCGATTTGAAGAAACTCGGGCAACTCGATCCCCACAGACATCTAGGTAAAAAGAACTTGTCCTATCATCAGGGTTTATTGAGCAATATGATTGACTTTGCTTGAATTTCTTGAATCAATTTTTGAATATTGATCAATTTACGAGCCACTTTTGACTTTCTGCATTTTGCATATTTGGGAGTGGAGCTTGTCAACAATGATTCTTTTGAACACATTACGACTTATTATTTGGGAAACTCAAATGGTTAGAGCTCCAGGTCTATACTGACGTATAACAGAGGAGATAAACATTTGAGCATGCTCGGTGAATCTTCAGGTCAATACTTCCGTATAGCAGAGAAGATCCACCAACTCCAGGTCAGTGCTTCCGTATAGCAGAGGAGTTAAGCACTTTGACTCAATACATTCTGAGGAGTTAACAAGTAACTCACTCAGAGATTTTTCTGAAGAGCAACACTAGCAGCTTTTTATTTGTTTTGCTAACTAGAAACTCAATTCAGGGCTAGGGTGAGGGTGATTTGGGATGTTTTGGGAAAAACAAAGCAAAGATTTGACACTCTCAACCCATTTCTAACAAGGACTTGTAACTTTGTGCAGGCCAATAATGTCAAGGAGATAATCCTCATTGCCGAGTTCTTGAACTTAGTTTGATCACAGAATTGCTGTCTAATTGTATTCGGGCTGAGCCTATTGACACATCATAACACAAATCAAGATCCTCCTTTAGGTGCTTTCCACACATATCTAAAACCTGTAAAAGGACACAAAATATTTACACAGGAGAATAATTTTGGACTAATGATTTTCAGTTCATCTTCATTTGAGATTTTACTCCCCCAAAATTTCTATTTTAGTGCAAAATTGAAATTTTCAAAAGACTCAAGACCGATCTCAAAGGGTTGTGAAAACTTGATCAAAAATACACGTAAAAATGTTAGACTCCCCCTTTTTTTAATTTTTTTTTAACTATTTACAATAATATAAAACAGAAATTACCAAAGAAATGCCTTCCATATTACCCTATCAAAAGATGATAAATGAGTTATCAAGAAAAATGCAGTGGATGTGAAAATGAAAGAAGGATCCAGAATGTGGATAAAATACCAGAACCATAACCGGTTTGTTCCGCCTCAAAGTTAAATAAGGAACATTTTCTGTCAGTAAACCGGATTACTAACAGTCCTCCTGAAATGTTCCTGCACTCATTAACAGATTAGTTAGAAAGGGGAACCCAGGCCATCGTAGTCCTGGGCGTTCCATTTTCATCAGTGTAAGACACTTGTCTATGCACACAACCTGTTCTCGTATCAATTATCTTTTCCTCTATCTTTTTAATTTGCCAAATTTGTTTAGGTTCAAACATTTTCGATTTGAAAGAGTTAAATTTGGAAATCATTTTCTGTTTAAGCCCCGAGGAATAGGAATTTGGTTTTGATGATTTTGTCATATTCATCTTTGAATCATGTGAAACCGGCTTCACATGAGAAGGTGGGGATGGAATGTTCGTCATCCGACCATTCAAAGATGTATGATTATTAACTTGAAAATCAAATAAACAAACCTGTTTACCTTTACCAAGTGGAGGATTCTTTCTAGACACTGATCCGGATAAGCAAACATGTTTGCCTTTACCGTTCGAAGCATGTCCTTTTGGGCATTTCTTGAGCACATGATCATCCTTTCCACACTTGAAGCAAGCCTTGAATGGCTTTTGATGCTTGACTGGCTCGTATGGAGCAGCTGGGGGTGGGGCTTTCTTCGAGCTTGATGCAACTTGTTGAAAGACTTGTGGCTTCTTATATTGAGTTGTGGTTTGTCGGATGGGAGATGATATCTTCACTTGCTTGTTCTCAAGTCTTTTACAAACTTGAGATAGGATGGACAGAGGTGAAGGCTTTTTCTTTTGAGCTTTTGATCGATGGCTGGCCTGTTTTGCAGCTGGGACTGAGATCCGTATTTGTCTTGATTCAGGTTTTGGAAGCATTTTAGATTTGACAGTTGCAGATGACATCTTGATCTTTAAATCTCCATGACTCTCCTTTGTCTTTGATTCATCATCTGAACTTGTCCAGTCTTCAATAAGTACCTCTGCTTCCTGCGGATCTTGATTGATAGGAATTGAATGTGTTGATGTGATTGGAGCTTGATGATTAGGTGATTCCTGAAAGATCTCTTCCTTCACATTCTTGACAGGCTCAAATATAGGAATTTCACCTGCTTTAAACTTATTAAAGAAATTAGTAGAAATAGAAGGTACAGATTTACTAACACCGGAAACTGAACAATCATTGGCTTGACTGACAGCATCCGGTTTACTGTATCCAATACTAGTCGGGGACGCATAATCACCTCGCACCTCTTTAAGATTCACATTCTCCAATCCTGCATACAAACTATCAGTATCTTTCTTAATTATTTCATGAATCAACTCATTGGTCGGGTGTGGAGTTGGTGTAGGAGAGTAACAGTAAGTGTTGGGAGGAGGATATACAAAAGCCTTATCTTCATGACCCAACCCAATCTTAATACGAGCCCCCCGTTGGCGTTTGATTAAATCCTCAAGTTTCATCCCCGAAATTGTCCATTTTTCGAGTTTCGTTTGCAACTTACTGGTTTCAAACTCAGCCAGGGCGACACGTTCAGTTAGCATATTGACTTCCACATTACTTTTCAAAAGATTTGTTTTCAAATGTTCATTTTCTTTCAAAGCTTCTCTTAATTTGACAAAATATTTTGACTCGTTAAGTTTAAGTTTTTTATTTACCTGAGTCAAATATTTTTTATTTTCGATTAACAGTTTGTTAGCGTTATAAATACCAAATAAATGAGTTCTGCAATCAGAAGAACACATATCTTGAACTGTCTTGTATGGAAGCTCCATGATGATTTTTCAGAAGCAAGAGCCTTCTCGCAGTTGCAGACTCTGGTATTTGTCTTTTGTTCCTCCTCATTCTCAGCATCACAAGCTTTATCATTTAATTCTGCTCCATCTTTACCCACTGATGTCTGCTTAATCTCCCCTTGTACATTTTCAATTTCAGGTTTTGGTAAACCTTTGAAATTGGAGGTAGAAACTGATATCTCTTCTGGTTTCTCTTTGGAGATTGAGGTGATCTTTGAATTCAGAGACATCGCTTTATCGTACTCACGACGTTTGATATCCAACTCCATTTCTTTTAGTTTGTTCATCACCTCCACCAGTTTGTAATCAGTAAATCCTCTTTCTCTTCTCATCGATTTTCCATGTGAACTCCACTCTGGTGGGAGAGAATCAAGCAATCTCTGAACCTGTTCATAATTTCCGAGTCCTGGATCATGCTTCTTCATGTTATTTGACACCATCACAAATCGATCGAGAAACACGGACATCCTTTCTTTCTTTAAAACTGCAAAATTATCAAACCGGCTTTGTGCCATTGTGAGATCATCAGATTCAAAGGATTTAAAAAGTTCTGCATATGCCATTTTTTTTAATTGATAACTCGTTTAAAATTTGGCCTAAAAATAAAAATTTTAGAAAGTCTCGGCCACCGACAAAACTATTTCAACTTAAATGACAAATTTTGGCCCAAAGATTGACAAAATAAACACCCGGCCAAATACGTCACTTTTCAAAATTTAATGACGAGTTTAACGAAAACGCCCATAAAATTTTAACTTTAAAAAACCCGGCGAGAATAATGACAACAAAATATTTTTTTTTCAACTTAACCAATATTTTGGCCCAACGAATAACAATATTAAAAACCGGCCACTTCAAAACGAAAGAAATCCAACATAGTCCAAAATTTAGCCCAATCCGCAGCCCAAACCCATTAACCTAAAAACTCTAACCCTAAAATTTGGCCCACCCAACAAACAAAACCCAACCCAAATAAACAACCCAAAACCTTAAAAACTAAACCCACAACTTTAACAATAACCCAAACCCTAACCCTAACCCAAACAAAAAAAATCTTAAACAAACACTTCAACACAACTTCAACAACTCCTTCTCTCTCTCTCTAAAACAACAACAAACACAACAACTAACAACATCACAACTCAACTTTAATATCTCACTCTTTCTACCTTATCTTCTCCATATCACATAAACACATTCACAATTTAAACACACACACTTACACACATCAAGAACATTCAACAAAACTCTCTCTCTCTCTCTCTCTTCGGGTCCTCTCTCTCTACCCTATCCTCAACCAACAACACACTTACAAACTCTCTTCTTCTATAAACACCAAACACACCCACCACACAACAACACAACACATACACTTACTTACATATCTCTCTCTCTCTCATCAATCTTAAAAAAAACTTACACAAACAAAATCAGTTCTCTCTCTTTCGAAACATTCTAGATCTTCAAACAACTTCAACACACAAACACAACAGCTTACATACACAAACATAGATCGATCTACTGCTCGTTTCCTTCATCTTTGCAGCTTAACAACAACAACCGAACACATACGAGATCTGCTGCTGTTGCTTATAACAACATACACACAAAAAATTTCACGATCTTCTCCTGCTTCGGGTTCGTTTACACTGTTTGTACTTCAGCATACAACAACAACACTGAAAACAACACAACAACGACACACACAAGCTTCAACAACAACAACACCGAACAGCTGCTGTTGTTTATCCTTTCACAGATTTAAACACACACAACACTTAACAACTTTCGAACTTAACACCATGATATAGTGATAAATATACATAAATCCCTAGTTAAGTTTAAATACATTTTGTGTCGTTTCGGTAACGTTTATATATCATTTTCGACACAACTGATGTTTTTATGTTTCGTAGGTCCCATGTTGATAAAGAAACGGAAAGATCGTGAAAAATCGATTCCGTAGGCGAAAACGGGGCGCGAAACGGAGTTACGAGCGGACCGGAACGCGAAACCGAAGAAAACGATCGAAACCGAAACAACGCCACGCGGTGACAGGGGCACCCCTGGCCGCGTGACGCGGCGTGGTGGTGTTGGTGGTCAGCTTGGTCGCGCTGCGCGGCCACAATCTCATTTCGTCACCGCGCGACGCGGTGACGACGTTTCGGCAGAAAGTTTCATGATTTTTTGGCCCGGTTCACTATATAAAGACATGTTATGAAACCCTAGCCTCATACTCTTTTCTTGGGACGAATTGGAGGCGATTTTCAGCAGATCGGAGCGGGTTTTGAGGTGAAGAAGACGGAACGAAGGCAACGAATGCTCGCGGGTTCAAGGATCACTTCCTAGGCTTCTCGGGTTTAATCGTTCTTCCGTTTTTCTTGCTTTTCATCATGTTTATTACTTTTAAACTTGTGTTTTTGATTACGAACATGCTTGGCTAAACTCGTTAAAACTACCTAGGCGTTATGATTGATTCGTTAACTTTGTTTTGAACTTGCGTTGGAATGATTTGGTTATAGTTTATGTTTAATTAAAGTTTCAACTCTTATAATTGTTTGATGCATTTTATATGTTTGAATTGGTTGATTTGATATTATTAATCCATGTTTTCTTGGTGATCGTCTATGTCACATAATAGGATTCATTTAGTCATTAACGTGAGTTGTGATTATTATGGTTTAACTGCAGTACAACCATAGGATTAATAGTGTTAATTAAACCGGTAATAACGTGTAGCCAACCTAGATATCCGTGAGGTGATAGGTTGTTAACAAGTCTTGATTAGTCAATTTGCTAGGTTTAGGTTTTTGTGAAAATTCCGGCTTAGTGTTAATTATTAATCTTGCTTGTTAAATTAAATAATTGGGTTTAAATGGCTTTAAGGGTCGTATCGTGAGATAGATCTTTAGCGTGGGTCAATTAGGCATAATTTGATTAGATAACCGTGAGGAAGTTTAATCCCGTAACCGGTGTGCTTATAACTTAATAGTTATCCTTTAGGTTTCTTCTCGAGAAGGGTCGAGGGTCTTAATTAGGAAAGCTTTTAAGTGAATAGATTTAGATCCCGGTTCCATAACCATTAGTCCAACGTGAGCAATAATTAAAGTTAACGATGATTCTAGCTTAGGTGGTTTGTTTTCTCTAATCTGTTTTAAATCCGTTTTTAAATCGTAACTTTCTATTTTTAGTAACTTTCTATTTTTAGCAAAAACCCCCCCTTTTCAAATAAATCTTTTATTTAAGTCGTGTTTAGTTTAGTTGAGTCTTTTCTAGTTATTTAACGTAGTATATAGAGTCTGTGGGTCGACACCCGGACTTACTTAAGCTGTATTACATTCGACCGGTCCACTGCCGGTTGTGTGTGATTTAGTTAGTCTGTCTAGGTTTTTATAAATTTAAAGCTTAGGTGTTTTTAGTGTTTATTTTTATATATATATTACACGCATCAAGTTTTTGGCGCCGTTGCCGGGGAATCTTGGCGATTGCGTTAACTACTTTGATTTTACTTAATTGATTATATTTGTGCTATTTGTTTTAGTTTTGTTTGAATCGTAGGATTAGTTATTATTTTCTCTGTTTCTCTCCCCATTGAGTCTTTCTGTAATATTAATCATGTGTGAAATCTGTGGAGGACCTCACTTTACCTGTTTATGTCCAGAATATACGGGGTCTTCTACATCACCTTGCATTACTAACCCCTCTATGCATGCGCAGCCATATTATTCACAGGAATGTCAAACATCCCAAGATGGTGCAGAGTACATAGAAGAAAGGAGAAGGGAGGATGAAGAGAAATTATGGGATCAGTTGAAGATAGTGCAGGATATGATGATGTATCGCTGGGATGAGTTTACTAATGAGGATAAGCGAAAAATTCTGGAGGTTCACGGACTAATTTCGGAGGAACTTGAGAAATATAAGAGAATCCAACCAGAAGCAACTAAAGAGCCAGAAATCATGGAGAGGTATGTGGTCAAAGGTAATGAGGATTTACCACCTGCCGGTATCTATGATTTTTCAGTCCAAGATGATTCTTCTAGCGATGATGAAGACGAATGGGACGTTAGTTATGAAGATTCGCATCATGATCCTGAACCAGGTAAGTATTCCGAACTTCAGTCTGATCATTCTTATTTTGATATTCCTGCATCATTTGACTTGATTGAGGATGAACTCGAGTCATCGGGTTCATTAAATTTTTCATGTTTGCCTGTTGAGGATGATGATGTGCAGGTGTTAAATGTTGAATCTGAGCAGGAGGGAGATGTGAAGGAGGTACCAGTTCCATCCTGGGAGGATGAGTTTGCTGATGAACTGGTGGGCCTGTCTATTTGTGAAGAAGTGGAATTTGACCCACTTGGCGATTTAAAGATTCTTGAAGACCTTGTATACAATCAAATGCCAAGTGTGGGGATGAACCGAGAACCGAGCGGGCCCGAGGAAGAAGTAAATGATGAGGAATCCTCAAAACCTCGGGAGGAAGCAAGGAAGAAGCCCGTGAGCCGAAGCCTTTTGCAAGTCAGAAGATGGTCTTCAGGGAAGAAGAAGTCGTTGAAGATTAAGCATGACCAGTCTTCACGATACATGACATGCATCCGGTTCATGCCAGGTAAGTACAAATGCTGGTGGTCTGACCCGTTTAGAGTTTTTAAATTGATTATCAAAACTGTTTTAAATTTCACTATTAATTTTATAAGAATTTGTGTGAAGCGGATGGAATTGAACGAGTTAGATAGGGTCCAGATCAAAGAGAAACCTCCTGATTAAAATCAAGTGTGGGGAGGTTTCTTGTGAGTTTTGTAGAGTTTGTAGAATTTCATTTTTTTATAACTTTTAATTTCATTTTATTTTATTTTATTTTATTTTTGTCGAGTCAGTGTTACGCTCGGGTATTTTGTGTTTGTTTTTGCAGGTTTAAATCATTCTCACCCGTACTCAATCTCCATTCGGGTGAGTTTGTATTTGTGAAGACGAAGAGGATCTCGAGAGTGTCGGTGAAGCTCGATCGCGACCGAAATGCTATACGATCGAGGCTACAGTTGGAATGAAGACTTGGAGCTTACGCGTTTCACAAAACCAGCTAAGTCTTTTCCAATTCACCCGTCTAACTTTTATTTTTGCATTTTTGTTTTTTATTTTTTAGATGTTTTCTATCTCTACATTAGGGACAATGTAGAACTTAAGTGTGGGGATGGGAAATAGTCATTTCTAGTTTGTTTAGTTGTTTGTTTGAGTCATATAGAGTCTTAAAAAAATCAAAAAAAAATTGAAAAAATCGAAAAATGTCTTTGTTTGAGTCGTGCACGTTAATAGAAAATGATAGTAAACTAATTCTGGTTTTCAAATGAGTTGTGGTTTTTAAAACAAAGATGAATTTGGATAAACTTTTGGTAACCCAATTAGCTGAGATGGTTTCCCTAAGTGTAGTAGTAGAAAGTTAATTGTCGTGAATCTCGTGGGTCATCATCTTAGGAGAAATAGGAAGGCCTTAACTAAAGAACAATTAGGCACCATTGTAGGCTTTAGAACTTAAATAGGTTAAGGGGTAGTGCCATTTTAGGATTATAACACACTTCTTGTGAAAGAAGTGGCGCATCCGCAAATCAAATGTCCACCGGGTATAGTACTGAAAAGCGCTCAAAGTAGCTGCTAAATAAAAGAGCTCAAAGAGCCAATTCAAAAAAAAAATGAAAAAAATAAGACAAGTGATCCAAGACCTCATGTGCTCTACCTCCGGGATAGCGACTTGGATACGACACCCCTGGGTGAGGTGATCTTGTTTTATGAAAAAAAAAAAAGAATAAACAGTCTATACCCACAAAATTCATCCATTAAAATCCAACCTAATATGGCACTAGTTCTTAGCTTAGTTAAGTTCTTTAGGTTATTTTGGTAGGAAAACATTTTTGGTTTATCCTTTGCCTCGTCAAGCAACAATAATCGGGCTAACTTATTTTTCCTCTGTGTGAGACCTTGTAGATAAATGATTTAATTAAATTGAAATTAAACATAAGGGGAAACTTAATTGGCTAGTGCTAGGGTGTTTAATTAAACGCACCGTTGTTTATCTGGATTCGGTTCTTGTTTATGAAACTGTGATGAAAGTTGAAGCTTTAATTAGTTGTGATTCTATGTGCATGCTTTTTCAGGGACGAAAAAGGTTAAGTGTGGGGATATTTGATATAGTGATAAATATACATAAATCCCTAGTTAAGTTTAAGTACATTTTGTGTCGTTTCGGTAACGTTTATATATCATTTTCGACACAACTGATGTTTTTATGTTTCGTAGGTCCCATGTTGATAAAGAAACGGAAAGATCGTGAAAAATCGATTCTGTAGGCGAAAACGGGGCGCGAAACGGAGTTACGAGCGGACCGGAACGCGAAACCGAAGAAAACGATCGAAACCGAAACAACGCCACGCGGTGACAGGGGCACCCCTGGCCGCGTGACGCGGCGTGGTGGTGTTGGTGGTCAGCTTGGTCGCGCTGCGCGGCCACAATCTCATTTCGTCACCGCGCGACGCGGTGACGACGTTTCGGCAGAAAGTTTCGTGATTTTTTGGCCCGGTTCACTATATAAAGACATGTTATGAAACCCTAGCCTCATACTCTTTTCTTGGGACGAATTGGAGGCGATTTTCAGCAGATCGGAGCGGGTTTTGAGGTGAAGAAGACGGAACGAAGGCAACGAATGCTCGCGGGTTCAAGGATCACTTCCTAGGCTTCTCGGGTTTAATCGTTCTTCCGTTTTTCTTGCTTTTCATCATGTTTATTACTTTTAAACTTGTGTTTTTTATTACGAACATGCTTGGCTAAACTCGTTAAAACTACCTAGGCGTTATGATTGATTCGTTAACTTTGTTTTGAACTTGCGTTGGAATGATTTGGTTATGGTTTATGTTTAATTAAAGTTTCAACTCTTATAATTGTTTGATGCATTTTATATGTTTGAATTGGTTGATTTGATATTATTAATCCATGTTTTCTTGGTGATCGTCTATGTCACATAATAGGATTCATTTAGTCATTAACGTGAGTTGTGATTATTATGGTTTAACTGCAGTACAACATAGGATTAATAGTGTTAAGTAAACCGGTAATAACGTGTAGCCAACCTAGATATCCGTGAGGTGATAGGTTGTTAACAAGTCTTGATTAGTCAATTTGCTAGGTTTAGGTTTTTGTGAAAATTCCGACTTAGTGTTAATTATTAATCTTGCTTGTTAAATTAAATAATTGGGTTTAAATGGCTTTAAGGGTCGTATCGTGAGATAGATCTTTAGCGTGGGTCAATTAGGCATAATTTGATTAGATAACCGTGAGGAAGTTTAATCCCGTAACCGGTGTGCTTATAACTTAATAGTTATCCTTTAGGTTTCTTCTCGAGAAGGGTCGAGGGTCTTAATTAGGAAAGCTTTTAAGTGAATAGATTTAGATCCCGGTTCCATAACCATTAGTCCAACGTGAGCAATAATTAAAGTTAACGATGATTCTAGCTTAGGTGGTTTGTTTTCTCTAATCTGTTTTAAATCCGTTTTTAAATCGTAACTTTCTATTTTTAGTAACTTTCTATTTTTAGCAAAAACCCCCCTTTTCAAATAAATCTTTTATTTAAGTCGTGTTTAGTTTAGTTGAGTCTTTTCTAGTTATTTAACGTAGTATATAGAGTCTGTGGGTCGACACCCGGACTTACTTAAGCTGTATTACATTCGACCGGTCCACTGTCGGTTGTGTGTGATTTAGTTAGTCTGTCTAGGTTTTTATAAATTTAAAGCTTAGGTGTTTTTAGTGTTTATTTTTATATATATATTACACGCATCACACCACAACAGCAGCAATCCGTTTTACATACACACACACACACAAACACAGATCTGCTGTTGCCCTTCTTTTTCGTTGTCGAGCTAGAACATCAAGCAACAAAACTCGACCAGCTGCTTCTTGTTTGTTTAAACAGTTTGTACTTCAACAATCACAACACAAACACAACTCGAACAGCAACACAATGTTTTTTTTTTTATGAAACAGCCACAACATCTCGTTTTTTTTAAATGAAAGAAAATAGGATGAGGATATGTGGTAGTGAATGGGTTTTGGTTATGTTTTGTTTTGTTTTAGATCTGAAACACAACTGTTGAAATGGTTGGTTTTTGAAACTGTTATGGTTATGTGTTTGGCTTATGATAATGAAGAGGAGATGGTAATAATCGTTTTATGGGTCGGGTTAAGCTAATGGTTTCGGGTTAGGGTGTGAATGTGGTACGGGTTTGGGTTTTGGGTATGGATCTGGTTTGGGTTATGGTGATGTGGGTAGGGTTGGAATATAGATCTGAAAGGTTAAATGTTTGGTTGATTGTTGGTGCAAAAAATATGACAAGTGGTAGGTTGGCTCAGATCTGGATGGTTTGGCAAGGTTGTGACGCAAGAACGTATAGGTTCGCCGACTTACAAAATGTCGGGCGAACTTATAGGTTCGCTAAGAACAACGGGCGAATCTATACAAATGCTTGGTATAGATTCGCTCAAAATTTTGAACTTTCGTTCATGTATTAACTAGATTCGCTGATCTTGCAGATTTGAAGAACACCAAGAACACACACACACTGTGTGAGAGAAACTTCCAGATCTGAAATTGTTCTTCTATATTCTTGCAGATCTCAGCTTGTAGATCACAAATGTGTTGTTGTAATCAACAGATCTAATGATTGTTGATGAAGATCTGATGATTTTAAACCCAGATCTGGTTTCTCTCTCTAAAAACCCATCAGATCTGGTTTCTCTCTCTAAAACTTCTACACAATTCTTTAAAATCAGCAATTATCTTCAACAAATGATTCAAAAATGGATCTCGGTTAGGCTCTGATACCAATTGTTGGTCCCATTAACACCTTTGAATCAATAACTTGTGAAGATTTTGGATCAAAGTGACAAAAAGATGAATGAATATGACAAGAACAATGAAGAACACTCAATTAAAATTAGATTTGATTCATATTGATTTGCATAAGATGTTGTTACATGGAATGACCCCAAATCATGCTCATTCAAGCCTCCTAAAACCCTATTTGCACTTTACTATTTATAGTGAGTGCTTAACATGCTAATTACACTAATAGTCCCTACACTTAGACTAATTAGAAAATAACAAGTTAAAAGGCTAAAACATGTCTAAAGCTAGATTAAATATATTTTGTTGACACAAAATATATTTATTACATTAACGATCCTAGACATAAAACAACTTCAACGTCTTGACTCGGTTCTTCGTCTCTAACGCGCCATTTGACTTTTTACGTGGACTTTGACCGGACGTTGACTTTTGTTGACTTTGACTGTGTTGATAATATTAGACTACAATTCAGGTCCAACATATATATGTATATGTATATATATGTATATGTGAAGGCATATTAATGAACTTGAATGTCGATAACAAGAGATGATTGTAATGTGTGTATATGTGTTAAACAAAAGATGTACATGTATATATACGCGTAATATAGCAGCAGAAACACTAGATGTATATGCATGTATAAAAGTATACGGAACATTATGTATGTAAGATTGAATGTTTTGAAACAGCATATTATGTATATATGATCAATTTAAGCGGAAACAATACTACATTATTTTAACTAGCCGATGTTTTTATGTATGCGGTTGCATATAAAATGGTATGTATGATCATTAAACATCAGTATTGAACGATCTAATGTGTGATTGTATGTATGGCATATCATATGTATGTAGACGAATTGAATAGACGGTAGCTCCATAATATGTTTACGAGATGGATGTACGTATGAATTGAATATATTGTATATGGTAGGTACGAATATTATATCCATGGTATGCGTATGATGATGTGAGTTGAGTTGATTTAATGATAGGATATTCGAACTATGTTATAAGTGCAAGCATAAAGTTAAAATGCGTGGCATACATGAAATATTGTGTGGAGTGCTATTATTGTCATAAGAAGCCGAATCGAACACTCAAAACCCTAGCGAATGCAATATTATATATTTACTTATATGTTCCTAGTTATTAACTAGTCAGTGGTTACTAAAGCAGGTCGTATGGTGATCTAAGACTCTTGTTACATTTTTTTATGCTGTTCATTTGCTGTGCGCTTCAAAGGTGAGTTCACTGAACCGTACTTTTACTATCTCACCCTTTTATGGGCTGAGAACACAAACGATTACTTTTACGGATTTACAAATTCTGTATGTCGCATGTCTGGATTAGAGCAACTTTTATTTGGTTCATGAAAGACCTTATGGATACCTAGTTGACCGTTAGTATTTGTGAAATAGCGGGGAAATTTTGAGTAGTACTACTGGGTTTGACAAACCCCACCCGGGCTAGTCGCGCTAGCACGACAGAAGGACCTATCGAACGGGTGTTGAATGACCTAACATACTTACAGTGCATCCTGCTCGGATGTACGAACGGGCAAAATGCACTTAATGTGTACATACGTCAGCTTCGGTCAGATACATACGCCTCTAAGGACATGTGCTGTAGACTAGTTACCTACAATGACATACTTAATTTATATTTCTGCTTGCAACTGAACTTACTGGATTTTATTATTACTATGTGAACTCACCAACCGTCGTGTTGACACTTGTTAGCCTTTCACTTTTACAGGTCATTGAGGTTCAACGCACTTAGGACATGGCATGGAGTCACAACATTGCATTTAAACACTTTCTTGCATTTGAAAACTATGTTTTGGTTTTTAACAACTATTTAAACTGTGCTTCTTTTGTTGGGCGCGTGTTTGCGCATTTAGTATCCATTTAATTGTGTTGACATCATAACTCGATTACGCTTCCGCAAACTTTTAAACGATAACTCTGTATTAAATTTTCTCATTTAATGAGACACGTGCGTTTTAAATTCATATAGTGTCGTTTGGTGTGACTAATGACTGAGATCCTGGTTTGTCACACACCTAACGGTAAAACTCCGTTAGTGGATTTTGAGGGTGTGACAGATTGGTATCAGAGCCATTGGTTATAGCGAACTAGGTTTGCATTGCATTGCATTCTAGACTATAACTGTACACTGCATTAGTTGCACTTATGTGAATTCATTTGTGACCCATATACATGTTATTTACCCATACCCACGCCTACACTAGCATTATATGAAGTGACCAGCTTGTATTATGTGACATTTTAGGGCAAATTTTTTTTTAATGACTTGCTTTGCTAGTGAAGCTTGAACTAGGTGTGTATCTGCTAGCTTGTATTATTTTACAATGACTTTGTTCAAAAGTTATCCCGATTTTTAGGCCAAATTTTTTTTAGGGGTCTTAGTTGGGATAGGTTTACATTTCATTATAACTTGAAACTTATAGCACTATGGCAACAAACTGGTTTCGTATGAAGCCTAAACAATTCACTTTTGAATTTTATCTACCTCATTATGGCAACCAACCGGCAGTGACCGATGCCTAAGGTACAGAGGTACATGAACAACAGTAATGGATTTTTATCCAGAAACTCATTCATACTGAGGTCTTGACTTGTTAGTTATGCGACCAACTATGTGCTATTACACGTCACTTATTATTACGCATTTGTATGCTATAACATGTCCCTTAATACGAGACATGTTGTTAGTTGTAACATGTCACATATTGTGTGATCCACAACGTGCTATCTACTTGATTTGATATTACCGTTGATTATGCACATCGTACACCCAGATTGTGTCTAGACTAGTAGTCTTACACTTAGTATGAACTTACACCGTACCTGATACATGCGACCCATTGATACCTCATACTGATAGTCTGTTAGTGTCCTATACATCTAGTATAGTTGTTTCATACTTATAGGTTTATCATACACTTATACACATTCAATACTTGACATGGGGTAGTAATACCATACGGATGATTGTAAAGCAAGGAATGTAATAAAACATAAGACTAATGTACCCGATGGGAGACAAACTTGGGTGATCGTGTAAGGTGAATTGACGATTATGGGTGCGCAACGTAATGGTAAATTTACAGGTACACGATGATTCTGGCAAAGTCTGCCATGTGGGGGATAACCAAAGGAAACACAAGAATGAATAACAAATCAATACAAATTCATCTGAAACAAACGTGCATCTATAAATAACGCACTGATATCAAGTCTATCTTTGACTGAACCCATAAAACCCATCTATGGATGGTAGACAGTTACAATACAGCCTTTGATGACATATCATCAGTTTATCTTTAAACTAAATACACTTTACGATTATACAACTAAATCATAGATAATAAAAAAAAACTTTCCTTGATGACAAAAAAAAAGAGAGAAGAACAAAGATCTATGTTGACACACCTAATAATGTTTAACTACTACTATATTTTACCCCTAATGATGATGATTCATTCTGCATATAAACAATCGAAATCGTCCAATTAAAACACTTATCCTACTCAACTCACAAAGTTGTAAATTCCGACCTTTGGACTATAAGCTTCTAGCACCCCGGTAATATCCTAACCTCATTGTTTCCTTAAATGATTGTTAAACAAACCCCGTAATCCTTAGGATTCCATGGAGGAGTCTCATTAAGCTGACAACTTATTCAAAATAAATAAATAAATAATAATAATAACAATAATAATAATAATAATAATAATGTGACACCCGACATTTTTAGGTTAACACTATTAAATTCAAACTTTATCATTTTAACGTTCACACAAATTGCCTTTTATTAGGGAGAATTGAGTGCACTGTGGTCACACGTGTTTCGAATGTCATTATCTAACATAAAGAATAATTGGGTGAAGTCTAGGATTTCCGCTCTATCGTTCGTTACGCAATTCAGGGTTTGGTTAGTAATTATTTAAATATAATTATTATAACTTTGGGATGGATTTAAATAAATTAACTAAATCTAAGGAGCAAATTGCAATTATGGTATAATAAGAATTAAATGTTAAAACAAAATTAGAGGACTTAAATGCAATTTATGCAAATTTGATTACATAAATATATAACCCACCCCACCCCCACATACCGTCTTCACCTTCATCATCGTTGCAACTCACACATACAAAACCCTAAACTATGCCGCAACACCTCTGATCAAAATCACCATTCTCCATCATCTCCGGCTAACACTGTTACAATCATCGTCGGTCACCGCTGCTGTTCAGAGTCGCTGACCATCATCGTTGCCACAGTTGCGCTGCTGTTCCAGCAGTATCCGACCACCTCCTTCATCGCCTAAAACCACCAAACACCTTTGCAGCCTTCTTTCTCCGTTTCTCGGTACATTATATTTCCTGAATACTTGTAGTTATAGTAATTCGATTTTGGTTACGATTTCGGTTTCGCGAATCCGGTCGGGTTAAGGGTTGCAACTGTAAGTGTGTGTGTATATATATATCATATATGTATGTATGAATATGTTATGTATGTATCTCCATATGTATATGTGTGTGATGTATTGAATCGTATAACTGTGGTATGGATATGGATGAAATTATGTTTATATATATGCCAAGTATGATTATTAAATAGTGATTGTAGATGTTGTGATCGGATTGTAGATTTTTGTTATCTATTTTATAGTATGTAAATATATGTGTGGATTAAATTGTGATGAGCATGAAGATGCATACATATTTACATATACACAGATTATATGTGTGTGTGTTTGAAAATTCAAGCATTTTGTTGCATACTAACAACTAGATTTAACACCAGGCCGCGCGTTGCAGCGGCCGGGTCACGCAGTCGAATCTTGCGTATTTGACTTCGTCATATGTGTTAAAAAAGTCTCATGCCCCGTACGTCACGACGCAAAAACGTAATGTGTCATATGTTAAAAAACGATGAAATATCAAAACTTAGAGGTCAACACGATAACAATATTAAAGTCGTATTATATGTCAAAGTAGAGTAAGAGAGCAAAGTCGTAAACTTATCAGGGGCTAAAATGACAATTAGTAAAAGTCGTACTATGTGTCAAAGTGGAATAAGAGATCAACGTCAAAAATCATCACGAGCTTAAATGACAATTAGTAAAAGTCGGGGACTAAAACCGTCAATGCGTTAAAAGTCGGGATTAAAACCGTTAATACGTTAAAGTAAAAAAAATTAAAACATGACGTGGCGGGACGGAAGAGGCCGGTGCTTAGTAGTTATAATATAATATGAAAAAAACTGTCAAAAATATGTTTGTCAAGGCCGGATCAAACTCTAGACCTTAAGTAGGTATATGTTGGTTTCACAACACACTTACCATACCATCCAACTTCATATTTGTTTCAAATTTGTAAGTAAAACTTATTTAACAATAAGGCAAGGCCGGATTTGATCACCGACCTTGCCTATTAGTAGTATATAAAATATGTGGTGTCACTTCACTATGTGAAATTAAAGGTAAGTAAAAATTATATATATACATGGTATGTGAATGAAATATAATATACGTATGCTTGAAATTTAATATGCATGAGTCAATGTACATGTTGTCGTGTGTCAGTTTTGACTACAAAATTATATAGATATATGAAATTGTGTAAATGTTTTGGTGGATGTGGATTGATATGTGTGTGCGCTTTGATCGGTAACAAGATTTTGTAGTCAAAAGTAATAATGAGGATACTTAAATGATAATGTGGTGCTTATGTTGGTGATTCTAAAAACCAAATATACAAAACTGAATAAATATATGTGAATCATGTATATCATGATAATAAGTAAATAATGTGTGACAATTTGTTCTATAAGTGATGTATGATATAAACGAGTTATAATAATAATAATAATAATAATAATAATAATAATAATAATAATAATAATAATAATAATAATAGATTGAACATTTAAGTCTTGTCACATATCAAAACTTATTTATCTTTTACATGACTTAATTATTTTAAAGCATTGGGTACTAAATGAACATGGGAACGTGAAAACGAACGAGAACTCTTTTAGAGTAATATGTATGTAATTAGTGGAAATCAAACAGGTTGTTGGTTGAACTAGGAAGTTATACTTTTTGTTGAATTAATTTTAGTTGTGCAAAGCTAAGGTGAGAGTTTCACGGCCCCTTTTACTTTTACTTTTACTTTTACTCTTTTTGGGGAGATACATGCTGTAATTACTTTCTTTTACAAACTTGGTTCTTAGTATGATCACATGCGTACCTAGTGTCAGTACTTTTGCCTTACGTTTGGACCGTTAATTATATTGCAAAGCGAGGAAATTTTGAGTAGTACTATTGGGTCTGACAAACCCCATCCGGGCTGGTCGCGCCAGCACGACTGGAGGTCGAACGGGTGTTTAATTGTCCTATCATTTACCGTGCCTGGGAGGCATTGGTTTGAGGCATTCATTTCTTTACATTACTGTCAGCTTCGGTCGTAAACATTTTCGTACACTAGTGTAGCATGCATAGTAGTCTAGCTAACTACTTGATATAATAAGGGAATTACTGAAATTGCTTTTAGAGCTTACTTTCAAGTTTTATAAACCTGTGAACTCACCAACTTTATGTTGACACACTTTAGCATGTTCATCTCAGGTGGTCAAGATCACACTCACAGATAGGGCATTCATTCATTGGTCGCATTGATTTGAGAACTCAACATTATTTGTTATATTTGCATTTTTAAATTCAAATCACTTTTACCAAAAGGATTCTCATTTACTATTTACGCTTCCGCATTTAATGTAAAACTTTTGTTTTAACTTTTATTACTTAATACAATACGTTACTTTTCAAAATCATATACGTCGTTTGGTGTAACTAATGATCGGATCCTGGTGTGTCACACTCCTAACGGTAAAACTCTGTTAGTGGAATTTGGGGGTGTGACAAATAATAATAATAATAATAATAATAATAATAATAATAATAATAGTAATAATAATAATAATAATAATAATAATAATAATAATAATAAAACTCTTGTTGATGTGATAAACCAACCGCGTAGTATTTCCCATTCAAACTCACTTCTTGTGAAGTAAAACTGTATTGCTTAAACCTTCATGTAAATACCTCGTAACATACTAAGGCCGTTCTAAAAGTACTTCACTTAACCATAACCTATTTTCAATTCTTCAAGATAAACGGAAGTTCAAATTGTTTCTGCTAATAAATTATCCAAGAATAATCCTAACTCATGATGTTTTTACTACTAACGATGCACCAAAGAACCACACATGTGGTATGTATACGTTTCGATCTAGTTGGGGTGTGACAGATTGGGACCCGTCTTGATCCAATACTCTCGTAAATGTTAACCCAATCTACATCCCCACTGTTGTAAAACCCGTTATGGGTCTAAAATTTTTTTCGTTAAGAACATTTAATTTTAAAACATTATCTACATTTGTCCATTTTAATATATACTTTAACTCCTGTACTTGATTATTCGTGTAACAGAACCAAGTTAAGCACTGTCAAAGTCTTGATCTGTGATTATTCACATTCAAACCACACAAAATACTAATACATAACCGAAGTTACCATATATATTATAGCGTTTCATTTCTTAAGGTATATATTTTTTTCTCAACCCCTTTGAATGACTTAGTAAAGTATGCAAGAATGTTAGTAGGTGACAGGTACGCCTTCAAGGTGCTGGGGTGTTATGGGTTAGCTGCGGTACACCCTGTACATAAACACTAACAGTACGTTGGATGTGGGACTCAAAAACAAACCAATAATTAACCTGGAAAACTCTAATATATCATTCTCATACCTTTTAAAAACACATAATTTCTAATAATGTTATTCAATCTATCATTCATAGGGTAACCTAATATATACTCAGATAGTTATAACTTTCATACAACCCTTATTCACAGTAATAACAAAAACCAAATGTTTCGTAACTGACTCACTTATATAAATTATGGTTTTGAATATATTTCACAACTCTAAGGAATCACGTGATGAATACCATCGACAACAATGAACCGCCACTACCAACTAATGTTATGAGGGAGCTTAATCCATTACGGCCCAAGATAACCACTTCCCATCTTGTTTTCATTCCTAATACACCTTTGTATTTTCCAAGAAACACAATATTTGATAGTCTCATTATCATTTGACACTATGAACGTCTAACGTCCCTTCTTAGAAGCTCCATTATTCAAGAATTTCCATATTAAACTTAATTAGCTTCCTTAATCAAAATTGTTTTAGTCGCCATGTAAGAAACTTTAACCTAGCTATTCTAACATGTTAATGCCCTAGTAGAGGAAACCATATAGGTTATGATGATGCTGAAGCCACACGACACATGTAATGATATAACATGGGATCCTTTTCTAACCCGTTAATGAACTTAGAACTCTAGACTTTAACCGGACTGTTATACCTCATCATCTTTTATATACTCAAATGGTGAATCTAAACACTATCGTATGATGAATCCCGTTTTAAAAATCATGGCTAGAATCTTATTGTTTTGAACTGGAACCCTTACCTAATATGTTAGGGAACTAAAACCACAAATATTAGTTTGAACTACAATGATATCTCCATAAAGAATATCCAAAAGTGAATCAATCTCCACTTGGTGTCGGCTTACGAATCCCATGGAACCTACCTCTAAGAGAAAATGGTTTGGTTATCGTATACTCCCTCACACCTTTGTAAACATTACCATGGAGTTCAATTAAAATATGTGCCCATAAGAACAAATGTTTCGGCTAATGTTGTAGGAATTAAAACCTAAAGATACAACGGAAATCACGTAACAACAAGAGCTTGATAACACAGTAACACAACCATAAAACTATCTAGGTTAAAACACTAAACAACAAATTAAGAACTTTGCAATGAGATGATCAGCATGGAATTGTGATCATACGCAGGAAGTGGAATGAAATATTGAGATATTGTAGTTGTAACAACTATGGAAACAAATGTATGGTGAAGTCTAAGATAACATTCTTGAAAACTTTCTCTGTGAGAAAATGCTTGGCGTATCATATACCCCCCCCCCCCCGCGGGCACACTTCTAACCGTAACACTCAGATTCCATCAAAAAGAAAATCGATTGTACCCCAAAGGATTAGGAACACCCTATGTAACCTAGACATTTTCATTTTAATACTACTTTAGTAAGAAAACATTAATAACATTTTACCCTACGTCATCCAACCACTTAATCTATCGACCACAACGAATCATGAATACTTATTAAAATCCTTTATCATTCTTGCTTAATTCAACATATAGATAGTATCAAAATTCATTCCTCATCTATTTTTAGAATGTCCATGTCATTCTTGAGACTGTATTTTGACAACGCTTCTTTAATAAAGTCAGGTACCTACACACAGTTTACCTTATACACAAGTTGTCTTAGTTTAACAATCTATACCAACAAATGAACTCTTTAGTTAGGACTCGGTCCTGGTTTGTCACACACCTAACGGTAAAACTCCGTTAGTGGATTTTGAGGGTGTGACAAACTATATGCCTAGAGACTTATGACTTTCATGTATAGAATTCTAATAGTGATAACAAAAACCACTTGATTTTATAACTGACTCGCGTATATAAATTTTGATTTCGAGAACGTTTCACAATTCTAGAGATTTATGTCATGAATGCTATTATCATCAATAAACCGCATGCTATTTCCTTTTCATCCCAATACATTTTTGTACTTATTATGAATTGCGATAAATCGTTGCTCTTCTTTTTAATTTAAGGCTATAAACATATAGTATCCCTTCTTAGAGGCCACACCATATTCAAGAAATCCTACCTTGTACGAAGTTAACTCCGTTGGGGAAAGTGGTTTAAGTTACTATCTAGACAATTGTCACATATTCGTTATAAACTAATAAACTATGATCGTTCTAATATATAGAAGAAACTTCATACTTGATAAAACTATTGAAGCTACACGACGTAGATAATGATATAACTTGGTATTCTTATCTGACCCGGTTGTGAACTTAGAGCTCTAGACCTTAACTAGATTATTACTTCGTATCATCATTTACACACTCTAATGGCAAATCCAAGCTCTACCACCCGATGAATCTTATTACCAGAACCCTTCCTAGGTACTCTTTGTTTTGAACCTCAGCCCCTTTTCTAAACCCATAAGAACTAAAACCATATATATTAAACTGAACTACTACTAGATCTCTCTAAGGGATCTCCATTATTGAATTGATCTTCAAATAGAGTCTACATACAAGATTTTTTGAAACATTTCCTTTTTAGGGAAACACTCTATGTATCTTATACTCCCCACTTGTGATAATAACCCTATGATCTAACACAGAGTAGAGTAACCTTGTGAACGATAGATTTTTTTTACCATGATTGTAGGAATTGTAATCCCACCTAATGGCCAACAATTTTTGTGTGTTCTTAGCCTAAAAAATGTCAATTTCATTGATTTGGTTTCGTAGCAAATTTTTTACATTTCCTATTTTCATACCAGAGATATTGGTTTAGTTTGGTTGCATGTTTGTAACGTTCTTATGTATTTTTATACCGTCGATTAAATATGAGATTGAATGCTGTTTTTGGGTTTGGGTTGCAATGGTGGTCAAGATGAGTAGATGGTTGTGATGATGAGTTGATCGATATCGTTTGCTCGGTAAAAAATAAAGTGTATATGGTTTTTATTTACCTTTAATTGTAAAGGTAAGTAGGGTGTCGAATCCACAGGGAATTGGTAGTTAATGAACTAATTGATTATTGAATTTAAAGAAAAAAACTAAACATTTGCATGAACGTAAACTTGAACTTTAGTTTGAGTTGATTTGAAAATTGGAAACAAATAATTTTTAAAAAGGAATTAACTTTTAATTAAAGAGGTAAGCATTTCCGGATTCAGATTTAAAGATAATGTCAAGTTCACCCACTTAGGTTCTGAATTCTGATCATGAAAATATGATTTCTATGTAATAATAAATCAATTGCCAAAACAATTACTAATTAATAATCTTTATGAGCAGACAATGAAAATATTAAAAACCGAAAACCTATCAATTAGTTTAGTAACAATCCAAACAATATTAAGATCACACAGTTCAACTTAGAACATCTAATAGAAAACAAACCTAGAAAAATAAACCAAACATGTATCTTGGAAGAATCCTTCACCCGAAAATAACCACTATGGAATTAGCCATTCATGCTTGTGAATTGATCATCGGATTTGGTGTAGGATGACATGATAGACGATGATTGGAAAGCTTGGAATGGTGGAAGATCGAGTATCATTGAGTCTTCGTTCGTCCTTAGAGGCTGGAATACGAGTTTATATATGAAAACCCTAGGTTTCCCCACTTAAATATCTTTAAAATTCGCAATTTTCCTAGATTTTTAGCAAACCAGCGTATGATACGTCGATACCGGCGTATCATACGCCACCTTCAGGTTCCATACTTCATTTTTTCCTGTCAGACACCATTCATACTTCACTTCCATACCCCGTCGGTGTATGATACTTCAGCGTATGATACTTCGACCCTGGCGTAGATACCCCGCCTTTAGAACTACGAATTTTCTTTTGTCACTTTTAACCCCTAAACTTTCATCTAATGCCCGAAACAACCTGCGATTTGCTCCTTTAAGCTTCTAATCACCTACACACAATAACATATGCAAAGTAAACTCGTTCCCCACATAAAAGCATATAAAATCACGTATTTACATATTACAAACCCCAATTTTCACTACGTGATCATGAGTACAAACCTGTTTGAGCGACATGGTTTTCGATTTGGAAACCAATTATAAAGTTTGCCAATAAAGTTCACTTGAATTTGTTCCATTTCTTTTGTTGCTTTGATTAGAGAATCAACACGTGTTTATCCCTTTTGCTTTCGATACTTTTGGTTTTCTAGCCCCAAAGGCCGTGGAATTTCTGAACAGGGTCAAGCGGGTCGTGCATAACAATTCCTCGTCGGCTAAGACCCAAAACTTTATTTTTAGTAGGATTGGCTTTGCTATTCAAAAGGGGGTTACGGCGCAACTTGTTGCCCGTTTACCAGCCACTATATTGTAAATTGTCGTTTCTTCTAATCTAATATATATCCTTAATTAAAATAATAAAAAATAAATAAAAAAAAAATTAGTGTACATACTGACAGTGTGAGATGAGACTGATTTCAGTTTTTGGAGTTTAGGATTTGATTAATTGGGAATTAAGTTTAATTTTTTGGAGTTTAGGGTTAGGTGAGGTGGGTTTAAGTTAGATTTACAATTTTTGTGTTCTGCGTTGTTTAAGTGGTTTGAATCTTGATTTGAAATTGAAATGGAAATGGTTGCAAATTTTTGTTTATTACTCACATAGTCGGATATAAAGGTTGCTTTCCAATTTGAATTGAATAATTTATCAAGGATGATAATTAGAGTTTCACATATTTATAACATGTTTCTCAACAGTGACGTTGTGTAATTGCAAAGTTACAAGCACGAAACCGGACGTGAAGTACTAACCTGAAAAATACCTCGCGTAACGTGTAAGCCTGACGAACCCAACTAGTTATTATAATCCATGTAATAACGAGGTCTAATCTAGTTTATGTATTAGGAGAAATGTCACAAAAATGTAACCAAGTTACTCACTGTTCCAATTAAGTACCTCAATTTTTTTTCTCTTTTTGAAATCACTGAAGTTTCATTAAGTGTACGTTCCAATCGTATGTAATATTTTTAAGAATGTTTGAAATTTTAAAAATTGAGTTGGGCAAATGAAACATGTGTGAATTATGATTATTAAAAATTGAAAGTTTATTTCCAGTTATTTTGAAATGGGATTTAATAGCTTGTGAAGAAAAAGAATTTACAACTTAATAAGATCTAAAATAATTAACTTTAGATCAAACTAAATAAAAATAATCACTAAATAGTATTTAAAATTTATACACGCATGTTTCTTTTGCCAACTCAATTTTAAAAAAAAATCAAATATTTAAAAAATTATTACTTAGAACTGAAATACTTAATGAAACTTTAGTGATTTTATAGTGATAAAAAAAATTTCACGTATTTAATTGAAAATTTTGACAAACTTTGTTAGATTTTTTTAAAGTTACCCCAATTATTATTGCTACAAATTAAGATATATGAAAATTATACCTTATTACTAAAACACAAAGTCGGTCTAATGGTGGATTGACACGTGTCATCCACTGATCACTGTTTATTTTTTGGATTTTTTTAAGCGTAATATATTTTGTGTTTCAATCTATATCATCAAATGTTTGGTTAGTCTAACAGTTTGCATGCATTAAACTGTCTGTTCTCTGAGATAGAGGCCCTAGGTTGGAAACTCACTTGAGGCAGATTTTTTTTTCTTTTGTTCTACTTTGACATTTTCCATATTTGACCGCTTAACTCAATTTAAAATGAATATTAGTTTAACCCCGTACTTTTAATTTCTTTTTCTCCTACTTTGAAATTTTTCATATTTGACTGCTTAACTCAATTTAAAATGAATATTAGTTTGACCCTCTATTTTTAATTTTAAAATGAATATTAGTTTGACTGGTACTCTAGTGTAACATATTTGTAACTTTGATTTATATTTTTTTTCCTTTTAATAGGTGACGCATTAAGTATCCACTACGTAACGTGTGACACATGAAACTCGATCTTTTTATCAACGCGTGTGACGAACTCACAAACGAGACACCAGACCACCGGACCGCGTGGCCCGATAACGTTTCTAGTTAAAGTGAAAAATTAAAACTTAATATTGCAGCAATTCAAATTTTTTTTTCTACTTGTTCTTCATATTCCATATTTCCTCTATATTCTAAATCATTGCATTGTTTATGACGGCTTTTGATAATCATGGTCGATGCCGGCCTATTTAGTAAAAATAAATAAATACAAAATAGCTAAAAAAACATAAGATGATTTGGACCACTTGGTCATTAAGATTTATGAGCGTTTTAAACTTTGATATGTATCAAAACAAAATAATATAGATAATAAGATATGAAAGCAACCTAATCTAGTCTAATCTTGAAGAAAGTAATAGATATGATCCTCTAATTTCATTCTCATTTATTTATAACCATTTTCTAAGTTTATAAATGTAGATCTAAATAAAGACCTATGAGCCACCCATTATTAAATTACAGTTGATACAATTAAATATGTAAATTTAAATTATTAAACTACTAGTAGGGACCCGCGCGATGCATTGAGGTCGAGATTTTTGGTGACAATTGTTTATAGCATGAGCCTATGTGATGGGCGTAACATGTGTAAAGTAATTAATAACTGAAGATGACAACTGGAGACGATAATATTAACATAACCATGAGTTAAATACGTAAACATTCAAATCTTAACATTCGAGCTGAAAAAAAATGATCCGTTGTGAGCTCATGAAGATGTGACAGAAATAAATCGTACTTCCTACACATCTCTTCGATAAGATCCATATTTTCCCATCACTAAGTATCATCCAAGGGAAGCTTAGGGATTTCCGGTTTTCTTTGCCTTTACCTTTTACATCCTTTTGTTGTTGGATATTGACGGGGTTCTTCTTATTGACTGTCACCTCATTCGTTAGAGCTGGAGCAACGTTGGTCACTAAAATTTCAATGTTTAGTTTGTTGACATAAGTTTTCAATAAACACATGTGTTATTTGTTGCTTAAATATAAAGAATACCTGACACATCATTCAAATTAAAATTAGTCTGCTCCATATTAGAATTTTGAACTCTGAAACAACAAAATGTAAAATAAGTTTGTAAGAACATTATAATAATTGTTTGAAAAAAAATGCAAATATATCAAATGAAATATTCCTAAGTCATTAATCATATGAAATATACATGCTTATGTTCTCTGTTTTTTCTGAATATAACAACATGTTATTTTCTATTCTCTGTCAGTTTAGTGTGGTATGTCTACTTTGTGTTGTTGTTTGCTTGTGATTGATTATAGTAGTGGTTTCTTTTAGTAGTTTTAATTGTAATCTAATAGTCGTTCTAATACAGGATTTTGTGACATGAAAATATATTTGTACCATATCCACTGCTCGTTTTATGGTTTCACCAGCGAACCACCCGTGTCTGACATAAATATCAAGATTGGCAACAATTGGAAGGTTAGGTTTGGTGTTAGTACTTGTTGATGTGCATTTACCATTTTAGTTAGCTTATTCTAATTGAATTATGTATTCATTAACTTGCATCTGTTGATTTTTGAATTATTGAATAGGTTTGCTTCATTCTCAAGTTCATCACAATGCCTTCATTTCCAAGTTCATTGAGATTCAAGAAGGTAATTTGTCAGTGGTTATTTTTTAAACTAAAGCACTTTTCCTTAAAATATCAGAGTAGTGTTACTTGAAAATGAGAATGATAATCAGTGTTATGTGTTTCGATGTGTAGATAAGTTTGTGTTGCAACTGTTATGTATATAACTATTCAGTTTAGTTGTATTATAAGTTTATTAATAATATGCTACTATAAACGATAATTATATAACTGCTTAGGTTTTATTTGATTTAAAGCTATTGTAGCAAGTATTGTTTATAAAATATGTAGTATTTGTGTAGTAATATGATGGAATATTGAATTAAGTAGGATATTACAACAATAGTAGTTTTAATTGTCAAAGTGTTATGTTTTAAGGGAGTCTTAGATTTGTTTGTAGTTGATGTACACATGTTGGCATTGCTAAAAACTACCATGATACAAAGCTTGATTTACAAATTTATTTTTTAATCTAAGTAGTTCAGATATGTGTTTTAACATTAAAATTTGTGGTAATAATATACGTATGACTAAACTGGTTGCACATGTGTTTTAAATTTGTTGTTTGGGTAAATGTTTTAGGTATTTTTTAAAAGATGTTATTAGTGAAACTTTGTTTTGATTTGTAACAGTTTCTTTATGTTTGTTTGATAAGGATCAATGAAATTGTATGGCTATGTTTTTGGTTAACTAATTGTATGTAAGTGGTTTTGTTTTAAACGATTTTTCCGTTATATGATTAGTCTTTGAAACTTCTGTAGTTGTGTGCTTTTTAGTTGAAGATTTTATCTGGTCATTAGCAAGTGCAATTAACTGTTTTAGAATATATAGACTTTTATTAACATGTCACATTATTTATGCTTTATAGCTTTGAAATTTTTAGTTGTTTTAGATTTAATCAATTATGGTTGGTTTGTAAACATTTCTTAATTGTACAAAATGATATTAATTATTAAATATTCACATATGTCGTTTTTTAATACCTATACTACTTGATTTTTTTAAATAAAAACTGTTTAATCTAATATGATATATACATTGTATCCAATCTGAAATATTAAAAATAAACATACATTAGTTTGTAAGTACTATATTACTTGCTTAAGTTTTTTGATTAAAAAATGTTAAATCTAATATGATTTAAACAATGTGTTTAAAAAGGAAATGAAAATGATAGAGTTAAACATAGGAACCTTTGAAGTTTTGATTTTTTCTGATTTCAAGTCATCATAAATCACTTCCTGCATAATAAGACTGTTAATGAGAACAAGTAAATATAAATATATAATAGATATATCATATAAATGAATAATCTAACCTGAACTGATTGGTGTTATATCTTATTGGAGATTGGTTCCGTGTCTAATTAATGTATTTCAAGTATGCAAAAACAAATGACCTGTTTCTTAGTCTATTAATAGTGTGATTCAGCTAGGGTTTATTGTATCCAACTTTTGTTTTTCCCGCTTAGTTTACATTTCAAATAAAAAATCACCCTAAATTTTCGAATCAGATTGTTGTTAAGTTCCATATTAGGTGGATTAATCCATGTTTACTTATTTTAGCCAAAAAATAAAAATCTTGAAATTATAACTAAATAATAGGGAGATAACAAACTATATGATTATAGTCAAACTGATTTGTTAATAAAGAGTTATTATAAATGCACATATTATAATTGAGTTTAGTTAAACTGAATTCTTAATAAATAGTTATTATAAATGCACATATTATAATTAGTTATTACCATGCTAGAAATTGGTTTTAATCAATTTTGTTGTTATTGAATATTATGTTACATGTGTGTTAATAAAAGTCTGGACAACTTACATCATATGGTGCATTTCTACCGCTGCTACTTTGTTATTTTTAAATATTTTGTAACTTTTTGTTAAACGGGTCGACGGATATATGTTTACAACACAATGAACGGGTAAAAAACGAATTTAAAAGATATTTTGGATTACTTTCAAAACAGTCAACAGGATTTTAGTAGTTTTTTATCTCATATATTGTTAGTTTTAACTGCAGACATATATTTTTAGTGAAGTTGAAACATGCAACCGAATTGCCGGGTCGACGGTGGTATGTTTACCACAGCAATCACGGGTCAAACACAGCTTTAAAGGTAATTTTACAAATACTAAGATGTTTTTGGGTTGTTTTCGGCTTGTTGCAGTGAATTTTACATTTATCAGTTTTTTAATTATTATTGCAATGATTGTAGTAAGGACGGCTTGGATGGATCTGGACAACTTTGTCTGTCAGCAGAAGAACAGATCATGCAGCAGAAGAAACGGATCAAGCAGCTAATAGCTAATATTAACGGATCGAGCATCAGGTGAAAGTGCAGGTACGGTTCCATTCCTTTTAACTATTGTTTGTGATCAAAGACTTTTAAATGGATGGACTGGCTATAAATTAAAGCTCAACATTATGTTTTTTTGTATAATTTGGTTGGGTATTTACGCATGGCATTGTTTTATATAGATTATTTTACAAGCAGCAACTTGCCTTGGATGCTACAAAGGAGTATTGCATTGGATAATATTTTTTAGATTTGTTATCAGTTTTTTAATGATTGTTGCAGTGAATCTTACATTTATCTTTAGTAAGGATGGATCGGATGGATCAGGACAACTTTGTCTAGCAGCAGAAGAGACCAAGCAGTTGCATAAACAGAATGAGTAGCAACTGAAACTGCAGGTACGCTTCGATTCCTTTCAAATATTTTTTTAATCAAAGACCTTATAATGAATGGGCTGGCTATAAACTGAAGGTCACTCTATGGCAGCCTGTTATGGTTCGAAGAAGGATAATGAGTGAAGATTTGCACCAGCCAAGGTCAACGTACGTAGCAGCAAGGATGGTGCATCGCCTCTATAAACTGTAGGTAAACCGTATGTTTTTTTTGAATAATCTGGTCGGCTATTTACACGCGGCGTTGTTGTATTATAAAGTTTATGTTTTGTATACACTATAATCCTCCTTGATTGGCTTCTAGGGCTTAAAAATACAAATTTTATTTACGAGCAGCAACTTGCCTCAGATGCTACAAAGGAGTATGGCATTTGGTAATATTTGTTTTACCTATCGTATATTCTTACATTTGCTATAAAAAACTGGACTGTTGTTGAACAAATTGTACTGGATTGTAATTAATTTGTTTGAAAACTTGATTGTATTTATATTTCATTAAAACTAGACTGTATTTGAAGTGTACTGTTTTGTACTTATATGTTTACAAACTGGACTGTATTTATATATTTCTTTAAAACTGGAATGTATTTGAACTAAATGTATTTGATTGTAATTATTTCATTAAAGGTGTTGTATCTATTGTTGTACTATATGTTGTACTTGTTTGTAAAATCGAACACCAAATTGTTTGTAAAATAGTGTCGAATTCAATTATAATTTTTAATAAACAAGTCATAAAAAACAGACTGGGATTTTTTAAAAAAGATCGTTTTTCCTGAATTAATGGGTAGTTACTGATGTTTGATTTTGAAAACTTAGGGATTTAAGTGTAAGTATATTTTGGGGATAATTTAAAACTTGTGTCAAAAAGTCATAACTACCCCTATAAAGGGTGTACACTGTGCATTAAAAGCTTGTACCTAGTCAACAAATATGGTATCTTAAAATACCCCTTCAATCTACATTTGATATAATATAATATAGATATAGATATAGATATAGATTAAAGTGGAGGGTTTGTTCTAATAGCCAAGTCATTAGAGAGGATATGTTGGTTCGAAAAAAATTTGGTAAAGTGTATTTAGTGTCCTGAGTGGAGTTATACTACAAAGTCTAAGAAGCTATGAGATGATGATATGTGACACTCCCTTAAAATTAGAAGGAAGGGTAAAGATGGTAATGTCTTTATATTTTAAGTTTCACCTCATTTTTTTAAACGTCCATAACTTTTACATACGATATTATTTTTGTGAAAAAATCACACCATAAAAACGAGCATTCTGTTATCTTTAAAACGCGTATAATATTCATATATAAAAAACAAAATTTTTTTTTTTCACGTTTTTCGCTTGTTGTGTTATGTGTCAACTAGCTATTTGTGTTATTTCTTCAGATCATTGTGTTATAACACAATAACCTAATGAAATAACACAATGATCTGAAATAACACAATAACCTAATGAAATAACACAATGACCTGATGAAAATATAACACAATGACCTGATGAAAATATAACACAACGACCTGATGAAAATATAACACAACGACCTGATGAAAATATAACACAACGGCCTGATGAAAATATAATACAACGACCTGATGAAAATATAACACAACGACCTGATGAAAATATAACACAACGACATGATGAAATTATAACACAACGACCTGATGAAAATATAACACAACGACCTGATGAAAATATAACACAACGACCTGATGAAATTAACACAACGACCTGATGAAAAAATAACACATCAACCTGATGAAAATATAACACAATGATCTGACAAATATAACACAATCTAAAAAATATAACACAATGTCTTGACTAATATAACACAATGAGCTGAAAAATATAACACAATGACCTAACGAATATAACACAACGAGCTGAAACTTAAAAAAAATTCATTTTTTATATATCAATATTATATGCGTTTTGAAGATAAAAAAACGCTCGTTTTTTGGTGTAATTTTTATTAAAAACTATTGTCGTATGTAAAAGTTATGAACGTTTAAAAAAGAGGGTGGAATTTGAAAGTGAGACAAGACTAATATACCATTGGCCTATTATTTAAAGTTTTAACTATTTATTATTATGTCACCTTGTGCTTATGAGCCATTGATTTTCATTTAATATTAGATCTAATGGTCCAAATTCCTTCTTAGACTTTCTAGGAAATTTAAACTTTGTAGTTGAACCTAATTCCCTTAACCATCATCATCGCAAAAGTAAGTAAGTAAGTAAGTAAATAAATAATAATAACCATCATCATCGCAAAAGTAAGTAAGTAAATAAATAAATAAATAATAATAATAATAATAATAATAGTAATAATAATAATAACAATAATAATAGTAGTAGTAACAATCCTTATATAATATAGCAAAACAAAAAAATCTTATGTGGCATGTTTTCATAGCTATTAGCTTATGTGGCATTATTTGAGAGATTATCTCACAATAATGATTTTTCTATTTAAAATATGTATATGGAATTTATTATAATAAAACTAATTACATTTTTGGTCTCCTAATATTTTGGAAAATTCTGAAAAATTTAAGAGTATTTATATTTTTAACCCTTTACTACAAGGGGTATACGTGAGTCGGTTTATATTTGATAGGGTTAAAAATAAAACTTATTGATAAAGTAAGTAATAACATACAGTTAAAGACCTCAGTGTTTTATAAATATACATAACATTTTTATATGATTTAAAAAAAAACTTAAACTACACCATAAACTAAGCACTTTATTCTCTAATTTTATATGATTTTTATAAATATACATAACATTTTTAAATGATTTTTATAAATATACATAACATTTTTATATAATTTTAGTATAATATTGTTATACTAAAAATCTAATTTTTAAAAATATATCATGTGTTCCATTTTACCATGGTTTTGTCTCAAAACTGAATGGAACATTCATGAACATCTTTAAAAGCATCACTTGAATTGTGTTCCGGAGCGTAGCGTGGGCACTAAACTAGTAACAACAACAACAACAACAACAACAATATCAATAATAATAATAATAATAATAATAATAATAATAATAATAATAATAGTTACAATAACAACAACAACAGTATTAGTATCAACAACAATAATTATAATAATAAAAAATAAACCTACCTTAGTCTTTGTATTAGGCTGTTTTATAATTTTTGCTATGTTGTGATAGTCTTGTGACAAATATTATGTTGTGAGAAATGTGTGACTAATATTTGAAGCAAAAATCTCATTTTATAGTCAAATATATGACATGATCAGAGATTAAACAAACATCTGATGACAAATAATAAGGTCCACTCAAAAGTAAACTGAGAAAAAACAAATGTTTGTTAGGTTTGAAAGAAAATAAAAATAGAGAAATTCTATGTTCTTTCTTAGAAAAGTTATTTTTGTTGTAAAAAATATGTTTTCCATAGTTTGAAAGACCTATAAAAGTGCAATTATCTCTTCCACACTACACACCTATCATTTGAGTTTTCTTTGTAACAATTGCCTTCTACATTCAAAAACACAAGTCTTAGCTCTAAGTTTACTACCATGGCTAAATTGCCGTCCCTCTCTGGTATCGAAGTCGAGTCCATCGTCTTCCCACCCTCCTTTAAGCCTCCCGGCATAACCAACACTTTATTCCTTGGTGGTGCAGGTAACTTACATATGTTTTCATTCTACTTCTAATAAGGCAACTAATAAATGTTGTTAAGGGCATGTGTTATACCAGCATAGGGGGGGGGGGGCTTCCACTAATAACAATAGTACACCTCATCATATATTTTTTAACTAAATTTCATACTTACACTAATACCATATATTGCACTCCTTAGTACACGTGACGGTTACTCATCAACACTAATACCATTCCTAACATAACATTCGTATGACGCGGTAGGTGTGAGATGCATGGAAATTCAAGGTAAGATCATGAAGATGACGGGGCTTGCTGTATACTTGGAGGATAAAGCTATTCCGTCGCTCGAGGCCAAGTGGAAAGGAAAAACCGCTGAGGTGTTGAAGGATTCGCTCGAGTTCTATGGCGATGTCGTTACTGGTAATTAATACTGATGTACTGTTTTATTAAGAAAGTTACATATAAACAACTACGAAGATATTTCTGGTAATACACTAGTAACTTTTTAATAATCATTAGAGTAAACTGCAGTTTGGTCTTCTATTTTGATTATATTAACAAACTCAGTCTCACCTTAACAGTTTTAATATTTGTCTATATTCTATAGGTTCCTTTGAAAAATGCATTCAGATTACAACGATAGTACCTATAACCGGTATCCAGTTCTCTGAAAAAGTGTGTGAAAATTGTGTTGCGTTTTGGAAAGCAAAGGGGACTTATACAGATGAAGATGACAAAAGCATTGACAAGTTTCTTGAAACTTTTAAGGAGCAAAAATTCCCACCAGGCTCTTCTATTATCTTCACATTCTCATCCCTTGGATCATTAATGGTTAGTTCGATCCTATTTTGACTCACTTTTTTAGTTCGATCCTAGTTCGATCCATCTTTCTATTTTTTGTTAACCCAATTTAAAAGAATATTTCTAAAAATAAAAGTGGATTTTTCATTTTTGACCTATGGTTATTTGAAACAAAAGTTGTCATCAAATAAAAATGACATTTCAGAATTTTAAATTAAAAACATTATTGTCATTTTATAGACCAGAAGAATAATAATCTAATTCTATTTTAAACTTTGTGTTTTAGGTCACATAACAACATACTAACTTATGGCGGAGGGAGTATTGCCGCTTTATGTATCTCGAAGACGAGAAATAACACCTTTGTCTAGTTATAATGTTATTCACAAAGTTTAATTTCTTTTTGTTGTTTTTAGTTTTTGCTTGATTGTTTTCTTCTCCAGCTGTTTGAAAAAAAAAAGATAAAACCTCTTTAACTCTTTAAAATAAAGGTAAATTACTTGACTAACAAAACCATAACATATATTTGACCAAATAGAGATATATAAAATAATAATTGGTTGGGTAGTTGTGGACTTCAATTTTGTTTGTGTAGAATTATGAACTTGACTTTTACATGTTTGCTTAAATGTAGATCACATTCCCAAAAGATGATGTAATTCCAGAGGCTGTGAATGCGGAGTTGGAGAACGCGAAATTAGGTCAAGCGATACTCGAGATGATGATAGGGAAATTTGGTGTTTCCCCTGAAGCGAAACAAAGTTTGGCATCAAGAATCTCGGATATATTGAATGAGAAAGCGGATGAAAAGTCGGAAATTTAGGAATGATCGTATGTTTTCTGGGAAATAAAGCCGCGGATGATGTCCTAATTTGTGAGATTAAGTATTTAAGTTAACTTTTATATGGAGTAGACGATGTTGCTTTGTAATGATTTTGTTGGAGTAAATTTAACTATGTAACGTTGTACTTAACTTTCAGCTTCAATTAATATGCGTATTTGCTTGTTTTATAAGTCGGCTTTGAATTATTGTAGATATTGTCTTAAGTTAAAGGTCAGGAAAAAAAATTAAAAGTATTAAAATTAAAAACTTTACTCAAATTTTAAAAAAAATTAAAAGTATTTAAATTAAAAACTATACTCAAATTTTTAAAAAAATTAAATACTGGTTGGTGTATTTTTTTTAAGTAACATATGGAAAGATTATAGTTAGTTACAAATCGTAGAAGGAGATCGTTAAAAAAGAAATTAATAGATTTTTATTAGGGACTTCAAAGTCTTAGGGATCTTGAAAATCTAACTACTCTTAAGAGTAGTCAGAGTAGGTGTGGGGTGGAGACGGCCCTAATTCGGCCCCGCATAGACACACCGTCCCACCCCTCCTTGGCCCCGAAAACCGGTGATGCATTTAGTGTCTCCCACCGAGTCACACCCTGAAAAAAAAAACGTTGGAACAGATGGGCACCCCACGACTATATTAAAAAAAAGTTATTTTTTCTTTATTACACAACTAGATTAGTACTCGTGTATTACACGGGGTAGTCTATGTTTTTTGATAACATATACTTAGATTAAACCCCGTGTATTACATGGATGGAAACATAAAAAAACACATAGCTTTAAAATTTTACGAAAAAGTAACATTTGAAAATAATATACATTACATGAAATATCTGTGATTATAGAAATACAAATTGCATACAAAGTCTAAGTTGAGCATTGAACAAATAAATTGAGACTACAAGCACACTATTATGAATAAATTACATATCGACGCTTTTAAACTGAGTATCTTATAAATCTTACCAATTAATTTAAAAAAAAAGATTAAAAAAATCATATATACAAATAATTCATTTGATTGATATCCAACATAATTTATGGTGACACTCATATATATGTGTCAGGTGTATGGGTAGGCATGCATGGGAGTCGTCGAAAATTGGATGAGTTATTTGTTTACGTTGTTTGTTTTGTTTTTTCACAGTGATTTCATGGATGAAAATAAGGTGGATTGAAACTTTGAAAGGGATAATTATTGGTTATTTAATGTTATCGATTTCTTTACATAAATAGCTTAGGAAAAAATATTCTTAAGTTTGAGCGGAAAAATGCTCCAATACCTTCTCTAATGAATGACATGTGTCCCTCAAAACCCTCTTTTATTAGAAGGTATAGATTCTACTGTATATACTAAAACAAAGCAAATATAACCCACAATTTCATTTTATAAAAAAATCAAACATAAACACCAAATCTCTCTATATTTTTACTCAAAAAAATGTTGCATCCTTTATTACTCGAAGATTCAATAATAGGGTCATCTTCATCATCTTCCGAAGACTCGAATGTGACCTGGGAACAAAACATTGCATATATCCTTTCGATCTCCAACTTTGTGTTATCTATCGTTGTTCGCGACACAGCAAGCTCATCAAGAACCTATATTAGAAGAGATGATCGTGCTGAGTCTCATGATCGTCTTTTTGCTGATTATTTTTATGCGAATCCAAAATATAACGCAAGGATGTTTCAAGGACGTTTTCGAATAACCAAGGAACCATTTTTAAAAATAGTTGCAGATATGGAAGACAACAAAGATTACTTGCAAACCCAGTTCGACGTAAGACATAAGACAAGCTTCTCAAGTTTGCAAA
Source organism: Tagetes erecta (assembly GCA_030867185.1). Classification (NCBI taxonomy): domain Eukaryota; kingdom Viridiplantae; phylum Streptophyta; class Magnoliopsida; order Asterales; family Asteraceae; genus Tagetes; species Tagetes erecta. The sequence goes on from CM061487.1 coordinate 7,640,975, forward strand.
AATGCACATCCGTAATCCGTCAGTTAGGTTATGGAAATATTCCCGACTCCTTAGTTGAATACTTAAATATGTCGGATCGAACATCACGTAAAAGCCTTAAAAAATTTTGTGAGGGAGTTATTGGATTGTACGAGAAAGAATATTTGTGTAGACAACCGCTCACGACGTACCAATTTTATACAATCACAATGCAAATGGATCTTTTTGATTATATCGAGCAATATTCATTCCAAGACTCGATGATTAGCTATTATTTAATCGTTTTATTTTAGTTGTTTACTTTAAATTTATTGGGTTATTGGATTTAATCACCTTCAACTATTGGTTATTGGCCGCTGTCACCCTCAAGTATCACTTTGGCCAATATCACTCCCAACTAAACACTTTGGTGTCTGTATCACCAAAATTTAACAAAAGTTAACCAAAAATGAACCAAAGTGACTTGAATTGGTTAAGTTTTGGTGATACGGTGTCCGTAACACAAAAGCTAACCAAAAAATAATCAAAAGTTAACCAAAAGTGACTTGAATTGGTTGACTTTTGGTGATACGGACACCAAAGTGTTTAGTTGGGAGTGATATTGGCCAAAGTGATACTTGAGGGTGACAGCGGCCAATAACCAATAGTTAAAGGTGATTAAATCCAATAACCCTTAATAAAATATTAAAACTTAAAAAGTAATTAAATAAAAAATAAAAAAAGGATTAGGGTGGGGTGGGGTGAGGTGACTCCTAGTAATGTTAGATAAAATTTGAGATGAATGTGAGGTTAAGTGAAAAATGTGAATGATGAGAGGTGAACGCCCACCCTAAAAGAAGATGAGAACTAACAAAAACATTTTTATTTATTAAATTAGAGATGTGTACGCTATAAAACTACGTAGCATCATGTAATATATTATTTGAAAAATATGTATTTTTAAAGAAACACTACTTAAGTTACAGAAAAAAAAGTTTTTTTTTTTCCTATTTTTGTTTTCTTTGAACATAACAAATATATGTTTCTCTAAGGCTAAAAAAACCTTTTATTTTTTATTTTTCGTAGTTTTATTTTCTTTGAACATAAGTTTCTCTCAAGTTATATTTGACATCAACCATATTTTTTGTTATTGGATATTTGTTTAATGTGGTTTTTTAATATGTGCCTTTCGACACATGTAACAAGTATTAATTATGATGAATATTCTTATCAAAATTAGCATATCTCATTAATTAACTTTATAGAAAAATAGTTAAGTTTTAATTTGTTTCATTTAAGTCACTCAAACTTTGTTTTGTTCCAATTAAGTAACTTATCTTTAAGTTTTATTTCAATTAAGTCATTCAAATTTTGTTTTGTTTCAATTAGATAACTTATCTTTAAATTTTGTTTCAATTAAGTCACTCAAACTTTGTTTTATTTTAAAGGGTTATTGGATTTAATCACCTTTAACTATTGGTTATTGGCCGTTGTCACCCTCAAGTATCACTTTGGCCAATATAACTCTCAACTAAGCACTTTGGTGTCCGTATCACCAAAAGTCAACCAATTCAAGTCACTTTTGGTTAACTTTTGATTATTTTTTGGTTAGCTTTTGGTGTTACGGACACCGTATCACCAATAGTTAACCAATTCAAGTCATTTTTGGTTAATTTTTTGTTAAATTTTGGTGATACAGACACCAAAGTGTTTAGTTGAGAGTTATATTGGCCAAAGTGATACTTGAGGGTGACAGCGGCCAATAACCAATAGTTAAAGGTGATTAAATCCAATAACCCTATTTTAAATAGATAACTTAAATTTACTTTAATGTTTCAATCCTATATATGTGAATATTAGTTTTTTTAAATTGTGAAACATTTTAAATAAATGAAAATTTATATAAATTCCAAAAATATTTAAAAATGGCAAAAAATGTTTTTTAATTATAATTTGTGTGTTAAAAATAAATTTTTACATGTTATACAAGTTAATTATTTATGATTAAATCATATTTCTAAAGTCAAGTTACTTAATTGAAACAAAATGTAAAGATAAGTTACCAAATTGAAACAAAACAAAGTTTAAATGACTTAACTAGAGCAAAACTTAAAGATAAGTTACCTAATTGAAACAAAATAAAGTTTCAGTGACTTAATTGGAACAAAATCAAAAGTTGGTTAGGTTTCTATAACATTTTCCCTTGAATTAACCTTAAATTCTTTACCATACTTATACAATTATTATTTCCTCTAAAATTTTCCCTCTATTAATTAAATATATTTTATTTATTCCCTTCAAAAATTTCTCTCTATTAAAACTAATAAAACAACTAAATAAACTCAAATTTAATATTCTAATTGCTTTAAAACCTAGTATGTCTCGTCTCCTTTTCTCTTCTTCATGTCAATTTGAAAGGTAAACTTGAAAGATAATGAAAATAAAGCATATTATTATTTATTTTTTAAGTCTTCAATACCTATTTTTAATATTAAATGATATATAAAGCATATTATTATTATTATTATTTTAGTTGAATGGGCATAATCTTTTGGATTTGAATGAGCTTCCTATTGAAGAAGAATGTGAAAGAAAGAAAACAATTTGTGAACAACCATTCGTTGGTCAATATTTTCTAAGTGAGGAAGAGGCTCTTGTTTTTTGTTATCAAAATTATGCGATAAAAAATGGGTAATATGTTCGAAAAGGAAGGTTCGTGAAAAAGAAAAGATAAAGGAAAAGACGTGATCTTTTTCTCATCGTGAAGGAAAAACAGAGTCTAAAAAAGATGACACAAAAAAACAAGAAACAGAGGCTATACAAGATGTGAATACAAGGCCCACATATGTATAACATTAAGAAGAATTAACGAAATTTTTCTAGAAGAATGGCAAGTCACCAAGTTTGTTGCGGAGCATAATCATGTTTTGTTGTCTACTCAAGAGGTTTGTTTTTTTACCATCTTACTGTAATATTACATTAAAAGATGAGAAACGTATACTTTTATTAAAAGAAGAGGGCTTGTCAGTTAGACAAATTATGCGGGTGATGGAGCTTGAAAGGAATGTGAGACATGTAGAACTTTCTTTTCTTACAAAGGATGTCCATAACCTTTTTGCCAAAAATCAAAGACTACACTCAAAGAATGATGCAAGGGAACTTTTAGAGTTTTGTAAAAGTGCTAAAAATGAAAATCTTAATTTTCAATATGCATTTACACTAGATAGCGAAAATAGGATAGAACATATTTTTTGGTGTCCTGCTCATTGTTTTGAATTGTACCAAAAATATGGAGATGTTGTGGTATTTGATACTACATGCAAGGTGAATTCATATGACATGCCATTTGGCATATTTGTTGGTATGGACAATCATGGAAGAACCATATTGTTTGGGTGTGCACTTCTTCCTAACGAGAAACTAAACACATTCGAATGGCTCTTTAAGGTAACTATATTTTAAAACTTTTTGAAACTTGTTGGTATTAGTACTCGACCTTAAGCTTCTTAAACTTACTTTATTTTCAGATATTTATTCTATTGATGAAAAAGTCACCGAAAACGATATTGACCGATCAAAATCCTAGGATGAAACAAACAATTGAAACAGAGATGCCTTATACTAAACATGCATTTGCATATGGCATATCACCGCTAAGTTTAGTGGTTGGTTTAATTCAGTGTTAAGAAGTGAGTATTCAAGTTGGTGCACCGAGTTATACAACTTATATAAGTTACACTCGGTTGAAGAATTTGAGCAACAATGGCCATTAATAATTGCAAAATATAATCTCAAAGAGAATAAGCATGTGACAGCGTTATATCAAATTCAAACATTCTGGGTTCCAAGTTATCTTAATGGCTTTTTCATTGGTGGCATGACAACTACCGGAAGATCTAAGAGTATAACCTCGTTTATAAAAATGTTTATATTTTTCCCAAACGAGTTTAAAACTTGGTAAACGAGTTTATACTCTTAGATCTTGATATTTTTCCCAAACTACCATTTGCTTGGAGTTTATATTCTTAAAACTTGGTAAACGAGTTTATACAAAACAAGGTTACCAAGTTTTAACTCCATTTGCTTTTGAAAAGTTTCAAGATCAACTTGCTATGGCGATTCAGTATTCTGCTTGGAAAGAAAATGACACAAGTTTTATTGTCAAACATTACAAAGCAGAGCGATTGCATAAGGTAGTTTGGGATGGTAAGATGGCTGAATGCACTTGCAAAAACTTTGAAGTTGTTGGGATACTTTGTCGTCACGCCTTGAGTGTTCTTCTCCATACGGGTTGCTTTAAATTCCTTCTAGTTATTGGCTATCACGGTGGAGTCGAGAAGAGGCTCAATCCAACAAAGTCACTCAGTTACACCAAGAAGGAACTTTGAATGATTCATCATTCTTTGCAGAAAATAATGATCATATAACTAATGCAATTGAGTTGGTTCAATGCCATGTTAACTAAAAAACAAAGGGACGACCTAAGCAAAAGCGAATAAAAAGTGGTAAGGAATTAATGAGACAAGTAAAACATTGCAGAGTTTGTAAATCTACTAGTCACAACTTCAGCACATGTCCAGAGCGACATGCTTCCGATGATGCTAAGAAAGAAAACTTGATATAGAGAGTGAATTAACTTGCAACCCCATCCTTCATTTTAAATGTTAAAAATGTTTTTTTTTGTTTATTTATGCAAAATATACCCTAAATGATTTTATGAAATGTTGCTTTATTTAGTTTTTTCTTTATTTATTTTCTTTACCTTTCAAATTGACTTGAGAAGCGGAGAAGTAATAGAGATATATACTAGTTTTCGTTTTATTTAGACTCTTTAGTTTTTTGCTTTTTTAAGAGAGGGAAATTTTTTGTGGGAATAAATAAAATATATTTAATTAATAGAGGGGAAATTTTAGAGGAAATAATAATAGTGTAAATATGGTAAAGATTTGAAGATTAATACAACTATTGAGATATGCTAGTTTTAATAAGAATATTCACCATATTTAATACTTGTTACATGTGCTTAAGGGCACATATAAAAAAACTCCTATTAATCCTATAATAAGATTACACAATGAAACAATGTGTAGAAAGTAAAATAGACACATGTGTTTTTCATGTTATACAATAAAATAACACATTGACAGTAAACACCTCAAAACAAAATAGATTTATTACGTTTTTAAATGTTAAACAACATAATAATAGAATAATTCCATTTGTATTTGTATGTTACATTGAAACATATCACAGTCCAGAACTAAACAATTAAAACAAAATTACACAGTGATAGTAACGAACTTCCTAACAAAATGGATCTATTGTGTTTTAACATGTTATCTTACACAATATATCCAAAGTAAACTGTACTTTTGGTCCATGTGTTTTAATATCATTAACAAGTTCAGTTTCACCTTAACACTTTAGTTCCATGTGATTTTATTTTCTAACATAAATGGTTTCTAACACTAACTCCATCCAATTTTACATTAAGTCTCCCTCACGTGCAGAATAAAAATGTCATATCTCACACTCTTTTTGACATGTGGCTGAATAAAAATGTTAACCTACATGTTGCATAGATAAAAGAATAGAGAAATGAAATTTTACCCACATGCGCGTGGGGGGTGGTTCCCATCCTAAGTTGTTATATTACATATTTACCCAACCGTAAAAATCAATTACATATTTCCCCGTCCTAAAGTACATATATTACACATTTACCTATTTCATTAAAATTAATTAATTAAATTATTATTTTACTCTTAATGAACTAATTAACTTATTACTTACATATATCTCCTTCTTAAAAGCATCATATACATATTTACCTTAGTTTCAATCCAAATCGAATCAATCTTAACATGAACATATGAAACTTTAATAATAAAAAATTCTAACATGACACATATAAAACATTAGCTTTCAAGTTGTAAAAAAATAATAAAAATAGAGTAGGTATCTGAAAATACAAAAAATAAAAATTCAAACAGTACCCATCCGGTAGCTATCGAATATTAGCTTTTAACTTGTAATAAAACAATTAAAATAGAGTTGAACATACATAGCTTAATTCAAAATATTCCTACATATTAAAAATATCAGAAATTCCAAAATGATAAAGAAAATTGTGTTTTTTTTCTTTGTTTCTTTTGACTTGTTGACGCTTGATCTTGATATTTTGCATTTTTACAAGTTGTTGGTGGTGTCCATACTCGTGACAACGTTGACAACGTTGACATTGTTGTATCCTTTTAGTCTTGTCATTCAGTTTAATTCTATTATTTCTTGGTCTTCCAAGTTGACGTTTAATTGAGGTGGGTGTATCTTGTCTTCGGTGTCTATATGAATCCATTGATCCTTGGTAGGCATCGGAGAGCAACTTCTAAAGCATAAGTCAATTTTAACTTCTCAATAGAAAAATATGAACTAACATATTTTTCCCAGTTTGCATCCCTTGTGAAAATGATAAAAGCTACTGCATGCACACACGGGATACCTTTAACTTGCCAACAAGAACATTTTTTCTTTCATCATGATCGACCTCCCAACGCTTGTCCGTGTATTTTATTTCAGCTCGGTTTTCATCATTCTAAAATCTTCATACTCACCAAATTCTACATATAACATTTCAAAATATATAAAAAAAGTTCACCCAAAACACCATAAAAAATATTAAAAACACTAAACTATCCTTAGAGATTTTGTCGAGATAAGTCTTAGTATTAGGTACTAAGTTACCCTTCCATTTTAAGAACCCTCCTTTTCCTATCCAGACGTGCCATAATCTTCTCCCGAATGGAGTCAAGTACTGATTGATAACTCACCTCACCTATCCAAGAATTAAAAGCCTCCGAAATATTATTGGTGATATAATCACACTTTGATATTGTACTAAACTTGCCACGACTCCAAATCCTATTGTGATTCTTATTAAGATAAGAAAGTGCAATCATGGTTCCTGTCCAGTTTTTTCCTGGAACAGTTGGTTGACGAGGGACTCCGATCAACTTGGCCCGTAAGGAGGGTTGTGGTGAGCCTCCGCTGCATTCGCAATAATGGGGGAGCCCCAATGCCGACGAAAAACACATATTGGTGTTAGAGGCGGAGTTTCGATCTTTGTGCTTGCACCTCTGAGTGCTTCGGTCATCAGTCGTTGCACCAACCGTTGTTCTAAAAAAAAGTAAGTGCAATCATATTCACTCTAGCAATTTCATTTAATAGTCGTTCATGCTCAGTTAAATGATAGGTCCTTGCAACATTCCATAAGCTTCTAGTAACGAATACGCCACGGAAATGCTTCTTGAAATTACTATGCAAGTGCATAACTCATTCTCTATGCTCAACGCTAGGATAAACTTGTGTAATTGCAATGTCTAGACCTTTTTGCATATCGAATGATATAAATAGTCCATTAGGCGTACCGATTGCTTTCTTAAGTAATTTAAGGAACCATATCCATGAATTTTTTTTTTTCAGATTCAAGTACACCATAAGCCACAGGAAAATTGAATTGTTACCGTCAACACCTGTGGCAGCAACTAGTACCCCCATTAAACTTCCCTTTTAGATGGCATGTATCAATAGAAATGGAGGAAAGACAACCATCAAGAAACCCCTTCGAACAAGCTAGGAACGAAATAAAAAAGCATAAAATCATTTCTTGTTACTCAAAGTGAACCTCCACAACGTTTCCTGAGTTTCGACTTAGTAGTTCCCCTTTGAAATCAATTATCTTCACCAATGAGTCTTCCCATTTCCTATGTATATATCGATAAGCTTGTTCTTTCCCTTGAAAGACTGTCATGTAAGGGACATTAACATTATATTTTTGCTTAACTCATTTATCGAGAACTTTAGGTGAAAAATTCCCATCAGATTTTAGCTTATCTCTAACCAACCTTGCAATCCATCCTTGTGTTGCCACCTTATTAGCACCTTTGTTGCTTCAAGTGCAAGAATGTGGTTCTTTCAATGTCCTAACCTACATGATTTTAGTAGAACGTAAAATTTATTAACAAAATTATTATTTAGTGGTTGTCTTTATTACATCAATACACTTACCACAAATGAAATTCTTTCTTGAATGATAGAAGTATGTATTCTCCAGTTGCATTCCAAGTCAACACATCTTGTTGTGACTCGTGTAGGTTCACTTTTCTCAATGTAGTACGCAAATTCATTCATGATTGCATAATGGCCAATGATCTTTTCAAATCTTTCACATTTTCAAATGTTGACTTCATTTTCATGGTTGGACTTAAGTTTTGATAAATTACCATTTGAGAATCCTCCTCCTCAACTTCATTATCCATACTATAATGGCTTTGATGACTTTCATCACTTAATGAATACTTTAATTCTTCGTTATCAACATCACCACTACCCCTGTAAAAGATGTAAAATTCCCATTAAAACTACTATTTTTAGAAGATATTACACGGTTTATCCAAACAATCATTTACCTTTGTTGCGTATCGAACTTGTCTAAACATTATTGTTAGTCGTCACATAAACGCTTGAAACTTTTCATGAGAATCGACCTTAACAAATGATTTCTCTTTGTTGTTTTTCTCAATGAACCAAAGTGAGAAAACAAACTCCCTATCCAAAGGATAATGAGTGGCAACCTCTTCAATTAAATCATCAAAGTTATCTATATAATAAATTAAAGTTTTAGGGGGAGCCATCAAAATTTATTTTTGGGGGAAAAATGAGGGGGAAACAATATAGGAAGAAAAAAAAATAAGGGGGGAAAATATAGGAAGTAAAAATAAGGGGGAGCCATCAAGGTCTCTTTTGATTTTTATTTTAATTTTTTTATAATTTCATTAATAATAAATTTTTTTTTCTTGGGTTTCATCAATAATAAATAATTTTTTTTAATTTAAAAAGTATAGAAGTTGATTTTTTATTTATTTATTACAAATTGTTTTTATTACTCAATGATCTATAATTTAGAAAATCATTTATAATTAGTTAAATATTATCTAATTATTAGAATATTTATTATATTATATCAATCCGTGTGTATACACGGGTATTAAACCTAGTATATGAATGTGTTAACGTGAATGCACTTTTGAAAGCCACAACAATAACGTTTTAACTTTTAAAGATAAATATTTATCTAACTAAAAATAATCTCCATATCTTAATTAATTTTATCTTATAACGTGTTGGTGATAGTTCTACGATTTCATCTTGCATAATGAAACTGATTCCTGAAAAACATATAAATCAAAACTAATATATCCTTATATAATATAGCAAAACTAAAAAATCCTATGTGGCATCTTTTTATAGCTTTTAGCTTATGTGGCATTATTTGAGAAATTATCTCACAATAATGATTTTTTTATTTAAAATATGTATATAAAATTTATTATAATAAAACTAATTACATTTTTGGTCCCCTAATATTTTAGAGAATTTGGCATTATTTGAGATATTATCTCACAATAATGATTTTTTTATTTAAAAAATGTATATAAAATTTATTATAATAAAACTAATTATATTTTTGGTCCCCTAATATTTTGGAGAATTCTGAAAAATTTAAGATAACTTATATTTTTAACCCATTACTTTAAGGGGTGTACGTGAGTCGGATTATATTTGATAGGGTTTAAAAATAAAATTTATGGATAAAGTTAATAATAACATACAATTAAATATCTCATTGTTTCATAAATATACATAACATTTTTATATGATTTTTTTAAAAAATAAACTAAACCATAAAACTAAGCACTTTATTCTATTTAATTTGAGTATAATATTGCTATACTAAAAATCTAATTTTTAAAAATATATCATGTATTCCGTTTTACCACGGTTTTGTCTCAAAACTAAATAAAATATTCATGAACATCCTTAAAATCATCACTTGAATTGTGTTCCCGAGCGTAGCGCGGGCACTAAACTAGTTAAACATAAATAGAAACAATGGTGAATTGGGAATGATAAATGAACCTTTATTATATGAATCCCTTGTTCGATTATTTAACCCATTAACGTTCAAACAATAAGTTCAAACATTTATTAAGCCATTATGTGTCAAGTAGTTATAAGACTCTTTAGTCTAATGATTCCAGCCTAGCTGGTTGAAGACACTCTGCCTGTGAGATTTTTTAGGAAAAACCCCATTGGTTTTATGTGGTTTTTCCGGTTGAACGCCTAGTCAAACTCCGATGTCAAATGGGCCCGGTTAACACAACATATTGACCGGAGTGGGGTGGTGGGTTCCCCATTGCAGGGATGCGACCGACTGATTGCTTAAATTGAAAGTCGCCGTTCAAAAAGAAGTTATAAGACTCTTTAAGCCATTCCGTGTAATCTACGAGTATTTTAAGCCAAAAACCATTAAAGTTTAAAAAATAAATTGATGCAGTTACACGGAATCCAATAAAACTCAAAATTCAAAAATAAATGTTTAACATTAAATAATAATAAAAAACTAACTACAAATGAAAATAAACCTTAATATTTATATTAGACCCTAGCAATCCTAAAGATAAACATAAATAAATAAAAGATATGATAACTAAAATAGACTCGATAATTAAAGAATAAATATTATTCAAATATCCTCAGGAATCGAAGAATCTATTTAGTTTCCAAAAGTGGGTGATCTTGATCTAAAATATCCCAGTCACCCTCAACGCCAAAAACACCACCCATGGCTAATGTTGCTTTTGATAATTCTAAAATTGCCTTCAATATATCCAATATTTCCTTTGTTATGGAAACACCATCAAGTGCTTTTAATTCTTCCCATTTAATTTTGGAACGGATTTTGGTCATATCCCCGGTTGCCCAAAAATACCATTCCTCGTCCTCGTATTCATCGAACACGGATAGGGAGTCATAGATAAAGCCGTCATTGGAAAAATACTCCTCATCCCCAACAGACTCGTCCCAGACGGATTCTGTCGGTTCTGTTTCCTTCAACCCCTACAATTCGCCACTTGAAGGATACTCCTCCCCAAAATACTCGTCCCAGGCGGTTCTTCTGGTTCAGTTTCCTTCAATGTTGACGATGCTTTGAGATCTCGGACTTGTTTCTTGAGTCGTTCGATCTCAAAATCCCATGGGGCACTGTTCCTGATAACGTTGCCTCGGTCGACGGATCTACGGTCATAGTTGAATCGATATCCACGAGCACGTGGCCCGGGAATAACTCTATTGTTGCCTCGGTCGGCGAATATACAAGCTAGAGGGCCTTCTCTTCCACGTCGAGCCAATTGAAAACCAAAGCTCTGATACCAACTGATGTAGTTACAGAAACAATCAAATGGCTCAAGAACAATTGATAGTTCAAAGTCTCCATTAGAACTCAAAGTTCAAGAATAAATGTTTAACATTCAATAATAATAAAAAACTAACTACAAATGAAAATAAACCTTAATATTTATACTAGACCCTAGCAACCCTAGAGATAAACATAAATAAATAAAAGATATGAAAACTAAAATAAACTCGATAATTAAAGAATAAATATTATTCAAATATCTTGATAATCTTAAATCCATCTGCATCAAAAATATCTTGATTTTAACCTTTTAAGGCTCAATGGAATAGAAACATGGAATATGAAGATGGATACAATATTAAACCCGACTGAATAAACTAACATGGAATACAAACCTGGATACAAGATTAAACCCTATTGTTGGAGTTGTCGTCGCCAACCCTAATCGTTGATTAAAATTCTATCGTTGGTGGATGTACGTACGTGAATAGGTATTGATAGAAAATGGTAATTGTGTTAATTTTCTATGTAAGAGAAAATATGTAATAAAAACTAATGATTGAGGATATATGTAATTAAGAAGGTTCAAGAGGTACGTAAAAATCTCGAAAATAAAATCACAAGGATTTAAACTGTTAAAGTGAGACTGAATCTGTTAAAAGTATTAAAACACATGGACCAAAACTACAATTTACCCAAATCTATATAATGACATAATTCACCCTTGGCTGAAAGAAGAGTTGGAGTTATTACGGTTGTGCCATCGTTTTTTTATATTCTTAAGTTTTCATATAATTTTTAGTAAATTGGATTTTTTTGTTATAACTTCACTCTTTCATTATGATATTTACTAGATTATATCCCGTGTGTTACACGAGTTGAATAACTAAAAATGTTTAATTATTATCGAGTATAATAAACAAAAAAATCATAAATCATTACCATCTTGGGTACGTTATCTAACACCAACAAAAACTATAAGTCACTGAAGTTTCATTAAGTGTTCTAATCCTATGTAATAATTTTACCAATATTTGATTTTTTTAAAAATCGAGTTCGGCAAATGAAACATGTATAAACTTTGAATACTATTTAATAATTATTTTTATTCAGTTTGATTTAAGCTTAATAATTTTAAAACCTTGTTATTAAGTTGCAAATTCTTTTCCTTCACTATTAGATCCCAATTTAAAATAATTGGAAAAAAACTTTCACTTTTTAGTAATCGTAATTGATACATGTTTCATTTGTCTAACTCAATTTTAAAAAATTCAAAACATTCGTAAAGCTATTACATATGATTGGAACACTTAATAAAATTTCAGTAACTTTAGAGACAAAAAAGTTGAAGGTGCTTAATTAAAACAGTGAGTAAACTTGGTTACATTTCTATGACATATGCATTTGAAAATAAAAAAAAAGTTAATCAAAATCTATAAATACTTTGTTGCCACATCGTAATTTTAAGTAAAAGTTATTTATTGGAGCGAAGCCCGTGAATTATGTAAAAGATTTGGAAATTTCTTAATCAATTAGTTATAAAGTGAATTTGAAAATTCTTTATTTATTAGAGCGCATGTATGGAAACTATATTTTATAGATCCTTGAAAAAATTAATATGAACGAAGGAATGAATGTAGACGTAAATATGAGATAATACATTTTTTGGCGGAAATTGAATACCAACAGTGGCTTCATTAAACGACATGTGGCATCCAAAGCTCTCTTTTATTAGAAGGTATATATTACTAGCTCGTTTAACCCTACGTTCTTTTGCTCAATTCCACTCCGAACACATCCGAAATAATATTTCTTCTTTGCTATATTTTTGTTTGTAGATTTGTTAATTTCTTTTAACCCCTTTATCTTCAATACACTTCAACATACATGTGCATATATATACACTAGTTTAATGCCCGCGCTATGCTCGGAAAAATAATACCCAGATGATTTTAATCGATATTCATGGGGCATAGAAGGTTCCAATTAATTTTTAAACAAAACCGTTATAAAACCAAAACACAAGATTTATTTAAAAACTATTTTTTTAATATAGCAATATTATACTCAAATTAAAGAGAATTAAATGCTCTGTTTTATGGTGTAGTTTAAAAAAAATAATAACGTATAAAAAGTTATGGATGGTTAAAAGATATTAAGGTATTTAATTATATCATATTACTAATTTATTCTTAAGTTTCATTTATATACATTATTAAATATAAACCGACCCGTGCACACCTTAGTAAAAAGAGTTGAAAATGTAACTATTTTTAAGTTTTTATAGTTTCTCATAAATATTAGGGGTTCAAAATGTAATTCGTTTTATTATAATATAGTATTATAGATTATCTATACATATTTTAATTATAAAATTATTATTATGAGAGAAACTCTCAAATAATGCCAAGTAAACAAAACAACTTTAAATAGTTGACACATAAACAAAATTCATTTCCTATATTATATAGAAGATTGTTATAATTGGTATGCGTTATATTACTATTAATTTTATTATGATTAATTGTAGAAATAGTAGTCGCCTCTTAAGGAATTGACTTTTGTATGGCTTGAATTTTCTTTAGGTCGTATTTCTTTGTTGCTTCCAACATTAAATATTGTTTGAGAATAAAAAATAGTTTAGATGTTGAATTTTAGAATATGCACGAACACGCTATTTCTTCTAGAAAGCATACGTACGCTATTTTGATTTTTGGGTATATTTAGATTTTAGAATCGATCGTCTTCCCATCATCCATCAAGTCCACTACGGCAACTAATACGTACAGGCAGATTAGTGACAAATCTAGCTTAAAAGCTTAAGGGTACAAAAAATTTTTTGCACAACAAAATTTCTTTAAAACTATCTCCCCTTTCAATCAATCAAGATTGCATCTTGTAGTTCTTTTATGATTTCAGACATCGAAGGCTCCGTGTTTGCGTGACGCTACACACACATTAATGCTTTCTCAGCTACTTGAGTGCAAATGGTTTATTTATTTTTTTATATGTATAAATAGTCTATTTAATCATTACAGATAACAGCTAGCTAACAGTCAAACTAACAGAGATAAAAATGACTCACTTTAAAAAACATGAAGTTGCAAAGGTTTAAATTCGACTGAGTTAGTCTTAAAGCAAATTTGTTTGGTTTTTATCAATTTATTACTTCTAAATATTCTAATAAGATGTTTGATTTAGAAAAGCATAACTAAGATGTATAATTGTATAAGGTGTGCATAAAAAAAAGAAAAAAAGGGAAAAAATACTTATAAAAAAGTGTTGAAAAATGACAAACGAAAAATTTACAAAAGTTGATCGTAAGTTAATAGTTTATTAGGTTGGGATCCAATTTTGGGTTGTTGATTACAAGTTAGATATTTTGATTGCTTAGATACTAACAAAACCAGGTTTTTAGAACTTTTAGTTTGTTTTCCCTTTGTTTGTCTGACCCTAACCCTAGCCATTTTAAAACCCAAATTAAGACCTCTTGATTCTTGTAAATTTCTCGTCCATAAGTGGAGATTTGATTGATGTAGAAGCTTATATATATATATTTCACTAATTTAATTGGTATCAAGAGTTCATTTTCAAATTTTATTTAGGCTGAGTGATATAGTGATAGTGAGGGGTGGAAGTGTGTATAGTTTGATACTTGTAGGTGAACAAAGCTTGATTGGGTAGGTCATTGGTTTTTAAAATTGCTCCACCTTGCTAGTTTAGTTGTAAATCTTTAATTGTTATAATAAACATAGAATAATAAAGTTAGGGATCTCGTGGTTTTGATTTGATTTTCCTGATGAATGCGTATTTGTTTGGAATTCTATTGGATGCGACTGTAAATATTTTGCTTAGGGAAAAGCAAAAGGTCAAGTGTATGAATATTTTATATGTTGTTAAACACATCGTTTGAATATATATATATATACACACAACATTTTTTATCATGTTTTATGTAAATATCAATAGTTTTAGTTAACCTATTTTATTTTTGTTTTAGGTAAGCTTAAACAAAGAAGAAAATTCAGGATGGAAACGTGAAGAAAACGAAAGAAGTTTGAGCAAAAACTGAGACCCGAGCAAAAAATTATGATAAATTGAAGTTTTTCGAAAATTTGAAGATTTGATGCACGAAAAGGGGTGCATCGCCTGAAGTGAAGAATGCCGCATCACCTGAAGTGAAGAATGTCGCATCACCTTGCCAGCTCATTAAAAATTGCACTGTAATAGCACGATACACCCCGCGTCACCTAAAGTGAAGAGGGGCACACCGGCCCTATTGCGAAAACCTATAATTCACTATTTAAAGTTTGTTTTTCACATTTTTAGGACATCACCTCTCATTCTAAATATAAACAAATGGTTGAGAACAGAGTAAAGGATCGTTGGGTTATCTTGGGGTTAAGATTGGAATAAACTAGAGCATTGTTTTGTATCTTGGATCTTGAAGATTTTGAAAATATCTCTTGAAGATCTTTGAAGATTAAAGATGGATTATGTATTTGAAGCCACTAATGAGAAGATTGAAGTTGTTTCTTGAAGATCAAAGCCTTGACTTGAATATTGGTGGAGTTTTTTCTGGTTAGTCTTACTAATTTCATTAATAATTTTCTCTTTTAGATATGTTCTTGATTATGCTTTATTGGATGATTATGATGTTAGTTTGCTAGATCTAGTAAGACTACTTAGGAATTATGGATGATTGATGATGATTTGATGAAGTTTTGTTAATTTTTATACAGGATGATCTTTGTATGCAATGGGTGTTGGTTTGTGAGCCATGATGATGTCCTAGCTTGATTATGCCTGGATTTGCCTGGATTCGATAACTTGATGATAATAATCATATTTTTATTCTTAAAACTTGTTAGTTGAGACAATATTTGGGTAGACCTAGAAAC
The DNA here is from genome assembly GCA_030867185.1 of Tagetes erecta. Lineage (NCBI taxonomy): Eukaryota > Viridiplantae > Streptophyta > Magnoliopsida > Asterales > Asteraceae > Tagetes > Tagetes erecta. The sequence goes on from CM061487.1 coordinate 7,657,088, forward strand.
TTGTGACACCCAACATTTTTTAGTTAACTTCGATAACACAACTCTGTTAGTTTTGTTAATTCAATCAGATCTTGCATTTAGTTAGATTCATTAACATGTTAACTATTGCACAATATGATTTGAAGATTCAAATACATTGGATCTGAAGTAAATGGACTTAAAAGCCAAATAAGATAGCTAAGGCCCATTAAAGGCCAGATATGTTACAACGAACATTGATATCATATATTAATAGTGAATGTACATCTTACAAACTCATAAGAAATTCAGAAGATTGATTTCATAGCCAAAGAAAGCATTTCATTGGACACCGGGCCTTACCGGCATTAATTGGCATCCAAAATGATAACCCAAGTGTTCGTATACCATAAAAATTATATTTAATTAATGTACTGATTATAATAATGATTTTGGATGTTTAAACATCATTTTACAAACAAACAGTTAGAAACATGCTAAAAAAGCGTAATCGTATGATTATGCTAAGACAATTGAGTTATCAATAAAAAAAATAATATTTAGAAACGATTCAGGATATCGTGAGTAATATGTTAATCTAGATGATGATATGGGACGAAACACGGTGTCATATACGTGGGTTTGTTTAAAAAGTCCATTAGAAAACCCTAAGCATAAATTCATATATTTCTCCCATTTTAGTCAGTTTTACAAACCTTAAAGCACACTAAACCTCCCCCCCTCTCTTATTCAGCACCCACCTTCCCCCTCCACTCCATTTCCAGACGTTTTTCGGCCAACTCCGACTTCTCAACGAGAAGTACTATATATTAATCTCTTCTTTCTCGAAGATCCGGTTCCAATGACAATAATGGCATACTCTAATTCGCAACGGTTTAGGAGATATGATGCAAAGAAGATGGTGAAAACTATGGTTGCATTCATCTTCTTCGTATTTACGACAACATTTCGATGGGCTCATAGCAAGTATTATAAATAGTTTTCTTTGTCTCGACACACAGAATCTAATGATGGTGGTGGTTTCCTCTAGTTCGTAATGGTTGTAAAGATATAGGCGTTTGAATGATGAAGTAGCAGTAGCAGCAGCAGCAGCAGCCTGCTGCTGGCTGCTGCTGCTGCAGGCGGCTGCTGCTGGCTGCTGCTGCTGGCCGCTGCTGCTGCTGCTGGCTGCTGCTGCTGGCTGCTGCTGCTGCTGCTCCTCCTCCTCCTCCTCCTGCTGCTGCTGCTGCTCCTCCTCCTCCTGCTGCTGCTGCTGCTGCTTCTGCTGCTCCTGCTGCTGCTGTTCCTGCTGCTGCTGCTGCTGCTGTTCCTGCTGCTGCTGATGCTGCTGGTGCTGCTGCTGCTGCTCCTGCTGCTGGTCCTCCTGCTGCTGCTGCTCCTGCTGCTGCTGCTGCTGCTCCTGCTGCTGCTGCTACTGCTGCTACTCCTACTGCTCCTACTGCTCCTACTCCTACTGCTCCTGCTGCTACTGCTGCTCCTACGACTACCACTGCGACCACTACGACCACTACCACCACTACCACCACTACCACCACCACTACCACTACCACGAGCACTACCACGACCACTACCACGACCACTACCACGACCACTACCACGATATCGACGACGACGACTACGACTACGACTACGACTACGACCACTACGACTACGACTACGACCACTACGACCACTACCACCACTACCACCACTACCACTACCACCACCACCACCACCACCACCACCACCACCACCACCACCACCACCACTACCACCACCACCACCACCACCACTACCACCACCACTACTACCACCACTACTACTACTACTAAACTTAACACCGTTATGTATTTTTTTAACGGGGGCTGCTTAAGAGAAATTTGTTTGAAAGTTGGGATATTCACTAAGAATTTTCTCAGTTGGATTTCTACTGGGAAATTATTGAAAGTTCGGATTTTTAGAAATCCAAATTTTCTAAAAGATAATAATAATTAAAATTTTAATATCACAAGACCAAATTTAAATATTATCTCTAATATAATAAAGCAAAATCAATTTGTTTACGTGACATGGTTTGAGGGCTTCTATGTTTTTGTGTTATTTTTTGAGAGTTTTTCTTATAATAATAGTTTTATATTGAAAATATTTGTGTATATATCTATAATAATATTTTTTTAATAACACTAATTACATTTTAATCCACTAATATTTAGTAAAATATTTAAAAAGTTATAAGTAGTTACATTTTCAATCCTCCCATACTAGGGTATGCATTCGTCAGCTTATATTTGATAAGGTAAACAAATGAAAACTTTAGAATAAAGTTGGTAACTGGAAACAATTAAATACGTCAATATTTTATAAGCATATATAACTTTTTATACGAAATTATACTAAAAAAACTACATCATAAAACCAAGCATTTAATTCTATTTAATTTGAGTATAATATTGACATACTAAATGAATAATTTTTTAAAACAAATATTGTGTTCCGGTTTTTGCACTGGTTTTGTCTCAAAACAAATTATAATCGTTTATGCCCTCATGAATTTCCTTAAAATCACCACTTGGGTGTTGTTTTCCAAAGCATAACACTCTTTTCATTAAGACTGTAAGACTCATGGGCCGTATTTGAGTCAAATACTACCCGCATATATTTTTTTAATATTCAATTTTATATTCTTCTGTAATTATCTACTTACTTTATAACTAATCAATAAATAGTCAAATTTAAATTTTAATAATATTTTTTTATTAATATTAACCGGTGAATTATGTTGTAATTATAACCTCGTAAAATTCAAATTTTATATTACATACATATTACACGTTTTTTTTAGAAAAAACATATAATTTATTAGTGTTTTTTACGTGAACCCGTGTTTCACATGGGACACTATCCTAATTATATATACATCTATAATGCAATCTCGTTGATGGCCACATGCCAATCACTGACTACCACGTGGCACTTTGACATTTTTTTTAATTTTTCCTAATCTGTTCGTGGTTAAATAATATATGGTTGGAAACAAAGTAACTAATGTTTGTCTGGTCTACTGGTTAGTGCGTGATTGTTTAGTGTGGGAGCTCCTGGGTTCTAATCTTGGTGACACCTTTTTTTTTTTTCTATTCTACTTTGATAATTTTCAAATTTGACTCATAACTTGATTTTAAAATGTTTACTACTAAAACCCTTAGTTTATTGACATATTTCCGGATTTGACTTATAGTTATTTTTTTCTAACGTGTAACGTAGTCACATATGAATGACTCGGCCGCCGCATATGAGACTTTTTTATCAACGAATGTGACGAAGTCAAATACGTAAGACCCGAATGTGTGAACCCGCCGCTGCAACGACGTACGGGACATGAAACTTTTTTATCAACGAATGTGATGAAGTCAAATACGTAAGATCCGAATGTGTGACCCGGTCGTTGCAACGACGTACGGGACATTAGACTTTTTTTTATCAACGAATGTGACGAACTCAAATACGTAAGACCCGAATGTGTGACCCGGCTGCTGTAACGCGCGACACGATCTTAAATCTAGTTATAAATATAATACAAAATGAAAAACAAACCGAGGACATATGAGAAACAAATGAAGACAAAAGAAATAATTAAAAGGTTAGCTACAATTGTATTGTTAATATATAAGTTATAAATTAAATGATTGATTATAAATATTTATAAAAAAAAGTTAATAAAACCTAATATAATAAAAAACTATTTAATCCAGTAAACAATTTTATTTGTAACAAAGTATAAAGTTTGAAGAGTTCTCACATTTAACGAACTAAAATTTAACTATACTGAAAGACAAACCTTATGAATAGTGTTTTGTCATGTGAGGTGTTATGTTTCTATTGGTTGGTGGTTTGAGGTGTTATATTTATATTGGTTGATATCATAAAATATTGTTTTGTGTGTGGCTTGAGGTGTTGTATTGTTATTGGTTGATGGTTTGAGGTGTTGTGTTGCAATTGGTTGATGATTGGATGTGTTGTGTTGTAATTGGTTGATACTTTGAGGTGTTGTGTTGCTATTGGTTGATGTCATGAAATAATGTTTTGTGTGTGGCTTGCAATGTGTGTTGCTATTAGTTGATGGTTTGAGGTAATGTGTTACTATTGACTGATCTCATGTGTGTTTGTTTATTGGTTGTTTTTTTTTGTTATCTTTTGTGTTACGTACATTTTTGTTTGTGGATTGTTGGTAGGTTTTGCAAAAAGTAATAATATGTTTAACAACTGTCGTTCAATGCACGACAGCGTGAATACACCTAGTTTTAATTTATTAAAAAAAAGTGTTAGGGGTCTAGAATCTTAGACATGAGCCAATGTAATGGTGAAAAAACATCAATGAGTTTAAAAGAATCAATTATTTTGTAAAAAAAGAAACAAGGGAGGAGACGATAACATATGATATCTACCTACTCTAATAATTGAGTAACAAATCCACATGGCATGCTCCTAGACATTCCACATAGGATTTTTCCTATGTGGCAAACTCACAATGATTCCTCCCTCAAAATTTCGCAGGTCCTTAATGGGTTAAAATTATACCCGTAACCCGACAAGCTTAAACCTAATTCTTCCTTCCCACATTCCCTTTTCCAAACCTAATTCTTCCTCCCTCATTTCCTTCTCCTATTCTAAACCTAATCACATGAATCATCCACTTGATCAACACCTCCGTCTTCACCGTCGATTTCACCATAGTCGCTGCCTCAATCTTTACCATCGGTTTCGCTATTGTCGTCCCAAACCATCCTTTTCGTCCCCTGTTAACGATTCTGATATTTGAATGTTTTCAAGATGGAAGCAACATATCTGGGCAAAGAAGTACTTTTTCTACATGGATCATAGCATTCACAATGTGGGTGTTGTTTGGTTACTGTAATGGCATTCGAGATGTCTTTCGATTTTACAATGGTTGCTTCCTTATAAGGTTTGTAATCACTTTTAGTTTTATAAAAATTCCATCTTTATTGTTAATTTCAAACCCAGGTATGTTCATAGCTTTGAAGCTTTGAATTTTAGGTTTTGTTTCTTGATTTTAATCATATAGCGGTTCGATTTGATGCAAGTAGGGCACCGATTATACAATTTCATTCTATTCCTAAGCACTATACATGGGGCTTAATTTTACAGTTTACTAATCCTTAAAAGACTATTTGATATGAGGATGTGGTGATCATCATTTTGGAATAAATTTTTGCTTAATTTGTTGTCTTTGCATATCTTTCACATTTAAGGACTCATGAGGTCATAACATAAAAAAGTGTTAGGTGTTACTGATTTAAGAAGTAAAACATATAGCTAAGGCTATCGACACTAATATATTTGAGTTACTAAATTACTAATATGATATTGGCTCTTTGGAATTTAAAATCAGGGCAATGATTTATGTGGTCAAGATAAATTTATTTTGGGTTGATCTTTATATATGATTTGAAAGGTCTTATCTATGGTTATTTTAAAGGCACTTCCCTCAATTCTGGTGAGGGGATATGTTGTTAATGTAATTCATTCACAAAAAAACATAACTACAAACACACATTCAATACGATCTTCATCTTACTAAGTCTAAAGAAGTCAAAAGCTCCAACTTCATTGAAATCAGCTATGCCTTCCAGGTTCATACTGAAAAATTACAGTAACCTAACATGTTTTTCCATATTATTAGTATTATTACTTTGTTTTTATACATATCTAACACAAATTATTTTTAATGACAGTAACTCATCACTTCAAGGAAACAATATCACCTTCTTGAAGAATATTAATGATTCAATGAATGCTTTTACAATCAAGGTTCATTTGCTAAGGGTTTAGAATTTACCTAACCATTATTATAAATCATGTCCTTTATTTTAGTATATGATTTTTGTTAAGAAAATATTTGTAAATATCCAAACCAATTTAATAAAGATATGTTATAAATAAATTTGATTAAGACATATAAAATCAAAATTCCGTGTAACATACGGGTACTAATCTAGTTATATGATATTACTTTAAAAATTATAATTAAAAGAAAAGGTAATATTAGTAATATTTTTTTATTTCAAGTTCTAATCATTAATTTTTTTAAATTACACTATGGAAACGAGCATTTTTAGCTTTAAAACGCATATAATATTTATATTAAAAAATTTCATGTTTTTTTTAACTTATTGTTTAATCCGACAGATTATTGTGTAATTTTTTGGAACTGACAAAATTACACAATGACCTTATGATGATAACAGAATGACATAATGTTCAACATTTGCACAATAATAGTTTAATAGTAAGCATGCATAATATAATGATAATGTACAAGACTCAATATCGGATTGATTTAAAGTTGATATAAAAAAGCCTATGTTGTATGAATATGTACATGAAGTTGATATTTATCAATCAATTGTATGACACACATTAGCGTGTACATATCGAATGAAATGTTTTCTAGCTAGATTAACAATACAGAAGATTTGTTAATAAAAGTGTACGAGATGAAAACGATATTCAAAATACAGTTATATACGAGATGAAAGCAATTCAAATCATAGTCTTGAGCAATGCACCGTCTTTGGGAGATGAAACTGTTGAAAATAAGTTCACTTTTATTAAAATAATTAACTGAATATTATAACGATGCTCTCGTTATACATGGGAAATTCACTAGTACATTACAGTGTACAAACCCAAATCAGAAATACATGTAGAGAACAAGTTACAAATGATACAAACGTACTGGTTAGTGAAACTTCAATTACATGATAGCGTACATGATGGTAACAACAACGAGATTGATGATCCTGCACAACAGATATTAGAAAGAAAGATCCAGGCTTGTGTTTAACACAATTCCCTTAAACAGATTTGTCGTCTGTTCCCAGGGTACGCCGGACGAAAGCAGCGTACTGCCGGACTTGAACACTTGCCTGAAAAGAAACCGGAGGAGACGATGTTTTTGGTTGTTATCTTTAAGGACAAAAGATTGCAAAAATTCTTGCAACTAATGACAATTGAATTGTCATAAAACTTAGCAACTAATGACAATTGAATTGTCATAAAACCCAATAACTTAAGGGTTGGAAAACCCAACAGTCTCTTCTAGATGTCTCAAAACCGGGTCGGGTTACAGCAACGCTAGCCTCGAGTTTTCGGAGCTGCATTCGGTTACCAACCGATTACTTGAGAGTTGACCTCTCATTTACACAAATATCCAACAATCCCCCACATAAATAGAGGTCGATCTCAAATACAGACATCATTCCGATTAAATTTAAGCAGTTGAATCTTGCATACGATAGGTAGGTGTTACCCTTTGAACCTTCGCTCATGAAACGCACTTAGTCTATTGGCTCTGAGTAGAACGTGATGTCTTTGAACTCGTCTGCCATTTGTGTAGGTGACAATACGCTTCATACAAGACTCTCCCTGACAAAGTCAAGTCCTCATAGTTATGTTCGTTATGGTCATGAAAATTTTCCTAGTTTTGCGAGAGCTCTAGGAATTGTGCCCCCCAATTCCATTCGAAGCGACCCCACTTCTCTCTAATATAGGTGATTCATCACATGTGACTACATTAGTCAAATCATTAAAAGCCATAGGCTTAGCCTTGTACCTGTCACTTTTAGGAATGGACTAGGAAGATTACTAGATTCTTGTAGTAGACTCCCTTTAAAAAGACGTGGTCGTTTTACCAGTTAACTCTTCTTTCTTAGTTAACCGCCCACAGTGACCTTACCAGTTCATACGAGTAGGTTGTCCTATTGAACTCGGATCTTGGGATCCCCAGTCAACCGAGTTAGGTTTCCTTCATATAAACTTAGCTTTTCACGAGCTTTAGTCTCATTCCACAACTCAATCTCGCATTAACCCTCAGGTTCTTGGATCCAAGCTATTTTATTTGACTTCCTCAAGTCACAATAGTTTACAATCGAGATTGGTTGTCCATCTGTGGTTTAACTCTTAAGTTAACCTTGCATATTGTCACTTTTAAAGACTATAACTTTAGGCCATTAGTTTTAGTCTTTGGTTTTGAAAATACAATATGCAATTTAAGTGAACACTAATATGTAATTTAAGTGAACACATATTCACTATGCCAATAGGCAATTTTAGTGACTACCAAAATGCAATAGATATTCATTATGCCTTTGGTCACTAGATCATTAAACTAATCAATTGGCATTCACATGTTTGCAATATTAACTTGGATTATAAAATCCATATTGCTAAACATTCCACATTCTTATATCAAATGCAAGTAACCCCCACATTTAAGTGGTATTGGATAACATCAACCAATTTTTGGACCAGTTACCATTTTCACATACCCTTAAAGGATTGTTTTCTTAAATGGCTTCTCCCTCACATTTCTTGCCATTTGATCAAGTTTTGTGACTTTACTTATCACAGCAAGCTGACGATCATGGTTTGATCAAGAGTTCATCTTTATATCACGGATTTCATGAATGCTTAATTGCCAACTACAAAGCTTAGATCAGCGTTTGAGTTAACTAAAGCAAACTACAAAGCTTTAGATGAGCTTTTGAGTTAACTACATGAACTTTATAGTTAGGCCATAAGTTTTTCATAACCGTCTGAAACTTAAATCTAAGTTTCTCATCTAGGATAAACCTAGAGACTTGAGTTCTCCTCAAGTTATATCATTTCCTTATATTGAATGAAATTCATCATTTGATTTGTTTCCGCAACTAATTCTTGTGATACGTATATGAATGTTTCACGTTAATTAGTCTCCATAGAGCACCATAATTAATTAGTACTAGTCTAGCATGCTTTCGACTACAATACTCTAGCATGTGAACAAAAGATGCATCATTCTGATTTTTCACAGCCCTTTACCAACATCATATATATTCCAACAAGAGTTTCATTTCACGGTTTAGACAAATCATCATCTCAAATCTGCAGTATTTGAGAATGTCTCATATCTATGTTACTCAACCATATAAAACTTCATCATTCATTTAGGGATATGATATCTATGCACTTAATATCTAGCGCTTCACCACTGACTCATAAAGAGTTTAACAAAGTCTTATTTAGAGTCACCTTGGCAAATAACTTATCATCGACGAATGGTTCACTGTTATGTTGAGATACAGTCACACTAGACTGATAACCATAGAATGAAATTCACAGATTCTCATACGCGATGTTCATTGTTGATTTGAAAATATATATACTTAGTATATTATTCATTATGAAGATCATGTCTTCTACATGGTTAAATCAACCTTGAAGGTGGTAGACGTATCTACATTTACTTCATTTCTCATGATAAATCACATATTACATGTCACTCATGGGTCCGTTTCAATATATGACAACATATATTTTTTATAATGCGTTACAATTTACACCAAGTAAATTGCTATGATAATACATATGTCTTCATATTTGATGTCTCACTCTATGACTACATTGTTAGTCATGATAACAACTCACAAGTTGCAGTTGTGCTTCTTGCACTATCCGTTTAAATAGACATCAATTTATTATGCATGTCACATGTGTTTCGATTTACTTCATTGTATTAACCGCATGTGTTATCCTAAGATATTGAACACATCAATTATACAACATCGAACAAAGTAATCCGGTCAAACAGGAATTTATTCATCATAATTTAATTGGATATATAAATGATTTCTAACAAATAAAATCATATTGTGTTGCAATCTTCAACACTTTATCATCTTATATGACGGTCACCTTAAGTGACATATACTCATTATAGTTAGTCGATACATCCCATTGACTATTATTCCAATAGCACGAGAGCTGTTGAAATAATAACTATCCATGACACGGAATGATCCGTGTCATTTAATACATTTTTGGAATAAATCCAATGACATATTTATTTGTATTTTCTAGAGGTACTCCCTCAGTAAAATCTCATGCCGTCATATTTTCATTTCATTTTTGAAACTATACTTTTGAACAGTCACTCAACTCTCCGGATAACAATAAGTTGTGTAACTCTTTACTAATCTCAAGTAACAGTATTCGAACAATACAAAATATATATAACAACGACACAAAGTTGTTAGAGACTATTATTATTTTTTCTTTAAAACAAAATGTGTTATTATTTTATGCAAAACTATTGTTATAACATAATCCAAAACAAATTTCCTTCTAAGGTTTTGCAAAATATATAATTACATGTTCATCATTTGATTCAAAAAGTAAAATCAAGATCTCAAATTCCAACCTTATATATATATATGTATATATATATGTATATATATATATATATATTTCCAACTTTCCACAAGCCAATAGTTTAACATATTTATTTGAAGTTATACGTTTACACAAAACGTACTAACAACTTGAGATTATGACATTATTTCTAACCCTTATGTTAGAAATGCAATGTTTACACAAACATCTTCCAAATATGTAATTATTTTATAAACATAATTATCTCACAATATTAAACCAAATGTTTACATAAAACATTTATAATCATATTAGTTCAATCATATCTAACACTCTTGTTAGATAATTAAACAAGATCTAACGAGCACGTTAGAAATTACACGTTTACATAAAACGTATGGTGAATACCAATAAATGCAGTCTAACACATTTATTAAATAATAACGATTACATAATCGTTTTATATATGTTGATCATCGCAACAAACCGTTTCTAACGCACATGTTAGAAGATAAACGATTAAAACAAAACTTTTGAACTTTCCGGTTTATATAATAAAAACCACCTCTCACATATCAATTGCTCAAAACATTATTCATGGCACCATAACCATTAAAACTCATTATATATAAATGGTTATAGACATGAACCATCTCTTAGATGTTAATTCCTTAAATCATTATTCATGATATTCATAACCATTAAAACTCATTATATCTAAATGGTTATAGAAACAAGAACCATCTCTTCATGTTAATGACTCAAATTATTATTGATGTCATTCATAACTATTGAGAGTCATAATTTCTAAATGGTTATAGAAATACAAACCATCTCTAACATACATGCTAGATGGTAAACTTTTACACACAACATTATTTATAAAACACATATGTTTCATATAATTAGTAATAATTAAAAGGGTTATTGGATTTAATCACCTTCAACTATTGGTTATTGGCCGCTGTCACCCTCAAGTATCACTTTGGCCAATATAACTCCCAACTAAACACTTTGGTGTCCGTATCACCAAAACTTAACAAAAAATTAACTAAAAGTTAACCAAAAGTGACTTGAATTGGTTAACTTTTGGTGATACGGTGTCCGTAACACCAAAAACTAACCAAAAAATAATTAAAGTTAACCAAAAGTGAGTTGAATTGGTTGACTTTTGGTGATACGGACACCAAAGTGTTTAGTTGGGAGTTATATTGGCCAAAGTGATACTTGAGGGTGACAACGGCCAATAACCAGTAGTTGGAGGTGATTAAATCCAATAACCCTAATTAAAACGTTTGTTAGGTAAGAAAAGACGTTTACACAAAACGTTCTTAACCATTACCAAAATAATATCCAACATTCATGCTAGATAATCAATCAGGTTCTAACGCTCACGTTAGATAATTAGTCATTTATACCAAACGTTAATGTCATGTGGTTCATACACTAAACTGATTCCAACACTATTGTTAGATAACCAAACGTATATCGAAACGTTTTTGTCATATGGTTTCTTAACTAAACCAATTCTAACACTCTTGTTAGAACATCAAACGTTTATGTGACACCCCGCCCGGCGGCGGAAACACTGGCTTTCATTGGAATTGGATATCAATAGTACAAAGCACATGGCACACTAAAAGTATATTCTAATATCATTAACGCGATAATTGTTATGACATAAATGAGGAATAAATAGTCATAAATTCAGAAATAAAGACCGGCAATCAAAGTAATTTATTGTTCAATTATTCTAGGTCTGATAGGCATCCTATGTCTTGAAGGTATAAAACGCTCATACACCACCTGAAATATGTAAAAATAAAGTTAGCTAATTAAAGCTAGTGAGTAAACCACAATTGATATATAGTAATAAAGAAATCCGAGATCATCATAATATGTTGTGCAATCTTACATGCATAGCTATTTCATATCATTCTCGACCATGACACCTTGAACACACATTGAACACATTGAACACACATTGAACACCATCGTTGTATAGCAACTTGTAATCATTTGTCATGAGGAACCAACTCATGTTATTAATTAAAGATAACCTTTTTAACAACCGTCACGTAACCGTCTCGATATAAGTTATCAATAATTAGTTTAGCAACTTAGGGACATAGCAACTTGTATCATCGTATAGCAACTTGTAACATAGTAACTTGTAACATTGAAATTGAATGGCCGGGTTTAAATCACCTGTTTTGAAATAAATGCAGGTGGGTTTGTCAAACCATTAGCGCTAACATTGTACCAGTGGGATTACTAAGTAACAATACTACTTTAAACTACCACATAAGGATTGCATCTTGCTGCAGACAAGACTAACACATTTAATGATCTCATTTAAAAATAGAAACAAAGAAACAAAAACCGAAAACATTGAATAGTAATTGAACATATTTCAGCCCCAAAATGTAAAAGTAAAAAGGGGAGTGAATTTACTCACCTTGAAATGCAATAGATAGCCGAAATAGAAACTCAACAATAACGAACCGAGGGTTGCCCAAATATTAGTGTCACCTAATTAATTGGGAAAACCCTAACTTATAAACGAAACAATAATATAGCAACAAGAATCAAAACAAGATAATCTAGGGTTTCGGATTTGAGATTTTAGGGTTTTAAGTTACAAATAGGGAATTAAGGTTTTAAAATACAAATTAGGATTTTATACGAAACGTTATAGTTTTTTCGTAATTGAAGATATATATTTTATAGGTTTTTCTTTTTGTATTTTAAGTACTTGTACCATTCGAATAGTTATAAACATGTAACGTTATTTCTTTGAATCTATAAATAAGAAGTTTTAAGATCTATAAAATATATTTAATATATATTTGAATAAGTACTAATAGTCATGAAACATTATTTATAAGTTTTTATGCCTTTAAAATATATTTAACTTGAATATAATATATTAGGTTATTAAGAAATATAGTTTTTAATATTTAGATTAGTTAAAAAGTGAAAATATAGAAAAAGGGATGTGAGACTCGAACCCTTGACCATTTTATTAATCACAGCAACACCTAACCGTTAGACCAGTTGCGTTTTTTGTTAATTAAGCTGATTGTAATTTCTTTTGGCACATTCTAAACAACAATACCCATTTCATACTCAAACCCTAGAACAAAGATCCGTTCAATTCGTTCGAGTCAGTTATTATAATCCCAATCAGATAGAGGGCTTTTGATCCTCGTGAAATCGTGATCATTTTGATATATAGAACTTACTTGATTATGATGGTTTGATATGTATTCGAACCGAAGAAGAAATCGACTGTTCTTGGATGATTCTGCGAATCTGGAAGTGATAAGAGATGAAATTGATTGATTAGGGAGTTGTAGATGGAAGAGAGGATTCAAACTAATGTAAATATTACCTGTAACGACGCCCGGAAAGTCGAACACGACTAAGTCACCGGAAAATGGGTTTTTGTCGATTGAATTGTTAATTGCAGCAAACAATTGAAGGTTTTTGGAGGTTTATTACTGTTAGTCGGTTGATAATGATTGGTTTGGAAACGTTTAATTGTCATATAGGTCTAATTACGGAATGTCGCCGGAAAACGGATTGATTCTCACAATCAATCCGCGTTAATCACGTTGAAAACGCATATCAAACATTTAGGGGAGGTTCGAAATTGATTGGGAAGAGATTATGAATGTTTTGATTGTTCAGAAAAAGGAAATAACGCGTAAAATGGTCGCCGGAGTTGCACAAATTCCGGCCAAATGGCCGGTGCTGTTGTGGTCGGAAGTACGGGGGGGGGGGGGGTTGGGCTGGGTTATAAAGTTACACAATCAGCCCCTGCACTTTCAATTGTTATTATCCTGAGCTATAAACATTATAAACAAGTTTTAATAATTATAGTTTTGGCCCATAGTTAGTTTTATGTATTATATTAACTAACTAACTTAACTACGTTAACTTGTAATGTTTATATAAGTGACGTTTATATATATTTAGTTCGTTTATGACGTCGAATGACTATTCCAAGACTCGGAAATAATTTTGTTTAATAATTTTTATAAAATCTTCTCTTTTATAAACTATATATATGTGTTTTCTTTAAATATAATGTATATATATATTCTTTGGAGGTTTAATAAATTGTATTTAGTATTTAATTAGTATACGTTGGATAATAATTCGATCGTTATATATTAAAGACGAGAAATGACGTAACACTCGCCATATTTATATATACATATATATATTTTCAATAACGAAACGTCACATTTAACGAAAAATAAATACAAATACATTAAAGGATAAACAACTTCGGGTTCGAGTCGGGCGTCCGAATTCGGTTTCGGGGCAGATGTCACAGTTTACCGAAACGTTTTTGTCGTATGGTTTATTAACCAAATCAATTCTAACACTCTTGTTAGAAAACTAAACGTTTACCAAAACGTTTTGTCGTACGGTTTATTCGTTAAACCGATTCTAACACTCTTGTTAGAAAATACACTATTAGCAGTCATTTTAAACTCAAGCTAATTGAATCAAACCATTTGAATTGTACCACAAAAGTTAGGATTTTAGATTGTACTCCAATCTATATATAATCCAAACACAAATTTGTACTAATATACATCATTTCCAATAAAATATATTTAATGGATTTTAACTAAAATCTCAAATAGTTTTTTATTTTAATCTTTTGTGAACCAAATCCTTGATAAAGGTTTTGAAATTGTATCAAACAATTTCTATAAAATCTGTTTAAGTTTGTTGGAAATAAGTTCACTTTTATTAAAATAATTAACTGAATATTATAACGATGCTCTCGTTATACATGGGAAATTCACTAGTACATAACCGTGTACAAACCTAAATCAGAAATACATGTAGAGAACACGTTACAAATGATACAAACGTACTGGTTAGTGAAACTTCAATTACATGACAGCGTACATGATGGTAACAACAACGAGATTGATGATCATGCAAAACAGATATTAGAAAGAAAGATCCGGGCTTGTGTTTAACACAATTCCCTTAAACAGATTCGTCGTCTGTTCCCAGGGTACACCGGACAAAAGCAGCATACTGCCGGACTTGAACACTTGCCTGAAAAGAAACCGGAGGAGACGATGTAGATGAGATGATCGATATTGTTTGTGTCTTGTTGAACTCGTTTTTGGGCGTTGATTCAAGCTCTACCATTGTTGCCATGTTTTTGGTTGTTATCTTTATGGACAAAAGATTGCAAAAAGTCTTGCAACTAATGACAATTGAATTGTCATAAAACTTAGCAACTAATGACAATTCAATTGTCATAAAACCCAATAACTTAAGGGTTGGAAAACCCAACAGTCTCTTCTAGATGTCTCAAAATCGAGTCGGGTTACAGCAACGCCAGCCTCGAGTTTTCGGAGCTGCATTCGGTTACCAACCGACTACTTAAGAGTTGACCTCTCATTTACACAAATATCCAACAGAAACTAATTCAAACCGTAGTCATAAATGATTTTTTTCATTGCAACGACAACTACTGCTACCATCACCACCATCACCACTACCATTCATGGGCGTACCCACTAAGAGTGGGTGGGGAGCGCCCGCTCCCCCTAAGAATTTTTTTTTGTTTTTATATGTTAAATTCTTGATCGACCCTCGTAAAATTTAACTCTCAACACTTATCCAGTCTTGAAAATTAAGTTTGATGCCTAACCCACAGCCCATATAAAACACATAATATTTAACCATGTATAAGATTAAATATGGTTAGAAGAATAGTAATATATATCTATTTACAGTGGCGGAACCAGGATTTTATGAATAGAGGGTCAAAATTAGAAGAAGAAAAAGGTCGGTATTTCTAATATGTAACGGTTACTTATTTTAACCGGTGAACGAAGCACAAATACAATAACAGCTAAACGCTAAGAGTCGAGCCGCTCGTAAGCTACTCGGTCTAAGTTCACTAAAAGCTTAAGTAAAGTCGTGTTTAAAAAAGGTTGAGCTTAAGCATATATTTTAGTTTTTTCATAAACAAGTTCGAGCACAGCTACACAAGCCAAACACGACTCAATTTTGCAAGCTCGAGCTCGACTCGTTTATATAAGCCTATCTCAAGCTTGGCAAGCTTGTTTTTCGTAAACTTCAAATATAGAGTATTAACGAGCTTATCTAATGTAATAAAAAGTAAACCATAATAAAAAAACGTAAGTGAAATCATATTAAACTAAGACCGTGTGTAATGAGGCGTTTTTGTCCCTCTAAAGAGCCCAAAGCGCCCCCAACCATTACATAGGGGCGTTTTGGACCATATTTTTGTCCCAGGCATTGTGTACAAAACGCCCCATAATTCCTAAAATCAAGATCTATCAATGTTTTCATTGGTGAATTCCTCTATAATTAATGATCATACAATGATTGGAAGGGGCTTTATGAGGCTCTTTTCACTGCATACTTTTGAACAAAAAACCCCTTGATGAGTTGGATTACACATGACATGCAAAACCCTTAAGGGGCTTTGTCCACTGTACATGGTCTAATAAAGTATAAACTAAAAATGTAGGTAAAATCATTCCGGACTACATTTTGCAAATAAAGACTTACTATAGTAAAATTAAATGAGAAAAAATAATTAGTCTTGCTAATGTGAAGGGCCTATTCTACTAAAAGAAAAAAACGGTAAATAAAATATTTACCAAAGTAGTATAGTTTTAAAACTTATTTACCTAAAATGTGTAGTTTGAAAACTATTTACCAAAATGGTGTTGTTGCTATTATTAAATGATAAATTATCATTTTTTAGTTTCTCACTCCAAATATCATTGGTTAAATGGTTAACATTAATCTATATAATTATTAAACTAATCATGAAGACATAAATACTTTCTAAGATATTTAACTTAATTCATATAACTAGTTGGAGTTCAAAATTTTTTTATCACAACGTACTATTTAATCATAGAAACATAAATATTTAAAATACTATACTTTGGATAAACTTGACGATGATTTTTAATATATATATATATATATATATTAACTGCATTTTAAATTGTCATATAGTAAGTTTCAAAAACATTTTGTTAGTTTAGAAAAAACTTTAGTTTATGTTAGTACAGCTCATCCCAATGTTAGTTTGTAAAAGAAATATATAGTAAATTTTTAAAATACTATTTTAAAACGTTTAAATGAAATTACTAAAGCTAAATAAAAACAATATTTCATACTACGAAAATATATTAGCAATTTTGAGTTTTAGCATTCAGTTTATTAACATAAACGAAAAGTATTTTACCTATTGATTAAATATTAATATATATTCTAAAAACTTTTTATGTCTTCATAATTAGGTAAAAGAATAAATAAATAAAAGTGAGCCAATGCTATTAGGAGGGAGAAACTAAAAAAAAATATTTTATCATTTTATAATAGTAACAACACTATTTTGGTAAATAGTTTTCAAACTACACCTTTTTGGTAAATAAAATTTAAAAGTACACTAGTTTAGTAAAAAAGTCAATTATTATGTAGGATTGTAGGTTAAAAGTTGAAACCATCAGTCAAACTAGATGCAAACGCCCCATCAAGTCCATCAACTTCATTTCTTCTTCCCCACATTAATCGATGCATCCCCATCCCGTTTCTCTCATCGCCACATTCTCCGACTATCGGAAAATTCTTGATTAACGCTTTCTTAACTCTTCTCTCTTCTATTTGAGTACTCAACTTATTAAAATGGAGGGTCAAAATTTAGAGACTCTCATGAGGTCGAATACTCATGTTTAAAGTGTTTGGCTGGCCGGAGGGTCACCAGACCCTCCGGACCCTCTCTTGAATCCGTCGATGTCTATTTATATTGTCATGTATAGTCAAGTATTGAGGTATTATAACCTCAATTGTTTCCCCATTGCACAAAACCATCACCATAGCTGAAGATTCGGATGGTCATGAGTACAAGAATAGAAATACATAAATAAATTAACTACTTTAGCTAAGTAATCAAGTGAGAAGTGATGAATGGTTGAAAGTTTAGTTGTAAACCAAGGTTCTCAACATCACAATTTTTATACCAAAACACCAGTCCTCCAACATAGTCTTGTTCGGAAATATGGTTTGGTTTCATTCACTTCTCATTTGTATATTAAATAACGGCTTAAGAAAGATCTAGAATGGAGACATATGAGGTTTAAGAAGCAAAATAAAGAATTTATTTTATAAGATTTAAGAAAAAAAATCATAACTCGAACCTCAAAATGGTGATTTACCAAACTTTATTAATCTTGGTTTACTAGAGGATATTTCAAGTATTTTGAAAAAAAAATGTCAAAAAATGAAAGAAAAAAGAAAAAGATGAAAGAAAGAAAAAAAACTCACAACCTGCTATTAAAAATATGTTATAAACGTATGGAGTTTTTAGATAGATTGAGAGATTTTGAGAAAAAGTTTAGAGTGATAAAGATGATTAGAGAGATTTTGGTAGTATTTATAGATAAAAATTAGGGTTTGGCATTAAAGAAGTTAGTTAAGTGGAGGGAAATTGAAAATTTTTAATTTTAAGTATAAGTGGAGGGAAATGAAAAAAGTTCAATTTTAACCCCTCAAATTTAGTTTTTTTGTCATTTTTATTTGGCCCGACCCGGTTCAACCCGAACTGAGTCGAACCAGTTTAAAAAAATGTTATATATCGATACTCAAACAATTCCTATCAAATTTTCGACCCCCGTGAAAAAATTTCTGGATACGCCACTGCTACCATTACCATTACAACTACCACTACGGCCACTACTACCACTACAACGACTACCTTAGCCACAACCACTACTATTATCACGAACACTACCACGACCTTAACCACGGCCACCACTACTACTACCACCAACACAATACCACTACTACTACTATGCATCCCAAGTTATAGAAAGTTTTATAATAAGAAAGTAACTATGAAAAAAAAATTCATGTTATAATGAATAGAGACTATAATCTTCCCAACCACTTCTATATCTACACATACCAATAAATCAGTAACTCACAGTCACGTGCACATCTCTCACTGTCTCCATATCACATTTGCCACGTGTCATAACCAGAGTGATTCTCAACAGTTTTAAATTAAAAATATATTATACTTTCTAAACTTAAACAGTGGAATTTAATTAATTATTTATACGAAAAAGATTTCAAATTGCATTTTTATTCCTAGTGTGACATCTGCTCCAAAACCGAATCCGAATGCTCGACTCGAACTCGAAGTTATTCATCTTATATTCATTTGTATTTAAATTCTCTTGAAGATGTAACGTTTAATTATTAATATAAATAAATATGTCGGACCTTATGTTATTTTCCGTCTTTAATAAATCGATAGAATTTGTTGGTCCCAAAAACACTATTGATTCAGTATATTGTGAAGATTTTGGATCAAATTGACATAAAATGGATAATATGACATGAACAATGATGAACACAATGAAAACCCTCAATTTGATCTCTTAGAATTGCATCAGATGTTACAAAAGTGTTAAGACCCCAATTCTAGGCTCATTCAAGCATCTAAAACCCTAATTGCCATTTACTATTTATAGCCTAATGACAATTAGGACCCTAGACTTAGACTAAAACATGACAAATGTAATCAATACAAATAAAACCCCAATGTTTAGTCTAATATATATTTTGTCATTAAGACAAAATATATATATTACATAAAATACTAAAAAGACGAAAACAATTAAATATATTTTGTTGACACAAAATATATTTATTAATTATAAAACTCCGTCGCCTTCAACGTCTTGTCTCTAATCTTCGTCCCGAACACGTCGTGTTGACTTTTGCGTTGACTTTGACTGTTGACGTTGACTTTAGTTGACTTTGACTGTGTTGATAATATTAGACTACAATTCAGGTTCAACAATACTCCCCCATAGTCTATTATTATCAACATTTTGCATCGTGATCAGCACTGACAAGTCAATACTGTAGGATCTTCAATTTGGTAAGCTTCGGTCTTTATTTCAGCTCCAACAAAACTCCCCCAAGACTGATGTTTGCCAAATTTAGTTGCTGAAGATCTTTTTCTCACAAGCTCCCCCATTTTGTATGCTCCCCCGTTTTTCCTGAACCATTTCATAAAATTTGGAACTGCTTTCAAACTATCTTTTCTTGAGTGCTTCAGAAGATGTAGGAGGAGGATTCCTAGCTCGGTATCTTCTTCAAACTTTGAGGAACATGTTCTCTGGTCAGGTTCTTTGCTCAACTGATGATCGGCCATCACTTGCAGCAAATATCTGTAACACAATCATAAACAAAATCTCGAGATTTCTCATTAGATCATTTCATCAAACAAAATAAACCCGTGTTTATTTGTGTATGAAAACAAGCGTCCCGTGTCCGTTTGTGTGTGCAATTTCCCGTGAAATGCATGTGAAAATGATAAAAAATTAATAGCATAATATGGAAGACTTGAAAATAATTTGAAATGAAAATGTTTTTGGATTTTTTCTTTTTTTTTGTGAAAATTTAAAATTATAAATTCGAAAATAAGAGGACGAGTCCGACAAGATCACAAATATTTTTGACAAAGAGAACACATCCCATAAGGTACACACGACCAACAAGACTCAAGAACCCAAAGATAAAATAAGGATAATAAAAGAAATTTTCATGAAGGATATCAGATAATGCGTTTCGAGCAACCATCCGGAGAAACAAAGACTTGGCTAGATTGTCAATATGTTTGTCCATTTAAACCCATGCCTTGTTCCTTTCAACAGACAATCTGTGATGGTCTTATCATGTTTTAGGTTCGATTTGAAGAAACTTGGGCAACTCGGTCCCCACAGACATCTTGCTAAAGAAACTTGTCCTATCGTCAGGGTTTATTGAGCAATATGATTTACTTTGCTTGAATTTCTTTAGGATCAAATCTTGAATATTGATCAATTCATGAAGCTCTTTTGACTTGATGAGCAGGCAAAGACAATGATCAATTTTGTGAAACATTGTGAGTGACATTTGACATTTTGGGAGTGGTGCTTTTTGACAATGGATCTTGATGTTTGAGCACATTGCGACTAAATTATTTGGGAAACTCAAATGATTAGAGCTCTAGGTCTATACCGACGTATAACAGAGGAGATAATCATTTAAGCATGCTCGGTGAAACTTCAGGTCTATACCGACATATAACAGAGAAGATTCACCAACTCCAGGTTCACACACTGCAGAGGAGTTAAGCACTTTGACTCAATACTTTCTGAGGAGCTAACAAGTAACTCATTCAGAGGCTTTTCTGAAGAGCAACACTAGCAGTTTTTTATTTTATTTGCAAACTAGAAACTCAATTCAGGGCTAAGGTGAGGGTGATTTGGGATGTTTTGGAAAAATCAAAGCAACGATTTGACACTCTCAACCCATTTCTGACAAGGACTTGTAACTTTGTGCAGGCCAATCATGTCAAGGAGATAATCCTCATTGCCGAGTTCTTGAACTTAGTTTGATCACAGAATTGCTGTCTAATTGTATTCGGGCTGAGCCTATTGACACATCATAACACAAATCAATATCCTCCTTCAGTTGCTTTTTCATGCAAACCTGAAACCTTCAAAAGACATAAAATATTTACACAGAAAAGAATTTTGGACAAATGATATTCAGTTCATTTTCATTTGAGATTTTACTCCCCCAAAATTCCTGTTTTTGCACAAAATTGAAATTTTCAAAAGACACAAGAGCGACCTCAAAGAGATGTGAAAACTTGATCACGAATACGAGTAAAAATGTTAGGCTCCCCAAAAATTTCTATTTGATAGCTATATATTATTATTATTATTATTTTTTTATATTTTTTTATACTATCTAGTATATATAAAATAGAAATTACCAAAGAAATGCCTTCCATATTACTCTATCAAAAGATTATAAATGAGTTATCAAGAAAAATGCAGTGGCTGTGAAAATCAAAGAAAGATCCAGAATGTGGTTAAGATATACTAGAACCATAACATGTTTGTTCCGCCTCAAATTTGAATAAGGAACATTCTCTGTCAGTAAACCGGATTACTAACAGTCTTCCTGAAATGTTCCTACACTCATTAACAGATTTGTTAGAAATAGGAACCCAGGCCATCGTAGTCCTGGGTGTTCCGTTTTCATCAGCGTAGTACACCTGTTTAAACACACAACGAGTTTTTGTATCACTTATCTTTTCCTCTTTCTTTTTAATTTGCCAAATTTGTTTAGGTTCAAAAGTTTTCGATTTGAAAGAATTAAATTTGGAAATCATGTTCTGTTTAAGCCCCGAAGAAAAAGATTTTGGTTTTGATGATGTGGTCACATTCATCTTTGAATCATGTGAAACCGGCTTCACATGAGAAGGTAGGGATGGAATTTTCGTCATCCAACCATTCAAAGATGTATGATTATTAACTTGAAATTAAAATAAACAAACATGTTTACCTTTACCACGTGGAGGATTCTTTCTAAACACTGATCCGGAGAAGCAAACCTTTTTGGCTTTTACGTCCGAAGCATGTCCTTTTGGGCATTTCTTGAGCACATGATCATCCTTTCGACACTTGAAGCAAGCCTTGAATGGCTTTTGATGCTTGACTGGCCCGTGTGTGGGAGCTTGGGGTGGAGCTTTCTTTGAGCTTGATGCAACTTGTTGACAGATTTGTGGCTTCTTATGTTGAATTGTGGGTGGTTGCCTGATTTTTGTTTTGCTTTGTTGGATGGGAGAGGAGATCTTCACTTGCTTGTTCTCAAGTCTTTTACAAACTTGAGATATGATGGACATAGGTGAAGGCTTCTTCATTTGAGCTCTAGATCGATGACTGACTGGTCTTGCAGCTGGAAATGAGATCCTGATTTGTCTTGATTCAGGTTTTGGAAGCATTTCAGATTTGGCAGTTGCAGATGACATCTTGATCTTTGAATCTCCATGACTCTCATTTGTCTTTGATTCATCATCTGAACTTGTCCAGCCTTCAATAAGTACCTCTGCATCCAGCGGATCTTGATTGATAGGAATTGGATGTGTTGATGTGATTGGAGCTTGATGATTAGGTGATTCCTGAACGATCTCTTCCTTCACATTCATGACAGGCTCAAATATAGGAATTTCACCTGCTTTAAACTTGTTAAAGAAGTTAGAAGAAACAGAAGGTACAAATTTACTAACGCCGGAAACTAAACAATCATTGGTTTGACAGACAGCATCCGGTTTACTGTATCCAATACCAGTCGGGGACTCATAATCATCTCGCATCTCTTTAAGATTCACATCCTCTAATCCTGCAAGCAAACTATCAGTATCTTTCTAAATTATCTCATGAACCAAATCATTGGTCGGGTGTGGAGTTGGTGTAGGAGAGTAACAGTAAGTGTCACAAATCCACTAACGGAGTTTTACCGTTAGAGGCGTGACAAACCAGGATCCAGTCATTAATTACACCGAACGACTCTATGTGAGTTTTGAAAAACCAAACGTTTAACTCTTAAATGCGGTAGTTTAAACGACAATCAGAGTAATTAGTTTTTCAGTAATGCGGAAGCGTAATAATTAAGTAAGTTTAAGCAAACCCAAACCATGCAGAAAGTAAATGCGCAAAAACACGCGCCCGACACAAGACACGCAGTTTAAATAGTTTACAAATCCCAAAACAAAGTTTTTAATGCAAGAAATGTGTAAATGTTTGCGAGGACGCCATGTTATGCCTTACGTGCATTGTACCTCAGTGACCTGAAACAGTGAAAGACTAACAAGTGTCATCACGACGGTTGGTGAGTTCACATAGTAGTATAAACAAGTAATTCAGTTGCAAGCAGATATATGAATAAAGTATGTCATTGTATGTAGCTAATCTACAGCACATGTCCTTAGAGGCGTAATGTATCTGACTGAAGCTGACGTATGTACACATTAAGTGCAGTTTGCCTGTTCGTACATCCCAGCAGGATGCACTGTAAGTATGTTAGGTCATTCAACACCCGTTCGACAGGTCCTTCTGTCGTGCTAGCGCGACTAGCCCGGGTGGGGTTTGTCAAACCCAGTAGTACTACTCAAAATTTCCCCGCTATATCACAAATACTAACGGTCAACTAGGTATCCATGAGGTCTTTTATGAACAAAATAAAAGTGCTCTAATCCAGACATGCGACATACAGAATTCGTAAATCCGTAAAGGTAATCGTTCGTGTTCGACCCATAAAAGGGTAAAATAGTAAAAGTGCAGTTTAGTGAAACTCACCTTAAGTTGCACAGCAAAATAGTTAACAACACACACAGTATATAATACGGCAACCTAAATAACAATAGGTCGATTAATGTGCGTTCATGTAGGGTCATAGTACCCTATGCATCCAAATGGTCAACAGTTTATGCGAGTGTGTGGTTTAGTTTGACTTTTGACCATGTTTGACTTTTTGTCCAAGTTTGACCAAGTTTGACTTTTAGGTCCAAGTTTGACTTTCAATTGACTTTTGGTCCAAGTTTGACTTTTAGTTGACTTTTGGTCCAAGTTTGACTTTTAGTTGACCCGAGTTGACCCACGACCCGTTGGTGATTTGTTAAGTGTAAACACGTTACATTTGGTGTATTTTACTATATCACATTCACATACCACATCACACTTCACGTATTCAACAAATAGAAGTTCCAATTTCACAAAAGTTTCCTTTATAGGAAAGTTGAACTTTTAAAGCATGCGTGCATAATTTAACATCCTAAGCATGTCAACTATTATACAAATACCTTAGCACGTTACACAAGTCATCAACACTTACCATTACTTTGTAGTTCCTAATATACAACACATTGGCAAGCATGGTCATTTCTAGGCATAATATAGTATTTACATGCTTTGTGCAATTAGCAAAATAGCAACTTTCATCATGGCATTCTAGTTATTAGCACACACCATATAGACTTCAACAAACAATTTCAAGCAATCGTTCTACTAACCAACTAGCACCTACCAATGTCCTTTCATGACCAAGGCATGTTTACTAAGCATCACATGCCTACAAACATTCATATGCAAGTCCCAATCATGTTTATACATTCGAAATTACTAAACATGCTTCCTAGTCAATTTTCATGTCAAAAAGTTTCTACATTTAGCAAGTGTCCTAAGCCAAGTCGAATTCATACGTTCAAGTAACCAAAATTCGTCTAACACATCTTCTAAACATGCTAGTAAGTCCATAACAATCACTAGACGTCCATAACATGCAATCCCACATGATCACGAATACAAAAGTTACTATTTTTAATAATCTAGCATAACATTCATGAACTTGCAAAACCAAGTAACAAATCTTCATGCAACTTATCATCTAATCACATAATCAATCACATTTCATACAACTCATGCATAATCATCAAGTTTCAATGATTCCATACCAAACCCTAGTTTCATAAACACACTTTTTGTACCAATCTCAACATCTAATCATCAAAATAACCATTAACACCCAAACAATAAACCATTTCCACAACATGATATCCATTTGGCCATTTTGGATGAACTAGGGCTTCTAAAACATAAAACTTTCGAACCATATGATAACAATTAGCACAAAAACTTACTAGTATAGTGTTTAGTACTTCAATCAACCACCGAAATCACCAAAAATCGAACCAACAAGCAACGAAATTGATCTTGTATATGTGTGTAAGTTGCGACAGCAGCCAAGGGGGAAGAAACCAGCCAAAAAACGTTTTTTTATGTAATTAGGTTTAGGGTTTTGTTAATTTTTATTAATTATTGTTAAGTGTTGGGTTGGGCCTTGGGCCACATATGGGTCACATGGGTGATCCATAGACCACGTTTTCACTTCGGTTTGTAAACACAATGAAAAACTTTATAAAACGTAAATTTTTATTTCACCGAGTTTACCGAATTTCGTAAATGGTTAAAACCGATAAAATACGCGGTTACACGAAAATTTAACAGTTAAGCACACATAACAGTTAAAATGTCTTATTATTGTATTTGTATTCATTTAAGATCACCAACGCCCGGGTATTAACTCGTGTGGTCGTCTCGTATGTATATTTGCGTAACAGTTTGCACATTTAATTTGTCAAATTAAATGAAAATATAATTGCATTAACGTGACTAACAGAGTTTAATTAACGGAGTTAACCTGAATTTGTCGGGTGTCAAAGTAAGTGCTGGGAGGAGGATATACAAAAGCCTTATCTTCATGACCCAACCCAGTCTTAATACGAGCCCCCCGTTGGCTTTTGATTAAATCCTCAAGTTTCATCCGCGAAATTGTCCATTTTTCGAGTTTCGTTTGCAACTTACTGGTTTCAAACTCAGCCAGGGCGACACGTTCAGTTAGCATATTGACTTCCACATTTCTTTTCAAAAGACTTGTTTTCAAATGTTCATTTTCTTTCAAGGCTTCTCTTAATTTGACAAAATATTTTGACTCGTTAAGTTTAAGTTCATTATTTACCTGAGTCATATATTTTTCATTTTCGATTAACAATCTGTTGGCTTTATAAATACCAAATAAACGAGTTCTGCAATCAGAAGAACACATATCCTGAACTGTCTCATATGGAAGATCCATGATGATTTTTTCAGAAACAAGAGCTTTCTCGCAGTTGCAGACTCTGATGTTTGTCTTTTCTTCCTCCTCATTCTCATCGTCACAAGCTTTATCATTTAATTCTGCTCCATCTATACCCATTGATGTGTGCTTAATCTCCCTTTGTACCTTTTCAATTTCATGTTTCGGTCAACCTTTGAAATTGGAGGCAGAACTTGATATCTCTTCTGGTTTCTCTTTGGAGATTGAGGTGATCTTTGAATTCAGAGACATCGCTTCATCGTACTCACGATGTTTGATATCCAGCTCCATTTCTTTTAGTTTGTTCATCACCTCCACCAGTTTGTAATTAGTAAATCCACTTTCTCTTTTAATCGATTTTCCATGTGAACTCCACTCTGGTGGGAGAGAATCAAGCAATCTCTGTACCTGTTCATGATTTCCGAGTTCTGGATCATGCTTCTTCAGGTTAATTGCCACCATCACAAATCGATTGAGAAACACGGGCATCCTTTCATTCTTTTAAACTGCAAAATTATCAAATTGGCTTTGTGCCATTGTGAGATCATCATATTCGAAGGATTTAAAAAGTTCTACATAAGCCATTTTTTAATCGATAACCCGTTTAAAATTTGCCCTAAAAATAATTTTAGAAAGTTCTGGCCAACAAACAAAAAATTTCTTTCTCAACTGACCAAAATTAAGCCCAAAAAATGACAATAATAACAACCCGGCCAAATATAATACGGAGCCCAATAGTTAAATAACTAACTCCCAGCCAAAAGACATCACTTTTTCAAATTTTAATAACGAATTTAACGAACACGCCCATAAAATTTTAAATTCAACACCCGGCGAAAAAATGTTTTCGCTTCAAATAATAAACTAGAGACCCGACCCACCAGTTTAATGTCTTAATATGACATGTCCTCACAGCCCAGTTTCACAATCCATTTAAGCAGTCCAAATTTTAACAGCTCAAAACTTAGCCCAGTTCACAGCCCAAACCCATTAAAACCCCCAAAACCTAACCCTAATTTTCGGCCCACCCAACAACCAAAACCCAACCCACTAGACTAAAACCCACTACTTAAATCCTAACCCTAACCCTAATTAATTTTTTTTAAATCATCCTATTAAAAGAATCTCTCTCTCTCTACACGAGCTCTCTTGCAAACATACATACACACACAAACAACAACTAGCAGCTCACATTACACATCTACTCTCTCTCTCTTCGGTTTGCTTTAACAACATTAGCACAACAACAAGCTTCAACAACAACCACACAAACACAATCTCACTAAAATATCTGCTTTCTATCTCTCTTCTTTCTTTCTTTCTTTCACGGTTCAAAACACACACACTACACTCTCTTTTCTTCAAATCGACAACAAACAAACACAAATCTGCAACTCTTCTTGTTCGTTTTAAGTTGTTTGTACTTCAACATACAACAACATCAACACTGAAACACAAACACAAATATAAATGCTTATGCAGCTGCTTCTTGTTCTTTGATCTCAAGAACAAATCTGCAACAGCTCACTCTCGTCTTCACTCTAATCAAACGACAACAACACCGATCTACTGCTGCCTTGCTTGATTTTTTTCTTCCTGGTTCGAAACAACACACAAACACACAAACAACTTCAACTGCTTCTTGTTTTTAAGCACAACAACCTTCAACGGAACTCTCTCTCTCAAACAACACACATGAACACCATCAAACACGGCAGCATCACACAACACAACAGCAGTAGCAGCTCGTTAGACATACACACACAAGAACAAAGTGTTCATTTCTTTTTCGAAGGTTTCATTCTCTTTCTTTTTTGATTGGATGATACATCATAACATCGACACAGCAAAAGACCCGATAGCTGCTTCATCTTTTTCTTTCTTCTTCTTGATTCGGTCGAGTAAAAACAACAATAACATCACAACATCAACACATCATCGATCTACTTCTCTTGCTCTTGTTTGAAACAAACATAAATACGACAGCTTCAGTACAATATATATATATATATATAGTGTTTTGGTGGTTTGGTTGTGGGTATGGTTTGGGTTAAAGAAAAATGAAATGGTTGTAGATCAGTTTATGTGATGTGTTATTGGTTGTAAAATGGTTAAGAGTTGTAGATCCGTGTTTGGTGTGGGTTATGGTTTGTAAAATGTTTCAAGATAGCGGATCTGAACGAGTTTAATGGTTTTGGTCTTGTGAAATGGTTATGTGTTTGGTTGGTCAAAGTTGAAGCTGAAATGGCTATGGATCTGTTTTGGTTTGTTTTTTTTTTGTTTTTTTTTGTTGGTTAAGGTAATGGTTACAAAGAGAGTATTATAACTATGAATCTGGTTAGGGTTATGGTGATGTGGTTAAGGTTGGGTTATAGATCTGAAAATTGTTGGTGCAGGAACGTGTCAAGAATAATGTCAACAAATGGTAGGTTCGCACAGATCTAGATGGTTTCGCAAGGTAGAGTAGCAAGAACCTATAGGTTCGTCGGCTTACAAAGTGTCGGGCGAACTTATAGGTTCGCTAAGAACAACGGGCGAATTTATGCAAATGCTCGACATAGATTCGCTCAAATTTTTGAACTTTCGTTCAGATATAAACTAGTTTCGCTAATCTTGTAGATTTAAAGACTTGAAGAACACCGAGAACACACACACACTGTGTGAGAGAAAATCTCAGATATGATGATTTCTTCTTCTTTTCTTGTAAATCTTGAAGTGGAAATGATGTTTTTGCTGATTATAAGTGAAGATCTACCACGAAATGTTGTAGATCTGAGGATTTGGATGAAGATTCAAAACTCAGATCTGGTTTCTCTCTCTAAAAACCCACCAGATCTACTTTCTCTCTCTAAAATTTCTTCTAAATTCTTCAACTCAGTAACAAAATCTACAAAAAAACATGACTCAAATTAGATCTCTATTAGGCTCTGATACCAACTGTTGGTCCCAAAAACACTATTGAGTCAGTATATTGTGAAGATTTTGGATCAAATTGACATAAAATGGATAATATGACATGAACAATGATGAACACAATGAAAACTCTCAATATGATCTTTTAGAATTGCATCAGATGTTACAAAAGTGTTAAGACCCCAATTCTAGGCTCATTCAAGCATCTAAAACCCTAATTGCCATTTACTATTTATATCCTAATGACACTTTAGACTAATGACAATTAGGACCCTAGACTTAGACTAAAACATGACAAATGTAAATAATACAAATAAAACCCTAATGTTTAGTCTAATATATATTTTGTCATTAAGACAAAATATATATATTACATAAAATACTAAACGACAAAAACAATTAAATATATTTTGTTGACACAAAATATATTTATTAACTATAAAATACTAAACGACAAAAACAATTAAATATATTTTATTAACTTTGACTGTTGACGTTGACTTTAGTTGACTTTGACTGTGTTGATAATATTAGACTACAATTCAGGTCCAACAGAATTCATTACATTGTTATCTAAGTCTACCATTTAAAATACTATTTATAATAAATAAATCTATCAAATATATGCATTATATTTTATAAAAGAGGTTTGGTGAATATTATCAAAATTAAATACTATTAAGCTATCAAATAACCATTTAACGTCGAAAACGAAGCGAACATACAAAAATGTCAATTATATAAACGCTAGTGAAGTTAAAATAAATATTATTGAACTTTGGGTCAAAAGTGACAAGTTTCAAACTAGAATTAAAGTTATAATTAAAATTTATAAACAAATGAAACTGTAGGGGCCAGTTCTGGAAATTTTGCCCTAACTCTCCCACCCCCTTTTCTCACGCAGCCCTCTTGCAAATCCGGCCACTTCACTTTCCCGTCGTTGGCCGGAATTTTGTTTGTTCCGGCGAGCTTCAAAACGGGTTTTTAACCAATTTTAACCAAATCAAACCTATGTAAAATGTTCCTACACTCATTTCGAACCTATAACCACTCTTTAATTGGCCAATACTCGATCAAATCCATGTCCCAAATCAGTTTTATTAATCGGTTTCAATACCCATATAATGCAATCGAGTAAAAACGTATCAATTCAATAAATTGAAATAACTAGAATGATTATCTCATCGACTAGAAGCTGTTGGTAGCAATTAATTGGATTAAAAACCATGAATTGAATACCTAATTAATCCAAATAACTCGTCAATTATCTCGAAACCGTTCATTAGCTTACAGGGCAAATTAATCCAATTCAATTGTCACTCTCAATTTCCTAACCACCCTCTCATTCCCTACAATCTCAATTTCAAGCAACATCATCGAAAAACCTATAAGTAATTCTTCTTTTTCTCGTTCTTGTTCATCATCAATCGAACACCTAAACATTGATATAATCTCCAATTGTGTTAGGGATTTTATTTGTCACATCTCAAGGATTGTTTTTACAAAAGCAATTAGATTTTAACAGCCTCTAAGTTCAATCTTGAATCCAAACCCTTCGTCTTTGTTCTTCGTTCACAACTGATCCAATTCTTTGCCGATCAAGTAAGTTATTCTATATAAAATACTCATTATCATGTCTAGATCATAAACTCTCAACCAATTTCTAGTTCCATTGTTCCAATCCGAAGTAATTTGTGAATTTGTGTTCTAGGGTTCATATAAAAGTTGAGGTTTTTATGGAAAATAGGCTAAAACCATTTTAAATTGAAATCTGATCAACATTAAGCTCCTGTTCTGCTGGTTTGTTGTTGGTGTGGTGAACCATGGGACCCAGGTTCGAAACCAAGGCTATACATGTTTTTTTATTTTTGTTTTAATCATACTACTAACCATTTTTATCATTTAATTAGCTTAAATCTAATACTAATACAAAACTACATATATATCAAAATGTTAAAATCTATAAAATATACCAAAACCATGATTTTATATAAACTTAGTTATATAAATCTAGTTATTACAAATATTTTTAATACTTTAATAGTGCTTCAATAATGTATATTTATATTTCTAAAATACCTACAAAGTTTTATAAATAATAAGTTATACAACTAAGATTTTTATATGGATTTTTTGTATACTTTAAAATCGTGTTAAATGTTTTAAAGTATTTCTAAAATATATAATATATTTTGACATTATATAAGTTGTTAAAAATATATTATTAGAGTTTCTTGTGACATCTGCCCAAACCCAAACCCGAATGTCCGACTCGAACCCGATGTTATCTATTAATTAATGTATTAGTATTTATCTTTCTTTAAATGTAACGCTTCGTTATTAAAAATATATATGTAATTATGTCGAGCTTTGCATTATTCCTCATCATTAATATATAACGACCGAGTTATTACCCAACGTTTACTAATTAATTACTAGATACATTATTTAAATCTCCCAAATATAAAAAATAGTATTTTATAAAATAGTTATATAAAGATTATTAAAATAAATGCTATCAAAGTCTCGAAATAACCATTAACATCAAGAACAAACTAAAAACATAAAAACGTCAATTATATATTCAATATGAGTTAACGCGGTTAAGTTAGTTAGTTAAAATAAAAATAATTAGTTAACTTTGTGCCAAAACTGTCAAATCTCAAACTTATATTAAAACTAATATTATCAAAATAATACATCTTGAAATCTGAAGGACCAATTATGTAAAATCCCAAACCAGATTCCCCACCTTCCCCTCGCGCAACCCGTGAATCCGGCGAAGACTTGTTCTGGCCACTTTGGCCAGAAAATCCCAAATTCTGGCGACATGCAACGTGCAATTTTTGGTTACTTTTAATTCAATCTAACCTATATATGTAACATGTTTCTAGTCGAGTCTAGAACCCATTAACACCCTTAAGCCATCCTATAATCAACGAAATCATTTCCAAAAATCGGTTTCAAATCATAACCTTAAACCCACATATCTCAATCGACCAAAACGCCTAAAATCAGTAAATAGAATTAACCAAGTCGATAATCTCAACGTTTAGAATCCGTTAGTACCATTTAATTGCGCTTTAATCTGTGAATTATTACTCAATTAATCCAAATTAATTCGTCATTTATCTCGTTTCCGTTCATCATCTTTCAGCCCAATTCAATTCAATTCATTGTACATCCTCACTCCCCTTTACTCCCTTTCACTCTCAGACTACTCAATTTCTAGCAAACAACAACCACAACCCCGTAAGTGATTTCACTTTTGTTCATTGTGTTCTTCATTCAATCATCTCCTAATTCTTAATATAATGCAATTGTATTTGGGCTATTGTTTTCGCATTGCAAGGATCAAATCTGCAACAACAATTGAATTTAACAACTCCTAAGTCTTCTTTTGATTCTAAACCCGTCGGGTTCGTGTTCTTCATCTTCATCAATCAAATTCGTTTCCAATCAAGTAAGTATTTTATGTTAAAATGATCCTTATCATGTATAGATTTAAAGCCCTCAATAAATTTCTTGTTTCATTATGTAAATCCGATGTAATTGGTGATTTTGTGTTTTAGGGTTTATAGGAAATTAGGGTTTCTTTCTAGGAAAAGGTTAAAGCCATTTCTGGTCCATTTTTATACAAAAAGGAAGTTTAGTGCGTCTGGTTTGTGGGTGTGTCTGTGACCAGAAAGGTCCCTAGTTCGAAACCAAGGACATGGACACATTTTATTTATTTTTTTACTTAATGTTTTAACTATACTACCAACTAAGTTTAATAACCTAACTCTAATGTCATACTATATATTTTATAAAATGCTAAAAAAACCTATAAAAATATCAAAACCATGAGTTTTATAAACTTAGTTTTATAAATTTATTTATTGCAAATACGTTTAATACTATAAAAATACTATAAAATGTATTTTAAATATTTATGAAATACATACAAAGTTTTATAAATAATAGATTATACAAATAGGACATTTATATGGACCTTGCATACTTTAAAATCGTGTTAAGTGATTTAAAGTATTTCGAATATATATAACATATTTTTTACATTATATAATTTATTGTTAAAATTATATTGTTAGAGTTTCTATCATTTGTCAAAATAATTATTTTTACTATTGCTATTGTTATGAATAAATGAGTTTATACATTTTAGTCGTTTAATGAGAAATCCCAAAGTCCCAATTCAAAACCCTAGAATTCCAATTTCCTTAGGTTCCTATTGTTCATATTCCAGTTTACTATACTATATGTTTTACTAAGTTATGATTCTCACTTACTTAGCTGATTCTAGTATTTGGGAAATCCATGGTTCAATTTAAACTATTTACTATTTGTTTCAAGCCGAGTTTCAAGGTGAGTAAATTCATTCCCCTTTTACTTTTACGTTTTGGGGCTGAAATATGTGTCTAAATACTATATTATATTTTCCATTTTCTATTTTTGTTTTCCAAAAGAGATCATAAAATGTGTTAGTCTTGTTCCGGGCAAGATGCAAACTTATGTGGTAGTTAAAAGTAGTATTGTTACTTTGTAATCTCCCGGTAGAATGTTAGCGCTAATGGTTTGACAAACCCACTACATGTACAACATCGATATGTGATTTAAACCCGACCATTCAATTTCATTTTCATTGTTACAAGTTGCTAGTCAATGTTACAAGTTGCTATACGATGATACAAGTTGCCATACTATGTTGCTATGCCACGTCCCTAAGTTGCTAAATAATTATTGATAACTTAAATATCGAGACGGTTAGGTGACAGTTGTTTGAAAAGTTATCTTTAATTAAAACATGAGCTGATTCCTCATGATAAATGGCTACAAGTTATATTACAATGATGGTTTCAATGTGTGTTCAAGAGGTCATGGTTGAGAATGATATGAAATAGCTATACATGTAAGATTACGCAACATATTTATGATGATCTCGGATTTCTATATTATTATGTATCAATTTATGGTTTATTCACTACTTTCAATAGCTAACTTTATTTTCACATATTTCAGGTGATGCTTGATATTATTGTGCTTCTTTTTTTCAAGACATAGGATTGCCTTGGACCTAGTTTAAATAATAAAGACAATTGCATTTACTGTTTCGGTTTTATTATCTTTTGTCGTTTCCATTTAAGACTCATGTTCCAAACTTATTATATCATTATTAAACTTAATAAATATTTACTATGTGCTTTTTTTACTATTGATATCCAATTTTCTATGACAACCCGGTGTTTCCGCCACCGGGTGGGGTGTCACATTTCTATCGTTTACCAAAAAATTATTATTACTATTGCTGTTGTTATGATTTTATACTTTCTTAGTCGTTCAACGAGAAACCTCAAATCTCAATTCGAAACCCTAGAATCCGAAATTCCTTAGATTCATATTGTTCAGATTCTAGTTTTCTATATTATATGTTTTACTATGTTATGATTGTCATTTACTTAGGTGATTCTAGTATTTGGGCATTCCTCGGTTCAATCTAAGTTGTTTACTATTTATTTCGAGTTCGAGTTTCAAGGTGAGTAAATTCCCTCACCTTTTTACTTTTACGTTTTGAGGCCGAAATATTTGTTCTATACTATACTACATTTTTCTATTCCATTTTTTTTCAAAAAGAGATCATAAAATGTGTTAGTCTTATCTACAGCATGATGCAATCTTATGTGGTAGTTTAAGGTAGTATTTTTACTTTGTAATCGCACAGGTACAATGTTAGCGCTAATGGTTTAACAAACTCACCTGCCTGGACAACATCGATAGGTGATTAAAACCCGACCATTCAATTTCAATGTTACAAGTTGCTATTCAATGTTACAAGTTGGTATGCTATGTTACAAGTTGCTATACAATGATGGTTTTCAATGTGTGTTCAAGGGGTCATGGTTAAGAATAATATGAAAAACCTATACATGTAAGATTATGCCACATTTATGATGATCTCGGATTTCTATACTATTATTTATCAATTATCATTTATTCACTAGCTTTCAATAGCTAACTTTATATTCACATATTTCTGGTGGTGCATGAGATTAATGTTATTGCTATTTATTCAAGACATAGGATGCATTGGAACTAAAATAATAATAAAGACTTTGCAATTACTGTTTCGTATTTAATATTTTGTCGTTTCCATTTAAGACTTATGTTCCAATACTTATGTTATCATTATTAGACTTTAATAAATGAATACCATGTGCTTTGTTTACTATATATTGATATCCAATTTATATGACAACTCGGTGTTTCCGTCATCGGGTGACGGGTGTCACACCTAGAAACTCTAAACAAATTTGATTCCATTTTTTTAATTTAAAAACATACTCAGGTTAACTTAAGAATAAAATTTTAGTTTTATTTGAAAACATTAAAAATTTACTCTAAAAAGTTTTTTCAATTCATTATTCATAGATTTCTTTTATTATTATCTTTTATTTATCACAGAATTATAAATATTGTTATATAGCCATGTTTTTAATTTTTAATCATCATGTGTAAGTGTTGCTTTTGGTATAGTTGATTGCCTAACGTCTCAATTAGTGTATTAATGTATGACTATGTAACATTCAAATATTATCATCTTATTTTAATATACAGCTTATAGATTTTTCAATTCGCTCATAAAACATGTTTAAATACTCTGTCAGTTGACGTAATTAATCTAGTTTATGTTAGGATCTAGAACACACACGAAACTGAACACACACTCGCGAGTAATAACGAACACGAGACACAAGGATTTATAGTGGTTCGGTCGTCGTGACCTACGTCCACTCTGCTGCAACTAGGTATTCAGGTGCTCAAGGAATTACAAGTACAATGACATCAATTTATAGAGACTAATCTAGGGTTAGGAAACTTGATTCCTAAGTTAGGCCCAAGCCCACGTAGACTACTCATTAGGGCCGGCTACCACTAACGAGCCTACACACCCAACAATCTCCCACTTGGAGGCTCGAACTACGCTCCACCGTCTTCATCATCTTGTACCTCTTGTAATCTTCCTTACCACTAGTTGCAGTCGCCTTCTCATCAGTTAACCTGAAGGCCCGTTGAAGCTCCTTTGAACTCCAACATATCAGTCACGGCTAAGTCTGCCTTTGACTCATTCTCTGTCTCTACCGGCTCCCACTGGCTCAAACTGCCGGATCCTGAAACAATATGAGAACAAACACTCTCCGAATAAAGCAGATAATCCTCTGGAGAGACTTTGACACTTGGAATACTGGTTCTCTTAACCCACTGTCTGGTAGTTCTGAGTGAAACTTTGGTTGGCCGACTACCAATGCTCCCACTGCCACAAAAATCCCTGACTGATTTTTCTGAACCTTTCCCAATACGTTCAACCTGAATCTGACCTGAAGCTCTGGGTTTATCATCTGCAAAACAAACCTTCTTCTGCCCCTTAGATTCTATGAACCGGATTTTGTTTTTCTTCTGAACTGGAATAACATTTCCTTCATACGGTAAACTGACCATATACAGCGAACCATGTTTCTTTCCTCGAGCTATGACTAGATTACCTTTTACCACTTTCCACTGCCCGTTCTTAAACTTAACTTCATGTCCTTCTTCATCTAACTGTCCAACTGAAATCAACTGTTTCTTTAAGCTAGGGATGACCCTGAGATCTTTCAAAGTCCACTTAGAACCAGCTGAAGTAAATAAATCCATGTCACTCATGCCCGTAACATCTAGAACTTTATCGTTCGCAAGCCTTACCTTTCCAAAATCACCCTCTTTTAGATTCTGCAATGCTTCATTGCTGTGGGTAGCATGAAAAGAAGCACCAGAATCAATAACCCAGGAATCCGCACTGTTCTCCACGCTACAGATAAGAACATCATCATCTTCGTAGTCTTCTACAGTGTTAGCATCTTTCTTAGGATTAGGACACTGATTCCTAAAGTGCCCTGATTCCTTACACTTCCAACATATCACATCCTTACGAGCCTTAGACTGACTCCTGCCCTGATGACTTCCCCGTTCATTCTTTCTTCCCCTGCCCTCTATACTCAACAAAGAACTTGAAGATTCACCTGAACCTCGACGTCGTACATCCTCCCCTAGAATTAGATCCCGGATCTTCTCAAACGTAAACTTACTAGTATCCGATGAGTTACTAACTGCAGTTACGGTTCCGGACCAACTCTCTGGTAACGAGGATAATAACAAAAGGGCTTGAACTTCATCATCAAATTTAATATTCACAGATATTAAACGAGACAAAATCAAATTAAGATTATTGATATGAACTGTTACCGAGTCACCTTCCTTCATCCTAGTATTCACAAGCTCCCGGATCAGATAAACCTTATTTGCTGCAGAAGGCTTCTCATACATGTTTGATAATGCTGTCATCATACCACTAGCTGTGGTCTCCTTCTGGATGTTATATGATACATTCTCAGACAAAGAAAGCGTTATCACTGCCCTAGCCTTTTTATCCATCTTTTTCCAATCTGCTTGTGAAGTCTCTTCTGGTTTAACACCCTCAAGCAGTGCATCCAAGTCTTTCTCACAAAGTAATGCTTCAATCTGCATCTTCCACCAACCAAACTTCTTCCCGTCAAACTTTTCAATCGTTACTTTCCCGTCTCCTGCCATGATAATAGCCAAACGAAAAAAAATTGAATAACGCGAAAAAAATGTTACCCTGTCGGTCAACCCTTTGTGAAAGACGATCTCAAATAATAAACCTCGTTCAAGCGAAACGACAGCAACACCCAAACCCCGTTTTATTTTCTTCAAACAGAAAACTTTTGGTCAAGACAGGAAGTCTCCGGTCAACATTAAACCCACTTCTTTCGAACCAAATTAAAACAATAAATCAACCTATTTACTTCTGCCTTCTAATGCGAACGCCAAATTAAAACCAAAAGACTTATTGGTTGCTGTTGTTTCTTGGTCGACGCAAACTACAAGCGACGGATTCGATGTGGAGGCTAATTAAACAAAACAAGGTTGTATTGCTTTTCCTTTTTTTTTGTTTGATCGGATAAAAACGGTGGGATTTTACGGCTGGTGTGGCGGCGAAACTGCCGGCGACTAACCATAGATCGTAACTCTCTCACGTTGTGTTCTTCGTGTGTAACGAGCCGTAGCTCTGATACCAGTTGTTAGGATCTAGAACACACACACGAAACTGAACACACACTTGCGAGTAATAACGAACACGAGACACAAGGATTTATAGTGGTTCGGTCGTCGTGACCTACGTACGTCCACTCTGCTGCAATTAGGTATTTTATTATTCAGGTGCTCAAGGAATTACAAGTACAATGACATCAATTTATAGAGACTAATCTAGGTTTAGGAAACTTGATTCCTAAGTTAGGCCCAAGCCCACGTAGACTACTCATTAGGGCCGGCTGTCACTAACAAGCCTACACACCCAACAGTTTACTTACAAAGTTATTATAATTCTTGTTTTAGCTAACAATATTGTGCGTGTTGTAGTGCAAGTGGGGGTAAAAGCACTAAAACCAGTGATGACCATGTGGCAACCGACAACGGTAAAAGTGTCTCAATCGCAAGTCTTCGGACATCAAATTCAAAACGACGCGCAATGGGGTGGAGTAGCAAAGGGTCATGAAAGATGAAAATGGGTTTAAAGGGGACAAGAAGCAAGAAAGAGATTAAAAAGGGGGTCTAAAAGGGACAACTAACATCACATTTAAAACGACTAAAATTCGAAGGGGTCAAATAGAAACCATAAAATATAATTTGGTGAAAATATAAGTATACAAACTTAACAGAAATTCTTTCCTTTTCATTATATGATAATAAGAATATAAAATAATAGAATGATGATAGAAATTATTGTTAGGGGTAGGTTAGTTTAATAAAAGCATACATTAGAAAACAATGAATCGGTTGAAACAAATAATATGACAATGATCCAATAATAATATATATATAATCTAGATAATGACAAACTTACGTTAGTTTGAACAAAAAATTAAAGTAGATCTATCTTTATTCTATAAAATATGTATATAAATAGTAGAGAATAACTTTGTTTATTTAAAAAGTAATGTTTCTTTAAAAACACATGTTTTCCCATACCCTCAAAGTTCTATAAAAAGGCCCCTTCAGTATTCTCTTTTAACACAATATATTTACTCTAAACACTTGTCTTAGGTCCAACATTACTACATACCATGGCTAACCTGCCGTCCACCACTAGTATCCAGGTCGAAGCCATCGTCTTTCCACCAACCTTCAAGCCTCCAGGCGCGACCAACACTTTATTCCTAGGGGGTGCAGGTATTTTCCCATTAAGTTCACTTAATTTGTTGACTGTTTACCTGTCACTTTATTGTAAATGATTGTTTTTCAATAATATTTGAGATAATTTCATATAAAAAAATTGATTGTCAACTTTATTATCCAGATGCGTGCGGGTTTAAATCCTGCAAAGTGTATGTATGTAATTGGACTATATTAGCAGCATTTCTAAAAAAACTAACCAGAGTTTTATTTCTAATGTTATAATGTGTATTGATCTCATATTTCTGCATTCAAATGAGGAATAACGTGTGTTTGATGTTGTAGGTGTGAGATGCATGGAAATTCAAGGCAAGATCATGAAGATGACTGGGCTTGCAATGTACTTGGATGAGAAAGCTATTCCATCGCTCGAGGCTAAGTGGAAAGGCAAAACTGCTGAGGAGTTAAAAGATTCGAACGAGTTCTACGGAGATATCATTTCTGGTATTACACAAGTAACTATTTATTAATGATTAGAGTAAACTGCAGTTTTGGTCTCCTGTTTTGATATCATTAATATGTTTGGTCTTACCTTAACAGTTTTGGTCCTTATAATTGTCTGTATTCTATAGGTTCCTTTGAAAAATGCATTCAGATTACAACGATAGTACCTATAACCGGCGTGCAGTTCTCTGAAAAAGTGTGTGAAATCTGTGTTAAGATTTGGAAAGCAAAAGGGACGTATACAGATGAAGATGGCAAAAGCATTGACAAGTTTCTTGAAACTTTTAAGGAACAGAAATTCCCACCGGGCTCCACTATTCTCTTGGCAATGTCGTCGAATGGATCGCTAATGGTTAGTTTAATCCTAGATGGTTGCACAATCTATCTATTAGATCAAGGTTTTAGTGAGATCACCAATGCCTTTTTGGGGGGAAAATAATGGGAAATTAGAGGAATGAAAATTGGGCGTCATTTTGCATCTTAAACCGTGTTTTGTGCTTTCTCCATTTTCTATTCAATATTTCGTCCTCTTTTCCGGAACTAAATTTACGGGTATATTGATATCGCAATCAATTATTCCCTTCTTTAGTATTTCAACTTTGTTTTAAATTATTCATTCACGAGTTATAACTGATTCTAAATTTAAATTTTGACTACATGTGAATGCAGAAGAATGTATGATGTAACTAAATATTTAATCTAATGTTTAATAATTTGATTAAACTTGTCTTGTGTATCACACAAGTATTAAACCTAGTCATAAAATAGAGTAAAAGAAAAAATAGGCAAACAAATTGTGTAAATGATTTTCTAATGTTGTTTAAATGCAGGTCACTTTCTCACAAGATGGTGTTATACCGGAAGCCGTGAATGCGACGTTTGAGAACGTCAAGTTAGGACAAGCGATATACAATATGATGATTGGGACACATGGTGTTTCACCCGAAGCAAAACAAAGTTTGGCAACAAGAGTGTCACAACTCTTGGTCTAGTTTGATGAGTTGGACATGTATGAACTATGAAGTAAGATTGATAGAGGTTTCTATATGAATTTCAAGGGTGCAAGATGTTGAAATAAATTGAGATTTTATGGTGAAAATAAGTTGATAATATATTTTTATATATATTATTATTAGTGTGATATGTGTAAAAAGTTTAAAGCGGAATTAAACTTTCTAATCCTAAAGAATTAATCACATTGAAAACTAAGAGATAAAATTGTTAACCAAATACTTAAATCTTATTTGTATTTTAAAGAACAAGTGTAGAAGTAAAAACAAAGTGAGGGTATTGGGTAAATAAACAACTGAACAAGTGTCCCAACTAGCAAATATTTTTCTTAATATACTTGGTCTTTTAAACTGTCCATGCCACTTGACTAAAGTCTATTTGTCACGGCTATATCCATCATTTTCATCCAAATTTAAATCCCCACTCCTCCACTAGCGCGTTCATGTCACGTCACCAATGCTCTGTTTTTCACATTCATCATTCACACTCATGATGAAAATACAAACATTTATTTATGTATCTTTTCATAAGCAAGTCCTTTAACTATGTTAAATTTTCACTTTTTATTTCTATGTTAACTTTAACAAATTTACAACTTTAATTCCTCAACTTTAACCTTCACCTCACTTTACTATCACAAGTCGAAAATATTATTAACGTGTGTTACGAAGTAAATATGATGCCGCAACTTACGAAACATGTCAAAATAATGAACCATGCATTATAACGTGTGTTAAAAAATTATGTCGTTGCAACGCGTGGTAAATGTCAAAATCCTAATGTTAACATTGTAAGGTGTCTATGGAAGTTACAAACTCGAGACTTAACCGTCGCATTACGCAACCCAGACATAAATCTATTGACAAACAAAATTTTTCAACTATTCAACCCTCAAATTTCACGGCAACACTATTTTACCCATTATTCTTTTAAATCTCCATGTTAGTGCAAATTAAAATGCAACAATTGCAACTACGGTCAAGATATATTCAGATAATTCAGACAATACGTAAATATGTAACCAAGCAAAGCCTATGTGAGCAAATAAGCTACATTTTAAGAAGAATCCATTGATTTCACACACCTTATTGATATTGACAACATCTCTAGTAAAATTTAGTTTCAAACTAGTTTAGTACCCAC
This sequence comes from Tagetes erecta, assembly GCA_030867185.1. Taxonomy (NCBI): domain Eukaryota; kingdom Viridiplantae; phylum Streptophyta; class Magnoliopsida; order Asterales; family Asteraceae; genus Tagetes; species Tagetes erecta. The sequence goes on from CM061487.1 coordinate 7,699,616, forward strand.
GCTATATATCATACTAGATTATATACAGTATGTAACAGAGGTTGAATAACTATCAAGCATAATAAAGCACAAAGAAAATCATAAATTACTATCATTTTGGGTAAGTTCTTTAACACTAGCAAAATCTATAAAAATTAAAACGCACATAGAAAAATTAGAAGACAAAGAATTTATAAGCAAAAAAATCTAATCAAAATATTGATAATAGATGACAACTTGCAGTGCTACAAACCATGCGCCTTGGTATGTAGCTAAAAACAATGTTTAAATTAGTAGTATTGTTTTGGTTAAAAACCGACAAACCAAATTAGTTAAGTGAGGTTGTGCGTTTTAATGAGTAATAAGCAGAATTTAATGATGAACACAATGATTTATACGAGGAAAAGCCCTTGATCAATGAGGATCGCCGGCATAAAAACCTCGGGTGATGACAATCGTCTATCACCACTATATTAATGATAAAAATCGTAATACAACTCGAGAACTATGATAGTTGTTACAATGAAGTGTGTGTGAGCAGAATTGAATTGAGAGCAAAGAATGAAATCAGAGAGTGTCGAATGTGTTGTGTGATCTCAGCCATCTAGCCTCATTTTAATAGCAAAATATATAACTAACTCCTAAAATCATGCTACTAGCCGTTTTAGGGTTTTGAGCATGTTCTCAGCCAGTTCCACGACTTCTTTGACCGAGTTTTCAGGTAGACTAAGTATTGTTAACGTTACCTGCATTGAAAATATCCAAGACACATAGAAGACCATAGTTAGTTATTTGATAATTATAAGCAGTAAGGATCCTTGATCATGCGAACGCCAAGGATACTGGTTTTAGCGTGAAGAGGATACTGCATCCTTGTCAGCATATTTCGAGCCCTAACAATTGCCCCCAAATATGAAGGTTGAGTGAAATAGGTGTCATATTTTTCTCGGTTGAAATTAAAAAATTAACTACAGATGGGACGTGGGTCATTATCAACTTAAAACCGTTCCATTTCCTTAGGGTTTTAAACATAACCATCCATTATATCTTCAACATCCTCACCGGAGAATCAACGACCAGAAATCAGGTACGATTCTTCTCCCCGAGCCTTAGTCTTTTGATTTTTTGCATCTACCGTTGTCGTTGATCATGACTAGCGAATCGAGCCCTAATTCTTCTAGTAGTGACTATCCTTCTTTTTCCCCAATTCTCCAATCTCAAGGGCTTTTGAAAGAACCCTCAAAAGAGACTTGTAAAATCAGCGATTCAGAAATCAGTGCTCTTGCTAATCGATTTCCTCCAAAAACAGTGTTTCGTCCTTTTGATCCTACAACCCTTAGTAATTCTGGTTCCACTGAATGGGTTTGTTTCCCTGCTTTCCCCTTTCAAATCGGGTTTGCATATCCATTTCTTGAATTTACCCGTGACTTCTTTGCGGTAACTGGTTTAAGCTATATTCAGGCAATGCCTATGATATGGCGAACTTTGATTACTATTGAAGAGATAAAAAGCGCCAAAAATATACCCTTTACCGTGGCTGAACTCTCCTTTCTATATAACTTGGTTACCCCATCAAGTTCTTCCTATTTCAAATACCACTCAAAATGATCCGCTGTGGAAAAATCAATTTTTCTTTATTCGGAGAAACTCTATCCCCGGTGGTGTGGATCTTCCAGTCACATAGGTTTAAAGGGTAGGAAATAGGATCCTTTAACTGGTTTTATAATCTAATGCATGTTTCATTTCTAACAATATGATCTTCCTGTAGTTACCAATTTTTCAAAATTGTGCCAAGTTCCAACCGTCAGCCTTAGAGCATTAACCTTTCTTGCACTGGATTCCAGTATTCGAAGTTTCAGGAATAAAAGAACCACAGACGAGACATCCCCCTCCTGCTCATTCACTATGTCGAGTAAGATATTTTTTGATTTAGTTGTTGACTGTTTCTTTGAAATGTTGATGATTCTAAATTTATTCTATGCTGTAGGTGCTCAAAAGTCCTCTCCCAAGACTCCTATGTTCGTTCTGGATGATGTCGATGATCTGTTGACATCCAAGTCTGTTAAGAAGGAGAAAACCACTGCTGTTCCTGCAACCAAGCTGATTGTCACACCCCGACCGATGGCGGAAACATCGGGGCGGACGAAAGTGATTAGATTGCTCGTAGCTCATGGCACTAAAATGATTAAAATATAAATTAATAACCTTTTTATAATCTCATGCAACAAGTTTACATCGTTTCAACCATAAACAAACATAACTCAATGAATGCTCTTTTAATTAAACTAAGTCCAAGATCCTACATGTGAAGGCATCTCAAAATCCTCCTAAGCTGCATATCCTGAAATCATGTGAAAATAGTATTTGTTCAGCTAACAAATTAGCTGGTGAGTAAACATAGGTTTGAATATGAGTATATATATATAGTATAGAGAATGATTAAATATTTAAAATGATTAAAATAAATATATAGATTAAATGCTATGTTATGTAAAACTACAAATGCAAAGGGTATCACACAAGGTAAACATATAGCACATTCAGACCTTACGACTAGCATCCACTTAATCACACAGACTAAGTGACGTTGATAAAATGATCAAATGAAAAGTAGGTTAATCATCCCCGGATAAAATATCGGATAATTAAACCAAATGTAGTTACGATCACCCTCGGATAACGTATCAGGTGATTTAGTTAAAATGTGGATTACAATCACCCTCGGATAAAGTATTAGGTGATTAAGTTAAATGAAATAAATAAACGATTACAATTACCCTCGGATAACATATCAGGCAATTAAACCAAAATGAATAAATGAAAACAAGTTATAATTACCCTCAGTTAAAGTATCAGGTGACGAAATAAAATGAATAAAATGAACGAAAATGATAAATATGATTTAATAGGTAACATGATTTCACCCCAAAGTATAAAACTGAAAAAGGGGCTATGAATACTCACCTGAAAGGATACGAGGCGATAACTAGATACAATACTTGAATCAAGGCACCGAAGGCTTTCCTTAGGATTTAACCTAAGGTACGATGATTAATTTAGAATTACGAACTTAGATTTCTAAGGACGATTCGAAAACTAGGGTTCTAAATGGGATTTGAGTATTTTAGGTCGAAGAATGACAAAATAATAAAAGATATAAATATAAATAATAATAAATAAATGAACGGGCACCGTTAAGGATTCAATTCACTTGTGGAATAATAATAAGTTAAATATGATAGTTGAATATATAGAGAAAACATGTAATAACCAATGATAAAATTTGGTTGTCAAAGTAATGAATTTTAATAAATGAAACAAAAGACTAAATTAGCAGTATCTTTATAGAAATAGATTATAACAAAATAAAGAAGTCATAATTATCATATAAGTTATATAAAACTTTAAGGATCTAAAATAATTAGCATTACAATTTCTTTGACATTTGAATTCTATAACTAATATTTAATTATAATTTAAGAAATATAAAGATTAAATTGATTAAATATAACAAAAAAATATATATATCTTAAAATGAAGACGACCCAAGATTAGAATCTGGGTCATTTGCTTACAAACAACAAGACTTAACCAGCTAGGCTATAATTGACTTTGTTTAATAATCCTATACAACAAATTATAATAAACACAAACTCAATCCCCATTTTCATAAGAACCCTAATCTACAAATCTGATCTAGTCGATGAAGATAATGAAATTAGTATTAGGGCTTCAGTACTATGATCACGTACGAGTACAATGGGTGTATTAATTACCTGGTTCGACGATGAATAGGCAGTGAACAAGTTCCCGATGTGTTTTGATCAATTTATGTGTTTCGTGTATGATTTTTGTGAAATTGAAGGTTCTGAGAGTTCAACAGAATGTAGGCGAGAGTGTTGAATGATAAATATAGGATTGAAACGAGTTTAAAGGATCAAAACGAGTTCGAGTGGGTTTCGGATTTAGATGAGTATAATTCAAGTGGTTTATCATGATAACTACTAATTAAACTCGTTTATCTCATTGTAATCGAATAAGGGGATGTTTCTGATCAGGTTAATTTGATTCTTATCAAATGATTTGGTTGAATTGAAACAGATTTCGGCCGAGACATATGGGTTTTTGGTTTGGGTCGAGATTATCAATAAATAAATGGATTAGATGGTGTTTCTTGGTTCGAAATTAGTAGATGAGGATGAGACACGGTTTAATCGAACTCAAATGATGCGGATTTGGTCGATTTGAGCTTTACCGGAGCCGCCGGAGGAGTCGTCGGAGGATGTCGCCGGAATTACGGGGGTTGGGTTGGTTTAAAATGAAAACTTACAGGTTTGGTCCTTGTAGTTTATAGCTTAACCATTTTATGCCTAAAACTTTTAGTTTAAGTATTATAAATGACATAAATGGCCCTTCTAGTTAGTTTTCGTAATAAAACATTAACTTAGCTAACTAAAATGGTTTATATAACTTTATAAAATGTTATTAGATATATATACAATCTATTTTATTTCAACAAACTTTATAAAACTAAATTAATCATATAAAATTTGTCTTTATATGCTTATTTGAATATATAATTGATCCGCGTTTGGATTGAGATAAGATTTTGAATCGGGTACGGGTTTCTGATTCGGATCGGGACAAATGTTACACTGATCAACACTCGCTCCAAGTCTGTTGCTCATAAGAGAAAGAAGACCAATGAGCCCAGGAATGATTTTGCTGATGTGCGAAAGAATCTTCTTGAGTACATTTCTGATGTAAGTTTTTAATCACATGTATATTTGAAATTGTGTTTAGCTAGGCTGATTAAACTTTATATCCTTACCTTTGCCTTTTTTGTAGTGCCTTGATCTGCTGAAAACTTCTCATGAGAAGAGCACAAAAGAGCTTGAGGCCAAGATGTCTGATATGATGGCGATTGCAGCTGCTAAGGACAAGTTCATTACCCGGCTGGAGAAGGACAACAAAGCCTTGGCAAAGGACCTACAGGATGAGAAGGCTAGAGTTCTCATAGAGGTTCAAGCTGCTGTCGATGAGGCTAAAGAATGGGCTGCGAAGCTGGTTATCCAGGCGAGGATAAAGATGTCAAAGCAAGTCGCAGCTGCTGGCCTTAATATGCCTGAATGGAACCTGGCCAAATAGGAGCAGACTTTGGCCAACTTGGGTGGCAATGAGACTCGGGAAGATGTTGCAGGGGATCAGGAGCAGAAGGGCAAAGGGAAAGCAGTGGAGGAGGATGCAGGTGGCGAGGCTATGGTGGGCGATGAAGACGTGATGCGAGTCTGAACCCACTTTTTATTTGTGAAACTTAAAAATTTGGTTCGATTTGGTTGTAATTCAAACAAGTAGTCTTAGGATTTAGGATCATGGATTCATAGAACATATTCAGGATCGTAAAGGTGGAGGGATCCTCTGTTTGGGGGATGAAACCGGCCTTTGTCATCTTTAGCTTTTTAATTTCCTACAAGTAATGAACAAGTAACAAAACAATTGTTGGCCCAGGTGGATGGTCCACGTTTTGCTGGGGAAGCCTGGGCCATGCTTTATTATGGTAGGTAGTCTAATCTTTTGACTTGGGTTAAGTTAGTTTACTTAATATAGCTTTGATATTTTGATGACAAAATTATGTTTTTGTTATATCATAGCTTTTTAGAAAATGTTCTATATCACAAATTGGATTTATGATCTGTAGAATAATCCTTAAAAATGTGACCTTGAAATGATAGATGAAAATAGAACATAAATCATGTCAGAGGATCTTTAGTTAAGATTACATCCTTTATAATACCTGCATGAAGTATAGTATTAATAAGCTTAGGATCCAGGATCCTGATGATTGCTTGTATTTTTTAGGCATCGATATAATCCAACGAATATATCCTGCAATTTAGATAGATAAACTGGCTACAGGGCCCGTTAGACAACTGGTGACTAGGCCCGATGGATAACTGGCGAAAAGGCCTAAACTGGGATTTATGCCCGTCCCGGGTCTTGCCCAAACGTAAGTGACACTGAAAAACGCCAAAACAATAGATAACGTGAAAATGTTAGAAACCTTAGGATAACGGAGGTATGGTACGTCTACCATAAACATAAGGATCCAACATAAGACTAACAACTATGAAATTGTTAGCCACATATAGTGTACTGGTCCCATAGCCTTGAATCAAATGTGGATAACGAGCGCTACTGGCGAGTCTTGGAAAAGGTGAAAACCTTTTAAGCCTTAGAAGGTATTAGATACCTCAAACGTAGGAGAGAGGTGGTCAACCCCTATAATTTCCACATGAGCTTTCTGTAAAACTTTGAAATCTAATGAAATTGGATGTTAAAATGTATTAACATCCTTGTTTATGTAAAAGGTTCGATAAGGTAAAAATATGATTCGAAAAGGTAAGATGATACCGAACTTAGGATCCTTAGTCCATGGAGGATCCTATATCCTTGTTACATGAAATACTTTTTCAGATGTATTGCATTCCAGGCTCTTGATAGTGGAATTCCTTCTATTGTTAGTAGTCTATATGCTCCTTTTCCAACTTCAGCTTCAATAAGATATGGACCTTCCCATTTTGATGCCAATTTACCATCGGCTGGATTGGTAGCATTCTGGAAAGCTTTCCTCAGTACCATATCGCCTTCGTGGAATCTTCTTATCCTTATATTTTTGTTGTATGCTCCACCTATCCTTTGTTGATAAGCAGCCATTCTAATTTTTGCTAACTCTCTGAGTTCATCAACAGTTTCTAGATCTTGGATAAGGGATTCTTCGTTATGTTTAGGATCACGTGTAACAACCCCGGTTTTTGGGCCCGGAATTTTTTTTTAAACCCATTGGGTTTGGCCCAACCATTATTGGGCTTAGGCCCCACTTAAATTATTGGGCTTGGCCCAACCATTATTGGGCTTAGGCCCAACTTGAATTATGGGCTTGGCCCATGTAAATTTACGATAAGTGTCGATGACGAAACCCGTCATAGTAAATACTCGGATACGCGTAGGAATTCACTCGTACAATAAAAGTGACACTATAGGTTATATAAGAATTTCCCATACTAACACTTTAAACGCTGTCGATTATAAATGTGTGTAAATAAACTACACCTACAATTAATATTAGATACAAATAATAGAATACCATATCTAAATCAAATGACCAATGAACAACCATATACGCAAATTCATTTAGTTAGCTACCAAAAACTAATAAAATCCCATACGAGTACATAAGTTAATACTTACACAAAAATAGCATAACTTATAAAGACCAACACCAACATTATATAAATATCAACCCATACACATGCATACATACGCATGCAAACATACATGAATATATTTATAATTCACATTCATATATGTACAATGTATATTTACGAAAATCCACACACACATACAAGTACCATACAATAATTACCACCATACATCCATACACATTATTAGTTTACAAACTATAATTTTACATACACACATCATAAATATATATGTGTGTGTATAATATATAAAACCCACAAGTCTATAATTTATAAAATAAACCAACATCTTATAAAAATCACCTACACGAAAATGATACTTACACACACATGCATACATGACCACATTCATGTGCATGCACCACATCCCTCAAGATACTACCTACACCTACTTGTCCCTTCCTACCCAACATCACCACCCAAACCCTCAAATCAAAACACTTGCATGAGATTTTGATTCCTTACACATTTTATCTAAAACATTACATTAACCAAATATCCATCCATAATCTTACAAGAATCAAGATGGTAGGACCCACACACCCTCTTCTTCCTCCATTTCATACGTACACACACTCATACACCCACTTTCATTTTCCATTTCTCATCCACCTCAATTATTACACTATACATCCTTAATTATCAAACCTCCAAAACACTATCATTTTCATGGAGATTTCAGCTCCAATGGAGTCAAGTAACCGACCAAATTAAATTTCCACAAGAGTTTAAGAAGACTACACACACACAAGGTAGTGAACCACCAAAAACCCATACTTTAACCTTTCGAAACCCTCTTATTCATTCATTCATCAAAACCACCACTCTGAACCCTTGATTCCAGCAGCTCGTAACCACCATTTCGAAGCCCTTAAGCCATCATAAGGACATCCATGCCATGTCTACACATTAAGGTAACGAACACATAACCGAAAACACGTTAAAAACGCACTACACTTACATTTTTACACACAACGAATACCATGTCTCCCCATCCATTATGAACATTCAAAAACATTTTTTTTCAGTAACAAAAGTGTTAAAAATGATAGAAATCATTTTCTAAAGAAAACACACGAGTTTGACTAAAACTAGTCAAACCGAACAACTATTTTTGGTCAAAACAACAAACCAAGATTAACCACCTTAAAAATGAAATTATGTAATTTCTGTACATTCTTTATACTAAAATTAGGCTACAAACCAAATTTCATAATTTTTGAAGTTATAGATTATTTAATATGCATTTTTAAATATTGAAATGTACATTTTCTCACTTGCTTATAAAAACGTATGGGAAGCACAACAACTTAAAATTTTGTTATGTTACTGTTATATATGTTCATTTTAGGACATATTATTGAATAACATTGACTGTTGTTGGGTGAACCTAAGAATCGAACAATAACCGAAACTAAACGTACGAAACAACGAAAGTACCAAAAATATAAAAGTATCAAAATAATATTTTCCCAGTAGCTTATACGTGGTATAAACATGCTAGAAAATAAATTTCATATTTTTCTGGACAACAAAAAAATTACTACGGATTTTCTAATATTTAATGGGATTAAAATACGAAATTTGTAGAAAATAGTTAGAGACTCCTAAGACCAAATTTATATAACCCAAACTCATATATGAACATAAGGTAAGTAAATTCGAACCCTAAACATTACCAAAGACTCTATATGCTTAAAACGTAATCTTAACCGAGCCGAACGCGTTAAAAACACGAAGCCGGGAAAATCAAGTTAAAACATGTATTTTTCACGTCCAGGAGCTTTTATACTTATAATTAGAGCATTTCACCAAGTTACATAATTTTTATAAGCTTAATCTATTTATTATGAATTTTCGAATATACGAACCTAGTATTTTCACAAAAAGCATAAAAATTGGACAAAGACCTTTTTGTCAAGAAAAAAAATTTTATACAGTAACATAAGACCCAAGGAAGTGTATTAAAGTATAAAACATGTTAAAAGAGTATTTTGTAACCAAATCATTTATTCATTGGTTTCACGCGCGTTAAAACACGAAAACGACCGAAGGACTATAAAACTCGAATATTAAGTTTGTAACTACTTAGTTACTGTATAAATAGGTTGAAAATGAATTTTCACTTTTTATTGGGTCACGGTTTATTTTATACAAATTATTTATGTTTAAACTACATTAACCGGCTACATTCTTAAATAAAATATAGTAATTTTTAGAAATATCTAAAAAAGTGTATTTTTACAGTAGCATATGACCATTTAACATATGGGTACAATGATATTGAAGTATTTTGACTTAAACCTAAAACGTAACGAAATGCGCGGTAACACACCGTACTCGGTAGACCGATGGAAACTAACTTTCATGAATCTAATACATATATATATTTTTATCAGTAGATTCATACCTAAAATGCTATACATACCATAAGTATAATGTATAGTACTTATTAATATCAACCCTTAGTTAAAAACCCAACTTTAGTATGAATCCGACGATTTAACAAAGTCTAAGGACTAAAAGTGACAAGTACCAAACTTTACTAATTTAACATCAATCTAAACTTAATACCTACCTATATAACCTGGAATACCATAAGTATATACATACTTAGACGTATAAGTCAACGTAAACGACTAAAACCATGATATTACACGAACGTAACCAAAACCGTACGCACACGACACCGACACCATGAAACACATAGACTTATGTATTTTGGGGTCTAACATGACTAAACTAAACATAGGAAGCCTGCTAGGAGGTAGAACTCCCACGCTGAATGTACAATATCTTTAGAAATCTTGAGCAGGCTGGACATTAGGTGAGATCATGAACCCCCTTTTTACGTAATACTTTTAGGGCTGATACATACCTACTAAACTTGTTTATATAAACTGATTTTCATGGTGTAACACATCTGCTACTTGTCCCCGAACGTTGGTACAACTTTCTGTAGCCATTAACTTCTTGCAGGAGCCATTTGATATGTGAATAGTACTATTTGGGAATCCCCCGCGTACAGTGGCATACCCCCCACTGAGGTTGAAAACCGTTACGCCACATGTTCAATGATTTGTCGGTGCTTAGCAGAGCATGTTAGCCCATTTTGGGTTAGGGGACTATCATTTATTGTATTCGGGTTGGGTATAATCCGAACAGGTTTGGCTACATTTTTTGTCGACTGTACACCAAAAACGTACTTATTAAATGTCCAGCATTTTGTGTATTAAACGTTTTATGACATTGTCGGTTTCGTTAAACCATGAGCTCACCAACTTTATGTTGACGTATTTTTTGGTATGTATTTCAGGTATTTAGACGATTTATCGATGGAAGTATACAACTAAACTTTATAACATTGGATGTGCATTTAGACACGGTTGATAGCTTTAGAAGACCCCGATTAGAAGAAACACGCAAAGATTATAGACGAATTATAAAAGACTACTTGGGAATAGCAACTAGCCTCACTGCTTTTCTTAGAGTTTACTATTATACCCTTTAATGTACACCTAGATTACACTTATATTACGTGTAAACCTATGGCCCACTATCAATGCATACATAATTTCTGCTATGTTTTGTTGGATATTCAATCTTCACGGCCCACCCCCTTGGTCGGGGTGTGACATCACGGATGCTTGTTCTGGCTGTAGGGATCACCATTTCTGTTGGGATAACAGCTTCTGCTCCAAAGACCAGTGAGAATGGTGTTTGACCTGTGGCATTCTTTGGAGTTGTCCTATCAGCCCATAATACATATGGCAACTCTTCAGCCCATTTCCCTTTCTTGGATCCTAACTTCTTTTCAGATTGTTGATGATAATCTTATTGCTAGACTCTGCTTGACCATTGGCTTGAGGATGAACTGGAGTAGATGTAATCATTTTAATGCCCAAGCTGTCACAAAAGTTAGTGGTTATTTTCCCGATAAACTGGGAACCATTGTCAGAAACTATTTCCGAAGGGATACCAAATCTATTAATAATATTTCTTTTAAAGAAAGATATTACCTTCTTTTCCTTGACTTGAGCAAAGGATTCTGCTTCTATCCATTTAGAGAAATAATCAGTCATTGCAAGCATGAATACTTTGCCTCCTGGTGCCTTTGGTAGCTTGCCTACTATGTCCATGTCCCATTTCATGAATGGCCATGAGGATACAATAAGATATAGAGGTTCTGCAGGCTGATGAAGGATGTTACTATGCCTTTGACAAGCATCACATTTGAGTAATTCATGGCGTCTCTTTTCATTGTGGGCCAGAAGTATCCTGTTCTAAGGATCCTTAAGAATAGTAATCTGCCACCAGTGTGGTTCCCACAATCTCCTTCATGGAAATCCTTTAGGACTTCTTGGACTTCAGGCTCCTCGATGCATCTTAGATATGGTCCTGCAAGAGATTTTCTGTATAATATGTTATTTGATATAATAAACGGAGATACCTTGAATCTGAAGGATTTAGGTTTCTCTCCAATTGGAATTTCTCCTTCTTCAATGTATTTACTAATCGGTTGGATCCAGGATCCTTGTTGTGCTTGAGAGGATGAAGGATCCATACGTTGGTTTCCCGAATTAATCTCCATTATCCTTCTGTCATCAATAGTCGGATGAAGGATATGAATAATAGGGATCTTCAAATCTTCCGGAATCTTCAATGATGATACTAAATTTACTAGAGAATCTGCCCATGCGTTTTCTTCTCTTGGTACCTGTGTTAAGCTAAAGACTTCGAAATATTCTGCAAGGATTTTAACTATTTCGAGGTACTTAACTAATTTTTCACCTTTAACTAGATAAGAGCCATTAAAGTGATTAGTTATTAATAAAGAGTCAACATATACCTGAAGATACCGGATTTTCATATGTTGTGCTAGTTGTGATCCTGCTACCAGGGCTTCGTATTCAGCCTCATTATTGGTGGCTTGAAATACATAAGCAATAGATTGTGGTATGATGTCCCCCTGTGGCAATTTTAATAGTATGCCAAGACTAGTTCCTCTAACATTTGATGCTCCATCAGTGTAGAGTATCCAAGGATCCTTGGTCTCTTCTAATTGTTGTACTTCCAAGTATGCTTGTACCTGCAAGTCACTAGTAAAATCCGCCACAAAATCTGCTAGAGCCTGCGACTTAATTGCATTTCTTGGCTCATACTTTATGTCATAAGTGCTTAGTTTCACTGCCCATTTTGCCACCCTACCTGATAATTCTGGTTTTCTAAGAACATTCTTAATAGGATAGTTAGTTTTAACAACAATGGTATGAGTTTCAAAATAATGCCTTAATTTTGTAGAAGGCATGATTAAAGCAAGAATTAGTTTTTCGAGGTGAGAATACCTGGCTTCAGCATCAAGAAGGCTTTTACTTACATAATAGACTGGATGTTGCTGACCTTCGTGATCCTTAACCAGTACTGCACTTACTGCATTACCTGAAACGGCTAGATAGAGGATCAAGGATTCTCCGTTGACTGGCTTCATTAATGCTGGAGCTGAGGATATATAATCCTTAAGATCCTTGAGCGCGGTTTCATGCTTTTCTGTCCCTTCGAACTTTTTATTCTTTCTAAGAATGTCATAAAATTCTTTACATTTCTCTGAAGATTTGGATATGAATCTATTCAGAGCTACAACTCCTCGGGTTAATCTATGAATATCTTTCACATTTCTTGGTGATTTTAGATTGATAATAGCCTTGATCTGTTCAGGGCTGGCTTCTATCCCACTCTTTGTCACCACATAACCTAGAAATATTCCAGCTTTCACACCAAAGTGACATTTGGAAGGGTTGAGCTTCATATTGTATCTGTCCAGGATGTTGAATGCTACTTCTAAATCCTGAAGATGGTGTTCCTTTCTTTTAGACTTGACCACCATATCATCTATGTAGACTTCCATTGTATCACCTAGCTGATCTTTAAACATCATATTGACCAGTCTTTGATAGGTAGCACCTGCATTTCTTAGTCCAAAAGGCATAGCAATATAACAATATATGCCGGTAGGAGTCATGAATGTTGTATCCTCTTGATCATATGGTTCCATCTGAATTTGTTGAAATCTAGACGAGGCATCCATAAAGGTTAACAGCTCATGACCTGCCGCAGCATCTACCATGGAGTCAATGTGTGGCAAGGGGAAAGAATCCTTGGGACATGCCTTATTTAAATCAGTAAAATCGACACATACATGTGGCATCTGCCCCGAACCTAAGTCCAAACGCCTGACTCGAACCCGAAGTTGTTTACCTTTTATTTGTATTCGTATTTAGTTTCAAAAAATGTAACGTTCGTCATAATTATTATGAAAATTTGCTGTATTTTACGTTATTCCCGTCATAATTAATCGATCATAATCATGTCGTGAAATAACTTCGCGTACCAAATAATTACTATTTGTAATCCATAAATCCCAAATTAAATATATATATAGTTCATAAAAGAAAATTTATTGAAAACGTTAAAGAAAGTCACCTGTAAGTTTAATTATAATCCTCCAATCTCATAAACGAGCTAAAAATATAAAAATGTTACTTAAATAAACGTTGCGTCTCAACTCGGTTAAGTTAGTTAGTTAAAATAAATGATTAATTAACTTTGTGTCAAAACTGTCAACATTCAAACTTATATTAGTTTATATTATGTTAAAAATAATAACAAAACTAGAAGGACTAAAACTGTAACTTTGCAAAATAAAAAAAATGGCAGGCGCATCTCTTTGGTTCCCGTTTTTCCGGTGGCTTATCCGGCCACCGGCGACGCGACTCCGGCGACATGCTTTTACGTGTTTTTTGACCGATTTCAATCAACCAAACCTTCCAAAAATCATTCCTAAACCTGCCTTAACCAGTTTCGAACCTATTATTCGACTAATAACGCGTGAAAAGCAAGCTTTGAGCCGGATCTATTGTAATTTCGATTCAAAATTCACCTTTCCTTAATTTGACCCGCAATCATCGACAAATCCGTCCCACAATACTCATCTCCACTCGACTAATGTTTCCCAATCATCCAAAACACCTTTTTCTTTTGCATTTTATCGAAATCATCCGACCAAAAAAAATAATTCCGGGGACTAGTGTTTCTTCACCTTCTAGGCATCTTTTCAGGTTAGTTTTGGTTTCGTTTTAATCCCCTGAATCACCATTAACTTCGCAACTCATCAATTACACCATTTATATTCCAGATTTACTCGAATTCATCAAGAACAACCGTGTCCTTTTTCCTTCTCAATCTGTATCAATTCGTTGGTTAACAAGTAAGTTCTATATATCAAAATAATCGTGATTTCATGGGGATTAAAAGCCCTATGTTTGATTTGGATGAGATTAACAGGTTAAAGCGAATTGGATGGATCTTTGTTCTAGGGCTTGTATTTGAAATGGGTGTTACCAATTATAAAAGGTTAAAACTATTAAAAGTTGAAAGATATAACAAAAAGTGCATTTGATCTAGTGGTGGCAGTTGCTGTCATGGATTATATTTTACACATTTTAAACATTAAATCTATATTTTCTAATAACCTAAATAATATCTTTTAAGTTAAATATATTTTTAAGGATTAAAAACATATAAGTTTTAATACATATATACAAATAATAATAATGTTCTATTGTTATTAGTACAAATAGTTTATATATAAAACTAAAAATGGATATATTCGTATAAAAATATAATACGAAAATACTATTACGTTTCGTACAAAAATCCCAGATTCGTAATTTAAAACCCTAATTCCTAATTTGTATTTCGAAACCCTAACTCCCAATTTATAACCTAAAACCCTAAAATCCCAAATCCAAAACTCTAGAGTTTCTGATTTTGATTCTTGTTGCTATATTATTGTTTCGTTTCTAAGTTAGGGTTTTTCCCAATTGATTAGGTGATACTAATATTTGGGCAACCATCGGCTCGTTATGGTTGTGTCTCTATTTCGTTTATCTATTTCAATTTAATGTGAGTAAACGCACTCCCCTTTTTACTGTTTACGTTTTTGGGGTTGATATACGTGTTACGATATTACTACGGTTTCTTTCATTTATTTCTATTTTCAAAATGAGATCATTAAATATGTTATTCTTGACTTGCGACAGGATGCAAAATTATGTGATAGTCATTAGTAGTTATATTATTTGTAATTTTCGCCGGTACGATATTAGCGCTAATAGTTTGACAAACCCACCTACATGTATTTCAAAATAGGTGATTTGACCCGGTGATTCTTTGGTTGATTCGTTAGGATAGTTAGTGTTACTATAATGTGATACTTGTTGCTATGTTGATATGTCCCTTAGATGCGTAAACATTTATTGATAACTTGTATATCGAGATGGTTAAACGATAGTTATCAATAATTGTAACATGAGTGGTTCTCATGACTTGTTGCTAAAGTTACCCTACGGGGTTCAGGGTACTTGGATTCGTTGTACGTTTCGTTGGTCACGGTTGAGTAATATAATGAAATTGCTATGCACATAAGCTTGCGAAATATATTTATAATGATCTCGGATTTCTTACTATGTACTATCAATTGTGTTTTTACTCACTAGCTAATTCTTTAGCTAACTTATTTTACACATATTTCAGGTGGTGTTTTGAGATGTTTATGCTTTCAAGACATTTAGGATGCTTATTGGACCTAAAATAAATGGAAATTAAACGTTATTAATTGTTGGCTTTTATTACTGTTTTGAGACTATTTATTTCTCTTTTATGTCACGACATTGATGCTTAAATGATATTAAAATATGTCTTTTAGTGTACCATGTGCTTTGTACTATTGATATCCAATCCACTTGACAAGCCCGGTGTTTCCGCCGCCGGGCGGGGTGTCATAATACCCTCTACTTTCCATATTTCTTTTGAACAACGACCACATTGGCTAACCATTTTGGATACTTTACCTCTCTAATCATACATGCTTTCAAGATTTTGTCCACTTCTTCCTGGATGATCACATTCCTCTCGGGTGCGAACTTTCTTCTTTTTTGTGAGTAATAATATTTTTGGATATACCTGTCATATCTTCATGTTTCCAGGCAAAAGTAGTTTTTCTTCACTGGAGGAAGGATATAAGATCCTGTTCTATGTCTGTCTGGATTCTAATCCTATAAATAGCTTGGATTCTGGATCCTCAGGTTCAAGCAGTACTTCTTTTACATCTTGCTCTTCGGATCTTTCAACTTCCTTAGGTAGCTTCTATAATTGCTATAATGCTGTTGGCTTGGATGCTGGTTTCATTGAGGATGTGTAGCAATGTTTTGCCTCTTGTTGGTCGTTGTTTATTTTCACTACTCCCCAAGATGATGGCAATTTCACACATTGGTGATACGTAGAGGGTACTGCCTTCATCTCGTGTATCCATGGCCTGCCAAGAATAATATTGCAACAAGACAGACAATCAATAACACAAAATTTTTTAATTGTCTTTACTCCCTCTATGTATATCGACAGTTTAATGTCCCCCCAAGGTGTTCTTAGTTTCGCCACTGAATCCTACTAGAACAGAGGATCTTGGCACTATCTCTGATTCTGGTATGTTCATCCTTTTGAGGACGTCATATTGTATGATATTGGCAGAGCTTCCTCCATCAATAAAGATCTCGCGAACATAGTGGTTAGCAATAAATAGTGTAATAACTAAATAGAGCTTCCTCCATCAATAAGAAAGGGGAGTCTTTTTTTCATCCCTATTTTAAATGCTTGAACAGCCGTAGCCATATCAAGAATAGGGATTTCCAAGATTTCCATTCCAAACTTAGATACATAATCTCTTAATGATTCAGAATTAGATTGAGTTATCCTGTATAAGTCACTGGTTAGTCTTTCAAAGGATCTGCTACAAGAGAACTGATTATTAAATAGATTAACCAAGTGAGCAAATGAAGCAATAGAGTAAGGGGGAAGACTTAGCAACCATTTTAAAGCTGATCCAGTAAGAGTGAATCCAAAACCTTTGCATAAACAGGCTTCCTTTAACTTTTCTGGGATATGATTTATCTCCATCTTCTCCCTATATTGGGCTACATGCTCTTCAGGGTCAAAGGATCCATCATAAAGCTTCATATTCGGAGTCTGGAAGCGCTTTGGGATTTCAGCATAACAAATTGGAGGAGCGAATCTTGAAATCTTATGGCTTCCCACAGGAATTTCAGGAATCAGCCTAACTACCCCTGGAACACTGGATATCATATCCTTTAGTTTTTGCAATTCCCTGGCCATAGCTGTATTGATGCATGTATCCTGCATTGAGCTAAAGTTAGTCTGTAAAGTTTGATTATTGTAATTGTTACCTCCCGGTTGGGAATATCCTGCCCCACTATAATATTCTGATCGTGGCATCTCAGCTGAAATAGATGGTGCAGTAGTAGAGTTGGTCTGCATGGGAATGATATCGCTGTCATGGATCTCAGTAACCTTCGACCATTGCATGTTTGAGGATCCTGGATTCTGAAGAAAGGATCCTTGATTCTTGATAAGGGGAGGACCCGACAAAGATTGCATTGAGGATCCTGCTTGATGAAAGGATCCCTGAGGCATGGAGGATCCTGGTTGATTGAAGGATCCTGGAAAATTTGAACTTTCTGGTCGGCTGAAGGATCCTTGTTGATTCTGCATGGAGGATCCTTGCTGGAATGTTGCAGTAGATGGCTGAAACATGGATCCCATGTTTTGCTGTGCTAAGGATCCTAGAGTGTTGAATTCAAGCGCCTTTGGCATATAAGGACTGACTTCCTCCATATGTTTTTTGCTCTTCTTGATATCCTCGATCTCCCGAAGGATCGTTTGGTTAGCCATGTTCTGCTGCTCCATGAAGGTTTTCATCTGCATAAACATCATAGAAATATCATGGTTAGCATTTACAGTAGAGGGTGCAGCAGGAGATTTAGATCCTTGAAAGACTGGAACTGGCTTCTTATTGGTAACATCCTTGACCTTCACCGGCCCCAAAAGATGAACTGGACATTGGATTTGAAGACGATGAAGATGGCATGCTCGACGAAACAGCTTTTGGTTGAGAAGCCATTGAAAAACAGAAAACGAATAAGGATGAATTGAATGAATTAAATGATAAGAATGAGAATTAAAACAGAACTTGCCCCACGGTGGGCGTCAAATTGTTTTGGTCAAAAATCGACAAGCCAAATTAGTTAAGCGAGGTTGTGCGTTTTAATGAGTAATAAGCAGAAATTAATGATGAACACAATGATTTATACGAGGAAAAGCCCTTGATCAATGAGGATCGCCGACACAAAAACCTCGGGTGATGACAATCGTCTATCACCACTATATTAATGATAAAAATCGAAATACAACTCGAGAACTATGATGGCTGTTACAATGAAGTGTGTGTGAGCAGAATTGAATTGAGAGCAAAGAATGAAATCAGAGAGTGTCGAATGTGTTGTGTGATCTCAGCCATCTAGCCTCATTTTAATAGCAAAATAAATAACTAACTCCTAAAATCATGCTACTAGCCGTTTTAGAATTTTGACCACGTTCTCAGCCAGTTCCACAACTTCTTTGACCGAGTTTTTAGGTAGAGTAAGTCTTGTTAACGTTACCTGCATTGAAAATATCCAAGACACATAAGACAATAGTTAGTTATTCGATAATTATAAGCAGTAAGGATCCTTGATCCTGCGAATGCCAAGGATACTGGTTCCAGCGTGAAGAGGATACTACATCCTTGTCAGCTATATTTAGAGCCCTAACAAGTATGTAATAGACTTTACGTTCTTACTCAAATACCAAATCAACAAGAAGCGTGCTATATGTAGACTTGTTAACTACATTATATTATAATACTTACATTTCAAAACTACGTTAGCAGTGATTTACAACTGCATCTACATAAGGTACAATTTATATAGCAGCGATTTACAACTGCATTTACACGAGGTACAATTTACAACCTTGTATGCAGAAGGTATAAGATAGTGTTGCATCTCTTAATGTGATCCACATGTCCTTTAAAAACTACACGTGCCCATCTTCCCTTTCCTTGCTATCTTGTGATTTCATACGTGTCTACTGCCCACCTCCATTTCCTTTCTATCTTCAAATGCAACCGTTGTGACGACGGGCGGTAGTGCAAAGGGTTGAATGTGGGGTTTTCAAGCGGCTAACGCCTAGATACCACGACAGTGTTTTTGGATCTATGAGCAGCGATGTGAATCGATCAGCCACTTTTCTTGGTTGCAGCCGTAAGTAATCAATTTAGGTTTTATAAAGTTAACCAAAATCATTGGTTTTGATTTCCTATATCGAAATTGAAATTTGGAAATCTATGCGTGAGACTGGCGATGGTTGTGTTGAGGTTGTCTTCCGGTCGTGCTACACATTTTTTTGAATATCTTAATTTCGGTTTTGTAGGTAACGATGCTGGATACTTGAATCCGGGTTTGTGATTTGAAGCTATAAACTCAAGGTTATGCACGTTTCTTTTTTGTTGGTAAAATCACTATTTGCTATGCAGATACTTTTTTTACAATTGATGCTTTTGTTGAATCAAAGGTATGAACTACCAAACATATTACCAACAATCCGGATTTACCAATCCAGGAAGGCATATCATTTTTTAAAATTTCAAACACACACACGAACATATATGCTTGCGAAAGATGATGACCAGCATATATAACCATCAAAACTATATGACAATAATTTTTTAGATAAGGTGTAGCAACTGTGCTTGAATTTTAGATTTGGTTCAACGGTTAAGTTGTTGCTTTCATCGCTTTTCATCGGGATTAATTATTGTTGAATTGCTAACTCTTTAGAAGGTTATTCTATGAGTGTTTTGGTATGCATGTGATTATCTATAATGTTAGTTTTCTTTGGGAAGTTAGGTCTTTTTCTTGTACGCCAAGAGAATGTTGACGAAGATGCTGAAGAAGCCCACAATGTCAAGAGTGGCGGTAGCAGAAAGAGAGGTCTCTATTGTAATTAAATTCAAATTGGAGAAGGTACATTCTATTTCATATTCAAATTGTTTGCGGTCTGCTTGCGATTCATGGTGCATAGCTTCAATAGAGTTGCAATTAAGCAGATTTACTGACACGATTATTGACAAAGGTTACTTTTTTTATTAGTTTGATCTTATAAGCCCTTCAGTGACATCATTTTCATTGTATTATGCTAGACTGATTTAGTGTAACATCCGGCCCCTCATACCACCAATATTGCCCGCTTTGTTACATTAGAGCTCACGGATTTGCTTTTGGTTGCCCGGGTGAAACCTGCCCAAGATGGTCACCCATCCTGAGATTGATGTCATCCGAGCAGCTTAACTGCGGAGTTCTCCACTCATCCACTAACATTAAGCCCCAAAACGCGTTGTTGGTATTTGAGGTCGGACATCTCTTATAAATCCCAGATCTCTCCTGCCTACGGCCAATGTGGGATTTACCTATGGTGTTACATTTAGTGTCGCACCCTTTCCCATCTCGGTTAGTATCCAAACAGTTTATGCAATAATGTCAACATATTATTATCTAAGATAATGAAATGGGTCAATGAGTTAACCCGGTTAATAGGCTCCAAATTTAGGTAACATGTATACAACAACTGGTTATGTTGTGCATATCTTGGTTAGGGAGTTCATTGTTTTTCCACAATCGGTTACTAAAATGGGTACAATACCCAAACTCCATTGGAGGTTGACAATTTTTACCTTTTGGTATAGAGGATTCTCATACTATCAACAATCTTACATCCTTTAGATATTTGGATAAAGATGGAAGTGAGTTCATAACCAATTAACCATACATAAGTTTTAGCAAGTTTCCAATATTTTCCTAAGTAAATTGCATTGTACATTACTACTTTAATTAACCCATTTGTATGCTTCAAGTGTAATTCAGGTCTGCCACATTAAAAGGAATGAACTGTTTTTCTTTGGTTGCTAGAAGATGATTAAAGTTCAACCCACACTTCAATTATGTTATGTTACTTACATATATGTTTCGCTATGTTTCATTTAAACTTTAGCATTTTTAAGCTGGGGTTGAGCGTTTGGCATTGCTTTGGTTGAACCAATGAGCCCTACCTTATTGGTGCGGAAGCTACCACTACTCAAAGCTACCACTACTCAGAGAACAAACAGATGAAGGCATAAGACATTGGCATTATAAAGAGTACAAAGGCATTCTAGGCCGACTACATTACAAGTCACGAGTGATAGCAAAGCCAAGCCAGATGATAGCAAAGCCAAGCCAGATATCGCTTATTTCTTCGACACAATGTAAATATTAACGTAAATATGACAATATATGTATGCTTTATATCTTAGTGCTATATCTTAGACGTTAGCATAAGTTGAGCAACATAAGCAATGTGCAACTTTATATTCTGACCCGCCGCGAAGCGCGGGTCCAAATACTAGTTTATTTCATTAACAATGATTTGACCATCCGAATAACGATTTGATTGTTATATGATGTGCGATAATAGGAGGATTAGATATATAATATATAATGAGCGAATAAATGATGCCAACAAAAACCATCTTTTATAAGGTATAGATTTGAATATATATATATATATAGTGAGGCACATGTCAATTCCCCCACTTTTTTTAAACATTTATAACTTTTACATACGACATTATTTTTCTAAATAAATTACACCATAAAACGAGCATTTTTTTCTCTTTAAAACGCGAATAATATTAATATATAAAAACAAACTTTATTTTTTCACATTTTTCAGCTCATTGTGTCTTCCATCAGGTCATTATGTCTTCTGTCAGGTCATTGTGTCTTTCGTCAGGTTGTATTGTCATTCAT
Source organism: Tagetes erecta (assembly GCA_030867185.1). Classification (NCBI taxonomy): domain Eukaryota; kingdom Viridiplantae; phylum Streptophyta; class Magnoliopsida; order Asterales; family Asteraceae; genus Tagetes; species Tagetes erecta. The sequence continues at coordinate 7,721,649 of CM061487.1, forward strand.
CGGGTCATTGTCTAATTTTATTTGATAGAGATTACACACTGATCTAATAATAATTACACAATTACACAAAAAGTATTTCGAAGACCTTGCTCCCATGTCATCCTCCTTCAAAAATAAATAAACGAAACATAAAAAGATTACTATTTTTTCATTGTGTCTTTTTTCATTGTGTTTATTGTAAAAATATAAAAGACGGTAATTTTTTAAATTTTTAAAATTTTTCATTTATTTGTTTGTTGAAACAGGATTACATTGGGAACAAGGTCTCCGAACCACTTTTTTGAAATTTGATTTATATTGTGAGTTATAATTTTTTTTAAAGTGTCATTGTGTCTTTGTTACCATCGTGTCATTTTCACATTTTGTAACAAAAAAGGACTGTCTTTGTACATTTCTCAAACACATATTAACAATTTGTGACACAGTGATAATTTCTAAACACATGGAGTCCCCTTGGATTTCTCAAACACAGATTAGAATAATTAGTAAAATGGGTGATAATGTAATTAAAACAGAAAAAAGATAAAAACATGGATTAGCACAATTTCCAATGGTCGTTCGATAAACTACACGGATTCATCAATTTGCACCACATCAAGAGGTACATGGAGGTTTTCATTGGCTAAACACTTCTTGAGATTATAAACATAGAAAACGAGATGAGCACTACCCAATTCCTCAGGTAATTCTAGTTCATAAGAAACTTTCTCAATCTTTTTAAGAACTTTGAACGGTATGGTATCAATACTGGTAACACAAGCCTTTTGAAGAATTTCAAGAGTTTGGATTGTTCTCTTGGTTTGACCGATTGATTGAGGCTGGTAGGCTGTATTGAGTTTCAGTTTAGAGAGGTAGTTAGTTAAGAATTTATTTATTTTTTATTTGTTTTGAATCATTGACAGTCGTCTATTTAACTCTTTTCTAGTTATAATGAAGGTTCGAATATCGATTGTTTGCTACTCAAGATAGGAATGGAATAAGATTTAACATGATCAATGGATATGTTTTTGAAGTCCCAAGTTGTAAATACAATGGCTTAAGTACGAATATTTAAAATAAATTAAATGACTAACGGGAATGGGCATAATTAATAAACGGATGGAACGAGTAAAATAACTTTATATATAGTTAAGTGAAATAAAATGAATTGGTTGCATTAAGTAATTGAGTCAATTGAAACTAAAATGGTTAAAATGTGGCACAGCTCTACGAGTTGTCAATGATATTACATTTTCCATCATAAATGTACTAACGTTATTTAGCTTCTTTGATTTGAACAAGAATACGTTAGTATCGAGAAGTTGAATTAGAATACACCAAATTAAGTACTGGATGACGATGATGACAAATGGTAATATGTGAAAACAGTTATTAAATTTTGATTTTTATATGATAAGAAATGATTTCAGATTCTTACATAGGTTCAAATAGTAATTGGTTTTATTTTTAGATCAACTTAGAATATAGATTGTCTTACTCCATGATATACGATATGTATTATTATATGAATATAATACTTAGAATAATACAACATCACTAGTCATAGACAACACTTCAATTGATAATATGATAAAAACACTTCTATATAGGATGTATATGTGGCTATCCACCATGCCCTTATCATACCACATTTGTCGTATTGCCCTCAAAGACATAAAAAACTTACTATGGTTTCTATGCACCAACTTTCATAATTCCGTATGCACCTGTAATTACTTTAGCTTTCATGGACCACACAGCTCATTCGATCACGCACATGACATAGGTACACAAAATTTCTAAGTTAAGACGATGATACACATAGGTTCCGAAGCAATTAGTTCTTGTGAAGATAATAAGTAAATTGATGATTCGAGAGAATTGAGTTTATAATTAGGTAGTCATTGCTCATATAAATAGTTTTGTTCCCAGCTACAAATAGTCAAGTTCGAGTACCAAAATTGAAACAACTTAAGTTTTTGAAAGCCAACTTCATGTGTGTAAGATGTAGATGTTAGTTGTTTATGGTATTACCAAGCTCATAAGCATTAGATGATGATGTACATGAAATAATCTAGTTTATTAGGATTTTTAGAAAAATTAGTTTTATGAAGGTTGATGCTGTGGATAATCCAATTTATAGTTCAAATGTGTAAATCACTCAATTCCTAATGGATTCGATGTTTATTACACTTGAATTCGTATGAAAAACGACTTAAAGCAAGCCAGATGTATAGATGATGGAAGTAAACAAGGTTAAAAGAAATGATGGTTTTTGTCTATGATGTGGTTTTTAAAAAAAATAGAAATAAAATAATTGAAAAATAAGTTTATGAGAAGTTGGAAGTTTAAATCTCTACCCTAGGTAAGAGCGGTTGATTCGAAAATAAATAACAACGTGTAAGTTTTGAGTATTCGGTATGTGAAATCATATTACATGGTGTTTGTTGCAAATCCTTGTATATTGTTAGATAAAATATGAGTATTTCATGTAAAACCTTGACAAACGTTCAGAATAACCAATTACCTTTTAAGAAGTTGTTTGCCATGAAAAATTTTAATTTTGCAACTACCAAAACCGAAAGGTTATTTTATTATTAGTATTATTTTTTATTTTATTTTTATTTTCTTTGAGAAAATAAGAAGATCATTTTTTATTGGAAATAACTATTGGTAGTTTTACGAAAACCTTTGGTTGATAAAACATTGTGTTTTAGGTAGAGAGTTGATAAATATGACACGTTGGGTTTGGATGAGTTCATGAAAACTAGATGTATAGGATTTTATTAGTGGTCATATGTATTGGTGAAACATTTTAGTTCAACGAGCTTAGGAATAATCGTGTAATGAGTTCACATTGAGTTTTGATAATGAGTTTATGAATAACATTACAAAGATGATTATTGAGCACATGTTGTGATGATAAATTTATAACTTCACAATGAATTTATAGTTTAATAATGAATTAGAAATTGGATGAAGATCTTATGATTTTATGAGTACTTTAGAAAATATTTGAGTATTGAGCACAAGTTTAGATACTTTGAGGGTAGACGTTAGATTCGCAAACCAAACAAACAGGTTAGCTTATCAGAATAGCAAATCCGTAACTTTTATTTAGTTATGGAACGTAGGCCATGACTAGAATTCAGAAACATGAAAAACCTTTGATATGAGATTTCGATAATTGATTTGGGATTAGAAGTATGCCTTACATTTAGTAATTGATATTTGATTTGAATTTTTGGATAATTCGATTAAGGTTAGTTAATATGTCTTAGTTTTGATTTGGAACACTTCATTCTTCTCAGAAAATCATGAGATATTTAGAAAATATAGCATAGTAATCACTTAGAAATCATAAAATCTCATAGAAATTATACAAAGTATGAATAAATTAAATTGGAATTATTGCAAACATTTATAGTAATATAAAAAACACATGAAAATATTTAGAAATCTTAGAAAAACGATAAACATATATTCATTGGAAAAAGAGAGTTAGAATTTAATGGCTTAAGATCGTGTCTTGATTTTGGACACTTATGACATATCAAAGTGTTAAGTTCATTTTAACGTATCGAGGATGCGTGCTTTAGCCTATAGGGTCACACTCATTTCATCCATCCCTAGGTAAGCATACATGTCCCTTTAAGGGATTTACACGAAATGTTTTGCCTTAGACAGGATGTCCGTGATACATGCGTTTCCCCTTACAAATTGCACATGTTCCCCATGTTTCAAACTTACTTAAAACTATGACGAGATTCCACAAAGAGGAAAGATCATAATCACGCAGACGAGTCTCTTGTAGCTCCTTCGCGAAATTGAATAAAGAAATGGGATTAAGAAAGATGTAGAAAGGTACCACATGAGACTTCTCTTAGAGTACGAAGGTGGGCAACAATCGAGCTACTCACAACATTTACAGCCCCACTTAAATGCTTAGCGGTAACTACATACATACTACGATTTGGATAACATGTAGTCTAGAATCCAAAGCTTTTAGTGAACTTCATTGAATAGAATGCAAACACGAAAAAAAAGATTTTGTTGACTTAGTTGGTGAAGAAGAATTTTACTACATGCACGACAATCTTTTATGAGACATCAAGTGTGAATAAATCAAATCCGGAATATTGGAGTCGAACTATATGTCAAAGTAGAATAAGAGACCAAAGTCGAAAAGTCATCAAGGTCTAAAATGACAATTGGTCAAAGTCGAGAATTAAAATTGTATATATATAAAAGTAAAAAAAACTCTCTCCATCTCATTTTAAATGTTCATATTTTCATATTTTGTCGTCTCAACTTAAATGTCAATTTCCAAAAATATAAGTGTAATTTCTGGTTTTACCCCTAATTATTTGACCTAAAAGATGTCATTAATTTTAAATTAAGGGTATTGTTGCCATTTTTTTTTATAAAAATGTAATATTTTCTTAAAATTTGTCTTTTTGTCTCATGACAACTAATATGAGACGAAGAAGTACTTGACACGTGACAACACGTGATTGGAACACGTGTCACCACGTGAAAAGCCGGTTACTAAGTGACCTTAACAATTAGAAGGCATAACAATATATTGCAATAAAACCACAGTCTTACCTTACAACAAGATTACAACAAATTGCTTATTTTATTGCAAAAAGATTTTGAAATAATTATATATCATTCTTTAATTGTAAGTATAAATATTATAACATATAGTTTCAAATATGTAAAATTTTGTGTATTTTTTATCGGGTTATTGGATTTAATCACCTCCAACTATTGGTTATTGGCCGCTGTCACCCTCAAGTATCACTTTGGCCAAGATAACTCCAAACTAAACACTTTGGTGTCCGTATCACCAAAAGTTAACCAATTCAAGTCACTTTTGGTTAACTTTTGATTATTTTTTTGTTAGCTTTTGGTGTTACGGACACCGTATCGCAAAAATTTAACCAATTCAAGTCACTTTTGGTTAATTTTGGTTAATTTTTTGTTAACTTTTGGTGATACGAACACTAAAGTGTTTAGTTGGGAGTTATATTGGCCAAAGTGATACTTGAAGGTGACAGCGGCCAATAACCAATAGTTGAAGGTGATTAAATCCAATAACCGTTTTTTATCAGCTCATGAATTATTAGAAATCTCATAATGAAGATGTGGATGAAGAATTAAAAATGTTGATAAACCTATTTTATAAGGCCCCACTAAGGTTAGTTACCCATACCCCCTTCGGTGCTTATAAACACAATTGCATACTTAAACTATACACTAGGTCATTAAGTTATTGATCCCGAGCTCGAGCTTTAGACATCGAGCTCGAGCTGGCTCGCAAGTCTTATCGAACTTTTTATTTATATGTTTTTTTATTTATTTTATAAATAAATATTATTAGTTAATATATATATAAATTATTATTAAAAATATATAATATGTATTTTGTTATATATAAAATACATAATTAAAGGTTTATATAAAATTAAATATAAATAATTAAAAATATATATAATTAAATATACATCATTAAATATAAAATAATAAAACATCAGACGAGCAGAGCTCGAGCTTGAGAAGTTTGTGACGAGCTCGAGCTCGAGCTTTGAAATTAAAACTTGAAACGAGCCGAGCTCGAGCTCGAGCATGGTTAAACTTAAACGAGCCGAGCTCGAGTCTCGACGAGCTCGGCTCGGCTCGTTTACACCCCTACTATAGACACAATATTGTCTGCTTAATTAATAGACTAATACGATTGCCAATTTAGTTACACATTCAAGTAAGTTTTTGGTGGCTTCGACGTTTATGTGTTATGCTAAGTGATCATAAGTTGTTTTTTTTTGTTTATCGTGCTACTTTTGGTGACAATGGAGCAAGGAGGAAGAAGGAAGCAAAATGAATGTCTCCGGAGATTTCATACATGCGACAAAACATTAAAGGTATATGTAACACACTATCACTTGATGATTAGCTATTGGCATATTTGATTGGACCAAGATAGGTATTTATAATTTTAGTATAAAGGGTTTTTTTATCACTTGATGATTAGCTATTTGCATATTTGGTTGGACCAAGATAGGTATTTATAATTAAAGGGTTTTTTTTTATGTACTTTGGTAATGCAATTTATATAAATCAAAACAACTCTGTAGGCTTTAATATAATAAAATTGATCAAAATATTACATAATGTTTGTGTCACTGTTTATGATCTTTGCGTGTACAATAGTTGTACACACATGAATTATTTGTATGTATATTTGTATAAGTCGTCTCTCCATGATACCTTCTATGACTCTTTGATACCGTCGAATGAACTAAAGTCTTAAATTTTCAATTTTACCATTTCATCTCATGTGAACATGCGAGGGTTCTAACCTAGTTTGTAATAATATATTATCATAAGAGTAATTACATTTTAGTCCACTAATATTTTGGAGAATCTTTTAAAACTTTATAATAACAGTAATTACATTTTAGTTCTCTAATATTTTGGAAAATCTTTAAAGATTTAAGAGTGTTTACATTTTCAGCATTCTCTTACTAAGGTTGTATATGAGTCGATTTATATTTGATAAGACATAAAAATGAAACTTAGAGATAAAGTTCGTAATAACCTACATTTAAATATGTTATTATTTTCTAAACAAACATAACTTTTTTATTTTTTTAAAAAACTAAACCATAAAACCGATCATGTAATTCTCTTTGATCTAAGTATAATATTGTTATACTTCACCGAAGCCATACCCAGGTCATACCCGAACTCACCTCCCATCACACCTTGAAAATAGGCAAAAATTTAAAATAAATTTTGTGTTTCAGTTTTACTATAATTTTGTCTTAAATTGATTGGAACCGCATGTACCCATGTAAATATCCTTAAAATCACTACATGAATGTTGTTCCATAATGTAACGCGGACACTAAACTAGTTACTCTAATAAGCAACAAATTAAGAGTATTATTATGAGGCATCATCGGAGATTAAACGAATATTAAAAGAACAAGGTTATCATACAAAGGATAAACTTGGTAAAAAGTGTAAGAATGATTTTCAACCATTAGATTAATTTTAAAGGTTGAGATCAAGTTGTAGAAAAAAACATGTTGGTGGAGGGGTATTTTTGTCATAGCCACTTTGGTTGACTTTCTGTCTTCACATACATCACACATGTCAATTCCTCTACTTTTTTGAAACTTTAAAAACTTTTACATATGACATTACTTTTTAATAAAATTATACAAAAAAACAAGCGTTTTTTATCTTCGAAACACGTATAGTATTAATATAAAAAATAAGAATTTGTTTTCACATTTTTCAGCTCATTGTGTAATATTATGTCATTGTGTTATATTATAAGTTGTGTAAAACTATGTTTTTCAGCTCAGTGTGTAATATCATGTCATTGTGTTATATTATAACTTGTGTAATATCATGTTTTTTTAGCTCACTGTCAGGTTATTGTGTGGTATTATATCATTGTGTAGATCATTGTATCATATTGTGTGCTAAAATATTATCATTGTGTCAATTTGATTGTTTTTGTACTACTCCACGTAACTGCAAATTGTTAATGTATATATTTTAGTAGATCGTAGTGTTATATTATATGTTAATAAAACATCATTGCATAAAGAGAAATGTTCATATAAAAGATCATTTTTTGGTACAAAGTGTGAGAAAGACACAATGGTAAAAAAAGACACAATGACACATTAAATAATATTATAACTCACAATATAAATCGAATGTCAAAAAAGTGCTTCGGAGACCTTGTTTCCCATGTCGTCCTCCTTCATAAAAAGAATAAACGAAAAAAATAAAAATAAAAAATCAACGTTTTCATTGTGTCTTTTTTTACTTTCATTGTGTCTTTTGTTGTGTGAAAGATTTATAAAAGACACAATGAAAGTAAAAAATAAAAAACACAATGAAAATTGCAAATTGTTAATGTATATATATTTTAATAGATCGTAGTGTTATATTGTGTTTTAATAAAGTATCATTGTGCCAAGAAAAATGCTCATATACAAAATCATTTTTGGTACAAAGTGTGAGAAAGACACAATGTTAAAAAAAGAAACAATGACAGATTAAAAATATTATAACTCACAATGTAAATCGAATCTCAAAAATGTTTTGGAGACCTTGTTTTTCATGTCGTCCTCCTTCATAAAAAGAATAAACGAAAAATTAAAAAAATCAATGTTTTCATTGTATCATTTTTTTACTTTCATTGTGTCTTTTATGTCAAAAATTTGTAAAAGACACAATGAAAGTAAAAAAAAACATAAGACACAATGAAAACTTTAATTTTTTTATTTTTTTTCTTTTATTTTTTCTAAATGAGTACGATGTGAGGAACAATATCTACGAATCACTTTTTAAAATTCGGTTAATTTGTGAGTTATGAATTTTTTAATCCTCAATTGCATATTTTTTGAATCTTGTGTCATTCTCACACTTTGTAAAATTTTTACACTTTGTAAGATAATTTCACCCTTGTGTCAAATAATATTTTATATTTGAATATATATTTCAATAGATCATTATGTTATATTCTGTATCTTACTAAGAATAATTTTGTCAAAGATGTATTATGTGTTTGAATACTTTTTGAAAACGCAAACTATTAATGTATATCTTACAAGATCATTGTTTTATATTATGTGGTATTACACAATGATATAAGCTAAAATATTGCACAATGAGCTGAAAAAAAACATGGTATTACACTAGTTAAAATATAACACAATGACATGATATTACATAAGAGTTAAAAATAATATCGTATATAAAAGTTATTATCGTTTAAAAAAAATGGGAAATTGACATGTGTCTTGCATATGGAGAGAGATCAAGTCAACAAAAGTGACTATGACAAAAAATTCTCCACCAATTTATTTTTATATAACTTGATCTTAACTATTAAAAGTATAACTAATGACTATAAATACTTCTTTCAATTTATACCAAAATCATACTTTGTATATAAGCATTTCTCTTATTAAAAAGATTAATAATTGACAAAAATATGTTTGTTGAAAGTAAACAAAAGTAGCAGTAATTTGTTTCTTTTAAGAATACAAAATACCCATAATTTATGGTACTTTAAAAAAACATGATTTTTTCTACTCTGAAAGTTCTATAAAAGGGTCTCTACATCATTCTCTTCGTTACTATCTATCTTCCTTTACTTTAACTAGTGTTGTGTAAAACACAAGTCTTACCATGGCTAACCTGCCATCCACCACCAGTATCCAAGTCGAATCCATCGTCTTTCCGCCAACCTTCAAGCCTCCAGGCGCAACAAACGCTTTATTCCTCGGGGGCGCAGGTATTTCTTCATTCAAATCACTAAATTCAACCGTTGACTATATATAAGAGTTTTATTGTTACTATTATATTTTACTAGTGTTTGGATCGCGTAACATGTAAATAACATATATGTGAATGATGCCTTACGTAGGTGTTAGATGTATGGAAATACAAGGCAAGATCATGAAGATGACGGGTCTTAGTTTGTACTTGGAGGATAAAGCTATCCCGTCACTCGCAGATAAGTGGAAAGACAAAACCGCTGAGGAGCTGAAGGACTCGATCGAATTCTACGGGGATATCATAACGGGTAATACTAAATATGTCTTTTCTCAAATGATAAAGAATTCAAATCCTAGTTTTTGACGTGTGAGTTAGGTGAACCAAATAAAAACTATCCACATAGTTTGTCTTTATATATATGATTTGTAGGAGTACATTAAAAGTGGCTTAGAAAACAAAGTTATCCTTATATAATATAGCAAAACAAAAAAATCCTATGTGGCATCTTTTTATAGTTTTTAGCTTATGTGTCATTATTTGAGAGATTATCTCACAATAATGATTTTTTAATTTAAAATATGTATATAAAATTTATTATAATAAAACTAATTACATTTTTAGTCCCAAATATTTTGGAGAATTCTGAAAAATTTAAGAGTGTTTATATTTTTAACCCTTTACTACAAGGGGTGTATATGAGTCGATTTATATTTGATAAGGTTTAAAAATGAAACTTATGGATAAAGTTAATAATAACATACAATTAAAGACCTCAATGCTTTATAAATATACATTACAATTTTATATGATTTTTTTTAAAAAATAAACTACACCATAAAACTAAACACTTTATTCTCTTTAATTTTAATATAATACTGCTATACTAAAAATCTAATTTTTAAAAATATATCATATGTTCCGTTTTACCACGGTTTTGTCTCAAAACTAAATGGAACATTCATGAACATCCTTAAAAGCATCACTTGAATTGTGTTCCCGAGCGTAGCGCGGGCACTAAACTAGTATATATATATATATTAATCATGTTTTTACTTATATAATTACTAGGTTAAATACTCGGGTAACACAAGAGTTAATTAAAAATATATTAAAATAAATATTTAAATAATCATGTACTTTTTTTATAAAATAAGTGGTTGTTAAATTTTTAAACATAAAAATTTGAGGTATTAGAGATATAAACCAAAACTTAGCTCTATTATACTATAATTAATTATTTAGAAATAAAAATAAAAACACTACTAGAAAATTAGGCAATTGCTACCAAAATTTGCAACCGAAAAAAGCGGTCGCAAATTTATAGACCGATTTCAGACCGATATTTTAATGGTAGCAACTTCACCCAAACGGTCTCAAAACGGTCGCAAAAATATAGTTATTAAAGAATAATTGATAGATTTATAAAAATAGTTAAAACTTGGTAAAATAATATGAAACTTGATTCTTTTCCGACCGCCCATCCATCACAGTTTGGATAATATTTTATTGGGACAAAATAGCATATAAACTTGATTCAATAGTAATGCTTTTATTTTGTATTAATAACTTAAAATAAAAGATATTCTAATAAATATTTTAGTGGGACGTCGCATATAAACACAATCTTCAAATATAAACCGTAACTCACATAAACACATTCTTTGTTTATATCAGTCGCCAATCCAAATTATAATCGCGATCCAAAGTCATAATCGCCGTTGCATTTTAAAGTCATAATCAAGTAGCAAAATATTATGGTAAAAATATTTTATAAGGCATTAAAAGATACGGTGAAAAAACAGTCACAAAATTTACTACCGTTTAAGCTGCGTTATAAATTACCACCAATTTAGTGGTAGCAAATTATAAAAAAGGTTATTTGGAAATTAGGGTAAAATATCTCTGCCATTTCTTCATTTCCTATTTCTTCCACCTCTCAATTTAAAACATATATAGTGTCACTGCCATTTCTTCATTCTGATTTAGAGTCGCTGCAATTTTTTCTCCATCAACACCACGGTTCTCCTTCAACACCGTCACCATCGCCACTACCACCGGTGGTGGTGGCGGCAGCAGAAGCAGCAACAAAGTTTGGGGATTATTTAAGCTTCCGTTTTGAAGCACTAATACTACCACATCTCATTCAACTTCATCGTCTTCTTCCTACCAAATTGAAGGATACAACACCACCACCACCAACAACAATAACCACAGCTCCACCTTTGTTTCATCTGTCGCTAGATCTATGCTTCCTACACGACGTCGTCTCCAACTTGATCCAAGGTATAAGCTCTATTTCCCCTGTAAGACGATAGTTTCTGATGTTTTAGTATTAGTTGTTTTACATCTCAAATCGGACGATTTGGTTGTTAAATCGATGAGACCTAATTGAATTTTGGAATTGATTTGATTTTTTTTTTCTGTTTTTAGTGATGGTTTATATGGAGGTTTTGTACTTTTGTTGTATGTCGTGACTTGAAGTTAGGAAATCGAGCTGAACTCTTTAATTTTATGATTGTTAAGAGCACCTGTAGCTAATTTGATGATGTAGATTTGTTTTCCTTATTTTGAATGATGTAATTAGGTTACTAGGTTATGATTTTCCTGCTCTTGATAGATTTGAAGTGCTTGTATTGTGAACGTATATGGATAAACGATGTTATTGATGAGAAAAATGTTACGGTTATATGTTCTTTTTTGGAAGCCACACTAAACAAAATATAACCTATGATTTGTATATCACTTTGTTTAACTAATTTGTTTCAGATATTGATTTGATTATAAGATGGTCTAGCTTCTCGTTTAGTCGTTTCGCTTATGAATTATGAACATAGTTCAATTAGGGAAGGTTATATATAATATACTGTATGTTGTTCATATTCATCTTCTTCTTCAATGCAAATTGAATTAGAATTTTGATTTGGAAGCTGTAGAAAATCTATTTTAGTTTTGAAATTTGTGTGATTCGATGATTTTTATAAGTGTACTGTCTATCATGCGATGTATCACAGGATTTGTTGTTTGCGATCGTCCTTTATCGATTGAATTCAAAGCAATGAAGTTATTGAATCACGTTGTCATGTCATACAACTGATCTGTTACAATCTGGTGATTTTAATGTGTTTTGTGATTTCGTAATGTTCTTCATTAGTTCATTTTCTTAAACAATCTGATGATTTTGATGTTTTAGTTTATGATTTTATAACGTCTCGTAACATTTGTTAATCCTATAGAAGTATGCTGCTAAAGTTGCTTAAATTGGTCTCTGTTTGCTTCCATGTTTATGATATTTCTGGATTTATTTGGTTGTAGTGTTACAGATTTGGGAATAAATAGTGAACTGTGTGAATGCAAAAGCTTGGTGGATTATTGGATCATCTATTTTTGTACAACCTGCACAGAAATACTTTTGTCACTGCTTGTCAAAAAGGTGTTGGTATAAGGTATTGATTACAAATTTACAATTACTATTACACAACAGCTGAGCATTATTTGGCTTTTATATCATTAACAGGTTCAAACTATATGGTTGGGGGCCCTGGGGCATATAAGATTTCAAGGGTGTTTTTTTTAACGACTATTATATATAAAAGACGAAAGACCACTAGCAAGACGTTAGGGACCCAAATAAATATCCAAAAGGACCAAAACAAACGGCCAAACAACAAACTAACATAGCGGATTAAAACACCAATTTTGCCTACTAACGTCTACCCGCTTTGCTCTATATTTAATCCACAAGAGTAAAATAACCTTAATCTTCTCCACCATCCTTTTGATAACCGGAGCCGCCAAGTTGAAAATTAGGTTGCTTCTGCACAGCCATATAGACTAAGTTGTGGCCATAAGAATCGCTGAAGCCTTACCTTTGACCGCACTCGACCCGTTTATGGATGAAATCCGGTCCACACATTCTCTAATAGAGTCTTTTGTAGGCAAAGACCAACCACACCACTTGAATATTTTACACCAAATTCTAGCAGCAAATGGGCATTTTAAGAGGACGTGATCAGTTGTTTCTGGGTTACCAAATGCTAGCAGCGAAATATTTCAAGGGTGTTAATTATAAAACTGGGGTGTCGAAATAGCGCGTCTTTTCAAAAAACTTGAATTTATGTCACTTCTGGTTTTTTTGAAACAAGGATTCTTTGATGTAGAAAACTTTATAATCTAAAGTTCATTGCTTTAAATGGAAACGAAACACGGGATCTTGTTTCTTTAATATCTAAGGATTAAAAGCATAATAGTTGTAACTTATCAACTTCGTTTGATTGTTAACGTTTTTAGATCTTGGCAATGCGTCATCCTAGGAGACATGTCTTGGCAGGCTATCTTTCATCTCTAGTTGTAAGTTTTTTTAAGTTACTATGTTTCTGTTCAATATGTATATGTCAATATCAGTTCCTTTTGTTTACTTTTGTTTCAAGTCTTGAAAGTCAATGCATTGACTTATAGGTTATGACCATTTTGTCTGCTGCTGTTGGAATGGCTGCTCCAAATCTGGTATGTTTGTGATCCTGGATGAACAAACTTTTATTTGACGTTATTTTTTTTATGCCGTTGATGTATTTGCTATGTGATCATAATCATGCAGATCTCACAAAAGTTAACTAAACATATCACTATTGTATTGTTTTTTGGTTTTGGACTATGGTCTTTATGTGATGCATATAACAACGAGTAACCCTTTTTCACTTTTTGTATTAATCAGTTAAATGAACTTTTAAATTTTCGCAACCAATTTACTATGTTTCTACTTATAACAGTGATAACGAAGAATTAGCTGAAGTTGAAGCTGAATTGGTTCGTGTCTTTTAACTTATAACTCTAAACTTCATTTAGCTCAAAATTAAAGTTAATATTAACATAAAATTATTCTCCTAATCATGTGTAGGATGCTGATATAAAATCGAACGGGGGAACAACTAAATCAAACAACAAGGTAATGCAAGAATTGAATCTTGGTTTTTAGCGTCATCTTATTTGAAACTTGTATTGTGTTCTTGAAGGCTGATGATGATTTGAAGAAAAAGAATAGACCGTTTTTGACCCAGTTCTTCTCACCTATCTTTCTTAAGGTATAATAAACTCTAAAAATGTCACCTTTATTAAAAAAACTATAAAAATGTCTTAACATATGGTTATATCGTTCAGGCATTCTCTATAACTTTATATCACATATTACGGACTTTGACTTTGACTTTGTCCTTTAAAACATATTGCTAACAAATTTGTGTTGAAAATAGCTTCAATTGTTCAATAGATCCATGTTGAGATGTGTAGTATGGCAGTTGATATGTAGCCGAGCTTGTATTCAGTTAAAGCGAATAGTTAAAGTAGTGTTTGTTAGGGATATCATCTATATTCATCCAAATCTTGTTTATGGGTTGTTATGTAGATAGAAAGGTTGAATAAAGTTATAGACGAGCTCGTTAAAGAAAAAGATGAAGAGAAAGAAAGGATGAATGAAACTATGCGCAACAGGATGGAAAAATTTGAAAGTATGCTAAAAGTTATGGCTCAAGGAAGGCAATCAAGTTATGGCTAAAAACTTGTTTATGGGTTGTTATAGAAAACTTGTTTATGTGTTGTTATCGAAAACTTTGAAAGTACGTTTGGTCGTTTAACTTTTGGATTGTTTAATGTAGTTTTGAATATTTGATAAATGGTAAATTTTAAAAGTATGAGCTTTATTAGTGTATTTTAATGCTTAATAAAAGGTGGCAAAAGCTTGTTGTAGCTGTGCAACCGGTAGGAATTTTATGGTCGCTAAAAGAATTAAAAAAAACTAGTGGTTGGTTGTAAAATCGTCACAAAATATTTTCGGTCGCAAAATCGTCGCAAACAGTGGCGGTCGCAAAAGAAGCGACAACAACAACGGTCGCAAGATTTGCGACGGAAAATGCGGTCGCAAGATTTGCAACGGAAAATGCGGTCGCAAGTATAAAATCGGTCGCAAAATGGTTGCTACAGGGCATTAGAGACGAGCGTTTTTCCAACTGACTTTCCAGTTGCAAAGCGGTCTCAGATGGCCTTTTGAGACCGTTTTGCGACCGAAATGACCGTCGCTATTGCCAAATTTTCTAGTAGTGAAACTTTACTTTTCAAAAACTTTGAGGTGTATAAATATATACTTTTTCTAATTTAAATTTAAATTTAATACAAAGAAGAAAATTTATATTTTACTATAAAAATGATGAAATTGTAGGAATTATTCGTTTTAAATTTACTATTATGATAGCGAAATTATAAGAATTTGTTGGTAAATTCAATTTTCATTTAAAATAGGTAATTGATATATATGATATTAAAATAAATAAATATTAATTAATACATATTTAAAATTGGTTAAATCAATAACCAAGATTTTTAATTTAGATGACAATGATGTATTATGTTTCAAATTAAATCCGCCACCCGAGATTGTTTAAGCAAATGATTCACTGATTCATCACAAGTCTCGCACACATCACATGAAGTGGGCACCGACACACCCCTCTTGGCCAAGTTTGTCTTTGATGCAGTTCTATCTAGACTCGTGCAACAAGCAAAGAAATTTATATTTAGGGAGACAAGTTTCGACCACGGAAACTACACCTTATCAAAATGGTCACCTAAATAAGTTATCTCACCTTTCTAATAGTGAGATTAAAAGAAATTTATATTTAGGGAGATAAGTTATCCCATGGCTAATGTGTAAATTTAGTTAAAACATGTGTGTATATTAGGTTTTACACATATGTAGTTTAGGTGTTACACATGTGTAAAACCAAATTTTTTTAAAACCGTCATTTTTATTGTATTTTTTAAATTTGTTATAAAAGAGGGATACTAGATAAACATTGTCTCTGAACTACTTTTTATTTATTTTTTATTTTTTGCCTTATGATTTTTTATTTATTTATTTTTTGTGGGTTTTATTGTAATGCAAAGTGTGTAGTTGAAATTGGTTCTCAGAGTTCTCACAGTGACTCTCATAATATTAACCCTCTCCTATGTTCATAAACAAGAAAGATACTTATACATAACTATGATGCTAGCTTACATTTACGTCCTCTTAACAGGTTCATTTGAAAAATGTATTCGAATAACAACGATAGTACCTATAACTGGTATCCAGTTCTCCGGAAAGGTGTCTGAAATTTGTGTTGCTATTTGGAAAGCAAGTGGAACTTATACAGATGTAGATGCTAAAAGCATTGATGAGTTTCTTTACGTTTTCAAGGATCAAAACTTCCCACCGGGTTCCTCTTATCTCTTGACCATGTCGCCCCATGGAGCACTAATGGTTAGTCTGATTTAAATGGTTGCACAATCATCAAGTATCATGCAAACATTGAAATTCAGTTCTCTTGTTTGTTTACATGTAGATCACCTTCTCGAAAGATGGTAAATTTCCGGAAGCTGTGGATGCTGTGATTGAGAACGTAAAGCTAGGACAAGCGATACTCGAGATGATGATTGGGAAAAATGGTGTTTCACCAGAAGCTAAACAAAGTTTGGCATCAAGACTCTTAGATCTAATGATCTAGTTTGATAAGAAAGCTCATGAAAATTTGGAAAATAAGACATAAGGTTAGTAGAGGTTCTGTATGAATTACAAGGGTTGTAGGATGAATAACTAATTTAAATAAGATAACATTGAATTACGAGTGAAAGAAGAGTGACTGATATACAGGGTTGTTCATGATCCAAGTTGATCCGAACAAAAGTCTGCTCATACCCATTCCCTTTATAAACCGAGCCGATCAGGTCGGATCGAATTTACAAATGCGAGCAAATTGATGCTCATGCTCAGATAAACCGAGCGACTCTGTTCTGAAGTCGGCTCTTTATGGCATGGTTTTCATTCAGATTCAAGTTTCAAGAATTTTAACAAGAAAAATTCTAAACAAAAAACACATGAAGTTCTAACTAACATCAAATATTTTAAACATAGTTAAATCCACATCCGTCAAGTTTGTCATGACCATTTCCATAACCACACACACCTAAAAAAGTCAAAAATAGTTAATAAATATATTTTTATATATGAATGTATACACGAATATAAATGTCACACCACTAATTTCCACAAGAGAGTTTTATTGTTAGGCGTGTTACGTGTAACACACGAAAATCTCATTGTCATTAAATACATTGAACGACCTCTAAAACCAAGTTTAAAAATCAGTTTTAGTGCGGAAACATAAATGAAAATCCAGCATTCAATGTGCAAACCACGTGTCCAGAAAACCAAAGTTAATAAAGAAAATAAAAGGAGTTTAAATGCAACTATGACTCAATCAAGAGTGCTCCTAATTCATGCACAGTACATGTGAAAGACATGGTAAAACGTGTCAGCACTAGGTTTGTGAGTTCACAGGTTTAAGTAATCATAAACTTCAACAACAACCGATAATATAGTTTACAATTATATTGTTAGGTAGTTAGCTAAGATTTCTTACTATTTAAGCATTTCGATAAAGATTTATTTGCGCCTCAACACCATTACTAACAACAACAATGGACCAACAACATAAGACATTTCACACATGTCCTGCTCCCAGCCGAGGGTGGGGTTTGTCAAACCAGTAGTACTATCCAAATTTCCTCATTATATAGTATATTAACTTTGAAGATTTAATGAAGACTTTTACAACTTGTTATGATTGTCGCTTAGTAATCAACTGATATAAAGTAAATACAATTATCAATTTTTTAAAGTGTGTGATTTCTCCCCTAACAGAAAAAAAGTAAACGGGGCCGTGAAAACTCATCTTAGATTCATGCAGCTACAAATAAACCAACAAGAATGTAATTCTTTAACTCGACCAATGACATAACCTAGTTATACTAGTTAGGTACAAATTACTCTAACAACGTTCACGTTCGGTTTCGAGTCCTCGGTTCGGTTTCGTATCAATCCCCGACTATAATTCGTTATTTAACTCAAAATCTTAGACTCAATTATTATCAACAAATAAGTACATCCTTTGTTTTAAAACCTTCATGCTTATATATATATATATATATAAATTATATATGTATCACATAATTCATCTTACACAACATCATCATGCAACCTATCATCGTCACACTTTTAATTCATATTGAGCATCATATTAACTCATCATCTCTATCACCATGATACACTTTTAAATTTACCTACACATGTATAGGTTATGTGTAAGTAACATAACCTACACATGACTTCCAAATGTGTAGGTTTAACAAATAAACGAAATTTATTCAACTTTATTTTTTGATAATCAAAGTTAATGAATAAATATTGCATTTCTATCATTTTTTTGCATGTTAAAAACGTTTTTGGTTGAAAAAATGAAGAATTTAGCTATTTCTTTTTCTACTCGCAATATTTGGTCTTCTTAAATGTACCTTCCCATATATATATATATATATATATATATATATATATATATATATATATATATATATATATATATATATATATATATATATATATATATATATATATATATATACTAAAAATTATATATTTCTTATTCAAATTGGGCGAATCGAATGCGAATACTTAAAAACATATTCGTATTCAATCCACATTCGACAAAAGTATTCAAATCGAATTTGAATGACCGAACGTCAACTTCGAATGGCTTGAATAATATTCGAATAATGAACATCCCCACGTAGCGGTGAGAAGGGGGTGTCAATGGTGTTGATGTTCGGTGGTGAACATATAAATAGAGAGATGGTTATATAATGAATTGATGATGGTTAGTGGTGATTAAGCTGGTTAGATGATGATGTTGGTTGGATGAGGATGCCTGGTTGATGAATTTGATGTCCTAATTTGATTTTTTGTTTGCTTAGAACAAACTACAAAGTACGTCCTTTATGTTTTATAGTTATTGCAAGTTGGGTCCTTTAGTAAACTACTCTACGAATAACGTCCTTAAAATCAAGGTTTTATAGCAAGCTAGTCCTTTTAAGCAAGTGACGTTAGTGTTTTATTCAAAAATTGATAAACCAAATTAGTTAAGTGAGGTTGTGTGTTTTAATGATAATAATGAACAAATTGTAAAATAGTAAGAAGAACACAAGGATTTATACGAGGAAAAACCCTTGATCAATGGATGATCGCCGGCATAAAGCCTCGGGTGATGACAATCGTCTATCACCACTATATTAATGATAAAAACGGATTATAATTCGAGAACTATGACCGCTAGTACAATGTTTGTGTGTGAGCAGAAGTATTCAGTCGAGAGAAAATGAATAAGTATGTATGATCACGTGTGTTGTGTGCTAAGCCATAGCCTCATTTATAGTTTGAACTAATAGAAAAATCTTCCTAAAAATAAGCATAAAGTCGTTGATGATCTTGACCACGTTCTCAGCTTGTTCCACAAGTATGTTGACCGAGTTTGATGGAGGACTGAGTCTTGAGAGAACGTTTCCTGCATTTGAAACATATAAAACACGCAGAAGAAAATAGTTAGTTATTCGACAATTATAAGCATCAAGGATCCTAAATCCTTTAAACTCCAAGGATACTGGATGCAGCGTACTAAGGATACTGCATTCTCGATAGCCAGAATTCGAGCCCTAACAATAGCCCCTAAATATTGCGGTTAGTGAAACAACTGGCATATTTGTCTCGATTTTTTAAATCAGGATTAACTACAGATGGGACGTGCACAATCATCACGATACAATCGTTCCGTTTCCTTAGGGTTTTAAATATAACCGTCTCTCTTATTCAACAATCACATTTTCGAAATCCTCTTATTTCTGGTGCAAGGCAAAAAGATACAATGGGTTATATGTACCGATTTCCCCCCGAAAACAATTTTTCGTCCCTTTGACCCTTCAGTTCTTAGTGATTCTGTTTCCATTGAGTAGATCTTTTTCCTTGCCTTTCCATTCCAAATCGGTTATATGTATCCATTTCCAGAATTTACTAGCGATTTATTTTGATAACTGCTTTGAGCTATATCCAGGCAATGCCTATGATATGGCGAACCTTGTTTACCATTGAAGAGATCATTAGCAAAAGAAGTATACCGTTTTTTGTGGCTGAGCTTTCGTTCTTATATAACTTGGTTACTCACGGGTCTAGCCGGTTTGTGTTGAAGTTGAAACCTCACCAAGTCGTTCCTATCTTAAAAACGACTCAAAATTACCCTCTCTGGAGAAATCAATTCTTCTTTGTTCGAAGAAATTCTATTCCTGGAGGTGTGGATCTTCCTGTCACATGGGATTTGAAGGGTAGAAAATAGGATTCTTTAACTTGCTTTGTTCCTTGATGTATGTTTTATTTCTAACAATATGATGTGTTTGCAGTTACCAATTTTTTGAAATTGTGCCAAGTTCCAACTGTTGATCTCAGAGCTGAAGCCTTTCTCGCACTAGGTGCAAGCATTCGAAGCTTTAAGAACAAAGAAACAACATACGAAGTATCTTATTCCTCCTATTTCACCATGTCAAGTAAGTTTTATAGATTGTTTAATAATATATTCTGGAGATGAGAATACTTATTTGCCTATCTCCTGTTGTATGTGCTCAAATATCTTCTCCCAAGACACCTATGTTTACCATTGATGATGCTGATAGTATGCTGGACTTTCACTCTGCTAAAAAAGAGAAAGAAATTGCCCCAACTCCACCTATCCCTAGAGCGGTTACCATGCGCTCCAAAGGTGTTACTCATAATAGAAACAAGACTCCCGAGTCTGGGATGATTTTGAAAATACTGAGAGACACTTTCATGAGACGATCACCGGTGTAAGTATCCTTAATCTTGAAATAGAAAAATATACTATTCGAGTAATTAGAATAGAATAATGAATGTTCTTATTGTTGACATGTACTTAGGGCCTTGCTCTGCTGAAAGCATCCTATAGTAAGAACTTCCAAAATAGAAGGAGACACTTTCTGGACTCATGACTGCCACAACTTCCAAAGATAAGGCCATTGCTCGTCTGATGAAGGAGAAGAAGGCATCGGAGGAGGATTTGCAAGATGCTCATAATAGGCTATAGGAGGAGGTTCAAGCTGTTACCCACCAAGCTAAGATTTGAGCTGCAAGGTCAGTCCTTCAGGCTAGGATTAAGATGGCTAAGAAAGCTGGTGATCCTGAGTTTGACAAATCTGCTTGGGATGTGGCCAAATGGGAGCAAACTCTAATGGACCTGGGTGAAGACGAGGATGCTAAAGAGCTGGGGGTGGAGAAGGAGAATGTGGGAACGAGCAAAGGCAAGGAGCTGGAGGCAGAGACAGGTGGTGAAGCCATAGTGGGCGATGAAGGTGTGATGCAAGCCTGAACCCACTTTTTTATTTGTGAAACTTTTGATGACTTCTATATGGTTGTGATTTCCTGAACAATAGATATTAGGGTTAAGGATCCATGATCCTGAAGACAATATGGGAGATACTGAAGGTGGATGGATCCTCAATTTGTGGGGATGAAGCCTTTGGTATCATTCCTTTATATTCCGGCATGTTAAACACTTAACAAACATATGACGTGACCCGGGTGGATGGTCCACGTTTTTGCTGGTGAAGCCCGGGTCCTATTTTGATGATGTTAGTATAAATCTAATCTTTTGGTTTCATATTTGTCTTGTTGTCCATATAATAGATTAGGTTTAGAAAATGATTTAAAATTGTTTGAAGAGAATAATTTAGAAATGTAAACAAATGAATATAAGTCATACCATATAATCCTGATTAGGATTATGCCTTTAGAATATTTGCATAAAATATGTCATTTATGAGCTTAGGATCCAGGATCCTTGTAACTAGTTGGATCTTCGGGCGTTGATATGATCCATCGAATATATCCTGCAAATTTAGATAGATAAACTGGCGATAAGGCCCAATAGGAAAACTGGCGACTAAGCCCGATAGAGAATTGGTGACAAGGCCCAAACTGGGATTAAATGCACGTCCTGGGTCTTACCCAAATGTAAGTGACATTGAAAAATGCCAAAACTTAGTTAACGTGAAAACGTTAGAAAACTTAGGATAATGGAGGTATTGTACTTCTACTATAAAATTAAGGATCCAACATATGACCAACAACAATGAAATTGTCAACCACATATTTTGCACTAGTCCCATTGCCTTGAATCATACGTGGAAAACGTGCGCAACTGGTGATCTTAGAAAAAGTGAAAACCTTTTAAACTTTAGAAGGTATAAGATACCTTGAACTTAGGAGAGAGGCGACCAACCTCTATAATTTCCACATAAGCAACTTGGCTTTCTCCAAAACTTTGAAATTCAATGAAATTGGATGTTAATTGCATTAACATCCTTGCTTATGAAAAAGGCTTAATAATGTAAATATAATTGAAAGGATACGATATCGAATTTAGGATCCTTAATCCATGGAGGATACTAGATCCTTATTACATGAAGTATTTTTTTAAATGTATTGCATTCCAGGCTCGTGATAGTGGAACTCCCTCCATTGTTAGCAATCTATATGCCCCCTTTCCAGCTTCGGCTTCAATTAAGTATGGGCCTTCCCATTTTGGAGCCAATTTACCATCGGATGGATTTGTTATATTCTGAAAAGTTTTCCTTAGTACCATATCGCCTTCTTGGAATCTTCTTATTCTTATATTTTTATTGTATGCTTTGTCTACCCTTTGTTGATAAGCAGTCATTCTGATTTTTTCTAAGCCTCTGAGTTCATCAGTAGTTTCCAAATCCTAGATAAGGGATTCTTCATTTTGTTGAGGATCATAGATGCTCACTCTGGCTATGGGAACCACTATTTCTATTTGAATAACAGCTTCTGCTCCAATACTAATGAGAATGGTGTTTGGCCTGTGGCATTCTTTGGAGTCGTCCTATCAGCCCATAAGACATAAGACAATCTTCAGCCCATTTCCCTTTCTTAGATCCTAACTTCTTTTTCAGGTTGTTAATGATAATTTTGTTGCTAGATTCTGCTTGACCATTGGCTTGTGGGTGAACCAGAGTAGATGTGATCATTTTAATGCCCCAGCTGTCACAAAAGTTAGTGGTTCTTTTCCCGATAAACTAGGAACCATTGTCATATAAAATTTCCGAAGGGATTCCAAATCTAGTAATATTATTTCTTTTAATGAAAGATATTACCTCCTTTTTCTTGACTTGAGCAAAGGATTCTGCTTCTATCCACTTAGAAAAGTAATTTGTCATTGCAAGCATGAATACTTTCCCTCCTGGTGCTTTTGGTAGCTTGCCTACTCTGTCCATGCTCCATTTCATGAATGGCCACGAAGATATAATAGGATATAGAGGTTCTGTAGGTCGATGAAGGATATTGCTATGCCTTTGATAAACATCACATTTCCTTGAGTAGTTCATAGCATCCTTTTACATCATGGGCCAGAAATATTCTGTTTTGAGGATCCTTGAGAATAGTGGTCTGCCACCGGTGTGGTTCCCACAATCTCCTTCGTGGAAATCTTTTAGAACTTCTTGGATTTTAGGTTCCTCGATGCATCTTAAATATGGACCTACAAGTGACTTCCTATATAATATATTATATGATATAATAAACAGAGATACCTTGATTCTGAAGGCTTTAGAATTTTCTCTTCTTGGAATTTCTCCAACTTCAATATATTTCCTGATTGGTTGGAACCAGGATCCTTGAGATGCTTGAGAGGATAAAGGATCCATAAGTTGAGGTTCAGAGTCTATATCTATTATCCTTTGTTCGTCAATAGCTGGATAAACGATATGAATGATAGGAATCTTCAGATCTTCTGGAATCTTCAATGATAATGCTAAATTTGCTAGAGAATCTGCCCCTGCATTTTCCTCTCTTGGTACATTTGTTATTCTAAAAGTATCGAAATATTCTGCAAAGGTTTTAACTATTTCAAGATATTTAATTAATTTTTCACCCTTAACCAAATAAGAGCCATTGAAGTGATTGGTTATCAATACAGAGTCAACGTATACTTGAAGATATCGGATCCTCATTTGTTTGGCTAGTTGCAATCCTGCTATTAAGGCTTCATATTCTGCTTCATTATTGGTAGCTTGGAATTCACAAGCTATTGATTGTGGTATAATGCCCCCCTGTGGCGATTTTAGTAGTATGCCAAGACCAGTTCCTCTATGCTCCATCAGTGTAGAGTATCCAAGGATCCTTGGTCTCTTCTAACTGTTTAACTTCCAAGTTTGCTTGTTCTTGCAAGTCACTGGTAAAATCTACTAGAGCTTGCAACTTAATTGCATTTCTTGGCTCATGTTTTATGTCGTATGTACTTAGCTTTACTGTCCACTTGGCCATCCTAACTGATAATTCTGTTTTTCTAAGAACATTCTGATTAGGATAGTTAGTTTTTACAATAATCGGATGAGTTTCAAAATAGTGCCTTAATTTAGTAGAAGCCATGATTAAAGCAAGAATTAATTTTTCGATGTGAGAATACCATGCTTCAGCATCAAGAAGGCTTTTACTTACATAATAAACCGGATGTTGCTGACCGTCATGATCTTTAAACATGACTGCACTCACTGCATTACCTGAAACAGCTATATAAATGATCAAGGATTCTCCCTTGATTGGCTTTATTAATGCTGGCGCTGAGGATATGTAATCCTTAAGAGCTTTAAGTGCAGCTTAATGTTTTTCTGTCCACTCGAATTTCTTGTTTTTTCTAAGGATGTCGTAGAACTCTTTGCACTTTTCTGAGGATCTGGATAAAAATATGTTCAAAGCTGCAACTCTTCCAGTTAACCTTTGGACATCTTTCACATTTTAGGGTGACTTTAGGTTGATAATAGCCTTGATCTGCTCTGGGCTGGCTTCTATTCCTCTCTTTGTCACTACATATCCTAGAAATTTTCCACCTTTACACCAAAGTGGCATTTGGAAGGATTGAGCTTCATGTTGTATTTGTCAAGGATATTGAAAGCTGTTTCAAGATCCTTAAAGTGGTCTTCTTTTCTTTTTGATTTGACCACCATGTCGTCTATATATACTTTCATGGTATCGCCAAGCTGATCTTTGAACATCATATTAACCAGCCTTTGATAGGTTGCACATGTATTTCTTAGTCCAAAAGGCATAGCAATATAGCAATATATGCCGGTAGGAGTCATGAATGTTGTATCCTATTGATCAAATGGTTCAATCTGAATTTGTTGAAATCCAGACGAGGCATCCATAAAAGTTAACAGCTCATGTCCTGCCGCAGCATCCA
The DNA here is from genome assembly GCA_030867185.1 of Tagetes erecta. NCBI lineage: Eukaryota > Viridiplantae > Streptophyta > Magnoliopsida > Asterales > Asteraceae > Tagetes > Tagetes erecta. The sequence goes on from CM061487.1 coordinate 7,747,115, forward strand.
CCATGGAGTCAATGTATGGCAATGGAAAGGATCCTTGGGACATGCCTTGTTAAAATCCGTAAAATCGACACATACCCTCCACTTTCCATTTTCCTTTTGAACAACGACCACATTGGCTAACTATTTTGGATACTTTACCTATCTAATCATACCTACCTTCAAGAATCTGTCCACTTCTTCCTGGATGATTACATTTCTTTCGGGTGCAAACTTCCTTCTTTTTGATATACAGGACTGTAAGAAGGATCAACACCCAATTTATGAGTAATAATATCTCTAGAAATACTTGTCATATCTTCATGTTTCTAGGCAAATGCAGATTTTCTCCGCTTGAGAAAGGATATAAGATCCTGCTCCACATCTGTCTGGATCCTGGATCCTATAAATATTTTGGATTCTGGATACTTCTTTTACATCTTGCTCTTCAGATCTTTTTACCTCTTTAGGTAGTTTATGTAATTGCTATAACGCAGTTGGTTTCATGGAAGATGTGTAGCAATCCTTTGCCTCTTGATGCTCGCCAACGATTTTTATTACCCCCAAGGAGATGGTAGTTTTATGCATTGGTGATATGTCAAAGGGATAGCCTTCATTTTGTGTATCCATGGCCTGCCAAGAATAATATTGCAACGAGATAGACAGTCAATAATACAAAATTTTTGCATAGTATTTACTCCCTCAATGTAAATTGGTAGTTTGATGTCCCCCAAGGTATTCTTGGTTTTACCACTGAATCCTACTAGAACAAGGATCTCGGTACTATCTCCGACTCTGTAATGTTCATCTTTTCGAGGGCATCGTATTATATGATATTGACAGAGCTCCCTCCGTCTATAAGGATCCTGCGAACATAATGGTTAGCAACAAATAATGTAATAACCAGACTGTCATGTTGAGGATCCTGAATCTGAGCTTGATCCTCTTCATCAAATGAGATGAACTCTTGGTTGGTGGTGGTGGATATGGCAACTGGTCTTTCACCACATTCTTTCGCGTTCCTCTTTGCAGTTGAGTACGATGTGCCACAAATATCGGAGGTGGCTGAGTAGCTTTTTTAGGGACTTTTTCAGGATACTGGAGGCTTCGCTTCTTTCTGCCAAATAGTTCTTTGAAGTGGCCTTTTCTAAGAAGATAGCCTATCTCTCTTCTTAAAGCTATGATAAGAAGATAGCCTATCTCTCTTCTCAAAGATAGCCCATCTCTCTTCTTGATAAATTAATAACCTCGATAAATATAATAATTTTTCCGGTCTCAACTTGGGACTAGTACAAAAATGGACCCCAAACGATAAAATAATAAGATAATAATTTTTTTAAAATCCTAATGTAAATATATTAGTCCTAACGAAACTATAAATTAATAATTACTAAACTATTACAAAATTCTAGGATTGTCTAGTAAAAAATGAATCTATAGCTACTTTTTTTTTGTACACTTAATTCAAATCTAAATTGAGTTCATAATAATCTCTTCATTGCACTTAATAGTTGAGGCACTGTATTCTCCTATTGCAACAAAAAGATGTGAAGAGTTGTTGCCTCTTGCAATGCTTCTTTTCCGAGTGACCGGTTCCAAAGATACTCAATTTGACAAGTTTATAATGTGTGAATGTACATGGGAATTATGAAGGTTCTTATTTCTGTTTTATTTAAATAGGTAAAGTGAACGGACATGGAAATTTTTAAGGTTGATGCATTAATTTGTGAGTTGTTCACGGAATATATGCGAACTCTTTATATTAATAATTTATTGTTTTATCGATATAATAATATCTCACTAAACTAATATAATATCATGATCCCAACATTATTAATTTATAAATGTTTTACTGTATATGAAAAAAAGTCAATGTAGAGAATCGAACCCAAAAACATCTTGGTTAACTAGTAACACTCTAACCACTTAAGTTACATATTCATTCTATTTAGTTTCAGTTTGTTAAATACATAACATGTATTTCTCTAGATTTTTTCTTCCTTTATTCTCTTTTTCTTTTATATTCTTTCACTTATTTCTTTTATTTTATTTCTTTTTTGGATTTAGTATTTTAAGGATTAGTTTAGGGCTTAGTTTTTAGGCTTAACTTTCAGGTATGGTTTTTCGATTTGGTTTTCGATTTAATTTTTGAGGTTTAGTTTTTTTATAATTAGGTTTTTTAAGTAAAACTTTTAGATTTTTATGTTTAATATTTAAGTTTAGGGGTGAGGGTGGGCGAGTTTAGCTTTTTTGGGGGTGGGAGTGTGCGGGTTTAGGTTCTCGTCAATTATCTTCGTTGTTTAACGAGTTGTTAGCTTAAGACTTTAGGGCCTGAATATTTTACTCGCTCATGACCCAATGGATTGTAACGACTGGTAGGACCCTCCTGCAACTAGTTATTTTAAGACAGAAGCACGCTAGGTTTACAAGAGTGAAATTGCTTATAAAACCTACCAAACTAGTTTACGCTTGATGGTGTGTATTCGTCGCGTTTATAACTTCATTATAGATACTCTGGATGGTGAATATAATGTGTGGCGCTCGTGTGGTACGTGCATGTTTGTGAATTTGTTGCATGCTTTACAATGATGACATTAATGTATGGCGTCCAGGCACGACACAATGAGTTTATGACTTTGTTATATGCGTCACGTTTGAGATATTAATGTGATTAAACATAAATACAAAAAAGTATAATGTCTCGTAAGTGTGAGTAGACATCTACCTATTCTAAGAATTGGGTAACTCATCCACATATCAACAATTTAACTACTCCACTCATTAATTAATTTGATGTAGGATTTGAAAACCGGTCATGGTATGCTCCATATTCGAAATAATCCGATATGTTCAAATAAAAAATTACCAATTATCATGAATTGTCTATTAACTTGATATGTTCAAATAAAAAATTTATTAATTATCATGATTTATCCCTTAGCCCGGTATGTTCAAATAAAATATTACCAAATATCATTAATTATCTCATAACCCGATAAGCTCAAATAAACAGTTTACGAATTATCATAATTTATCTCCTAACATGATATATTAAAATAGAAAAATTATCAATTATTATAAATCATGTCATTTATTTTGGTATATGATTTTTGTTAGGAAAATATTTGTAAATATCCAAACCGATTTAATAAAGATATGTTATAAATAAATTTAATTAAACATATAAAATCAAAATCCCGTGTAATACAAGGGTACTGATCTAGTAACTAACAAAAGTATTACTTAGGGGATGGATATAACAAAAACCTATTCATATTAGAAAAACCTAAAAAACCTAATCATAACCATTGATTCATGTGATCTAAGGGCTGATATTGTTTTTTTACTTTTGGCCAATTATTTTAATAAAACAAAGTACAATAAGGGCACTTTTAGAAATACAAGCATATGTACTTTTCAAGAACAAGCATATGTACTTTTCAAGAACAAAGTACACTGTAACATTGGATGAACACATTTTCTACAATTGCAACTTAGCTCCATACCAATTAGTCAATTTTCAAATAGTTATCTTATCTATCAAATAGTTAATCTTGTCTACATTTTATAGTATAAATACTCCATCAAGTGATGAGTAAAAACACACTTCTTATATACACTTGAATGGGTTCTACATTTCTCTCTACTTCTTACTCTTATAATCTCTTTAAAGTTCTTAAGTTAAGTTACTAATCTTGTGATAGTTATAGTTATATTATAACATGTTATCAGCACGAAGCTCTAATCTCTTAATCAAGAAGGTATTTCCAGTACAAAAGATATCCATCTTAAAACAAGGTAAATACTTCATTGATTAATAAGAATCAATAATATACATTCAAAGGATAAGTACTATATGAAACATAAATGGTACCTTATTATGGACATTTAACAACTATGAGACGACTAACAATCTAACTTTTATTTATGCATCTAACATTTTATTATACGACTAATTTTTCGTTTTATGTTATCTAATGCGGGTGAATTTACATCACATGCTTTCAATGATTATTGCATGTTTGTTGGAATTGTTGTTGAACACCCAGTTGCACATGTGCATACACAAAATGGCTTAGGAGAATCATTAATTAAACGTCTCCAACTAATAGCTAGACCATTAATAATGAGAACAAAGCTCCCTGTGTCTATTTGGGGCCATGAAATTTTACATGCTGGTTCATTGATTCGTATAAGACCAGCTGTAAATCACAAGTACTGACATATACAACTTGTTTCTGGCCAAGAGCCAAATGTTTCCCATCTTAGAATATTTGGATGTGCAGTATATGTTCCTATTGCACCACCACAATGCAAAAAGATGGGACCTCAGAGGAGGTTAGGGATATATGTTGGATACAAAACGGCTTCAATCATAAGATATATTGAACCTTTAACAGGTGATGTATTTACAGCACGTTTTGCTGATTTCCAATTTGATGAGTCAATTTTCCCTTCATTAGGGGGAGAAAATAAAAATAAAGAAAATAATATCTCATGGTGTGAACCTTCATTGTCATATCTTGATCCCAGAACAAAACAGTGTCAGACAGAAGTTTAAAGGATCATGCATTTGCAAGATATTGCAAATCAATTGCCTGATGCATTTACTGATACAAAAAGAGTAACTAAATCTTATATACCAGCTGTTAATGCTCCGGCTCGAGTTGAAATTCCTAACAAACAAAGTAATGAAAAAATGCCTCATGAATCCCAAAAACGTTTAATACGTGGGAGGCCAATTGGAAAAAAAGATAGGGGCATTTACATATATCTCCTTCATAAGATTATTTATTACGTATTTACCCACTACTTAAATTCAATTACATATTTCTCCTTCCTAAACCATATATATTACATATTTACCCAATTTCTTTAAAATAGCCTTTTGATTTACTATTTTACCCTTAATTATCTTCATAAATATATTTTTATATTTTCTTATGGTTTTTGTAAAATAAGGGCTAAATGAGTAATTTATTATGTCAAAGGGGATATATGTAATTAAACTATAGGTTTGGGTAAATATGTAATTGATGGGCTTAGGAAGGGGAAATATGTAAAAAAACAAAAGATAAAAATCCTCGAAAGAGAAAAGGACATGAGAAAGAGGCTGATCATAAGGAACATGTTTCCAATAAATCACTAAATGATAAAACATTACATCAGGAAAGAGTAAATGAGATAACCTCCCCTCAGGAAGAAGTAAATGATTTCACTAAAGAGATGTCAATCAACTATGGCTATAACAATATATTATAGAACCAAAATAAAGCTGAAGATATTGATGATATATTTTCTTATTCAGTAGTAAGTGAAATCATGAGTGGAGATGATGCTTCCGAACCAAAATCTGTCAAAGAATGTCAAGATCGACATGGCTGGGATAAATGAAAAGATGCTATGCAAGCTGAGTTAAATTCGTTAAATAAACGAATAGTTTTTGGGCCTATTATGATTACACCTAAGACTGTAAAACCTGTTGGGTACAAATGGGTTTTTGTTAGAAAACGAAATGAGAAAAATGAAATTACAAGATATAAAGCCAGACTTGTGGCTAAAGGATTTTCTCAAAGGCCAGGAATTGATTATGATGAAACATATTCTCCTATCATGGATGCAATTAGATTCAGATATTTAATCAGCTTAGTAGTGTCTGAAAATTTAGAAATGCGTCTTATGGATGTCGCTACAACTTACTTGTATGGATCAGTTGATAGTGACATATATATGAAAATTCCAGAAGGATTTAAATTCCTAGAAGCATTAAGTTCAAAACCTAAGGAAATGTATTCTATCAAATTACAAAGATCTTTATATAGGTTGAAACAATCTAGAAGGATGTGGTATAATTGTTTAAGCGATTATTTGATAAGTAAAGGATATATAAATAATCTTATATGTCCATGCGTCTTTATTAAGAAGACAACATCAGGATATGTGATAATAGCTGTGTATGTTGATGACCTAAATATAATAGGAACGCGAAAGGAAATTCATGAAGCGATTGCCCTTTTAAAGAATGAATTTGAAATGAAAGATCTTGGGAAAACCAAATATTGTCTTGGTTTACAGATTGAGCATACGCATAATGGCATACTTGTATATCAGTCAAATTACACTAAAAAACTTTTAAAACGTTTTAATATGGACAAGGAAAATTCTTTAAGCTCCCCAATGGTTGTTAGATCACTCAATGTTGACAAAGATCCATTTCGCCCTTGTGAAGATGGTGAAGACATTCTTGGCCCTGAGGTACCATACCTCAATGCAATTGGAGCCCTTATGTATCTTACTAACTGTACAAGACCTGACATTTCTTTCGCAGTTAATTTGTTAGCAAGGTTTAGTTCAACTCCTACCGAAAGACACTGGAATGGGATTAAACATATATTTCGATACCTTCGAGGAACAACATATTTAGGCTTGTTTTATGCTAACGATTCGAAAGAAGTTTTAGTTGGTTATGTAGATGCATGTTACTTATCCGGTCCTCACAAAGCAGATCTCAAACTAGATACGTATTTATGAATGGAGGAACTACAATTTCATGGTGTTCTCAGAAACAAACACTTGTTGCAACATCCTCAAATCATGCTGAAGTCATTGCACTACATGAAGCTTCTAGAGAATGTGTGTGGCTAAGATCAATGACACAACATATATCAACCTCTTGTGAATTAGAAAGAAATGGAAGTCCAACTCCAATGTATGAAGACAATGTAGCTTGTGTCTCACAAATGAAAGAAGGATATATCAAAAGTGACAGAACAAAACATATACCTCCAAGATTCTTTTCATATACTCAAGACCTGATTAAAGAAAAACAAGTTGAAATGAGATACGCAAAATCTAGCAACAACTCAGCTAATCTTTTCACAAAAGCACTTCCAACAGCAACTTTCAGAAAACACGTTCATGATATTGGCATGAGACACGTACGCACAATTTGAGGGGGAGCTACAAACTGCACTCTTTTTCCCTTAGCTAAAGTTTTTTCCCATTGGGTTTTCTTTAGCAAGTTTTTTAATGAGGCAATACTTCAACAAGCTAAAGTTTAAAAAAGTATACTCCAAGGGGGAGTGTTATAAATCTTCATGCAATTAATGGATGAACACATTTTCAACAATTATAGCTTAGCTCCATACCAATTAATCAATTTCCAAATAGTTATCTTATCTTTCAAATAGTTAATCTTGTCTATATTTTGTAGTATAAATACTCCATCAAAGTGATGAGTAAAAACACACCTCTTGTATATACTTGAATGAGCTATATATTTCTCTCTACTTCTTACTCTTATAATTTTTGTAAAGTTCTTAAGTTAAGGTACTAATCTTGTGATAGTTATAGTTATATTATAACAAACATAACTTTATTATCAATCTTTCTTTTTCAATTTAAAAATAAATCTCACCAAACATATATCTCTCTCATAACTCTTCTTTTTTATTGTAAAATCAATCTCACCCAAAACATCAAAACCCACGTTTTTTTTATAAACATCCATTATCTTCATTTTGAATTCAATCAACCACAAAAAATTCTATATAATCTCTCTCTCAAACCCACGTTTTTAATATCTTCATTTTGCTACAGATCTGCTCGTATTCAAGTAAGTTTTCCTTCAATTTTGTGTTTAGATGACCTTCCATCGTGTGATGAAAATATAAATATGTAACTTTGCTTATAGGTTTTTTATTCTAGATTGAGAATGATTGAAGGCCAATCATAAGAGATTGAGAAAATGAAGAATCTAAATAGATTTGAGTATAGGTTTTTTATTCCAGATTTGTTTTTATTCTAATGTAATTGAAACGAGTTTGGGAAGAGTTAAATTTATGGAAGATTTAGCACAATAGTCCCTAGATTTATTTATAACTAAATTATCATCCACCTCTTTTTATATAAATTGATTATTTCTGCTCGTTAACTATCACCAGTACAAACTGATTTGTTATTTAAACTTGTGTGATGAAAATGTAAATATGTAACAATATGTAACTTTGCTTTATTATTTTTTAATTTTAGTTAAATATGTAACTTTGCTTTATTGGTTTTTTTAAATATCAGTTAAATATGTAACAAAGCATAGAATTTTTTTAAAAAATTGATTTTAATAAAATTACGTCTGAACTGACATGTAATTTTTTTCCTCAGTTTTTAATAAAATATGTAACACGATGTAACATATGTAAAATATATGTCATATCAGACGTAGTGTTACATATGTTACCTTGTGTTACATATTTTATTAAAAACTAGAAAAAAAATTACACGCCAGTTCAGACGTAGTTACATAGGTTACATATGTTACATCGTATTACATATTTTATTAAAACATAAAAAAATACATGTTAGTTCAGATAGTGTTACATATGTTATATCGTGTTACATATTTTATTAACAATCGAAAAAAGTACATGTTAGTTAAGTCGTAGTGTTGCATCGTATTACATATATTATTAATAACTGAAAAAAATTAAATATAATATCTTCGTCTTTTACACAGAAGTTCATTTACCTATAAAGAAAACATGATACATAAGTTACATATAAAAGACTAAAAATTAAAAAATTAAACAATATTCTGAAAACAGTGATAACCCACCCGATGGCGGAATCATCGGGTATTGTCATGGATATGGATATCAATAGTAGCAAAGCACATGATACACATTTTATTAAAGTCTAATAATGTCTTAACATAAGTTTTGGAAACATAAGTAAATATGGATAGATCTCTCATACTATAAAATACCATATAAGGTTACATCAAGCCGCGAATTAGATTAACATATATAGTTAAACAAAACGTTTCATCTTAATGAATTTAAATATGGATAGATCTCTCCTACTTTTTGTATTTAATATAATTTGTCTCTCATCATTTATATTTTTAATATATTTTATATCTCCTACTTTTTACATTAGCTAGTACGTTTTTACATCATGTTACAAATCTTTTGAAAAAACAAAACTGAATGGATTGCGTTTGTTACATCATTTTACGTATTTATAAAGACAAAACTCAATGCATTACGCTTGTTACATCATTTATATTTTTAAATATGGATAGATCTCTCTTACTTTTTGTATCTAATATAATTTGTCTCGCATCATTTATATTTTTAATATATTTTATATCTTCTACTTTTTACATTAGCTAGTACGTTTTTACATCATGTTACAGATCTTTTGAAAAAACAAACTGAATGGATTACGTTTGTTACATCATTTTACGTATTTATAAAAACAAAACTCAAAGCATTACGCTTGTTACATCGTGTTACATATTTTTCTAAAAACAAAACTCAATGCATTACGTTTGTTACATTGTGTTACATGTTTTTCTAAAAACAAAACTACATGGATTACGTGTAACTCCAGACATTTAAAGTGTTACGTCGTGTTACAAATTTTATTAAAAACTGATAAAAAAAATACATGTCAGTTCATATATAGTGTTACATATGTTACATAGTTTCAATCATGCTTCATACATGCTTCGGTTCTTGATAGTCTCTTCGTCTTTCACACAAAAGTTCATTTACCTAAAAAAATATCGTGTTACATATTTTATTAAAATCAAAACTAGATGGATTAAGTGACAGTCCCGACATATTACATATGTTACACCATGTTACATATTTTATTACATCCTTTGTTACATCTTGTTACATACTTTATTAAAATAAAAACTAGATGGATTAAGTGTAACACCAACAAATTAATGCAGCGGAAAAATACGAACCAGGAAATTTCTTGCTTTATAAAACATTCTTAAACATTTGAAAAGCATTTGATACTATATTTCAAGCATTACGTCTTTCATTTTTATTACATACATTAAAACACGATGTTTAAAGACTACATGACCACGCCCCCGTACAATCCATGTCCTGGCTCGATCTTCAAACTTTCTTGAATTCGTAATAAATAGACCCTTAAACACCTGCGACCACCACATATTCATATCATTAGTTAAATAATTAACTTCATATGATACTTAAACAATAAAGAAATAATATCTATAGGAACTCCATTACTTGTCTCTGCAAGTTTAGATCCATCTCGGTTACTAACTTGAACCCGAGCTTTGAATCTTAACTTTTAACTCTAATGCATTCATCCTTAGCATACATGCACTTTCATTACCCATGACATGACAATACTATTAACGACATTATAATACATGCGTGCACACCGTTCCCATGTTTGTATTATTATGAACCAACTATCACATACTTAACCATTTCATACATACGCGCTTATAAATTTCAATACGTTCTTGCTCATATCATATTTGTGGTTAAAGGTTTCCATGACAACTTTGAAACAACAGGTTACAAAGCAAATGGAAATATATATGTGCAGAACATGGCCATGTATCAAGTAACATGGTCATGTTACCATTAAATTGTTTATCAGGGACTACATGACCATGTTGCTACCAGACATGGCGATGCTACCATCATATTCCTTATCAGATGCTACATGGCTATGTTTCTACCAGACATGGCGATGTTAGAGGCTAAACTTAAGAAAACTCCACTTAAGAATTATGTTTTTCACCAAAATCATCTAGTGACCATCCGAAACTTATGAAAATCCAAATAAGTCACAACTGAGTGACCATCCGAATAATACGTACTATTAATATGTATACTTTATTCACGCATCATCTATAAAATTTCATACTACTCATGAAGATTAGGATTTTTATCCAACTTCATATTGTTCATAATTTCAATCATTACATATTAGTATCTCATTCATTTCCGTACAACTTTATCCATTCCATACAAATTTCACATACCTTAAATACATAAGGATCACGTCATGCATCACCATGAACAACTCAAGGTTGCGCCTTGATTTCCACCATTCTACATTTATACATAAATATGGCATTAACAAACCAAGAGTTTAGTTCATATGTCACTTACCTTGAGTTCTTCAAGTCCTTGCTTGTTTACTTGCCTCATCTTTACCCAATAGCCCCTTCCAAGCTTGAGTCCATCTTGACATGATTCCCATCCCTTTCATGCCATCACATTCACAACACTATTAGCATACATGCCCATTCATAATAGTCATTTCCAACTTCTATGTCTTGTTAACTTTCATTGTTTAAAAATCTAACATGTATCACATTATCTACTATCTTTCAATCATGCTAGGAATTATAATCATGTTATTCCCATATCTGTTGACTTTCCATAAAGTCAACTATTACAAACTTTCAAATTAGGAACATATGTCTATATTGATACACTCGACTATGTTAATTACACCATACGCATCATGTTCAAATGTTGTAGAAAACATACAACCTTGTCATAACTTAGGTACATAGATACACATATACAATCTCAGACATCATAGTGCAACGTTCGAGATTCAACACAAACAATATACATATGCCAACTCGTTCGACCCGTTTGTGTAAATAGTTGTACACCCATTTTCAAGTATCATAGATGCTTCTAACACATCCATATAGGTGCACATAATCAACTATAACCAAACATTCATGTTTGAATAAAATATGTTCAAACGACTACTTTTATTTGTGTTTAGAAAGCTTGCTTTCGTGCAGCACTTTTCTGCATAGCTGCACTATTCAACTCTTTCGACCCACTTGCAATTTTATTTAGCCTTTCATGTTTAAACATGAATTGTAGTAGACTCAAAGAGCTTTTCATTCATATATAGCACACCTTCAACGGATTTTCCTATGATTTTATATGATTTTTACAAAAACAGGACGGAAGCTAATTTAAGTTCAATTCAACATGCAATGTATTCCGACAAGCAAGTTTAACATTCCTTTTGGTCAACTTCGAATCTGAATTAGCTTTCTATGTTCAAATGAAATATAATATATTCAAAGTACTTTCCAAGCATGTAAACAATTACACCATTTTCACATTCCATTCATGTCCCTTCATTATCACATTTCATTCATGTCCATCCATTACTTGCATACAAATTTACCTATTACTTTCATCTAGACATTTCATCAAACACTTGGTGTGCATATAACATTTTAGGCACAATGTACAAGTAATTCATGCTTACCTTTCTAGCTCATTGCATCAAACACCATTTTTCTTACTAATTGACAAGTTTCATAAAGTCATTAACATCTAGTTAGCATAAATTCAAGTTATTTAAGCTAACACACAAGTTAACTAAAACTAATCATGGGTTCATCCACATGTTAAAAACCCACTTCACACCATACTTGGACCTTCTTTCTAACCTATCCATTACTCAAATTACACACACATACTTGCTAATCTAGTCATTCCATACACAAATACCACATCAATTCATGTTAATTTACTAGAGTTCTAACATAAGAACACCACCAAATGACATTCTACAACTTACCTTAGGTTTATTGTGATTAGATGATAAAAAATCCTTAATCATGCAAGGTTTCAACACCCAATTTAACCTTGATTTGGCTGAATTGCACAATTGGTTCTTGAGATGGTTTTTGATATGTATAGAAATATACATATTTATTCTTCACATTTAACCCGAATTTGGTTATTAATTGGTTATAATTTCATTAGTTTCAGTACTAAATTGTGGTTTTTGTGATTTTACAGCCAAGACAAACCACCGAAGAAAAGTACGGAGAAAAGACGTGTTTTCAAGAGAAATTGACGAAAAACAGGTCACAAGCAGGACCGTGCTCAGACCTAGCACGATCGTGTTTCAGCTGTTCCTCGGGAGCACAGGCTGTGCATAAGGGCGTGCCGGTGAAATTGGTGAGAGCACGACTGTGCGAAGGTCAAGCACGACCGTGCTCAAGTCATTACCGAGATCGTCTTCAGCTCGTGCCGCGCATGTCTTAGTCGTGCTCGTGATTTTGACTCAAGCACGACCGTGCTTGGTCTAAGCACGGTCGTGTGCCTGCTACCTCGAGACGGGAATCGAGATTTTGCTGAAAATGGAAACTGCGAAATGCCTGAGCGAAAAAGAAAACACTGTAGCTACCAGCACGACCTGGAGCACGACCGTGCACCAGGTAGTGCACATCTGCTGTTTGCTATAAAAAGCCTTGTTTTCATTCATTACGGGTTGTTGAGTTTTTAGAGCAAAATTACACTAAGATCAATGATGAAATTATGGTAAGATCAATGATGAAACTTGAAGATTTTGGTGATGTTTTATGTTAAGATCAATGATGAAATTATGGTAATATTTCAATGATGTTGTATGCTTGTCCAATTTTATTGTCATATGATGTTGATGAATGTTAGGAAGTTGACATGTTGAAAAACCCATCTTCTTGATATTTGTTTGTAAATCTTATAAATGAATTTTGTAGGATTTATGCCATGATATTAGAAATGATGATTGGAATATTAGATGACATGAAATTAGACAAGTGTGCTTTCTTTCACAAGATATTTGAAAAGATGATTGCGATGTTGTAATTTCTTAAACATGTTAGATGTGTAGGTTTGGAATTGTGGCCACAATATCTAGATTTGCATGACTTAGTTTGAGAATTACATGTTGGAATATTTCATAATTTTCTCTACTTTACGTAATTATTGGTGATTAGGTTGTGATTATCGTTCTAGTTTTCCTTTAATTATGAAACTAGGACATTTTAGCGGATGACTAGTTTACCTTTAGTTCTTGACATAAAAGACATCAGTTGGGCTTAATTGTATGATTTTAGGTGATTAGGATGTGTTTATCATTCTAGTTTTCTAAAGAAGCATTTTAGTTAGATATCCTTAATCGAAGACTATTTATTCCTATAAGAAAATTGACTTCACCATTAATAGTTTTCATCATCAAGGTTAAGTGGATTCTTAGTCTAGATAATATCTTAATTCCATAATTTTATTCATCTAGTTAAAATTCTCTTAGTTTAATATTTTCATTGTATGCTAGTTTAAGAAAAACCCAAATTCACTCTTTAACCGGACAAACATTAACAAACGTTTAGTATCGAGAGCACCGTGCGGTTCTTACCATTTTTACTATATTACTAGCCGATAGGTACACTTGCCTTTCTGTGTGTGGTTTAGTATTTTTAGGTGAAAACCCTTTTAAAACTAAATTTGTGTGAAAAAATCTTTATTAAATATATATATATATATATACTTTCATGCACATCAAGTTTTTGGCGCCGTTGCCGGGGACACGGTGATTTCGAGAACGATTCGAGTTAGTGATTTGACCATTGTTGATACCTTGTGTGTACTTTTCTCTCGACTTGATTTTTATTTTTATTTTATTTTTATTTGTAGGAATAGTTTCGTCATCGTCTTCCACAAGCCTCACTCCATAATCAGCGTCAATCAGCGTCCACCCGGATTCAATCAGCGTCCCCCATTTCAGCAGACTCAAACTCAATCCTTCCAGTCCTGTCCTCCACAAGCCCCAGTAGTAGCTCACAACCCCCACTAGAAAGGAAGGCTACTATGGAGGACATGATGGCTAGACTGTTAGCCAATTCTGAGAAACAAAATCGATATACTGAAGATCGATTCCTAAAAACTGAAACCGAACTGAGAAATTAGAAAGCTTCTTTGCAAAACATTGAGGACCAGGTCGGGCAAATTGCTAAACTTCTTTCTGATAGACCTTAGGGTGGCCTTCCAGGCAACACTGAGACAAATCCAAAAGGTCATGTCAAAGCCATCATGACAAGAAGTGGCAAGACCACTGAGCCTGTTCCATCACCTTCTTCACAGTCGGTTGTTGAAGAAGAAAAGACTGAGTCTCCAGATGAGGTGCAACTGAGGCGAAGCCCAGCAAGTACAGCACGGTCCATGGAGCCAGTCAAACCATACAATCCTCTTATTCCATATCCGGGCAGACTTAAAAAGCAGAAAATGGAGGAGCATTATGGAAAATTCCTCGAGCTTTTTAAGCAACTTCACATCAATTTACCATTCGTTGAAGCCCTTGCTCAAATGCCCAAGTATGCTAAGTTCTTGAAAGACCTCCTCACAAACAAAAAGAAGCTCGAGAAGCTGTCGCATGTTACTTTGAATGAGGAGTGTTCAGCTATTCTCCAAAACAAACTACCAAAGAAGATGAATGATCCTGGGATTTTCACTATCCCTTGTTTGATTGGTAGTTTGTCTGTCAGCAAAGCTTTAGCTGACCTAGGTGCTAGCATAAACCTAATGCCATACACGGTTTTTACTAAGCTTGACCTAGGAGAACCAAAGAAACACGAATGAGTATCCAGCTTGTTGATCGATTAGTGAAATACCCGCGAGGTATAGTTGAGAATATGCTGGTGAAAATTGACAGATTTGTATTCCCAGTCGACTTTGTTATTCTTGATATGGATGAGGATAAGAATGTACCCCTTATCTTAGGTCGCCCATTCCTAGCCACGGCTAGAGCCTTGATTGATGTTTGCACGGGCAGACTTACTCTTCGAGTTGATGATGAAGAGGTGACTTTGGATATTGGGAGATCTATGCAGCATCCACAAAGTCAGGATGACTCACTGTACTTCATTGACACTATTGACACATGTGTGAGTAATCAGTTACATGAAACGTTTGATGAAAAGGCCCTGGACACACAGTTAATTCCTAATCAAACATGGGATTCAGTTCGCCATGACACCTCCATTGAGAAGACGATATTTCTTGGTGACCATTATTCTTTCTCATGTCCAAAGGTCTTTGAGGTTATTGATTGCAATGATGAACCCAAGTCACGACCTTCTGTCGAGGACCCACCACCAGTTGAACTTAAAGAGCTACCTAGCCATTTAGAGTATGCTTTCTTGGATGGTGAGTCTGGTTTACCTGTCATCATTTTTTCTGATTTAACGAGTGACGGGAAGGCGAGATTACTTGAAGTTTTGAAATTGCATAAAAAGGCAATCGCGTGGAAGATTATGGATATAAAAGGAATCAATCCATCCTTTTGTACCCATAAAATCTTGATGGAGGAGGACTTCAAGCTTGTTGTACAGCATTAGAGACGCCTCAATCCTAATATGCAAGAGGTCGTGAAGAAAGAGGTGATTAAACTACTTGATGCTGGATTGATTTACCCGATTTCTGATTCTAAATGGGTGAGTCCGGTATAGGTTGTCCCGAAAAAAGAAGGGATGACGGTGGTCACTAACGAGAGGAATGAGTTGATTCCTACTCGCACCGTCACTGGTTGGAGAGTTTGCATTGATTATCGCAAACTCAACGATGCTACGAAAAAGATCATTTCCCCCTCCCTTTCATTGATCAGATGCTTGAGCGCTTATCTAGGAGGATGTTTTATTGTTTTCTTGATGGTTTCTCGAGATACTTTCAAATCCCCATTTCTCCTCCTGATCAGGAGAAGACGGCATTCACGTGTCCTTATGGCATATTCGCCTACCGACGGATGCCCTTTGGACTGTGCAATGCCCCAGCTACCTTCCAGCGATGCATGGTAGCCATTTTCCATGACATGATCGAGGACTCCATGGAGGTTTTCATGGATGATTTTTCTGTATGTGGGAGCTCCTTTGATCATTGTCTCACAAATCTGAAGAAAATGTTGGCGAGGTGTGAGGAAACCAATCTTGTGCTTAATTGGGAAAAATGCCACTTCATGGTGAAGGAGGGAATTTTTTAGGGCACAAGATCTCACAGGAGGGTCTTGAGGTTGACCGAGCCAAAATTGATACCATTTCTAGGCTATCACCTCCTACCTCAGTGAAAGCCATTTGAAGCTTTTTAGGCCATGTTGGTTTCTACAGACGATTCATCAAGAATTTTTCTAAAATCGCCAGGCCTATGACACAGCTCCTTGAGAAAGATGCCCCTTTTGTCTTCTCCAATGAATGCTTAAAAGCATTTCAGTTTCTGAAAGAAAAACTCGTCAATGCTCCTATCATGGTAGCCCCCGATTGCTCTTTACCATTCGAGTTGATGTGTGATGCGAGTGACTTCGCAGTAGGGGCGATCTTGGGGCAAAGGAAAGATAAGCATTTCCATCCGATTTATTATGCAAGCAAGACCCTGAATGACGCATAAAAGCATTACACCATCACTGAGAAAGAGCTCTTGGCTGTGGTCTTTGCATTCGATAAATTCAGATCTTATCTTGTCCTTTCCAAAACCATTGTGTTTGTGGATCATGCTGCACTTCGTTATCTTTTTAGCAAACAAGATGCTAAACCACGATTGATATGCTGGATCTTGTTGCTACAAGAATTTGATATTGAAATCCATGACAAAAAGGGTGCTGAAAATGTGGCAGCAGATCATCTTTCACGTCTTGAGTGCCCAGCTTCAGAAGAACATGTGGGGTTACACATAAATAACAATTTTCCCCACGAGTCCCTCATGCACATACAGACGCATGAGGATGAGCATCCTTGGTTCGCCGACTTTGCCAATTATTTGGCAAGTGGTATTGTGTTGAAAGGTTTGACTCACCAGCAAAAGAGGAAATTCTTTGCTGACATAAAGCACTAACTGTGGGAGGATCCTTATCTGTTCAGAGTCGGAGCAGATCAGATTGTACGCAGATGTGTGTATGGAGAGGAGGCTTCTAAAATCCTACACTACTGCCATGAAGGACCCACAGGAGGACATCATGGAGCGTCTCTCACTGAGAAGAAGGTTTTTGATGCTGGTTTCTTCTGGCCCACCATCTTCCGTGATGCTCATGATATGATCCGTGCTTGTGATGCTTGCCAAAGAGCAAGCAACATCTCTTCCAGAAATGAGATGCCCCAGAACAGTATCCAAGTCTGTGAAATTTTTGATGTCTGGGGTATTGACTTCATAGGACCTTTCCCAACTTCTTATGGCAATATTATATCCTGGTGGCAGTTGATTATGTTTCCAAGTGGGCAGAGGCTCAGGCCTTGCCCACTAATGATGCCAGGGTAGTTGTCAAGTTTTTGAAGAAGTTGTTTTCTCGCTTTGGTGCCCTCAAAGCACTCATTAGTGACCGTGGGACACAATTCTGCCATTCCCAATTGGAAAGGGCGTTGTCACGCTATGGAGTGAACCATAGATTTTCAACGCCATATCATCCACAAACCAGTGGACAGGTTGAGGTCACTAATAGGGGCATCAAACGAATTCTTGAGAAAACGGTTAGTCAAAACCGTAAGGATTGGTCGGAGAAATTAGATGATGTGCTTTGGGCTTTTTGAACTGCATACAAGACACCTATAGGCACCACTCCCTTTAGGTTGATTTATGGAAAGGCGTTTCATCTTCATGTGGAATTGGAGCATAAGGCTTATTAGGCATTAAAAGCCGTTAATCTAGACCTGACAAACTCAGGTGACACTCAATTTCTCCAGATTCACGAGCTGGAGGAATTAAGAAATCAAGCCTATGCCAATTCCACCATCTACAAGGAACGGACCAAGAATTTACACGATCGCCGCTTGAAGGACCACAAAGAATTCCAAGTAGGGGATCGTGTGTTGCTATACAATTCAAGGTTGCATTTGTTTCCGAGTAAGTTGAAATCTCGATGGTCCGGTCCATACACGGTGAAGAAGGTGTTTTCATATGGTACCGTTGAGATTTCACATGACGATGGAGGAGTCTTTAAAGTCAACGGTCATAGATTGAAAATTTATGTTGAAGGACCGTTTGACATGGCTTTGGAGGTTCTTGCACTCCACCCCAAGAACAAATAAATTCGGGGATCATGAGTCTAGCAAAGGACTCCATAAACTAAGCCCTGCCGGGAGGGAGCCCGGATGTTCGTGTGTTTATTTACTTTGTTTTTTATTATTATTATTGTTGTTATTGTACGAGTTTTTGAAATCTTTGTTTGCATCTTGAGGGAGAGAGGGTGACATGTGAAGATCCGAAACATCCTTTGGTTTGTTTCAGTTGTTTTTGCGAGTGTATAATCGAAGGGAATTGATGTTTTGGTGCCCAAATGAGTAAAAATGTCAAAAAATGTAACACCTGTTGAGGTGCACGACCGTGCTCATCCAAGCACGACCGTGCGTGGCCAAAAGGGCACGACCGTGCCTCAAAGGGCACGACTGTGCGTTTGAACAGTAATTTAGTTTTTCTACTCTTATCTTCTTCTCCATAATTCACTTTCACATTTGCCTAACCTCCACTACAGCCACCCACTTGATCTACAGTACCAACTCGCGATTTCACTCCATTCCACTCGTTTCTTCCAAATTCCTTCTCAATCTCGGTATGTAACTTCGATCCATCTACTCTTTTTGTGTTTTAATTCATAGTTTTTAGGTTTTTAGGCCTTGAATGGAGATGAACACCATTCTTTTCCGATTGTTGCTTGAAATCTTACTTTTTAGGGTTGTTTATCTTGTATTTGTCTTCTAGATCCTTTCCCCTTTGTTAGATTTTGATTCTTGTGGCAAATAGTAATGATTTTTCTGAGTTTTGCGGGATTTTTCTTCGTCATAACTGTAGCAGGTACAGAGCACGACCGTGCTCCTCAGACGCACGATCGTGCTCATGTCAGGGGAGAGCGTGCTGATGGCGCACAGCCTGTGCTTCTGAGCTCCTTGGCTCAAGCACGACCGTGCTTGGCTTGCGCATGCCCGTGCGAATCTCTGAACGCACTGGTCGTGCTGGTTAGCGCACAACCTATGTTCCCGAGAACTCTGACCTAAGCACGACCATGCCTGGTCCAAGCACGGTCGTGCATCTCTTCTGTTTGCCTAATTTTCTTGTTTTTCTTTTTCATTTTCCCGTCATTTTTTCTGACTTTTTAGCTGTGTTTGTACAGATGGATCACGAGTGGCTACAGTTTGATTCTAGAGACAAACATGACCGACCATGCATGGCTTCTCTTAATTCATTGTGGGAGCGCCAACATCAGATTGAGTGTGCTCGTTACTTGGATTGGGACTTAGTCGAGAGCCTGAACCAAGACGGCCGTATGCAGCCTATGATGACCCCCCTGGACGAGACTATTTTCAATTCAGCACCCACAATATACTGAATTGATCATCGAGTTCTTCGCGACGTTCCAATTCAGTTATCCTTCACGAGACATATACAAGAAACTTCACGGAGTACGATTTCGTTTGGGGGGAACGTGGAGAAAAATGTCTGTAGCTGAATTTTCACAAAGAATGGGATTATACACCGAATCAGAGCTACAGACCGAGCTATTTGATGGGCTGCATGACTTCAGAAGTGATTTCGAGAAGGCATGGTTTTGGGAAGAGGTCGCATCGGTTCCTTATGCGGCGAGAACCGCTAAGGCAACGAAGTTGAAGGACCCGCTGCATCGGTTCATTCACAGAATCCTTGACGGAACCATCTGTTTACGTGGTGATAGCGTAGGAAATGTCTCGACCCGAGATCTATTCTTCATGTTCTGCTTCATTTGCAGGGAGAATATCAATCTCGGTCATTGTCTGGCAAACTATTTGGTCACAGCGTCTGGCAAACAGCAGAACAGCCAGATTTGCGGTGGGATATACGTTACTCAGATGGCACAGTCTTTAGGGTTGTTAACCCCAGCGAATGTTGCTAATCTGACATAATTTTATGATACACCGGCCCTCGATCTTCGGACTCTTCACTACATGACCCTTGTCGTTCAAACTCCAGCAGGCTGGCGTTTGAAAGACAAGGAGGGACGGATATGGGATCCTATCCCAGCTGAGGAGGAGCCTGAAGATGAAGAGGAGGATGTTGCTGACCATAGGGAGCCAGATATTGGAGCCATCGCGTTTGCAGCTGGGGGGCTCAGCATGATGATTTTTTGAACTTTATGGACAATCTTGATGATGCAGATCGTGCTGAGATCCCTACGGTTCCACAGATGTGGAACCGTTTCGTGGCATATGAGACCGCCAAAACACAATGCGTAGTGATATCGAGTTGCAGCGGCAACGAATGGCTGTTCTCATCTCATCAGGTTGCTGCTGCCTACCATCACTACGACCTACCTGCCCCTCCTTTTACGTAAGCATCTTTTGGGGGAAATCCTGGTCAGAAGCGGTCACGCCAAGACGGAGCAAGCGGTTCAGGGGCCAATCAAGACGATTAGTTGATGTTCAAGTTCGGTGATCTGATGCATTTTTCCTGTTTGGTTGTTGGTATTTTTGTTTGTTTATGTCATGACTGAATTGTTACCATTGTGATTCATCCGTACAGACTCTTAGATTTTAATATTTTTTTTAATCTAGCTTTTATTTTAATTTTATTTGGTTGGATGATTGGTGATGATTCGATGATTTAGTAGTGTAAACGCTTGGTGTAGTTTTGCTTTTGGTTGCAGGTGGATGAACATGGCACTCATGGATTTCGAAGCACACGCGCATTCCCATTTTGACAGGGGAGCATTATTCTTCCTTACCTCCATGCATTCTCATTGATATCATTTTGCTTTGCATTTTTTGTTGCACATTGGGGACAATGTGCAATTCAAGTGTGGGGAGGGATATGCATAAATGGAAACTTTTCTTGTCCTTAGTTTATTTATTTTTGCAAAATCTCCAACATTAATTTTTGTGGCAGTTTGAAAAATCATTTTTGACAAATCAACCAATGAAGCAAGATAATAAAAAAAGGTGTTTTTGCAAAAGAAATAGTTGATAAGGGAAGTGAATGAGTTAATTTTTTGTGGCAACCATTAAGCGTGTGAGCTAAATGATGAACTACATGTCATGCCTTACACACCCCACCCCTTTCATTTGCGAGAGTAAATTTTTTTTAGCCTTTCTAGCTTTGTATCACATTGTTGCTCTTGTTTTTGTTGAAATTGAGTGTGCCGGATGTCTTATACATTTTAGAACTTGTGTTATATATACATTTCAAGATCACAATTTAAGACATTGCGTAAAATTGATTGAGGCATTAGGACATCCATCTTCACCACCATTTTCATGTATTTACCCATCCAAACCTAGCTGCTAGATAACTCCCATGTGCGCTTTCATGCTATTATCCTATCTACCCATTTCACCATCCCGAAACCTCTTATATTTCACAAATTCTTTTTGTTTAAAACTCGGTCGGTTCTTATATTATCTCATCGTTTATTTAGCCTATTCAAGTAGTCAATTTTTGCTAAACATGATCATATGTTTAGTTGATGTCAAAAAAAAAGAAGAGAAAGTTTTGAGTACTTTATGATGGAATCCCTTCTCCATCCGGAAAAAACCATAATGGTTTTATTATTAGTTTTGTATGAATTAGTTAGTTATTTAACCGACAAGTTTTTAACACCTTTTACCCATTTTCTCATTGCACAAGCTTATGATAATGTATGATTCATTGACTTGGCATTGAGTGTTCTAAACATACTCCTTACATGTATGTCCATAAATCAACCGAGTGTGTGAACATTGTGAGAGGGTTAGGTTATGCTTGTTAGGGATTCAAGAGGTGAAGCATGTCTTAATAGTTACCATTACATTTTTGATCATTTGCTTCTTTGATACCAACTATTTGTTTTCACCCCTTTTGAAGCTATTTTGCTTGTTGATTAATTTGTTTATTGTTGCCATTAGAGATCTTATTCATTTAAGTTTGCTTGAGGACAAGCAAAGGTCAAGTGTGGGGATGTTTGATATGTATAGAAATATACATATTTATTCTTCACATTTAATTCGAATTTGGTTATTAATTGGTTGTAATTTCATTAGTTTCAGTACTAAATGGTGGTTTTTGTGATTTTACAGCCAAGACAAACCACCGAAGAAACGTATGGATAAAAGACGCGTTTTCAAGAGAAATTGACGAAAAACAGGTCACAAGCACGACCGTGCTCAGACCTAGCACGATCGTGCTTCGGCTGTTCCTCGGGAGCACAGGCTGTGCACAAGGGCGTGCCGGTGAAATTGGTCAGAGCACGACTGTACGAAGGTCAAGCACGACCGTGCTCAAGTCATTTCCGAGATCATCTTCAGCTCGTGCCACGCATGTCTTGGTCGTGCTCGTGATTTTGACTCAAGCACGACCGTGCTTGGTCTAAGCACGGTCGTGCGCCTGCTACCTCGAGATGGGAATCGAGATTTTGCTGAAAATGGAAACTGCGAAATGCCTGAGCGAAAAAGAAAACACTGTAGCTACCAGCACGACCGTGCACCAGGTAGTGCACATCTGCTGTTTGCTATAAAAAACCTTGTTTTCATTCATTACGGGTTGTTGATTTTTTAGAGCAAAATTACACTAAGATTCACTGATTTTGAGTGTGTTTGGACCCATTTGAAGCCGTAGAAGACTCAAGAATCATCAACTAACCATCTTTCCTTCTCCTTGCTTGTTTTCGGTTTGAACGTTTAATTAGTTTAATCATGTTTTTAGCTAGTTTAATCATGTTTCTTGTAGTTTCTGTAAGCCTTATGGGCTAAACACTCATGTTATCTAGATTACGATGATACTTATGCCTTGATGATGAATGAAACTTGAATATTTTGGTGATGTTTTATGTTAAGATCAATGATGAAATTATGGTGATATTTCAATGATGTTGTGTGCTTGTCCAATTTTATTGTCATATGATGTTGATGAATGTTAGGAAGTTGACATGTTGAAAAACCCATCTTTTTGATATTTGTTTGTAAATCTTATAAATGAATTTTATAGGATTTATGCCATGATATTAGAAATGATGATTGGAATGTTAGATGACATGAAGTTAGACAAGTGTGCTTTCTTTCACAAGATATTTGAAAAGATGATTGTGATGTTGTAATTTCTTAAACATGTTAGATGTGTAGGTTTGGAATTGTGGCCACAATATCTAGATTTGCATGACTTAGTTTGAGAATTACATGTTGGAATATTTCATAATTTTGTCTACTTTACGTAATTATTGGTGATCAGGATGTGATTATCGTTCTAGTTTTCCTTTAATTATGAAACTAGGACATTTTAGCGGATGACTAGTTTAACTTAGTTCTTGACATAAAAGACATCAATTGGGCTTAATTGTATGATTTTAAGTGATTAGGATGTGTTTATCTTTCTAGTTTTCCAAAGAATCATTTTAGTTAGATATCCTTAATCGGAGTCTAGTTATTCCTATAAGAAAATTGACTTCACCATTAATAGTTTTCATCATCAAGGTTAAGTGAATTCTTAGTCTAGATAATATCTTAATTCCATAGTTTTATTCCTCTAGTTAAAATTCTCTTAGTTTAATATTTTCATTGTATTAAGAAAAACCCATATTCACTCTTTAATCGGACAAACATTAACAAACGTTTAATATCGAGAGCTACCGTGTCCACGGATTGATATCCGGTTCTTACCATTTTTACTATATTACTAACCGATAGGTACACTTGCCTTTCTGTGTGTGATTCAGTATTTTTATGTGAAAACCCTTTTAAAACTAAATTTGTGTGAAAAAATCTTTATTAAATATATATATACTTTCACGCACATCATTTTTCTTCTCAAATATATCGACACATACCCATAGAACTCAATTTCCAGCCATCCCTTAACTAAATACTCAAACTTCCTTACATTTTGTCACATTCAACCCTTCCAGTTTGTTATTGACCTCAGTTTTGTTTGAAAACTAATTTCCTTGCTATTTAACTTACATTCTAACTAAGTTAGATAGCTTAGTTATTTATGATCTCACACTATAGCACAAGTAAACATGCAACGAATTAAAATTTAGGTTTTGGGGCGTTACATTAAGTGACAGTCCAGATATATTACATATGTTACATTGTGCTACATATTTTATTACATCGTGTTACATATTTTTTTACATCGTGTTACATATTTGGATCTAAAATATCAAAGTTCATATGTTACATATGTTACATCGTGTTACATGTTTTATTAAAAATCAAAACTAGATGAATTAAGTATCACAACAGACATGTTACATATGTTACATCGTGTTACGTATTTTGTTACATCATGTTACATATATATTTTGTTACATCATGTTACATATATATTTTGTTACATATGTTACATCATGTTACGTATTTGAGTCTAAAAAAATCAAATATCTATAAAAAAAATGTTACATATTGTTACATATTTAACAGAAATTTATAAAAAAAAATCCCCAAACCTCCATATTACAAAAAAAAAAAAAAGAAGGAAGATGAAACAATTATATCTAGCAATACTCAATTGAACGGCAACATCAAAATTAAAAGCAATTACCATGATAATAAAATCTGTAAAACCATCCCAAACCAAAATCCCCAAACCCCCATATTACAAAAACTGAAAATTTTTACGTCAGTTCAGACGTAGTGTTTAATGTGTTATATCATTTTACATCTTTTTAGTCAAATTCTTTTATATTAAAAAAAAAAAGAAAAGAAAGCAACTATAACATAGTTAATAAAGCAAACGTTAAATGCCAGTTTAGACAAAGTGTTACATTGATGCGTGCAATACTATATATGAAATAATAACTAAAAACACATAAGATTTAATATTTATAAACTAGGACTCTCTAAACTAACCTAAACACACAACCGACAGTGTACCGATCGAGTGTAGAATAGCCTAAGTAAGTCCGAGATCGAACCCACAGACTCTGTATAACTACGTTTAACTGACTCGATCTAACTTAATTAATTACACTAATTGTTTATTGTTTGAGGGGGGGGGGGTTTCTTATTAACCTAACTGTCACTATAGATTAACTAAATGACACAACTTAGATTGAAGGAGAAACTAGAATAAATGAAGATTTACTACCTAGGCTAGAATCCTACTTATGACTTCATGACATCAATTGGACTTGTGGTTTACTCCTTTGGCTTCCGGGATTTAAATTGTTAACTAAAGAACTACGTAAAGGACCCTCGACCCATCTCGAGAAGAAACCTCTTGGCAATTTAATAGTTATGTTAATCCACCGGTAAATCAGATAACCTCACGGTTCACATAATATTGCTTAAACTCTCTCCTTAAAGACTATCTACCTTACAGCACAATAATCCAACACCCTAAAGTGATAAGGAGGAACTCTCAATTGAATACCAGACTTAGGAATGCTCAAAAACACCTAAAAGAACTAAGTTGACTAGCTAGACCCTTCTCCTGCAATAGACAACTCAAATCCTAGAAAGGGCTGAGACACAACTACTAACCCGCACTTCACAGATATTAGGTTAAATAGACCAATTATACCTAAATTAATCCAAACCAATGCTCCTACAGTTGTTTTGGCCAAATTAACTGTAAAGGTTGAAAACCGCAAAGTTTATGACCTAATTAATATTCATACATGACATAGACCATCACAAGAACATCAATGAAGCAATAATTTAGTTTAATAAAGCTATAATTAGTCATACGCAATGTGACATTCAAATAAGATATAAGTTCAAAACAATTCCAAAATCATTGAAAACCACAACTATGTCCAAAATCAACCAATCAATCAATAAACGTTCATCTAATCCTAGATAGTAAATAGAGTTTAGTCAACCAACATGATAACAAAACCAAAGTAAAATTTATGAAACATGATGAAAAGAACAAAAGAAATAAAGGAATCGAAGAACCCGAGATTGCAAACCGACGAGCCTTGATCCTTAGCTTTTCTTCTCTTCTCTTGACGTCAACTCCACTCCAAAATACCATTTTCAGCCTCTAATTCGTCCCCAATTCATGCCTGGAGGCTAGGGTTAAGTTATGATGAGTTTATATAGCGAACCGGGCCAAAAAATCACGAAACAATTTGCCGAAAACGCGTCGCCGCGTCGCGCGATGACGCAGGGATGTTGTGGCCGCGTGGTACATCAAAGCACATCCCAAGGACCACCCTGACACGCCACGGTACGCGGCCAGGGTTCCCCCCTTGGTCGCGTGGCGTGGTGACGCTCTTGACGGCTCGGTTTCGTTCGGTTTCTTCGTTTTCGCGTACCGGCTCGCTCGTAACTCCGTTTCGCGCCCCATTTTCGCCTACGGATTCGATTTTTCACGATCTATCCGATTCTTTATCAACATGAGACCTACGAAACACAAAAACATCAGTTGTGCCAAAAATAATATATAAACGTAACCGAACGACACAAAATGTAAACAAACTTAACACGGGATTTATGTATATTTTATACTCTATAATACATCGTATTACATATGTTAAATAAAGTTTGTTTGGTTTTTGTTATATATATACTTTAACTTAAATTTAGATGAAAAAACCAATAAAGCAAAAGTTCATATATTATATATGTTATATTGTGTTACATACCCGCATCTAAAAAAATGAAATATCTATCATAATGTTACGTAATTTAAATATTTAATTAAAATTAAAAAACAATAAAGCAAATTTACGTATATTTTATATCGTGATACATATTTTTATTAAAAAATGAAAAAAAACTAGATGTCAATTTAGACGTAGTGTTACATATGTTCAACAACATGTTACATAAATTACATATAAAAGAGTAAGAATAAAATAATAAAGCAACACGTTGAAACTAACTAGTACGCATGTTACGTCGTGCTACATATTTTATTAAAATCAAAACTAGAAGGATTAAGTGTCAGTCGAGACATGTTACATATGTTATAGCGTATTAGATATGTAACATAGTGTGTGAAAGCTCTAATATACATTATTAAAACCATTAAGTTTGATAGAGACCTACTGAGACTTGTGTAACATTATTAAAACCTATTAGATTTGCTGAACACATACATAAGACTTGTGGGGTAAGATTATTATCCTGTTAAAAATTGATAGACTTACTAGGGGTGTTCATTGTGTGACAAGCTCGAAAAAACAACAAAAAAAAAAATAAAAAAACCATTTAAATGCTACAAACAGTTTAAAAAAAATCCCACACATCAAAATATGATTATATTTTCAAACATTGGATATGTGAACTTTTAAAATCACTTAATTATCAAATATTTATATGTCAACATATAATATAATTTAAAGTAATAGATTTAGATCCATACCTACAATAAGAAAAGTATTCAAATCCAATAGTAATTTCATTGAACTCAACAGTTATCAAATACAAAATTGATCCTAAAATTCTAATTAAGAAGATTATTTAAGTAGCAAATATATTCAAAAGCTGTATGTAATCCGAATGAAAAAGCTAGTTGATATACTATATTCTAATACGTACCCGAAGAACGATTTAATTGTGTTCTTCGATTTCTTTAATCTTCTTCTTCTCCTTCTTTAACACGTCACAACTCACCATTTATTTTTGCCAACAATCCATTTCCTCAAACCTCGATTTAATCGTCTTCTTCGTCTTCATCGAAGTCAAGATCCAAATCTGTCGCGTTAGTAGTTTTCGGATTAACTACCGCTAGGACCTCATCATCGTTTTGTTGTTGTTCAGTTGAGTTACATCCACTTAAGGTCGCCTTCGAGATCTGTGGCCTCGCCACCGTTATGTTGTTGGGGTCAAGGATTCATTTTTCTTCTTTGAACAGATCTGGGAAATTTTGTAAAGAGAGAGAGTGTGTGTTTGAGGATTTGAGATATTTTGAATATCAAATATTGAGGTGTGAGTGAAATTGTAATAATATAATAAATATAGTCTTGTCAGATGGTGGGAGATGGTTACAAACAAAATGTCAATAATACCCTCAAAGGTAAAAGACTAACCATGAGAAAAGTGTGCATGTGACACATTCTAAGCTACATATAAGGTTTTCAAAGTTTTTTCAATAAATATTGGTTTTCACTCTATAATTCCCCTATGTATCACACTTTATCATGTAAAGTCATAAAATTAAGTAATTTAAGAAAAACTAAGAATTTAAAACCTTTTAAGAAAAAGAAAAATAAAAAAGCAAAACATCAGCGACAATGATTGATGTTTCATATATTAATATAACTTTCTATCACATCAAGAGAGAACGGTGGAAGCACGGGATTGTTTTGTTTGTCACCCACAATTAAACTACACTTATGATGAACTCCCCAATCCCATCTAACACTAAAAAAATTTACCTTTCACCTATACAATCCATTTTAACTCAATTTTTCACACCCTTACAACCCAGTCTAATTTTTTTTATAAACTAGATATCGGATCGGGGCCGCGCGATGCGGCGGTCAGGTCTCGCGGATATAGTATCGTCACACGTGTTAATAAAACAAAGTTTCTCGTCTCAAGTGTTATGGTACAAAGAAAAAATGTCGGACATGTTAAAAGACTGAGATATACCAAACATAAATGTCAAAATAAAAACGAAGTCAAAACCCGAAGTTCAATGTCGGAACTATGTCAAAATAAAGTATGAAGTCCAAAGTGGTAAACATATTAAAGTTTAGTTGGAGAACAAAAGTATAAATATCTAAAAAACAAAGATTAAAGACACATCTAAAAAAAACTAAAATAAAAGTAGCCAAAGGGATTCGAACCCTGGATTCGAACCCTAGGCGTCTAGCATCTTTAAACGTAGACAAAGCCGTTGAACTACCGCTTGTTTGTTGTAAAATCTCAAACGAAAATGTATATATCATAGAAAAAAGTCCGGATTTTAAAAAAAAGAAAAAAAAATAAAATTAAAACGACCAATTATAACGTGACACGTGGCCGGTGGTGGTAGGTCGGCCAACCACCGACCTTGTAACTTAATAAGTATATAAATAAATAAATTTTCTTAACTGTTTTTACAATATTATAAAAATATTTTTTTAATTGAACTAATTTATTATTTTAATATGAAATTAAAAGAGACTAGAGATAGATGATACGAAATGTATTTGAAATAACCATATACTTTATTTATAAATAAACAAATCTTGAAGTTATTCATTTATATTTTTTAATAAGATAATGTTGGATTTTAGATGTTATATTTTATTAAAAAATCTGAAGAACCAATATTATAATGACGCATAGATAATAATATAAATTTTTTTTTGAAAAACTCCGCTATTAATAAAATTTATAGAAGAATATCTGTAACGAAAATTTAAACAAGACTGTGTATTTAGATTTTTTTTAAGTTAGATATAAAAAGTTATTAAAGAAAAACTAAACTAATGGTGTAACTAATTGTTAGAAAAAGAATAGAAAAAAATGAAATTATATATATTAAGGAGATTGTGTATAGTTTATTAAAGAAAAACTACTCCAAGAGAACGAGTCAATATAGTTTATGACGACGGTTACAACCTCATTATTACTCTCGATGAAAAAGCACGTATGAGTCAAGCAACGAAGAAAGTAAAAGTGTTTATGGTATTAAATATTTTGTCATTATGATTGAATGACTAATCTCTTTACATAGGGAGAGATTACATCAATAGCTTAGCAAAATATAATCACAAGAATATTTTCAAATCTAATATAAATATTTATGCTAAAAATAGGCATTTGCGACCAAAACTTGCAACGGATAAAAAACTGTCGCTAATATAGCGACTATATAGCGACCAAAACCAAATGGTCGTAAACTTTGTGACCAGAACAAAATCAGTTGCTATATTTGTGACGGAAACAAAACCGGTTGCAATTCATGTGACCAAAACAAAATAAGTCGCAAAATTCCCAACCGCTTTATTTTGGTCACAAAACAGTGGCAAATATAGCGACCACACATTCTTTGGTCGCAAATACAGTCAATAATTTTCGAAGTTTATAAAAATCCAAACAATAACTAATATAGTCGCCGAAATGGGCGCAAATATAGCGGCCAAAATTACACGGTCGTAAAATATGCGACTAAAACAAAGTCGGTCGCATAATATGCGACTGAAACAAAAAAAAGGTCGCAAAATTCCCGGATGGTTTTTCTTTGGTCACAAAAATGTGGCAAATATAGCGACTAAAATTGGATTGGTCACAAATACAATTGCAGTTTTAATAAGTAATAATAATATATAAAAAATGGTCGCAAAAACGGTGGCAAATTTATCGTCCCTAGCTAGTGAATAGTCGCAAAACTACCTAGTGAAAATGACGTGGTTGCAAATATATCGACCAAAGTAAATAACATCAAACCTAGCTATTTGTATCAAAATCGAGCCATTGATACTCAAATCGTAATTCTGTAAACATATAAACGGATATAAATAATTAACTAAAATTAATAAAAAAAATTAAAAGCATATTGTAATATTTGTATACAAATAAAACACCTCTAGTCGGAGATTCTCTAGATATGGTAATGTAAAACTAGCAAAGTTCTCGTGCGCGTTCTAGCATGGCACGTTTTACACATGAAAGAAGACATTTGCTAACTCAAAATCAGCATGGAAACATTGTCTTGAAATGTTATACTAAAAATTCACAAACTTGGGTGGCTAGAATTGTGCGATTAACTTCGTCTAAACCTTTTGATTCACGTATGCGCAAAACCCCTTATAACCCTAATTTCTTTTTTCCTATAATCACACGTAGGGATAATAATGGCCACTTATTTTTTATTAGGATCTATTAAAATGATATAGACTTATATATAATGTGATTAATATAATATTAAATAATAGTTTCACAAATCCTAACATATTAGGTTATAAGTGTTTTTAAAAATATTATTATTTAACATGTGTGTAACACACTAGTTTGAACCAAGTTGTACGAGTCAGATACGAGTAACTAAATCAAATAGAGATAGTTATGATCAAATCCAAGTTGGCGTACTAATAAGAATGGAGTTTCACAATCATGAGGTTATGGGTTCTGATTTGTTCAAGGTAATTTTTTGTGTGTGTTAAATCTGGTTGCTGTTTGAACAAATAGGAAAAGGGGGGTATTAGGGTCAAAATGTGTCAATGGTAATTAGTTATGCCCATTTAGAGGTAATTGGTGTTAATGAAACTCAACATCAGTCAATTTGAGGGCTATTAGAGTCTCTTAGTTGGTATTAAAGTCAATCCGGGTCTATAATAGTCGGTTAGGGTAGACTTTATTTAATTAGGGACAATGAGTGATGATTTAGGTATATTATGGGTCATAATGACCAACTAGAGGCAATTAGAGATAAGCATGATCATTTTGGATCTAATTAATGCAATATTTATCGATAGTCACTTATTAGGATTAGTTAAGAGCAACTAGGGTAAACATTGGTCAATGAGAGTCATTATTCATCAATTAGAGGCAACTACTTAGCTTCAACTAGGGCCTATTAGGTTCAATTAAGGTCCTTATTGATATGAGCTCAACAATTAAGCTTAATTAATGACTATAGTGTCAGATAATTTCAACTAGGATTTACATTGGTTAACAATCATGAATAAGATAATTTAGGGACATTTAAAAGATCAATCAGGACCAGTGAGTAAACTGGGCCGATATTAGTAAATGATTAATAGTTAGGATTAATTAGGGAAAAAGTTGGATCAATATAGTATAATAATCTAAATTCACTTATGAACGAGTAGAAGCAAATGTGGTAAATAATGGTCAGTGGTTTTCGTTTACGATTAATCAGAGTTAATTGATGTTTAAATTCTTAGAATAGTAACACAAATCAAATGCACTCCTTAGTTAAATAAATATGTTAACCCCCCCCCCCCCCCCCCTTTAGTTTGCGATGAACAGAGGTAATCTTAAAAAAGAATTTCATAACCCGACCCTATAAAAATCTCTTTTGTTAACCATATAGAAACCAAAATTTGTGATCCTAAAAAAACTTATGGGTTCACAATTTATTTATAGATTAATATCTTAGTAAATATATTTATACACATTGGTTATGATAAAAACTTAAGATTAAATATTACTTGTTAATATAACATAAAAAAACCAAATTGTTGAAAAAATTAAATTGTTTAAAATAAATGATTCATAGTTTATACGTGCGTGAAAACCAAACCTCCTGTAAAAATATATTATTTAATTTGAATATTGTTTCAATAATGAACAAAGAACTCTACAATGAAAAAAAAAACAACTTAGCGCTAAAAGCTCAAGATAGTTCCCGCTTTCCTCGATCTGGCATCATTCATCAACAGCACTACACGTTACCCACGATTTGGTTGGTTTCTTTAATCTCAGTCGAATGTCTCGATATCCTCCCAGTTCTTTCGTTCCCTCTCAAATCATTCGCATGTTTGATGACAGGCAACAACATATTAGGTTTCGTACAATGACAGATAACAACAGAGCATGAGACAGCAGATTAGATTATGTTGGTTTGATGCTTTCTTCTTTATTTTTGCGATTGGTTTAAGGTTTTATTTTAGATTGCTTCAAATCTTTCATCATAATTAACGCTTCAGGAATAGTTGAGTAGCCATGATTTCACGCCTATTTTTTCAGCCATCAATTCACGTGTGTGCCTGTTCAATTGCCCATCCTTCCTATGTTCAATTGCTATTTACGATTAATCCCGGTATGCTTCTTATTTTTGTGCTGGGCTGAGACTTTAGAACTTGGGGGCCTCAAACTTAGATTTTATATAATAACAATACTATAGATTTTACAATTTAGGGCCTCTAGAACTTGGGGGCCTTAGACCCAAGTCTAAGATGGTAAAGAGATGAGTCGGGCATGTCTTGGATGTCTCCTAGTGTCACACCCCCAAATTCCACTAACGGAGTTTTACCGTTAGAAGGGTGACAAACCATGATCCAAGTCATTAATTACACAAACGACTCTAAATGAGTTTAAAAATAACGTCGCTCAGTAAATGAGAAGAACCAAACGTCAGAGTTTAAAACAATGCGGAAGCATAAAGTAAAGTAACCAAAACATATGCGCAAAACACACGCCCCAAAGTATAAGTTTTAAAAAGCAAATAAATAATAAATGGAATGTTTGAAACTATGCAGACCCATGATGCATGTCCTATTATGAAGTTCAGCTAAACTTGGCCACCTGAGAAAAACACGCTAAAAAGTGTCAACGCTAGGTTGGTGAGTTCACAGGTTTAAATAACGGTTCATAAATAAGTTTTTCAGATAATGTAAATCACAAATATATCAGTAGGTAGCTAACCTAAGTTTTCATGTTACTCAAACGTTTCGAATCCGAGCTGACTGTTTATGTTGTGCCTTGTTACCATTGTTAACATTCAATGGCCATGAGATTAGGACAATTCACACCTACCCGGCTCCCAGCCGAGGGTGGGGTTTGTCAAACCCAGTAGTACTACCTGAACTTCCTCGCTATACCCCGTATATTAACGGTTCGAGAGAATTGAAAGGACTTTCGTATGTTAAGTTTAACGTTTAGTAATTCATGATGATATAAAAGTAAATACAAAATCAAAAGTGTTTTTGTTGCGTGCTTTCTCCCCCAATAGGAAAATAGTAAAATGGGCCGTGAAACTCACCTCAGGTTGCGCAGCTACAAACAACTAGCAAGTAAAGAGCCTAGGTAGTCTCACTACCTAATCATGATCAGAATTAGCTACTAGCGATTAAAATAAAACTTAAACGGTTTCTCGTCTTTGATTATGTTTCGTACCCAACGCCTTTAAAATGTCATTATGTAACAAATCAAGTTTTGACGTGTGCCCAAGACTAGAAAGCTTAGTCTATTAGTTTAATAGTTCGTTTATGTCAAACACCACGTTCGTACAACTGCCATGCATAAGTTTATATATCTCACATAAAATACTTATTTCGCATATATGGCATACATACCCGCATACTTCACGTACATAAATTCATCTATATCCGGTTTTTATAATGACACACACTTGACCAATACACTATCATTTCATTATTACCAACCATCATACATTCATTAGTACCAAATTATCATACTTATTATGTCAGTAAGATTATCATGCAACTTTATACCAACACCAACATATTTACGCACGCACGATCCCATCATATAATCATGTAGAAAAAATATACAGTTATACATATAATATACATGAACTTCATACACACCCAACTAATATAAACACCTCATGTCTCACATTATTTAATAACACATACACACACTCATATATTCATTATTATAACATCATCTCATACATGTCTTCATACAAATATACATGGCAACTGGTTCACTCAATTAGCATCAACTAAAAAAAAATCAATGTGTATACTTGTAGCCTAATCAAAGACGCCTAAGCTTTATATACACTTCATACACGGTCATATCAAAACACGTACTCGCATAGATACCAATATAAACATACAACGCAACATCACAACAAACTCATGTATACACGTATACGCAAACCGTCTCTATGGGTTCACACTTGAAAGTTAGCCCGGACTTAACCGGACATGCATTTATGATTACCCAAGCCTCGTATGCATAAACACATATAAACCGAATCAAAACGAGTACGAACCGTAACCCGAAATTAAACCGTAATAAAAACGAGTAACAAAACTTACTGGAACGATAACACGAAGCTTCGCCGGTGTGTTACTGCGATCGTCGATGATTGTGGTGGTGCATGACGGAGGTTGCAAACAACGTAGTTGTGCAGGAAAGATTATCGGAGATGGCGAAAACAATTGTCGGCAAAAGTAATTTTTAGGTTACGTGAGTTTGGGTTATTATAAGATTTCCATTTGTGATAATTTGCATTTAGGTCCTTGAGTTTGTTTAAGTATTTATTTCTTAATATTACATAATTGCAATATGGTCCCTTGTGTTTGTTTTAATATTTAACTTCTTCGCAAAGTTATATAATTGAACTTTTAATAATAATTGATTGAAATCCGGACTATGTAACGAACGATAGGGTAAGAACTCTAGATTTTCATGAAATTATTATTTTGTTAGTTAGAATGAAACACATGACACAAATATACTCAATTTATCCCAATTAAAAGCAACGTTGTTAACATTAAAAATAACGGAGTTTGAGATAACGGTGTTAACCTGAAAATGTCGGGTGTTACACCTAGATTGTTGAATCTATAATAGTTTAACAAATATAGCTAGCAAGTGTCTTCTCTATTTTTTCAAAGGCTAGAAGTATTGTCTATGTACTCCTTACACCTGTAATTTTGAGAATCATGATAAATTTTCCTTTATAATGATAGGAAACTTGGACAACCTGCTACAGTAGATGAAGTTTGGGCACAATCACATGGGAAGAAAGGGACGAGACCTCTGGATAGATTGTCAAGGCATGGAGAAGGTGAAGGTTCAAAAGAGTTGGAGATTTTGGAAGAGATCGATCTACAAAACAATGTTGTCAGAGGAATCTTTTGTAAGTTTCTTTATCTCAAAATGTATTGTTATTTCTGGTTAATCAGTAATTAAATATTACGAGTATAACATATTTTATTTTATATCATAGAGATTATATAGGGAATTTGTTAAGGAGAAGTATGGAAATATTCGATATTGACACATGGGTTGGAGGCAAGAAAAATGGTAGGTTCGATATCATGGATCCTCATGTCATGAAAATGGGTACACCGCCAATGTTGGGTGCTACTAATTCGTGTTCAATGACAATTATTTTAATCAAAACTATATAGTAGCATGACTTTCATTTTTTTTGCCAATCCTAAATAATTTTACAAATGTATATAGTAGAATGACGTTCAATATTATATAAACCTCTATAATGCAATGTCGGTGATGGCCACTGGCCAATCACTGACTGCCACGTGGCACTTTAACTTTTCCTTTTTTTTTAATTTTTCCTAAACTCTTTGTTTTTAAATACTATATGGTAGGAAACATAGCAACTAATTTGTTCCTGGTCTACTGGTTAGTGCACGTTTGTTTAGTCATGGAGCTCCTGGGTTCGAAACCTGGGAGACACATTTTTTTTATTCTATTTTGATACTTGATTTTAAAATGTTTACTACCTAAACCTTTAATTTATTGACATATTTCCGTATTTGACTTTTGGTTTTTTTTTTCTAACGTTTAGTTTATTGACATACTTCCAGATTTGACTTATGGTTTTTTATTCTAACGTGTAACGAAGTCCTCAAATATGAAAGACTCGGCCGCCGCATATGAGGCTTTTTTTATCAACGAATGTGACGAAGTCAAATACGTAAGATCCGAATGTGCGATCCGGCTGCTGCAATGACGTACGGGACATGAGACTTTTTTTTTATCAACGAATGTGACGAAGTCAAATACGTAAGACCTGAATGTGTCACCAGGCAGCTGCAACGCGCTGCCCGGTCTTAAATCTAGTTTACATGTATAATGCAAACTATGAAGAAAAAGTTATGTATACAATCTGTTGCAAAGTAGTGGGTCAGTGACATAAAAGTGAACCTCAAAACAAAACAAAGTTGATTTTGCAACTTAACAAACTAATTACTATAGACAAAGTGTTATGTAACTACCGGCAGAATTAGTTATGTATACATATGCTACTCCTATGACAAAATACATGTATATATAATATAATGTGTGTTTTTTTTATAAATTTAGAAAAGTTGTAAGATCTAAATGTTTGGTTATGGTTAATATTTTAAAGAAGTTGGCTTAAATATAGCTATTGTTTGTTAGATCTTAAGGTTCGATAATATGTCTATTTTTAATTGGTGATTATTGTTTCTGTTAGGTCACTGTAGGTATTGTGAGCAATATTTTATTATAATGGGTCATAACAAGTTGTCTAGTTTTTATGTGTTATATTTATTATAGGTACAACAAATGAAAGAGAAAATTGTACGACTACAAGAAGAGAAAGAAACCGAAAGACTAGAGTAGGAAAAGGAAAGAGCTGAAAAACTTGCAATGATAGAGCAGATCGAAGAAAATAGAGTCACCAATGATCAAATGAAACAGCAAATCGAATTCTTGTTGAAGAACATACCAAAAAGCTCTTACGCTAGTTAAACATGTGTTTTGTTTGTAGACCCGGTTAGTTGGAACAATTGTTTTCAATGCTAGCTTTAAATATTTAGTTATCATGTATACTTTGATGCTTTGATCATACTTTGCTTTGAAGCTTTGGATATTTTTATGGATTGGTATAATTTTCGTGATTTTAATTGTTTGTTTCCAGATATTACACATCTATATATTGGGAAAGTTGAATCATTTTGTTACTATAGTTGCAACCAATTTAGCGGTTGTAAAGCTTGTTGCAAGTTTCAAATGAAGTTGGTTACGAAGTTGGTTGCAAAATCATAGTTTGTCAAAGCGGTTGCTAATGACATTGGTTGAAAAGTTTGACGCAAATATGTTTGGTCGTTACTTAGGTCACTATGGGTGTAGTCGCAAAAATGGTAGAAAAATGGTTCGGTTGAGTCGCAAAAATGGTAGCAAAATGGTTTGGTCGCGAGTACTTGGTGACGTTCTGGTCAATAAAAGGTTGGTCGTAAACTCGGTCGCAAATAAATTTTGGACGCAAATTCCGTAGCAAAATTTATGGTTGCAAATTCGGTCGTAAAAGATTTAGTCGCAAATCTTGTCGCAAATAAAATTCGGTCG
The DNA here is from genome assembly GCA_030867185.1 of Tagetes erecta. NCBI lineage: Eukaryota > Viridiplantae > Streptophyta > Magnoliopsida > Asterales > Asteraceae > Tagetes > Tagetes erecta. Next base: position 7,785,318 of record CM061487.1, read on the forward strand.
CAAAATCGATTGCCAAATTTGCAACGTAACTTAAAGTCACAAATGTTGTTTCAAGAATATTTTGGTCGCAAAAAACGGTTGCAAAAGTAACTAGCGACCGATGTTTTTGTAACCACTCAAATTGGACGCAAAACGGTCGCAAAAAGGCATTTATGACCAATTTGCGACCATTTTGATGGTCGCAAATGCTATTTTTGTAGTAGTGAGTTAGTTGTTGTTGAAGCGGTAGTGGAACGAACGCATAAACTAGATATCATCTCTTGAAAAAATTGTCAAGGCAACCCCTTTGTAAAAATATTAGCATACTGCGCTGAGAACGGTATATGTAAAACCTGAATATTGCCTAATTCACTTTTTCACGAACAAAATAAATGTCTATTTAAACGTGTTTGGTTTGCTATTGTTGAACCGGGTTGTGAGTCATTAAGGAAAGTGTATAAAATTGGTGGGGAGGATTGACAAATGGGAATAACGTTTCGTCAAACACAACATTATCAGAGATTACTACTTTAGCGGTGCTTTGGTCATAATACCGGTATCCACGGTGATTAAACGGGTAGCCAAGAAAAATGCATTGAAGTGAGTGAGGAGGGAGTTTCTGTGGCATATTGGCGAAGAGCATGGGGTAACAAGCACAACCAAATACCTTGAGGTAATCATACGAAGGGTGTCAACAATAGAGATCAAAGTGTGGTTTAGAAATTGAGTCGCTGTGCGAGTAATATATTGTGGATATAGGTGGCGGTGTGGAGACCATCGACCCAAAAAGTAGGTGGAAGGTGTGTGTGGATAGGAGTGTGTGTGGATAGGAGTGTGCAAGTTATCCCATTGAGACGACAGATCATTAGTTCTGCCCGACCGCTTTGTTGAGAATTTTGAGGACACGAAAAGCGAAAAACAAAGTCGTTTTTTCGGCAAAATTTTAAACACATGATTATCAAATTCTCCTCCCATGTCACATTAGAATGTCTTAATTTTATTATGTATATATATTTATGAAAGCCAAATTGGGAAGGCATCGAACTTGAATTTTAGTGGATAGATACAAACGAAGTGAGTAAAATTGTCTATAAGTACCATGTAATATTCAAAACCTATTTTACTCAAAATGGGAGAGGTCCATAGGTCACAATGAGTGATAACGAATGGTTGAAACGTAACCGATGTAGAATCATAAAAGGGGTGTCTTTTATGCTTTGCAACTTGACATGAATGACAAACCGATAAACCTTGAGTTTTATTATAAGGAATAAAAAATGTACGTAATATCTTTAAAACTGATTCTCTCGGGTGACCCGAGTGTTTATGCCATTGATCAGCTGAAATAAAAAACGCTGAAGAGAGAGTTGATGTCGTGAATGGATAGAGCTCCTTGTGTATTATGGCGTGAAAGAAGAGCTACAGTTTTCAGATTCTTCACAGAAAAACCATACGGATCAAAAGCAACAATGGTTTGGTAATGTATTGTGAACTTTTGAACAAACAAAAGGTTTTTAATAATATCATGTTTAAGAAAAATGTTTTGAAGGCTATATGTACGGATTGGTGTGTGGTGAGTGGTGTGGCCGGATCCATTTATTGGTTACATGTGAAACTTGTGATCCTCATGGTGGCCTTGATATGCATAATGGGCTAATTGATGATTTTTTTGTTGCCATATAGGCCTCTTCCTAATATACTCTTCCATATTCCCTATATACTCTTCCATTGATTACGTAAGCATGGCCCATGGCCAAAGTGTTAATGTTGCTGTTGATTTTAATGATTTTGTTGTTGTTAGTAGTGAGGTAGGGCAAAGGGTTGGGGTTCCATCCAAAATTGTTATTGTTATGTCATTGGGTATTATTATTGCTCCATTGTCCAATATTACTCTATTGTGATTGATTATCTTCGACCATGATTTTCGATCGAAATCGATGTTGATAGGGGTTGCGACGGCAATAAGGTAGTTTTTAGGGGTTCGGTCTTTTGTCTCTGATGCCATAATATTGCGAGAAGGGTTGGGGTTGCATCCAAAATTGTTATTGTTATGTCATTGGGTATTATTATTGCTCCATTGTCCAATATTGCTCTATTGTGATTGATTATCGTCGACCATGATTTCCGATCCAGATCGATGCTGATAGGGGTTCCTCCCTAGACATCAAAGGGCACTCTAAGGTACTATGACCACCACGACACAATTCCTATTTATCTACCTTATACCTAATATCGTTCATCTCGTGGGTTAAATTCTCTAACGCAGCAGCCATACTAGTTTCCATGCTAACATGGTGCACACCTCGAGTGGATGAGGATGCACTAGTGGCATGAAAGGAATTCATGTTAGTGCACTGTTGTTCATGCCGGCCTAGGCAAAACTCTCAAATAGTTCATTACATCGGTTTAAATTCATTTTACCCATCAGATGCCTACCCGTAGAAGTATCAAAACGGGCTCTAGTCTCATATGTTAACCCGTTATAAAATTTCTCGACTAGAGCCCACGAAGAAAGCCCATATTAGGAGCAGCGAGATATCAAATTTTGGAATCACTCCCAAGCTTGGTAATAGGGCTCATCCGGTTCCACTATGAAAGAGTGGATCAGATCACCAAGGCAATATGCCTTAGCGGGTGGAAAGTACTTGTTCAGAAAAGCTGAATGAAGTGTTTCCCACGTTGTGAATGTCCACTCCGCTTGCGAGTCGAGTCAGGTGATAGCTCGATCTTCAAGTGAGAATGGAAATAAATGAAGATAGATTGCATTATCAGATGCACCTTACAGTTTAAAAGTGCTCACATTGCGCGCGAGGTGTGACAGGGGAGTAGATGCATCTTCATCATCCTGCCCGTGAAATTGACTGTTAGCTAGAGCGGTCATGATGTATGACAGAATCTGCCACGAACTAGGATTCATGATCTCAGGCGCTACGATGGACGAACGGCTTTCGGTGAAACCGTCGAACGCCTGTTGATGGACAGTTCTGTTATCTACCATCGTGGACCTAGGATTGCAAGGTGCCGAGTTGTGCAGTGACGGGTGCAGGGTGAATTCAAAATTTAATGTACTTACCATGACCTCCGCAGACGAAACAACTACAACTTCTGGCTCCGACTCAACAGCTCCAACTTTTAACTTGATTGGTCTTTGTGAGCGTAGATGCGGCATATAACTGCAAGAACCCCAAAATGACAAATTAAATAGAAAGAAATAAAAAATGACAAAGAAAAGTGACAAGAAAAAATTTACAAGTAATAAAACTCCTATGACTCAATCAAACAAAACAGGAAAAAAAAAACATGTGTATAGCAGTTAAAGACTCAAGAAGTTAATTCAATGCAATTATCAAGAGTTCCCGACAACGACGCAAAAAACTCTATATATTATGTTAACTTAACAAACTAACACTCTACTTACTATACACGACTTTTAAAAGAAAGATTTATTGAAAGGGAGAGTTTGTTTAAAATAACTAAATTGCTTAAAGTAAATGACGAAATGAAAGACAAGATTGAAAATCAGTTAAATGAAGTAAACCACCTAGATTTGAATCCATGTTGTTTTAATTATTGCTTAAAATGGAAGTGTTTGCTATGTAACTAGACCTTAAAATATTCACTTAAGGTTACCACAACTAGGACCATCGACCCTTTTTGAGAAGACACCTACGGGCTTTTAGCAAGTTAATAAGAACACCGGGTTTAGTAATTAAACGCCCTCACAGTTGTTTAATTTAATTAAGATTAAGCGACTTTAAACGAATTTCAACCTCACAGCATAGAATCCAAAGACAGTTTAGCATTACTCAATTGACTCGATAAACAAGTTTGTTAAATAACACCTAGATAAACTTCTCACGAATACTGAACCTAGCAATTAATCAAACAAGACTTAATAATTTATCTAATCCCCTCACGGTTACTTGGAAGAGCTGCAAGTTTTCACTAGATCATCTAACATTATCATTCCTATGGTTTTAGCATGCATTTAACCATTAAACATTCATAACACATGGTCAATGGATTAAACCAAATCCTATTCTATGATAGAAAATCCATAAGGGTTTAGGGAAATGATAATATCAAACAACCCAATTCCAACAGACATATACGCATCAAATGAATAAAAATCCTACATTTTACTTAATGCATAAAACCATAGTTAAAACACAACCAATTCAAGTTCAAACATTAACAACGGTTCAACATTAGCCTATGCGGTCTAACGAGCCTAGCCAACAATCATAATCACAAAAATAAATACAAATCTAAGATATGAAAACATGGTAGAAGAAAATAAAAGCAAAGGAATTGAAGAACTCGTTGACGTTAATTGACAAGTCTTTGTCCCGTGCTTTCGTTTGATCTTCTCAGCTTCACTCTCGCTCCAAAAACACCTTCTTTCAGCCCTTTTTCATCCTTAGTTCATGCATAAGATACTAGGGTAAAAGAAAATATGTTTATATAGTGATTTGAGCCAAAAACCCATCGAAACTTTCTGTTAAAAACACCCCGTCAATGTCGCGCGTCGAGGTTTGGAGTTCCGATCGCGTAGCGTGAGGAACCAACCACCAACCCAAAAAAAGCACGCGCATCACTCCACTAGCCCCCAAATCTGGTCGCCTGGCGTGGCGAGCCCCTTCGGGTGCATTTTGTTCTTTGGTTTCACATTCTGGTTCGCTCGTAACTCCATTCTGCGCCCCGTTTTCACTTACGATCTTCTTTTGACGCGATATTTTCACCATTTCTTCCACTTTGGACCTACGAATTACATATGAATAAAAACTAGATCAAAGTTAAATAAAACTATATAAAAGACTCAAAAACGTAAACAAACTTTACACAGGATAATCATATAAATTACACTATATCAAATCTCATGTGGGGATTTGTTAGTAGGAAACAAGTTGATTAAATGAGTAGCTACTAACACACAATCACCCCAAAAAGATAAAGGCAATTTTGACTGGAATAGAAGAGCTCTAGTTGTTTCCAAAAGATGTTTATGTTTGTGTTGCACAATACCATTATGTTGTGGAGTGTGAACACAACTAGTTTGATGTAAGATGCCTTTATCAAGAAAGTATTGAGCATGAGAATAAGCATTCCCTAACTCAAATGCATTATTTGAACAAATACATTTAGTTTTGGTTTGAAATTGAGTTTCAACCAGATAAATAAAATTTTAAAGCACAATAAAAACATTGCCTTTTAAAGAGAGAAGGTGAGTCCAAGTTAATAGGCTAAAATCATCTACAATTGTCAAGAAGTACTTGAAACCATCATAGGTAGATGTATTATAAGGGCCCCAAACATCAATATGAATAATATCAAAAGGCTGTAAATATTCCCTTTTACTAGTTGGAAAAGGTAATCTGGGCAAACATCACAACAAGTAATTTGATGATCATTTTCATGATTGAAAACATGTAATTGTTTAAGCTTGTACAAAGGCAACTGCCCAAGCCTATTATGCCAAGTTTTACCAGTTACAATAAGATTACAAATAAGATTATAACTGGAATTTCTTATTCTAGAATTAGAAAAAATAGAACTATTATTGACTATCTCGTTAGTCTTGAGAATATAGAGTCCATGAAGTATATTACCAAGAACCAGTTGCCTTTTCAAAGAAGGCCCTACAACAGACAAGATTTATTAGAAAATAAGACTGAACCATTTATATCTATGCAAAGTTTTGGAACAGATAAAAAATTCTGTCGTAATTAAGGAACAAAAAGAACTTGTTCCATATATAGATCTGGTAATATAGGAACTTTGCCTATCTTGGTAGCTAAAATAACATTCCCATTAGGTAAAGTAATGCAAATTGGTAATGAAAGAGTATGTGTGTTTTCAAAAAAAGATTCATCAAAACACATATGATCATTAGCTCCAGTATCTATGATCCATTTAGACTTAAGATAATGAAAAGAGGAACAAAACATGAAACCTGCAAAATTGGCAAATTTTATTGAATTCACTAGCTGATTAACAGCAGGAGAGTTAGAGCATGCAGGAATGTTTTGTAAAAGGTGAAGAAGATGTTTATATTGTTCTTGAGTCAAAGTGGATACAAGCATTACTAGCAAATCTATTAGGTTTTGTAAATTTGAAGTCCTTTGGAAAGTCAAATAATCGATAGCATTTTTTAGCAAGATGACCAGGCTTTTTGCAATTGCTACAAACCATCTTTTTAACATCTCCAAACTTAAACTAGAATTCCCTAGTGATTGATGATGCATTCATGATTTATACATGTTTTAAGTTGTTAACTTTACTGCTATTGAACGCATTTACTTTGTGCTATGTTTGTTTTGTACTCCTTGGAAGCTTAAATGGATATACTTAAGCTTTCAATGAACATTGGTTAGCGTGTGGACTGATAAAGATCAAGAACTGATGAAAACTGGTGAAAGTCTGATGACCTACGCAACCTGTGCAGAGGGTGCGCAGCCTACGCCCTAGCTGATCTGATCACCTACACAACCTGCCACGCAATGTAGTTTGTTTTCTCCAAAAATGCTGATAGGGTGTGTAGCCTGTGCAGGGGGGATGGGCAACATGTGACACCCCGCCCGGCGGCGGAAAACACCGGGCGCGTCAAATGGATCGGATTTCAAAGTACAAAGCACATGGCACACTAAATGCAGATTTTAATATTAATTAAGCAATAATGTCGTGACATAAAGGAACATTCAATAGTCATAAAAATCGTAACAGAAACCGAAAATTAAATATTGTCTATTTTCTTTTTATTCTAGGTCCGAAGCATCCTACGTGTCTCGAACCAAAACTGAATCAAACGCCACCTGAAAAACGTGTAAAATAAGTTAGCTAAAGAAATAGCTAGTGAGTAAAGCACAATTAGTAGTACATAATACAAAACCCGAGATCATCATAGATTATGTTTCGCATCCTTATGTGTATAGCAATTGCATAATATCACTCAACCATGACCAACGAAACATACAACGAATCCAAGCAACCTCGTGCCCCGTAGGGTAACTTTCGCAACAAGTCATGAGAACCACTCATGTTACAAATATTGATAACTTCTGTTTAACCGTCATTTAACCGTCCCGACATATCTGTTATCAATAAATGTTTACGCATCTAAAGGGTCATAGCAACATCGTATCAAGCATCACAATAAGAATCTAGTAACCAACGAAACCTCAAACGAATCGCCGGGTCAAATCACCTACTAGGCCAATAAGTGTAGGTGGGCTTGTCAAGCCATTAGCGCTAACATCGTACCGGTGGAAATTACGAGATAATACTAATGCTATTGACTAACACATAATTTTGCATCCTGTGGCCATACAAGACTAACACATCATAATGATCTCATTTTGAAATAAATAAAAGAAACGAAACCGTAACAATATCGAAACACGTATTTCAGCCCCAAAACGAAAACAGTAAAAAGGGGAGCGTGATTACTCACCTTGAAATTGCAATAAGTATCGAATCACCGAAAAAAAACGTAGCTAACGAGAACCGAGGATTTTCCAGATATTGGTACCACCTAATTAACCGGGAAAAATCCTACTTAGAACCGAACCAAAAAGTAATAAAATACCAAACCCGAGATCTAGAGTTTCGGATTTGGGATTTAGAGTCTTAGATTGTAAATTGGGAATTTGGTACGAAACGTAATTGTATATAGACATATTATGCGAACCCATTAGCTTTATATTGGAATTATCGTATCAATTTAGTATGGTGAATACTAATTTTAAATCTAGAAATCATGTATTTATAAGCCTTAGAATATATTTAAGATAGAAAATATTAGGTAGTGGTTTATTTGTAGTTAAAATTTACTTTTACAAATATGAAACTGGTCTTAAATAAAAATAAGCAGAGAGTGTTGGGAGTGGGACTCGAACCGCTGTCATCACGTTCACAGCCCAACACCTTACCCACTGAACCAGAATCTTTCTTTGGTTGTAACATCTGTTTTTAATTGTTTTAATGTTTTGTTATATGACAAAACCCATCCCCTACATACACCCAAGAACAAAACCATCAAATTGATCATGATTTGTAAACCCCAGTACAAACGAATGTTGGATTCGGAATCAGGGCATGAAATAGATCATTTTAACGTAAGGGTCTTACTTGGATTTACGGATTGGAAGCAGATTCACTTGAAGAACACGAACACAAACGAGTCCAGATCAAGACAGTGCGTAGAGATGGATATGATTCAATTACTCTTGCAGAAACAATCCTTGTGATTCGAATAACAAAAGCCCTAACACAACTTTAGATTATGTAAGTGATTTGATAGCCAATGGATAACGAATAAGTTCTTATAAAGTGAGAACCACTTACGGATTTGTGCGAGTTCTTGAGAGGAATTGGATCAACAGGGAGCAAGTACAAGTGATGAGGAATGATTGGGTCAGCTTAATTGTATTTTGGTGGTCTGGAAGATACCGATTGAGTTGGAGTTAGGTTACGAACAAGTGTGGTCAAATGAGTGATTAATTCGGTATGTTAAACCAAATTGAATGTTGCTACTAACTCAAAACGCCGAGATAAAGATTGTGGTTAATTGAATTTACTGATTTGATGCGTTATGAGCCGTTTTGATTTTGTGGGTTTTTGAAACCGAGATTTAATTGAATAAATCATGGATTTGTGTTGGTTAATCGACGAATTGAAGACGTTACGGTGTTCGAATCTTGCATACGAAGGTTTTATATAGGTTTTATTTGGTTTTAAGGTGTTAAAACGAGAGTTTAGATGTCGCCGGAAAATGAACTCCGGCCAACGTGGCCGGAATTGCTGGAGATCGGAAACACGGGGCAACGGGGTGGGGTTTGGGTCAAACACATACTTTCAAAACTGGTCCCTCGTGTTTCATTTCTTAACAAGTTAAGTTTTAACTTTAATTACTAGTTTAAAAGTTGACAGTTTTAGCCCAAAGTTAATTATATATATATATATTAACTAACTAACTTAACTAAATTAAAACGTAACAATTATATAAGTAACGTTTTTAAAGTTTTAGCTCGTTTAAGCCCTTACGAGACTATTTCGAGACTTAGGAGTGTTTTTGTCCAACGTTTTTCAATAATTTTCTTTTACGAACTATATATATATATATATATATATATATATATATATATATATATATATATATATATATATATATATATATATATATATATATATATTAAGTTTTATTGTTCCAACAATATTTATTTGATATTCATGAATGTTTGGCGATATAAATACGATTATTTAGTTGAGACGAGAATAACGTAGAACCCACTGCATTTATTCATAATGTTGCTAATAAACGTTACATTTTGAAGAAAAATAAATACGATTACAATTTAACGGATAACAACTTCGGGTTCGAGTCGGGAGTTCGGGTTCGGGTTTAGGGCAGATGTCACACAACATGCGCCCTCTACTGACATATTTCGGGAATTTTCCTTATTTAAGGGTTTTAATCATCTGTTGAAACCCTAATTCGTTCTTCAGCTCCCAAAGACAATTTTGGACTATTTCTTCTATATTCGATCACCATCTAATCATCCAAGATGCAATCCAACATCAGTTTTGTAGATCAATCTAAAGTGATGAGCGGCTAAACCACCCATGATCATCTCCGAGTGGATGGTTAGTGTTAGTTAATGTGTAATTAGGGTTTTAATATGCTAGACACAAGTTTAATTTTTGAATGTTATTTGGGTATTTGATTTGTCCACAAAATTAGTACTTAAATGCGTTTGAATGTTTGGATAACTTGTGAGTTTGTGATCAATAGGTTAATTAATGGTTATAACATTTTGTTTGAGAAATTTCTATGTAATTCACTAGCCAAGCTAACTAGTAATCAACATTCGAGTTGTTTTCCTACATGGCTATAACTTGTACTTCTGAACGAAACCACCAGGTTCGGCATTGGTTTCGACCCGACCAACACAATGAAAATTGGTCGTGAAATCATCTAATTCAACTACCCGTGAGTCTAGTTATTAGCACTCTTTAACCTATGATCACAACTATCTATGTCTATGTAGATTCTATCATGTTAACCCTAGTTGCATATCTTTCCAAAATCTAAACCCGGAGGTGATCCATTTTCCCATTATAATCACAACCGTTTTAATTAATTGCAATTGTTTTCTTTATAGTGTCTAGTTTTATAAACAAATTCATCTTTCACAGCCAAGAGGCAATAGAGTAACATTATTTAATTAAGCTTTGTTTTGTAGTCAAGTTAATTATACCATGCACTAATTCCACGTGGTTTGACATCCTTACTTTCCGTAGCTAATTAGTTAAGGTGAATAAGTTATATTTAATTTACATCTTATTTGATCGTCACTTCGACATCGATCAAATTTTGGCGCCGTTGCCAGGGAATCGATGCGCTTGGTATTTAATTTAATTTTTGTTTTTATTTATCTTTCTATATTTTTTTGTTACACGGTTTTGTTTGTGCAGGTGACAGGTTGCATGCATACTCGGTACTCAGGTAAAACATCACCACTGCTATTCAATTCAGACATAGAGAGATCTGCTAGGGATAATCGTCTTCTTTAACAAACTAATCTACAGAAGGTAATCTCACAAGCAGCGGAAAAATCTACATCTAGTCAAAATCAAGTTCCTATGAATCTGCAGAAATGGAACCGAACCAACTACCAAAACCAGCTCAAGAACCTACTTATGAAACAGATGACCTCGGTTTATACACCCAGATCCACCATTACCGCCTACATAAAATCCACCACCTCCACAACCACAATAACAAAATCCCAAACCAACAGATGACATGGATTTATACTAGTGATGATTATTCTCTAGTACCCAAATGCCACAAACCCAAACTCAAGACCAAACCCAAACCATGATTTATACTAGTGATGATTATCATCGAATCAATAGAAATCCAAAACTATTTGGTCAAAGTAACTATGAAGAAGGTGACATGGATCAATAGATGTTTGAGTTGAAGGAAAGAAAACATCCGGAGCGACATGCTTCGGGAAAGGGTTTTAATAATGAATATGTTGATGAACGTGAACATGATGATGGTGAAGACCTGAAATTACAACCTTGATATGTTGATAAACAATACAACACTAACAATTAGAATCAAAAGGTGCCATACAACATTGGGCAAAGTGGAGGTAGAAATGGTCTACAAAAAAGATTCATAAATGCCAACAATCCTAATCCAAGAAATCCACCTCATTACAATCAAGGATACGACTATCATGAGGGATATGATGATGCTTAAAACAGGAATGACAATAATGAAAATGATGGTTGGGACAATCAGAATGGAAGATGGCCACCACAGTACAATCAAAGGGATAGAACTGAAAATAATAGAAGAGATCCACCGAGGTACAATAGAGAAGGTGGATACGGGGGAGATAATGATCAGGATGAAAGAGGTGTGGATAGTCACTTCCGCCCCGCAGTGAATGATAATTCGGGTACAATAGCTATACCATTTCAAGAAGGAAGGGCATTTGCAATACGCCTTAATTACTTGACCATCCTTCCCAAGTTTACAGGGAATGCCACAGAGGAACCCTACTTTCATTTGGATGAGTTTCAAGCAGTTTGTGGAACCATAGGAGGACCTCACTTCACACAAGATGAAGTGAAGTTACAGTTGTTCCAGTTCTCTCTGATTGAAAAAGCAAAACAATGGTTCAACACACTCCTAAATAATAGCATCTTCACTTGGAGCCAAATGCAACAGGAATTTCTAGATGAATATTACCCGATGGGGAAAACAAGCGATGCTAGGGTGGGAGAGCAACTTCATGACGCATGGGGAAGATTCAAGGGGTTGATCAGACTATGTCCAGATCATGAGTTGAAGAAATGGGAATTGATAAAAGCATTCTATGATGGGCTTAAAAATGATGAAAGCAAGTTCTTGAGGTCAAGTAGTGGAGGTATATTCTTGACTCATGATATAAACTATGAATGGGGGTTCTTAGAAAGGATGGCCAAAGACTCAAAGGCTCAAGCTTCAGCAAAAAGAAAAAGTAAGGGACAAGCCTCAAGAGAGTCTTTAGTTAATGTGGAAACGAAAGAAAGACTAGCAAGTTTGGAAAGAAAATTTGCTAAGATAGGTCGTTCAGGTAGTAGGAATGTGAATGTTGTAGGAATTGAGATATGTAAGGAATGTAAAGAGATGGAGCATAACAACAGCAATTGCCAAATGCATATGGGAACTAGTGAAGAATAGGTTAACCAAGTGTATGAAAACAGGATATACAATATGAATTCAAACACATATCATCCAGATTTGAGGAACCATCATAAGTTTTCTTATAGTAACTCTTCTAACCAATTAAATCTAAATTTCCAGTTACTAAATCCAGGAGGACAATCATCATAATACCGCTAATAGAGTGGCTCCAACCAAAATGGTTTTCAAATAAACTCTTTTGGTCAAGATGGAAAACATAGTCAAATTAAATTCTTTAATGATGAACCTACTTCTCCTCCTCGAGTTTCTATAGGTACAGGAGGGAAAGTTGATAAAGTACAAGAGAGCAATTCGTGGGCACCTATCATTCCAATCAAAGTATAGAAATTTAAGATAAAAAGTGCACTCCTGGATTATGGAGCAATTGTAAGCATCTTGCCAGGTATGATATTTGATCAATATGAGTTTGGTCACCACCGTGTTGTTAGCTGATTGGACATGCAAGTGTCCACGGGGAATGGTAAAGAATGTGATAATTCAACTAGGAGAATTTATTTACCCTGTGGATTTTCTGGTGCTTGATTATACACCAATAAGGACAAGTAAGCAACCACAGGTCATTTTGGGTCGACTGTTCTTAGCAATAGCCAATGCTCAAATCAATTGTCGAGATGGAACCATCGACATGAGCTATGAAAATCGTAAGTTATGTTTTAGTGTGTTCTTAAAATTTATCACTTATTATGCTAATAATGATTGTTCTTCAATAGATTCTACTAACGAGTGTGTTCCTCGTTACAATCAACATGTAAATGAGGAGATCACTACTGAGATATGGTTTTGACTTCGAGAAGATAAAAAATGAGGAAACAGTGAAGGAAGAGTCAACAAAGAAGGATAAACCAAAACCAAAGGTGAAGATGGGCGATCCACATGATATTATGCAATCAAGATCAAAAAAGTGATGTTTGGAACAAGTTTGAATGAACATGAGGATCTATTAAAACATAGGAAGCAGTTCTCTAAAGGAAACGTGAAGGAAAGCAATTGATTCGACCACCTTGATTGGTCGCATGTATTTTCTGGCTGAAGACCTAAAACTTAGCGCTTGGTGGGAACTTTATGGGTGTGTTCCCTAGAAACCCTCACGAGACTTCACTCGTCCGCTCGGGTTTACTAAGGGGTTTAAAAGGCTTGTTGCATGTGCTAAATACAACCGTGATTCCTACAAAAGTGTGTTTGAGTAGTTTCTTCTATTTTTTGTTTTCATTGTTTTCTTTTGTTGTTTTCAATTCTAACCATCAGATACAAAGACTCAATTATAGGGATACACCTGGATGTCCTATTGGTGAAACACTCTTTTACTGTCTACAATCAGGTGCATATAGTATTTCCTTATCTTGTTGTTTCGCTTATTTGGTGTTGTTTTGTGACTTTGGTGATGTGATAGTGTTATGTGTTAGGATTGAGTTATGTCTACGGTTGAGTCGGTTTGGATAACAGTCGATCATAAGGTTGGTTTGATTGTAATAGTTGGAAAAACCTTGCATTTAACATGAAATGTTACATTGGGGACAATGTAAGGTTTAAGTGTGGGGATGTGGGGGTTAAAAAAATTGATAAAAAGTTAAAAATGCCCCTAAAGCCTCACACATGAAAACCAGAAATTTTCGATGTAAATCGAGACTGTTAAAGTAACTTGTGCATAAGTAGAGGTTCTTAATCATGGTTGGTTCACACAAAAAAAAATGATAGAAAAAATGTGAATTGGTAGAAGTGTTTGACCGGGGGTAACATGCATGCTAGACAGTCAACTTTATGCATGCTTTCATATCGGCAACATTTTCCCTTCAATTTTATTGTGAGAATCTGAGCCCTTTTTTATGAGCATTAGGACATATTTTTAGAACTGATTGCTCACTTTCTTCTCTTGTGTGATACCATAATCTTTCATTCATTCTAGAACTTGCATAACAATGCATTGCGAGACCAGGAAAATTTGTACACAAAGGTGATTAAGGCAGTAGGATTAGCCCCTCATTATTTTAACCATTTCTTTTCTTATTCATATATTGACATTATCCCCTAGATGCCCCTCTGAGCCTAAACCTTTTCTATTTATAAACCCTTATTTTAACCCTCATTCATCTCTTTAAGCCTCTTTGATTTTAACCCGTGTGATAAAATCTAGTAAGTTATGTTTGAATTTTTGGTGTAGTATTGTTAGTAGTAGTTGAATTTTTAGATTCTGTTGCTCCTATGAAACAAAAAAAAAAGAAAAAAATAGAACATGAAAAAGAAAATAAAAAGAAAAAAAATTAAGAAGCAATGAAGAATGTGAAATAAATGATCAAAATGATCATAGTGGTAGTCTAGTGATAATTTATCGGTGAATACGGGTCAGTTTTACCTAAGTTCGTTGTTTCGTAGTTGTTTCATTATTTATCAAGTTCTAAAATATACTTATCTATATTTCATCACTTTATCCACTTTAAATGCCTTTTCCACACCTTAATCCTTTCCCAACATTCCAACATGTTTAAAGACCTTATGATTTGTGGACATTTTTTATGTAGTTGGTAGAGCTTTGATTTTTATGCAAGCTTATGGTAATGATGTTTCCTTTATGGTTTGAGTGTTAGGTTTTATAAACTAGTACATCTTTTACTAGTCCAGATACAACGGAGAAGAGAGTTCATTGTGAGGGGTGTGAAAGCATGTATATGGAAGATTTGCAAGTTTGTTAGGTTCGGGTAGATGATTCTTAATTAATTGTATGACTATTTTGCTTGTAAGGTTGTAGTGCATTAAGTTTTATAAACAGTGAACATGGTATGACTTTAAACCTTACCTAGTACTTGTGAAAATATAACATGATCGTGTTTGTCTTAAGAAGGTGATAGTTTTAAAAGCGAGTTTGCTTGGGGGCAAGCAAATGATAAGTGTGGGGTCTGATGCGTTCGTGATTTCTATATTTTTAAGTTGTTAATTTTACGTTTTTAACTTAATTATGCTATCGAACGCATTTACTTTTTGCTATGTTTGTTTTGTAGGCCTTGGAAGCTTAAATGGAGATAATTGAGCTTTTAATGAACATTGGTTAGCGTGTGGACTGACAGAGATCAAGAACTGACGAAAACTTGTGAAAGTCTGAAGACCTGCGCAACCTGTGCAGGGCGTGCGCAGCATGCGCCCCAGCTGATCTGATCACCTACGCAACTTACCACGTAGTACAATTTGTTTTCTCCAAAAAAGTTGATGGGGTGCGCAGCCTGCGCAGGGGGGTGCACAACCTGCGCCCCCTACTGACATATTCTGGAATTTTCCTTATTTAAGGGTTTTAATCATCTGTTGAAACCTTAATTCGTTCTCCAACCCCCAAAGACGATTTTGGACCTTTTCTTCTATATTCAGTCACCATCTAAGCATCCAAGATGCAATCCAACGTCAGTTTTGAAGATGTAAGGCACTCTTTCCAGTGGGCCTCACAGTTGGTCATACACAGCATAAAACATTTCATAAAAACCCTCATTTAATTTAAATCACCACAGCGGAAGTCTTAAAACATAATACGTCATTACAAACCATAAATTTAAATATCTGTCTTTAAAAAAATAAACATAAAAAGTCTTCTTAAAACGGATGCCAGTCTTCACTTGCCGAGTAGCTTTCCATCCATGCCATCCACTTGAATCACCAACACACCTATCAAACTATACGCATACAAAAGTCAGCTTCGCTGAGTGAGTTCTAGTTTTAGTTTATCAAATAACATCTCATAATCTTTGTCAAAATACTTTAACTTTATCACGTAGACAATCTAGCACATTGGCAATACTTCTTCGTTAATTTATTTATACTTTATATTATACTTTATCTTCTTTATCCATCAATTCTCTTTCCGTCAATTCATAGTCTGTCGAAGGACCAGACTTCTTTATCGTCTTCTCGGATTCGCCAACAGGTCGAACCCACTCTGTGGCCTTAAGCCCCCATCAGGTGAATAAATTTGTGGCTAGCTAAGCCCTTATAGTTTGACCCACTAATGCCCATAGGCCCTTTCACCTTGATTTAGTATAGGGTCCCTCTGTTTTTACATGTAGCACCACTGTTTTTAGTTGTAACGTCACCGAGAATGCAACGAATGCAATTCCCCCATTTGCTTGCAAGACTTCCTTTTAGATATAACTCCACTTTGGGCCCAACGATCATTTCTTTCTTTCACTTTCGTATTTTAGTTTTACATATTATAATGCAACACTATATAACTATATCATACGTCAACACATGAATCACACATAAATAGTCCAAACACAAAAAGGAAAACATGTCTTAAGTCCATATATAAGTCTTTAGAGGAAAGTTCATTAGGAAATATTCATCTTTATAAAAGTCTGTCATAAAATCTTTTTTGAAATCTCGTCACTGGTATGCATATAGTCCCAAAACAGTTAAAAACAGCAAAAATAGGGGATCTAGAACTCACCTGACGTGAAAATTAACTTCAAGTCTAAGCAATCACACTATACCGCCTGCATAAGGGTCAACGTACAATTTGGTCATTATTTTGCTAGTTTCACAAAGGTGACACTATAGTGTCACATAGGTGACAATACAGTTTCGCAGCTAGTGTCTCATGCAGTTTCGCATGGCTCATGCCCAACTTTCATTGGGACTTATGCACACTCAGACACACAAATACAGATCTCAGACACATGAGACACTACAGTTTCGTAAAGGTGACACTATAGTGTCGCATAGGTGACACTACACTTTCTTAAAATGAACAGCATTTTCGCAAAATGAACAGCAGTTTCGGAAAACGGGGTTTCAGCTCGGTTTTTGCCCAAAATCTTCATTTTTCGCCCAAAATCCAACCTTTTAACAACCAAATCTTTGGTACATCATCCAGAACACTAAATCTATCATTTTTATACCATTACAAACACAAAAATGTGACCTTTTTATGATTTTTTCTCACTTTTCTTAAAAACCCAAAAACCCTAGATTTGATCCAGATCTAAAGAGATGCTTTGGAGATGATTCTTACCTGGATTTCCTTCTCTTTTCTTGATGATTTGATCCACAAACAATAAGATCTTGAATCCTTAATCCCAAAATCCTCAAATCTTTAAATTCTTCACTTTCTCTCACTACTCTCTCTCTCTCTAGGGTTGAAATGAAATGGATGGAAATGATGGAGGTGGAGGCTGATTAGGGTTGCTTAAGGGAGGATTATGAGCCCTTAAACCACCCATAATCATCTTCGGGTGGATGGTTAGTGTTAGTTAATGTGTAATTAGGGTTTTATTGTGCTAGACACAAGTTTAATGTTTGAATGTTATTTGTGTATTCGATTTGTCTATAAATTTAGTACTTAAATACGTTTTAATGTTTGGATAACTTGTGAGTTTGTGGTCAATAGGTTTATTAATGGTTATAACATTTTGTTTGAGAAACTTGTATGTCATTCAGAATCCAAGCTAACTAGTAATCAACATTCGAGTCATTTTCCTACATGGCTATAACTTGTACTTCTGAACGAAATCACCAGCTTCGGTATTGGCTTGGACCCGACCAATACAATGAAAATTGGTCGTGAAATCATCTAATTTAACTACCCGTGAGTCTAGTTGTTAGCACGCTTTAATCTATGATCACAACTATCTATGTCTATGTAGATTCTAGCATGTTAACCCTAGTTTCATATCTTTCCAAAATCTAAACCCGGAGGTGATCCATTTTCCCATTATAATAACAACCATTTTAATTAATTGCAATTGTTTTCTTTATAGTGTCTAGTTTTATAAACAAATTCATCTTTCACAGTCAAGAGGCAATAGAGTAACATTAATTAATTAAGTTTTATTTTATAATCATGTTAATTATAGCATCCACTATTTCCAAGTGGTTCGGCATCCTTACTTTCCCTAGCTAATTAGTTAAGGTGAATAAGTTACATTTAATTTACATCTTATTTGATTATCACTTCGACATCAATCAATTGACTAATAACATTCATTGTTGCACTTTCTAAGAAAGATTGATTAACAGGGTGAATCTCCATTTGTTTTTCATCATGCATAAGAACGACATATGCTTTACTAACTATTGGTAAGGGTTTCATCATCAAAATGTTTCCTCTAACAGTGTCATAGGTTGAATTTAGTCCATAAGAAATTGAATTAACATATGTTAATCATCTTTCTTTATCATGTCTTGATAAGCACCACAAAAACAACTAGAAATAGTATTTAAAGCACTAACTTCATCCAGGTTTGTTTAATTTTAGTATAATAAGATTCTATATTAGCATTACCTTGAGAAATATCACAAAGACTCTTCTATAACTGATAGAGTTTAGCAGCATTAGCTTGACCATATCTTTCAACCAATTCAGCCCACAACTTAGAAGCTATATCAATATATAGAACACTCTCACTTATTTCCTTCGATAAAGTGTTAATGATCCATGAGATGATCATGTCGTTGCATCTCTACCATTGATTAGGATTTGCAGACTTTGTGACAGTTCCATCAATCAAACCTAGTTTATGCTTTGCTGAAAGAGAAATTGACATCGCTTGTTTCCAGGCTCCAAAGCCAGATCCATCAAAATGCTCTATGACAAGAATCAAACCAGGATGATCTGAAGGATGTAAGTAGAATGGATTTGAAGGATCAGTTTGAGTGGAAGTAGGAGGAATTGGTGGATTTGAATTTGATGGTGCCATTAAAGAATGAAATTGAAACTAGAAACGTAGAAGAAAACCTTTCGATTCAGAAGAATCAAACGAAAATGATGATGAAACAATGAAATGTATGAACAATTTGAATGAAATTCAGATGAATTTGAGAATATTTACTCTGATACCATGTTGATCGTAGAGAGAATTGAGTTTGATGAGATAGATTGATTGATTGGAGAAAAAAGATATATTTCATCATTCATTAATCTAGTATTAATACTACTACAACAATAGAAAAAACGAAAGTCTAACTTACCAACTAATCTTTATACAAAGATAACGGGGCTAATAAAAAGAGACTAACTAACTAACAGATGTTATATTTACATAATTAACCCTCATTTTTTTTATTCACCAACATCCTCAAATATGTTTTACAAAATTCTGACAACGGGAAAAGAACAACATGGAAGGCAAACATATAAACAAAACATCAACACCTCGTTTAGCTAATCACCATAAAAGTTGAATGCACTTGCAACCCATACGAAGACCATACCACTAGCTATCACCAAAGAAAGCATGTCTGGATAATCAACATGTTTTTATTCCATTAGCTTTTGATACGTTTGGCTTCCTAGCCACTAGGCAGTGAACTTCTTGACCAGGGTTCAACGGGTCATTCCTAGCAGTGTTTCGACCCCTAAGGGCCAAGGTTTTGTGTTCAGTAGGCTAGGTTTTGCTATTCAAAAGGTGTGGTGGCGCAACTTGTTATCCGTGTACCTGCCACCTTATTGTAAATTCTTTGGTGTTTAATATATATTAACTAACATTAAAAAACCAAGCATGATAAATAAAACACCAAAAGATAATAAATAACATCCGGAACACAAATAAGTTCTGAACATCACATTTGTTAGAACATTTTATATAGATTAGCATGTTTTAGTTTAATCTTTCATATTTGTATGTTTTTCTATAGACTATGGGTTATTTCTGTAATTGTTTCTAGTAGGTTGTCATTGTTTATAAATAGTGATTGTATCCTCATTTGGAGGAGAGCTTTTCTAAACACATTGTAATCGCTATTTGCTTTGATGAATATACAAACGTGTATTTATTAATATTTGATATTTTGTTTTGATTGAATCATATTGTTTTAGGAATTGTCTCACTTGGATCATAAACCTATTGCAGATTTAGATCCAAATACTGCCTCATCAATTGGTATCAGAGCTTTGGCTCAGATCTGAACCGTGTTCATCACCAACGAACACTGTTTGATCAAAAATCTGCATCAGACTGAAGTTTTTTATCAGAACAATTGAAATCAAAGATGTGATTTATCAGCATATACACAAATCGAAGCTCAATTGTTAGAAAAATCAAGCAAAATGTTAGAATTCATCAGATCTAAAGTGTTTTTGCGTACAAAAGCTATCGGACTGAAAATTCATCATCAGCAACTAATATGATGTTAATTATTGAAAATTTTCATTAAGGATTGTAGATTTAATCATTGTTCATCTATTCAGAAGAAATTTCATCAAAAACAACATGAAAATCATGAAATCAGAATCAATGTGATGATGAATTTTCCGTTTTGGATATGAGAATTTGTGAAAAAATCGGAAAAATCGTCTAAGTGTTCAGGCGTGTGGCAACTGTTCATCCGTTTGAGTACTGTTGAGTTGTATCGCAATCAGGACTTAGTGAAAAATAGTGATTCATACGACTACTATTCAGGCGTTTGGTTACTATTCGTCCGTTTCAAGAATTCAGATCTTTTTCTAAGTCTTATTTTGTCCGTTTCATTCAAATTTCGTCCGTTTTTGTTCATTTTGTTTTAGAATTTTTTTGTTTAAGTATTTGTTCTTCTCAAAATTCTAAAATAACAAAAATATTATTCTAATTCAATCACATCTTGGCCCTTGATGATTATTCTAAGAAGAGTGTTCCTAAGCTGAAGAATCAATCAGATTTCAAAAATTGGACAATCAGGCTTAAGCTTCATTTGAACTCAATAGATCCCGATCTATGGAAGTCTATAGAGAAAAGTCCATTCATTCCTACTCAATGAGTTGGTCCAGATACTAATGGAGTTGCTTATACTAAAGAGTCTACTCAACCATATCCTAAAGCTGATTTGGAAGGTGAAGCTTTGAAGAAAGTGAAAAATGATATCAAAGCATACTCACTGATGTGTAAAGGCTTACCACTTCAAGTTTTGACTCGACTTGAAAATTATCAAACAGGATATACTTTTATAAAGCATTAAAAGTTATTTGTTATGGAGGGGGAGAACTTCAGTCATTGAAGAAACAAAAGCTGAAAAGACAACTCGAATTATTTGAACATGTGTCTGGTGAGTCAATGCATCAAATAATGAACCGTTTCATGTAGTTAACTCAAGAAAGTTCAACAACTTGAATAAAAAATGATCTGAAAGACTTGAATTACCGATTGTTGAATGCATTACCATCGAGCTGGAAGCATACTGTCACCTTATTGAAGCACACCGAGAAATTTCCTATGGATATGGACATACTAATTACCAAAATTAAATCATTCAAAATAGATGAAAGTTCAAGAAAAAATGATCATGTCGCATCATCCTCACCATATAAATTTATGACTTCACCAGCAAATACCAGTGATAATGCTTTTGTTGTTCAAAAGGAGGAAATGAGTGAAGATGGAGATTTATTTGTAGGAGTTGGTTTCTTCGGTGAATCTTTAAAATCAAATGCACAACCCATGCAATCAGCAACTCAATCTATTTCTACTCAACCTTAGTCTACTCAATCTGTGAAACCAACCAAAAATCAGTTTGAGAATCCTACTCAAAACTTTGTTAAATCTTGCGAAGTTAATAATGTTATTAACATTTTGTTGCAGGATGATGAACCAAAAATGCATTTAATGCATTTATGGCAAGTTTTCAAGCATATCAAGGTAGTCAACATACTAATCTTGAAATTATTTTGCAAGATTTATTTGAAATGGATCCTAATGATGTTGAAGAAATGGATCTCAATTGGCAAATGGTTATGGTGGCATACAAAACTCAGAAGCATGCATATGTGAACAGAAAATTCAAAGCTCATGCAAACAAATCAGTTGGATTCGATAAGCCTAAATCCAGATGTTTCAATTGAAATAGTTATGGTCGTTTCTCAAAAGAATGCAACGCTCCAAAGCAACATCAATCAGGAGGACAGTCAAGTTCAAACAACTTTTCTCATCAAGTAAGTCCAAACAACACAAAATTTCAACCAAGACCTCAACAATCATTTCAAAGACACTATCAGAGTCTACCTATGTCTGAAGTAAAAGAAGATAAAAAAGGGAAAAGATCCAAACAAGGCATTGGTCGTAAGTATCAAAGATGGATACGACTGGAGTGCATATGCGGAACAGTTCACATCTGATCTTATGTCGAATCTGGCACTAGTTGCTAAGGTTAGTGAAGAAGATTGGTCGGAAGAAAGTGACCCTAAAGTCAATGATATCGAAGAAGAAGATGATGAATACGATTAGAGTGATACATGCGATTCAATTGCTGATATTCAAGCTGAAGGAATGAATCAAACTGAAGAAGTTAATATGTTAATCGAAGGCACTAAATCTGAAGAAGTGGCACTTATGGCACAATCAAACAACCGAAGGTTGAATCTTCATCTTCTGATTCAGATAAACCATCGAGTTATGTTCCTTTACCTGAAGCCGTAAAAGAGAAATTGTGTTCACCCAAATGTGCTGAACAAATTGAACAATATAGAACATACTCATTTAGAATTTGTGAGTAACTTGCAAAAGAAGAAAAGAGGCATAGTAAACTCAAAGATGATCATAAAGCTTCAGATGAACAGGTCTTTTCAATACAAGAGTCTTGGAAGAAATCAATTTCTGAAATTGAATTGTTAAAACATCAACTTTCGGAACTTTAAAAGAATCTTTAACTTGAGAAAATTGCTCATGATTCAACTCAGGTAGAATTGGCAAAAATAAAAAGATGTAAAACAATGGTTAAACAAATGGTGAGTGAGAGAGGAAACAAGAACAAAACTGGACTTGGTTTTACTCATGAACCCATGCCAGAATCAATCTAAAACACTCTACCTGAAAATTTCAATACCAATGATCACTCTCCTGAAAAAATAAAGCAAGGTTGAAGGAGTTTCTCATTAAGAAGTCGGATTCTGAAAGTCATGATGATGAAAGTGAAGTTGAAGTGTATGTTTAAACTGACAAAAAAAAGATTCAGAATGGTCATCTTGTGAAGATCAAGTCTTATCATCCAAAGAACAGATTGAAGCAAGTGTACATTACTAAAGGAGCACAAGTGATTGACAAAGAAAGTTCAAGCAAGAAGAATCCATCGAAATCTAAAGGATCAACAAGTGATGACTCATCATCATACAGATTCAATAATCCTAAATTCATCAAATGGCAGAAAGAAATGTAGAAGCAAAAGGACAGCTCTGAAGTTCAAAGTCAAAGCATTAATCTTAGTCCCTTCGGTATCGAAAAATTCAACAAGAAACCAAAGTCGAAATCAAAAGCAAAGCAGAATCAAAAGCAAAATAACAATTTTTTAAAACCTGTGAAATTTGTGTCTGCTGGTAAATTTGATATGAACAAATCTGAAAATAGCCAACTAAACTCAAAGATCAAACCAATCTCTTGTCCGAAAACAGGTTCAGGACCGAAGTCTTCTGCTGTACATAACACGTTTGATTCTATGAGGCTTTCACCAAATTTGTCCAAATCAAAAACCATCAACAAATCTCAAACAAACAAATCACAACCATCAAAATAACACGTTTACCAGAAAGCTTCTAAAATTGAATCAAGACCAAATTCTAAATTTGAATCCAAGTCAATGGTTAAGCGTCAGTTGTTCTAGGCACAACAAAAGTATTGTCATATTTATGATATGAGGAATCATTCAACTAAAGATTGTTGTGACATCTGCCCCAAACCCGAACCCGAATGCCCGTCTCGGACCCGAAGATGTTACCCGTTAAATTGTAATCGTATTTATTTCTTCAAAGTGTAACGTTTATTATTATTATTATTATAAATAAACGCATTGATTCTACGTTGTTCCCGTCTCAATTAAATTCACATTTCAAAACGTTCACGTATATCGAATAAATAATGGTGGAACTATAAATCTCAAAATATATATATATAAATAAATATATATATAGTTTGTAAAAGAAAATTAGTAAAAACGTTAAACCAAAACGCCTCCAAGTCTCGAAATAATCTCGTAACGGTTTAAACGAGCTAAAACCATAAAAACGTCACTTAAATAATGGTTACGTTTCAATTTAGTTAAGTTAGTTAGTTAAAAGATATAAATAATTAACTTTGTGCTAAAACTGTCAAGTTACAAACTATTATTTAAAACTTATAATAATTAATTTAAAACAACTCAAACTGCAAGGGCCGTTATGTAAATAATCAAGTTACACTTTTAACCCAGCCCCCCACCCGTTTCTCCCGTGTTTCCGGCCCCAAACATTCCGGCCACCATGGCCGGAGCTTCCTTTTTCCGGCGAAGGCATTTCCAGCCGATTCTAATACCAAAAACCAAATTAAAACATGGTAAAATACTTCTTGAAGAGTCTCGAAACCCTTTTCGCTCACCAAATCATCACATAATTAACTAATTCCTAACTTTAATCGGTTTTAAAAAAAAAACGTATCAAAACCCAAAACGGTTACGAATCAATTCGGGGGAAATTGAATCCATCGATGTTACCAACGCATTCATGCTCATCAAATGAGTATAACCGCACCATCAATTTCACTATTAACACTCACACCATCATCAATTAATCCAATTTTCATCTTCAAAGTTCTGATCGGGTTTGGTACCAAATATCGTCCCTATTATCTGAATTTTCAAGTGGCATCTTAATCGAAATCTGTCTATGAATCTTCCTGGAAATTGAATTGAATCAGAACATCTCTGTTCGTTCGTCTAGATCATTTCTTGGCCGCGCCTTATGTTCTCCTTTTCTGATTCTATCTATCATCAATCAAGTAAGTGTTATATATAGAAATGATCACGAGTTCGTGTAGATTAAAAGCCCTCTGTTGGAATTGGATTTGGGTAACAAGATTAAACGAACTTGGTGAATCATGTTTCTAGGGTTCATGATGGAATGGGCTTAGTTTGTGAACAAATGTTAAAACTATTAAAAATGAGATTCATTAACAAAATGTTATTCTGGTCTAGCGGTCAAGTAGTGTTGGTTTGAATCTTGGGGTCACGGGTTCGAAACCCACTGCCCCTTTTATCCAATTTTTTTATATTCTTCATTTCTTAAACATTCAATCTTATTTATCTAATTAACCTAACAACAATTTTAAGTTAAAACTATTTTATAAACATAAAAACTCATGGTTTCAAAATTCATTTAAACATATAATTTTGCTTAAATCTATAGGTAATATTACAAATATTATTTCGAGGTACTAAAATGGATTCGTAATAAATAAAATATATATACGAAAATACAATTACGTTACGTACCAAAATCCCAAATTATATTTTAAAACCCTAATTCCTAAATTATATTTCAAAACCCTATTTCCCAAATTGTATTTCAAAACCCTAATTCCTAAATTATATTTCAAAACCCTAAATTCTCAATTTGTGATTTAAAGCCCTAAATCCTAAATCTGAAACCCTAGATCTCGGACTTTTGATTCTTGTTACTATTGTTTCGTTTCTAAGTTAGGGTTTTTCCCAATAAATTAGGTGGTACTAATGTTTGGGCAACCCTCGGTGCTTTTTAGCTGCGTTTCTAACGGTTCGATTGTAATTACTTTTCAAGGTGAGTAAACTCACTCCCCTTTTTACTGTTTACGTTTTTGGGGCTGAAATACGTGTTTCTATAATACAACGGTTTCTTTTGATGTTTCTATTTTCGAAAATGAGATCATTAGATGTGTTAATCGTGTTTGG
Source organism: Tagetes erecta (assembly GCA_030867185.1). NCBI lineage: Eukaryota > Viridiplantae > Streptophyta > Magnoliopsida > Asterales > Asteraceae > Tagetes > Tagetes erecta. The sequence goes on from CM061487.1 coordinate 7,811,176, forward strand.
CCGCATGTAGCAAAATTGTGTGATAGTCAATATTAGTTATATTATCTTGTAATTTCCACCGGACGATGTTAGCGCTAATGGCTTGACAAGCCCACCTACATTAATGGCCTGATAGGTGATTTAACCCGGCGATTCTTTTGTTGATTCTTTAGGTTGGATTCTAGTTACTATTTGTGATGCTTGTTGCTACGATGCTACGTCCCTTTCGATGCTTAAACATTTACTGATAATTTATATATCGAGACGGTTAAATGACGGTTAAAACGATAATTATCAGTATTTGTAACATGAGTGGTTCCTCATGACTTGTTGCTAAAGGTTACCCTGCGGGGTCTATGGTACTTGTTTCTATGTGATTCTATGGTCACGGTTGAGATATATATGATGAAATTGCTATGCACATGAGATTGCGAAACACAATCTATAATGATCTCGGATTTTATACTATGTACTATTAATTGTGTTTTACTCACTAGCTAATTCTTTAGCTAACTTATTTTACACGTTTTTCAGGTGGAGTTTGATTCGGTTTTGTTTCAAGACACGTAGGATGCTTCAGACCTAGAATAAAAAGGACAATAAATAATATTTAATTGTCGGTTTCTGTTACAGTTCTTATGACTATTGAATGTTTCTTTATGTCACGACATCATTGCTTAATTAATATTAAAATATGCAATTAGTGTGCCATGTGCTTTGTACTTTGATATCCGATTCACTTGACGCGCCCGGTGTTTTCCGCCGCCGGGCGGGGTGTCACAGTTTGGTATCAGAGCCATGGTTATAGGGAACTAGGATAGGGTATTAGAAACTCACCGACCTAGACTATAACCTAAGAGTCCTTAGTGCAAATAGATGTACTTAGGAATTCTTTTGAACTTATTTGTTTTCCTTCTACGAACCTTTCTATGTTTTTCTTAATCTCATTTCTTATCCGATTTCGCGAAGGAGCTACAAGAGACTCGTCTGTATGATTGGGATCTTCTCTTTGTGGAATCTCGTCATCGTCTTAAGTAAGTTTGAAAACGTGGGAACGTGTGCAATCCGGAAGGGGGAACACCTGTATCACGGACATCCTGTCTAAGGCAAAGCATTTCGTATAAATCTCTTTAAGAGACCTGTATGCTTACCTGGGGATGTACGAGATGAGTGTGAACCTATAGGCTAAAGCACGCTTTCTCGAATACGTTGAAAACGAACTTAACACTTTGATAAGTCATTAGTGTCCAAAACCAAGACACACTCTTAAGCCATTGAAATTTCATTTTCTTAATGATTCTTTGATTTTCATTCCTACGATTTATAATTATTTCTATGAATTTTTATAGTGATTCAAATACAATTACAATTTCATTTACTCATGTTTCTAAAATTTCTAAAGTGATTTTCTATGATATGTTCAAATAATTCTATGATGTTCTAAAGTACTATCACTATTTCATTTAATCGAAATTTCTAAAGTTTCTAAAAGTTTCTACGTGATTTTCTATGGTATGTTTCAAAAGATCCTATGATATCCTAAGAGGAGCGAGGTGCTATTATTACATCGGATGTTTCTATCGGTCAAAGATGTTGCTACAAAACCGTGTTATTTTACGTTTCATCATATATATTTCTTTTGTTTCTAAGCTACAATAATACTTATGCGATATACTCGCTAGCTTATCCATATAACACAATTACACTGTGGTAAACCAAACACTTCAAATCAAAACTAAGATATATCTCAATCGAATTATCAAAAACTTCAGATCATGCATATATCGATTACCGAATCTAAGTCATAGTTCTAATCTTAACTCAATTATCAACTCTCCAATCAAAGGTTCGTTATGATTTCTAAATTATAGTCAAGGGTAATTTCCATAACTAAATAAAAGTTAATAAACTTTGCTATTCCTATAAGCTAACGTATTCTAAACGAACGTTTGCCCTCAAATATTACAACTTGACTTCTATACTCAAATAGTTTCAAAACTACTCATCTTGCTATAAGGTTCTAATCCAATTTCTAATCCATCATTAAAACGATAAATCTACTATCAATTTTTGAACTAACCATCAAAACATGTACTCGTTAATCAACTACACGATACTATCCATGAATTCGTTATCCAAATCTAACGAGAACTCCCTACACAACTATTCTCGAACTCATTCAACTAAATGTTTTCATCTATACATATGACCACCAACGAAATTCTACGCAACTAGTCTTCATGAACTAATCCAAACCCAATGTGTTTCATTTATAAACTCGTTACCCCAACACAACGTGTAATCAATGAACTTTGTAAAACTAACGGTATTCGATTCTATTAAAATACTTTTCTTATTTTCCCAAAATATATATATATATATATATATATATATATATATATATACATACATATAAATTTCATGATAAATGATTTCTTTAAAAAGTGATTGGTCATTCTAAACGTCGGTCAAATATTTACACAAACATTTTTCCGTTTTCTCAAATATGACACAAAGACTTGCAACAAACACCATGTCTTTTGTTTTTCCAATATCAAGTACTTATAACTTAAATTGTGTTGTTTATTTTCAAATCAATCCTCTTATCTATGGTAAAGATCAAAACTTTCTACTTTTTAGTTAGCTCTCAAAACTACATTATATAAAAACAGTATCATCTCTTATAAACTTGTTTACCTCCATAGTCAACACATTTGGTCTACCTAAAGCTGTCGGTCATATAAATACAAACACCTTGAAAGTTAAATCCAATTGGAACTAAGTGATCTATTCATTCGAACTATAAATTGGATTATCCGCATTATCAAATTTTCTTGAAACTAATTTTTCTAAAGATCCCAATAAACTATATTATTACATGTACACCATCAGCTAATGCTTATGAACTTGTCAATATCAGAATACCTAGATAATTACATCTTACACACATAGAGTCGAACTTCACAAACTTAAGTGTTACTATCTTAGTACTCGGATTTGACTATCTATATCGTTGAACAAAGTTATCTATATCAGCAATGTCTACCTAATGGACGTTAGTTTCTTCTGAATCATCAATCTATTTATCATCTTAATGCGATTTTCCCAAATACTATTTCTACCAAGTATTTTGAACAATCAATACCTATACGTATCATCATTTTAACCTAAAATTGTTACGAATTTCTGACTCGCACGTGATCGAATGAACTGCGGAGTCCATGCAAAAACTGAAGTAATTACGGGTGCACACGGAATTATGAAAGTTGGTGCATGGGAACCATAGTAAGTTTTGTCTTGTGTAGTTGGGCCATAATTAATCATCTTATTTTCACTTGCCTTGTTTACTCATTTTACTAATTGCATAAAAGCCACTTAATTATGTGTAAGGTTACTTAATTCGTTTTAAACATGATGATCATTTAGATAATTCTAAATCCATATACTTGAAGTATTTCATTTGCAAGTTGGTATCCTATTCTATCCCTATATTGAGTAATAAATAAAATTTATTCGAATCTACATACAAATAGTTCAACCGAACTCCTATAAGTGAAAAGAGTTAAATAAACAATCCACAATGAGACAAAGCACATTAAAAATAAATAACTTCTTAATCTCGTCTCAATCAAAATGCTCATCTTCCCATTGATTGAATTCTCAAGAGTTTCTTGCGAGATGAAACTCCCTACGAAAGTGGGCAGTGTTCATCCCGTGTTTCATGTTTCTAATATGAAGAACTACTTATTCGATAAAAATCTCATTGTGCATATCGCTAATGAAACGAAGCAATATATCGAACGAACATTGGAAATTATGGACCGTGAAGTCAAACTACTAAAGCGTAATCAGATACCAATTGTTAACGATCGTTAAAACTCAAATGTGAACATGAAGTTAAGACCAAATGAAGGTTAAGTATCCGCATCTTTTTGCTTCATCTTCTTCTACTTCGGTTTGAGCAAATTTCGGGACGAAATTTCTATAAGGAGGGGAGACTGTGACATCTGCCCCAAACCCGAACCCGAATGCCCGTCTCGGACCCGAAGATGTTACCCGTTAAATTGTAATCGTATTTATTTCTTCAAAGTGTAACGTTTATTATTATTATTATTATAAATAAACGCATTGATTCTACGTTGTTCCCGTCTCAATTAAATTCACATTTCAAAACGTTCACGTATATCGAATAAATAATGGTGGAACTATAAATCTCAAAATATATATATATAAATAAATATATATATAGTTTGTAAAAGAAAATTAGTAAAAACGTTAAACCAAAACGCCTCCAAGTCTCGAAATAATCTCGTAACGGTTTAAACGAGCTAAAACCAAAAAAACGTCACTTAAATAATGGTTACGTTTCAATTTAGTTAAGTTAGTTAGTTAAAAGATATAAATAATTAACTTTGTGCTAAAACTGTCAAGTTACAAACTATTATTTAAAACTTATAATAATTAATTTAAAACAACTCAAACTGCAAAGGCCGTTATGTAAATAATCAAGTTACACTTTTAACCCAGCCCCCCACCCGTTTCTCCCGTGTTTCCGGCCCCAAACATTCCGGCCACCATGGCCGGAGCTTCCTTTTTCCGGCGAAGGCATTTCCAGCCGATTCTAATACCAAAAACCAAATTAAAACATGGTAAAATACTTCTTGAAGAGTCTCGAAACCCTTTTCGCTCACCAAATCATCACATAATTAACTAATTCCTAACTTTAATCGGTTTTAAAAAAAAAACGTATCAAAACCCAAAACGGTTACGAATCAATTCGGGGGAAATTGAATCCATCGATGTTACCAACGCATTCATGCTCATCAAATGAGTATAACCGCACCATCAATTTCACTATTAACACTCACACCATCATCAATTAATCCAATTTTCATCTTCAAAGTTCTGATCGGGTTTGGTACCAAATATCGTCCCTATTATCTGAATTTTCAAGTGGCATCTTAATCGAAATCTGTCTATGAATCTTCCTGGAAATTGAATTGAATCATAACATCTCTGTTCGTTCGTCTAGATCATTTCTTGGCCGCGCCTTATGTTCTCCTTTTCTGATTCTATCTATCATCAATCAAGTAAGTGTTATATATAGAAATGATCGCGAGTTCGTGTAGATTAAAAGCCCTCTGTTGGAATTGGATTTGGGTAACAAGATTAAACGAACTTGGTGAATCATGTTTCTAGGGTTCATGATGGAATGGGCTTAGTTTGTGAACAAATGTTAAAACTATTAAAAATGAGATTCATTAACAAAATGTTATTCTGGTCTAGCGGTCAAGTAGTGTTGGTTTGAATCTTGGGGTCACGGGTTCGAAACCCACTGCCCCTTTTATCCAATTTTTTTATATTCTTCATTTCTTAAACATTCAATCTTATTTATCTAATTAACCTAACAACAATTTTAAGTTAAAACTATTTTATAAACATAAAAACTCATGGTTTCAAAATTCATTTAAACATATAATTTTGCTTAAATCTATAGGTAATATTACAAATATTATTTCGCGGTACTAAAATGGATTCGTAATAAATAAAATATATATACGAAAATACAATTACGTTACGTACCAAAATCCCAAATTATATTTTAAAACCCTAATTCCTAAATTATATTTCAAAACCCTATTTTCCAAATTGTATTTCAAAACCCTAATTCCTAAATTATATTTCAAAATCCTAAATTCTCAATTTGTGATTTAAAGCCCTAAATCCTAAATCTGAAACCCTAGATCTCGGACTTTTGATTCTTGTTACTATTGTTTCGTTTCTAAGTTAGGGTTTTTCCCAATAAATTAGGTGGTACTAATGTTTGGGCAACCCTCGGTGCTTTTTAGCTGCGTTTCTAACGGTTCGATTGTAATTACTTTTCAAGGTGAGTAAACTCACTCCCCTTTTTACTGTTTACGTTTTTGGGGCTGAAATACGTGTTTCTATAATACAACGGTTTCTTTTGATGTTTCTATTTTCGAAAATGAGATCATTAGATGTGTTAATCGTGTTTGGCCGCATGTAGCAAAATTGTGTGATAGTCAATATTAGTTATATTATCTTGTAATTTCCACCGGACGATGTTAGCGCTAATGGCTTGACAAGCCCACCTACATTAATGGCCTGATAGGTGATTTAACCCGGCGATTCTTTTGTTGATTCTTTAGGTTGGATTCTAGTTACTATTTGTGATGCTTGTTGCTACGATGCTACGTCCCTTTCGATGCTTAAACATTTACTGATAATTTATATATCGAGACGGTTAAATGACGGTTAAAACGATAATTATCAGTATTTGTAACATGAGTGGTTCCTCATGACTTGTTGCTAAAGGTTACCCTGCGGGGTCTATGGTACTTGTTTCTATGTGATTCTATGGTCACGGTTGAGATATATATGATGAAATTGCTATGCACATGAGATTGCGAAACACAATCTATAATGATCTCGGATTTTATACTATGTACTATTAATTGTGTTTTACTCACTAGCTAATTCTTTAGCTAACTTATTTTACACGTTTTTCAGGTGGAGTTTGATTCGGTTTTGTTTCAAGACACGTAGGATGCTTCAGACCTAGAATAAAAAGGACAATAAATAATATTTAATTGTCGGTTTCTGTTACAGTTCTTATGACTATTGAATGTTTCTTTATGTCACGACATCATTGCTTAATTAATATTAAAATATGCAATTAGTGTGCCATGTGCTTTGTACTTTGATATCCGATTCACTTGACGCGCCCGGTGTTTTCCGCCGCCGGGCGGGGTGTCACAATTGTTATTTTAACAAATATTGTGCAATTTGTTATGAAAGAAATCATAATACATCAGATTGTTATTTCCGAAACACCTCTCCAAAATACGGTCAATTTCAAAGAAATCAAAAAGTCCGATTTCGAAACTCAAAAATTTATCGTCAATTGGATTGAGATCTTTCAAAAAGAAAAATTTTATTGTTGATGATTCATGTGGAATACCAAATAAGTATTATCACAATAATCGTTTCATTCCAAGGTCAGTTAAGTTGAAGAAATAAATGAAGACTATTACTCATAACAATCTTGATTCTAAGTTTGAAAAATGATATCATGCTTTAAGAAATAACAATGTGATATGGGTAAATTGCATTACAAAAGATTTACTATTATTGATAAATTTGGCAAGCCCAAGACCATCTCGGCTTGGGTTGATATCTCAAACTAACTATGTTCAAAAATACAGGTACGTCCAAGAAGACCTATTAACACATGGAATGTTGATTGTGGGTGTAGCCGGCATATTATAGGCAATTATTCTTTGTTAAAATATTTCAAAGAAAAAGACGGAAACCATGTTGCGTTTGGAGGAGATGCATGAGCAAATATCACAGGCTAAGGAACAGTATCCAATGGAATAATTAGTTTTGATAAAGTCAACTAGTGTGCCCAGTTGAACTTTAACTTACCTAGTGTTTCGCAAATCTGTGATAAATCATTTTTAACATTGTTTGATGACTCTCACTACTATATTTTAAAACCAGGTTTCAGTTTAGTGAAGAATGGATTATAGTTAAAGCAAACTGAGACCGAGATATGTACAAACTCGACATGTCTCAAGTTGATCAAAACGTAGAAACAACATGCTTGATTGCAAAACCATCAAATGATGAAAGCCAACTTTAACATAGGCGTCTTGGGCATACAAATTTCAGAAACATGAAAAAGCTAGCAGCATGACATCATGTGATTTGAATTTCTTCAAAGAAATTCGCTACCACTGATTATTGCTCTGCATGTTTGAAAGGAAAACAACATCGAGCGTCTTATAAGTCCAAGTTGATAATTCAAACTTCAAGCATTTATAAATGTTGCATATGGATTTGTTTGGTCCAACTAATGTGAAAATCATCGGAAGAAGTCATATTGTTTTGTCATCATTGATGATTTTACAAGATTTACTTGGGTTTTCTTTCTTCATTCTAAATCTAAAACTGGTGAAATCTTAAAAGAGTTTATCATTCGAATTGAAAATCCATTGGAAAGCAAAGTAAAAGTTATTAGAAGTGATAATGGAACTGAGTTTAAGAATTCTAATTTTGATTCTTCTTGTTCAGATAAAGGCATTGCAAGGCAATTTAGTGCACCAAGAACTCCAAAACATAATGGAGTAGCTAAAAGGAAAAATCGCTCTAATTGAAGCTGCCAGATCAATGCTTGCCGATGCCAAAATTACAATTACCTTTTGGGACGAAGCTATTTCAACGTCGTGTTTTATACAAAATAGAACTTTACTTGTGATTGACAAAAATAAAACTCCATATGAGTTACTTTTTAGTCGAAAACCGCACATTGAATTTTTAAGATCTTTTGGTTGTCCAGTTTCTATTTTAAATTCAAGTGATTATTTAGGAAAATTTGATGCAAAGGCATATGAAGGATTTTTTCTTGGGTATTCATCACTTTCAAAAGCTTTTCGAGTTCATAACTCAAAAACTAATACTGTGATCGAAACATCTAATGTAAAATTTCTTGAGCATTCTTTTCCATCTATTGCACAAGATCCTGAAAGGTTATTTGATTTAGACTCATTGTCATACTAATTGGATTCTAACTTGTTTCAAACTGCAGGTACAAAATTTAAGCAAGTTGGAGATCTAGGATTATTCAATGATGATTCACATGATGACATGGACGATTCAAATCAATTTTATCTGTTCTTATCATTTGATGATTTTAGAAATGATCATGATCAACCTCAAGTTCAATATCAAGTTCCTGATAATCATAATCAGCATGAAAATCAAGCTCTAGAAGTTCAAAATCAATATCCTAATGATGGTTCTGAGATTATCCAAGATTAATCTGACTCTTCATCATATTCTGATGGTGAAGAAATTAATGATAGTCTGGATTTATTTCATAAACTCACCATCTCAAGTTTCAGACTTTTAACCTCATACATCTTTACTATTGCAAGATCAATCAGAGCTGAATCAGTCGAATCTGGATGTGAATGTTCAAAGTGATGCAATTCCTACACGACGCATTCACAATAATCATCCACTATCTCAGATAATCGGACCATTGGACGAACGCACAACGCTAAGTCAAACACACTCAGTTAATTTTTGTCTATATTCATGCTTTTTATCTCAAGTGGTTCCAAAGAATGTTGTTGAAGCATTGAAAGACAACAATTTGATTGAAGCTATGCAGAAAGAATTGTAACAATTTCGAAAGCAAGAGGTATGGAAGTTGGCGGCATTACCAGAAGGAGAATTGGCAAACGGAACTAAATGGCTGTTCAAAAACAAACCAGAAGAAAAAGGAATCGTCATCAGAAATAAAGCTCGACTCTTCGCACAAGGAAAGCCAGCTCTAGGTCTTTGGTATCCATATGAAGAAAATTTTGAGCTACACTGCTAGATAGTGATTATGGTGGATGTGCTCTTGATCGTAAATCAACAACTGGTGGTTGTCAATTTTTAGGACCACGTCTTGTCTCATGGCAATGCAAGAAATAGACAAATGTATCGGTATCAACAACAGAAGCTGAGTACATAGCTGCTTCAATAGGATGTTCTCAAGTCCTGTGGTTGCAAAATCAACTCTTGGACTATGTTCAATTTTCTGAAAACTCATGTCTACATAGACAATACTGCTGCTATGTTCATAAATGCTAATCCGATTCAACATTCTAAAACCAAACATATCGAAATTCGATATCACTTTCTTCGAGATAATTATGAAAAGGGCTTAATTATGTTGATAAAAGTTCCCAGCAACAATCAATTGGCAGATTTATTCACTAAATCATTTATGCCTGGTCGTTTTGAATTTTTAATTCAATCTATTGGTTTAATCAACCATGATTAAATCATGTCCGTTAACAAAACAAAAAAAACTTTTCAATAACTAAAATCTTTCTTTGATTTGCATGCCTTAGTTAAATGTAATTTTGCATCATTAAGAAAAAGTAAAAAAAACAAAATAAAATAATCTGACTTGCTAAGAGTGAGAAGTGATAAATAGACTAAATTTATCTGAAACATTATTTACAACCAATAAAGACTGAAGCGTGATAATTGATATGCGAGACAACTCAGACAATTAGCCAGAACATGTATATTCATGATGATTTAACTAAATACTCATGATATTTGTGTTATGAAACATCTAAGTACATGTGCTAAGTCTTTACCTTCAGATAAACCTCTCGTAATGCCACTTACATATACCAGGTAATGATGCACGCAATAAAATCAGTGTTGATTAAAACATCTATGAAAATAATCCGAATGAGAAACAAAACCAAATGAAAAATTCCAAATGGAATATAAAAGAAGATTTCCCAAGGGAACACCTCACTGTTCAGAAATGGATCTCTTTAAGCCCCCAAAGCTCCACTCATTATATTGTAAATGACCGGTTTTGTTAGTGCTTACTTGTTGTTTTGATGATTTGTAGAACTTGCAATTGTTCTAGGTGTGGGTCGCACGAATTCATTCGTAATCAATCTAATTGATCATCTTGAATAGAAAAAGTAAGTGTGTCACATCGAGCTAATTAATTTTTCAAACACTTCATCACTCAATTACATCATAATTCATATGTCTATTCTAAAAAAATCACAAAAACATGATTTGGATAAATTTCTAGTATGATCTCATTGCAGCCACAAAGGATTTGTTGCATACATAGGGTATTACGTTTTAATTTTTACGTGTACTGTGTGCAAGCATCTGGAATCATTGATGATTTTATTACTTTCTTAAAACTTATAAATGTCCTCAAAATTCATAAGTTTAGGGGGAGAAATAAAGAAGAAAATATCAATAAAAAATCAAACAATCGAATATTTTGAAAGTGATTGAAAATAAAGAATGTGGTTTGAAAGTATGTGTCGGATGATGCTAAAATGATCTAGCATAAGTGTTGAATATGTCACAAAGATGTTTTATAGAAAATGAATTTGGAAAGGTTTCGTGCTTACCGATATGTGATGTTCAAACATAGAAAACTGTGAAAAATCATAAAAAGAAAAAAATTAAAATGTGAATTTTTGTTGAATATTACTTGATTATTGAGTCTAACATGAGTAGAATTAATGATGTCAGGTATTAAATCAATCAATGGAGTCAAGAATATGTGTCACATCATAGATGGAAAGTCAATGATCAACAGTGCATCATGATCAAAAGTTCAAATTTTGTCTAAGTCAGATATGTTTTTAATCGTCATGTGGACAAACAGTGTCCAAACAGACAAACAATGTCCAAACGGACAAACAGTTCTCATATGTCTGATTTTGATGAAATTATTATAAGTGTTGAAGTTTGAGAAGCTTACTCCAAGTTCAAACGGACAATCGTGGTCATGTGGATAGAATGAGTGTAATGTGTGTACTAATGAAAAATATGCACAAGTCTGAAATTCAGACATATGATACGGACAAACAGTGAAATCAAAGTGAAGGTATAATCGCTTCATAAATTGATGAAAAAGTTTCAAGTGTTGGACGATTTGTGATCTCATACGACTAAACAGTCTTCATACGACTGATATCTTAGATACAAACTAAGGATTTAGTTGTGTAATCATAAAATGGACCAACAATACTCATACTTACGTAAAATTGTCATATTTCTAAGTATATGGTCATACTGACATCATCATGCGGACGAACAGTGTCATGCAGACAATGTGTTATCATATGTCTTGAAATAATGATAATCTTAGTATTTTGCCATGCGAAAAACTTGAAGTTTGCTCATACAGACAAACAGTTCCCATACGGACAACTAGTTATCCATTTTGCTATAAATCCCTAATCCATATCAAATTTTCATCACTTTTCACCTGATACAACTTTACTGCCCTTTCATTATCTCTGAACACCCAATTACACTATTTTAACTTAGATTGATCTTGGAACTAATGTCGATCGGTTCTAAGGTAAAATCATGCATAAAACTCATATCTAACCTAAAAATCAATTAATTTTAACTATAGCTGGTTGTTCACTTGAATAAGCATTTGATGACAAAACTCTAATCGATCATTTAATCTGTTAAAATCAACCTTCTATAATGTTAAAATCAATTAAAACTCAAGCATATCTTCAAATAAACCTGTTTTCATCATGTTATTCCATTAATCTGATCAAAATTTTATAATCACTTATTCATTATTCTGTACACATACTTATGCATTTTGTCTTGTTATTTCAGGTATGGCTCAGATGAAGCTCGAACCAAAGCACAATGTTGCTGCTTACTTGAATGAAGAATGTGCAGAATCGGTGGGATATGAAAATATGATTAGATACTTGTTGAGAAGCAAGTATGTGTATGTTATGTGTTCAAAACCTATTATCTACAAAAATCTCATTCAAAGGTTTTGGAGAACAACTGAAGTTGAGCATAATGAGAATGGAAATCAAGTGGTTCGAGGATTTATATCCAAAGAAAGGATGATTGAGGTATCAGAGGATTCAATCCATAATGCATTGAAGTTGGGTCAAAATGATCGAGGAGATCAAGTTATTTATCTAGTGAATGTTTGCAAGGAAGTTTTTATATCTATGGGTCATCCATCTGTCTAAGACAACAATTCTTCCGTGCAAGACTCTGTGACCATTGGAAGTTGTTGTGCTATATCTTTCAGCATTTCTTACCCAAGAGAAGTGTTGGTTTTAACTCATTCTCTTATGAGTTAGCTTCTCCAATAGTTTCTTTAGTCATGAATTAACCTTTTAACATGGCTAAATGGATAATGAATGGGTTTGTGTTCAACCTAACAAAAAGAATAAAGAACAAATTTCTGATATATCCAAGATTTCTTCAGATGAGAATCAATGAGGAATATCCTGATATAGTTGCTTATGGTTTGGACTTTGGAGGCTGAGAGAATTATGTTAGATTATATGACAAAAGATGTTTATCAAAGGCTGTCAATGATCACTCAACCACGAAATGTTCCTTTATTTCGATATATAGTGGATGTAAGTGATGATGATGTGAATGTTGCACACTACCATCTTACTGATGAAGAACCTTTAAATACTGAAGATTTAATTTAACAAGAATCTGAAAGTGAATCAGAGCATGATGAGAATGAATCTGAAAGTGAAAATGAGAATGAAGGAATAGGTTCGGATGGAACAGAAGAAGTAAATGTGCAAGTTAGTGATCATATTGAAAATATTCAGGAAAATGTTAAAGCTGAATATGATGACTCTTTGTTCTTTGACTCAAGTATCATTGATATAAAAGTTATTGAAGTTGTAGAGGCTGCTTGACAACTTCAACATGAGCAAGAAGTGAATGTTGAAAACATTGCTCATCAAGTACTATAAATAGCTGAGTATGAGGCACAGTCAGATAATGAAGCTATCCCTTGGTCTGTTAGTCAATCTTCAAATGCATCAGAAAATATAGAGATTGTAGAATTTGATGGATCTGAATTTGTAAACACTAATAATAGTGAAGTTATAGTGTTTGAAAACACAAAAGTGGTGAGAGGCAGTGATACTGAAATAGTATTATCTAGAGATACTGAAGAGATATAATCTGTTGATACTGAGGTCATCAGGGTATCTGTTGAAGAAAATGTATCCAAGGAATCTTCCCTTGAGACTACAAAGGTAGTTAATGTCATAAATGTTGAAGAAGAATATTCAAATGTTGATAAACTGGCTGAAGATGTAGAGTTTACTTCAAAGGATGAAGAGATTGCTCATTATCTATTAATGATCAATAATCTTCAAATAAAGAATGACTTACTTGAGAAGAAATTGGCTGAAAAGATGCAGACCTTGAAAAGTTCAAACAGAATCACATCAAGAGTACAAAGTTGTTTAAAAGGCTGAATGAAGAGTATGAGAAAATATATGAAGACTATGAATTGGTGAAGGCTGAGAATGTAAGCCTTCATGCTGACATAGATCTAATAAAACAACAAAAAACTGAGTCTCATAGTTCTTCCAGTGATAAAGAGTTTGTACTAGAAACTCAAAGTGTGTATGTTATTCTAGTATCTCACATTGTTACTAGAACTCGAGCTGAGTCTATATCTGAAGAAGCTGAGATTGATATATATGCAAAGGAGAAAGCAACCGGAAAAAGGAAGATTGATGAAATCATTCCTATCACTGAAGAAGCCAAATCCTCGAAATTGGCAAAAACTGATGAAGTTCATCCTGCCCAACCTGAGATTCATGAAGGAGAGATGATAGATGCTCTAATCTTGACTAATGACTGGTACATTGAAGTTCTGGATGATGATACAAAAAATGGTAAAGATGGAGAATCTGAGATAGTAAAAATTGTCAAATCTGAGAAAGTCATGGATGTTATTGATGACATTCCATTGGACTTATAGCAGAATTTTGCATATCTTGAAAGAATGAAGTACAATCAAGTTTACCTGAATGGACTCACTGTGATACAAATATGTGAAGAGTATGAAAAGTGCTTGGCTGCTGAAGATTGTGTTGCAGGTGATGAAAATGAGATTATGATTGAACCTGGGGAATGACATCCACTACAAAAAAGCTTGAATATAGATGATCTTCCACCAAAAGAATTCCATCATCCTGATCCTGAGAATATGTCTGCAAGTTATATGAGATCATAGCTACAATCCAGAAATTATCTGTACAGAAGTCTGAAAAGACTTAACTCTGAATCTCTAGGGAAGCTGGTGAAGAGCTTTCAAGCCTCAGAAAAGATGCAAAACAAAATGTTTATTCTGGATTATCATAATCCTCAATATTTGGAAATGTCAAAAAGATTCAGAGTGCTAGATCCAAAGGAAATTCCTTCTATGGTAAGAGTTGAATATGCTCATAAGAAGAGGAGAGACTTAATATAAATGTTTCCTAGTGAAATGAAAGTGTACAATGTTCCATTGGATACTAGAGAATTGTGGAAGAAGGCAAGCACAGCAGGAGACATTGTGAGATCATTTTTTAGCAAAGGGAAATCAGTAGCTAATTTATTGGATGCTATGATTGTTCCTGACAAAACAAAAGATTTAAAGATTGGGGCGTGGAAGTATGATGAAGTATTTGATGCTTTCTTGATCAAAAGAATTAATGGTATATATGATGTATATCATTATTTCTCTAGTATTTTGAAGTTTCCAGTGCAAGACTTGAAAGAGTTACACAAGTTGCATTTGATAAACCATTCCAAAGCAGAACGGGGCCAAAGATTTGTCATGTTGTTACATGCTGTTGAATGGTTCAAGAAGATGTGATGATGGGCAATGTGCATGTTGTAGGCATCGCACAAGAAGTGATAATGTCTGAAGCTGAATCTGAGGCACAGTCGGATCATGAAGCCTCAGTAAATTTCGCTGAATCAATTCAATCTCCAGTTATTCCATCACCTGTTGTTGATTCTCCGATTGCTTATTTAGCTGAACAACCCAAGGAGTCTTCCCTTGCGGATTTTATTGTTGCTCCAACTCCAAAATCTACGGATGGATGAGAAGATACAAGTAAAAAACTGAAGTCCCAAATGATGAAATTGAGATGATTGATCTAGACGATCCAAAAGATAAGGTTACACATTTGAGAAGAATGGTGGCCAGCTTAGAGGATGATAAGGAAAGACTTATGGCAGAAAATGAGAAGAAAAGTCGTCTTCTTGTGCAGTATCGAGAAACTTAGAACCAGAATAAAGATACTTTTGATGCATTGGTAGCGGGATATGATGAGCTTAATGAGAAGTACGAGTTGTTAGAAGCAGAGCATAACAACTTGAAAGTAGAGTATGAAGCTCTAAAGAAAAAAGGTCAGGATGACAAGTCTGAATCTTCATCATCAGATAACGAGTTTGTGCCTGAAGATATAAAAGAAAGTGAAGTTGGAGTATCTGAGACTGCTAGGGAGATTAACATCTGATATACTAGATCTAGGAGAACCATTCAACAACTGACTGTTGATATTGTTGAATCTTGCATGTTGATCTTGCAGGTGTATCCCTTGATACTTTGAAAAAAATGTCAGAAACTCCAATATTAGTGAATGATTCAAAACTTGCTCAAGCAAGAACAGCAGAAAAGTTTAAAGCATGCATTCTTAAAGCCATTCAAGATCAAGAATCTCATATTCAGAAGCCGCTTTTTGACATCAAAGAAGAACCAGAAGAATATTGAAGATCAAACTAAAGATGAAAATCTAAGGGGGAGTATTGTTAGAACATTTTATATAGATTAGCATGTTTTAGTTTAATCGTTCATATTTGTATGATTTTGTATAGACTATGGACTATTTCTGTAATTGTTTCTAGTATGTTGTTATTGTCTATATATAAATAGTGATTGTATCCACATTTAAAGCAGAGCTTTTCCAAACACATTGTAATCGTTATTTGCTTTGATGATCAATATACAACCGTGAATTTATTAGTATTTGATATTGCGTTTTGATTTAATCATATTGTTGTTGGAATTGTCTCGCTGTGATCATAAACCTGTTGGAGATTGTAGATCCAAACCCTGCCTAATCAACATTACAAAGATAAATTAAACATTTTAATTGCCAAAATATTCATTGTAAAACATATAAAGTGAAAATTCAGAATATGGTTCAGGATACCAAACATATTCGGGATTCTCAGTAGCTGCTTCTTGGTTCGGACTACTGATCAGAAGTTCTACCCATAACATTACCTTACGTCTTATTTACTGATTTTAGATCCAGACTTTGTATCCGGAATCCTCCTCCTTACACTATAGGGGTATATTAGAATAGATCTATTGTTACGTAATTTGTATTAGTCAAAGATACTAAAGTGTAAATTGTACCAATAAAATTATTATGTGAATAAGAAGGCAACTTAGCCACATTCCAAAAATCTCATGAATAAAATCATAAGTTGAAACACGTCATTGATCATGAATAATGAGATGAACATTGCATGAGTTGAAACGTACACTTTGACCCTATAGTTGAAACAACAATTAACTTATTGTGTGTATTTTTTTAAGGGCATTTACATATATCTCCCCTTCTTAAGTTTATTTATTACATATTTACCCAACCCTAAAAATCAATTACATATTTCCCCTTCCTAGAACACATATATTACACATTTACCCAATACATTAAAATTAATTAATTGAATTACTATATTACCCTTAATAAACTAATTAAATGATTATTTACATGTATTCAATTCTTTAAAGCATCAATTAAATTTCAATCCAAATCAAATCCATTAGGCCATTATATTTACAAATTATTAATATTATTTTATTTTTAAACGGCGTTACAATTCACTTGTTTATTAAAGGTCGTTATGGATATTACTTTATTTTTGTCTTAATCTCACCCATATATTTGTATATAGGAATTGATATAAAAGGGTAATTATGTCAACTTTTAATGAAAATATGTAATAAAAACTAAGGGTTGGAGATATATGTAATTAAGAAGGTTAGGAATGTGAAATATGTAAAGAACTTTTTTTTTGAAAGAGTGAATTGCTTTTTGTGTCCCTGTGTTTTGTTAAATTTAGCGATTTACGTCCCTGTGTTTTCAAAACCGTAACATGCCCCTTATTGTTTCATATTTGTCTCCGTTTGCACCCAAAGCACTAACTTCATTAGATTTCTCCGTTAACTTTAAGTATATTGGCAAAAATGCCCTTGTTCATACCAAACTTCAATATAAATACTCCCCCTCAAATTCCCAACCCAGTCCCACATCATCTCCTTCAACCGCAACCACTAATTCCTCCAACCACCCACATCATCTTCTCCGACCACTACCCTCATACTATATTTCTCATGCTTCTACAACAACTTCATAATCAAACTCAACAATTTCACAACACCATCTCTGATCTATATAGAACATCATCTATAAATCAAACTCACACATCAAATCAATACCCAAACCACTTGTAAAAAAGCTTAAACCAAGATCGGCACACAAAACTTTGAAGTTTCTACACACAATGTTAACTACTACATCTCCTCCCACAAACGGTTCCTCCGGTCTTCCAAACTCCACAATCATTGCCTACGTACACCCTAAACCACCTGAATCCCACCAGTGACGAAGCCCTAATTCGACACTACCACCATTATAGATCACTGGAATCCCAGAATTGAAGCCCTAAAATCGTCAATATTGATGATAAACAGATGGTTTGGTTAGATCGTTGGTGGTGATTGTGCTTGTGGTGGTTGTTTCATCTGAAATTGATGGTGCCTTACTGGGTATCTGAGGTGGAAATGAGTGGGTGTATTGGGTAGTGGTGATGTCGATGGAGAATGCGACAAGGTTGGTGGCGGTGGTGGGTTGTGCTGCCAAAAATAGATAGGGTTTGAGATTTGGGGCTTTTATTTATATTTAATTTTTGGTATGAACAAGGGCATGTTTGTCAATTTACTTAAAGTTAACGGAGAAGTCTAACGAAGTTAGAGCTTTGGGTGCAAACGGAGACAAAAACGAAACAATAAGGGGCAGATTACGGTTTAGAAACCATAGAGATGCAAATCGTTAAAATTAACAAAACATAAGGACACAAAAAACAATTCACTCTTTTTTAAATATTCCCACACTTGTAAGGGGGATCAACATCACCTTTCTGTAGACACTCTTTTAAAACAAGAACTATTATAGTAGGGTTCTTGAAATGGGCATGCATCACTACTTGCTCAAAATTTAAGACATCATGTGTGTCTTTAAGCTTAAAATGTGTGGTGAGTTTAAACGATGTAGGAACTACTTTGGATTTATGGTATGAGGTTATAAAAATGGTTTATCTTTTTTCAGTTTGAATGGTAGCATTAGTCCAAAACTCACGTAGTAGAGTAACTAGAAAGACATTAGGTCAACGGTTAATGGTGTGTGAATAAAGTAGACTTAATAAAGTCAACCAATGGGTAAAACGGGTATGTTTTTTTGAGTTGGTGATAATAGGAAGGAGATTATGAACGGGTTTGAAGTTGAGAGTCATAGCGAAACCTATCTAAATTACTAAAATTTATATTTTTGTAAAGTCTTTACATGTTTATACAATACTAATAAGAAAGGTCGGTAGGGAGTCGACCTTCCTATTTAACTACATGTTATGTTATTAAAAGCATTTTTGGCTGGATAATCATCTCCAATGCTCATTTACACCTCTAAAACAATAAGGATTAATTTAAACACATCTCAATCAAGCGAATAGCTTATACAAATGATATGGTCTTTATAGGAAAACACTCTCTCTGTATCAAATCGGGCAAAGCTCTACTAGACAGCCCAGACACTTGCCATTCCAACACCAACTCTGTTCATAGGCCGCCGCATCCACAACTCTGTGCTGGAAAACCTTACCTACCTACTCTTCAAACACAAAGTTTTCCTGAATCCACAACTCTATTGGGCAGCGTCGGGCGCCTACCCTTCCAACACTAAGTCTGTCTGCATCCTCAACATTCATAGGGATCCCATCAAGTGAAAATTTCAACATCATTTGGATTAATATTGTATATAAAATAGTAATTTGTAAGCTCACTTGTTATTGGCCTTGTAAATTCCTATGCTCCCTTCTTTCAGTTTTACCAATATAGTCATCAAACTTTGATAGTTTTACACTTTTTGATCCTCCAACTCAACTTTAACATCTTTATGACTTTGGCTCATTTACTCTACTTTATCATATTTGTGACTTTGTCTCTTTTGCTTTTACTTAGTCATCATTTTGACTTCTAAATTTGGATGTATCTATGTCTTTTAATATGTAATGCATTACGATTTTACATTGTAACATGTGGACATGAAACTTTTTTTCAACGTAAGAATCTGTCACCGAATCGCACGCCACGCGGCCCAATCTTATATTTTGTCCAAAAACTAATATATAACATACTTTTCTTATTAAATGATAAAATCAGGAGTTTGTTAAAATAGAAACCCAAATTTTATATATCAAGAAAAAACTAAAAAGAATAACAATTTCAACAAAAATAAGTTTATTTTCTAAAGAGTAAATTGCGGTTTTCGTTATTGAGTTTTGGGGGCGTTAACCATTTTAGTTTAATACTAACATTACATGTTCTTGAGTTTATATTTAACTAGGTTTAACACCCGTATGTTACACACGGGTTGAATAAAAATATTTTTAAAAAATTATAACTATTATATTTAAAAATTTATAAAAAATTTTGTAAATTATTAATAATTACAAAATTTTGTCTTTATTAACTCTCCTACTCAATTTTCCCTGTCAACTTTCCTTTTATAAAATAAATTATGTTTTCCCCCAAAAAATTACCCCCTAAAAACTCTAATTTATTAGATAGATAACAACTAGGTGGAGACAATCTCTCGCGCGTTGTGCGAAAAGTATATATACAAAAGGAGCCGACTTATATTAGTTGCAAATATAGAAATACGCAACAACGAAAAAGGAGAACATATCTTAATTAAGCACAAACACATATACAACAAAAAACACGTGTAAACCACTAAAACAAAAGGGAGTGCATAAAAACTGGCCTCGAACCTTGAGAACCACAATAACAACAATAATAACTACACGAACTACCAAAAAAAATCATAAACACAAACACAGTTATAATATTCAAAATAATAAAACAAAAAATATTACACCAAAAAACAAAAACCACATATAACAAAGTCAAGACTAAAGGCATGAAGACGTAAAATGCAAAAGAAGCCTAACACTCTTAGCATGAGGTGTAAAGTGTAAAAGAAACTAAAAAATGTGGTCAAACTTACAATTCATAAAATTATTCAATACACTTCTCGATATATAGTAGAAGTAAAACATGGTAGGGACTAAATTTGTAAAACAACAAACAATTGTGACAAAAGTCTAAAACAAAAAAACCAACTATGGAATACACTTCTCTTTCATTATATAGTAATTTACGTCATTTTGTCAATTTCCCCAAACTTCTAGTACTTTCTCTCATGTATCTTCTGGGTGAAAGGTAAAACAAACATTTCTCTATGTTTTTTAACCTTCTAAAGCAAATCAACATATCGAAAAATTTTGATAAAAAGTTAATGAAAGAAATGTAAAATATCAACAAATATAAACTCAAAGATGTATATTATTGAACTTGGACTGGAAGTATTAATGTCATCAAAACTCAATTTTGAAAATTAAGATTCTCTTTTTAAAATTTGCTTACATTTGCTTGATTGGTTTGTGACATTTCACCTCTTTTCATTATTTTCTACCAACTCAAACGCTTATATTAGGCACGTTTTAAAAGAGAAAGAGTGAGTAAATTGTATTTTGTTTTCTACGCAAATTGGTCTAAATCTACATCTACCTATTCTAATAATTGAGTAACACATCCACATGTCATCATTTTAACTACTTCATATAAGATTTTGCTTAGGTGTCATGTTCTAATTAATTTGATGGAGAATTTTTAGACGGGTCATGGTATGCTCCATATTCGAAATAACCCGATATGTTTAAATTAAAAATTCACAAATTATCATCAATTATCTCCTAACCTGATATGTTCAAATACAAAATTTACCAATTATCATGATCTATATATTAACCCGATATGTACCAAGTATCATGAATTATCTTCTAACCTGATATGTTCAAATAAAAAACTTATCAATTATTATGATTTATCTTAACCCGATATGTTCAAATTAAAGTTTTACCAATTATCATTAATTATCTCATAACTCGATATGTTCAAATAAAAAAATTTACAATTATCATGAATTATCTCCTAACCCGATATGTTCCAATAAAAATTTACCAACTATTATAAATCATATCCTTTATTGTAACATATGATTTTTTATATGAATATATTTGTAAATATCCAAATCGATTTAATAAGAGATATGTTAAAAATAAATTTGATATGTAAATTGAGTTAAAACCTATAAAACTAAAATTCGTGTAGTACACGGGTACTAATCTAGTATTTTAATAATTAAATAACTCATTCACATGTTAACATTTTAACTGCTTCACACAGGATTTTGTTTAGGAGTCATCCTCTAATTTAATTTGATAAATGATTTCAAGGCGGGTCATGGTATGCTGCATATTCGAAATAACCCGATATGTACAAATACAAAATTCACAAATTATCATCAATATTATCACCTAAAATGATATGTTCAAATAAAAATTTACCGATTATCATAATCTATCTCCTAACCCGATATGTTCAAGTTAAAAATTTACAAATTATCACGAATTATCTCCTAACCTAATATGTTCAAATTAAAAATTTAACACTTAACATGAATTATCTTCTAACCCGATTGATAAAGGATAAATTATACATAAATCCCGTGTTATATTTGTTAACATTTTGTGTCGTTTCGGTTACGTTTATATATCAATTTTGGCACAACTGACATTTTTATGTTTCGTAGGTCCCATGTTGATAAAGAAATGGAAAGAGCACGGAAAATCGAATCCATAGGCGAAAACGGGGCGCGAAACGGAGTTACGAGCGAGCCGGTACGCGAAAACGAAAAAAGTTTGGGCTTTTCTAGGCCCGGTTCGCTATATATACACTCCTTATGAAACCCTAGCCTCCAAGAAACCCTTAGGCACGAATTTTGGACGAATGGAGGCTGATTTGAAGTGATTTTGAGGCTAGGAACACGAAATCAAGGCGACGGAAGCACGTGGGTTCAAGGATTGCTTCTTGCATCTTCCGGGTTTCTCTAATCCTTTGTTTCTCGTTCTTTCTACCATGTTTTGTGACTTTAATTTTGACTTTATTTTTTTATAAACATGCTAGGCTAGGCTTTTAAAGCCACCTAGACTTTGATGAATCTATGTTAACGTTTGAACTTGGATTTGGATTGTTTTGATTATGGTTATTATGATTAAGTAAAAGTTTATTGCTTTAATTTAATTGATGCTATTAAGTGTGTTGGAATTGGGTTGATTTTTATTAATGTTTCCATTGAATGCTTGGTGATGGTCTATGTCATAGAATAGTGTTCGATTCACGTCATTGACTGTGTGTTATGATAAAGTGTTATGGTGATTGCATGCTTAAAACCATAGGAAACAATAATAGAATTAACCTAATTAAAATATGCTAGCTCGTCTAAGATATCCGTGAGGTGATTAGATTAATTGTTAAGTCTTGTTTGTTGATTGCTAGAATAGATATTCGTGAGAATTCGATCTAGGTTTCATTTAGCAAACACGTTTAACAAATCAATTAAATGCTTTAAACTGGCTCTGGGTTTTAAACTGTGAGGTTGGAATTCGTATGAAGTCACTTAATCATAATTAGGTTAAACAACCGTGAGGGCGTTTACCTGATAAACTAGTGTTCGTAATAACTTGCTAGAAAACCGTAAGTTTCTTCTCGAAAAGGGTCGAGGGTCTTATTTTGGTATTTATCAAGTGAATATCTTTGTTACTAGTTCCATAATCAAAACGTACATTTTCAAGTGATAATTGCAACATAGATGAGTCGGGTCTGGGTGGTTCATCTCAATCACTGTTTTCGTACTTCGTCTTTCGTGTTTGTTTCTATTTTTAGTAACTTTCTATTTTTAGCAATAAAACCCCCCTTTCCAAATAATCTTTCTTTTAAGTCGTGTCTAGTCAGTTGAGTCTTAGTCAGTTAATTTAGCGTAGTATATAGAGTCTGTGGGTCGACACCCGGACTTACTTTAGCTATATTACATTCGACCGGTCCACTGCCGGTTGTGTGAAAGTTAGTCGGTTTGTCTTGGTTTTATAAATTTAAAACTTAGGTGTTTTTAGTTATTTATTTTATATATATATATATATATATTGCACGCATCAAGTTTTTGGCGCCGTTGCCGGGGACTCTTGGTAATTGCGTTAAATTAACTTTTTGAGGTCTTACTTGCTATACACGTGCTTTCTTTTTGTGTTTGTTTATTTGAGTCTTAGGAGTAGTTTTATTTTTCTCTGTTTTTCTCCCCATAGAGTCTTTCTTGTAAATAAGTATGTGTGAAATTTGTGGAGGACCTCATTTTACTTGTTTATGTCCAGATTATTCGAGGTCCTCCGCACCATCTTGTGTTACTAACTCCTTTATGCATGCGCAGACATATTATTCACAGGAGTTTCCGACCTCCCACGATTTCGGGCAGTTGAGTAGAATAGAGGGCTTGTTGACGGAACTAGTGTCTAACAATGTCGTCTATGATCCTCAACCGCAGGATTCCGGGAGGTTGAGCAGAATAGAGGACTTGCTAACCTAATTGGTGTCTGATGATGCCAATGTCCAAAAGAGGTTAGCATAGCAAGAAATCCGAGTACAACAAAACCAATTGATGCTGGAAAATTCTTATAAAGCTGTAGAGGAAAGCAAGAGATGTTTGGAAGAGGTTCAGCGTTATAGGCTGCAACAGGAATCAGGTAATGATCTTTGTCCTTATCCTAAGTTCAATACTTTTTATGATGATTCGGATGAGATCATGCACACACAGCCCACTCCTTGCTTGCCAGGTAACGATAACTCTAACTCCACTTATTCTTTTGATTCTTATGATATTTTAAATGAGTCACAAAATAATTTACACTTGTCTTGTGAGGATGAGATTTCTCAGGAATCACAAGTACAGCCGGAGACTACAATGGACATTTCAGTCCCACCTCCGGTTTGTCTGGTAGAAGCAGTAGAAAAGAAGGGTCGATCGGTTATTGATTATTCATTGAGTAAGGAGGAAATAGACGCGCAGTTAAAGGAGTACATGCGGGTAAAGCTTGAGGAGTACAACCAGATGATGCAGGTAGAGGATGACCCGATTAGCCCAGACTTGGAGACGAAAATGGACGATGAAGTCTCACCTCCAGGTAACGTAAATGTTATTTATCCCGTTGATAGTGACTCTGATGATGATCTAGATGAAGCAAAATGGGCCGAGTATAGGGAATCCTTAGTTAGGGATGTAGTGCCTGAGGAAGAAGTTGAGTTAGGAGACTCCTTAGGCTGGATGTTTGGTACAGATGAGGATGAGTTAGAGGTTCATTTATCTGAGGAGGATGAGCTCTTAGATCTCGAGTTAGATAGTTTACCTGATTATAGTGATTTAGGTGTGATTGATACCGAGGGTGACTTAACTTACTTAGATAGCCTCCTGGAAGACGAACCAGTAGAGATGATCGACCCTACAACCTATGAAAACACTAAGTCTGGGGATCATCAAGTAAGTGTGGTGATAGAAGAGGAACACCACAGCCGGCCCGTGAAACATTTCGAGGATAAAGCTATACCTAGTTTACCTAAGTCATGGGATAAGGCAAATGAAAGTAAAAGGAAAGATCGGGGTCGGGTTAAGGATGAATGTTTTTACAAACCTAGGAAGATAGAGCCTTTAAAAGTTAAGCATGATCAATCCTTTAGGTATATGCCATGGATCCGTTTCTTTCCAGGAAAGTTTAAATGTTGGTGGTCCGACCCGTTTAGAGCTTTAGAATCAATTAGCCAAATTTTTCTCAATTCTACTTGCAAGTTTTTAAGTGTTTATCTAGATCGGGTGGAATTGAATGGGTTGGATAGGGTTCAGATCAAAGAGAAACCTCCTGATTAAGTTTAAGTGTGGGGAGGTTTCTTACTAGTTTGTAGAGTTTGCATAAGTGTCTTCTATCGAGTTAGTTTTTATTTTATTTTATTTTATTTTATTTTTATTTTATTTTTGTTGAGTCAGTGTTACGCTCGGGTATTCTTGTTTTTGTTTTTGCAAGTTTAAATCATTCTCACCCGTACTCAATCTCCATTCGGGTGAGTTTGTATTTGTGAAGATAAAGGAAGATCTCGAGAGTGTCGGTGAGGCTCGATCGCGACCGAAATGCTATACGATCGAAGCTGCAGTTGGAATGAAGACTTGGAGCTTACGCGTTTCACAAAACCAGCTAAGTCTTTTCCAATTCACCCTTCTATCTTTTATTTTTGCATTTTTGTTTTTATTTTTATTTTTTTAGATGTTTTCTATCTCTACATTGAGGACAATGTAGAACTTAAGTGTGGGGATGGAAATAGTCATTTCTGAGTCTTAGAGTTTGTTTAGTATGTTTTGAGTCATTTAGATTCGTAAAAATCCAAAAAAAAATTGAAAAAAAATCGAAAAATGTCTTTGTTTAAGCTGTGCACTTGAAATAGAAAATGATAGTAAACTGATTCTGGTTTTTAAATGAGTTGTGGTTTTTAAACAAAGATGAATTTGGATAAACATATGGTAACCCAGTTAGCTGAGATAGTTTCCCTAAGTGTAATAATAGAAAGTTAATTGTCGTGAATCTCGTGGGTGTTCATCTTAGGAGGAATAGGAAGGCCTTAACTAAATTAAATCAGGCACCATTGTAGGCTTTTGAACTTAAATAGGTTAAGGGGAGTGCCATTTTAGGATTTATAACACACTTCTTGTGAAAGAAGTGGCGCATCCGCAAATAAAATGTCCACCGGGTATAGTACTGAAAAGCGCTCAAAGTAGCTGCTAAATAAAAGAGCTCAAAGAGCCAATTCAAAAAAAAATGAAAAATATAAGGCAAGTGATCCAAGACCTCATGTGCTCTACCTTCGGGATAGCGACTTGGATATGACACCCCTGTGTGAGGTGATCTTGTTTTATGAAAAAAAAAAAAAGAATAAACATTCTATACCCACAAAATTCATCCATCAAAATCCACCCTAATATGGCACTAGTTCTTAGCTTAGTTAAGTTCTTTAGGTTATTTTGGTAGGAAAACCTTTTTGGTTTATCCGGTGCCTCGTCAATTAACAATAATCGGGCTGACTTATTTTTCCTGTGTGTGAGACCTTGTAGACAAATGATCTAATTAAATTGAAATTAAACATAAGGGGAAACTTAATTGGTTAGTGTTAGGGTGTTTAAATAAAACGCACCAATGTTTATCTGATTTGTTTCTTGTTTAAGAATCTGTAACGAAATGTTGATTATCTTAATTAGTTGTGATTCTATGTGCATGCTTTTTCAGGGACGAAAAAGGTTAAGTGTGGGGATGTTTGATAAAGGATAAATTATACATAAATCCCGTGTTATATTTGTTAACATTTTGTGTCGTTTCGGTTACGTTTATATATCAATTTTGGCACAACTGACATTTTTATGTTTCGTAGGTCCCATGTTGATAAAGAAATGGAAAGAGCACGGAAAATCGAATCCATAGGCGAAAACGGGGCGCGAAACAGAGTACGAGCGAGCCGGTACGCGAAAACGAAGAAAGTTTGGGCTTTTCTAGGCCCGGTTCGCTATATATACACTCCTTATGAAACCCTAGCCTCCAAGAAACCCTTAGGCACGGATTTTGGACGAATGGAGGCTGATTTGAAGTGATTTTGAGGCTAGGAACACGAAATCAAGGCGATGGAAGCACGTGGGTTCAAGGATTGCTTCTTGCATCTTCCGGGTTTCTCTAATCCTTTGTTTCTCGTTCTTTCTACCATGTTTTGTGACTTTAATTTTGACTTTATTTTTTTATAAACATGCTAGGCTAGGCTTTTAAAGCCACCTAGACATTGATGAATCTATGTTAACGTTTGAACTTAGATTTGGATTGTTTTGATTATGGTTATTATGATTAAGTAAAAAGTTTATTGCTTTAATTTAATTGATGCTATTAAGTGTGTTGGAATTGGGTTGATTTTTATTAATGTTTCCATTGAATGCTTGGTGATGGTCTATGTCATAGAATAGTGTTCGATTCACGTCATTGACTGTGTGTTATGATAAAGTGTTATGGTGATTGCATGCTTAAAACCATAGGAAACAATAATAGAATTAACCTAATTAAAATATGCTAGCTCGTCTAAGATATCCGTGAGGTGATTAGATTAATTGTTAAGTCTTGTTTGTTGATTGCTAGAATAGATATTCGTGAGAATTCGATCTAGGTTTCATTTAGCAAACACGTTTAACAAATCAATTAAATGCTTTAAAGTGGCTTTGGGTTTTAAACTGTGAGGTTGGAATTCGTATGAAGTCACTTAATCATAATTAGGTTAAACAACCGTGAGGGCGTTTACCTGATAAACTAGTGTTCGTAATAACTTGCTAGAAAACCGTAAGTTTCTTCTCGAAAAGGGTCGAGGGTCTTATTTTGGTATTTATCAAGTGAATATCATTGTTACTAGTTCCATAATCAAAACGTACATTTTCAAGTGATAATTGCAACATAGATGAGTCGGGTCTGGGTGGTTCATCTCAATCACTGTTTTCGTACTTCGTCTTTCGTGTTTGTTTCTATTTTTAGTAACTTTTCATTTTTAGTAACTTTCTATTTTTAGCAGTAACACCCCCTTTCCAAATAATCTTTCTTTTAAGTCGTGTCTAGTCAGTTGAGTCTTAGTCAGTTAATTTAGCGTAGTATATAGAGTCTGTGGGTCGACACCCGGACTTACTTTAGCTATATTACATTCGACCGATTCACTGCCGGTTGTGTGTAAGTTAGTCGGTTTGTCTTGGTTTTATAAATTTAAAACTTAGGAGTTTTTAGTTATTTATTATATATATATATATATTGCACGCATCACCGATATATTAAAAAAATTAACCAATTATATAGATAATTTTCTATATTTTAGCATACAGTTTTTATAGAAAAATATTTGTAAATATCCAAACCGATTTAATAGGGATATGTTAAAAATAAATTTAATACCTACATTTAGATAAAACATATAAAATAGAAATCCTGTGTAGTACACGGGTACTAATCTAGTAATCTATATTACGACATATTGGTTGAAAATAATCTTAACTATGTTTTTTCTTTATAGTGATTCCAATTTTTCATTATTATTCCTAAATGATCCCACGTTAAAAAACACTTAAAACCATTAATTTTTTTTTATTTTTCAAACTGATGTTTTAAGGCTTTGAATGGGGGATAATACGAGTCAATTGATGTAAAAGTTACCTCGAAACAGTTCTCTAAACGACAAAACAACGCTTCAATCGGTGTAAGTTTTATCGTTTTAGGGCTTTTCGAATAATTGTTTCGTCGTTTGGGGCACCGAGTCGCAGAAACTTTTACATCAAGCAACTCGTATCCTCCTTCTATTAAAAAAAACCCTAAAATATCAGTTTGAAATTCGAAAAAAGTTAACGACATTAAGTATTTTTTAACGTGTGACCATTCTAGGCAAAATAGAGAAAAGTGGAGACCACAGTAGAAAAAAAACAAGCGGTTATGATTACATTCGACCAATGTATTGTGGTATGGATAATTATATGCCAGTTTGCCTATATTTTTATTAATTAACACATGTATCATAACTAGTTAAATGCGCATGCTCATGCAACGCGAGCATTTTATTTTACGACATTACAAAAACATAAACAAAACAATCTTAAGGGGCTCAGAATTAGCAACTTCATCGTCATAGCTCGATATCACTTTTCATAACCCCAACAACAACAAAAAACATAAACAAAACAATCTTAAGGGGCTCAAAATTAGCAACTTCATCGTCATAACTCGATATCACTTTTCATAACCCCAACAACAACAAAAAACATAAACGAACTGAAAAAACAAAGTGACAACACTCACAACCAAACATGTCTAACCAGTATACCATGAAACTGTTGGAATATTTTGTAAAACACAAATATTAATTTGTGAAAAATACAAAATAATTATTTTATTGGTGTTTTAACTCTTTATTCAATGTGAGTATTTTATTACATGAGATGTTTCATCTCATTATTCATATTTAATTGGATGTTTCAACTCATGTTTATAGACACTGAATAAGGTGTTTGAAATTTGTTTTGTCCTATAAATACCAAGGTGAGCCTTGGTTAGAAGACACACCAAATACAACACCAAAGAACTCCAACTATGAAAAATTCTCTCATTATTTCTCTTCTAATTTTTCTAACATGTAGTTGATCTTCTTCATCTCTTTTCTTTAAAGTATAATTTGGGTTGTGAGTTAATCCCGGCAGTACATACTGCTTCGGATGTTGTACCCTGGGAAACAAACGAGTTCTCTTGGGAGACTCGAAATTTGTTTTAAGGGACCCGTGTTGAACACGAATCCTCAGCCACGATTACGCTTCTACTTCTACTCATTTCTTGTATCTATCGATTTTCAGTTGTAATCGTATTGTAATGTATTTGTTTTCTTTATTTTCTTTGTATTGTAAATGAATATATTGAAGAATTTTGTGTTTTTATACGAACGGTTCTTACAGAAACCACCTACGAACACCAACGCAAGATGGGAATCGTAGATGAAACATCTGACAACACCGACATCCACCCACGTAACGACCACCGAACATCATCAAAAGACGAAAACCGGAAAAATACAAAGGCAAAGGCAGTATAATCGGCCAGAAACGGGAAGTTCGGTGGTTCCGGTACAGAGACAATAGTGTCTTCGTTTCTTTTCCGATACAAAACCCATAATAATGTAAACCATCGTTCCAACATCAAAGTTACAATATATCACAAACCTATAGTTGTCCAGCCTCATAGCTCATAGATACAATTGTCCAATACCACAGTTACACATATAGCCTCACAACATAAAGAGATTAAAGATGAAAAACTAACAAAAACATGTGTCAAAAATCTAAAGCATCTAAGTTCACTATTCATGAAGTTTCTAAATTATACATAGTATAATATAATATGTGTTGAGAGCGTTTGATTTTACATTCATCAATATTTATTAGGGGTGTGCATGGGTCGGCTTTTGACTCAACCCAAACCCAAATCTGAAACTTTGGTTTTTGTGTTTTTAAAACCCACGGGTTTGGGGATTTTTAGGTTTGGATTCGCTTTTCAACTTGTGCTTTGAATTTGTTATTTTTTAGCATTAAGTACATTATATAATCACAACTTTTAATGATAAAGAAAAATGTAATAATACTAAAGTTTAAATTTGCTCAAAAAACAATAACCATAAACAATGTTTTAATTAAATACTCTTGTGTATATCCTAGTTAAACAAAAAACAATCAATAAATCATAAATAAATCATATAATAATATATCACAATATGAGTTTTGGCATACATGGGTCATAGGCGTTACATATATGATACTAGTTTAGTGTCCGCGCTATATTCGGGAACACTATATTCAAGTGATGCTTTTAAGAATGTTTATAAATATTTCACTTAGTTTTGAGACAAAACGTCGTAAACCGGAACACATGATATATTTTTAAAAATTAGATTTTTGTATAACAATATTATACTCAAATTAAAGAGAATAAAGTGCTCAGTTTTATGGTATAGTTAGTTTTTTAAAAATATTGTATAAAAATGTTATGCATATTTATAAAACACGGAGGTCTTTAATTGTATATATGTTATTATTAACTTTATACATAATTTTCATTTTTAAACCCTATCAAATATAAACCGACTCATATGCACCCCTTGTAGTAAAGAGTTAAAAATATAAATAATCTTAAATGTTTCAGAATTCTCCAAAATATTAGGGGACCAAAAATGTAATTAGTTTATTCTAATATATTTTATATACATATTTAGAATAAAAAATCATTATTGTGAGATAACTCTAAAATAATGTCACATATGCTAAAAGTTTTAAAAAGATGCTACATAAGCTTTTTTTTTCCTATATTATATAAGGATTTAGCATACTTATAAACTTTTGTGGGACGGTTCGATTTTTACAGTTCAGTTTTTTCACAAAACCCAAATCCAAATTTCGGCTTTTAATAATATTAAAACCAAAACTCACGGTTTCTGTTTAAGTTTGGTTTTCGATTTTTTGGTTTCGGATTAGTTTTGTCAGTTTCATGTACACCCATAATTAGGGATGAGCTTTTGGTACCGAGTACCGGTACCGTACCGACTTAGCAATATCGGTACCGGTACCCACTTTCATAAAACTCGGTACCGGTACCAGGCGGTACCGGTACTTTCACGGTTAGTACCACGTTGGTACCACGTTGGTACCGGTTAAGAAAAAGCTAGTTTTTTTAGTATATTTTATATAATTTGAGATGTTATGAATGTTGTGTATTACTTGCTTAATGTTATAAAGTGTTTTTTACGACTTTGAGTCATTTTATAATATTTTTTAGAATATTAACTTTTAAATTTAATGAATTTGATATGATTTTTAATTAATTTATAGCATATTTCATTTCTTTTTCTTATATTCAAGTATATTATAGTATAGTTATATAAAAAAGTATAAAATTAAACCGAAATAAGCGAATAAATTTTATAAAAATAAAATAAAATATGAAACCGTTACCAACGTGATACCAGTACCGAAATACCGGTACTGGTACCGTCCCGGTACCGTCCCGCTAAATTCGGTACCGGTACCAGTATCCACTTTTCTTAAAACTCGGTACCGGTACCGGTACCCATCCCGATCTCATCCCTACCCATAATATTTACACATTATATAAGTTTAACAAAATGAATACATCCGCGAATTACATATAACATGTTAAAAAGGATAATTTGTTTTGCAAGTCAACATATTTTCATGCCAACACGCGGATTAAACATATTTGAAGGGCTTGTAAAGTTGTTCAAAGAATATAATACTATAAATATTAGAATGTATGAGGCTAATATTAAATGCTTTTAACATCAACTTTTTTTTTTTTTTTTAAACAGCAACACCTTGATTTTCAAGGAAAAATACACCACAACCCGTGGTCAGCAGGATTAGAACCCCTGACCTAGTGCTCCTAACACAATTGTGTTACCAATGGGCCACTAACCCCATTGGCTTTTTAACATCACCTATACCTTAAATTACACATCACTGAAGCATAACTTTTTTAAACGACGGTTTAGCTTAATAATAAAACCGTTACATTTAAAATGTGCAGTGACACGTAAACTATCTTTGTATAGCGCTTTTTAAATTCATATAGATCTCAGTTCACATGTGTATTAGTGAAATATAAACTATCAATGCATAGCGTTTTTTTAATTCATATAGATCTCACTTTACCTGTTTATTTCAGTTAGTATTTTATTAATTACATTTATTTTTTTGCAATGGGCGAAACCCGGTCTAGACCAGCTCAAACTGGGTAGGACCAAGGACCGAATTAAATAGCTCTGAACTTAGGACTGATAACAGGACCACATGTATATGGAACGGTGGGTTCGGTCTTGAGGGTTTAGGTTAGGTATTTTGGTTCGTCCTATTTATGCTCACTCCTTATTATATTTTTGCCCCCGGAAGTTACATTTGGCCTCCTCAAGTTTAGTTATATCTACACTTTATATCCTATTCACATCTTTTTTTTCCTAGTCACAATTTGATGTCTTTTTTATTTTTCTCTTATAAAATTTTTAAGGATAAGTTTTTATTAAAAACCAAATATGTTGTTGTGACTTGCTTTCTTTAGTTATTACTTAATTTAAATTTCATTCAAAACGGAATTGTATCTTATGATGTACAAGTTATCTACGCATAGACATACAAAACATCAAAGTTGATTCAAGGCTTTGAGTTTTTTTTCCTCCTACTATTAAAATATGCTTTTTATAACAAATAAATTTGTGTGTGTTAATCTATATCAACCTTAATACTTTTATCTGTTTTTTCTGTTGTGACAAGTCTATTTTTAGTAATATTTCGACGTGAATCTTTTTAATGATTTTTTTTACAAAGTTAATGCAAGTACTGTCAATGGCATCACCGCAACACACTATTTGGTTTTTTCTTGTATAAAATTTCAAACCTTATCAAAGACGTTTAGGTTTCATTTTTGTTACCTTCAACACGTGAGATCGTCCTGTCACAAGGTAAGCTCTTAATACTAGTTTCTTTCAAGTTAAAAAAATAGTAAGAAATATAAATGAAGTCTCTCAGCCAAAAAGGTATGATAGGCTGAGTATCCCCAACCACCATCGACACATCTCACCAAAACCCACACCTGCTTGAGGATGAATGATGAAAAGTGAAAAGACCATCTACCTCTTTTATTACTAGACAGGTCACAAGAGTGGCATGCTCCTCTTTTTCAAAACTATGGTACCTTTAAATTAACTTGTCTCTCTAACCTTAACTTTTTTTTATTTTACTAGTCAAGGAATTAGAACCTTTAATTGAGGGTCCTTAACACACTTAGATCCATCGTCCCATGGTGGCTAGGACTGACAGCGGACAATACAAGTTTTTGCGGGAACGTTTATGATACAAAGGTCTTTAAACTTATTTAAATTTTAAATGTCTTGTATTACTGGACTTTACTTTGGGTTGCACATCTTCTATTATTATTAGTTATAAATAAAGGGACTTGTGAGTATTAAAAAAGTAGATTTTGATTAAATATTGTAAAACCTTGAACCTTTTTTTTCAAGATTTTGACTACAAACCTATAAGTATTTGATTATCATTTGACATAAATATTGAAGCTGCATCATTTGGTATCCGAGCTTTGGTTTGTCAAATGACTGAATGTGGAAAAATACACCATCTTGTTTGTAGAATCGGCGAACGAGGCAACGACAAAGGTGTTCTGGATTCATAGAGTCGGAAGATCCAACCGTTGCGGAAACGCATCAAGAAACTCGAAGCACGCACTACAAGAAAATAAGCCTATTGCAACTTTTTTTGGTAAAAAAAGGTTGCATTAGGTGAAGTTGCATTAGATCAATTGCAACTTTTTTTATTACATAATGCAACTGTTTTTTTACATAATGCAACTGTTTTTTTTACATAATGCAATTTTTATTCAAATGCAACCTTTTTTTAATGCAACTCTTTAAATAAGAGTTGCAATAGGTAACAAAAAAGTTGCATTAGACCTAATGCAACTTCTTCTAATGCAACTGTTTTGAAAAAAAAGGTTGCAAAAAGGTTATAAAAAGGTTACAATAGGTTCATTTTTTAGTAGTGACGCATGCTAACGAAAACTGAATCAAAGATCGACGTCATGGATGAAGGCTTCGGGGAAGATGAGTATTCTTGTGTTTGTCACGATTATATTGATGATTTCGTGTATGAATCCCCACCCAATACGATGACTACAGTTATGAGTACACTGATGAAGCAGACTAATGGGTGAAAAAGCTTCTTTGTGGGCTTCTTAAGTAAGAAAGCCAAGATGAAGAGCTTGAAGAAGTGAAACCTTCAAATGTATCTTTCACTATGTTTGAACTTTTACCTTCAAACAATGTTTTTCCCGATGCAAGAAATTATACAAGAAAAATAATAAAGAGGCCGCAAGTCTCAAACCGAAAATTTCTTGATGTGGATCAATTAGGTGAGGAAAGTTAATCATTTCAACCAGTGGTAAGGGATAGTTTGAAAGTTTCACCACTAACTATGGAAGATTATATCATTAAAAATTTCAAATCGTAGATGAAAAGGGTTGTGGATACCTTCATGAATTGAATGATATAAATGGACATAAGGATAGAATTAACTATGTAAGTCAATGCAACTAGTTTTATTCTAGTGTCGCGCGTTGCTGCGGCCGGGATAACTTCATGAAGGATTCGTTTTGGTAACTTGAGCTAACTACCATGTCATTGGTGCGTCGACTAATTTCTTTTAGTTTCTAGTAATCTTGTAGAGTTGTTTTTGTTAACAACTAATTCGTTGTTCAAAGAGATATGTATGCATTAAATGCAAATAACAACCGATGAATTCTAAAATCATATGAAGAATGTAATGATGCAATAACAATAAAAATTAAAAAATGTACTCCCTTGAAGTTTAGGTTTTACAGACTATTCACAAATTGAACAACACATGCATCGATCATATCAAAATCTCCAAATCAATCACATACACAAACAAATCCCGGTCATTTTTACTTTCGTTACATTCACGCCTTTGTTAAGACGAAGAGGAGAAAGTGTAAGCTAAGAGAGAAACGAAATAGAAGCCATTTCCGACAATCTCACGCGGCGGTGACATCGCCTTCGCAACTCACAACCACGACTAATGCCAGCAATTGCTGGAGTAAAAATGAAATTATTTAATTCTTCGCTTTCCCGCCATCATCCTTTCGGTGTTCACTATTCCGGCATGTGCCGTTTCTTTATTTGATTGTGCATACAAACGGCGACCAACGAAGCAGCCATTGTGTTCGTCTTCTTCGTGGCATGACATCTCTTTTTCTTTATCTTATATAGCTAGACATTTAATACTTAATGGAGCAAAAGTAACGTTGTCACTTTTTGAAAACCTACACGTGGATACGCGTGTAAGCAAAGGAAGCAAAACTACTGTGACTAATTGATTATTGCAACTCGAGAACAATACGTGTAACATAGCTTCATTGCCTTGTACACACGGCAGTAAATTTTGCATGTAAAAAGGATAAGCAATCATCTGATGCCACATACACATCACATAATTTTACTGTTCAAATTCTTTCCTTTTTCAATAGAGAGGAGAATGGTAGAATTAACTTCCATACTACATGTGTGCATGAGGCTATTTCACAAAATAAAATAGAAGGTTTTAAAGTTGGAAATGATGATGGAACTATTTGGCCGGGTCAAGTTGATACTAAACAACACCCCGATGTTCCTTTTCATGAGCCAGGTGGTATAATTCAAAGATAAAACTCGAGGATGAGTTTTTTTAAAGACGGAGAGTATGATGCAAAGGTCTTTAAACTTATTAAAATTTTAAATGTCCTTTATTAATGAACTTTGCTTTGGGTTGTTCATCTTCTATTATTATTAGTTACAAATAAGGGGATTTGTGAGTTATAGAAAAGTAGTTTTTGATTTTAATTAAATATTGTAAAACCTTGAAACCTTTTGGTTCAAGATTTGGACTATAAACCTATGAGTATTTGATTGCCATTTGACGTGCATATTGAAACTGCATCAGTTTATTTTTAAGAATAACCATATATGAGATCTTTTGGTTCTTACCTAAACTATATTACGCCGTGACATGTGCACTTGCCAAATGTGTGTGTTTCTAGTAAACATAATAATCATTTTAAAAGTTTAAAACATGATCACGTGTTGAAATTCACATCTAAAATTTACCACTAAAATAAACACATCAAGTTTTTTTGCCGTTGCAAAGAAAAATCTAAGTCGTTGGATTGAACAATTTCATAAAAAAGCGTGCCTTCAGTTTTTATCATTTGGTAGTTGTGATTGTTTGGTTTGATCTTTGCATACAACTTCAACTTTCATGGATTGCGACTCGAGAGATATTTCGGAGGATATCCGAACAACTATGAGTACCATCATTTGGAGGATTGGTGTGAAATATATAGAGAATCCTATTACACTCAAGATTGGTACTACTTTCAAGCTCAAAATCTTCACACGACTGGTAAGGAAATTCAACTCGTCGGATCTATTCTGGAACAACTCTCTAGGATGTATCTTCCGACACAACAACTCTACTCATCACAATGGACCCCGAGGGATGCCACTATGACCAAACTTAGGCGTGACAATCAGTATTCGTTCACCATTGAATGAATAGAATAGTAAATGCTAAAGTAATCAATTCATCTGCCCATGAGTGTTGTAACCTCCATAGCCTATTCTTAATTTCATGCACGATGCTACCGTTTTCTCTTTCCATTAACCCGCTAGCCTAAGGGTGTCACTGATACGAGTATATGTTTGATCTTTAATTTTTGACACCACCCTCAGAAGGGTTCTTTGTCGAACTGGGTTCTATTGAAGTGAATGTTTTGGCTTCCACTTACTTTGTGAAGTAGTCAATGGCTACCACCAGCCATCTTGCTTTTCTTGGACCAATTGGAAAGGACCAACTATGTCGATAGCCCACTTTTAAAAGGGCCATTCTGACCCGATAGGGATCATGTCCAGCTTAGGTCGATGTGTCATATGTGTATGTATCTGGCAATTGTCGCATTTTGGATTTCCTCTATGGCTGACTTGTACATTTCAGGCCAATAGTAACCAACATTCATTGCCTTCGTTACGACTATTTTTGGCCCAACATTCAAGCCACTAATCCCTTCATGGATTTCCATTATCATGTAGTTGGCTTCCTCTGGGTCGACACATTTTAGGGACGGTCGCGAGTAGGACCTCCTGTATAGTTTTTCTCCAATCACCTCGTCTTGTAAAGCTTTTACCTTTATCTTCCTGGCCAATACCTTGTTACATGGGACTTCCTCATTGTTAGATACAAGGTGAGGGGAGTCATCCAACAATCCTAGAATTTACATGGGTTATTTCAATACAGAGGATGTCTTTCTTTTCGATGGATGGAGACGCGAGGAGTTCCATTCTGATTTCTTTGGCTAGGTGTTCTAACGCGACTTACGCTAGTTTGCTTAGAGTGTTAGCCTTTATGTTCTTCCCCTTGGTATATGCATTATTTAAATGTTTTGAGATCTCTTGTCAGGGCCTAGACAAAAGCTGGAGTATGATGCCAATGTGGAGTCTCTTGTGCAATGAATCTACGTAGGCTTCCACATTTCCAGCCTTTACCCTTTGTGCTAGTCTCAAATTAGTGATAAACGCTTCATATTCGACTACACTGTTGGTACTAGAGAAGTCCAACCTCACAATATATGTGAGTACAATGCCCTTAGGGTTGACTAGGATCAATCTTGCCCAACATCCATCTTCATTGGAACCTCCATCCATGTGGAGCCTCCAGATTTGGTAATCCTTTTGTTTCGAAATGGATTTTTCTTCTTATGTGGGTTGCTTTTCCTCGAGGGGAGTCTCAGACAGGAAATCTGCAAGTACTTGGCCCTTGTATGAGGACCTGGGTTGATACTCGATAGTGTGATTATGTAACAGCCCAGCGTAACCGTACCATGATATTGTCCGCTTTGGCCGTCAGAACGCTCTTAGGCTCCGCCCCTCATGACTTTAAAATGCGTCATGGTAGGAAAGATTTCTACCCCATTATAAGGCAGTATTTCTTCTCCTTACCAACTGATGTGAGATGTTACATTACCCCCCCCCCCCCTTTAAGGAGCCCAGCGTCCCCGCTGGCACATCAGTCTGGCCCCTAGCTCTGATACCATCAGTAACAACCTAGCGTAACCGCATCATGATATTTTCTGCTTTGGCGATCGGAACGCCCTCAGGCTCCGCCCCTCACGGTTTTAAAACGCATCATGGTAGGGAAGGTTTCCACCCCCTTCTAAGCCAGGATTTGTTCTCCTTCCCAACCGATGTGGGATGTTACAGATCGCCCAGTACAATTGCCCATTTTACGAGTCTACCTGAGACTCCTGGTTTCCTCACGACCTGTTGTATTGCTTTATCTATCAAAACTTTCACAACATGTCCTTCGAAGGTACGTCGAAGGCGACAGGATGCAAATACAAGTGTTAGGGCAATCTTTTAAATTGAGTACTTTTCTTTAGCTCATTTTATTGCTTTACTAATGAAGTAGATAGGTATCTAAATCCCTTTTTTGTTAACCATCAACACCGCATTAATCGCTCCTCTGATACGGAGAGGTAGGCGACCAATGGTTCTTTCTCTAGTGGAGTTGCCAATGTGGGCAACTCGCACAAATGTTGTTTTAATTTCTAGAAAGTTTCCTCCACTTTGGGAGTACAGGAGAAGTGGTTCTTTTGTATGCAATGTTTAAAAGTGTTTAACATAGGAAGATATTTCTCAACGATACTGGATAAGAATCGATTCAGTGCAACTAAACATCCGTTTAATGTTTGTACTTCCTTTAGGGGCTGATTGTTTCACCTCTAAATAGTTCAGTATAATACTTAATCATTCAACATTTAGAGCGTTTGTTTCATTAAACAAAACTCTGAATGGTTCAGTTAAGTGTTGGATGGTTAAGAGACAGAGAGATGCTGAATGAAACGAAATAGAGCATATACCAAATTTACCCTCATCTGAAGTTCTACCCCAACATCCCTCACATTGATATTATCCATGGTTTTCCACTAAATATAATCCTTACTCCTTTCGTGATTCAAAAGAAATAAAGAACCACCACATAAATCTTTACCCAAACGAGAACCAAGATGACCTTTTAAAAGTCATGGGCTCTCCAAAAGAAGAAATACAAGTCATTCCAGCCAAAGATGAACCAATCTCTAACACTACAATCGACGAAGAAATAAGTAGCTGAAAATGGACCAATCACTTATACAAGTCATATCTCGCTGAATGAAAGGCGCTTAATAAATTCCATTTATTTATGATGTTAAAAAAACAAATTAAATTATATCATACACCCTAAAACTATCAAAATGATCACACTTTGATCATTAATACTTAACCTACTTTAATTAACTATATAAACGGTTATTAACAATATTCTACATCTCTCAAAACTAATAGAAATAACATGTGATTGAGATACTTAAACAAGTGAAAGCGAGTTGAAGGAAACATGTTTGTAATTTTATGGTTTGGTGGTAATTGGAAGACTAAATGTTAGACGGATAGAAAGGGTCGAAGAATGACTTTATCCAAGTGGGCCATCCCATGATTAAAAGTTTTGAGAATCATGTTCGTCTTCCATTTACGTGTTGAATAATAATCCCTAGGAAATAATACTTACCTTTATACCCATTTACTTTAACTTTTAAAAGATTTAAAAAGGAAAACAAAATTAAATGTTTATTAAATTACAATTTCTTTCTCTAAATAACATTTAAGTTTAGCAAAAGCCGGTTGGAAAGCTACTCAAGAATAATTTGGTAAAATGTTTGTTCGAGCCGAGAATTAACAAACTTTAGCCCTGTCTCGAGCCTTTAATAATAAGTAATAACCGTTTTTTTACCGCACTCGTGCTTTGGATTCATAAGTCATCTAAGCACGCCTTAACGAGCCTAGTCGGATTTTCTTTTTCATTTACTGTATTTAATAACTATTTAAAAGGTTATTAAAAAATAACTTAATAAGCTTTTGTTATCGAGCTTGTAATCGAGCTCGAGCAGAGCATTGACTTGTTTAATAACGAGATTTGCCGAGTCACGTTCAAGCTTTTTTCCCACTTTCACAAACTGAGCTCGATCATCAGGATATTGAAACGTGCCAGGCTCGATTAGTGTTAGGATTGGGCTTGGCTCATTTACACCCTAAAGTTCCATGAGTTCCATGATGTATCGTTTATTTATTAATACCTAAAACATAAGAATTTAAATAACAAGTTTTGTTGAATGAAAAACTCATAGAACGATCAAAATTAATTAAATAGAGTTAGGTTTAATCATAAATTTATAGAGAACCTGATGCCACATTTTTTTATCTGGATCAGATAGATAAAACAAACATGGTAAAATCCGTCCGAACTTAAAATAGGCAAAATTTTGGCCACGATTGAAATTATGGGCATCTCACTCATCTTTTACACAAGCTACACCATGTCTATTCCCAAGGATCGGAACAGTGACACATGCCTAGTTTCTTGGTCGTATTACCTAGAAAATCACGGTTTGCCCAACTCTTGGTCCTGAATTCCTTCATTTAGGGTCTCATATATATTTTCTTAAATTTACCGTTTCTCTCTCCTCCATCCATATATTTTCTCTCTCCTTCACTCACAACCACTCAAAACCATTCCATAAAATTTTACCAAACCCTCTCACATAATTATAACAATTCCACTGTGAATGCTCTTAATGATTTATCAGATTCCATATCTTCATTTATTTTTTTAATATAAATCGTGTGAATAAGAGATTGACCCGATTGATGTGTTTATTTCTTTGTTTTTAGTATGTGATTTCAAGTTAATTCTTCCCATCTAGGCTTTTGTTTACGGAGGGTTTTAATCCCTCTCTTTTCTTTCCATCACCTAATTTACCAATATTACTAACCATGACAAAAGAGTAGCTCTTGTACTCTTTAAACATCCAGAATCTTTGCTTCCATTATATGCTACAAACCACTTACTGGAGCCATATCCGACTCGGCAAAAATTATGAGTTGTCATAATTCCTAAGTTATAACACAACCATGTCAAGTGAGGACGGGGCTAAAAATATTGTTATGCGTCGAGTGTACATGGACAATAGAGAGACGACGAAGCAAAGACAAAACATCATACAAATGTGAGAATAAAAAAGCGTGAGAAGTCTCTATACCACTGGTGATTACCCAAATAGACATATCAACAATGGACAGTAAGATCAACAAATAGGTCATCAAAGGTGACCAAGTGGAGACAAGAAGTTAAAAAAAAATCTGTCAGTAGTTAGCTCACACTTAGTTAGCTCATAGTGTACCATTCTATAAAAGTAAGAAAAACGCATTTTTACCGTCCAATCCCTTTTTAAGCATGTCTTTTAAGAAATATCTAGCAAACATGTATTTTTTTTAACAAAGAGGCTTCTGACCTAAATCTCCTACTCTGGTTTCAGAATAGCAAACATAAATACCCAGGGAGAACTTTTTTACGCAAAACAAACATCTAGTCCAAAAACACTAAAAAAATTGAAAATCAAAGAAAATGAAGCTAAAATTTACAAAAGAAATTAAAATTTAATAAAACTACAACATGTATGAATATAGAACCAAACACCCATTATTTCTATGACATGTTTGGTATTGTATTCAATGTAACATTTCTTGGTTGTTGTGAGATTTAACCGTTACATATAAATATTATCTTAACACAATCACTCTTAAAAATATTCTTGACAATATTTTAGAAGTGAAGAATTAACTTTGATACCAAATGAAAGAGAGAGAGAAAAAAAACACATGCCCTCACATGGGTACAGGATCAAAAGTTCTGTATGTAAGTTGAGACTTTAATTATACAAGTAAGTCAATCATAGAAAAAACTGTGCTTTGCATCCATACATCCACTTCATGCTTCAATAATTGATTCCCCAATATGGGTCCAACTCAACCATATCTTCTCTGGTTTTGTCCCCATTTAAATCTGTACATTTTATTAATCATCATCCCTAATTGTTTCTTTTAACCACCAATAATACACGAATGCGCCCGGATCACCTTCAACGAATACGATCACCCTTCCGCTAGAAGAACAGAAGCGTAGTGACCTGACCCATCCATCATTTCAGAGGAAACCACCGCCTGAAGATTCACTCTGGTAAAAAAACGAGTAAACTGCGGTTTTAATCCGTGTGTTTTGATACCATTAACAGTTTCAGTTTTCTGTTAACAGTTTTGGTCCTTGTTATTTTAATTCCTAACAGAAATGGTCCCGAACACTGACTTCATCCAATTTTTCGTTAAGTCTTCCTCACATGCGAAATAAAAATGACATTTTCCCATTCTTTTTGACATGCGACTGAATAAAAATGTTAACTTACATGATAACCTAGATAAAAGAGAAGAAATAACATTTTTACCCCTCAGAAGCGGGGGGCATGCGAGAGATTTAATGGAAATTGGATGAAGTTAGTGTTCGAGACCATTTCTATTAAAAAATTAAATCACAGGGATCAAAACTCTGTTAATGTTGAATTCAACTGTTAATGATATCAAGACACAACGACCAAAACTGCAGTTTACTAAAAAAATATCCCACAA
This sequence comes from Tagetes erecta, assembly GCA_030867185.1. Taxonomy (NCBI): domain Eukaryota; kingdom Viridiplantae; phylum Streptophyta; class Magnoliopsida; order Asterales; family Asteraceae; genus Tagetes; species Tagetes erecta. Next base: position 7,854,545 of record CM061487.1, read on the forward strand.
ATTTCATCCAAAGTTCTAGTTTTACAAAAAGTGATCAAGATTTTTCTAGTAAGAAAAAAGGGGTCTTATAAAGTTTTTCTTTTACATGAAAATTCAGCTAGAGAGCCTGATTTGTGTGTGTCTATTTTTTTTTTTTATAAAGTTGAATATTTTTCTGTTTCATTGGTTTTAGTAAATATGTGAACGTTACTCTGTCTGTCATACAGAAAAAAATATATATTATAGTATTTGCTACCTACCTTGTTGTCTAATTAAAGTAAAATCTTTTCATTTAATTTAGTTTCATTTTTTTTTTTATATTTTGAAAGTCTAATAAAGAAAAAGGCTTCTCACCTTCATTTATGATGCTCCATCTATGACAGCTATGTTGCAAGTATACAACAAGACACATCTCTGCAAATGTTGATCCTAATGTAAAAAATCAAGAAACAAACCAACTCCAAGAAACAATTTCACCTGAAAAAAAATGTTCAAATCTGGAAGATGGAAGGGGCAAAACAGCAAGATCAATGTGATGTTTCAACTGCAATTTCAAGCAACTCAGGTATCAAAGTCTTGATTTTTTTTAATAAAAAATGTATACTTTTTTTAAAAAAAATTTCTGGGTTTGTTGCAGGTGCCAAAGATGAAAGGAAAAGGTTTGATGATTGCTTTGATACCAGCAGATACTGGTAAACCAATAGCTAAATTAGAAAGAACTGCAATTGTTGATGGATGTTGTACCTGGCCTGAACCTATCTATGAAATGGTTAAACTTGTTAAACATCAAAAGACAGAAACATATAAAGAGAAAATTTATTACTTCAATGTGCAAACAGTAAGAACATCTTCTTAACATCATGTCAAAAAAATGTAATTTTGTTGCAACATGTGTGATATGTGTAATGTAATGTAATAATGTATGTGTTTGTTTTCACAGGGATCATCAAAGTCAGGGTTTGTAGGAGAAGTGGGAGTTGATTTTGCTACTTTTGCAGAGACAACTGAACCATTACAACTTTCTTTACCCCTCACTGATTCAACATCTGGTGCAATTTTACATGTAAGTTCTATATGCAAGATGATTATATGATGTTATTTTTATTAAAAGAATGTAAATGTGGTAAAAGGTTTTAAGTTTTTAGTTTTAGTTTTATGATTATTGGATTTTAAAAATCTCATCTTTCATTGTTGACCGGAAATAATCCTAACTGAGAAATTTATTTCTAGAGATCCCAACTTTCAAACATAATTTTTTTTAAAGAGCCCCAGTTAAAAAATACTTAACACCGTTAAGTTTTTTCGAATTTTAAACTAATGTTTTAGGACTTTTGATCGGGAGGAGGATACGAATCAATTGATGTAAAAGCTACCTCGAATGGGTGCTCCAAATGATGAAATGACGCTTTTATGTAGCATTAAACGTATCGTCAAACCGTTTAATCGTTTGAAGCATCGGTTTGGGGTAAATTTTACATTAATCCATTCGTATCCTACTTCCGATCAAAAGCCCTAAAACATTAGTTTAGAATTCGAAAAAAACTTAATAAGTATTTTTTAACTAGGGCTCTTTAAAAAAATATGTTTGAAATTTAGAATCTATGGAAATAATTTTCTCAGTTGGAATTTTTTTCAGCCAACAGGTGAAAATTGGAATTTTTAAAATCCAATTTTCCTTAGTTTTAACTAACAGTTATGGGTCATGGGTGGACAGGTTTTTATACAAAAGATGCAAAGAACCGATGAATCGAGGTATAAGAAGTGTAGTTTGTTAGTATGTTGTTTGAGTAACTGTTATCATTTTTGTGGTATTGATGTTGATTAATCTTATATTCGAGTGTTCGAGTTTCAGGGGGTCTGAAGAGAACGAGTCTTTACAGTCCGAATCGGTTAGATCAAGGAATCAAGCAAGTGACACTAGTGAAAATGGGAATATAAACCCTGCGAGTAAAAACGAGGGAGGAAATATTGTAAAACAAAGATCGATCACGGATTGGTCACTCGGCTCACTTTCAGACAAAAGTATTGCTGATTTGTTAAACAGCCCGGAGGAGAAGTATAGTGAAGGATCAAAAGATGAATTACAAGTGTTGAAAAGTGAAGTTGTTAGGTTGGAAAGACAAGCGGAATTAGCGGAGTTGGAATTAGAGTCTCTTCGTAAGCAGATGTCGAAGGAGAATAAACGATCACAAGATTTGTTAAGAAGGGTTGATGAGATTATGGAAGAGAAAGAAGGTATGGAAATTGAATGTGATGAGTTGAGGGAACAGTTAAAGCATGAAAAGAGTTTAAGCAAATCGAATTCGGAGTTGGTTATTGCAGTTAAAGATTTCGAAAGAAAAATGGAGGAAAAAGATAAAGAAATATCGCGTCTTTGTGAAGATATTGAGAGCGTGTACGCTGAGTTAGAGCTCGAAAAGAAAGAGAAAGAGGAGTTAAAAATCCATATTGAAGATATATCGCTCGATTATAAATTCTTACTGCAGGAAAATGATGATATGTCTTCAAAGTCTTTAACAACAATTCGAGATTATGAACTCCAAGTGAAGAGATTAGAGGAAAAGATTACGAGTCAGGCTTTGGAAATCTCGAAATCGTTGGATACAAACGCTGAATTTGAAACTCATATTAAGCGATTAGAGAAAGAGTTAGAGAAACAAGGACATGATTTCGAAGACGATGTACAAGATTTAATGAAAGCTAAAATAGCGCAGGAGGAAAGAGTTGTAGCGGCCGAAGAGGCTTTAAGAAAGTCAACGTTGACCAATGCTGCTGCGGTCGAGAAATGTAATCAAGAACTTTTAATGATGAAAGATGCACACAAAAAAGAAGTACAAAAGCTCTATGACCAAATTGATCAGCAATCAGAACAACTTGAGCAAATGTCATTAGAGCTTGAAACTTGTAAAAGAATCGGAGTAAATAACAGCGATCTTGAAGAGCATATTAGAGAAAGAGAAGTATTAGTGGCGGAACTTGATTCGTTAAAGAAAGAATCGACAAGCTGGACAAGTTTAATGAGCGAAAAGAATGTTATGATCAGAACTTTGAAGTCAGAGTTGAAAGTGTTGAGAGGCGATTACAATGAACTGCAACGCAGATTGTTGGTAATCGAGTCGGAGAAAGATAACTTACAGAAAGACGTTTCGAGATTAGATCAAGAAAATCAAAAGTTGCTGAAGGTAAATATCCATTTTCGTCTTGCAGACATGTTTTCAATACATAAACAAAAAATGCATGTAACTTGTGAATGAATATATGGGTCAAGAAAAAGATTAACTCACTGCGTGATTAATCTTTAATCTGCAGGCAAGTAAAGTAGCTCGTGATGTCACCGCTAGCAGATCTAACTTGGAACCAGGAAAAAGGTACATATACATGTAACTTAAACCAATTTCAGTTCTTCCTTTACGTGATGTTTTAGATACATTTACTTATGAATGGGTCGATCTGGATTAGACTTCATGCCTAAACCAAAAGGTTGAAACACGTAGAAAGTAGTTCAAAAGTGTTCTTTTAGCGCATAAAACATTTTTTAGTTCAAATAATTCGATTAATATTGAGCTGATATAACTTTTCTAATCATATCTGACACACTGATTATATATTAAAAAGGTACTCCCTCCGTCCCATTATAAGTGTCCGTATTTTCTTTTTTAGTTGTCCCATTTAAAGTGTCCATTTTTTAAGTTTATTGGTAAATTTCCAAATTTACCCTTAATAACATAAAACAAACAATGTGATGGACTCACATAATATTTATAGTCAAGGGGTATTATTGTCAAATGACAAGCAAAAAAAGCAAACATTTAATGTGCCTAAAAACTATGTTTTTCAAATTAAGACACTTCTAATGGGACGGAGGGAGTATAATTTGGAAAAAAAGTTCTTCGGGTCAACCCAATCAACCAGTAACAAAATTTTCCATTTGATCCGAACCAATATAGATGCAAGAATAAGTTCCAAAAATGCCCAATGATGCAAGGATATATATACACTAAATGACTCTTTTCGTTTGTGTTTTCAGTAACGAGGGAAGATTTTCTGAGCAGAAATTTAACAAATTATTAAGTGAAATATCAGCATTGGATGAAAGGAACAAACACATGGAAAATGAGCTGAAAGAGATGCAAGAAAAATATTCAGAAGTAAGCCTTAGATTTGCTGAGGTGGAAGGCGAAAGACAACAACTGGTTATGGCCGTACGTAATCTACGAAACGGAAAAAAATAATAACACTAATGTATATGTTTCTTGCATAAAATTGTAACAGTTAAAAGACAAAAAAATGATATAGGTTACAATTAATATTGTGTTTGGATATTGTATCACACGGCATGGACCACAAGTAACAAATTCAATACAACTTTATTTTTGCGTTTGCCTTTCATCTTACATCGAACAACTTTATGTCTGATGCAGCATATAGTTCATCTAATGAAAGCAAAACTAAGCGATGTCAAAATAATAGCCGTGATATTTTTAATGCATGAAGGTATTGATGAAGAAACACCATTGTGTTTTTTTCTAATGTTCTTGTTGTCATGCAATACCAAACACGCTGATGAGCCCTATTAACCTTATTGTCAACTAAAGCTTCTCCACTAGCCATCTTGTTGTATAATTCACTTGAATCAATTCCGTCATGACACACAAGGTCTGTCATATTTCCACACCTTTCTATATAGTACCTCAGTTTTGTCTTCTGTTTTTTGCTCATTTGTGCATGCTAATATAAAACAAACTCCAAAGTCAGCATTAATATCATAAGTTTCTATATCAAACATTTTAAAGAAAGAGAATACATTATGACTGCTAATAGATTCAACTTCAGAATATCATTAGTTCCTCTACTAAATGCCATCTGAAGTAGTCGAACGCTGCAGATTCAACTTCAGAAGTATGTCCTCCACAATCGTTTGTGCCAAACCGGCATCTTTAAACTGGATTTCTAGACAAATACTATGGACTTATGAATGTCCATTGGTTTCTGCATCTCAAGTTAAAAATCAGACAGATTCTGTAAAAATTGGAACAAATACTGACACATTGATCGAGATCAGATAATAAGTTCAAGATTGATGAATTAATCATGAAGGAAAAGACTAAGAACAAGAGAAGGCGTAATGAAGATTTTTATTAACTGTGTGTTTTACAATCTGAAATGTTAACCCCTAACACCTGAACCTCACTATCTATTTATACCAGTTATACACATGATCTGGTACTTTTTCATTTGCTGACATGTATGCCATTTATTACTTTTCATCTTCCATGTGTCATCACTTTACTTGTGCATCTGTCCTCCTTTCAAAACTATCGATCTATAAAGTACCCACATCATCAAGTTCCCCTAGTTTATTTGTATGAAAGTAAAAGAATACATATAGACTAATAACGGTTAGATTTAAAAAAATAAAAACTAAAACTAACGCACCTCATCATCTTCTTTTAAAAAACAACATATATAAATCCTTGTTCTTATGTTAGAATAAACACTTATTCTCTTTAGTTCTTTTCTAACCACTCCCCTGACACTTTTCTGACACTTTTCTATCGCTTTTTGGTGTTAGATATAATAGATTAACATTTATATTAACTTTGTAATTTATCTTTTGTATTAGTCTAGGAACTTTTTGTGTAAATAAGTTTCTTGATATTTGTATTGGTCTATAAATAGCAGATTGTATCTCTTTGTGAGAGAGTTTTTCCATTTCATCTATTGTAAAAGTGCTATTGATCAATACAATTGAAGTTTATGAGTACGTATTTGCTATTGTTGTTGATTAATTGCATATTGTGTGGAATTGTCTCGTGTGTACGTGATCAATTGTTACAGATTTGTAGATCTTAAATCCTGCTTTATCAATTGGTATCAGAGCTGTTGGCTCAGATCTGGATCGTGTTCATCATCTACGAACACTGTTCCATTGAAAATTTGCATCAAATTGATGATTTCGATCAGATCCATAGAATCGAAGCTATGTTATATCAATCTAAACACAGATCGAGGTTCAATTGTGAAGAATTACAACCACACGGAAGAAAAATCATCAGATCTAAAAGTTTTTGTGTTCATAAAGTTATCAAGCAAAAATCTCAGATCTACTTCAAGTATGATGAGAATTGGTGAAAATAGTGATTAAGGATCATTGATCTAATTATTGTTCAGCTATTCAGAAGAAAATTCATCAAAAACAACGTCAAAATCATGAAATCAGAAATCCGAATGCCTACGAAGTTTCCGTTTTGGGATCTGAGTGTGTTGGAAAATTGCAGAAAAAATTGTCTAAGTGTTCATCCGTTTGACAACTGTTCATCCGTTTGAAAACTATGCATCCGCCTGAGTACTGTACAAGCATATTGGTTTGGACTTAGTAAAAAATAGTGATTTTAACGGTACTGTTCGTCTGTTTTAGCACTATTTCATCCGTTTCAAGTTCAAAATTATTCTAAGTCTTTTATGTCCATTTCACAAAGTATTCTGTCCGTTTAACTCTATTTTCAAAACAAAAAAATATTCTAAGTCTTTTCTGTCCGTTTTACATATCTTTAATTTCACCTGTTTTGCAAAATTATACTAAGTTTCTGTCCATTTCATAGCTTTTATCCATTTCACATTCCTTATCTTTCAAAAATAAAAAATACCAAAAATATTTGTTTCATTCATACATCATGGCACTTGATGATTATGAGAAAAGTGTTTCAAAGTTGAAACATCGATCAGATTTTGAGAATTGGACAATTCGACTAAAGCTTCATTTGAATTCAATAGATTCCGATCTATGGAAATCTATAGAAAAGGTCCATTCATTCCTATTCAATCCGTTGGTCCAGATACAAATGGTGTTGCATATAGAAAAGACACAACGACACCATATCCGGAAAATGATCTAGAAGGAGAAGATTTGAAGAAAGTCAAGAATGATATCAAAGCATACTCACTTGTGTTCAAAGGCTTACCACTTCAAGTTCTTACTCGTCTTGAAAATTATGAAACTAGATACACATTGTACAAGGCACTCAAGGTTATCTGTGATGGAGGAGAATAATTGCAATCACTGAAGAAGCAAAAGTTGAAAAGATAACTTGAACTGTTTGAACATATATCTGGAGAATCTGTACATCAAATGATGAATTGATTCATGAAATTAACTCACAAAATGTGAACTGCTGGAATTAAGAATGATCGGAAAGATTTGAATGATCGACTATTGAATGCATTACCATCAAGCTGGAAGCACACTGTTACATTGTTGAAACACACTGAGAAATTTCCTATGGACATGGACATGCTAATTACCAAAATCGAATATGTGGAGATCGATGAAAGTTCAAGGAATAACGGTCATGTCTTATCGTTATCTCAGTACAAATTTGTGACTTCTCCAGCAAACACAAGTGATAATGCATTTGTGGTTGAAAAGGAAGAATTGAATGAAGAAGGAGATCTGTTTGTACGAGCTGGTTTCTTTGCAGAATCGCTATATTGAGTATATTCAAATGTTCAATCTACACAAGCAGCAATCAAATCACAACCTACTCAATCTCAATCCTCTCAATCTGTGAAACAAAATCAGTCTGAAACTTCTTTTCAAAACTCTGCTAAATCTTGCAAAGCTAATGATGTTATTAATATTTTATTGTAGGATGATGAAAGAAAGCTTTTACAGCCTTCATGGCAAGTTTTCAAGCCTTTCATGGAAGTTATCTAACTAACTTAGAATATATTTTGCAGGACTTATTTGAAATGGATCCAAGCGATGTTGAAGAGATGGACTTAAACTGGCTGATGGTCATGATTGCATATCGCACTCAAAAACATGCATATGTGAATCACACTTTCAAGCCAAGCGCAAACAAGACTATCAGATTTGACAATTCAAAGGCAAGATGCTTTAACTGCAAGAGCTATGGTCATTTTTCTAGAGAGTGCAAGGCACCACAGAATTATAACAATCAACCAAGCTCTAACAGCTCAAATCAAGGTCAAAGTTCAAGTCAGAATCCACAACAAAGTCAAAGTTATCAGAATTGGAATCAACGTCCTCATCAAACAACTTTTCAACATTCTCTTCCAAAGCCAGAATCAAAAGACGAAGGAAAACGAATAGAAGATCAGAATAAAGCATTGGTTGTAAGTGTTAAAGATGGTTATGACTGGAGTGCTTATGCTGAACAATTCACATCTGATCTCATGACAAATCTTGCACTGGTTGTTGAAGTAGTTGAATAAGATTGGTCTGAAGGAAATGATCACAAGTCTACTGATGTTGAAGAAGAAGATGATGAATATGATTGGCGTGACAAATCAGACCCAATTCCTGAAATTGAAACTAAAGAAATGAATCAGGGTCATGATAATAATCTGTCGGGAAAAGGAAACAAAGATGAAGAGGTTGCTCTCATGGCTCAATCAGAACAGATAAAGGTAGAATCTTCATCGTCTGAGTCTGTAAAACCATCGAATTATGTTCCTTTACCTGAAACAATGAAAACAAAATTGTGTTCACCAAAGTGTGCTCAGCAAATTGAACATTATAGATCATATTCATTCAGAATTTGGGACAAATTGTCAAAAGAAGAAAAGCGACATAACAAACTTAAAGATGATCATAAAATTTCAACTGAAAAGATCTTGTCTATACAAGAGTCTTGGAAGAAATCACTTGAAGAAATTGAATCATTAAAACATCAACTATCTGAACTATCAAAGAATTTCAAAAATGAGAAAATTGCTCCTGCTTTAACACAAGTTGAATTGACAAAGGTTAAAAGTTGTAAAGCAATAGTGAAACAGCTGGTGAGTGAAAGAGGAAACAAGAAGAAAACTGGACTTGGATTTACACATGAACCCATGCCAGAATCAATTACTAACACTCTACAGGAAAACTTTAATACCAATGATCATTCACCTGAAATGAAGCAAGATTGAAAGAATTTCTCAGAAATAAATCTGATGACGAACATCAAGAAGAAGAAAGTGAAGTTGAAGTGTTTATTAAGACTTATCAAGCAAAAATTCAAAATGGTCATCCGGTGAAGATAAAGTCATATCATCTGAGAAACCGAACGAAGCAAGTTTATGTTTCAAAAGGCTGTCAAGCAATTTCTGAAGAATTTTCAATCAAGGAAGAACGACCAAAGTCTGACAAGTCATCAAATGATCACTCTTCATCAGATTATGGATTAAAAAATCCTGAGTTTGTCAAGTGGCAAAATGATGAAAGGAAGAAGCAGATTGTTGGTGATCGTCAACGACAAATCAAGAGTTTCAGTCCTTCAAAGAATTTTTCAAGAAGTTACAAATCGAAGTCTAAATTAAAACTGAACAATCAAGACAACAAGTTTTTAAAACCATTTAACTTTGTTTCTGCTGGAAAATTTGATTTAAACAACTTTGAATTTAACAAATCAAACTCAAAGATCAAAGAAATTTATGACCCGAAAGCAGGTTCGGGATCAAAGTCTTCCGCTGTACACAAACAGTTTAATCAATGAGGGTTAATCCAAATTCGTCAAAATCAAAATCAAAAACCAAATTCATCATTCACCAAAAAAACACGTTAACCAAAAATTCTCTCACCATGAATCAAATTCAAAAGCAAAGGTTAATTGTGAATTGTTCAAAGAACATAAAAAATATTGTGATATTTGTGATATGTACAATCACAGTACGGATGAATGTTTTTCAACAAATACTGTCACATCTATGATATAGGAAATCATTCTACTTAGGATTGCTACTTCAACAAATATTGTGATATTTGTGATGAAAAGAATCACAACACATCAGATTGTTACTTCCGATATAATTCTCCTCAATACGATAAATTTCAAAGGAATCAACAAATAGGTTTCACAATTCCTAAAAATTACCGTCATTAGGATCGAAACGTGTCAAAAAAGGCAAATCTATTGTTGCAACTTCATGTGATGTTCCAAAGAAGGTTTATCAAAATAATACTTTTGTACCAAGGTCTGTTAAACTAAATAAATCTGAGAAAAATGTAACAAAAACCAAATCACTTTTTGAATTAGAAAAACAATTCCATTTTCTAAAAAATAATCAATGTGATCTAAGCAACATGCATTACAAACAAATCACTGTCATTGACAAAAATGGCAAGCCCAAGACTATCTCGGCTTGGGTTGACATCTCTAACTAATTGTGTTCTTAAATGAAGGTACGCCCAAGAAGACCTATTAACACATGGTATGTTGATAGTGGGTGTAGCCGACATATGATTGGCAATCATGCCTTACTGAAAGATTTCAAAGAAAATGATGGAACACATGTAGCGTTTGGAGGAGATGCAGGAGGAAAAATCACGTGACACCCCGCCCGGCGGCCGAAACACCGGGCTGTCAAGTAAATTGGATATCAATAGTAACCAAAGCACATGGTAATTATTTATTAAGCCAAATAATGATTGATACATTTGGAACAATGAATCTTAAATAGAAACGACAAAATTCATAAAACAGAACAATAATTGTAATTGTCTTTATTTTTTAACTAGATCCAAGGCAATCTTAAGTCTTGGCAAAGCAGCAAAATAATATCAAGCATCACCTGAAATATGTAAAAATAAAGTTAGCTATTTAAAGCTAGTGAGTAAACCACAATTGATACATAATAATATAGAAATCCAGATCATCATAATATGCCGCGCAATCTTACATGCATAGCTATTTCATATCATTCTCGACTATGACACCTTGAACACACATTGAACACCATCATTGTATATCAACTTGTAATCATTTGTCATGAGGAACCAACTCATGTTATTAATTAAAGATAACTTTTTTAGCAACCGTCACGTAACCGTCTCGATATAAGTTATCAATAATTGTTAAAGCATCTAAGGGACATAGCAACATAGCATAGCAGCTAGTATCATCGTATAGCAACTTGTAACATTGAACAACAACTAGAAACATTGAAATTGAATGGCCGGGTTTAAATCACCTGTTTTGAAATACATGCAGGTGGGTTTGTCAAACCATTAGCGCTAACATTGTAACGGTGGGATTACTAAGTAACAATACTACTTTAAACTACCACATAAGGATTGCATCTTGTCGCGAGTCAAGACTAACATATTTTATGATCTCTTTTGGACACAAATAGAAAATTGAAAACATTGTATAGATAACCGAAATAGAACGCAACAATAACGAACCGAGGGTTGCCCAAATATTAGTATCACCTAATTAATTGGGAAAAACCCTAACTTAGAAACGAAACAATAATATAGCAACAAGAATCAAAACCAGAAAATCTAGGGTTTCGGATTTGGGATTTTAGGGTTTTAAATTACAAATTGGAAATTAGGGTTTCAATTGTAATTTAGGAATTAGGGTATTGAAATAAAAATTAGGAATTAGGGTTTTGAAATACAACTTGAGAATTAGGGTTTTGAAATATAATTTGGGAATTTATACGAAGCGTTTTCGTATTTTCGTATTGAATATATTTTATACGAACCTATTTTTAGTTTTCTACTAAACAAACATTTGTACAAAAACATGTAATTTTGTTATTAGTATATATATTTTGAATTTATATGTTTTGAAATCTTTAAAAATGTATTTAATATATATTTGTATAACTCAATACTTATAAACATGTAAAATGATGAATCTAGAAATCATACGTTTTAAAAATGCTTAAAACGTATTTAATTTATATTTGTATAAGATATATGTTTTGAAACCTTTTTTAAAAAAAGTATTTTTAACATACAAGGGGTGATTTAGATCATTAGAAAATATTGTTTAATGTTTAAAATGGTATAAAATATAAAAACTAATGAAAACAGGTCATGGGACTCGAACCCATGACCAAATCGTTCACAACATAAGCGCCCACCACTAGACCAAATGGAGTTTTTGTTATTAATCTTGGTTTTAATCTTTTTTAACCCTTTATACCAACAATACCCATTTCTATATACAAGCCCTAGAAACAAGATCTGTTCAATTCGATTCAAACATACAATCAAACCCAAAACAAACATAGGGCTTTTAATCCCCATGAAATCGTGATCATTTTGATATATAGAACTTACTTGCTAACGAACGATTGATACAGATTCGAAAGAGAAGAAAAACTTGACTGTTCGTGTTGAATTCGCGCTGATTCTGGAGAGAAATTAAGAAATTGATGATTTGAGAAGATGTAGATGATTAAAAGGATCCAAACGAAACCAATAATTACCTGGAAAGTGAAAAACGATGTCGTCACCGGAATAAGGTTTTGAAACTGTGATTCGGTAATTGTAGAAGGAAATTGAAGGTGTTTTGTGTTTGGAATATGTTAGTCGATAGTTTTAGAGTGTTTTGGAAAAGTTAAATCATTGATTGCAGGTCTATAAATGGAATGAGATTTTCGGTTTGTAATCACGAAATTAATCCGCGCAAATTGAGTTGAAAACGCGTTGTTAGACAGGGTTCGAAAGTTGCTATATATGGATTAGGAACGATTTTGGAAGGTTTTTGGTGATTAAAATTGATAAAAACGCGTGAAAAACACTTCGCCGGAGTTGGGTTTTGGCCGGAAAAACTCGCCGGACCTTGTGGCCGGATTCACGGGGGTGTTGCGATCAAAAGGGGGGATTTTTGTTTAAGAGTAAATTACATTTTTGGCCTTTATAATAAGCCAAATTACGGATCGTGGACTTTATTCTAAATTTTTGCACTGGTTGGCCTTTGTATAAATTTTTCTCACGATTTTGGGCCTTTAAGTTAACAGCCGTTAACTTTTTTGGTTAAGTCCCCTCATGTGCATTGCACATGAGGGTATTTTAGTCATTTTGTATTTAAAGGCATGTTATTGTAAACTTAAAGTTGTTCTTCTTGTTACTATGATTATAATTATATATTAACACACACACACACACACACACACACATATATATATATATATATATATATATATATATATATATATATATATATTTACATATATCATCATCATCATCATCATTCTGATCCCCACACCCACCTCCCTTTTTCTTTCTTGATCAACTCCAACGGAAAAACGAAGACCACCGCCACTTCTTCAATCGCAGCTCTAAACACCACAAACCATTATCACATCATCATCAACCGATATCGTAAGGTAATGATCCGTTGAACGACTTTGAAGAAAGATCGAGCTGGATTAAATTCGCTAACGCCGGAAAAATCCCAGATGGGATTTCGCCGGAGAGTTTGTTTCCAGCGAGGATTAAGCGTTGTAGCTGGCGGCAGTTGGCGAAAAACTTTTGAACAGTTCCGGTGAGTGAGTTGTGTGATAAATCGATGTTTTGGATACGATTTGGGTTACAAATGGTTGCCGGAATTATGCCGGAGAGATTGTTGTTGTAAACAAATAAGCTATGAAGTGATGTTGCATTGAAGATTTGATCCGGAATTGAGCCATGAAAACTGTTGTCATGTAGATTAAGTCGCCGGAGATAGTTTAAGTTACCGATTTCCGACGGGATGTAACCGTTTAAGCTTCAAATCCAGCTCCCCACCTTCCTTCAACATCATCATCTTCACGTGATGGATGACTTCAGTCGCCTGATCTCCACAAATCTTCACACCAAGCAAAGGAACTTTAGCTGGAAGTGAAAATGATACCTTACAAGCTGTTGCAACAGATCCGAATTCACCTTTGAAGAACGAAGAAGATAAACATGAGCCAAATAAAAGGAGGATGAGATTGAAGGAAAAGGAAAATGAAGATGTTAGGTACTGTTTGATTATGTATCTTATCCTTTATGAAGTGTGTATGTATTGTATGTATATAATAATAATAATAATAATTTTACAATAACAGGCCTTTAAGTGTAAATTGACTAAAATGCCCTCATGTGCATTGCACATGAGGGGAGTTAACGGAAAAAGTTAACGGCCGTTACCAAAAAGGCCCAAAACCGTGACAAAAATTTATACAAAGGCCAACCAATGCAAAAATTTAGAATAAAGGCCACGATCCGTAATTTGGCTTATTATAAAGGCCAAAAAATGTAATTTACTCTTTGTTTAATTTACACTTCTGGTCATTCCAGTTTAGTTATTATTTTTTAAATCAAATAAATTCAATATAAGTTAAAGTTGACAGTTTTGGAACAAAGTTAATTATTCTCGTATTTTAACTAACCAACTTAACTGATTTAACCTGTAACATTTATATTATTGAAGTTTTTATATCTTAACTTCGTTTTCCACTTGGAAGGTTATATTTAGACTTAGAATGATTATCTTTAAAAATCTTTTTTTAAATCTCTTTTACAAAATATTTTATATATATTTTGGAGATTTACTAATTGTATTTAGTAATTAATTAGTAACGTTAGAAAATAATTCGGTCGCTCTTTTTTTTTAAGACGCAACATTGAATTTTGACATATTTATTCATATTAATATTGACGAAACGTTACATTTTCATAAATTAAATACGAATACAATAAAGATAGATAATTCCGGGTTCGAGTCGGGAATTCGGGTTCAAGTTTGGGGCAGATGTCACAAATCAAAGGTGAAGGAACTGTTTCAAATGGAATTATTAGTTTCGACAAAATTAACTACTGTGCCCAGTTGAAATTTAATCTACTAACTGTATCGCAAATCTGAGATAAATCATTTCTAACATTGTTTGATGACTCCCACTTCTATATCTTAAAACCTGGTTTTAAATTCAGTGAAGATCGGGTTGTTGTCAAAGCAAACAGAGATCGTGACGTCTACAAGCTTGAAATGTCACAAATTGATCAAAACGCAAAATCAACATGTTTGATTGCTAAAGCAACAAATGATGAAAGCCAACTTTGGCATAGATGTCTCGGACATACAAACTTCAACAACATGAACAAACTTGCAACAGGAAATCATGTGATTGGTATTCCAAACAAGAAATTTGCTACAATTGATTCCTGCCCTACATGTTTGAAAGGGAAACAATTTCGAGCGTCTTATAAGTCCAAACTAATAAACTCAAATTTCCAACCTTTACAAATGTTGCATATGGATTTGTTCGGTCTAACCAATGTGTAAAGTATAGGGAAGAAATCATATTGTTTGGTCAGCATTGATGATTATACAAGATTCACTTCGGTTCTTTCTACACTCTAAATCTGAAACAGGTGAAATCTTAAAAGAGTTTATCATTAGAATTGAAAATTTGTTGAATTGTAAAGTAAAAATTATCCAAAGTGATAATGGAATTGAGTTAAAGAATGCTAATGTTGATTCATTTTGTACAGACAAAGGCATTTCAAGGCAATTCAGTGAAACCAGAACTCCAGAACAAAACAGAGTAGCTGAAAGGAAAAATCACACTTTAATCAAAGCTACCAGATCAATGCTTGCCAATACAAAACTTCCAATTACTTTTTGGGATGAAGCAGTCTCAACGGCGTGTTTTGTACAAAATAGAACCTTGCTTGTATCTGACAAAAAACAAAACTCCTTATGAGTTAAGTTTTGGACGAAAACCTCATATTGAATTCTTAAAATCATTTGGATGTCCTGTATCAATTTGGAATCTAAGTGATTATATAGGAAATTTTGATGCTAAAACAGATGAAGTATTTTTTCTTGGTTATTCATCACTTTCAAAAGCTTTTCGAGTCTACAAATCAAAAACCAATACTGTGATTGAAACAACCAATGTTAAATTTCTTGAACATTCTTTCCCATCTGTTGCACAAGCTCCTGAATGGTTATTTGATATTAATTCATTATCAGATTCACTAAATGATAAATTGTTTTCTCATGCAGGTACAAAGTAAAAAAGCAAGCAGGTGATCTCGGATCATTCAGTGATGATTCAGATGATGACACGGATGATTCAAATCAATTCTATCTGTTTCTATCATTTGAAGATGTTAATGAAGATCATGGTCAACATCAAGCTCAATCTTAGATTCCAGAAAATGTTAAACAAGGTAGTGTTCCCGCAGCATCAAATCATTCTTCTTATGATGGATTAGAAGTTATTCATTCAGACTCATCGTCAGATTCTGACAGTGAAAGGGTTAATGATATTTTGGATTACTTCATCAACTCACCTTCTCAAGTTCCAAATTTTCAACCACATACATCTTCATTGTTAGATGATCAACCGGACATGAATCATTCAAATGTGGAAGTCAATATTCAGGGAGATGAAATTCCTACTCGTCGCATTCATAAGAATCATCCCATTTCTCAGATTATTGGATCATTGGATGAACGCACGACTAGAAGCAAATCTCAAGCCAACGTCTTCTTATATTCATGTTTCTTATCTCAAGTCGTCCAAAGAATGTCATGGAAGCACTTAAAGATAACAGTTGGATTGAGGCAATGCAAGAAGAACTGTTACAGTTTCTTAAACAGGAACTATGGAAGTTAGTGGCGTTACCTAAAGGAGAATCTGCAATAGGAACAAAATGGTTTTTTAAAAAATAAACCTGATGAAAGAGTCATTGTTATCAGAAACAAAGCTCGTCTTGTTGCACAAGGATACACATAGGAGGAAGGCAATGATTATGAAGAAGTATTTGCTCCCGTCGCTCGATTAGAAGCAATACATGTTTTCTTAGCCTATGCATCTTTCATGAAATTTAAAGTGTATCAAATGGATGTAAAAGGAACATTTTTATATGAAGCTATCACTAATGATGTTTATGTTAAACAACCTTCGGGTTTCGAAGATCCAGAGTTTCCACATCACATGTATAAGCTAAACAAAGTTCTTTATGGATAACATCAAGCTCCAAGGATTTGGTACGAGACACTGTCAAAACATCTCACTGATCATGATTACACTAGAGGTCATATTGATCCTACACTATTTATCAAAAGAGAGAAAAATTATTTGTTATGTGTAGAAGTGTATGCTGATGACATTATCTTCGGTTTCACAAGCCCCGAGCATGTGCAAAGATTTTGAAGAAATCATGAAGGCAAGATTTCAGATGAGTTCGATGCGTGAAATAAACTTCTTTCTTGGTCTTCAAGCCAAGCAATTCGATGTGGTATATTTATCAACCAAGAAAAGTTTGTTGACAAATTACTCAAGAAGTTCAAAATGCAAGATTGTCAAACTGTCAGACTCCATCTGATGCAAACTCAAAGATAGAGCCAGATCCAAAAGGAAAATCTGTGGATCAAACTTTATATCGTTCAATGATCGGTTCTTTAATGTATCTCACAACATCAAGGCCAGATATCTTGTACGCAGTGTGTGTTTGTGCTCTCTATCAAGCTGATCCTAGAGAATCTCATTTAGTCGCCGTCAAATGAATTTTCAGTTATTTAAAAGGCAAATCAGCTCTTGGTCTTTGGTATCCATACGAAGGAAATTTGAGCTACATGGTTATTCCGATAGTGACTATGGTGGATGTGCTCTTGATCGTAAATCAACAACTGGTGGTTGTCAGTTTTTAGGACAACGACTTGTCTCATGGCAATGCAACAATCAAACGAATGTATCGGTATCAACAGCAGAAGCTGAGTACGTTGCAGCTTCAGCAGGATGTTCTAAAGTCATGTGGTTGTAAAATCAGCTTTTGGACTATGGTTTTAATTTTCTAAAAGCACCTATCTACATCGACAACACTGCTGCGATGTTCATAACAGCTAATCCAGTTCAACATTCTAAAACCAAACATATCGAGATTCGATATCATTTTCTCCGAGACAATTCAGAAAAGGGCTTAGTTATATTGATAAAAGTTCACACTGGCAATTAATTGGCAGAATTTGATAATCACATGTATAAGTTGGACTCACCGGCTTGTCGATGTAATATATTTTGTATGTTATTTGTATGACTTTTGTTTGTAGTTGTTCTAGCGAACCTACGGGTGAATCTATAGATTCACCCGTAGTTCAAGTTAGCTTTTGTCTAAGGTGTCGACTGGGCGAACCTGTATGTGCCCAGCGAACCTATGTGGTTCGCTAGATAGATTCGCTACAGCGAATCTATCAACGAACCTAAGACTGATATATATTGTAACCTTATCTTCAAGTTTATACAACTTTTGCACAACTTTGACAAAACTCTTATCCAACTGATTGTGTCGTGTAATTGTTCACCTGAGGTGCTAGGAACTTATATCATTCATCTTTGTAGCTTGTATACCTCTGGTTGTATGGTTTAATCTTGTTATTGGGTTTGTTTGGTTATTATACACTTTGTTTGTTCAAGTCAAGTGTGTTTCGTAGTTAAACAAGTCAACATAGCACTGAAATCACGATCATTATGGACCAACAATATGGTATCAGAGCCTTAGTGCTCTTGATTGTTTGATTCAAGTGATTTTTGTGTTGATTTTGGGGTTTTTGTGTCAAAACACTATTTGATTCTGTTCAGGGCTTGTTTTGGTGTTTTGGAGTTGTATTTTGCTCATGTATTGTCATATTTAGTCATAGGAAGCTTTTAAAACAAACGTGTCTACAAATGGTCAAGTTTTGAAGCTGTTTGGGTTGTTTTCGTACTGTTACTGGTTTGTTCGTAACCCAGCGAAACTATCTGTTCTTCCAGCGAATCTAAGTGTTCATCCAGCGAACCTAATTCAAATTTTTGTACTGTTGGTTTGTGTTGTGGCTAGCGAATCTGACATCTCATTTAACGAAAGTTCACTTGTTTGGCTCACTGTGCAAGCGAAACTGCTGCCAAAATAAGGCGAGCGAAACTGTGCTTGCTTGTCAGCGAATCTGTTTTGTTTGTCTAGCGAATCTGTCTTCAGCGAATCTACCAGCGAATCTGCTGTGTTCTTTGAGCGAATCTAGCCAGCGAATCTATTTGTCTTCAGCGAATCTATAATCTGCTCAAAATTTATGGCTTCATTAACACTGAATATGAATGATCTGGATAGTGTTCAACCTAACAGGCCACCGAGGCTTGTTAGTGGTGAAAACTTTGAAGACTGGAAAAGATGTTTGAAAGCCTTTTTCTACTACACGGACTACAACCGATGAGAATCTATTGTAAATGGTCTGCACGTGCCAACGACAGTTGAAGGAACTGTCACTTCAATAAACACAGATCCAAGTACTTTTACTGAAGCAGATACCAAGTTACTTGATCGTGACAAAAAGGCACTCGGGGCATTGATACTTTGCTTGCATCAGGATATCTTCAACAGGTTTGCTGAACACACAACTGCAAAAAGCTTGTATGACGCATTGTGTGAGTTCTATGATGGTAATGAGGATCTGAAACTGGATAGGAAAGCTCAAGCTGAAAAAGAGGTCAACTCTTTCGTGGGGTATTCGCAAGAGAACTTGACTGATATTACAAATCGATTCCTATCTGTATCAAGTAATCTGAAGAAGTATGATGATAAGCTGGGCAATCATGAACAAGTCTCAAAACTGTTAGATTCTCTCCCTCCTCAGTGGAGTCTTCAAATCAAGCTGTTGAAACAAGAAAGAAACTTTCCTGACTACAAGCTGATGGATGTTATAAACAAGCTGAAGTCATTCGATCTTGATGTGAAGAGAAGAGAATACAATCAGTCTATGATGGTTCCAAATATTCCTTCTCAGAATGCTGCACTTATTTCATCCGCTGCAAACTCTTATATGTACAGTGCTGCACATGGAGGATCATCGAGTCATGTGTCTGCTAAATCTGTTGGTGCTTCCACAAATGCTGGTTCAAGCTCAAATGCATCTGTCACCAATCAGATTCCATCTGACACCATGGCTTTATTTGGAATGTTTGTTCATAGCTATGAAGCTCTTGTTGCTGGTGAGTTGAAGGGAAAGGGGATGACTGTAGAAGATATGTATCAGGTGGATCCTGATGATCTGGAAGAAACCGACATCCAATGGCAAATGGCCATGCTTACTCTTCGTGCCAGACGATTTATGGAAAGAACAGGTAGAAGAAACTTTGGAAATCAGGGACAGAATAGCAAGCTGGGGTATGACAAGGGAAAGCTGAGGTGTTACAACTGCAAACAATTGGGTCACTTCAAAAGGGAATGTCCTTTACCAATTGTTACTGAACCAGTAAACTCTGCAAATCCAAGATCTGCTCCAAATCAAGAAAGACTTGAGGAAGCAAAGTCAAAGAATGAAACTGCACTGCTCACCAACTTTGATTGGAGTGCAGAAATTGAAGAAACCAAGGAGGAGATTAATCATGCCCTTGTTGCTGAGATTGTTGAGATTGATGACAACGATATAAATTGCTTTGATCCTTTCAAAGAATTTTATGGTAAAGATGAAGAAGAGAAAGTGGAGAATGTTGATAAAGATCAATCAGATGCTATTGTTCAAGGGCATCTGAATCACTCAGGATTGGTTTGTGAAGCTGCTGTTAATGAAGTGAAGAATGAGGAGGAGTCAAAGCTTAACCTGGAAGCAATGATTGAGAAGGCGAGGCTTGATGCTGTTGATGAATTCAAAAGAAGCACTCCCTACTGCCAGTGTGATCGTGCTCTTGCCGCCGAAAAACTAGTAATTGGTCTTCCTTCTGATGTTATTGAAGATATGTGTTCATCTGCTTGCAAAATTCGTTTAATTGGCATATACAAAGCTAATAAATTGTTAATGTCAAACGAAAACGAATTAAAAAGAACCAACAAAGAGCTTAAATTAAGTGAATCAAAATTTTTTGTCAAATTAAGAGAAGCTTTGAAAGAAAATGAACATTTAAAAAGAACTCTTTTGGAAAAGAACTGTGAAGTAAACTACTTGACTGAGCAAGTTACTCTTGCTGAATTTGAAGCAAGAAAACTTAAAAATAAACTGCAGCAGTGGACAATATCTAGTATGAAAAGGGAGGAACTGTGCAAGAAACAACGGGGGGCCAGAGTTAAGACAGGTTTGGGTCTTAACAACAATGAAACATATGCATATCCTCCACCTAGTACCTTCTGTTACTGTCCAACACCTATTCCTCATCCCTCAAATGAGTTGATACAAGAAATTATCCAGGATGATACTAACAGTTCCATTGCAGGTTTAAGTGGAGTAAATCTTAAGGAGGTTAGAGAGGATTACGCCTATGGTGGGAGTGTTGGGCTCGGTTGTTCTAGCAGTAGTGATTGCTCTAGTTCTGATTCCAAGAAGTCTTTTGAAGACATTAGTTTAATTAATTCTGTTTGTAGTAATGTGTCATATTCAGACAATTCCATGTTTAATAGTAATTTAGGGTGCTCTACTTCAAACCCTAATATGTTGAATGATGTTTTGATTGAAAATGCGTGTGAGAATGGCAAAGACAAACTTTCAGGTCATGTCTCTGAAAGTCAAACCAAAACAAACTGTTTTCAAAAGTTCTTCACTCATCAAATTCCATCTTTCACACCAGTGAGAATTTCAAAACCAAAAGACAAGGAATCATCTTTTTCATACATTCTTAAACCTAAATCTGAATCTGAAAAAGTTAAAGTCACAACAATTAAGTCAAAAGAACCATATGACTCTTACAGTGACTGCAACTCTCAACTGTCTGAATGTGATGAGGAAATTGAAATGGATAAAATTCCTGTTAACAGAGTTTCCAAAACTGGTTTGAAGTCTCATTGCTTTAAATGTGGGAATACTGGTTTTACTGTTAAGCAATGCCCTAAATTAATCCAAAACAGCTCAAAGCAAAAATCTTTCGGAAAAAGATTAAACACATTTGTAAATAATTTCTTTTGTAATTCTTCATCTGCTCCACCACCCAAGTACACAAAGGCTTGGGTGCCAATTTCAAAGGTCTAACTTTTCAATTTTTTTTAATAAATGTCAGGAACATTCTAATGCCGTTGTAAATAGTCATTGGCATATTGACAGCGGATGTTCCAGACATATGACAGGGTTGAAGGACCTACTGACTAACTATCGGATCATAAATGGCGGATATGTTGCTTTTGCGGGAGACAAGAAAGGTGGCAAGATGATTGGTCAAGGAGAAGTCTCAAATGGTTCACTTACTCTGGAAGACGTCAACTATGTTCCTGAACTGGCATTCAATCTTCTCAGTGTATCACAAATCTGTGATAAGAATATTCCAGTGATGTTTCTTCCAAATGAATGTTTGTTCTTGAAGCCAGAGTTTACTATTCCTGAAGAAATGGTGATCATGCGAGCTCCGAGACGAAATGATACCTATATGCTGAATATGGGATCAAAGGAATCAAACTCCACCGTGACCTGTCTCCTGTCTAAAGCTTCATCTTTTGAATCATTTCAGTGGCATAGACGTTTAGGGCACATTAATTTTAAAATTCTGAATAAATTGGGTAAGAACAATTTGGTTAGGGGTTTACCACTCAAAGATTTTTCAGTGGTTGAGAAATGCATGGCTTGTGCTAAAGGAAAACAACACAAAAAGCCACATAAACTTAAAATTACAAATACCATCTCAGAACCCCTCGAATTGTTACAAACTGATTTATTTGGTCCAATAAGTGTCAAATCTATTGCTTGGTTGTCACTGATGATTACTCTAGGTACACCTGGGTGAGATTCATGGCACACAAGAGTGAGACTGCTGAAGAATTGATGAAGCTGATTCCTCAAATCGAGGTTCTTGGAAAGAGAAAGGTTCAAGCCATCAGAAGCGATAACGGAACCGAATTCAGAAACCATATCTTCAACTCTTTCTGTGAACAACGGGGTATTCTCAGACAGTTTAGCGCCGCACGAACACCACAACAAAATGGTGTTGCTGAAAGGAAGAATCGAACCCTTGTGGAGGCTGCTAGAACTATGCTGATTGAGTCAAAGCTTCCAATTATTTTCTGGGCTGAGGCAGTTAATTGTGCAGCTTATGTTCTGAACAGGGTACTGATTGTCAAAGAAAAGATGAAGACTTCATACCAGCTGTTTCGAGGGATTAAGCCGCTGATTGATTTTCTGCGCCCCTTTGGATGTTCTTGCACTCTTTTGAATACTCAAGATCAGAAGACGAAGTTTGGTGCTGTTTCTGATGAATGCTTCTTTGTAGGATACTCGAACACACAAAAGGCGTATCGTGTTTACAACAAGCGAACGCAGATTGTGCAAGAGTCCTAATATGTTGACTGGCAAGAGTCAAACACTACCAGTATTGGCAGTGAACCGGCATGGTTTTATGATTCCACCACTATTTTCAAATCATTTAATCTTCCTGACTCTGACGATGATGACATCATTCCACACACATCAGTTTCTATCTTTAACCATCCACCTGCACCACAACCACAACCTTCAACTACACAACTACCTCCCACTTCATTTGACATTCCACCACCTCCACCACCTCAAACTGTTCCAACTTCTCCATCAGATATTCCATCCTCATCCACTACCATTCAATCATCTACCACTAATACAATTCCTCCAACATCACATACACCTTCACAACCATCTAATCAAACACCCTCAACCGAAACCAATCCTTTGCTCCTTAACACTGACTTCAAAACCTTGAAAAACCATCCTCATGATTATATCATAGGATCTATTACTGATGGTGTGCGAACTCGGAGTCAGAGTGGTTTGATTAATGAATGTCTCTATGCTGCCTTTCTGTCTCAAGTTGTTCCAAAGAATTATAAACAAGCACTTGAAGATCCAAGTTGGGTGGATGCCATGCAAATGGAACTGCAGCAATTTAGGAAGCTTAAAGTTTGGGAACTGGTTGATCTTCCTCCTAATAAGTGTCCAATCGGCACTAAATGGGTTTTCCGAAACAAGCCAGATGATCGCGGTGTTGTAATCAGAAACAAGGCGAGACTGGTTGTTCAAGGATTTGCTCAAGAGGAGGGAATTGACTACACCGAAGTTTTTGCTCCAGTCGCTCGCCTAGAAGCCATCAGAATCTTTCTTGCTCATGCTGCGAACAAAAACTTTAAAGTTTATCAGATGGATGTGAAATGCGCATTTCTATATGGAGATATCGATGAGGAGATCTACGTATGTCAACCACCGGGTTTCGAGGATCCAGATTTCCCGTCAAAGGTTTACAAGCTTGATAAATCCTTGTATGGGCTGCATCAAGCTCCACGTATCTGGTATGAAACTCTGACACAGTATCTTCTCAGCAAAGGTTTCTCTCGTGGGACTATAGATATGACATTGTTCAAGAAGGAGGTGAATGGGGAGCTGCTGATCGTTCAAGTGTATGTTGATGATATCATTTTTGGTTCGACCAATGAAGGGCTGTGTAGAGAATTTGAAAAGGTGATGATGGATCGCTTTGAAATGACAATAATGGGGGAGATGTGTTTCTTCTTGGGGCTGCAAGTTGAACAAAAGCCTGATGGAATTCTGATCCACCAAGAGAAATATATCAAGGAGATCCTCACGAAGTTTGGCATGGATGATTCTTCTCCTGAATTGACTCCTTTCACCGCTCAAACATGCCTTACTTCCGATGATAATGGGAATCCTGTGGATGCTCATCGGTACCGCTCGATGATCGGATCTCTCATGTATCTGACTGCAAGCCGACCAGATATTACATTTGCCGTGTGTTACTGTGCTCGTTTCCAAGCCAACCCAAAAGAATCACATGAGAAAGCTGTTAAACGCATTTTTCGCTACCTTAAGGGTTCCTCTCGTTTGGGACTTTGGTACCCAAAAGGTGGGAACTTTGATTTACATGCTTTTTCTGATAGTGATCATGCTGGTTGCAGGATTAACAGAAAATCAGTCACTGGCGGATGTCAATACCTTGGAGAAGCAAAGCAAGAAGCAAACAACCGTCTCTCTGTCCACAAGAGAAGCAGAATACATTGCTGCTTCAAGTTGCTGTTGCCAAGTGCTCTGGATTCAGCATCAGATGATGAATTATGGCATCAACTTTCTTCATACGCCACTCTTTTGTGATAATGAAGCTGCTGTTGGAATTGCCAAGAATCCTATTCATCCCACTCGCACCAAGCACATTGAAACAAGAATTCATGCAATCAGGGATGCACAGGAAAAGGGGTTTATTGATATTATTCCTATTGAAACTCGAAAGCAAAAGGCTGATCTTTTCACAAAAACTTTTGACAAACCACGTTTTTATGAACTGATCTCCATGCTGGGACTTATATCTTTTTGAAAACCTTTTTCTGTGAGAATCAATTAGTAAATATGTAAATAACTTTTTCTTTTTCTTCTTTGAAAATTCCGTGGGTCACTCGATACATCGCTCTGTTACTTTTAGTTTATTTTATTTCCTTTTATTTTCTTTTATTTTTTCTTTTAATTCTGTATATATATATATATTAAGAAAATCTGAAAAACAAAAATTTCTTATTAGATAGCTATAATATAGAAATTTTGGGGGAGATATAAAAGATTAACTATTTATAGTTTTTCAAATTTTGCTATTTCAAGATCTCCGTTTTAATTGATGTTGAAGAGACATTGAAGGAGGTCAGAAGCATTGCGTTTGGGATATGTCAGATAGGCTCAGCCCGAAAACAAAGTAAACAGTGATTGTGCAGCCAAACATAACGCTCAAGATCTCGACAACAAGGATTATCCCCTTGACATGATTGGATTGCACAAAGATAAGGGTTCTGTCAAAAATGGGTTGAGAGCGTCAAATCTTTGCCTTGATTTCCCTAAACATTCCAAATCACCATCGCCCTATCCCCGAATCGAGTTTCTAGTTTGCTAAAAGCTGCTAGTGATGCTCTTCGGAAAAGCCTCTGAGTGAGTTACTTGTTAACTCCTCAGAACGTATTGAGTCAAAGTGCTTAACTCCTCTGCTATACGGAAGTATTGACTTGGAGTTGGTGAATCTTCTCTGCTATACGGAAGTATTGACCTGAAGATTCACCGAGCATGCTCAAATGTTTATCTCCTCTGTTATACGTCAGTATAGACCTGGAGCTCTGAACTATTTGAGTTTCCCAAATAATAAGTCGCATTGTGTTCAAAAGAATCAATTGCTGACAAGCTCCACTCACAATGAAAAGATGCAAAAATTGCACAAGTGTCAAAAGAAACTAATGCATCGATCAACATTCAAAAGTTGATCCTTGAAATTCAAGCAAAGTCAATCGTATTGCTCAGCTATACCCTGATGACAGAACTTGTTCTTTTTACCTAGATGTCTGTGGGGACCGGGTTGTCTGAGCTTCTTTAATCAAACCAAAAACATGATAAAAGAAGCTGCTGATCTCTTGTTGAAAGGACTAAGGCATGGGTTTAAATGGACAAACATATCTGCAATCCCGCCAATCGATGATTCTCTGGATTCTGCTCAAAACATCATGATAAATATATATATCCTTCTTTAGCGTTTAAAATTCTTGTCCTTTTATTGTATTTTATTTTATTTTATTTTTCTAAATTCTATCTTGTTATTATTTGTATTTTTAGGATTTTTTAGGATAATATGTTTATTTTTGGAGCGTTGAATTCGTGGGACGGTTTCGTGGATTTACAAAGAATTTAAAATTTGAGAAAAACCAAAAATATTTTTTTCTTTTTGTGCTAGCGAACCTGCTAGCGAACCTACAGGTTCGCCAGGAACCTCTTTGTTTCGCCGCCGTGGTTTACTTGACTTTTGGTCTTCTGGCGAATCTAAAGTTTGCTAGTATGTCTGCCAGCGAACCTATGTCTGTATATATATGCAGTGACAGCGAAGCATTTCACACATTCGCTGTCACTGCTACTGTAGCAAGTTTTTCAAAAAATCACTCACGAACGTTCGATTCTCACTTTCAACCGGCTTTTTCACACTTAAACATCACTAATATTGTCTGGTATGTGATCGTCTTCATCTTAATCTCTGTTTTAAACCCTTAATCGCACTCTAAACCTGTTTAATCTGTCGATCTGTGATTGTGTGTAAATCAAATGACTGTTTTGGTGTGTTTTAGTTTGGCTTTTACTTCATAATAGTCTCGTTTGATGTATATATTACTTGTTTGTTGCTCTGTATGCTTGATTATGGTGTATTGTCTGTGATTTTGGCCGTTTTTCAAAAACTAGGGTTTCCAGCGAACCTATGTGTTCGTCTGGCGAATTTGAACGAAAGTTCAAAACTTCGAGCGAACCTATGTCGTTATGTTGCCCACGCATCAACATAGATTCGCCCGACTGTTTCTAGCGAACCTATACATTCGCTCGACCAAAATGACTTATTTTTCAAGTCAGCGAATCTATAGGTTCTGGTGCCAAATCTCAGGTTCGCTATGTCAGCGAATCTAATTTCCAGCGAATCTATTAACTGTTTTTCAAATCTTCGTTTCTGATCAATCTCCGTTTATTTTTCAGGCAAAATGTCGACATTATTCTTCGAAAGAAAGCACAATATGTGTGCTTTGCTTGACGAGAATCACGAGAAGGTCGGCGGCTATAGAGATTGTATCAAATGGCTGAAGTCGTCTCATATACATCACGCCATTTCTCATTCTCCAGTCATATACGAGCTGCATGTTCGAGACTTCTGGAGAACTGCAGTGATGAATGTGTCTACACAGCCATCACGAATATGTGCCAAAGTCAGTGGATTTGACTTGGAGTTTACAGAAGCTGATCTTGCTAGGATTTTGAGGCTAGAGGATGATGTTGGGGATGAAGTAATGATGTCGGCTGAAGAGGTTTATGGGGCTTTTAGGACCGCTGGGTATGAGGGTCCGATGCCTGGTGAAAAGAAGATGGAGTTTGTGAAGTCCTATCTGATCCAGGAATGGAGGTATATTGCACACGTATTCATTATGTGCCTGGATCATAGGAAATGGGGTACTGACGGACTAAATTTGGACTGGGCTCGGGCAATGATGATGTTTTGCCGAGGGCAGAAAGCAAATATTTCGAAGCTGATCTACAATTATCTGCTCGAGAATATCCATGCTACCAAAGCCGCTAAATGGTTGATGTATCCGAGATTCATTCAGATGGTGCTGAATGACAAATTGCCGAATCTGCCGGTAGTTGGAGATGTTCTGAAAATATGGGAGATGCATCCAAGGATATTCCGTGACTGTAAATCGGTAAAGAAGATAGTGGGAGGGCCTGTGCGTTCGAGGTAACAATCAGGGAGGCTGCAAAGACTAATTTTGTTGATTTTGGATACCAGAAGCCAAGAAGGATGAGGCAGAAGAAAGACAGACATTGGGTATCGTGGAAGGGTAAAGTGGTTTTGAAGATTGAAGCACCGAAGGTAATGACCAGGGTTAGGGTTCCGGACACACAGCCACCCACACTGCAGGATTTCCTCAAATGGTTCTATGACAACAGCACGGGTGAGGCGGTTATCCGATTGAAAGGTGAAGATCGTCCAGAAATTCGAGTGTTTGATCCTATGGAGATCTTCTCTTTTAGCAATGAGGATTTGAAGGTGTTGTGTGAAAACCGGATAAAGCATGGGGCTGGAGATGATACAAGAACTGAGGCGAACCTGTTTGTGAAGGTCGCAAACAAAGCCCGTGGAATCCGTGCTGAATTGAGATCGGTGAATGAAAGACTGAGGAGGACTGATGATCAGCAATTGGATATGGATGATCTATCTAGACAGCTGGATCAAACTATTGAGAGGAGGTTCGAGAAACCGATGGAGGTAATAGATTTGGATGTGACTGGCGAGGAGCATACAGCAAATATTCAGGCGAAAAACGATTGTTCAACAAATGCCTGATACAGATGTCGCTGATGCTGAGTTCGTGGAGTCGATGCTGATTTTTAGCGAAGATGAGGCCGGATCTGAAGACGTTACCAATCCGTTGGCCGGAATTGAAGATAGGGCAGGAGCATTCATTGAGAACCTTTGAAGCTGAGAAAAAGAAGGAGCTTAAATAGAAGACTTCCCCAGGTGAGGTCCAACCTAGGGGGAGTATTGATAATCACATGTATAGGTTGGACCCACCGGCTTGTCGGTGTAATATATTTTGTATGTTATTTGTATGACTTTTGTTTGTAGTTGTTCTAGCGAACCTACGGGCGAATCTATAGATTTGCCCGTAGTTCTAGTTAGCTTTTGTCTAAGGTGTCGACTGGGCGAACCTGTATGTGCCCAGCGAACCTATGTGGTTCGCTAGATAGATTCGCTACAGCGAATCTATCAGCGAACCTAAGACTGATATATATTGTAACCTTATCTTCAAGTTTATACAACTTTTGCACAACTTTGACAAAACTCTTATCCAACTGATTGTGTCGTGTAATTGTTCACCTGAGGTGCTAGGAACTTATATCATTCATCTTTGTAGCTTGTATACCTCTGGTTGTATGGTTTAATCTTGTTATTGGGTTTGTTTGGTTATTATACACTTTGTTTGTTCAAGTCAAGTGTGTTTCGTTGTTAAACAAGTCAACATAGCACTGAAATCACGATCATTATGGACCAACAGAATTGTTTATCAAGTCTTTCCTATCTGGTCAGTTTGACTTTTTAATTCAATCCATTGGTTTAATCAACCATGATTAAATCATGTCTTTAATTAAAAAAACATTTTCAATAATCAACTCCATAAAACTAAGAGTTTTGAATATATTATTGAGTTTTATTAGAATACGCTAAATCATTATATGATTTGCATGCCTTACTTATATATACTACTGCATGTGTGTGTGCAACATCATTAAAAAAAAATACAAAAATAGAATAACGAATCTGATATGCATAAAATTGGAAATGATAGATACACTAGGGTTATTTGACACATCATTTTAATCAATAAAGACTGAAGCGTGAATATTGATGTGCGAGACAACTCAGACAAGTATAAAGAACAAGTATATTCAATGATGATTTAACTAAATTCTAATGAGTTATTGTGGTTGACACATCTTAATGCATGAGAAACGTTTATACAAATCTAATAGATATCTAGTGAAGCATCCAATTTATATCGGGTAACGATGCAATCTATTCAGTGTGATGAACCGCATCTGTGAGCGTCTTTGTTGTGGTATCCACAGACCTGAAATCTTACATGAAGTCTCTTTCGAGCTTCAAGGTACAACAAAAGATTCCCAAGTGGAACAAAAAAGAGTCCCAAAGTTGGACCATCACCAATCAAATTCCAAAAAGGAATTCAGAAGATTCCCAAAGGGAACACAAGCAAAAGATAACTCCAAAAAGGAATTCCAAAAGAAGTCCCAAAGTGGACCAAATCCAAATAGATAGAACCCTATTCAACACTGAGTATGATTGTAAGTAACCTGACGTGTTGAGTTGCTCTCAGGATATTTAGATGAAGTGTAATACTTTCTAATCAACCTAATTGATCATTAAGAATAGAAAAAGTAAGTGTATCACTTCGAGCTAATTGATTTGTTCAACAATTCGTCACTCAATTACTTCACAATTCAAATGTCTATTCTCAAAACTGCAAAACATGTGTTGGATAAGTTGCTGGTATGATCCCATTGCACTATCATTGATTCTTAGCATCTCATATATACTATAATATCTATACTTATATGTGTGTATTGTGTGTGCAGGCATGTGAGTTCATTGATGATTTTCTTACCCTTTTGAAACTTATAACTTCTTCGAGGTCATAAGTTTAGGGGGAGAAATTATAAGAAAATATCAAAAACATTTAAAAATATAAAAAACATCAAAAAGAATTCGAATAAGAATTTCAGATGTCTTGAGAAATGATTGATATGATCGATGTAAGATGAACAGATGTATCGGAATTTGCTGAAATGATCTAGCACAAATGTTGAAAATGTTGGAATAAGTGTGTGAAAATATAGAAAAAGTGTTGAAAATATCTAAAATGTTGATTGAAAAATATTTTGAAAAGGTTTCGTGCTTACCGATACAAGATACATTTGTTTGTCTTAAATTGGCCAAATTTTGTGGGAAAATATGACCAATCATTAATTTTGAATGATTTAATTCAAAGTTCATAATTAATTGATGAATTAATACTAACATGTTTAGTATAAATCATGGCAGGTGTCACATCATCAATTGACATTCAAGGAAGATCTCATGTCACATCATTGAGAAAATGATATCAACTTTCAGATGTCTCAAGTTTATTCAAGTCAAATTTATCTAAGTTTGACATACATGTATTATATGGGCAAACAGTGCCCAGACGAATAAATAGTGCATACGTCAGATTGTTGATAAAATTTACGAAGTCTTGAAGATTGATGTTCTCAAGACGGACAAACAGTGTCCATGTTGAAAATGATATGTGTGGGATATGTTCTCATCAAACGGACAACATGAATATAAGTAAAGTTGTATCCATTTCATTGATTTGTGAAAATTATTCTAAGTGTTGGACGATTTATAACACAAAACAAACAAACAGTCGTCATACGACTAATTCCTTAGATTCCATCTAAGTGTTTGTATTGTGTTTATAAAACGGACAAATGATCTTAAAAGGATTAAAAATGTTTATAAAACCCTAATACTTGCTCATTTTTCTTCATTCGTCCGTCTGAACACGTTTTCACTACCGTTTCATATTCTATTACCGAATTCACTTGTTCACCATCTTAAATCGATTTAGAGACATTATAAGGTAAAAACACATTCTGAAACCAGATCCGAGGTCTAATCTGAATAATTTTAACTAAAAATTGGTTAAAATCTGATCTAAAAAGTTGCGACTAAACCCACAGTCGATTCATGAAATGAGGAAAATTAACCGGTTTAATGTTAAAATTAATCATCGATTTTTGAAATATCTCATCAAAAATGTCATATAATCATCTGTTTATCATCAAAACATGATAAAATTGAACTTGAAAATTTTCACTTGTTTCACTATCTTAACAGGTTATCTCACACATATGTCTCTATATGCAGGTATAATGGCTGAAATGAAACTTGAACCAAGACACAATATTGTTGGTTATCTCAATGAAGCTTGTCAGGAAGCTGCTGGATATGTGAATTCAATCAGATTTCTATTGAGGACCAAATATGTGATTGCCATATGTTACAAGCCCATTATATATAAGAGGTTGATTCGAAAGTTCTGGAGAACAACTAAGATTGAGATAAATGAAAATGGGAAGAAGGTGATCAAAGGATTCATATCATCTGATAGAAGCTTCAATCAGGGTTGCCTTAAGATTGGTAGAAAATGAGGCTACAGATCCTGATATCTTATCAATCAATGTGTGCAATGACATATTCATAGAAATGGGTCATCTAGCTGAATTCACAAAGCAACAATTCTACCGTGCTAGAGTTTGTGACCACTGGAACTATTGTGCTATATATTTCATCACTGCCTATCTAAGAGGAGTGCATGCTTCAATTCCTTTTCATATGAGCTTGCATCACCTATTGTTACAGTTGTGATGAACTGGCCATTCAATATGGCTAAATGGATCATGAATGGTTTTGAGTCAAACTTAACTAAGGGGCTGAAGAACAAGTCTATGATGTTTCCGAGGTTTTTACAAATGATCATTAATGAAGAGTATCCGGATATCATGGCTTATGGCTTAGAAGAAGAAAGGATTGAATTAGATCACATGACACAAGAAGCCTATGACAGACTGTCAATGATCACTCAGGCAAGAATTGTACCTCCATTCCGATATATAGTTGATGTCAGTAATGATAATGTGGATATTAGTGTGCCACATTACCATTTGACAGCCTCTTGATCCTGAAGACTTATACCAACGAGAGCCTGGAACTGAAACTAAACAGAGTAGTTCAAGTGATGAAGTTGATGATGATGATGATAATCAGAATGATGATATGAACATAGATGAAGGTGTGAATGTGATTGATGAGATTGAAGCTGTATTAGAATATACATAAGAGATAGATGATAACTTGTTGTTTGATACAACTGTTTTAGATGATATAGTGATTGAGGCTGCTCACACTGTTGTGAAAATTCATCAAGAAGATGAAGTTAATGTGCTAGAAATTGCAAGTGAAGCATTATAGAGTTTAGCGGATTCAATGGCACAACTGAAGATGAAGCTACTGAACTATTAGAAGTATCCCCTGCTATCTCTAACAATCCAGAAGCTATTGGTAATGAAAAGACTAAGTCAGTTCACACAGGATTAACATAGGTGGTTGCATCCGGTGACACTGAAGTAATAAAAGAAAGTGATACAGAGTTTGTTGTATCAGGAGATACTAAAGTTGTTAAATCTGATAGCACTGAGGTTACAAAATCAGATTCAGAAAAGGAAGTGTCCAAGGAGTCTTCCCTTGAGATAACTAAAACAATTGAAGTTGTGAATGTTTGATGATGACTCAGCTGAGAAAATATGTGAAGAAGTGTCATCTTCTTCGAAGTCAGATGAAATTAATCATTATCTATATATGATTAATAAGTTAGAGGCAAAGACTAAGGCTTTAGAAAAGAAACTAGCTGAGAGAGATGCTGAGCTTATCAAGATCAAAGCCTTGGCTGTGAAAAACACTAAGGTGTTTAATGAATTGAAACAGGCGTATGAGGAATTATATGAATAATATTAACTTGTTAAAGCTGAGAATACAAATCTGAATGCTGACATTGAATTAATGAAACAGAAAACTGAGTTAGAAAACTCTTCAACCGATAAAGAATTTAATCCTGAGGGTGTTCCTGTAGTAGAAAAAGATGAATCTCAAATCTTTACCAGATCAAAAGCTGCAGTTTAGGACAAAGCAGAAAGCTCGTATAAAGTGAAAAGATTGTTAGTAAAAGGAAGGTTGATGATATCATACAGACTGAAGAATCTGTTGCTGAAAAGAAAGCCAAGTTGCACAAAATTGTTGAAAGTCCAGAAATCAAAAAAGAAGAAATGATCGAAGCTTTACAAATGGACGATGAATGGTATAATGAAGTGATTGAAGATGATCCGGTCCCAACTGAAAGTATTAAGGCTGCTGAGGTGGAGGTTGAAAAAGAAGTGAATGTTACTGATGACATTCCACTTGATTTAGAAGCCAAGTTTGCTTATCTGGAGAGAATGAAGTACAATCAAGTATATCTGAATGGATTGACTGTATCTCAGATAAATGAAGAGTATGAGAAGTGTCTGACAGCTCAAGAAAGTGTCATTGATGATGAAAAAGAGATTGTGATTGAACCTGGTGAATGGCATCCGTTACAAGAAAGTTTGAACATTGATGACTTACCACCAGAAGAGTTATATCATCAAGATCCGGAATGATAGGTTCAATTGGATCGTTAATATCACTCACAATGATCAGAATAATTCGCACAAACAAACAGTTCAATCACAAACACAATTCATACTAATAATTCTCTTTGTATATTGATGATCAAAGCAAATTTGTAGTACAAGTGCAGGAGAAATAAATCACACACAGTTAACTCTCTCTCTAACGTGTAATAGTGATCTAGCCTATCTCCTCACACTCTCTCACTACATGCTTAAAGCAACAAAATACAAGTTTAAGGAATATAACAAAATAGACCCTAAACTATATACAAACATATAAACAAAATACAAAGTAAATCTTAACTAGGAAATAGCCCTAACAGTACTCCCCCTAAGATTTATCTTTGAATCTTCAGCAAAATCTTCAGATTTTTTCTTCTTTGTTCAGCATCAATCTCTTTCTACCAATCTTCTGGTTCGTCTTTGACATTCAGCAGCTCTCTTCCTTTAAACTCTTCTTGTTCTTTCAGCGCTTCTTCTATACAAGACTTAAACTTTTCCGCAATCTTGGCTTGTCGAGGTTTGGACTCGTTAGTCAGAATTGGGCAGGCATTCATGCGTCTTAGTGAATCCAGATTTAAACCTGCAAAGTCAATATTAGCATAAAATTCAAACGGCATCTCCTGTCCTTTGACTTGCACTTCTAAAGTACCCTTTGCACTGATCCTCATAAATTCTATCTCTGGTATGTCAACCCTCACAAGATTAGAATTAAGCAGTGCCTTCCTCACTCGGATCTTTTCAGTTGCAGCAGCAATCACCTCTATCATCACCACGAACAATTTTCTGTCAGCTTCAGCAAGTTTATCTTTACACTTCTCCATTCTGTAGCTTCTCAAAAAATCTATGTAGGATGGATGTAGCAGCTTCAACTCAAAAGTACTAAACAGAGTAATCATGTCTTTGTCCCAATCTTCCAAGTTTCGAACAAGCTTCAACTCAAAAGTTTCTTGATTGTAGAAAACTTTAAGTATTGGCTTTGTCATTTGAGATCCATCTATCACCTTCAATCCAGGATTGGTCACTTTGTCAAAGTACTCATCCGAAAATTCTTCCAGATACATATCTTCACTCACAACCAATCGTTTCTTCTTTCTTTCTTTCTTCGCTTGCACATAAGCAGTATCTTCTTGATGGCCTCTGAAATCAAGATACTTTGGTGGTCTGGCTATCCCGGCATCAAGCAGCATTGCACATTTATCACCACGCTCAGCATGCGTGTGATTTATCAACCTGAGTTTGTGCAGCTCTTTTAAATCTTGAACTTCCAACTTAAAAATGCTCGAGTAATAATGGTATACGTCACATAAACCATTAACTCTTTTTATCATAAAAGCATCAAACACTTCATCGTATTTCCATGCTATAATCTTCACCTTCTTATTCTTTTCTGGCACAATCATTGAATCAAGCAATTCAGCAATCGACTGACCCTTGCTCAGCAGTGACCTCACAACGTCACCTGCTGTGGCTGATTTATGCCATGACTCACGAACATCCATCGGTATGTTATAAGATTTGACTTCACTTGGAAACATATCCATCAATTCGTGCCTTTTCTTGTGAGCATTTTCAGGTAAAGCCATCACCGGTATCTCCTTCGGTCCAAGAATTTTATATCTCTTTGTCAGCTCGAAGTATTGAGGATTATTGTAGTCCAAATAAAACATACGATTGTACATTTTTTCGGTCTTCATAAAGCTAACAACAATCTTCCTCAGTGACTCAGATTTCAACCTCTTCAGAGTCCTATACGGATAATTTCTTGAGCTCAACCAACTACGCATATCTGTACTTGACATTTCTTCCGGATTTTGATGATAAAGTTCAGTTGGAGGCAAGTCTTCTATATTCAGACTTTCTTGCATTGGAGTCCATTCACCCATCTCAATGATAAATTCCTTTTTATCAGCTTCGGCTTTGTCTTGAGCAATCATACATTTTTCATACTCTTCATTTATTTGGCTCACAGTCAACCCATTCAAAAACACAGGATTATACTTCATATTCTCGAGATAAGCAAATCTTTGGTCTAAATCATCTGGAATCTCTTGATCAATATTTGTTTCTGGTTCAGCTTCTGGCTCAGACTCAGTAAAGTCTATATCATCCAAATCATCTAAAGCTTCAATCATAGGTGCATTGTCAGTTTGAACCGGCTCAAACTGACTTGCAACTTCAGACACAGTTTCAGCAGTTTCAGCAGTTTCAGGCACTTTTTCTACAACAGCAGCTTCAGATTGAATCGGCTCAATCTGAACTGGTTTAGCAATTTCAGCTTCAGTCACAATCTCATCAACTATCTTAGTTTCAACTACAGCTACAGATTGAATCGGCTCAATCTGCACTGTCTCATCAATCTTTGCCTTTTTCGAACTGCTTTCATCACCCATAATCTCTGGTATAGCATCTAACTTCCTTTTTCCCTCAGCTTTGTCAGTATTGACAGTTTCAGCAACAGCTTCATCGGGAATGATGATTGGAGATTCCACCCTTATGCCAACATTTGTAGTACCTCGTGCTCTGGTCAGATAAACTTTTGGTACTTGAGCCGCTTCAGCTATTTCAACCACTTCATCTGAAAAATCTTTATCAGATGATGAACCAGCTTTCTTTGGTTTCGTTTCCTCCAGCCATTTTTCCAACATCTCTTTCTCATCCTCCAAAGTATTGCATTCTGATAGGTTCAATTGGATCGATAATATCACTCAAATGATCAGAATAAAACGTACAAACAAACGATTCAATCACAAACACAGTTCATACTCATAAATTCTCTTGTATATTGATGATCAAGCAATTCGTAGTACAAAGTGCAGGAGAAACAAGGTCACACACAGTTAATTCTCTCTCTAACAGTGTAAAAGTGATCTAGCCTCTCTCCTAACACACGCACACTACATGCTTATAACAAACAAAATGCAAGTTTAAGGAAAATACATAATAAACCCTAAACTATACAAACATATAAACAAAATACAAAGTAAATCTTAACAGGAAATAACCCTAACAGTACTCCCCCTAAGATTTATCTTTGGATCTTCAAAAACTTCAATCTTTTTCTTCTTTTATCAGCATCAATCTTCAATCGTTTTCTACCATTCTTCTGGTTCTTCTTTCACATTCAGCAATTCTCGTCCTTTATACTCCTCTTGTTCTTTCAAAGCTTCTTCAATACAGGATTTGAACTTTTCAGCGATCTTAGCTTGTCGAGGCTTGGATTCATTCGTCAGAATTGGTAAGGCATTCATGCGTCTGAGCGAATCCAGATTCAAACCTGCAAAATCGATATTAGCATAAAACTCAAACGGCATCTCTTGGCCTTGAACTTTCACCTCCAAAGTTCCTTTTCTGGATATCCTCATATACTCTATCTCTGGCAAATCAACCCTCACAAGATTAGAGTTCAGCAACGCCTTTCTCACACGTATCTTCTCAGTTGCAGCTGCTATGACTTCAATCATCACCACAAATAAATTCCTGTCAGCTTCAGCTAATTTATCCTTACATTTCTCCATTCTATAACTCCTCAAAAAGTCGATATAAGATGGATGTAGCAATTTCAACTCAAAGGTACTGAAAAGTGTGATCATATCTTCATCCCAATTCTCCAAATTTCGAACAAGCTTTAGTTCAAATGTTTCCTGATTGTAAAATACTCTAAGTATCGGCTTTGTTATTTGCGACCCATCTATCACCTTCAATCCAGGATCTGTAATCTTGTCAAAATACTCATCCGAGAACTCTTCCAAGTACATATCCTCGGTCACCACCAATCTTTTCTTCTTTCTTTGTTTCTTTGCTTGCACATATGCGGTATCTTCCTGTTGCCCTCTGAAGTCAAGAAACTTTGCTGTTCTACCCAATCCAGCATCAAGAAGCATCACGCATTTATCACCACGCTCAGCATGCGTGTGATTAATTAACCTCAATTTGTGCAGCTCTTTCAAATCCTGAACTTCTAATTTAAAAATGCTAGAGTAGTAATGATATATATCACATAACCCATTCACTCTCTTTATCATAAAAGCATCAAATACTTCGTCGTATTTCCATGCGATTATCTTCACCTTTTTATTTTTCTCAGGCACAATCATAGAGTCAAGCAACTCAGCAATCGACTGACCTTTGCTTAGCAGTGACCTCACTACGTCACCTGCTGTTGCTGACTTATGCCAAGTCTCACGCACCTCCATTGGTATGTTGTAGGATTTAGCTTCGCTTGGAAACATATCCATCAGTTCGTGTCTCTTTTTGTGAGCATTTTCAGGTAATGCCATCACTGGAATCTCTTTTGGACCAAGCACTTTGAATCTCTTCGTCAGCTCAAAGTACTGAGGATTGTTATAATCCAAATAAAACATCCTGTTGTACATTTTCTCTGTTTTCATGAAACTGACCACAATCTTCCTCAAAGATCCAGATTTCAACCTCTGCAAAGTTTTATACGGATAGTTCCTCGAACTCAACCAACTTCGCATCTCATAAGCAGTCATTTCATCTGGGTTTTGATGGTAAAGCTCAGTCGGAGGTAAGTCTTCGATATTTAAGCTTTCTTGCATCGGAGTCCATTCACCCATCTCAACTACGAACTCTTTCTGATCAGCTTCGGCTTTATCTTGGGCAGTAATGCACTTCTCATACTCCTCATTAATCTGACTTACTGTCAAACCATTCAAGAACACCGAATTGTACTTCATTCTTTCAAGATATGCAAACCTCTGATCTAAATCATCTGGTAACTCTTCAACAGTATTCTGTATAGGCTCAGCTTCATCCTCAGACTCAGTCCAATCAATATCATCTAAATCATCCAACGCTTCTATCATAGGTGCATCATCAGTTTGAATCGGCTCAAACTGACTAGCCACTTCAGTTTCTGTTTCAGGCACATCAACAGCTTCAGATTGAATCGGCTCAATCTGAACTGTATCTCCAGAGTTAACTTCTTTCTCACTGTCTGTTGCTGCAAAAACTTCAGTTTCTGCTTCAGACACAATCTCAGTTTCTGCACTCTTCTCAGCCTCAACTTCAGCTACAGATTGAATCGGCTCAATCTGCACTGGTTTGTCAACTTTCGCCTTTTTCGAACTTTCTCCATCATCAAAGATTTCAGGAATAGTGTCTATCTTCCTCTTTCCCTCAGCTTTGTCCATCTTGACAGTTTCAGCAGCAGCTTCATCGGGAATGATAATTGGTGATTCAACTATAATACCAGCATTCGAAGTACCTCTAGCTCTAGTCAGATAAACTTTTGGCACATCAGCTTCAGTTACTTCAACTACTTCATCAGAAAAATCTTTATCTGAAGATGAGCCAGATTTCTTCGGTTTCATTTCCTCCAATTCTTTTTCTAACATCTCTTTCTCAGCTTCCAAAGTATTGCATTCAGCTCTAACCTCAGTATAATCATACTTTAGGTTCTCATATTCCTCCTTGAGCTTATCATAATCATCTCTCAACTTCACATGTTCATCCACCAGCTTAACATGATCTTCATCCAACTTCTTGAAAGTTTTCAAATTTTGATTGTGAATATCCCAATATTCATCAAATCTTTTCTTTTTACGTTCATTAGAAGCTTTCAACGACTCATTTGCTTCTATCAGCTTAGCCACCATCTCTTCTAACTCAGCTATTCTTTTATCTTTCTCAGTTTCATCAACACTTGGCACAACATTTGGCGAAGACTCCAAACCTTGTCCAATGTTTTCAACAATCCGTGGTGATGTGGTGGGAATAGGATCAGTAATGCCAGCATCAACTTCATCTATCTGTGCAATAGATTCAGCTTCGGCCATTACTGTCTGAGCAATCTCTATAACATTAATCTCTTCAGGCTCAACTACTGGTTTTGATCTCTTTCTTCGAACATAATGAACACTAACATCTCTTGGAATCTCAGCAGCAACTTCTTCAACCACAGAAGCAACCTCAGCAGGTTCTTCTATCATAATAGGCTCAATAACCTCTGTATCAGTCTTCATTGGTTCAACCTCCTCTGAATTAGATTCAGATTCAGCATCATTACCACCATCATCATTGCCATCATCTTCTTCATCCTCTGGATGACGAGCGAAGTACTCGTCATCATCCAATAGATTGTCCGGCACTTCATTCACTAAATCCTGTGGATTCACAATCTCACCATGAGATATGTGATAATACACTCCATCCACATCTTCTTCATTGTTGATTATATCTCTCATATAATCAAACAACTCAACATCAGGCACATTCCCGATACTCATCTTTCGGTAAGAGAGATCGTTCATGTCCTCTGTATATAGCATGCCTCCAGCATAACCTTCACTTCTGATGATAGGATAGGCAATGTTTATCATCAGTTGCAGAAACCTTGGGTACATAAGAAATTTGAACCTCTTGCCCTTCACCAAGTTAAACACAAACCCATTCATTATCCACCTTGACATGTTGAATGGTTTGTTTTCTGCAATAGCTACTATCGGTGATGCTATGTCTGAAGGAAAGTTATCAAACCCTGCACTCCTCCTGGACATGCATTGTTGCACTACATAACATAGCAACTTGTACTTCCTTCCCAACTTAGCCCTGTAAAACTGAGACTTTGGAAATATAGGTGGATGTCCCATATTAACAAATCCAGATTTACATTCCTCCATGGTCAGTTCATCCAACATACCAACCTCATCCTCATCTATCCTTAGGGCCTGCCTAATAGCATCTTCTGTAACATTCAGTACCCAATCCCTAGTGATATGCCCTCTAACCATAGCATCACCATTCTCATTCCTCACAACCTCTGCTGTTCTCCAGAAGCTCTTGATCAGCCTAGCATATATGACCGGTTTGGCACATATAGCATAAACATACTTAGTCCTCTTGATGAACTTAATCATATCCCTATAACCCTCTGTCTCAGGAAGTGATTCATCTAAACATGCTACTAGATTATGTTTAGGCTCAAACTTGAGATTCTCCATCTGTTAAAAACACAAACAAACACAAAACAAGGCAAATGTATTAGATTCTTCATAAAACATATCAAAAATTTAATAAGTGTTTAACTAAAAGTTAGAAAACAAAACATTAACATAATCAGTGTAAATCCTAAATTGTTCTAATAATCTGACTTTCATCATTTTAATCAAACAACATTGAATTTTAAAGATTATACTTCATGTTTAAACTTTTAACAGTTAGTTACTTAGGCAAAATTTTGACAAATTTGTGATGAAAAAGTTTAACATGTTTTGGTTCAGTTTTAACAAGTTTAATCACTTTTAAACAGACATTTCATCGTTTTGATGTTTAACTTTTAAAAGCTTCAAAGTTCATCAATGGCGATTTTTATCAGTTAAGAACATTTCACTTGATTCAGTTGATTTTAAGGTGTTTTAGTGCAAATGAGTGATTGAATGTTGATAATCGACAGATTTTAACCCTAAAACAACATTCGATTTACGTTTTAACGCTCAAAATCAAAGTGTCGATTCAAGTTCAAAACACTGTTCATCATCGTTTTTCTTTTTAACAGTTGATTTGTAGGTCGATTTAGGTCAAAAACACTTAATCACTACCTTATTCAATCGATTAATCTTGTTATAGAGCAACAGATTGAATATGATAACAAGGCGATTTGAGGTTCAGAGTGTTTGTGTGAAGGTGAAAGTGTGAAATGATAAGTGTTTGTGAAGAGGCGGTCTTTTGTATCGTCAAAAATTTTAGGTCAAACTTTAAGTGCCGGGTCAACAAAAGCAAAATAGGCCCAATAAACTTTGTCGGGTCAAGTACTGTAGTGACGGGTCATGTACTGTAGTTACGGGTCAAGTACATAAAACAAGTCACCATGTGAAAATCACTTGACGGGTCAAGCACTGTAGATACAGGTAAGTCACTGTAGTGACGGGTAAAGGTTAAGGAACAACTACACCTGATGGTTTTATTCATCACCCGGCAGAATAGTTGTTATCAAAACATCACCCGGCAACATTACTTCATCACCCGGCAACACAGTTGCTTTCCTTCTTCATCCGGCTTGCTTTCTTCTTTACACGGCAACCTTCTTCTTCACAAGACATACTCACTTCTTCATTACCCGGCAACATAGTGTCATACCTTTACACGGCAACAAGACTTCTTCATTACCCGGCTGTATAGTATACACTTGTCACCCGGCAAGATATCTATGACCTTCACCCGGTTGTATTTGACATGATCATTGCCCGGCTCTACAGTGGTCATAACATCTTCACCTTTTCCTTAATCACCCGGCAAGTATCAGACTTACAACTTTATCCGGCTGAACAGTTCTTTGCCCGGATGAACAGTTGCATCTGACATCTTTGCCCGGCTATAACACTTAAGCAATTTTCTTCACTTTTTCTCGTCTGTTGACTTTTTCAACGGCATTAATTGTACCTGCAACATTCTCCGACATATTAATTAGACAAGATATCCTTAAAAAGAATGTTTGTCATATTAATTATCAAACAACATTAAACATTGCAACAATTAATTTTCAATTAAAATTCATTTTTCTTTTTCTTTTTCAAAAATGTTTTTGCACAACCAATTTTTCTATATCCCGAAGCAATTTCTTAAAAACAAATAACAAGACCTTGGGTTTGTTTTTAACACATCCAAAACTTTTGCTTTTCATACTACATAATCTTGTTCATTCAAAACACACTTATTCAAAACAAAATATTTTTTGGATTTTTGTAGATATTTTTCTTCAATTTATTCTCCCCCTAAACTTGAAATTTCTTGAAATTTTTAAGTTTAAAAAGGATGTCGATGTGTCAATAATGATTCCATATGCCTGCACACACAAAGCACACACATTAAAATAAATACATATGCAATGCAATGAATCAAAATATCGCAGTGAGATCATACCACACATTATCTGAACATGTTTTGCAAGTTTTGAATAGACATTTGACTTATGCTTGATTGAGTGATGATATGAAAACATACCAATTAGCTCGAATTGACACACTTACTTTTTCAGTATCATGATGATATTTAAGGTTAAATTAGAATGACTTATGTGACCCACATGTATACATATGTCAACATATTTCCTTATCAATCACTACCTGAATGCATATTGCACAAAATCTGGTCACTTACAGTAATACACAGTGTGGAATATGGGTTCTATTCGGATTTGGTCCACTTTGGGACTTCTTTTTATTCCATCTTTGGGAATTTTTTTTTTTTATTTCCTATCGTTCCCCTTGGGAATCTTCTGAATTCCTTTTTGGAATTTTTGTTTGGTGTCGGTCCACATTTGGGACTCTTTATGTTCCATTTTGGAATCTTTTGCTGCACCTTGAAGTTCAAAAGAGACTTCGTGTGAGACTTCAGGTCTGTGGGTACCACAACAAAGAAGCTCACGATGCGGTTCATCACACTGAATATACTGCATCGTTACCCGATCATGCACAAATATCATCACAAGCAATGTTTCAAAAGCTATATATCTAGACATGTATAACAATGGAACTTAACACAAAGATCATTAAGTTTATGTTTGTCAACAATCAACTTACTTGTTCAGTCTAATTGCCTGAGCTGTCTAGCACATCAATTAACATTCATCAGTCTTTATTAAAAATGATGTAACAAATAATGTCTAGTGTAACTATCATTTCTCACTTTTTGCAATATAGATTCTTATGACATGATATTTTTCTTTTCTT
Source organism: Tagetes erecta (assembly GCA_030867185.1). Lineage (NCBI taxonomy): Eukaryota > Viridiplantae > Streptophyta > Magnoliopsida > Asterales > Asteraceae > Tagetes > Tagetes erecta. Next base: position 7,898,253 of record CM061487.1, read on the forward strand.
TTTGATTTTATATTTTGTTTTTGCTTTTCTTTTTCATGCACACACACAATGCAAAACATAAAATAAAAAACAAAGGAATCAATACTTAACATCAACTTATTATATTTTTGGCTTTTATATTTTCTAATTTTTCTTTTGTTTTTAGAAAAATAGAATCAATCATGATTGATTAATCCTATGGATTGAATTAAAAATTCAAGCCGGCCTGACAAAAATGATTTTGTGAAAAGATCTGCCAGTTGTTTGTCGGTATGAACTTTAATCAAAATTATTAAACCTTTTTCAGAGTTGTCTCTTAAAAAGTGATATCTAATTTCGATGTGTTTGGTTTTAGAATGTTGAACAGGATTAGCAGTTATGAACATAGCAGCAGTATTGTCTATGTAAATAGGAGTTTTCATAAAGTTAAACCCGTAGTCCAGCAATTGGTTTTGTAACCACAAAACTTGAGAACATCCTGCAGATGCAGCGATATACTCTGCTTCAGCTGATGCAGCGATATACTCTGCTTCAGCTGTGGATACAGAAACATTGGTCTGCTTCTTGCATTGCCAAGAGACAAGTCTAGGACCCAGAAACTGACAACCACCAGTAGTCGATTTCCTGTCAAGAGCACAACCACCAAAATCACTGTCAGAATAGCTATATAATTCAAAATTTCCTTCATAAGGATACCATAACCCAAGATTCGGTTTCCCTTTGAGATATCTGAAAATACGCTTCACAGCAATAAGGTGCGACTCCTTTGGATCAGACTGGTATCTGGCGCACACACATACAGCGTACATGATGTCTGGCCTTGATGCAGTAAGATACATCAGCGAACCGATCATTGACCTGTATAGTGTTTGATCCACGGATTTGCCTTTCGGATCCGGTTGTATCTTGCAGTTCACATCAGATGGAGTTCGAATAGTCTGGCAATCTTGCATCTTGAACTTCTTCAACAACTTCTCAACAAATTTTGATTGATTGATGAAAATTCCGTCAGCTGATTGTTTCACTTGTAATCCAAGAAAGAAATTAATCTCCCCCATAGAACTCATTTGGAATCTGCACTTCATGATTTCCTCAAATTCTTTGCACATTGACTCACTAGTTGATCCGAAGATAATATCGTCCACATAAACTTGAACACATAAGAGATCGTCATTCTCCCTCTTCATAAATAAAGTTGGATCAATCTGTCCTCTTGTGAATCCATGTTCTAGTAAATGCTTGGATAATGTTTCATACCAGATTCTAGGAGCTTGATGTAGACCGTAAAGAGCTTTACTCAACTTGTATACCCGATGAGGATAGTCAGGATCTTCGAAACCCGGAGGTTGTCTGACATATACGTCATCTGTAATCGGTCCATATAGAAAAGCACCTTTCACGTCCATTTGGAATACTTTAAACTTCATGAAGGAAGCATATGCAAGAAAAACGCGTATGGCTTCAAGTCTTGCGACCGGAGCAAACACTTCTTCATAATCAATGCCTTCTTCTTGAGTGTATCCCTGTGCAATGAGTCTTGCTTTGTTTCTCACAACAATGCCACGTTCGTCTGGCTTGTTTTTGTACAACCATCTTGTACCAATCGCATTCTCTCCTTCAGGTAAGTCCACAAGTTTCCAAACTTCCTGTTTGCGAAACTGAAGCAATTCCTCTTGCATGGCTTCAATCCAACTGTTGTCTTGCAACGCCTCTGAAATGTTCTTTGGCACCACTTGAGATAGAAAACACGAGTAAAGACATACATTTGCTTGCTCTGTCTGACTTCTTGTAGTTCTCTGATTCAACGGTCCAATAATCTGAGAGACAGGATGTTTCTTGTGAATTCGATGAATAGGAATATCACCTCCTTGCACTTGACTCTCCAGATTAGAAGTATTCAGATTTGGTAGATCTTGTAGTATGGAAGAAGTATGCGGAGTAAAATTCGGGACTTGATCCGGTGAATTGATGAAGTAATCAAAAGATTCTGGAATGACTTCAACATTCGGATCTGATGATGGTTGATTTTGAACGGATCCACCATCATTAGGAGACATTTGCGAATTCACATTTTCTTCATGATTGTTTGATTCTTGATCTTCTTGCGAACCAGAAGGACCCGGAGCTTGACTGGATTTGACATGATCAGGATTGTGAAATGACATGAATGGATATTCAGAGTTGATATTACCATCCTCGTCATTATCAGAATCATCACTAAAGCTTCCTAAGTCACCTGATTCCTTCCTTGATTTTCCTGAAAAATCAAACAAGTTAGAATTGAATGATTTTGATAACGCATCTAAATCAAATAACCATTCGGGACCATGCGCCACTGACGGAAACGAATTTTCTAAAAACTTTACGTTAATAGTTTCAATAACAGTATTTGTTTTGCTATTAAAAACCCGATAAGCTTTAGAAACAGACGAATAACCTAGGAAAAAATCCATCGTCAGATTTTGACTCAAATTTCCCGAGATGCTCATTTAAATTTAGAATTGTCACGGGACAACCAAATGCTTTCAAATAAGAAATATTCGGCTTTCTTCCAAATAACAACTCATAAGATGTTTTCTGTTTGTCTTGTACTAATAATGTCCTATTTTGTACAAAACACGCAGTAGCAATAGCTTCGTCCCAAAAAGTGATAGAGATTTTGGCATCTGCGAGCATGGATCTTGCAGCTTCAATTAGTGTCCGGTTTTTCCGTTCCGCAACCCCATTCTGTTGAGGCGTTCTTGGAGCACTAAACTGACGCGCAATTCCTTTTTCTGCACAAAATAAATCCACATTAGCGTTTTTGAATTCAGTACCATTATCGCTTCTTAACACTTTAACTTTGCAATCCAATTGGTTTTCAACTTTGATGATAAATTCTTTTAATAATTCAGCTGTTTCAGATTTAGCATGCAAAAAATAAACCCAAGAAAATCTAGTGAAATCGTCAATAATGACAAAACAGTAAGACTTCTTTCCGATGCTTTGCACATTTGTTGGTCCGAAAAGATCCATATGTAGCATCTGTAAGGGTTTTGAAATGGAGTTTTCTAGCTTGGACTTAAAAGACATCCGATGCTGTTTGCCCTTCAAACATGCTGAACAGAGATCAGTTGTGGAGAATTTCTTCGATGGGATTCCCACAGCGTGATTTCCAGTTACCAAACGGTTCATGTTTCTGAAGTTGGAATGGCCCAGCCGTCTATGCCAAAGCTGACTCTCATCATTTGAAGCATGGGCAATGAGACAAGTAGTTTCGGTTTCAGCGTCAATCTGCGACATATCCAATTTGTATACATCACGATCTCTTGGAGCTTTCACCACTACCCATTCATTGTCAATCTTGAAACCTAGTTTTAAAATGTAACAGAAAGAATCATCAAATAAAGTTGAATAAGATTTATCGCAAATTTGAGATACACTTAGTAAGTTAAAGTTCAACTGTGCACAGTAGTTGACTTTATCAAAACTAATAACCCCATTCGAGACAGTTCCTTCTCCTGTTATTTTTCCTCCCGCATCACCTCCAAACGCCACGTGTGTACCATTTTTCAGCTTGAAATCCTGAAGTAAGGCATGGTTGCCTGTCATGTGCCGGCTACACCCACTATCAACGAACCATGAGTTGATAGGTCTTCTTGGGCGTACCTGCATTTCAACAAACACTCAGTTAGTTTGGTCAACCCAGGCCCACACGGTCTTGGGTTTTCCGAATCTATCTGCAATAGTAACTTATTGGTATTGAACATTTTGAAAATTTGTTTCGTTTAAAAGATTTTGATGCTGATAACTTCGCCCATTGGCGTTCAATGATTGCTTTCTCCTCAAAGCACTAAACCTTTCCTCTAGCTTAGGATCAAGGTTATTTTCAAACTTTTGATTCTTAACCATTAAAGCTCTTGGTTTAAAACTGTTAACCTGCACATTCCTTGAAAAGTTAGAAACAGAATTGTTTCGATTGAAATTTCTCAAAACCGGAGAATGACTTTGACTCATATTTTGAAAACCAAATGAATTATTTCTTTGAAAATTAGAATATGGAGTCATTTCTCTAGTTGAGTTTGATCGAAAGAAACAATCCTTTGTGTCATGGTTTCTCCTCTCACAAATATCACAAAATTTGTTAAAATAACATTCTTCTGAAGAATGATTTCTTTTGTCACAGAAACTGCAGTACCTGTTAAAGAAACATTCAGCAGTTGCATGATTATATCTATCACAAATTTCACAATGTTTCTTGCTAATCCTAAAGAGCCGATTGTTAACTCTTGATGTTGAACCAAAACGTGATTCATTATCATAGTTGTTTGGTTTTAGATTAACGTTCTTTTGTGGAGTCATTGTTTGTGCTTTTGATTGCATGGGACTTTGGTTCGATTTTAAACTGTTCTGTTTGGTCACCTTTTTGTTTTCAATTCTCTTTTCATTGACAGCGGAAGACTTAGGACCTGAACCTGTTTTCAGACCAGAGTTAGATTTGATTGGAGAATTGATTGGTTTACCATAAGATCCATTTAAATCAAACGTTCCTGCAGACACAAACTTGATTTTTTTTTCTTTTGACACTTTCTTGATAGGTTTAACTTTGTCAGTTTTAACACTTTGAACTTTTGTGTTATCATTCGATTTTAAGACATTTTTGCCTTTTGATTGTTTCGTTTCAGATTGATTGTTCATTGTTTTCGATTTTTGCTTCTTAGCATTCAAAACTTCAGTCTTTTTCACTTCTGGCTTTTTGACCAACTGAGCAGCAACTTGCGCCTTTTGTTCTTTCTTCCATTTGATGTACTCAGGATCATTGTATCCTGAAAATTCACCTTCTTCCTTCACCGGTGTTTCTGGTTCGGGATTAAGCTTTGGATACTCAACAAGTTGGATAAGAACAGGCTCCAATTTGTTTTCAGATTTGTTGCTTGCTTCATCATCAGCTTCAGTTGTCATTCCATCTTCTTCCCTCAAGCTTTCAATCAACACCTCAGATCCTTCGGACTCGGATTTACTTCTTTGAATTTCTTTGAATTTACGTTCATTTTCAGGTGAATGATCAAATTCATTAAAGTTTTCCGGTAAGGTTTGAGTGATTGAATTTGGCATTGGTTCATGTGTAAAACCCAACCCGGTTTTGGTTTTGTTACCTCTTTCTTTGATGAGTTGTTTAACCATGGTTTTACAGCTTTTAACCTTTGTTAATTCAACTTGAGTGACAGCATGTGCGACTTTTTCTTGTTCAAAGTTCTTTGTCATTTCTTCAAGTTGTTTGGTTATCAATTCCAGTTCCTTTAAAGTTTTGTTCCATGATTCTTTAAGTGACAAAATCTTCTCATCAGCAATTTTGTGATCAATTTTAAGTTGTTCATGAATTTTCTCATGTTTGCTTAATTTGTCACCGATTTTAAATGAATGAGTTCGATAATGTTCTACTTGTTGAATGCACTGTTCAGAACATAGCCTTTCCTTGACATCAGCAGGTAATGGAACATAGTTAGGGGGGCAAGTCAGTATTAACCTTTGGTTGTTCAGTAGATGATGAAGATTCACTGGCAGTAGCCATCAGCACAAGTTCAGACTCGGATTCTTCAGTAGGATCAGATTTTGCACTCCAGTCATAATCTTCTGAATCTTCACTCACATTTTCAATCATCTTACAATCCCCTTCTTCTGACCAATCTTCTTCTACTTCACATACCAGTGCCAGACTCGATGTAAGATCAGACGTGAATTGTTCTGCATAAGCGCTCCAATCATACCCGTCTTTCACACTTACAACCAACGCCTTTGTTTGGTCTTCTGGCTTCTTTCCTTCATCCTTCAATTCAGGCATAGGAAGACTTTGGTATGGTTTCTGAAAGAAACGTTGATTTCTGCCTTGATAACTCGTTGATTGTTGAGAACTTTGACCTTGACCTTGATTGCTTGAACTAGCTTGGTCATTGAAATTCTTTGGAGCTTTACATTCTCTTGAGAAATGACCATACTGGTTACAGTTAAAGCATCTGGCCTTAGATTTGTCAAAACCAACGGTTTTGTTTGCATGGGGTTTGTAGCTTCGATTAACATATGCATGCTTTTGTGTACGATAAGCTACCATAACCATTTGCCAGTTAAGATCCATTTCCTCAACATCCACTGGATCCATTTCAAATAAGTGTTGAAGAACAACGTCCATTTGACTTAAATGACTTCCTTGGTACGCTTGAAAACTTGCCATAAAAGCAGTAAAGGCAGTTTTAGTTTCGTCATCTTGCAACAGAATATTCATAACGTCTTTCACTTTGGCTTGAACATTTGAACTTTGATTTTCTGACTGATTCTTCTGATTCTGACTTGAAACTTGAACTTGAGCTCTTGGCGGAGATTGAGGTTGAGAATAAGTTGGTGAATTTGGAAAATATGCTGAATCAGTATAAAAACTGGCACCAACAAATAAGTCATCCTCATCTTCAACCTTTGTTGTATTTTGCACAAGAAAAGCATTGTCCACAGTATTGGCAGGATTTACCACATACTTGTATTGAGTTTGTGAGGTTGATCTATCAGAATTTCTCGATCCTTCATCAATCTCAACTTCTTCAATTTTCCCAATCAGCAGATCTAATTCCATTGGGAATTTCTCAGTATGCTTCAAAAGAGTAACAGTCTGCTTCCAGGATGATGGTAAAGCACATAACAATCGATCATTCAAGTCTTGAAGTTCAGTCTTAACTCCGAGGTTTGACATCTCAGTAGTCAAGTGAACAAACCTGTTCATCATCTGGTGTACTGTCTCTCCATTAATATGTTCAAAAAGTTCCAGTTGTCTTTTGAGTTTAGATTTCTTCAAACTTCTCAATTGCTCTCCTCCTTCACATATAGACTTCAATGCCTTGAAGCATGTATAACCAGTCTGATATGCATCCAATCCTAGACAAAACTTGTAATGGCAACCCCTTGCACATTAAAGAATAGGCCTTGCTATCATTCTTTACCTTCCTCAAGTCTTCAGCTGACAAATTATCCTCTGGATAAGGTGTAGTAGAATCTTTAGTATAGGTACTGGCACTATCTGGTTGTGTCTGAGTTGGAATGTGAGGACCCTTCTCAATTGATTTCCACAAGTCATTGTCAATAGAACACAAGTGATGTCTCAACCTGATGGTCCAGTTCTTGAAATCTGCACGATTCAAAAGTCTAGGAACACGGTTATCAGAATCATCAGAAGGAGCCATTTTAATAACAATTTTTTAAGAAAAAATATTTTTTTGGTTTTTGTTAATTTTTGAAAAGAAGTGATTAAAATACTAAAATTAAGACAAGAAATTAAAGACAAGACAAGAAACAAGTATTAAAAACAACTAAAATGAGTCACACGGCAACACAGTGAAAATCCTTCTTCAACCGGCTAAACAGTGTATATGTTCTTCACCCGGCAGAATAAGTCTTCACGCGGCTAAACAGTTAGACGGCTCAACAGTTGAAAATACTTTTGTTCTTCACCCGGATGAACAGTTACACGGCAACAAGAAAAACTTCACACGGCAACAAGTCTTTGACCCGGCAGAATCTTGACACGGCAAAGAGCTTCCCCGGCTGAACAGTACTTGGTCACACGACAGAGTTGTTAATTACCCGGCTACACAGTTGAAGTTTACCCGGCTGTATTTTCTCTATCACCCGGCGTAACAGTGTATCACTCGGCACAACAGTGTCTGATCCGGCTGAACAGTAGCACTTTTTCAAGTCAAATTCTTTACCCGTCTAGAACAAATTCCCTTACACGGCAGCACAGGACCTAATTTCTTCTTAAATCTAAGTCCAAGGAAATTGTCTAAGTCAAATATATCACCCGGCAAGTTAATCTTCAACCAAAACTGAACTGTTCATCATCTTCTTTGTGAGATTTTTCTGGGTTTTGTCTAAAACTTGTCCAATTCGTCCAAAATTCACACACAAGCTGTGAATCAATCCGATTAACAATCCCTTTTATCAATCAATCCAAAACATCATCATTCTTCGATGAATTTTAGCAAAAATTGATCGAACAGTAACTTTTTCTATTCTTCTTAATTCTTCAGATCTGATGATGATCTGATAGAATCTGCACAATCGTTGCGAATTAGAGTGATTATGATGATAAATCACACCTAAAAACACCAACAATTCATTCAGATCATGATATTTTGAGCAATATTGATGTGTTTTGCTTAGAAACAGCGAAGAACACGATACCGAAAGCTCTGATACCAATTGATAGGTTCAATTGGATCGATAATATCACTCAAATGATCAGAATAAAACGTACAAACAAACGATTCAATCACAAACACAGTTCATACTCATAAATTCTCTTGTATATTGATGATCAAGCAATTCGTAGTACAAAGTGCAGGAGAAACAAGGTCACACACAGTTAATTCTCTCTCTAACAGTGTAAAAGTGATCTAGCCTCTCTCCTAACACACGCACACTACATGCTTATAACAAACAAAATGCAAGTTTAAGGAAAATACATAATAAACCCTAAACTATACAAACATATAAACAAAATACAAAGTAAATCTTAACAGGAAATAACCCTGACACATTCAGCTTTCAGTTCATCATGCTCAATCTTCAGTTTGAGATGATCTGCATCCAACTCTTTGAAGGTTTTCAAGTTCTGATTATGAATATCCCAAAACTCATCAAATCTTTTTCTTTTTCCTTTCATTCGAAGCTTTCAACAATTCATTTGCTTCCATCAACTTTTGTACCATCTCCTCTAACTCAGCAATCCTTTTCACATTCTCATTTTCTTCAACACTTGACACAAAGTTTGGTGAAGACTCCAAACCTTGTTCAATGTTTTCTGCAATGGGGGATGATGTGGTGGGTATATCAACAGAGATAGGATCAGTAACGCCAGCATCAGCTTCCTCAACTATCTGTGCAATAGTTTCAGCTTCGGCCATTACCTCCTGAGCAATCTGAATTACATCTATCTCTTCAGGCTCATTCATCACTTTCTCAATAACAGATTTAGATCTTCGCGATCTAACATACTGTTTAGTGATAGGTTTGGCAACTTCAACTGCAACCTCCTTCTCAACAGACACAACCTCAACAGGTTCTTCTATCACTGTTTGTTCAATAACTTCAACATTCTCAGTTTCTACTTCCATCGGTTCAACTGCTTCAACAATCTCTGCCTCCTCTGAATTAGATCCAGATTCAGTATCATCATCATCATCATTTCCACCATCATCTCCACTATCATCATTATCATCATCCTCAGGTTCATTCTCTTCATCTCCTGCATGACGAGCATCATACTCATCATCATCAAGTAGATTATCAGGCACCTCATCAATAAGGTCCTGTGGATTCACAATCTCACCATGAGAAATGTGATGATAGACAACATCAACTTCTTCTTCATTATTTGCTATATCTCTCATATAGGCAAATAGATCCACATTAGGTACATTCCCGATACTCATCTTTCTTTAAGATAGATCGTTCATGTCCTCAGTATATAATATTCCTCCAGAATAACCTTCGGCTCTGATGATAGGATATGCAACATTGATCATCAGTTGTAAGAATCTCGGGTACATGAGAAACTTAAACCTTTTGCCCTTTACCAAATTGAACACAAACCCATTCATTATCCATCTTGACATGTTGAATGGTTTGTTCTCTGCTATAGCAACTATTGGAGAAGCTATATCAGATGGGAAGTTGTCAAAACCTGCACTCCTCCTAGACATGCATTGTTGAACAACATAGCATAACAGCTTAAACTTTTTTCCCAACTTTGCTCGATAAAACTGTGACTTTGGAAATATAGGTGGATGACCCATATTAACAAAACACGATTGACACTCTGCCATGGTCAATTCATCATTCATACCCACTTCATCTTCATCAATCCTTAAGGCATTTCTGATTGCTTCTTCAGAAACTATCAATACCATATCTCCAGTAATATTCCCTCTAACAACAGCAACTCCATTATCATCTCTAATAACCTCTGCTGTCCTCCAAAAACTCTTAATCAACCTTGCATATATGACCGGTTTGGCACACATAGCATATACATATTTCGTCCTCTTTATAAACTTGATCATATCTCTGTAACCTTCTGTTTCAGGGATAGATTCATCTAGACATGCCACCAAATTGTGTTTGGGCTCAAACTTTAGATTCTCCATCTGTCAAAACAAACACAAAACATAAACAAGACAAATGTGTTAGATTCTTCATCAAAAACATATCAAATCTTTATAAGTGTATGAACAAAAGTTAAGAAGAAAAACATTCATATAATCATTTTGACCCTAAATTGATCTAACAAACTGATTTTCATCATTTTGATCAAAACAACTTTGAATTTTAATGATTATACAACATTCATCAATTTTAACAGTTTAACACTTAATACCACAAAATTTGAAAGTTATAGAGTGAAGTTGTTTAACATGTTTTAGTTCAGTTTCAACATGGATTTGTCACTTTTAACACACATTTCATCATTTTGAAGTTTAACATTTAAGAGCTTTCAAAGTTCATCAATGGCGGTTTTAACAGTTATGACAATTTTGATTGATTCAGTTGGTTTTAAGGTGTTTTGGTGCAAATGAGTGATTGATTCTTAATGATCGACAGGTTTTACACTTAAAACAACATTCGATTTAGGTTTTAACACACACAATCAAAGTGTCGATTCAATGATCAAAAACACTGTTCATCATCGTTTTTCATTTTATCGATCGATTTGCAGGTTTATCAAGAACAAATCACAAGGGCAATACCTTATTCAGTCGATTACACTTGTTACAGAACAATGACTGAATATGATAATCAAACACGAGTTAAGTACAGGGAATTTGCTTGAAAGTAAATGTGAAAAATGATAAGTGTTTGTGAAGAGGCGGGTTTTTGTATCGTTAAAAATTTAGGTCAAACTTGAGGTGCCGGGTCAACAAAATGGGACGGGTAAACATAAAAGGCCCAATAAGCTTTGCCGGGTCAAGAACTGTTGATCCGTGTCATGTACTGTAGTGACGGGTCATGTACTGTTGAGACAAGTCACAACATGTGAAAATACTTGACGGGTCAAACACTGTAGAGACGGGTAAGTCACTGTAGTGACGGGTAAAGGTTAGGAACAACTACACCTGATGGGTTTTATTCATCACCCGGCAGAATAGTAGTCTTCAAACATCACCCGGCAACCTTTCTTCATCACCCGACAACACAGTTGTTTTTCTTTCATCCGGCTTGCTTTCTTCATCACCCGGCAACGTAGTTGCTTTAACTTTCACCCGACATGCTTTCTTCATCACACGGCAACATAGTTGTCTTCTATATCACCCGGCATGCTTTTCTTAATTATCCGGCAACACAGTGTCATACACTTACACGGCAAGAAGATTTCTCTTTTACCCGGCTGTATAGTAAACACTTGTCACCCGGCAGATATCTATGACCTTCACCCGGCTGTATTTGACATGTTCATTGCCCGGCTGTACAGTAGTCATAATATCTTCACCTTTTTCTCAATCACCCGGCTTGTATCAAAATCACAACATTACCCGGCTGAACAGTATGTTCATTACCCGGCAGAACAGTTGTATCTGATATCTTTGCCCGGCTATAACACTTTGCGATTTTTCTTCACTTTTCTCGTCTGTTGACTTTTTCAACGGCATTTATTGCACCTGCAAACATTCTCGACACATTAATTAGACAAGATATCTTAAAAAGAATTTGTCACATTAATTATCAACAACATTAAACAAGCAATAACATAAATTCCAATTAAATTCATTTTTCTTTTTCTTTTTCAAAGATGTTTTTGCACAACCAAATTTTCTATATCCCGAAGCAATTTCTGAAAATCACATTGCAAGACCTTGGGTTTGTTTTTACCATATCCAATACATTAGCTTTTCATACCACATAATCTTGTTCATTCAAAACACACTTATTCAAAAATATTTTTGGGATTTTGTAGATATTTTTCTTCAATTTATTCTCCCCCTAAACTTGAAATTTCTTAAAATTTTAAGTTTAACAAGGATGTCGATGTGTCAATAATGATTCCAAATGCCTGCACACACAAAGCACACACATTAAAATAAAGACATATGCAATGCAAATGAATCAAAATATCGCAGTGAGATCATACCATACATTATCTGAACATGTTTTGCAAGTTTTGAATAGACATTTGACTTATGTTTGATTGAGTGATGATATGAAAACATACCAATTAGCTCGAGTTGACACACTTACTTTTTCAGTATCATGATGATATTTAAGGTTCGATTAAAATGACTCATGTGACCCACATGTATACATATGTCAACATATTTCCTTATCAATCACTACCTGAATGCATATTGCACAAAACCTGGTCACTTACAGTCATACACAGTGTGGAATCTGGGTTCTATTCGGATTTGGTCCACTTTGGGACTTCTTTTTAATTCCATCTTTGGGAATTTTTCTTTCCTATCGTTCCCTTTGGGAATCTTCTGAATTCCTTTTTGGAATTTTTGTTTGGTGTTGGTCCACATTTGGGACTCTTTTTGTTCCATCTTTGGGAATCTTTTGCTGCACCTTGAAGCTCAAAAGAGACTTCGTGTGAGACTTCAGGTCTGTGGATACCACAACAAAGAAGCTCACGATGCGGTTCATCACACTGAATAGACTACATCGTTACCTGATCATGCACAACTATCATCACAAGCAATATATCAAAAGATATATATCTAGACATGTATAACAATGGAACTTAACACAAAGATCATTAAGTTTATGTTTGTCAACAATCAACTTACTTTTTCAGTCTAATTGCCTGAGCTGTCTAGCACATCAATTAACATTCATCAGTCTTTATTAAAAATGATGTAACAAATAATGTCTAGTGTAGCTATCATTTCTCACTTTTTGCAATATAGATTCTTATGACATGATATTTGTTTTCTTTTTGCTTTTATATTTTGTTTTTGCTTTTCTTTTTCATGCACACACACAATGCAAAACATAAAATAAAAGACAAAGGAATCAATATTTGACATCAACTTATTTTATTTTTGGCTTTTATATTTTCTGATTTTTGTTTTGTTTTCGAAAAAATAGAATCAATCATGATTGATTAATCCTATGGATTGAATTAAGAATTCAAACCGTCCTGACAAAAATGATTTTGTGAAAAGATCTGCCAGTTGTTTGTCGGTATGAACTTTAATCAAAATTATTAAACCTTTTTCAGAGTTGTCTCTTAAAAAGTGATATCGAATTTCGATATGTTTGGTTTTTGAGTGTTGAACAGGATTAGCAGTAATAAACATAGCAGCAGTATTATCTATGTATATAGGAGTTTTGAGAAAGTTAAACCCGTAGTCAAGCAATTGGTTTTGTAGCCACAAAAATTGAGAACATCCTGCAGATGCAGCGATATACTCTGCTTCAGCTGTGGATACAGAAACGTTAGTCTGCTTCTTGCATTGCCAAGAGACAAGTCTAGGACCCAGAAATTGACATCCACCAGTAGTCGATTTCCTGTCAAGAGCACACCCACCAAAATCACTGTCAGAATAACTATATAATTCAAAATTTCCTTCATAAGGATACCATAACCCAAGATTCGGTTTCCCTTTAAGATATCTGAAAATACGTTTCACAGCAATCAGGTGCGACTCTTTTGGATCAGACTGATATCTTGCGCACACACATACAGCATACATGATGTCTGGCCTTGATGCAGTAAGATACATCAATGAACCGATCATTGATCTGTATAATGTTTGATCCACGGATTTGCCTTTCGGATCCGGCTGTATCTTACAGTTCACATCAGATGGAGTTCGAATAGTTTGACAATCTTGCATCTTGAACTTCTTCAACAACTTCTCAACAAATTTTGATTGATTGATGAAAATTCCGTCAGCTGATTGTTTCACTTGTAATCCAAGAAAGAAGTTAATCTCCCCCATAGAACTCATCTGAAATCTGCACTTCATGATTTCCTCAAATTCTTTGCACATTGACGCACTGGTCGATCCGAAGATAATATCGTCCACATAAACTTGAACACATAAGAGTTCTTCATTCTCCCTCTTCATAAACAAAGTTGGATCAATCTGACCTCTTGTGAATCCATGTTCTAGTAAATGCTTGGATAATGTCTCATACCAGATTCTCGGAGCTTGGTGTAGACCATAAAGAGCTTTACTCAACTTGTATACACGATGTGGATAGTCAGGATCTTCAAAACCCGGAGGTTGTCTGACATATACGTCATCTGTAATAGGTCCATACAGAAAAGCGCCTTTAACGTCCATTTGGAATACTTTAAACTTCATGAAAGAAGCATATGCAAGAAAAACGCGTATGGCTTCAAGTCTTGCGACCGGAGCGAACACCTCTTCGTAATCAATGCCTTCTTCTTGAGTATATCCCTGTGCAATGAGTCTTGCTTTGTTTCTCACAACAATGCCACGTTCGTCTGGCTTGTTTTTGTACAACCATCTTGTACCAATCGCATTTTCTCCTTCAGGTAAGTCCACTAATTTCCAAACTTCTTGTTTGCGAAATTGAAGTAATTCCTCTTGCATGGCTTCAATCCAACTATTATCTTGCAACGCTTCTGAAATGTTCTTTGGCACCACTTGAGATAGAAAACATGAATAAAGACAAACGTTTGCTTGCTCAGTTTGACTTCTTGTAGTTCTCTGATTTAACGGCCCAATAATCTGAGAGACAGGATGTTTCTTGTGAATTCGATGAATTGGTATCTCATCTCCTTGCACTTGAGTCTCCAGATTAGACTGATTCAGATTCGGTAGATCTTGTAGAATGGACGAAGTATGCGGAGTGAAATTCGGGACTTGATCCGGTGAATTGATGAAGTAATCAAATGATTCTGGAATAACTTCAACATTCGGATCTGATGATGGTTGATTTTGAACGGATCCACCATCATTAGGAGAACTTTGCGGATTCACATCATCTTCAAGATTATTTGATTCTTGATCTTCTTGAGAACCAGAAGGACTCGGAGCTTGACTGGATTTGACATGATCAGGATTATGAAATGACATGAACGGATATTCAGAGTTGAGATTTCCATCCTCGTCATTATCAGAATCGTCACTAAAGCATCCCAAGTCACCTGATTCTTTCCTTGCTTTTCCTGAAAAATCAAACAAGTTAGAATTGAAAGATTTTGATAACGAATCTAGATCAAATAACCATTCGGGACCATGTGCCACTGACGGAAACGAATTTTCTAAAAACTTGACGTTAATAGTTTCAATAACAGTATTTGTTTTGCTATTAAAAACCCGATAAGCTTTAGAAACAGATGAATATCCAAGGAAAAATCCATCGTCAGATTTTGACTCAAATTTCCCGAGATGATCATTTAAATTTAGAATCGTTACAGGACAACCAAATGCTTTCAAATTAGAAATATTCGGTTTTCTTCCAAATAACAACTCATAAGATGTTTTTTGTTTATCCTGAACCAATAATGTCCTATTTTGTACAAAACACGCAGTAGCAATAGCTTCATCCCAGAATGTGATAGGAATCTTGGCATCTGCGAGCATGGATCTTGCTGCTTCAATCAGTGTCCGGTTTTTCCGTTCCGCAACCCCATTTTGTTGAGGCGTTCTTGGAGCACTAAATTGTCTAGCAATTCCTTTTTCTGCACAAAACAAATCAACATTAGCGTTCTTAAATTCTGTTCCATTATCACTTCTCAAAGTTTTTACTTTGCAATCCAACTGATTTTCAACTTTGATGATAAATTCTTTTAATAACTCCGCAGTTTCAGATTTAGCATGCAAGAAATAAACCCAAGAAAATCTAGTGAAATCGTCAATAATGACAAAACAATAAGACTTCTTTCCGATGCTTTGCACATTTGTTGGTCCGAAAAGATCCATATGTAGCATCTGCAAGGGTTTTGAAATGGAGTTTTCTAGCTTGGACTTAAAAGACATCCGATGCTGTTTTCCTTTCAAACATGCAGGACAGAGATCAGTTGTAGAGAATTTCTTCGATGGGATTCCTACAGCGTGATTTCCAGTCACCAAACGATTCATGTTTCTGAAGTTTGAATGGCCCAGCCGTCTATGCCAAAGCTGACTCTCATCATTTGAAGCATGTGCAATGAGACAGGTTGTTTCGGTTTCAGCATCAATCTGCGACATATCCAATTTGTATACATCACGATCTCTTGGAGCTTTAACCACTACCCATTCATTGTCGATCTTGAAACCTGGTTTGAGTATATAACAGAAAGAATCATCAAATAAAGTTGAATAAGATTTATCACAAATTTGAGATACACTTAGTAAGTTAAAGTTCAACTGTGCACAGTAGTTGACTTTATCAAAACTAATGACCCCATTCGATACGGTTCCTTCTCCTGTTATCTTACCACCCGCATCACCTCCAAATGCAACGTGTGTACCATTTTTCAGCTTGAAATCCTGAAGCAAGGCATGGTTACCTGTCATATGCCGGCTACACCCACTATCAACAAACCATGAGTTGATAGGTCTTCTTGGGCGTACCTGCATTTCAACAATCACTTAGTTAGTTTGGTCAACCCAGGCCCACACGGTCTTGGGTTTTCCGAATCTATCTGGAATAGTAACTTGTTGATATTGAACATTTTGAAAATTTGTTTCATTTAAGAGATTTTGATGCTGATAACTGTTGTTTCGCCCATTGGCGTTCATTGACTGCTTTCTTCTCAAAGCACTAAACCTTTCCTCTAGCTTAGGATCAAGGTTATTTTCAAACTTTTGGTTTCTTACCATTAAAGCTCTTGGTTTAAAATTATTAACCTGCACATTTCTTGAAAAGTTAGAAACATAATTGTTTCGATTGAAATTTCTCAAAACCGGAGAATGACTTTGACTCATATTTTGAAAACCAAATGAATGATTTCTTTTAAAGTTTGAAAACGGAGTCATTTCTCTTGTTGAGTTTGATCAAAAGAAACAATCCTTTGTGTCATGATTTCTTCTTTCACAAATGTCACAAAATTTGTTATAATAACATTCTTCTGAAAAATGATTTCTTTTGTCACAGAAACTGCAGTACCTGTTAAAGAAACATACAGCAGTTGCATGATTATATCTATCACAAATTTCACAATGTTTCTTGCTAATTCTAAAGAGCCGATTGTTAACTTTTGATGTTGAACTCATTCGAGATTCATTATCAGTTTTGTTCGGTTTTAGATTAACTTGATTCTTTTGTGGAGACTTGGTTTGTGATCTTGATTGCATGGAACTTTGGTTCGATTTTAAACTGTTCTGTTTGGTTAACTTTTTAGATTCAATTCTCTTATCATTGACAGCGGAAGACTTAGGACCTGAACCTGTTTTCAGACCAAAGTTAGATTTGATTGGAGAATTGATTGGTTTACCATAAGATCCGTTCAGATCAAACGTTCCTGCAGACACAAACTTGATTTTCTTACCTTTTGACACTTTCTTGACAGGTTTAACTTTGTCAGTTTTAACACTTTGAACTTTGGTGTTATCATTCGATTTTAAGGTACTTTTGCCTTTCGATTCTTTTGTTTCAGATTGATTGTTCATTACTTTCGATTTCTGATTCTTTGCAGTTGAAACTTCGGCCTTCTTCACTTCTTGCTTCTTGATCAATTGATCAGCAACTTGCGCCTTTTGTTCTTTCTTCCACTTGATGTATTCAGGATCATTGTATCCTGAAAACTCACCTTCTTCCTTCACTGTTTCTGACTTCGGATTTAGTTCCGGATACTCAACAAGTTGAATCAGAACAGGCTCCAATTTGTTATCAGACTTGTTGCTTGCTTCATCATCAGCTTCAGTTGTTGCACCATCTTCTTCTTTTAAACTTTCCATCAACACTTCAGAACCTTCAGACTCGGATTTACTTCTTTGAATTTCTTTAAATTTTCTTTCATTTTCAGGTGAATGATCAAATTCATTAAAGTTTTCCGGTAAGGTTTGAGTGATTGAATTTGGCATTGGTTCATGAGTAAAACCCAACCCGGTTTTGGTTTTGTTACCTCTTTCACTTACGAGTTGTTTTACCATGGTTTTACAGCTTTTCACTTTTGTTAATTCAACTTGGGTGACAGCATGTGCAACTTTTTCTTGTTCAAAGTTCTTTGTCATTTCTTCAAGTTGTTTTGTTACCAATTCCAGTTCCTTTAAGGTCTTGTTCCATGATTCTTTAAGTGACAAAATCTTCTCATCAGAAATTTTATGATCAATTTTAAGTTGTTCATGAAGTTTTTCATGTTTACTTAATTTATCACCAATTTTAAATGAATGAGTTCGATAATGTTCTACTTGTTGAATGCATTGTTCAGAACACAACCTTTCCTTCACATCAGCAGGTAATGGAACATAGTTAGGGGGTAAGTCAGTACTAACCTTTGGTTGTTCGGTAGAAGATGAAGACTCACTGGATGTAGCCATTAGCGCAATTTCAGACTCAGATTCTTCAACAGGATCAGACTTTGCACTCCAGTCATAATCTTCAGAATCTTCACTCACACATTCAAGCATTTTACCATCCCCTTCTTCAGATCAGTCTTCTTCAATTTCACACACCAGTGCCAAACTTGATGTAAGATCAGAAGTGAATTGTTCTGCATACGCACTCCAATCATAACCATCTTTTACACTTACTACCAGTGCCTTAGTTTGGTCTTCTGGTTTCTTTCCTTCATCTTTCAATTCAGGCATGGGAAGACTTTGGTATGGTTTCTGGAAGTAACGTTGATTTCTGCTTTGGTAGCTTGAAGACTGTTGTGAGCTTTGACCTTGACCTTGATTACTTGAACTAGCTTGGTCATTGAAATTTTGATTCTTGGGAGCTTTACATTCTCTTGAGAAATGACCATACTGGTTACAATTGAAACATCTGGCCTTTGATTTGTCAAAACCAACAGTTTTGTTTGCATGAGGCTTGTAACTTCGGTTAACATATGCATGCTTTTGCGTTCTATATGCAACCATTACCATCTGCCAGTTTAAATCCATTTCTTCTACGTCAACTGGATCCATTTCGAATAAATCTTGAAGAACCACGTCCATTTGACTTAAGTGACTTCCTTGGTATGCTTGAAAACTTGCCATAAACGCTGTGAAGGAAGTTTTTGTCTCGTCATCTTGCAACAGAATGTTCATTACGTCTTTCACCTTGGCTTGAACATTTGAACTTTGATTTTCTGATTGATTCTTCAGATTCTGACTTTGAACTTGAGCTCTTGGTGGAGATTGAGGTTGTGAATAAGTTGGTGAACTCGGAAAGTATGATGAATCAGTGTAAAAACTTGCACCAACAAATAAATCACCCTCTTCTTCAAACTTCATTGCATCTTGTGCAAGAAATGCATTTTCCACAGTATTGGCAGGATTTACCACATACTTATACTGAGTTTGTGAGCTTGATCTATCAGTATTTCTTGATCCTTCATCAATCTCAACTTCTTCAATCTTTCCAATAAGCAGATCTAAATCCATTGGAAATTTCTCAGTATGTTTCAACAAAGTAACAGTCTGCTTCCATGATGATGGCAAAGCACATACCAAACGATCATTCAAGTCTTGAAGATCAGTCTTAACTCCAAGGTTTGACATCTCAGTAGTTAAGTGAACAAATCTGTTCATCATTTGATGTACTGTTTCTCCATTAATATGTTCAAACAACTCCAATTGTCTCTTCAACTTTGATTTCTTCAAACTTCTCAATTGTTCTCCTCCTTCACATATCGACTTTAGTGCCTTGAAACATGTATAACCAGTCTGATATGCATCCAATCTCGACAGAACTTGAAGTGACAGTCCCTTGCACATTAAAGAATAAGCCTTGCTATCATTCTTTACTTTCCTCAAATCTTCTGCTGACAAATTATCCTCTGGATAAGGTTCAGTAGAGTCTTTGGTGTAGGTACTTGCACTGTCTGGAGCAGTCTGAGTTGGAATATGAGGACCCTTTTCAATTGACTTCCATAAATCATTGTCAATGGAGCATAAGTGATGTCTCAGTCTGATTGTCCAATTCTTGAAATCTGCACGATTAACAAGTCTAGGAACACGATTATCAGAATCATCATTAGGTGCCATTTTTAATTTTTTAAAGGAAAAATTTTAAAGAAAATATTTTTGGTTTTTGTTAATTTTTGAAAAGAAATGATTAAAATACTAAAATAAAGACAAGCAATTAAAGACAAGATAAGAAACAAGTATTGAAAAGCAACTAAAAATGAGTCACACGGCTGAACAGTGAAAATCCTTCTTCACCCGGCTAAACAGTGTCTTTGTTCTTCACCCGGCAGAGAAAAGGTCTTTACACGGCTAAACAGTTACACGGCTCAATAGTTGTAATACTTTGTTCTTGACCCGGCTGAACAGTTACCCGGCAACAAGATATAACTTCACACGACAATGAAACTTGGCCCGGCAGAATCTTGACACGGCAAAAAGCTTTACCCGGTTGAACAGTACTCGATCACACGGCAGTTGTTAATCACCCGGCTACACAGTTGATGATTACCCGGCTGAATTTTGTTAATCACCCGGCGTAACAGTGTATCACCCGGCACAACAGTTGTTAATCCGGCTGAACAGTAACACTTTTCTTCGTCAAATTCTTTACCCGTCTAGCACAAATTCCCTTACACGGCTGCACAGGACCTAATTGTTCTTCAATCTAAGTCCAAAGGAAATTGTCTAAGTCAAATTTAATCACCCGGCAAGTTAATCTTCAACCAAGTTCATACTGTTCATCATCTTCTCCATGAGAATTTTCTGGGTTTTGTCAAAAACTTGTCCAATTCGTTCAAAATTCACACACAAGCTGTGAAATGGTCCGATTATCAATCCCTAATCTCAATCAATCCAAAACATGATCAAATTTTGATGAATTTGAGCAAAATTCGATCGAACAGTAACTTTTTCAATCTTCTTAATTCTTCAGATCTGATGATAATCTGATAGAATTTGCACAATCGTTGTGAATTAGAAGTGATTATGCTGATGAATCACAACTAAAAACACGAACAATTCATTCAGATCGTGATATTTGAGCAATATTGTAGTGTTTTGCTTAAGAACAGCGAAGAACACAATACCGAAAGCTCTGATACCAATTGATAGGTTCAATTGGATCGTTAATATCACTCACGATGAACAGAATAATTCGCACAAACAAACAGTTCAATCACAAACACAATTCATACTAATAATTCTCTTTGTATATTGATGATCAAAGCAAATTTGTAGTACAAGTGCAGGAGAAATAAATCACACACAGTTAACTCTCTCTCTAACGTGTAATAGTGATCTAGCCTATCTCCTCACACTCTCTCACTACATGCTTAAAGCAACAAAATACAAGTTTAAGGAATATAACAAAATAGACCCTAAACTATATACAAACATATAAACAAAATACAAAGTAAATCTTAACTAGGAAATAGCCCTAACACGGAAGAAATGATAGCTTGTGATATGAGATCAGGGTTGCAGTCCAGAAACTATCTGTAAATAAGCTTAAAGAGATTGAAATCTGAATCCTTAAGGAAACTGGTATGAAGTTTTCAAGCATCTAAAAAACTGCATCAAAGAATGTTCTTCTTGGACTATCACAACCCATAGTATCTGGAGATATCAAAACGATTTAAATTGCTTGAACCAGCTGAGATCCCTTTGATGTCAAAACCTGTTGATGCTCACAAAAAGAGACAAGAACTGACTGAAATGTTTCCTAGTGAAACCCGGGCTTACAATGTTCCATTGGAGACACGGGAAATATGGAACAAAGCATCAATAGCTAGTGATATTGTTAGATCATTATTGAACAAAGGACAATCTGTGGCATAATTATTAGATTCTATGATTGTGCCTGATGAGACAAAAGATGTCAAGATTATTGCATGGAAATATGATGAAATCCTTGACACATTCCTGATCAAGACAGTGAATGGCATATGTGACGTATATCACTATTATACAAGTATATTCAAATTTCCAGTTCAAGGTTTGAAGGAGCTGCACAAACTACGTTTGAGAAATCACACCAAAGTTGATAGAGGTAATAAGTTGGTGATGCTTCTCGATGTTGGTATAAGTAGAATGCCACAGTTTTTACAAACCAGAGGATAACAGGAAGATAGTGCATATCTTGATTAGAAAAGGAAGAAGAAGAAAACCAAAAATCCATCTCATGATGTGTACTTAGAAGAGTTTTGTGATCCATACTTTGATAAGGTGACTGATCCAGGAGTTAAGGTGTTTGACGGCTCTCAAAGCTTGAAGCCTATTTTGAAAGCATTCTATCATGAAGAAACGTTCGAATTGAAACTTGTTCGAGATTTAAAAGATTGGGACAATGAAATGATTACCGTCTTTAGTACATTTGAGTTGAAACTGCTTCACCCAAGTTACATTGATTATCTTCATGGACAAAAGTTGGAAAAACTGAAGTTAGAAATAGCTGATGCAGATTGAAGTGATTGGTGCTGTCACCGAAAAAATCAGACTAAGGAAAGCATTGCTATATGCTAACTTAGTGAAGATTGAAATCAAGGATATAGACTTTATGAGAATTACTTCTAAAGGAACACTAGAAGTACGGGCGAAAAATGTGAACAAACCTTTCTACTTCTATGCTAATGTCGATCTTGCAGGTGTGTCATTGGATACTCTAAAGAGAATGTCAGAATGTGATATCTTGTCGAATGAATCAAAGCCGAAGCAGGCAAGAATTGCAGAAAAGTTCAAAGAATGCATCGCTCGAGCCATAAAGGATCAAGAAGATCATGCCTCAAAGCCTCTACTTGACATAAAAGAAGAACTAAAAGATTACTGAAGTCTAATCCAAATGGAACTCTAAGGGGGAGTATTTTTAGATATAATAGATTAGCATTTAGATTAACTTTGTAATTTGTCTTTTGTATTAGTCTAGGGACTTTTTGTGTAAATAAGTTTCTAGATATTTGTATTGGTCTATAAATAGCAGATTGTATCTCTTTGTGAGAGAGCTTTTCCATTTCATCCATTGTAAAAGTGCTATTGATCAATACAATTGAAGTTTATGAGTATTTGCTATTGTTGTTGATTAATTGCATATTGTGTGAAATTGTCTCGTGTGATCGTGTTCAATTGTTGCAGATTTGTAGATCTTAAATCCTGCTTTATCATTTGGCAAACTCTCCTCTTAATTAATTTCTTGAATTGAAGCACCAAACCCTTGCAGCGACTCGTATTTTCAATCGACATAAAGGCGATCCAAGATATCCAAAACATGAATCATAACATGCCTGTTTATGAAGGTATTTAAACCCTAAACCTAGAAAAACCCCCCTTTACATGTTTCGTATTTATAATAAAAATTTGTACAAAGTCGTTTATCTAGAATGGCAGAAAGAATGAAATGCAACATGCATTTGTGTTTCTCAAAATTAAAAGAATCACAATGTCAAAATATAATAAAGAAGTATGAAATTTTGACTGATCTTCATCTATCACTACCTCCGGCAAGAACCCATGTATATCCCATATCAGCTCATAAGATGCCCTTGTACACTCGCATGTTTAAGACAACAAATTGTAGGGTACCCATTTCTTAATAAAAACCTTATGGTATTATGGAGTACATACATCTCAATGCGCGTCTTTAGGGATAGCCAAAATAATGCATTTCGAGATTACCTGTAGATCTTTAGGAGCAATACTAGATTTGTTAGAATTTAAGAAATTATTTCATATTACAGAAGTTGGGGATTGATATACTTTTGAACGACGCCAATCTACGACAATGTCGTATTTTACCACATCATTGTCTGGTTTAAAAAATTGTAAAGATAAGTTCTTTTACATAGACAATCGGTGCATCCCTATAGAAATGAAATGGAGACCTAACGATGCACCATTTCTAATAGATGCTGATCCTCCTGAACAATTAGTCAAACCAACTTTATTGACTGACATAACAAACATGGCCCACCCGGTGCGAAAATATCCAGAGCACATCTTAGAGATCGAGTCGATTAGTCGGAAGTGGCCTCAAGAAAAGAAATGGTCGTCGATATCAAAAGATGACGAAGGTTTTTTTTAAAGAACCAAATCATTTCTATACCTTGTGTTATATTTCTTAAAAAGTGTATAAACTACGAAGAAAACTAATGTTTATTTACTTATTTTGCACAAGTCAACTTGAGCGATGTGCTCTAGATGAATACTTTTACCGATCTATCTTTTGAGTTACTTCAAATCTTTCTTAGATCGAAACAAGACTACTTTTAAAAATATTCATCCCCCATCTCCTATTACTGAAGTTTTATCTTCTCAAATGCCCCCATAATACCACTACCACTATATCTGGACGTAAAAGATTACGGGTTTAATAGTTAATAAATATATTTTTTGTCAACAAAATATATTTAATTAATTTTAGTCTTTTATGTGTTTTAATTGTATTTTCCTAATTGTCATGTTTTATTTTATAGTCTAGGGTCCTAAGTGTCATTAGTCCAAAGTGTCATTAGGCTATAAATAGTAAGTGCAATTAGGGTTTTGTTAAGCTTGCATGAGCTAGTGATTGAGGGTCTCCATTGTAACATCTTTTGCAATCCATATTCAAAGACCAAATCTGAGTTTTTCATTGTGTTCTTCATTTGTTCACCTTGTGTTCATCATATTTTTACCATTTTAATCCAATTCTTCACCAAACTACATGATTCAAATCTGATTGGGACCAACACTAAGTGATTTAAATAGAAATCCTACCTCACAGTATAGTCCTCTAAACCATTTCAATCCAATCACACAATTTAACAAGCAAACCTGCTAATGAACACTAAAACCGACTTCTCATGAAGAACCAAACTTAGCACATAAAACAAATAAGACCCATTAATAACTTATCACCTCATGGTTGTCTAAGTTAGCTACGTGTTTTCATTAGTTTAACTAATATAATTATTCCTATGGTTGTCTGCAGTTGAACCATAAAACAATAACGACACGAAATCAATGATTCAAACATAAGTTTACACGTAAATCAACGCTTCATCCTAAGCCCTAGATGTTTCTAAAGTGTTTAGCCAACAATATTCATACTAATAAACGCAAATTCAAAAGTATTAAACATGATAGAAACAAACAAGAACGAAAGAACAATGTAACCCGAGTGATCCACGATGCAATCTTCAATCCCCCGAGCTTCCTTTGCTTCGTTTCGTCTTCATAGCCTCCAAAAACACCTCTAATCTACTGAAACTCGACTTCCAATCGTACCTGGAGGCTAGGGTTGAAGTTAGAGGAGTTTATATAGTGAAACGGGCCAAAAACGCATCAAAAAACCACTTCCACACCATGCCACACGGTGAGAAAAGGGGGGTTGGCCGCGTAGCGTCTTGACCCCCTTTTTTCTGATCCAGTTTTTCGTTTTCGCGCTTCGGTTCGCTCGTAACTCCGTTTTGCTTCCCGTTTTTTCCTACGTTCTTCATTTTTCGCGTCCTTTTCAACCATTCATAAACATGGGACCTATAAAACAATAAAACATCAGTAGTAAATAAAACTTAATGAAAACTGACTCAAACGGCTCAAAAATGAATATAAACTATACACGGGATTATGTATAATTTACATTATATCAAACATCCTCACACTTAACATTTTTCGTCCCTAAAAAAGCATGCACATAGAATCACAACTAATTAATGCTTCAAAATTTAATTATAGAATCACAAAGAAGAAACGAATCAGATAAACAACGGTGCATTTAATTAAATACCCTAACACTAGCCAATTAAGTTTCCCTTTATGTTTAATTAAATCATTTAGCTACAAGGTCTCACACAAAGGAAAAATAAGTCAGCCCGGGTAATTGTTGCTTGACGACGCATAGTATAAACCACAAAGGTTTTCCTACCTGACTAACCTAAAGAACTTAACTAAGCAAAGAACTAGTGCCATATTATGGTGGATTTTGGATGGATGAAATTTATGGGTATAGACAGTTTATTCTTTTTTTTTCATAAAACAAGATCACCTCACCTAGGGGTGTCGTATCCAAGTTGCTATCCTAGAGGTAGAGCACATGAGGTCTTGGATCACTTGCCTTATTTTTTTTCTTTTTTTTTCATTTGATTTGGCTACTTTGAGCTCTTTTATTTTTAGCAGTTACTTTGAGAGCTTTCAGTCTACACACTGTGGACATTTGATTTGCTGAGCGCCACTTCTTTCACAAGAAGCGTGCTATAAATCCTAAAATGGCACTAACCCTTAACCTATTTAAGTTCCAAAGCCTAAACTGGTGCCTAATATTCTTTAGTGAAGGCCTTCCTATTTTCCCTAAGATGACAACCCATAAGACTCATGACAATTAAGATTTAATTACTACACCTAAGGAAACCATTTCAGTTAATTAGGTTACCAAATGTTTATCCAAATTCATCCTTGTTTAAAAACCACAATTTATTTGAAAGCCAAAATTAATTTACTATCATTTTCTATTTAAAGTGCAGAACTCAAACAAAGATATTTTTCAATTTTTTTAATTTTTGGATTTTTTAAGACTCTGTAAGACTAAAAAACAAACACTAAGACTCAGAAATGACCATTTCTCATCCCCACACTTAATTTCTACATTGTCCCTAATGTAGAAATGGAAAATACCTAAAAATAAAATAAAAATGCAAAAATAAAAAGATAGAAAGGTCAATTGGAAAAGACTTAGTTGGCAATATGCAGAACGCGTATGCTCTAAGTCTTCATTCCAATCTTCGGTTTCGATCGTGTAGCATTTCGGTCGCGATCGAGCTACACACCGACACTCTCGAGCTCCTCCTTCATCTTCACAAATACAAACTCACCCGAATGGAGATTGAGTACGGGTGAGAATAGTTTAAACCTTCAAAACAAAAACAAGAATACCCGAGCATAAAACTGACTCGACACAACTAAATGACAAAATAAAATAAAAATAATAAGTAAAAATAAATCTGAGTCAAATAAAAGAAAATTATACAAACTCTACAAACTAATAGAAAACCTCCCCAAACTTAAACCTAATCAGGAGGTTTCTCTTTGATCTGGACTCTATCCAACCCGTTCAATTCCACCCGATCCACATAATGACTCAAAATTATAGGGGTGAAATTAAAAAAACATTTGAAAAATTAATTTAAAAATTTGGAACGGGTCAGACCACCAATATTTAAACCTACCTGAAAAGAATCGGATTTGGGTCATGTAACTAGAAGACCGATCATGCTTAACTTCTAGTTTTCTAATCTTTATCCTAGCCTGAACCTAACTCTTCATTTGTCTCTTACTTACCTTCTCCCGTGATTTAGGTAAACTAGGTAACGTTTCATCCTCTTCATGCATCACGGGCCGGCTGTGATGCTCCTCTTCTATCACCACACTTACTTTATGTTCCCCACACTTAGCGTTTTTATAGGATCTTGAGGCAACCATCTATACTTGTTCATCTTCTAGGAGGCCATCTAAGAATGCTAAGTCACCCTCGGTATCAATCATACCTAAAGCATTATGATCGGGTAAACTATCTAACTCTAGATTTAAGAAATCAACCTCCTCAGACCAACAAACCTCCATCTTTTCCTTATCTATAAGGATGAGATCGGGACCGTACCGGTACCGTCCCGGTACCAGTACCGCCTAGTACCGGTACCAAGTTTTAGGGAAAGTGGGTACAGGTACCGAATTTATCAGGACAGTACTGGGACGGTATCGGTATCGGTACTGGGTATTTCAGTACCAGTACCACTTTGATTTTTTTCTCATTTTTTGCTAAAAAAATTTATTTTTCAGTTACAACAATATTTCATAGCATAATATAACTTACAAAACTAAGATTCATTTTTTCTTATCAACAAACAAGCACATATCACACAAAATCAACAGAAACGTAATGTAAACTTAAAGAAGCCAAAATTTGTATAAGTCAAAGGTCAATTCATAGTCAAATTCCTTTTTAACTAAACGCATACACGTTAAATCCTTAATAGCATTAAATCACAGTACAATGATAAACACCAAAAGCTAGACCATCAAAAGCAATACTAAGCAACCAAAACAAAAAAACTGAATAATATGATAAACAAACACCAAAGGCAAGACCAAACAACCAAAAAATAACAAGAGATTATCTTCGTTTAATCCTCGCTAACCGCCATGCATCATCCTTTTTCCTTTTTCGTTTTGTTTGTGTATTGCATCCTCTATCTCTATAGAAATATATATATATAGAGAGAGAGAGAGAGAATTTTAACACATTATAATTAACAACCAAACCAATTAAGAAACAAGAACTACTTTTACCTAGAGCAATATCATCATCCTTTAGAATATCGTCTATGCCATCCACGATTGGTTTTCCTGATTTTCTCACCCAATCTTGAGTGCAAACCAAAGCCTCAACAATTTTAGTTGACAACCTTATTCTATAGGGTTCTAGTACACGACCACTTGTACTAAACGCCGACTCGAATGCAATGGTAGAAGTTTGAATTGCCAAAATATCTAACAAATATACAAAGTTAATAGCCATAAATAATGTAACAAATAATATAAAGAAGGCTTGAGCAATAATAAAAAGTGTACCTCAAGCCATATGAGATACGATTGGAAATCTAATAGCATTTTATTTCCACCAAGTAAGTATGTCAAACCGCTTAGTAAAATTAACTTTCGGCTCTTTTAGGTACCTTTTTAACTCGGTTTCTGTTACAACCAAGTTACTTTCTTCCACATTTAGATAATCCGTAAGAAACTCATTTCAACCATCACATTCAATTGCATCTTCATTACGTGTTTCTTGTTGAGATGTGGAATTGTATTCAACCTTATCAAACATTTCTTTGTATGTTTTAAACAAGTCATGCAACCTATTCTCAACCGCCTTTACCATATCGGACACTTTCTCATTAACTTGTTCTATTGACATAGGATTTTCCTTGGTTACATCATACATAATCAACTTTTCAAAACAATGTCCAAGAAAATACAACTTCATTGTAGGATCCAAGATGACGGCAAAACACATAAAATCATTAAGCTTATCATACTTCCCCCAATACTTATCATATTTCTCACGCATTGCACCCGCCATTATACAAAATTGTAGGTGGACCCCCCACTCACGTAGATGTTTGTCTACATCTAGAATTTCTCTAAAAAAAGGCAGGCTAAAGGCTTTGAAGTTGCTGACACAAGATCCGTTTTAGTTTTGAACTTTTCTAAGAAATCAACTAACAATTTGCACACATCAAAATCTACATCTCCGGGTACTCTTTTTAAATCACGAAAATAGTTATGGTCTTCAAATTTATAACTAAGAAATACATTCCTTAGATCCACTACAACTTTCCACATATCATGGGTGTAATTCCACCTAGTAGCTATATCACCACATAAAAACTTGCTTGTGTCAACATTCAAATCTTTCATGCATTTTTTAAACTTTTTAATTCTTGGTGGCGAGTTTCTAATATACATAATCGCTTTTCGCACACATTCAACATGATATTTATGTTCCAATAATCCATCTTTCACAATTAAGTTTAAAATATGTGCCATGCACCTAACATGAAAATGTTTCCCACTATCATACAAATTAGGCAACTTTCGGACCAATAAACTAATCGCCTTATCATTACTAGTTGCGTTATCAACCGTCATTGTCATAACATTTTGTATCCCACACCCATGAATACAATCTAACAACTCACGAGCCATGTCATCCCCCTTGTGACTATCAATGGGTCTAAAGTTAATAATGCGTTTATGCATTACCCAGTCATCATCTATGAAATGTCCCGTTACAACCATATAACTAACCCTTTGACACGATGATGTCCATGTATCGGTAGTCAAGTGAATGGTGTTGGTTGGTTTACTTAAATAAGCCATCAATTTTTTCCTTTCCTCTATAAAATATTTTCCAAAATCCTTGGAAATATTATGTCATGAGGGCAATTTGAAATTTCCATTTAACGAGTTAGTGTACTCAATAAAAGCTGGATTTTCCAATGTTTTGAAAACCGGACCGGATATCGAACCGTCATTTTAATTTTATTGGTCGGACCGGTCGGACCGGGGTCACACCGGGGTTTGATGAAATATACATTTATCAAAATAATACCATAAGAATTCTAATTTAAACACAACTTAAGTTCAATAATCTTAAGCTATAACACAAAAGTCATAATTTAAACATATTTTAATACCAAGAATCACAAAAAGGTTATAATTTAAACAAATTTTAACACCAAAATAAAACCAAATCATCATCATCATAAGTTCTAAGTTCAAATGTCACGTCACGCATCCAATTTTTCATCATTAAGTAAAACTAATTCATCATCCTCATCACTCAGAACATTAACATATTGAGTTTCATCACCTAAAACAAAAAAATTATAGATATAAACATAAAATCCAAGAAAAAACGATTCGATAGCGGTTCAAAACGGTCCGGTTCGAGCGGTTCGATAACGGTTCGAGCGGTTCGTAGCGGTTCACAAACACCTATCAGACCGTGACCTATCGAACCGTGATTCTCAAAAAACACGGTCCGACCGCGGTTCGACCGGCCGGTTTAAAAACACTGGGATTTTCTACAAGCTTAAATGGAAGCTCAGCAACAACAAACAAGTCTAGCAATGCTTTGTCGATTCTAACCTCATCGTGCTTCCAAACACTAACACTACCTTCCCCATCACGTTCTTTTTTGAACACCAAGTTTTTTGTTTTTTATTAGCAACTACTTCAGGGTTTAACCAACAAGACTTTGAGTGTTTTTTAAGACCATTCGTACCATTTCTGTGTGGATCGGCTTTAAGTTCGGATTTACAAAACTTGCACTTTCCGTACTTCCATTTAACTCCATCATCTTCTTCTATTAAAATCTCATCAATGTAAGCCCAACACTCCGCATACACTTTGCTTCCTTTTTTAGCCTTCCTTTGGGTTCCTTCCACATTTGTTGCTTTTTTTCTCTTACGATTAGCTTTAACATAACCCGTATCAGAATCATTATCAAGTTGGACAACAGGGGTCTCATCAACGTATGTATCTTCTTCCTAAAAAAATACCATACATTATTTAGATTGAAGATTGATGGCATTAGGTTTAGAAACAAATATAGTGAAGTTTTAATAACCAAACAACAATATATACAAACATGAACAAAAAAACATAGTTACTATCCTAGGGAGTTAAGGCTTGGTGTAATCTAAACCATAATAAAAATTTATATATAAGTTCTAAGCAATAAGTATGAACAAACCATAAATGATTATGAGAGTTTTACTTACTTCTAAAGTATATGAGGAATTCATGGAGTTTAATGATTGATGAGTAGAAAAAGGTTGATGATTATTTTGGGTTCAAGTCGATTGAGATTGTGAAAGGGAAGAGGAATGATTATTTGAGAGAGATGGTGAATTAGTTATTTACTGATTACGTACATAATGTACTAGGATGAGAATATATTTACTTCATTTCAATAATAATAATAATAATAATAATAATAATAATAATAATAATAATAATAATAATAATAATAATAATATTAATAATAATAATAATAATAAACCTTTCATATTCCTTAATCCTTTAACATGTATTTATTTATTGTAATCGGTACATATATGGTACTAACCAGTAAAATACCGGTATCGGTACCGCCTAGTACCGGTATCGAGTTTTAATAAAAGTGGGAACCGGTACCGGTACCGAATTTAGCGAGACGGGACGGTACCGGTACTCGGTACTAAATGCCCATCCCTACTTATTTGTACCAAACATCCAGCTTAAGGAGTCTCGTAACTCTACTTCTTTCTCAGGCACTACATCCCTAACTAAGGATTCCCTATACCGAGCCCATTTTGTTTAATCTAGATCATCATCAGAATCACTATCAATAGAATAAATAACATTTAAGTTACCTAGAAGTGAGACTTCAGCGTCCATTTTCATCTCCAAGTCTGGAATAATTGGTTCTTCCTCTGCCTGCATCATCTGGTTGTACTCCTCTAGCTTTACCCGCATATATTCCTTCAACTGAGTGCCTATTTCCTCCTTACTCAATGAATAGTCAATAATGGAACGACCCTTTCTTTCTACTACTTCTACCTGACAAACCGGAGGTGGGACTGAAACGTCCATTGTAGTCTCTGGCTGTATGTGTGAATCCTGCAAAATCTCATCCTCACAAGATAAGTGTAAACTATCTCGTGGCTCATTTAAAATATCATATGAATCAAAAGAATAACTAGAGTTAGAGTTATCGTTACCTGGCAACCAAGGAATGGGTTGTGTGTGCATGATCTCATCCGAGTCATCATAGAAAGTATTGAACTTGGGATGCGGACAAAGATCATTACCTGATTCCTGCTGCAGCCTCTGACGCTGAACCTCTTCCAAACACCTCTTGCTTTCCTCTACAGCTTTATAAGAATCTTCCAGCATCAACTGGTTTTGTTGTACTCGGATTTCCTGCTCTTCTAACCTCTTTTGAGCATTGGCATCATTAGACACTAATTGGGTTAGCAAGTCCTCTATTCTACCCAACCTCCCAGAATCCTGCAGCCGAGGATCATAGCTGACATTATTAGACACTAGTTTCATCAAAAAGCCCTCTATTCTACTCAGCCGCCCGAAATCTTGGGATGTTGAACACTCCTATGAATAATAAGTCTGTGCATGCATAAAGGAGTTAATAACACAAGATAGTGCGGAAGACCTCGAATAATCTGGACATAAACAAGTAAAATGAGGTCTTCCACAAATTTCACACATACTTATTTACAAGAAAGACTCTATGGGAAGAAAAACAGAGTAAAATAAAAAACTACTTCTAAGACTCAAATGAACAAACACAAAAAGAAAGCACGTGTGTAGCAAGTAAGAACTCAAAAACTTAATTTAACGCAATTACCAAGAGTCCCCGGCAACGGCGCCAAAAACTTGATGTGTGATATATATATATATATATATATATATATATATATATATATATATATATATATATATATATATATATATATAATAAACAACTAAAAACACCTAGTTTTAAATTTATAAAAACCAAGACGAACCAACTAACATACACACAACCGGCAGTGGACCGGTCGAATACAATATAACTAAAGTAAGTACGGGTGTCGCCCCACAGACTCTATATACTGCAATTAATTAATTAATTAAGACTCAACTAACAAGACACGAAATTTTACTGAAAATATATTTGAAGGGAGCTTTACTGCTAAAAATAGAAACTTTCTAAAAATAGAAATTTACTAAAAATAGTAACTAGCACGAAAGATGAAAAACGAAATCAGATGAATCAAAGCAAACCACCTAGGCGAGAATCCACGTTGATTTCAGATTTTACTCACGTTTGGCTTAATTGGTATGGAACTGGAATCTTAAATTGTTCACTCAATCGACACCACTAAATAGGACCCTCGACCCTTTTCGAGAAGACACCTACGGGTTTCTATTAAGTTATTACGCAAACTAGTTATGACATTAGGTTTCCTCACAGTTACCTAATTAAAGTATGTCTAAGTGATTTAAATAGAAAACCTACCTCACAGTATAGTCCTCTAAACCATTTCAATCTAATCACACAATTTAACAAGCAAACCTGCTAATGAACACTAAAACCGACTTCTCACGAAGAACCAGACTTAGCACATAAAACAAATAAGATCCGTTAATAACTTATCACCTCACAATTGTCTAAGTTAGCTACGCGTTTTCATCAGTTTAATTAATATATAATTATTCCTATGGTTGTACTGCAGTTGAACCATAAAACAATCACGACACGAAATCAATGATTCAAACGATAACCTAATCTATGACATAGACGATCATCAAGGCTAACGCGGAATAATCATACTCATTAAACCAATTACAACACATAACAATGCATCATATGACAAAAAGATTAAAACTTTACTTAAACAAACAAACCATAATCCAAATCAACCAAACATAAGTTTAAACGTAAATCAACGCTTCATCCTAAAGCCTAGATGGTTCTAAAGTGTTTAGCCAACAATATTCATACTAATAAACGCAAATTCAAAAGTATTAAACATGATAGAAACAAACAAAAACGAAAGAACAATGTAACCCGAGTGATCCACGATGCAATCTTCAATCCCTTGAGCTTCCGTTCTTCGTTTCGTCTTCGTAGCCTCCAAAAACACCTCTAATATACTGAAACTTGACTTCCAATCGTACCTGGAGGCTAGGGTTAAAGTTAGAGGAGTTTATATAGTGAAACGGGCCAAAAACGCATCAAAAAACCACTTCCATGCCATGCCACGCGGTGAGCAAAGGGGGGCTGGCCGCGTAACGTCTTGACTCCCTTTTTTCTGATCCAGTTTTTCGTTTTCGCGCTCCGGTTCGCTCGTAACTCCGTTTTGCTTCCCATTTTTTCCTACGTTCTTCATTTTTCGCGATCTTTTCAACCATTCATAAACATGGGACCTATAAAACAATAAAAATCAGTAGTAAATAAAACTTAATGAAAATTGACTCAAAAGACTCAAAAATGAATATAAACTATACACGAGATTATGTATAATTTACATTATATCAGGAAGCAATAGAAAAGCTATGGCGGTTGTAAACAATTTGTTGCACAAGCATCTTGGGCATGCTTCTCATGGAACACTATCTTTGTTGGATTTTGTTAAGAATGATCCTTCAAAACCAAATGGTATGGTGTGTGAATTTTGTAATAGAGCCAAATTTTCCAAATTATCTTTTTCAAATAGCTCAATAATAACTAAGGAATGCTTTGAACTGTTGCATTGTGACATTTGCGGGAAATATAGGACTCCTACACTCACACATGCCAACGATTTTTTGACAATCGTTGATGATTTTAGTCGGTCAGTATGGGTGTTCCTTTTGAAACACTAATCACTAGCTAGTGATTGTTGATTTCGTTTCACAAAATGATTGCTACACAATTTAACAAAACCGTTAAGAGGATTCGGTATGATAACGGAGGTGAGTTTACCTCAAACCGAATGCTCAGTTTCTACAGTTAGCAAGGAATTTTACTTGAAACTACATGCCCACATACACCGCAACAAAATGTCATAGCTGAGCATCGCTAGGGCAATCAAATTTGAGGCGAAATTGCCCATTAAGTTTTGGGGAGAATGCATCATGTAGCCACTTATATTATAAACCGACTTCCCTTAGTAGTCATAGGAGGTAAAACGCCATATGAGATGATTTATGACCAAAAACCTGATTATGAGGATTTGAATGTCTTCGGTTTCCTTGTCTATTATCGTAACACTAAAACGGGAGGCAACAAATTTGAAGAAAGGGGGAGAGCGGTGTGTTCCTAGGCTACCCGATGGGGACAAAGGGTTACAAGGTTTATGAAGTGAAGCATGGTAAAATATTTGTTTCAAGTGATATAAAATGAGACGTCACCAACTGTAATAAAACGCACCTTTACAACAAAAAACCAAGATATGGGAAATGAGGAACCGATCAAAGAAAAGAAAAATAGATCTTGACCTGCACGAATTGATGATTATGTCATCAATCTCCCACCGTTCGTCAGCCTGGCTTCATATGCTTCCATTGAAAAATCTTCGACAGCACATTCCATAGCTAAGTTTATTTCCTATGAAACGTTTTCTAATTCGCATAAAGCCTTTTTGGCGGCCATCAGTTTAAATGATGAGCCAAAAACTTTCAACCAGGTTGCAACTGGATAAGAACCGGAGAGAAGCTATGAAGAAAGAAATACAAGCCCTTGAAACGTGGACTCTTGTGGACTTACCCAAGGGAAAACGAGCAATAGATTCAAAGTGGATGTATAAGATAAAATACAAGCCGAATGGTGATATTGAAAGACACAAGGCAAAATTGATGGCAAAGGGTTTTACCCAAATGAAAGGGATAGACTTCCATGACACATTTGCTCCGGTGGCAAATCTTGTTACCATTAGAACGATTTTGGCGGTGGCGGTTAAAATGAATTGGGAAATACATCAAGTAGATGTGAATAACACATTTTTCTCATGGTGATTTGAAAGAAGAAACTTATATGAAGATCCACGAGGATTTGACAAAGACAAAGAAATAAAGGTTTGCAAACTACTTAAGTCACTTTATGGGCTAAAACATGCTTCCCGGAATTGGTATAAAAAATTCTCTTATTCCTTGAGTGAAGTCGGCTTTAAGCAATCAAAAGCCGATCATTCTCTTTTCATATACAAGGCAAATAACCGTATGAAATTTTTGTGGCTACTCTGATAAATGTGGATGATGTGATCATGGAAGGAAATGACCATATGAACATTAAAGAGACTAAGGCTTTCCTTAATAAAAGATTCAGCATCAAGGACCTAGGTGCTCGAAAGTATTTCTTGGGAATTGAAGTTGCTCGCACAAAGGAAGGACTCGCTCTTAGTCAAAGGAAGTATGTGATTGACATTCTAAATGACAGTGGTATGATAGGGTGTAGGCCAACTGCTTTTCCTATGGAAAAAAACTCAAAAATCAGGAAGAATGATGAAGAGGTACGGGTTGATGCAAATAAATACCGAAGATTGGTAGGTAGACTCCATTATTTGCAAGAAACTAGACCAGATATTACATACTCTGTCAACGTTCTAAGTCATTTCATGGCCGACCCCCGTCAAAATCATATGGAGGCAGCCATGCTTGTGTTAAGATACCTAAAGTCCGCTCTAGGGCAAGGTATTTTGCTCCCAAAGGAAGGAGGCACAAACCTTGTCGCTTACACTGCTTCAGATTGGTTTGGTTGTCCATATACGAGACGATCAAGGACTGGATACTTACTTCTTCTAGGAGGTGCACCAATTACTTGGAAATCCAAAAAGCAGTCAGTTGTATCAAGATCCTCAGCCGAAGCCGAATATCGGGCAATGGCAACAGGTTAGTTAGATCCTATGGACCAGGTGGATCTTAAAGGAATTTGGTGTTGATCAAACCAACCCGACTCAATTGTTTTGTGATAATTTAGTTGTTAAACACATACCTAATAACCCGGTTTACCACGAGAGTACAAAACATGTCGAAATGGATTGTTACTTCGTAAGGGAACGAGTTGAATCCAAAGGCATCGAGCCATTACACATCAACGGTCAAGAACAAATTGTGAACTTATTCACAAAAGCTCTTGGTGCTCGACAGTTGCAATTACTACTCAACAAGTTGGGCATTCATAACCTTCATGTTCCAACTTGAGGGGGAGTGTAGAATGCGATGATTGACCAAATATCCTCTTATTTTAGGGTTATTGGATTTAATCACCTTCAACTATTGGTTATTGGCCGCTGTCACCTTCAAGTATCACTTTGGCCAATATAACCCCCAACTAAACACTTTGGTGTCCGTATCACCAAAAGTTAACCAATTCAAGTCACTTTTGTTAACTTTTGGTTAATTTTTGGTTAACCTTTGGTGATACGGACATCGTATCATCAAAAGTTAACTAATTCAAGTCACTTTTGGTTAACTTTAGGTTAATTTTTCGTTAACTTTTGGTGATACGGACACCAAAGTGTTTAGTTGGGGGTTATATTGGCCAAAGTAATACTTGAGGGTGACATCGGCCAATCACCAATAGTTGGGGGTGTTAAAATCCAATAACCCCTTATTTTATTCTTCCATAATTTTTATCCATTCCTAGTTTATTCCTAATGCATACCTATCTTTTAGGTGATCGTGAGAAAAGGAATGTATAAAAAGAAAACATATGAATGTTGATTGGGAGGAGTTACAGTAACATATCGAACATCTTTTTCTTTAAAAGTAGCTATCTGGAATATGAGTAAAAATAATATATCGGCTGACATCAGGAAGTTTGGGTGTTTGAAGTTTAGGTTGGATACACGGAAAAAAGCCTACATGAATATCATACAACAACTATTAGTTCAGATTTATGGACCCTAACATTATGGCCAACAACGTTGATTCTACCTGAGCATCATAAGCCAACATGTATATGTCTTTGATAAATTTTATTGTAGTGGATTTAGTTATATACGAGTTAATTGATAATTATATTTCTTTTTTGCTTTAAAATGGAAGACCAAGAAAAATGAGGAAAAAGTCACTTAAAGAGGTTTAATCGGGATTTTCAACGGGTGCGAATTGATTTGCATTTTGGTTTTATGGGTTTGATATAAAACATAAGACTTAATTTGGCTGTTATGGTTGTTATGCATGTTGATTGTTATGATGAGATTTGATTTCGTTCTTATAGTTATTATGTTATGCATTTTTGTGGTTAAAGTCAAGTTGAAGGTGTGATTCAAACTGAAGTTTAAGGTGGAACTTGATTTGCATTTTAGTTTTTATAGTGTTTGTTATAAAACGTAAAATAAAATTTGATTGTTATGGTTGTTATGCAATTTAGTTGTTATGATGAGATTTGATTTGGTTGTTATGGTTGTTATGTTATGCATTTTGATGGTTATACGGTAAGATTTGAAACTTTTTGATTTAGATTAATACATACACGTTCATGTATATAGGTAAACTTTTTAAAATATGTATATGGGAAAACTTTTTAGATTAAAACATAATTTTAAGAACAAAGTGCAATTTGAGTACTCAAGCTACACTCTAACTTGCATTATAAGTATCTAAGTTTTAATTTTAGCCAAATAAGTACCTAATCTTTTTGACTTTCAAAATTTAAGTACCTAGGACTAACAAATGTTAGTTAATTGTTAACTCAGATCGCTATTGTGGTCATTTCCTATAGAATGTTAAAGTTAAATTAGCAATTTTAGTTTTTATTGTTTCACTAACAATAAAAAATAGAACGACATTATTTAAACCCTAAAATATACGTTCCACATTCTTCGAAAATCAGATAGAAGCTGATTTTGTTCAAAGCTTCTATTTGATGTCTGAAGCATGTAGAACATAGATTTAGGGTTTAAAAAAACGTCACTATACTTGTTTACTGTTAGTGAGACTTTTATAACTAAGATTACAAATTTAACCCTAACATTAGATAGGAAAAATAAACACAATAGCCCTATAAGTTAACAGTTAACTAACATTTGATAATCTCAAATACTCAAATTACAAAAATAAAAAAATGTGGATACTCAATATGAAGTAATATAGC
Organism: Tagetes erecta; assembly: GCA_030867185.1. Classification (NCBI taxonomy): domain Eukaryota; kingdom Viridiplantae; phylum Streptophyta; class Magnoliopsida; order Asterales; family Asteraceae; genus Tagetes; species Tagetes erecta. The sequence continues at coordinate 7,937,409 of CM061487.1, forward strand.
TCATGTACTCAAATTGCTATAGAATGTTAAAGTTAAATTAGCAGTTTTAGTTTTTATTGTTTCAATAACAATAAAAAAATAGAACGACATTATTTAAACCCTAAAATATACGTTCCACATTCTTCGAAAATAAGATAGAAGCTGATTTTGTTCGAAGCTTCTATTTGATGTCTGAAGCATGTGGAACATAGATTTAGGGTAACAAAAAACGTCGCTATACTTGTTTACTGTTAGTGAGACTTTTATAACTAAGATTACTAACTTAACCCTAACATTAGATTAGAAAAATAAACACAATAGCCCTATGAATTAACAGTTAACTAACATCTAATATTCCTAAATACTCAAATTACGAAAATAAAAAAAGTTAGATACTCAATATACACTAAAATACTAGCTCCTTTTCCTTTGAACACCGTCCGGGCGGCCCCTTGCACTATTTCATCTTCTCCGTCTCCGTTGTCCATTGTTTCCACACCATTTACTCTGCAACTTTGATCAAAACTAACAATTTACACACCTGCAACCTAAATCGTGTGTATATTTACTCATGGTCACAAAACCATAACTTTTCTCTCTTTTCATGTTCTCAATCACTCAATCAGCTCACAAATTCATTTCCTTTTCCCTCATTTCACGCTCTTTATGTAGCAACACCAACGCTTTCATCGATGGGTTTCAACGAATCGAGAAACACTTACTTGCAAATCAATCTCCTTCAAACCCTAACTTTGACGAAACCCTAGAACACAATTCACTCGATTTCGTTACTACCAGTGACAGATACGAAGATCACGAAGATCATAAAGATCATGATGATCTTCACCAGCACAATATATTCACTAGAGCAAGGTTTATAAGAGCTGCAAAACAAAATGCTGTTACAGCTCTTCACATCCTGCAACAAGACGGTCCAGGTTTCGATACAAAATCGGCTTTAGATAGTTTAAATTTAGAGGTATCGCGTTTATTTGTTCGCGAGGTTTTGATAGGGATATTGAAGAATATAACTCATGTTAACAGGGATAGGTGTGCGAAACTCGGGTACAAATTCTTTGTATGGGCGGGTGAGAAACAGAGTTATAAGCATACAGTAAACGCGTATCATTTAATAATGCAAATCCTTGCGCAATCGGAGGAGTATAAAGCAATGTGGAGATTAGTTGATGAAATGACTGAAAAAGGGCACCCTGTTACATCAAGAACTTTTAACATATTGATATGTACGTGTGGTGAAGCGGGTGTAGCCAAGAAAGTTGTGGAGAGGTTTATAAAGTCGAAATCTTTTAACTTTCGTCCGTATAGTCATTGCTTTAATGCGATATTGCATTCTCTTCTTGCGGTAAAGCAGTATGAGCTGATTGAATGGGCGTATCAGCGGATGTTGACTGATAGGTATAAACCGGATTTGTTGACTTATAATATTGTTATGTATGCAAAATACAGGCTCGGGAAATTGGGTCAGTTTCGTAGATTATTAGATGAAATGATTGAAAGTGGATTTCCTCTTGATGTTCATACGTTTAACATACTTCTGCACGTTCTTGGTAAAGGAGACAAACCGGCAGATGCAGTTAACCTTTTGACCGACATGAAGAAAGTTGGAATTGAGCCTAATGTTCTTCATTTCACTACGTTGATAGATGGGTTAAGTCGAGCTGGAAACATGGAAGCTTGCAAACACTTTTTTGATGAAATGGTTAAATATGGATGCGAGCCTGATGTGGTAGCTTACACTGTTATGATCACTGGGTATATTGCAGTTGGACAGTTGGAAAAAGCTGAGGAAATGTTTTCAGAAATGTTTAATAAGGGTAAAATTCCTAATGTGTACACTTACAATTCAATGATTCGCGGGCGTTGTATGGCTGGGAAATTTGAGTATGCGTGTTCGATGCTTAAAGAAATGGAATTTAGAGGGTGCAATCCCAATTTTCTTGTGTATAGTACACTTGTAAGCAATTTGAGGAAGGCTGGAAAGTTTTCCGAAGCAAACGAGGTCATAAAACACATGGTGGAAAAGGGTCAGTATACGCATCTTCTTCATAAAATTTGGAGATACCAAAGATGCTAATGTTGTAACAAATATTTTGTTCATTTTCACTCATTTTTTTTGGTTCTTGACCTATTTAATAGAAATGAAAATTACCATTTTTTTCTATGTCCATTTGGGTCATTTATATGCTGATCTTGCTTGCCATTGTTAGCTTGTCTTCCTTGTTTGCGTGTTATTGTTTTGTGCAGGTTTAATGGTGTTTTGTTTCTGTATACGTTCATGAAGGTTATGCAACTACTACCCTTAAATTGCTGAAGATTGTTTCCCATTTTTGATGTTCCAGGTTTTTTTCTTCATGTTAGTTCTTTATGATTTGTAAGTCTGGATGCACGTTGGCTCGTTGCTATGTGTTTCTTTTTACATAGAAGTTAGAATTTGCTTGGTTTTAAAAAGCAGTGCCTCAGGCACTTGACGCAATCGTAAAATGCTTTAGTGTTCGGAGGCAGTGCTTCTTGCACATTTGGATCTAAGTTAGTTTTAGTGTTTAGAGGCTGAACTTCAAGTTAAGGTTGATAGGCCTGTGTATCAGTGTGTCCCACTAAAAGCATGGTTCTTTGTAGAGTTGGCAAGGCGGGTGGATTAGGTAAACAGGTTGAAAGATGTTTAGGTTGAAATGGGTCGTTTTTAGTATGGTTGAAATTATGACGGTGGATTGTGTGCTAGAAGATTATGTGCTAGTAATGTTTAAATATATTGGGAGCAAAATCTTTGTTTTTTTGGAACAGAGGTAAGGTTTGTTTATTTTATGAAGAAGATTGATATGTAAAACAGGCATGAGATGCTACTTTTGGTCGTACATGAAGCTTATTTGATTATATATGAAGCAACGACTCGTATCTAAAGACCCCTTGAAGCACCTCTCACTTTTTAAAACCATGATAATGAGCATGTGTATGATAAAATCATGTTTGTTGCACCATGATATTTTACCATGGCATGTTTAGAGCATTAGATGTACCTTTTGTTATTTGAAGTTCTAATAACCAGATAAGAGCATGCATAGTAAAGGAACAATCTTTATCTCTAAATCTTCTATCTTACTAAAGAAGAGTTGCTGATGATGTCAGCAACGCTTAGGTGTCAAAATATTAGATATGCCACATAGGATTACTATTTGCCTGATGACATCATAATTTAATTTACTTGATTTCTTTATTACATTAATTAATTATTAAGTTTAAATTTTAAATTTTAAAAACAACAAACTCTTCAATTTCCTTCTGATATATATAAAAATCATCATCATCTTCTCTCTCAAAATTTTCCACTGTTTCTCCACGTTTTTCTTCCGTCATCTTCTTCGATTTTTCAATCGATCGTCTCCGTTCTTGCATTTTGGATACAATCTTCATGAAAAGATAACCATTAGTAGCAAGTATTTTGAATAATCCAACCTTGAATTGTTCTTCAGTTTGTTCTGCATGTTAAACCCTAATTGTGTCATTTGATTTCTTCTCTGATTTCTTCAATTTTTTTATGTTTGCAGTCGGTTTCTTCGCTAAAAAAAGTATCCGTTCTTTCGGTAAGTTCTTCTCCATTGTCTGATCGTTATTTTTCCTTTTGCATCATTTTTCTGTATTTACGACTTAGTATAGCACTAACCTTATCTTCTACCCAAACCTTATTTTGACCGTATTTATTTGGTTTGTATCTTGATTCATAGTTTGTATTTTTTTTTGTTGCTAGATTGTTTCATTTGTAAGTTTCTACATATGTAATTTTAGTGTATGTGTTAATTGTAATTTTCTGATTGATACAAGTAACTATTTCTTCTGTTTGTAGATTTTTTTCATTATTGGTGTGTTTTTGTTGGTGATTGTTTCATTATTCATGTACAATGTTTGTTTCTTTTTATGTTTTTGCTGCAGTTAATTTTGTTTGTTATTTGTTTGTTGATCAATGTTTGTTCATTTTGTAGTCGATTGCACTTTTTTGTTTGTATGTTATTTGTTGGCAAAACTCTCCATTGTTACTTTCATTTTTCCATGTTAATTGTTGGCAACATTCTCTATTGCTGAATTCATCAATGTTTGTTTCTTTTGTAGTCGATTGTACGTTTTTTTGCATCATTTTTCTGTATTTACGACTTAGTATAGCACTAACCTTATCTTCTACCCAAACCTTATTTTGACCGTATTTATTTGGTTTGTATCTTGATTCATAGTTTGTATTTTTTTTTGTTGCTAGATTGTTTCATTTGTAAGTTTCTACATATGTAATTTTAGTGTATGTGTTAATTGTAATTTTCTGATTGATACAAGTAACTATTTCTTCTGTTTGTAGATTTTTTTCATTATTGGTGTGTTTTTGTTGGTGATTGTTTCATTATTCATGTACAATGTTTGTTTCTTTTTATGTTTTTGCTGCAGTTAATTTTGTTTGTTATTTGTTTGTTGATCAATGTTTGTTCATTTTGTAGTCGATTGCACTTTTTTGTTTGTATGTTATTTGTTGGCAAAACTCTCCATTGTTACTTTCATTTTTCCATGTTAATTGTTGGCAACATTCTCTATTGCTGAATTCATCAATGTTTGTTTCTTTTGTAGTCGATTGTACGTTTTTTTGCATCATTTTTCTGTATTTACGACTTAGTATAGCACTAACCTTATCTTCTACCCAAACCTTATTTTGACCGTATTTATTTGGTTTGTATCTTGATTCATAGTTTGTATTTTTTTTTTTGCTAGATTGTTTCATTTGTAAGTTTCTGCATATGTAATTTTAGCGTATGTGTTAATTGTTATTTTCTGATTGATACAAGTAACTATTTCTTCTGTTTGTAGATTTTTCATTATTGGTGTGTTTTTGTTGGTGATTGTTTCATTATTCATGTACAATGTTTGTTTCTTTTTATGTTTTTGCTGCAGTTAATTTTGTTTGTTATTTGTTTGTTGATCAATGTTTGTTCCTTTTGCAGTCGATTGCACGTTAATTGTTGGAACATACGTCATTTTGTGGTTTAAGTTTCATGTTTTTATTTGTTTTTTAACTCTTGCTTCCATAGTTGGTATCTCAATTTGTCTTTTTAAATCTCTTTGTAGTCCTGTTTTTATTTAAATCTCTTTTTTTAACTCTTGCTTCCATAGTTGGTATCTCATTTTGTGATTTCATGTTTTTATTTTTCAAGTTCAGTGTTTATTTCTTTATAGGTTGATGTTTTAGTGTTTCTCAATGCTTCCATAGTTGTTTTTATTTTTTGTCGGTAGATTATTTATGTATTTGTTGCAGTTGATGTTTTCAGTGTTTCTTTCTACTTTTTATTCTGTTGTCATCAGTAGAGCCCTTGTCATTATGTTTGATCATGTTTGCAACATATGCTAATGCTTCCAATCTTATTTTGTTATGATAAAAAAGGCCTTTGTTATCATCCAAAACCCTAATATTTTAATAATATTTTTAGTGTTTTAGTGTTTCTCAATGTTTGTTTCTTTTACAGTTGATTGTACGTTTTTTGTTTTATCTTATTTGTTATTTGTTTGTTGATCAATGTTTGTTCCTTTTGCAGTTGATTGTAGGTTTATTGTTTGTATGTTATTTGTTTGTTGATCAATGTTTGTTCCTTTTGCAGTCGATTGTATGTTTTTTGTTTGTATGTTATTTGTTGGCAAAACTCTCCATTGTTACTTTCTTTTTTCTATGTTAATTGTTTGCAAAACTCTCTATTGCTGAATTGATCAATGTTTGTTCCTTTTTTACTCGATTGTACGTTTTTTGTTTGTAGATTGTTAATTGTTAGAACATATGTCATTTTGTGGTATAAGATTCATGTTTTATTTGTTTTTTTAACTCTTGCTTCCATTGTTGGTATTTCAATTTGTCTTTTTAAATCTCTTTGTAGTCCTGTTTTTATTTAAATCTCTTTTTTTAACTCTTGCTTCCATAGTTGGTATCTCATTTTGTGATTTCATGTTTTAATTTTTCAAGTTCAGTGTTTATTTCTTTATAGGTTGATGTTTTAGTGTTTCTCAATGCTTCCATAGTTGTTTTTATTTTTTGTCGGTAGATTATTTATGTATTTGTTGCAGTTGATGTTTTCAGTGTTTCTTTCTATCTTTTATTCTGTTGTCATCAGTAGAGCCCTTGTCATTATGTTTGATCATGTTTGCAACATATGCTAATGCTTCCAATCTTATGTTTATTCTGATAAAAAAGGCCTTTGTTATCATCCAAAACCCTAATATTTTAATAATTTCTCAATGTTTGTTCCTTTTGCAGTCGATTGTACCTTTTTTGTTTGTAGTTTTTTGTTATTTGTTTGTTGATCAATGTTTGTTCCTTTTGCAGTCGATTTTATGTTTTTTATTTGTATGTTATTTGTTTGTTGCTCAATGTTTGTTCCTTTTGCAGTAGATTGTATGTTTTTTGTTTGTATGTTATTTGTTGGCAAAACTCTCCATCGTTACTTTTTTTTATATGTTAATTGTTTGCAAAACTCTCTATTGCTGAATTGATCAATGTTTGTTCCTTTTGTAGTCGATTGTACGTTTTTTGTTTGTAGCTTGTTAATTGTTGGAACATATGTCATTTTGTGGTTTAAGTTTCATGTTTTTATTTGTTTTTTTAACTCTTGCTTCCATAGTCGGTATCTCAATTTGTCTTTTTAAATCTCTTTGTAGTCTTGTTTTCTATTTAAATCTCTTTTTTTAACACTTGCTTCCATAGTTGGTATCTCATTTTGTGATTTCATGTTTTTATTTTTCATGTTCAGTGTTTATTTCTTTATAGGTTGATGTTTTAGTGTTTCTCAATGCTTCCATAGTTGTTTTTATTTTTTGTCGGTAGACTATTTATGTATTTGTTGCAGTTGATGTTTTCAGTGTTTCTTTCTACCTTTTATTCTGTTGTCATCAATAGAGCCCTTGTCATTATGTTTGATCATGTTTGCAACATATGCTAATGCTTCCAATCTTATGTTTATTCTGATAAAAAAGGCCTTTGTTATCATCCAAAACCCTAATATTTTAATAATTTCTCAATGTTTGTTCCTTTTGCAGTCGATTGTACCTTTTTTGTTTGTATGTTTTTTGTTATTTGTTTGTTGATCAATGTTTGTTCCTTTTGCAGTCGATTTTATGTTTTTTGTTTGTATATTATTTGTTATTTGTTTGTTTCTCAATGTTTGTTCCTTTTGCAGTCGATTGTATGTTTTTTGTTTGTATGTTATTTGTTGGCAAAACTCTCCATTGTTACTTTCTTTTTTATATGTTAATTGTTTGCAAAACTCTATATTACTAAATTGATCAATGTTTGTTCCTTTTGTAGTCGATTGTACGTTTTTTGTTTGTAGATTGTTAATTGTTGGAACATATGTCATTTTGTGGTTTAAGTTTCATATTTTTATTTGTTTTTTTAACTCTTGCTTCCATAGTTGGTATCTCAATTTGTCTTTTTAAATCTCTTTGTAGTCCTGTTTTTATTTAAATCTCTTTTTTTAACTCTTGCTTCCATAGTTGGTATCTCATTTTGTGATTTCATGTTTTTATTTTTCAAGTTCAGTGTTTATTTCTTTATAGGTTGATGTTTTAGTGTTTCTCAATGCTTCCATAGTTGTTTTTATTTTTTGTCGGTAGATTATTTATGTATTTGTTGCAGTTGATGTTTTCAATGTTTCTTTCTACCTTTTATTTTGTTGTCATCAGTAGAGCCCTTGTCATTATGTTTGATCATGTTTGCAACATATGCTAATGCTTCCAATCTTATGTTTATTCTGATAAAAAAGGCCTTTGTTTTCATCCAAAACCCTAATATTTTAATAATATTTTTAGTGTTTTAGTGTTTCTCAATGTTTGTTCCTTTTGCATTCGATTGTATGTTTTTTGTTTGTATGTTATTTGTTATTTGTTTGTTGATCAATGTTTGTTCCTTTTGCAGTCGATTGTACGTTTTTTGTTTGTATGTTATTTGTTATTTGTTTGTTGATCAATGTTTGTTCCTTTTGCCGTCGATTGTATGTTTTTTGTTTGTATGTTATTTGTTGGCAAAACTCTCCATTATTACTTTCTTTTTTCTATGTTAATTGTTGGCAAAACTCTCTATTGCTGAATTTATCAATGTTTGTTCCTTTTGTAGTCGATTGTACGTTTTTTGTTTGTAGATTGTTAATTGTTGGAACATATGACATTTTGTGGTTTAAGTTTCATGTTTTTATTTGTTTATGTGTGCGTCTAGGTGGTTATATTTTTGTTGAAGTTGATCTTTTCAGTATTTCTTCCCCCTTTTTTTTTGCTGTCAGGAACTTGTGAACACCTTTCATAGATTTGATCATGTTTAAAACATATGCCTAATGGTTCCAATATTTTGTTTATGCTGATTAAAAAAAACGGTTTGTTATCTTCCACAACCCTTACCTTTTAATAATAGTTTTTATGTTAGTCTCATTGCATTAAAGGATCATCCTTATTTGTAGCAAAATAGATTGTTGGTAGATTGTTATTTTCAGTTGATAATAAGTTAAGTTAAACATCAACCGGTTGTTTCTTCATTTTCCATTTAAACTTTTTCTTTCTTTTTGTATTTTTTTGTCAAAATTCAATTTATGTTTATCTCCTTGTAATTTTATGTGTGTGTTGGAATTTGTAGCAAAAATGCCAATAACTTTTTTCGCAATTGTCAACCAGAAAAATGTTTACACGCTGGTATGTAGTCTTATCTGTTTTTAATCATTTAATATCAAATGTTAACATTTAAGAGGTTATTACAGTAATATCCTTGCAATTTCATGTTTTTAGGTTCTTTCTCCAGTTGTCAAACGTTTGGTGAAATCATTTAAAATTCCAGTTGGAATTTTGAAACTATATTATGAGGATACTTTTTTTGAGGTCATGCTTCATGAATCAAATGACCATTATTTTCTTTCAGAGGGTTGGGAAACAATTGATTATCTGAATTTGACTTCGATGGGAATTATTCTTTTTAATTTTGACGAAACATGCACAAGATTCAGCTTCTCATTCATCCATGCGAATCGGAAATACTCACTCGGCAACACGTTCGTTCATTTCATGGAAAAGAAAATCCCCAAGGGGTTGTAAGTTTAAAATATATTTTTACTTAATAAATTAGTTTGATTTTTGTTATGCAAAACTAACTGTTTTATTTATACTTTATTTAGAAAGTGCACAGGAATTTTATCAAGCGATTCTTCTCAGATTCCCCTCCAAAGAATAGTGTGCCTGTGCAGATTGCTAACGTTTCAAAGGAATTTCATCTTCTGATTAAAAAAGATCATGATCGTGATATTTTTTTTTTCAACTGGTTGGACGGACTTGGTTTATGATTTGGAGCTACCTTTCCCTCTCCTGTTTTTTTTCGTTTGGATAACGAAATGATGTTCCATTTAAATGTTTACAAAATGAATGGTGAAGAGTTCATTATTCCTAATCCTCCATCTAAATGTGTCAAGGCAATTATCAAAAACAGATAGTGGGTTAATTAATTCTATATTTCTAGAACTCTAATTATTTTAATGATTCAAGGATGAAGAGGTCGATGATGAGTTTATGTCAATTCTTGATGCTCCCCCTGGTTTTACCAAGAAGTATGGTGCATGCACTTCCTCATCTCCTGTTGTAACTAAGAGCATAACCCCTTCTTCATCATCGAAAAAACCTGGAACCGGAACCTTTGAAATCAATTGTTCTGATCCAAACATCTATTGGTTCAAACAAATTCTGCAAAATCGTGTGGTAACTATTTCAACAATTTATGTTTTGTCCATCTAAATATTACTTTTTCCTTTATATAATCCATTAATAGATTCTAATTATTGTTTTGTTTTGTTAAGCATCTGTCTAAGCATTTTCTTGAGTTTTTCGGGCTGAAAGTTGGGGTTTTAATAAAAGTATCCTATGAACAATATAGTCCGCTTCAGCTAATGATTACTACTGAGAAAAATGGAATTTACAAGAGGTATAAGTGTGTAAAAGAAATAATCTTTTAGTGATTTTAAAAATTATTTATATACATAACAAATATTAATCTTCTTTCATTTTGTAACAGGCCGATGCTGCATGAATGGAGATCGTTTATGAGGTTATATGGGTTGAGTCGTGGAGTGCCATGTCAGTTTGTTTGGTTTCGTTTGGGAAATGTGTTGAATGTTAGTCGACTGGATTAGCTCTAAGGGTGGTTCATTTCAAAACAACTTTTATATATTTTAGTAATGTCATCTGTATAAATTTGAACAAGTTTCTAATTTTCTCTAATGTTTTGGGAAGTTAGCTTTTGGATTTGGTTAGTTTGAATGTGTTGATGGTTGAACAAGTAACAAGTGCATGAAATATATATCTTCAAAGTTTTTGTATGTTTGTTTGAAGTTTAACATAAAGTAACAGTACATATGTTCTTTGTTTGAACAAAAGTTTATATATTTAATGACATAAATACAGCTGTGTGTTGTTTATAATTATAAACCTTGAGAAGTTTTAAGTATTCAAAACATATAGTGCTTATAAAACAAAGCTAAGATTTCATAAAATATATAATGCTAAATTAAGTTTTTGAAATATATTAGGAAACAAATCAGCAAAGATAATGAAAAACTTCATTAAAAAATGTTGAGAACTTAAACCGGACAAAAAGTGTATTAAGTGATTTAAATAGAAAACATCAAATGGTGCCCTTTATTAGCTTAAATTATAGAAAAAAAATTACAAACCAAGAGTCAATTATTTATTCCTTTAAATCTTCTTTTGTATTTAAACTCTTCTTATCACCACAAAACTTTTCATCTTCTCTAACAACTATGGAACCTTCAAAACTTAGCTTTGTTTCTGATCTCACTCCGGCCCAGGATTTTTGGAGCATGAAAGCTAGAATCATACGAGTTTGGGAACAAAGTAATAAACTTGATATGATTCTCCTTGATGAGAAGGTAAGTCTAAGGATATAGAACAAAATTTTTTGTATTTTTATAAAATAATCTAAGTAATTATTGTGTTGCAAGTGTTGATTAAGGGTGAAAAGATTCAACCTACTATCAAAAGTCACCTGATACCTGATTTTAGAAATCAAATAAAAGAGGATTCTGTTGTTTTGATCCGGATATTTGGTGTTGGTGAACAAAAGGACCGATATAAAGTCTTACCTCTACAATACCATGTCAATTTCTTGAGGGTACCTCAATCCAACCTACTTCGACATTTAAAGGCCATCTCTATGGTTTCAATTTTGTTCCTTTTAAAGACATTCTTGAAAATCGAGTTGGAGAAGTACTTACAGTTGGTAAATCCTAATATATATCAGTTTGTGTTTATTATTTTCTATTGTCATCCTCAAACGAATTTCCACTAATATATTTGTTATTATATTTACCTTTTAGATGTTATCGGCAAAGTTGCATGGTCTGGAGATCTAGAACTCTGGAAATACGTAGGCAAAGAGGTTAAACGGTTGAATTTTGATCTTCAAGATTTAGAGTAAGTTTTTTAACTAAAGTATTTACAAAAGTTTATGTTATATGAAATTTAGTTGAATAACTGTTATAAATTAAAATTTGACCAATATAACTATATAAGTTCTTTTACATTTTAAAGTTAAAACCATTCTTTAGATAGTAATTTGTTATCTTACCGTTTCAATTTTGGTATTTAGATAATGTATAAATAACAGTATAAAATGTTAAATGTTATAGCATAAAGATTAGTTCTTTTACATTCTATTAGTTTCTAATATTTTGTGTATAACAATTTTTGCTATTGCTAAGTTACCTTATATAAATTTGTCAGTGGTAATGTTTTGAAGTGCACCCTTTGGGCAAAATATGCTGAGGATTTTAACCATTACATTGTTTCAAATATCTCTAATGAGATGCTGATAACAATTATCCAACATGCCAAAATTAAACCATGGAAATGTAAGAAGAATTATTTATTACTATTGTTGTTTAAACTTCTTTTTTATGTTAGAAAATATGTATATTTAGGAGTGCCCACTATTCAAAATGATGTGTTTGCAACGCGCATTTTTATCAATGAAGATCTTGAAGAAGCAAATTCTATAAGAAAGAGGTATACTATGAAACATTAAAAACTCTTATTATTAATTACATAGATTATAATTGAAGATTATGTTAAATAATGTTTATTTTTCATGTGTATAGTCTTATAGTAAATGATGGTGAATCTTCCCAAACTGTTTTATCATCTCAAACTACCTATCCTTTACGAATGAATTTGTTATTAATACTGAGAGAAAACATGTTGATGAGATTAGAGAAACAGTTCAGATCAGTTATATGTTATTTGATTTGAATAAGCTAATTATAAAAGGAAGATAATTTATTAGTTGAAGTTTATATAATTTCACTTATAGGAGAAACATTTTGTGGTACTTGGAACAATCAAAATGCTGGAAAAAGATCATGGTTGGTTTTACCTAGCTTGTCGTCATTGTACCAAAAAGGCTTTAACCAAAACTCAGTATCTGGAAAAGTCGAACGAAATTCCTGCAAACTTTTTTGATACTCCTATAGACAGCCTGTGGTATGTCATTTGCAAATGCATGGCAACATCCCTGATTCCAAAGTAATTTTTTAACAGAATCTTCTTATGTAAAAAATTAAACTTTTTATACAGTAAAATTTGATAATTTTTTTGAATCTGTTTAGACCATGTGTAGTGGTAAGGGATAAAGAGCCTTAAAACGCCCCATTATTCCCTCCACATCAGATTTTTACCACAATCGAGGCATTTGGGCGTTTTGTACAAAGCGCCAAAGACAAAATTTGCATCCAAAGCGCCCCTGTGTAATGGTTGGGGGCGTTTTGGGCGTTTTGGGTTGGGTAAACGCCCCATTACACATGGTCTTATATATATATATATATATATATATATATATATATATATCAGGTTCAAACTGCAAGTCAGAGTTCAAGATGAAACTGGTAGTGTTTCATTTGTTATGTTTGATAGGGAAGTTAGCAAAATAGTTGGTTTGTCTGCAAGTGACATTCGTGATAGACAAGTTAAGGCAGGGGATACTGAAGACTTCCCTCAGGAACTCAATTTTATGATGAACAAACTACTTGCTTTTAAGATTATGATTTCCAACTTCAATGTTAATAACAAACATTATGTGTACACCGTAAACAAAATCTGTGATGATCCTGATATCATCGCTGAGTTGGAATCTACACATGCTATAGACGAGGTAATAGAGTAAACTATGTGTTTCCCATTTATCTTTCAAATTGTATATTATTTGATTTAAACTTTTTTTGTTATTCTTAGACAACTCATGATGAAGGAGATTTGAATTCTGAAAAGCTTTCTGATTCTCTGGTTAGAAATCATTCCAACTTCTTGATTTACATATGTTTAATTTAAAGTTTTTCCTATAATTCTTTTTTACATTTTAACAAACGTTGATCATTATTTGTCTGATATTTTTGAAGGATGCGGTATCTTATTCCGCTGATTCGTTGGCAGTTGATTTGGATAAGAATTCTGGTAATAGCCCTCCTGTTAAAAGAAATTTTGGGAAATATCCTGAAGATTTTAATATGGATCAAGCATCTACAACCAAAAGATTCCGGAAAAAGTTGGAACATTAGTTTGTTTATAATCAAATATTTCGCTATCTTTTGTTGGAAATGTTAAACATGGTCTTAAAACTCTTCATATGAATTTGTATGGTTACTTTTAGCACTTTAAACAATCTGCAGCTATGTTATTTTTGATTAATCCTTAGTCTACAATGTGATTGATTCCTACAATGGTTGATTCTTATATTCACAAATAATTTATCCTTCAATGGTTGATAAAAACATTCTAAAATACTTTAATCATTATTTTACAATGGTTGATTCCTACTTTTAATTAACATATATTTTAATACTGAAAAATGAGGGTACATTCTTTTTAGATTTATATAACTACACATTAATGAACAGAGCGTTAAGATGAATACAAATTTTTTATTGATCAAAAGTTATCGATACACATTCTTAACGAACAATATATATTTTTATCAATACAAGATTATAATGTATTTTTTAAATTGTTTATTGTTAATCAATTAAGATCTAAAATATACAGTTTTTAAAACACATTTTACAGAAAATTTTTCTCTATATTGTTTTAAACATTTAAAGTTTAGAGGGAAAATCAATATTTAAGTAACACCTTATAAAATTGATTATTAATTCTAACCTTTCAACTTCTAACCTTGACATAAACTATTCCATCCACAAGAAAAATACAGATGCCATGGAAGATCAAATATTAGAGCATGAAGTTTCAAATAGAATTTGTGCTTTAAATCGTAAGAAAAGAAAATCAATATTAAGTGATCGTAAACTGCATAAGGGTAGCCATCTTTGTCCTTCAAGATCACCATTATCCAACATTACAAATGGTATTCATCTTAAATAACCTTTCTTCACTTTAAATTTTACTTCTCATACAGAATCATTATCATAATTATGAATCGCTTTCTTATTTGCAACTTTCAACAACAAAAGTTGGATCACAAAAAGTGGGTGGTGATTCTATTAACTATTCTTCTTCAACAAATTATCATAAGTCATATCAAGTTAAAGAATCTATTTCTCGCGTTACTCATTCAAGATCTCCATTATCCAGAGTTTCAAATGAAATCCGATTTACAAATAAAGGAGCAAATGAACTATATGAAAGCCCTTCACCAGCCTCTGTTATATCACAAAATGTTTATTTCAGTGCTACTTATTATACTGGTAAATTAAATCATATATCTTATGCTGTAATGTTATATTACATAATCAGTATTTCATAAATAAAATTATTCTTCATTTTTATTTACTTGCAAGATAATCAATATCAAAGTCCTGTCAACTATTGTTCCTCCTCAACTTGGCAAACATCACCAGTCGTTATAACTGGTAAGTTCTTAAACGTTTTACAATGTGTGTTATATTGTATTACAACAGATTATTTTGAAACATCTTATGCATTTTTTATTATAAGATTCAATCAAGAAAAATGGTAGAACAGAAGGAAGGGATACGCTGGAAGCGGTTAAATTAAGAAAAGGAAAACAAAAGGAAACTGTTTCAAAGAAACGAATCGACATAAGTCAATTTAATTTAGACGAGAATGATGATATATTGAAAGAGTCAGTGAAAAAAGTCTATGGAATTTCCAAAGGTAATTATTTATCATTTAACGTTATGTTTGTCTAAGAGTTTAGTTATCTAAAGTCATCTTTATACAACAAAATCATAGACTATATTGATCATGGAGATGCAATATACGTGTGTTGCAATTGTCATTCACTGTTGTGGCAAGCTGAGATGCTAAGAGGTAATCAAAATCGTCAAAAGAAGTCTTTTTCTCTTTGTTGTAAGAATGGAGCAGTGCAGTTACCAAAAGCAATCCCTCCTCCTATGATGTTGCATAATTTATATATAGGCGGAAATTCTCGGAGCAAAAATTTTCTGAACAATATCCGTGCATATAATATGATGTTCTCTTTCACATCGATGGGTGGCAAAGTTGAAAAAAGTGTTCAAAGAGGTAGAGGACCATTTTGCTTTAGACTACAAGATCAGAATTTTCATAGAATAGGAAGCCTAATTCCATCTGATGGACAAAAACCAAAATTTTCTCAGCTTTACATATATGATTCAGAAAATGAAGTTGATAATCGACTAAATGCCGTCAGGTCAGTTTTATACTTGTGACTTTACCTATAAAAAAATTCATCGAAAATTTAATATATTAACTAAGATCTGCTTTTTTTTATGAATAGTGCAAATTATGAATCTATTTCAAGAAAGAATAATGAACTTGATGCTAAAATAATTAACAGCATTAAAGTTATGTTGGACTCTTGCAATCCACTTGTAAAATCATTCAGGATGGTAAGGGACTGTTTGAAAGAAAATGAATTAGAAAATGTAAGTCTTAAATTAATTTCAACAAGATCAAAAGATGGAAGAACCTACAATTTGCCTACATCCTCAGAAGTTGCGGCTTTAATAGTCGGTGATATTGATGGATTAGTTGATAAACGGGACATTGTTGTGAGAACAAAAGCGGGTAATCTCCAAAGAATAAGTGAACTTCATCCTTCATACCTGGCCCTACAATATCCACTAATTTTCCAATTTGCAGAAGATGGTTTCAGAATTGGTATAAAACACAAAGGTATTGCAGATGATTGTCTAAAGCCAAGGACGACACTTACAATGAGAGAATTCTTTTGTTACAGAATTCACGACAAAACCAATGAATTTTCATTGTTGCTTCATGCCAAAAAACTGTTTCATCAACTTTTAGTTGATGCATACACCATGGTAGAATCTGATAGGTTAGCTTTCATCAAAACCCAACAAAAAAAGCTTCGAACTAAAAATTTTCAAACATTGGAACAGAATGTTCAAAATGGAAACAATAACGCAGCAAAAACTGGGAAGCCTATGTTGTTACCATCTTCGTTCAATGGAGGATCCAGATATATGATGCAAAAATATTTGGACGCTATGGCAATATGCAAATCCGTTGGTTATCCGGATCTCTTCATAACAATTACTTGTAATCCAAATTGGCCAGAGATCCATAGATGTTTATTTGAAAAAAATCTAAAGCCTGAGGATCGACCGGATATTCTTACCAGAGTATTCAAAATTAATTGGATCATTTGATTGATGAATTCAAGAAGAAACAAATTTTTGGACCTCTACAAGCAGGTAACTATCATTTATTTAATTTCTTAACACTTGAATTAAATATTATTCATTTGATTGTGGATATACTTATTAAACTTGCCGTTTTTAGTTATTTATACAGTTGAATTTCAAAAGCGGGGACTGCCGCATGCACATATTTGTTTGTTTTTGAGCTCAAAACACAAATTTCCAACAGCTAAGGATGTAGATCGAGTGATTAATGTTGAGATTCCTGACCAACAAGAAGATCCGGAATTATATGAACTTGTGAACCAATTTATGATTCATGGACCTTGTGGTGAAGATAATCCAACTTGTCCATGTATGGTGAATAAAAAATGTTCAAAAAAGTTCCCAAAGAAATATCAAAATGAAACATCTGTTGATGATGAAGGTTATCCTGTATATAGACGTCAGAACACTGGAAAGAACATAGAAAAGAATGGGATCCCCCTTGATAATCGTTATGTGGTCCCATACAATGCTTATCTTCTACGAAAGTTCCAGTGTCATATAAATGTTGAATGGTGCAACCAGTCAGGTTCTATCAAATATTTATTTAAATATATAAATAAGGGTCCTGATAGAGTAACTGCATCTATTTGTTGCTTTGAAAAAAGATAATCAGCAACTAAAAAAAGCTGGTGGATGAAGTCCAAAATTACCTAGATTGCAGGTAATCATTTGTTGCTTTGAAAAGCTAGAAATATATAGAAGATTTAATTGCATATTTACCCCTATAAACATCCCTAAATGCATATTTCCCCAACTAAAAAAATAAATTGCATATATACCCAATGTTAACTAATTGTCCTTATTAAAAATGGGTATATTTGCAAATTAAAGTTGTTTATAAGGGGAAATATGCAATTGATTTTTTTGGCTGGGTAAATATGCATTTAAAGTGTTTTGAAGGGGGAAATATGCATTTAGCCCAATATAGAATATCTAATATAATTAACAAGTCAATGTATAACATAATTGTGTTTCCTATGTAGGTATGTATCTGCTTGTGAAGCGGCATGGAGAATATTTAAATATGATATACATTACAGGTGGCCAGCTGTTGAAGTATTACCTTTCCATGAGAAAAATAATCAAAGTGTTGTTTACGAGGAAAGTGATATCTTTGTGATGTGGTTACTAATCCTACTGTCAAACAATCAATGTTTCTTAAATGGATGGAATGTAACCAAACAGATGCTTTTCCAAGAACATTGTATTACGTGGATTTCCCAAGGTATTATGTTTGGCGACGTAAAGAGAAGATCTGGTTTCGCAGAAAAAATGCTGGTGGTAGTGTTGGAAGAATCCATTATGTTCCACCATCCCTTGGTGAGGTTTACTATTTAAGGATGTTATTGAATCAACGTGTTTTGAAGACCTAAAAACAATTAATGGGAAGTTATTTTCAACATACAAAGAGGCCTGCAGCGAATTAGGATTATTAAATGATGATAAAGAATATGTCGATGCAATTACAGAGGGAAGTATGTGGGCAACGGGAACATATTTGCGAAACTTTTTTGTAATGTTGTTGCTTTCAAACTCTATAACATGTCCAAATCTTTTGTGGTCAAAAACTTGGAACATACTATGTGAAGATCTGCAACATAGACAGCGAAAGCTACTTAATTGTCCTGGTAAGTTATTAGATTGTCTTTTAAATTAAATAACATATGCGTTCTTTAAACTTTTCGCTTGGAATGTCTATTAGGATTGATCTTGGAAGAAAAAGCTCTGTAAAATCTTTGTTTAGCAGATATTGAAGAGTTGTTAAATAAGAATGGGAGTACATTGAAAAATTACACAAATATGCCTTTCCCTGATGATGAATACGTTTCTCAACTTAACAACTCATTAATTCAAGAGGAGCTTTTATATGATAAAGAAAGTTTGAAAATGGAGCATGCAACTTATTTACGATCCTTAACAGGAGAACAAAAACATCTATATCAAACAATAATGGATGCAATAGAAAAAGAGAAGGGAGGTGTGTTTTTTGTATATGGTTTTGGTGGAACTGGAAAGACATTTCTTTGGAAAACTTTGTCTGCAGCTTTACGTTCTAAAGGAGAAATAGTTCTAAATGTTGCATCAAGTGGAATTGCATCTTTGTTACTCAATGGCGAGAGAACTGCACATTCTAGATTTATTATTCCAATAAACATTTTTTAGAATTCAGTATGCTCAGTGACACCAAATAGTGATCTCGCTGTTTTGATTAGGAAGACAAAACTTATAATTTGGGATGAGACACCAATGATACACAAACATTGTTTCGAGGCACTTGATAGGACAATGCGAGATATCTTGCGTACATCGAAAAAAATAGTGAAGATCAACCATTTGGAGGGAAGACGATTGTATTTGGTGGTGATTTTAGACAAATTCTTCCAGTTATTCCAAAAGGTTCTCGAAGCAACATTGTTAATGCAACTTTGAATTCTTCATATATATGGGAATACTGTCAGGTTCATAAATTAACAGTTAACATGCGTCTAAGAGTGGGAAGGGAACAAACAGATTTAACTGACATTAAAGAGTTTGCAGATTGGACTTTAAAACTTGGTGAGGGTCTTCTTGGTGAGAAAAATGATGGTGAAGTAGAGATTCAAATTCTGGAAGACTTACTTATTACTAATGTTGATAATCCAGTTAACTCCCTTATTTTGTTTGCATATCCAAATATGATAAACAACTTCAAAGATCCTGTTTATTTCCAACAGCGGGCAATTCTTGCTCCAACACATCATTTAGTGAATTCAATCAATGAAATGTTACTGCAAATGATGCCAGGTGATGTACAAAAATCTAAAACAATTATATAAATTATATGCGCTTATTTAAATTTTAATACATCTATGTATAAATTCAGGTAATGAAACCATCTATCTGAGCTCGGATGGATTGTGTGAATCTGAACAAGCATCAAATATTGAAACAACAGTTTTTTCAAATGAGCTTTTAAACAGCTTGCAGTTATCTGGATTACCAAATCACATGTTAATTTTGAAAGTAGGAGCTCCAATAATGTTACTGAGAAATATTGATCAGTCTAATGGTTTATGTAATGGTACGCGTTTGCAAGTAATCAGACTAGGAAAAAATGTGATTGAGGCTAAAGTAATCACATGAAACAACATTGGACATCACACATTAATTTCAAGAATAAAGATGACACCTTCAGACAAAAGAATCCCGATCAAGATTTTTAGAAAGCAGTTTCCTATTTCTGTATGTTTTGCAATGACAATAAATAAGAGTCAAGGGCAATCGCTTGACTGGGTAGGTTTGTATCTTCCACGCCCGGTTTTCAGCCTTGGTCAATTGTATGTGGCTGTATCAAGAGTTAAAAGCAAGAAAGGATTGAAGATTTTGATTTGTGATGCAGAAAATAAGATAACAAACACCACAACTAATGTGGTTTATAAGGAAGTATTGCAAGATTTATGAAATGAAATGAAATGTTGTTAGAGTAATTATCTTTTGTATAAGCACTTTTATAAGCAAGACTTGCCAGATTTAGAATTTATTATAGTTTCCTATTACTGTTTGTTTTGTGTAAATTATTTTGTCAATTGAAATATATATTTTGTATCGTTTTTGTGAAAAAAAGTTACTTCAAAGTATATAACAAACCCGTGTTCCCACACGGGTAGGGATGGCAATGGGCCGGGTATTAGTAATCCCAGGCCCAATACCCGGCCCATACCCGGCCCAATACCCATCGGGTATCAATCGGGTAATTACCCGTCGGGTATCGGGTAAACCCGTATATTACTTCCACAATATAAAAATGATACATACATATATACATAGTAAAATGTATCTAATCCAAATAAATAAATTCTCATGATATATGAATTTAAAAGAATTAATAGCGGCAAATATCAAAAGATGATTCATTCTCTAAACAATATCAAAATAAGTAAGTAATTCATCTTTCAAAACAAGCTCTAGTTCATAAAAAAAAATCAATGAAAAAATACCCAAAACAAAGATACTCACTTGCTTTCATATCTAATATAAAACATATTCAAACAAACTAGTTCATCTAATATAAAACATATTAAAAAAACTAATTTATTTAAAGGCTAAAACTAAAGAATATTAGTGAGTATATATAAGGAAAACAAATATATATATATATATAAAGGCTTATATGGTTCTCACTAGTTCTTTCCAAATATTTGGTACTTATTTGAAGGTAACACTATATATATATATAGATTTGTTTGAATATGTTATATATATATATATATATATATATATATATATATATATATATATATATATATCTTCGGGCCTGGTATGGGACGGGTTCATATGATCCCATACCCGTACCCGAACCCGGATTTTTTTAAAAAACAAATCCTATACCCAGTCCCGTACCCGAAAATTCGGGCCATTACCCGTCCCGAATACTTCGGGTTTCGGTTTTCCCATCGGGCTCGGGTTTTATTGCCATCCCTACACACGGGTCTCCACCTAGTTTACATTACAAATCATTATATTTTCTTTTTTCTTTCTATTTAATTAATAATATTTTTATACATTTATCGTTACAATTTTCTCTCTCCTCCACTCATAACACTTATACATTTAATTAATAATAATCAATAGGTTTTCTCTCTCATTCATCATCAAATTTTCTCTTTCCCCCACTCACAATAATTCACAACCACTCACACTAACCCTCTAAAATATAAAAAACATCACTTGCATATATTTGATTATTCCATTTTGAATAGGGGTGTGCAAAAAACCGAATTAACCGAACTAACCGATTAAACCGAACCGAAATAACCAAACCAAAAAGGTAACCGAAATTAACCGAAACCGACATTTGCGGTTGCGGTTTGGTTATTCCTTTTTCTTACCACCGAAATAACCGAACCGCACCGAACTATAATTAACTCTTTTAATTATCATATAGCTTTACCTAAGTACTTCGTTTTAATATAAGTATAAATATGACATGTAGATTGTGGATCTTATTTATTGAACTAAAGTGGTGTGGTTTTGTTTATATTTACAAGCAAAAGTGCAGTGGATCTTTCTGATGAATACTACAAAACAATCTTTTGAACTTTATTGATTGTCTTTTTTTTTTTACTTTAATGAACTTTGTTTCTTTATGAACGTAACACATCGTGGTTTACTATTGATGTAATGCATTTTATCCCACTAATGAATTTATGTCGTATCTATCAATATACTTATTGTTCACTCTTTCAAACTTCGGTTAGTAAAACAAAATAAATAAATAAATAACCGCACCGCACCGTAACCGCACCGAAACCGCGAATAAACCGAAACCCACAAACCGAAAAAACCGATCACCGAACGGTTTATGAAAACCACTAACCGCATATTGCGGTTGTGGTTGCGGTTAAGGGTAAAAACCGAACCTAACCGCACCGCGCACACCCCTAATTTTGAATGCTTTAACACTAGTGATTTGTTATATAACCTAGTACTTTTTTTATGCATTTATGGTTTTGGCTAACAATTGTCATATATATAAAGGTGAGGGAGTCCACCTCACATCACCTCACACTTTTTACTCTACCAACATTCATCCCAAATCACCAGGTATTCACTCCATACCACCTCACATTATTTTTTAATTTTTGTTTCTTATTTATTTAAAACTTTTAATATTTCATTAATAATAAAACACATATTACAACTAATAAAAACACAACTTAAATAGAAAAACACAAATGACGTACATAATTTAAAATAACTTAAACATAAATCAATTGGATAACATCCCACGTGCTCTAACAAGTTGCCACGATTCAATTTTGGTAAAAGGACGTTTATATATCTCTTGGTATTCATTCAAGGCTTTATTTATGGCATCGGCTTTGACAACTCCTTTAATATGCTCATGAAGATAAAGGTGATTGAAATTTGTGATTAGATTGAAATCTTGCCTCCACTTTGAATGAAGTTGGTCAATCGTTCGGTTGACATACTCTAGTTGATTGTAATGTTCAAGAACTCGATTCTAAAAATCACCTCTACTTTCGTTACCGTCAAATGAAACATGTAACCATGCTTTTGACAAGTTCACTTCTTGAGCACTCGTCCATGGTTGACGACTAAATGTCATTGAGAGATTGATGAAGAGAGTGTGATTTGAGAGTGATATATAAATAAAATTGTGATTTGTGAGGTTGAAAGAAGAGTTGTATTTAAAAGTTAAAAAAAAACAAAAGAAAAAACAGAAAATAGCCGTTGGAAAAGGGGGCCCATATGCAACGGTCAAATGAAGCGGGGTGAAACTTGGGGAAGACACACCAAATTAGACACCGAAGTTCGGGGCTGAAGGGGGTGGGGCGGTGTTCCCGTGCAGGGCCGCATCGGGACCAAACCCACCCCGAGTCCACTCCGGCTGCTCTAATGTTTATAGAATTATCATTATTGTGGTTGTTGATGACACTTTGCTATCTTAAAATAACAAGCATGCCTGGCTTTTCACATCTTTAAATGATTATTTATGTGTATACCTTTTTCTTGCATCTTATGGGCATGTGTGGATGCTTTGTTTATGATTTATTTTGTAAGATCCCGGACAATTTATTTTCTTTGTACGATCTGCAGCTTAATGGAGGCGTGCTGGCCACATTGCTGATGACAGTGACGGACTGACGGATATAGATTCAAATATCAGAGCCATTATTCAGAGGTATCTTATGTGAAAATTTCCGCTTAAGGGTATTATAAATTTTTTTCAAGGGTATCCCGATACTTAAAACTGTAAGAAAAAATGATATCATGATACTTAAACCGGTGAAAATTATACTTCGTAACGAAAGTTGAGGGGTAGCCCGGATACTCTTGGGCTCTTCGTAGCTCAATCCCTGGTTGACGAGCTCCCGGACAATTTACGTATGTACAATGTTTTGAAAACCAGACTAGATGCCAAACTGGTTGCCTCACGGGTTTGATGGTTCTATCGATCTTTCTGTTTTTAGAACTGAATGTTTGATAGATATCCGGTAGTTACAAAAGTTAACACGGTTTAAAACAAAAGTGCAAAGCGCAAAAGCGGCAAACTTTTTGTACGCGGAAGTAAAAGGTTTATTAGATTAAATAAAAGGTTTATTAGATTAACCCAAAAACCAAAAACCAAATTGTTTAATCTGTATCAAAGGAATTTTGATGGAGTGGTAATGTTGTTGTTTGGTGTACTAAAAGTCTCAAGTTCAACTCCCACAAGCCTTATTTCCAGTACTACCAGTCAATGATCCAGGTAATGCTGATGAGACAGGCAAGTTTTACCCACTAGCGA
This sequence comes from Tagetes erecta, assembly GCA_030867185.1. Taxonomy (NCBI): domain Eukaryota; kingdom Viridiplantae; phylum Streptophyta; class Magnoliopsida; order Asterales; family Asteraceae; genus Tagetes; species Tagetes erecta. The sequence continues at coordinate 7,961,418 of CM061487.1, forward strand.
GGGTTCGATCATTGTTAACGGTTGTTACGTCGGCCTCTGTGACGTTTTTCATGTGAGCGTCCTGCCAAGTTAGATGCACCACGCTAGCCCGGTTAAGAAAACGTGAGTGGTTGCCTGACTTGGTTTAGGGACCTCTAATGTGACGGAGAGTTACGTCCGTCACAGTTAATGAAAGTCACCGTTAAAAAACGGATGGTTTAATGTGTGGTGGCCCATTGAATATTGATGTTGGAGGTTTGACCGGCCGAACAATACAAGTCTGATTTTTCTAACACTAAACATGGTTATAAATGTTCAACGCCATCTCTCTCTTGGACCTTCCCACATGTATTATCATCATTCAAAGATGTGTTTAATGAACTTTTTTGTATAATTTATTCTTAATTGCCAAAAAAAGTCATATACTTTAAATATAATTGACCTATTTGTATATCTTTTATAAAAGTATTGTTAACCCTAAAATATAATTCATTTTATGTTAATGAGCCAAGTTTGATTTTGCTGTTGAGGTTTGCCAGTAATAAGTACTTCTCTCAAAAGGTTGAAAAACATGAATTTTAGATCAAAACCAGTGTTTTTAAACCGGTCGGTCCGACTGGTCGGACCGTAATCGGACCGTAATCGGACCGTAATCGAACCGTGTTTTTTGAGAATCACGGTTCGATAGGTCACAGTCTGATAAGTGTTTGTGAACCGCAGCAAACCGCTCGAACCATTATCGAACCGGACCGTTTTGAACCGCTATCGAACCGTTTTTTCTTGGATATTATGTTTATATCTATAATTTTTTGTGTTTTAGGTGATGAAACTCAATATGTTGATGTTCTGAGTGATGAAGATGATGAATTAGTTTTACTTAATGATGAAAAATTGGATACGTGACGTGACATTTGAACTTAGAACTTATGATGATGATGATATGGTTTTATTTTGGTGTTAAAATTTGTTTAAATTGTTACTTTTTTTTGGTTCTTGGTGTTAAAATTTGTTTGATTTATGATGTTTGTATTATAACTTAATATTATTAAACTTAGGTTGTGTTTAAATTAGAATTCTTATGGTATTATTTTGATAAATGTATATTTCGTCAAACCCCAGTCCAACCACGGTCCGACCCCAATCAGACCGGTCAGACCAATAAAATTAAAATTACGGTTCGATGTCCGGTCCGGTTTTCAAAACATTGATCAAAATTTTTATTGTTCGTTTCAATTTGAGTCAAACTTCAGATTTGTGTAACTATAACTATTGGCCAACAACGATTTTAACTTTTGATTTGATGAGTGGCAATCCAAACTTTTGATTATGTTGCTAGCAATATCTTTTATGTGATTTTGGCAACATAACTTATTTTTTGTTAATCTAAACTATGGTTTGCCAATTGATATTAGGAGTATTGGATATTAACAGACCTAATTACTAGTTTTTTGCTGCTACCAGTCTTAACTTCTGAAATATGTGCTGGCGGTCCCAAATTTTATCATTTTGGCCATTAATGCACCGTCGTTAAAAAAGTTAATGGCGCTTACTTATTTTTTTGAATTTCAGGTCGACGTTTTATGGTTTTTGATCGGAAAAATACGAGTCTATTGATATAAAATTTACATCGAAACGATGATCCAAACTACGACATTTGTACAACCGGTTAAGGAACCATTAGGTTTAAACACCCTGATAAAGAATCGTATTGTCATTTGGAGCACCGTTTCTATGTAATTTGTATATCAATAGACTTGTGTTTTTTTAGATCAAAAACCATATAACGTCGATCTGAAATTTAAAAAAAAAGTTAACGCCGTTAAATTTTTTAACAGCGGTCCATTAGTGGCCAAAATGATAAAAGTTGGGACCACCAGCACACATTTCATAAGTTAGGACTAGTAGCGGCCAAAAACTAATAATTAGGTCCGTTAATATCTAATACTCCTTGATATTATTACAAACCAACAAATATGATTATTGATAGTACACATTAACGGAGTTTTGATTAATATCAGCTAATAAATCATAGTTTAGGTTAACACAAAAACAGATAATTATAGATAATTATATGATGTCACAAGTCACGTTACAAACCGCGTCAGGTGTCACGTCATAAAAAGCTAATGGAGTTAACAATCAGTTAGTTTGAGACTGTTGTTAGTAACAAAATCAAATGTTGAGACTGCCACATGCCAAATCGAAAGTTAAGATTATTGTCAGCTAATAAGTAATAGTTTGAATTGTTTTACTTGTTAAAATTCAATTTTCTTTAAACAAAATATGAAATTGAAAGAAGTAATGAAGTTTTTAGATTAAAATTGAAATAACTGATGATAGTTTAGAGCTAAATTGATTTTTACAATATTTTATAGAAAAAATATTATTTTTTGTCAAACCTCGTATAGCAAAATCGAATTAACTTTATACTAACATACTATACATTAAATTGTTCACATACAACATATATGAATTAGGGTTGTTTAGATTTGAGCTAAGGTTTGGTTTGGTTTATAAACGAACCGAAATGACCTCAACTTCGTTTATAACGATCTGAGTCGAGCTGGCTCACAAGCGGAATTTGACAGAATGTCGTCAGGGTATGTTTAAAAACTTACTAAAACAACTAAAAGACTAGTACAATGGAAGTACGTATCGTATTCACTGATGAGTTTGTGGTTAACTCTTGTTTTTATATGTTTGTAAATTTAATATTAAATTGAGAAATTACTAGAAAACACTAAAACAAACGATTACTTTAAAGTTGTAAAAAATGAAAAGACAACGTGATCACTCTGGGATTCAAATTCTGTGATTAATAATAATCTAGCTCTTGTTTTATTGGATACTATTGGTTAAATGATAAGTGTCTCACCAGTTATCAATTATTAATGCACAATCCAACATCAATTGATCAAAAAGATATCAAACCAGCATGCAAGTAAAAACCGTAAATATGTCTCTGTTTGTTACGCAAGTAAAAACCGTCTGTCACATTATTACAAATCCAAACTTAATAAAACAATAAACTAAGTTAAAAGTGTCTTATAAAATTATTAACCAGAAGTATCCACAAAATACTAGTCAAGCATCTTAATACCAAGAAAATACCAAAAACAACATCCGTACGGCTTGCTTCATGGTCTCCTTCAATCAATCCCGAACTGCCCTTCTATTCACGTATGTAGTGCCCTTTATTTCTTCCTTCATTGGTTCTTTTTGACATTATGATTCACTTAACTCATAATTTGACATTCAAACATGGCCTCATCTCTGGAAATAACACTTTATTTAATTTGCATAGTATGAGAGTGTAATTCATATGAGATCGTGCATCAAAATTTAAACCATATAATTAACATGTTGATTCTAACAATTAACTCAAAATCATAATTTAATGTTTTCATCTTAAACTCACTTTTAACACAACTTTGTTTTTATATATGCTTAACTTTTCATTAAACAAATATTTGTAGTTATTTGACGTTCTCAAGTTTAGTTAAAAATATATTTTTTTTAACTCACCTTCTTTTAAAATCTTCTGTTATTTTTGTAAGTGAAATGATGAGGAAGAAGCTATCTTTTCTCATTCATGATACAATGTATATATACACATTCAACTAATCATTCTAACCATCCAACTAATTGTCATTATTACTAACTAAATCTTCTAATTAATATGTACAACACTTTTATCAGAAAGTACAACTTAATTACAATATATGTGTAATGTGAAAATATTAACACCCCCCCCCCCCTTCTCAAGTTGGAGGTGAATGCAAACCCAACTTGGAAACTAGTTCTTCGTGTTGTTTAGTTGATAAGCTCTTTGTTAGAACATCAGCTGGTTGTGCTTGAGTAGAGACATGAGATAATGAGATGAGACCTTCTCGAAGTTTTTACCGTACAAAATGACAATCCAAATCTATATGCATTGTACACTCATGATAGACAGGATTCTTGGCAATGTGCATGGCAGCCTGACTGTCACATTTTAGAGAAATTGGTGTAACATTAGGAACTGCAAATTCAGATAAAAGTCGATATAACTATGTCAATTCAGCTGTTACTCGACGCATGGATCTATATTCAGCCTCAGCTAAGCTCAGGGAGACCGTGTGCTGCTTTTTAGATTTCCATGAAATTGGACTTCCACCCAAAAGAATAATGTACCCGCTAACTGATTTGTGTGTATTTGGGCATGCTGCCAGTCAGAATCACAAAATGCTTCTAGTTTGAAATATGGAGAGTTGTTAAAAAAACAAACCATGATCATGTGTGCCTTGAACATAACTAAGAGTGTGTATAGCAGCCTCCTAGTGAGGAATATGACATATTTGCATAAATTGGCTCATAAATTGAACAACAAAAGAAAGACCAGGTCGTGTATGTGTGAGATAACTTAGTTTACCAACCAGTTTTTGATATAGCAATGGGTCATGAAAAAAGTGTCCAGTTTGAGTTAGTAATTGTAGATTGGGTGGTAATGGACATGATTTTGATTGAGAAGGTAGAAAATTTTGAAAATCTTGAATAAGATCTTTTGCAAACTTTCATTGAGTGAGGATAGTTCTAGTTGAAACATGTAACACTTCAATACCAAGAAAGTAATTCAATGATCCCACATCCTTGATCTTGAAAATATCATGAAGAAAGGCTTTCAATGCTGAAATTTCTTCATTGTTGTTACCAGTCAAAAGAATATCATCGACATACACTGCAATATGTACTTCAGAGGAACCCATTTGTTTGGAGAATAATGAATGATCATTGTGTGATCTTGAATAGCCTCTAGACTTTAATGCATCAGATAGTTTTCCATACCACTATCTTGATGCATGTTTCAAACCATACAAAGATTTTTGAAGCTTAAGAACCATATTGGAATCTGGTTAAATATCCTCATCTAAATTCCCATGCAAAAATGCATTGTTAACATCCAGTTGAAATAAAGACCAATTTTTCTTAGTTGTTGTTGCTATAAGACTTCTGATTGTTGTCATTTAACAACAGGGGAAAATGTTTCATGATAATCTATCCCATGTTGTTGAGTATCTCCTCTTATGACAAGTCTGGCTTTGAATCTTTCTACAGTGCCATCTGCATTATATTTAACTTTGTAAACACATTTGCATTTAATAGCTTTCTTACCATGTGGTAAAGAAGTGATGACCCAAGTTTTTTTGTCAATATTTAAAGCATCAAGTTCTTTGTTCATTGCAGCCTGCCATTCTGGAGAACCAGCAGCCTCTTTGTATGATATTGGTTCTACAAAGGTTTGTAAATTTGTAGAAAGCACATTTGCATATGGTGGAGTATCAGAAGAAAGAATACGATGAGTGGCATTAAAAGCTGTGACTATATGTTGACAATCAAAGACTGAATTACATTGATAATCAACTAAATAAGAAGGCTTAGAAGTCTGTCTAGTTGATCTTCTGATTTCAACATTAGGATTAGGGACTATAGGAACAGGCTGAGGGTTATTGACAGATTGAGTGGATTCATGAGGTAGATGTAGTGGTGGAGAATATGGGATTTGATCAAATAAGTCCAATGAAACAGATGGAAACAAATGAATGTTATGTTGTTGAACTGATGGGAAAAGATGTTCAAAGAAAACAACATCTCTAGAATGAAAGATTTGTTTTGTATGCAGATTATAAAGCTTATAAGCTTTCTTTCCTGTTGGATATCCAATGAATAAACATGGATTAGCTCTGGGTTGAAACTTATCCCTTCCTTGAGCTAAGGTAGAAGCATAACAAAGGCATCCAAAAATTCTAATATGTGAGTAGGAAGGAGGGGAACCAAAGAAAATTTCATGAGGTGATTTGTTTTGTAAAAGGGTTGTTGGAAACAAATTTATGAGATAAGTTGCAGTAAGAACACACCCCCCCAGAATTGAATGGGCAATTTGGATTGAAATAGCAAAGCTCTAGATGTCTCTAAAAGATGTTTATGCTTCCTTTCAACTATACCATTCTGCTGTGGAGTAGCTACACAACTTGTATGATGTATAATGCTTTTAGATGATAAGTATTGAGCATTGGCAGAAGAAGTGCCTAACTCAAAAGCATTATCAGACCTCAAACATTTGACTTTTGTACCAAATTGAGTTTCAACCATGGTGATAAAGTTTTGTAAGACATTGAAAGCATTACCTTTGGTTGAAAGTAAATGGGTCCAAGTGAACCTACTAGAATCATCTACAATGGTTAGAAAGTATTTAAAACCATTATGTGTAGATGCATTATAAGAAACATCAACATGTATAAGATCAAAAGCCTTAAATGTTTCTCTAGAACTATGACCAAATGGCAATCTATGTTGCCTTGCTTGAGGGCATATATCACAACATGACACTGAATCGTCATTAATGGATGAAATCATAGACAATTGTTTGAGTTTATACATTGGCATATGTCCAAGTCTACTATGCCAAGTCTTATTGCTTATGGCATTATTACAATTTTTCTGCTTTATTCTACTATAAAGAGCAGTTCTTCCAAAAAATAGAATGTCATGTGTGTTGAGAAGATATAGCCCATCAAGCATTCTATCAAGTTCCACTGGCCTCTTCAGAGAAGGGGCCTGCAACATACATGTTCTATTAGAAAAAAATACCAATCCATTTGTTTGTAAACACAATCTTCCAATAGACAAAAGATTGTGTTTAAATTGTGGTATTAAAAGAATATGTTGCAAATATAAATCTGGTGACAGTCTGACAGTGCCATATTTGACAGCTTGAAGAATTTTACCATTAGGAATGGAAATGGAGATTGGTTTAGGTAACAATTTAATATATGTCAACAAGTTCTCATCAAAGCGCATGTGCTCATTAGCACCTGAATCTATAATCCATTTTGATGAATGTTTAAAAGTAGAACAAGCCATTATACCTGTAAAGTTGGCTTGTCTGATTTTTTATGGTTCTTGAATATTTGATTGACTGCTTTGAGATTGTTGAATGAAATGAAATAGTTGCTGACACTGTTCAGGAGTAAAACTGCTACCAGAACTTAGAGGATGTATGTTTGAAGGATGAACCTCTTCATTAAGACATGCATGAGCAACAACATTCTTTGTTTTTGTAAATTTGAAATCCTTTGGGAATCCAATCAGACTATAACATTTGTTAACGGTATGACCTGATTTCTTGCAATTGCTACATAGAGGTTTCTTATAATCTCCTGATTTAGATTGAACATGCATTGAAGATACATCCAGAAATGGTTGAACAGCAGGATGAATCTCTCTTTGTTTCTCATCTTGTATAAAAAGAGAGTATGCTTTACTGACTGTTGGCAAATGATCCATCATTAATATGTTTCCCCTTACCTGATCATACACACTGTTTAATCCCATAAGAAATTGAATTAGACGTTGTTCTTCTTCTTTCTTTGTAATTGTTGCAGCAGCAGCACATGTACAAGTAACAACAGTTGAAGATGATTGTATCTCGTCCCAAACACTCTTAATTTTTGCAAAATAAACTGCAATGTTGTTGCTACCTTGTGCAATTTCACATAAACTCTTTTGTAATTGATAAGTTTTGGCTCCATTTCCTTGTCCATAGCGATCACACAATTCCTTCCAAAGTTGTTTTACAGTTGTTACATATAAAACATTATCTCTAATATCAGGCGACAAAGTGTTGAGAATCCAAGATATCACCATGTCATTGCACCGGTTCCATTGATTGCTAGTAATAGAAGAAGAAGTAATAGTACCATCAACAAATCCAAGCTTGTTTTTGGCTGATAAAGCAATCGTTATAGATCGCTTCCATGATCCAAATCCATTTCCATCAAATTGCGTTGAAACGAGTAACATGCCACGATTATCAGACGAATGCAAATATAGAGGATTAGTAGCATCAATCACCACAGAATTTGAATTAGGATTATGTTGAGTCATGATAAAAAATCAATTTGATTGAACTCAACAATCACTTGAATCAAATTGATGAATTGAATGAGTCAGAAGAAAAAATGATTTTATATGAAATCGAGAGCTAGATCTGAATTAGCTCTGATACCATGTTAGTTTTGTAAGTGAAATGCTGAAGAAGAAGAAGAAGCTATCTTTTCTTATTCATGTTTTAGTGTATATATACACATTAAACTAATCATTCTAACCATCTAACTAATTGTCATTATTACTAACTAAATCTTCTAACTAATATGTACAACACTTTTATCAGAAAGTACAACTTGATTACAATACATGTGTAATGTGAAAATACTAACACCTTCAAACTCTAAACATGAACCACTTAGGACTACTTTAGGGTCTAAAAAAATATTTAAACACATTAAGCTCATGTAAATCACTCGTTCAATAGAATTCAAACTAGGTTTTTCGACCCAAATTCAAACCACAAGTTATTTGTTTATTTGTAAACTTAGTTGGCAAGTGAGCAGCATATATTGTTGGGTATTTTGACTATAATAATGGTATATACAAAAAGTTATATAATTATCATTATTATAAGCAGTGTTGTAAAAATTGGTCTATGCGGTCGATTAATCGATGATTTATCGGTAATCGGTGAATTACCTTGTTGATTTTCTAAAATTGGTCCATTAATCGGTAGGCGGTCTAGGCGGTCCTAATCGTAGTAATTGGTCAACGAAAGTCAAAGCATTTTAATGGGTTTAAACCTTCGGTTCAAAACTTTTCACGATCAAAACTTAGAATTTTGATGTATTTTAAAGTATTATGTTCGAATCAGTGTGCGTATAAAACTGAAATTTACCAATAAAAATTCAAAATCCGTGAAAGTGAAAGTATTATATTCATATCAATGTGTATGTATATATGTATAAAAATGAAATTTACATATAAAAACACCAAACTGATTAATTACAATTAATCCCGATTTCTAGCTCTAAGGTACCTCATCGCCCGACTACCACCTAGCGAGTTCTACAAAATTAATTATAAGTGATGATTAGAATAACCAAAAGCATTTATGGATCATAAGTATTTTTATTATACATATATATACAAATCTAAAAATAAACATTTCAAGCCAAAATCGAGCCGACTCGTGTTTGAACAAGCCGAACTGAATTGACTTGGTTTTGATAACGATTTGAGCCGAACTAGCTTGGTTTGTAAACGAGTCGCTTTGAAGCGAGGTTTTTTAAGCTTAAACTGAACGAGCCGCTTCAAGCGAGGTTTTTTTAAGCTATTTTAAAAACCTTAATATAAATAAAAGTTATATTATATTGTTATACCTTTAATTTAATTAGTTTTGTCTCATCCCATATATAAATAAAAAGTATTGTATGTATATTGTACAAATAGAAAGTTTTGTATGTATTGGACTTTTGCATGAAGTAGGGATGGCAATAAAACCCGAGCCCGATGGGAAAAACCGAAACCCGAAGTATTCGGGCCGGGTAATGGCCCGGATTTTAGGGTATGGGACCGGGTATGGGATTTGTTTTTTAAAAAAATCCGGGTTCGGGTACGGGTATGGGATCATATGAACCCGTCCCATACCCGGCCCGAGTACCCGGCCCGAAAACATATATATATATATTTATATTTGTTTTCCTTATATATAATCACTAATCTTTTTTAGTTTAGCATTTGAATGAAGTAGATTTTTTAATATGTTTTATATTCGATGAACTAGTTTTTTTGAATATGTTTTATATTAAAGATGAAAGCAAGTGAGTATCTTTGTTTTGGATATTTTTTTCATGAATCTTTTTTTATGAACTAGTATGAGCTTTGTTTTGGAAGATGAACTACTACTCATTTTGATATTGTTTACAAAATGAATCATCTTTTGATATTTACCGTGATTGCTTCTTTTAAATTCATATATCATGAGAATTTATTTATTTTTGATATGATACATTTTACTATGTATGTACGTATGTATCATTTTAATATTGTGGAAGTAATTGACGGGTATACCCGATACCCATGGGTATGCCCGATACCCGACGGGTAATTACCCGATTGATACCCGATGGGTATTGGGCCGGGTATGGGACTGAGTTTTACATTCGGGTACGGGCCTGGGATTAGTAATACCCGGCCCATACCCGGCCCATTGCCATTCCTAGCATGAAGCATGTTGTCACTCATAGACAGGTCAACATCAAATTGAAATCGGGTAGAGGAATCAATGGATATGGATATTGTATTATATTTTTTTATATTACTTTACTAGATTAGTACCCGTGTACTACACGGATTTTAGTTTTATAGGTTTTAACTCAATTTATATATCAAATTTATTTTTAACATATCTCTTATTAAATCGATTTGGATATTTACAAATATATTCATATAAAAAATCATATGTTACAATAAATGATATGATTTATAATAGTTGGTAAATTTTTATTGGAACATATCGGGTTAGGAGATAATTCATTATAATTGTTAATTTTTTTATTTGAACATATCGAGTTATGAGATAATTAATGATAATTGGTACTCCGTAAAACTTTAATTTGAACATATCGGGTTAGGATAAATCATACTAATTGATAAGTTTTTTATTTGAACATATCAGGTTAATTAGGAGATAATTCATGATACTTGGTACATATCGGGTTAAGATATAGATCATGATAATTGGTAAATTTTGTATTTCAACATATCAGGTTAGGAGATAATTGATGATAATTTGTGAATTTTTAATTTAAACATATCGGGTTATTTTGAATATGGAGCATACCATGACCCGTCTAAAAATTCTCCATCAAATTAATTTAGAACATGACACCTAAGCAAAATCCTATGTGGAGTAGTTAAAATGATGACATGTGGATGTGTTACTTAATTATTAGAATAGGTAGATTTAGGATATATTTGTTCTATTTGGTGAAAATTCTACCAGTAACTAACTGTGGTTAACAATGTTTTTTTTAAATATATAAGATAAAATGATGAACTAAAATGATATGATGATTTGGTCACCTAGACCAACCAACCAAAACCGGCTTGTGTTTAATTTAAACCCGGTTTTTTTTAGCAGCTTAATTTATGTAACAATTTTATAAATGACAAAGACGAGAAATCAAAGTTGCATGATATGACATGTAAATTTCTTAAGTGTGGCGTGACGGTAACAATGAAACTATGTTGATATAACCTAGGATACCAAAGAATATCTTATTCTAAATAAAGTTTATAATGAGGCATAAAAAAAAGTAAGCATAGCAGCAAAAGTTTGTTTTTCCATAAAAGTTAGTTGATACATGTTTAGAGCGTTGGTCCGAGCTAGTTTTTACTTCAATCTACTTGTGTGCTCCTTTCGATTAAAGGCCTAAAACATCATTATTAATTCAAAAAAACTTAACAGCGTTAAACAAATTAACGACGGTCTGCTGGTTGTCAAACTGATAAAAGTTGAGACCTTCCCAGAATCCCAGTCAATTTAATAATTGAACCATTAAAAATCAAAAGATGATTATTAAGAGTGGTTAAAAACTAAAAACCATTATACCTTCTAGTTATAAAATACTGTACATCACTTAACCGAGTCTAACAAAACAAACTTTAAATAATAAATCAGCATATGAATTAAAATGATCAAACCAATGATACTCTTTGCATTGTTTTTAGCATCAGACTGTAAGTTGAGTTGTTCTTTTTACTAATCCATTAGTTGTTCCAGTCTAATCGGTTAGATCAGATTTAAAAATCAACTCACATCATAAATATTTTAAATATAAATATTTAAATACATAAAATAATAATAAAATTCTATAAACTTCCGGTTTAATCTTCCGTCTTTTTGGTCGACGGACCATCCAGACAAGCCGAATACCACTCAAACACTTTAAACTAGACCTATTTAATGACCGATTCCCAATTCAAACGGCGACTGCTCATCCTGTTCTCAAAATAATGTTCCTTTTTGTTAAAGCAAGTCGGTGGCATATAGATTGTAAACATGAAACTTAAAGACCCCACAAACGCAAAAGAAGCGCATATAAATTAAAAATCAAACAAAAAAGAAATAAAACAAAATTCAAAGATATGATTATATTTAAAGTAACCGGTACAGTTCAATGCTTGCAAATGAAGCTAAGTAACAACATGTTCCTCATCTCCTTTTCAATCTAAACCACCATTTCATTATTATACCAAAACATAAAAATAATAATTATAAAAAATAAAATATAATAACAATAATAATTATTTCTTCTCTTGCGCTTCTTTTACTACTACTGCTTCTTCCTTTTTCTCCTCTTTTTTCTCTTCCTTTTTTTCTTCCTTTTTCTCCTCCTTCTTCTCCGGTTCTTTCGCCGGTCCAACCGACACTATATCCACCTTACCTACTTTCTTCAGCTTCTTCACCACCGCCACCGTGTCCATCTCTCCGATCACCGTCAGCTTCTGATCTTTCAGATCAGCAGCAATCGAATCAACCCCTAAACACACATATAGTACGTTATATAAAATTGTTTAGTGAGTACAACAGTCGTAAAAGTTTCGATTTTTATCCTGATTATTTAAGCGCATCCTCTGTGAAGCCAGGATGGGCGTCAGCCCCGGCGTGTTTTTATCAAAAAATTCTAATTTTATCCGATATCTTAAATTTTTAAATATATTAATCTCGGCCCCGTGTAAAAAAAATTGCATGTATCTATCTAACAAATTAGAGTTTTTAAAGGTAATTTTTTGGAGGAAAACATAATTTATTTTACAAAAGAAAGGTTGACAGAAAATTAAGTAGAAAAGTTAATAAACACAAAATTTTGTGATTAATAACAATTTATAAAATTATTAAATTTTTAAATATAATAATTATAATTTTTTTAAAATATTTTTATTCAACCGTGTGTAATAAACGGGTGTTAAACCTAGTTATATATATATTAAACTCACCCCGTGATTTTCAGCCCTGATGTTACAAGAGTTTAGGATCCGTCACTAAGCAGAAGATGTAAATAAAATGATGATATGTTCATGTACCGTATATATCAGCAGCAGCTTCAATAGCTTTTTGCTTTGTTCTTTCATCGGTCATGGTTAGAACTTTGAGGATCACCTTCTGTTGATTATAGATCATAGATGATGAACATGCAAGAGATATATTTGAATAAAGAAGATATATATATAATTGATGAAGATGAAGAAATTGTTGGTACCTGAGCCATGTGAAAGTTTGTGAGTGGAGATGAAAGTGGGGGTATGATTTGATTTTGATTTTGATATTGATTTGAGGATACGAATGTGAAGAATAAGAGGAAATGAAATGAAATGAAATGAAATGGTGGGTGTTTTGTTTTTATTTTTTTGGGGTTTTATATTGGTGGTATGCGTGTGACTACAGCCGTACAACGTATGCAGTCAGCCAGTCATTGTATTATTGAATAGAATAAAGTTGTGATTTCAAGACTTGTACTTTCTGCATTGTTAGTAGTAAGTGTCAATGTTTGGTTTGGTTGGGTTGGGTTGGGTCTACCAAGTACCTGGTTTTGGTTTTAGTTAGTGCGGGAAGCATGTCTAACAGGCGTGGGGTGCGGCCGTGTAGGTATTAGGGTGAGTGGAGTGAGTTCAGGGGTATTTGGAATTGAGACGGCTCCGGCTGGCACACTGTCACACCCCTTTTTTTACTAGGTTTTTAAAACTTTTTAACATTATTTTTTGGTTTTTTTATTCTTTATTTATTTGTTGTGATGAGTTTTTATGTTATTAATTTTAAATTAAAAGTTAAAAAAATGAGAAAATAGAAATGGAATGAGATGGTGAGTTAGAAGTGAAGTGAAAAATAGAAAAAGTTCGAGGTGAACTCTCCGACTCTTATACAGGGTAGAAGTCACTGATTACTATGTAAGAAAATTAGCTATTATAACACATATTTTACTGTTATAATTAAGAAAAATTAATTATTAGAGTAAATTACCTTTTGTATACATGAGTTTTTCAAAATATAAGTATATGAACCCTAAACTTTAAATACATTTATTTATACCATGAGTTTTCAATTTTACTTCCATTTGTATATCTGAGGTTAACGGAGTTAATTTTTCGTTAATATATAACTAAATGAGCAAAATGCCTCTATTAATAAAAGTTCAAACTTAAAAATCTAAAAATTCTTTACCACCATCTCCATAAACTATATGTAATTCATCACCACCACCACACACTTCACTCATTATACCTATTATCATCTTCCCGACCATCATCCTCATTGTCATCGTCACACACCATCATCAGCATCAGTCACCACCATCATCATCAACCAACACAACAGTCATTAACATCGACCACCACTATCATCTAATTCGCTGATCCAACCTTCTACCACTTCCACCGTCAACCTCCACCAACACTACCACTGTCGGCATCTTCCACCAACAATACCATTACCATAGTCAACCTCCACCACCTAGAGCTTCAAGTGTAGAAGAAAAACAAGCCCTAATCAAAGCCCCTCCTATCAAAATCACTAAAACAATGGTTTTTAATTCGTTAAAACTTAACGGTGTTAAAAAAATTTAACAACGGCCTGTTGGTTGCCAAATTGATTAAAGTTGGGACCATTACCAGTCAATTCGATAGTTGGGACCAGTAGAAACCAAAAGGTGAAAGTTGGGACCGTTTAAAATCAACATACATATTTAGTTTCACACGTGTCGTGTGTTGCAACGAAAACTTTGCGTTTGTGACTCTGTAACACACGTTCGATGGTGACCTTAACGTATAGTACCCTGCGTTATGCAAGTCACATTAACATGTGATGCTCACATGAAATAACGATATGTGCTTGTGGGTAGTAGTGGAAAAAAAATAGAATTAAGGTCTTTACAAGCCTAGCAAAATCCACTCACTATATAATTAAATGGGGTAGTAGTGGAAGATATACAACCAGGTACACATGTGCTTTGTGATAATCAGTCAAATAATTTAAAAAACTATATCAGAATAGTACGTTACATTTTGTGAAAAATGTATAAAAATATACATATAACACACGCACACGCATACATTATACGAACCGGACGTTTTAGCAGTTTAACGCATTAATAAAATGAGTTGCCTAACAAGTTAATACACTCTATTGAATCACCTAGCTAACATTTCTAATTAACTACTTCATATAACAAATACTTTAAATATAGTTCATTAGAATTATAAGTAAGGAACCTACACAACTAAAACAAATAACCAACTTATTTACATCTTAACAAAATCTTTGCAACAAAAACCATCACCGCCCTACCCTCTCCCTCTCCCATTTCGGCCGAACTCAAACCACACCCTCACCTTCCCATGCAACATAAAGTCATGTTTTGTCTCCAAATATCCTTTAGCCTAATGATTAATAACCATTCAAACTATCAAGAATTTGACTCTAAATTACCCACTTCACAAATAAAAAACCCATCCCCTCTTTTTCTCTCAAAACTCACGCGCGGCAACAACAACAAACACCACAATTTTTCTTGCATATTCTACAACAATGGTTTGATAATTATTCAAGCTTCCAAGAGGTTTCAAGTGAAGTTTTAGTGATTCTCAAGTTCCTACAACACTTTCTCATCATTCTCCTTGTTTGCTCTAAGTGATAATGTGATAGTCATCTCTTTATCTTCTTCATTTTATTATTCTAACATACTAGTGTTGTGTAACATTTTTCACTAATAAAACTATACATATTCAAAGAAAAGTTTAAAAACGGGTGACTTTTATACAAAATATAATATTGTTGAAAAATACTAAATATAACCTAATTGTGATTCTTAAGTGTAAAAATGAAAGTATAAGTTGATGATATGTGTTTAAAAACAGCCATTTGCTAGTTTACACAAAACATTAAAAATGTAAATATGGTTAAATTAGTGTTAAAAACGGCTCTTGAACACTAACAGTGATTTTATATGACTATTATGATAGTCACTATGTATAGGTTGGACTCACCGGCTTGTCGGTGTTACTTTTGTTTGTATTTGTATGACTTGTATTTGTAATTGTTCTAGCGAACCTACGGGCGAATCTATAGATTCGCCCGCAGTTCATGTTGTCTTTTGTATTAAGGTGTCGACTGGGCGAACCTATGTGCCCAGCGAACCTGTGTTGGTTCGCTAGATAGATTCGCTACAGCGAATCTATCAGCGAACCTAACACTGCTATATATTGTAACCTTATCCTCACTTGAATACAACTTTTGCACATCTTTTACCAAAGCTATTATTCACTGATTGTGTTGTGTAATCGTTCAATCTGAGGTGCTAGGAGCATATTCTACTTATCTTTGTAGCTTATATACCTCATTTGTGTGTGTAATCTTGTTATTGGGTTGTTTGGATATTATACATTTTGTTCTTCAAGCCTTGGATATTTTTGTGTTAAACAAGTCATAATAGCACTGAAATCACGATCATTATGGACCAACAATATGGTATCAGAGCCTTAGTGCTCTTGATTGTTTGATTCTAGTGATTTTTGTGTTGATTTTGGAGTTTTTGGGTCAAAACACTATTTGATTCTGTTCTGGACTTGTTTTGGTGTTTTGGAGTTGTATTTTGCTCAAGTATTGTGTTATTTGGTCATAGAAAGCTTTTAAAACAAACGTGTATGCAAATGGTCAAGTTTTGAAGGTTTTCGGGTTGTTTCCGTACTGTTACAGGCTGGTTTGTTATCCAGCGAAACTATCTGTTCTTCCAGCGAATCTAAGTGTTCATCCAGCGAATCTATTTCAAATTCTTGGACTGTTGGTTTGTGTTTGAGCTAGCGAATCTGATATTTCATCGAACGAAAGTTCACTGGTTTTGCTCATTGTGCAAGCGAAACTGCTGCCAAAATCAGGCGAGCGAAACTGTGCCTGTTTTGTCAGCGAACCTGTTTTTATTTTGGTTGTCTAGCGAATCTGTGGTTAGCGTATCTTCCAGCGAATCTGCTGTGTTCTTTGAGCGAATCTAGTCAGCGAACCTATTTGTTTTCAGCGAATCTATAATCTGTTCAAAATTATGACTTCATCAACACTGAATATGAATGATCTGGATAGCGTTCAACCTAACAGCCCACCGAGGCTTGTTAGTGGTGAAAACTTTGAAGATTGGAAAAGATGTTTGAAAGCCTTTTTCTATTACACAGACTACAATCAATGGGAATCTATCGTAAATGGTCCGCACGTGCCAACAACTGTTGAAGGAACTGTTACTTCAACAAACACAAATCCAAGCACTTTCACTGAAGCAGATATCAAATTACTAGATCGAGACAAGAAGGCACTCGGGGCATTAATACTCTGCTTACATCAGGATATCTTCAACAGGTTTGCCGAACACACAACAGCAAAAAGCCTGTATGATGCTTTGTGTGAATTTTATGATGGCAATGAGGATCTGAAACTTGATAGAAAAGCTCAAGCCGAAAAGGAATTCAACTCTTTCGTGGGGTACTCACAAGAGAACTTGACAGATATTACAAATCGATTCCTATCTGTGTCAAGTAATCTGAAGAAGTATGATGATAAGTTGGGCAATCATGAACAAGTCGCAAAACTGTTGGACTCTCTTCCTCCTCAATGGAGTCTTCAAATCAAGCTGCTGAAACAAGAGAGAAATTTTCCTGACTACAAACTGATGGATGTTATAAATAAGCTGAAGTCCTTCGACCTTGATGTGAAGAGACGTGAATATAATCAGTCAATGATGGCTCCAAACAGTCCTTCTCAAAATGCTGCACTTATCTCATCCGCTGCAAACTCTTATATCTACAGTGCTGCATCTAGAGGATCATCAAGTCATGTGTCTGCTAAATCTGCTGGTGCATCTACAAACGCTGGTTCAAGCTCAAATGCATCTGTCACCACTCAGATTCCGTCAGATACTATGGCTTTATTTGGAATGTTTGTTCACAGTTATGAAGCTCTTGTTGCAGGTGAGTTGAAAGGGAAGGGTATGACTGTAGAAGATATGTATCAGGTGGATCCTGATGATCTGGAGGAAACAGACATCCAGTGGCAGATGGCTATGCTCACTCTTCGTGCCAGACGATTCATGGAAAGAACTGGTAGAAGAAACTTTGGAAATCAGGGACAGAATAGTAAGCTGGGGTATGACAAGGGAAAGTTAAGATGCTATAACTGCAAACAATTGGGCCATTTCAAAAGGGAATGCCCTTTACCAATTGTTACTGAGCCAGTAAACTCTGCAAATCCAAGATCTGCTCCAAATCAAGAAAGGGTTGAGGAAGCAAAGTCAAAGAATGAAACTGCACTGCTCACCAACTTTGATTGGAGTGCAGAAATTGAAGAAACCAAGGAGGAGATTAATCATGCTCTTGTTGCTGAGATTGCTGAGATTGATGATAACGATATAAATTGCTTTGATCCGTTCAAAGAATTTTATGGAAGTGATGAGGAAGAGAAGGTGGAGAATGTTGATAAAGATCAATCAGATGTTATTGTTCAAGGACATCTGAATCATTCAGGGTTGGTTTGTGAAGCTGCTGTTAATGAAGTGAAGCATGAGGAGAAGTCAAAGCTTAGCTTGGAAGAAATGATTGAGAAGGCAAGGCTGGACGCAGTTGATGAATTCAAAAGAAGCACTCCCTACTGCCAGTGTGATCGTGCTCTGGCCGCCGAAAAACTGGTAATTGGTCTTCCTTACGATGTTATTGAAGATATGTGTTCATCTGCTTGCAAAATTCGTTTAATTGGCATATACAAAGCTAATAAATTGTTAATGTCAAACGAAAACGAATTAAAAAGGACCAACAAAGAGCTTAAATTAAATGAATCAAAATATTTTGTCAAGTTAAGAGAGGCTTTAAAAGAAAATGAACACTTAAAAAGAACTCTTTTGGAAAAGAACTGTGAAATAAACTACTTGACTGAGCAAGTTACACTTGCTGAATTTGAAGCAAGAAAACTTAAAAACAAATTGCAGCAGTGGACAATATCTGGCATGAAAAGGGAGGAACTCTGCAAGAAACAAAGGGGGGCCAGAGTTAAGACAGGTTTGGGTCTTAGCGATAATGAAACATATGCATATCCTCCAAAGAGTACTTTCTGTTACTCTCCTACACCTATTCCTCATCCCTCAAATGAGCTAATTCAAGAGATTATTCAGAATGATACTGACAGTTCCATTGCAGGTTTAAGTGAAGTAAATCTTAAGGAAGTTAGAGAGGATTACGCATATGGTGGGAGTGTTGGGCTCGGTTGTTCTAGCAGTAGTGATTGCAGTAGTTCTGATTCCAAGAAGTCTTTTGAAGACATTAGTTTAATTAATTCTGTTTGTAGTAATGTGTCATATTCAGACAATTCCATGTTTAATAGTAATTTAGGGTGCTCTACTTCAAACCCTAATGTGTTGAATGATGATTTGATTGAAAAAGTGTGTGTAAATGACAAAGACAAACTTTCAGGTCATGTCTCTGAAAGTCAAAACAAAACAAACTGTTTTCAAAGGTTCTTCACTCATCAAATCCCATCTTTCACACCTGTGAGAATTTCAAAACCAAAAGACAAGGAATCAACTTTTTCATACATTTTTAAACCCAAACCTGAATCTGATAAAGTTAAAGTCACAACAGTCAAGTCAAAAGAACTCTATGACTCTTACAGTGACTGCAACTCTCAACTGTCTGAATGTGATGAGGAAATTGAAATGGATAAAATTCCTGTTAACAGAGTTTCCAAAACTGGTTTGAAGTCTCATTGTTTTAAATGTGGAAACACTGGTCACACTGTCAAGCAATGTCCTAAGTTAATCCAAAATAGCTCAAAGCAAAAATCTTTCGGAAAAAGATTAAACACATTTGTAAATAATTTCTTTTGTAATTCTTCATCTGCTCCACCACCCAAGTACACAAAGGCTTGGGTGCCTATTTCAAAGGTCTAACTTTTCATTTCTTTTAATAAATGTCAGGAACATTCTAATGCCGTTGTAAATAGTCATTGGCATATTGACAGCGGATGTTCCAGACATATGACAGGGTTGAAGGATCTACTGACTAACTATAGGATCATAAATGGCGGATATGTTGCTTTTGCGGGAGACAAGAAAGGTGGCAAGATGATTGGTCAAGGAGAAGTCTCTAATGGTTCACTTACTTTGGAAGACGTCAACTATGTTCCTGAACTTGCATTCAATCTTCTCAGTGTATCACAAATCTGTGATAAGAATATTCCAGTGATGTTTCTTCCAAATGAATGCTTGTTCTTGAAGCCAGAGTTTACTATTCCTGAAGATATGGTGATCATGCGAGCTCCGAGACGCAATGATACCTATATGCTGAATATGGGATCAAAGGAATCAAATTCCACCGTGACCCGTCTCCTGTCTAAGGCTTCATCTTTTGAATCGTTTTTGTGGCATAAACGTTTAGGGCACATCAATTTTAAAATTCTGAATAAATTGGTTAAGAACAATTTGGTTAGGGGTTTACCACTCAAAGACTTTTCAGTGGTTGAGAAATGCATGGCTTGTGCTAAAGGAAAACAGCACAAAAAGCCACATAAACTCAAAATTACAAATACTATCTCAGAACCCCTCGAATTGTTACATACTGATTTATTCGGTCCAATAAGTGTCAAATCTATTGCTAAAAAGTCTTATTGCTTGGTTGTCACAGATGATTACTCTAGGTACACCTGGGTGAGATTCATGGCAAACAAGAGTGAGACTGCCGAAGAGTTGATGAAGCTGATACCTCTAATCGAGGTTCTTGGGAAGAAAAAGGTTCAAGCCATCAGAAGCGATAACGAAACTGAATTCAGAAACCATATCTTCAACTCCTTCTGTGAACAACGGGGTATTCTCAGACAGTTTAGCGCCGCCCGAACACCACAACAAAATGGTGTTGCTGAAAGGAAGAATCGAACCCTTGTGGAGGCCGCTAGAACTATGCTGATTGAGTCAAAGCTTCCAATTATCTTCTGGGCTGAGGCAGTTAATTGTGCAGCTTATGTTTTGAACAGGGTACTGATTGTCAAGGAAAAGATGAAGACTTCATACCAACTGTTTCGAGGGATTAAGCCGCTGATTGATTTTCTGCGCCCCTTTGGATGCTCTTGCACTCTTTTGAATACTCAAGATCAGAAGACGAAGTTTGGTGCTGTCTCTGATGAATGCTTCTTTGTGGGATACTCGAACACACAAAAGGCGTATCGTGTTTACAACAAGCGAACGCGGATTGTGCAAGAGTCCTACTATGTTGACTGGCAAGAGTCAAACACTACCAGTATTGGTAGTGAACCGGCCTGGTTTTATGATGCCACCACTATTTTCAAATCATTTAATCTTCCTGACTCTGACGATGATGACATCATTCCACACACATTAGTTTCTATCTTTAACCATCCACCTCAACCACAACCACAACCTTCTACTACACAACTACCTCCCACTTCATTTGACATTCCACCACCTCCACCACCTCAAACTGCTCCAACTTCTCCATCAGATATCCCATCCTCATCCACTACCATTCAATCATCCACCACTAATACAATTCCTTCAACTTCACATACTACACCTTCACAACCATCTAATCCGCCACCCTCAACCGAAACCAATCCTTTACTCCTCAACACTGACTTCAAAACCCTGAAAAACCACCCTCATGACTATATCATCGGATCAATTACTGATGGTGTGCGAACTCGGAGTCAGAGTGGTTTGATAAATGAATGTCTCTATGCTGCCTTTCTGTCTCAAGTTGTTCCAAAGAATTATAAACGGGCACTTGAAGATCCTAGTTGGGTGGACGCCATGCAAATGGAACTGCAGCAATTCAGGAAGCTTAAAGTTTGGGAACTGGTTGATCTTCCTCCTAATAAGTGTCCTATCGGCACCAAGTGGGTTTTCCGAAACAAGCCTGATGATCGCGGTGTTATTATCAGAAACAAGGCGAGATTGGTTGTTCAGGGATTCGCACAAGAGGAGGGGATTGACTACACCGAAGTTTTTGCTCCAGTCGCTCGCCTAGAAGCCATCAGAATCTTTCTTGCTCATGCTGCGAACAAAAACTTTAAAGTTTATCAGATGGATGTGAAATGTGCATTTCTATATGGAGATATCGATGAGGAGATCTACGTATGTCAACCACCAGGTTTCGAGGATCCAGATTTCCCGTCAAAGGTTTACAAGCTTGATAAATCCTTGTATGGGTTGCATCCAGCTCCACGGATCTGGTATGAAACTCTGACACAGTATCTTCTCAGCAAAGGTTTCTCTCGTGGGACTATAGATATGACATTGTTCAAGAAGGAGGTGGATGGCGAGCTGCTGATCGTTCAAGTGTATGTTGATGATATCATTTTTGGTTCGACTAATGAAGGGTTGTGTAGAGAATTTGAGAAGGTGATGATGGATCGATTTGAGATGACAATAATGGGGGAGATGTGTTTCTTCTTGGGGCTGCAAGTGGAGCAAAAGCCTGATGGAATTCTGATCCACCAAGAGAAATATATCAAAGAAATCCTCACGAAGTTTGGCATGGATGATTCTTCTCCTGAATTGATTCCTTTTACAGCTCAAACATTCCTTACTTCCGATGATAATGGGAATCCTGTGGATGCTCATCGGTATCGCTCGATGATCGGATCTCTCATGTATCTGACTGCAAGCCGTCCTGATATTACATTTGTCGTGTGTTACTGTGCTCGTTTCCAAGCCAATCCAAAAGAATCACATGAGAAAGCTGTTAAACGCATTTTTCGCTACCTTAAGGGTTCCTCTCGTTTGGGACTTTGGTACCCAAAAGGTGGGAACTTTAATTTACATGCTTTTTCTGATAGTGATCATGCTGGTTGCAGGATTAACAGGAAATCAGTCACTAGCGGATGTCAATACCTTGGAGAATGTCTTGTTTCCTGGCAAAGCAAGAAACAAACAACTGTCTCTCTGTCCACAGGAGAAGCAGAATACATTGCTGCTTCAAGTTGCTGTTGCCAAGTGCTGTAGATTCAACATCAGATGATGGATTATGGCATCAACTTTCTTCATACGCCACTCTTTTGTGATAATGAAGCTGCTGTTGGAATTGCCAAGAATCCCATTCATCACACTCGCACCAAGCACATTGAAACAAGAATTCATGCAATCCGGGATGCACAGGAAAAGGGGTTTATTGATATTATTCCTATTGAAACTCGAAAGCAAAAAGCTGATCTTTTCACAAAAACTTTTGACAAACCACGTTTTTATGAACTGATCTCCATGCTGGGACTTATATCTTTTTGAAAACCTTTTTCTGTGAGAATCCTTTGTAATTATGTAAATAATCCTTTATTTTTCTTCTTTGAAAATTCCGTGGGTCACTCATTTCTTCGCTCCTTTATTTTATTGTATTTTATTTCTTTTATTTTCTCTTTTATTTTGTATATATATATTAAGAAAATCTGAAAAACAAAAATTTCTTATTAGATAGCTATAATATAAAAATTTTGGGGGAGATATTAAAGATTAACTATTTATAGTTTTTCAAATTTTGCTATTTCAGGATCTCCATTTTGATTGATGTTGAAGAGTTGTTGAAGGAGGTCAGAAGCATTGCGTTTGGGATTGGTCAGATAGGCTCAGCCCGAAAACGAAGTAAACAGTGATTGTGCAGCCAAACATAACGCTCAAGATCTCGACAACAAGGATTATCTCCTTGACATGATTGGATTGCACAAAGATAATGGTTCTGTCAAAAATGGGTTGAGAGCGTCAAATCTTTGCCTTGATTTCCCTAAACATCCCAAATCACCCTCGCCCTATCCCCGAATCGAGTTTCTAGTATGCAAAACAAATAAAATAAAAAGCTGCTAGTGATGCTCTTCGGAAAAGCCTCTGAGTGAGTTACTCGTTAACTCCTCAGAACGTATTGAGTCAAAGTGCTTAACTCCTCTGCTATACGGAAGTATTGACCTGGAGTTGGTGGATCTTCTCTGCTATACGGAAGTATTGACCTGAAGATTCACCGAGCATGCTCAAATGTTTATCTCCTCTGTTATACGTCGGTATAGACCTGGAGCTCTGAACTATTTGAGTTTCCCAAATAATAAGTCGCATTGTTTTCAAAAGAATCAATTGCTGACAAGCTCCACTCACAAAGAAAAGATGCAAAAATTGCACAAGTGTCAAAAGAAGCAAATGCATCGATCAACATTCAAAAGTTGTTCATTGAAATTCAAGCAAAGTCAATAGTATTGCTCAGATATACCCTGATGACAGAACTTGTTCTTTTTACCTAGATGCCTGTGGGGACCGAGTTGTCTGAGCTTCTTCAATCAAACCAAAACATGATAAAAGAAGCTGCTGATCTCTTGTTGAAAGGACTAAGGCATGGGTTTAAATGGACAAACATATCTGCAATCCCGCCAATCGATGATTCTCCGGATTCTGCTCAAAACATCATGAAAAATATATATCCTTATTAGCGTTTAAAATTCCTCTCTGATATTTTATTTTATTTTTTAACTTCTATCTTGTTATTAATAGTATTTTTAAGATCATATCTGTTTATATATTTTTTTTTGGAGCGTTGAAATCGTGGGACGTTTTCACGGATTTACAAAGTTTTTAAAATTTAAGAAAATCCAAAAATATTTTAATTTTGTGTGCGAGCGAACCTGCTAGCGAACCTACAGGTTCGCCCAAATCTCAGGTTCGCCCGCAAACCCTTTTGCACCGCGCCGAAGGCAGTTTTGTCTTTTGGTCTTCTGGCGAATCTAAAGTTCGCTGGTCTGTCTACCAGCGAACCT
The DNA here is from genome assembly GCA_030867185.1 of Tagetes erecta. Classification (NCBI taxonomy): domain Eukaryota; kingdom Viridiplantae; phylum Streptophyta; class Magnoliopsida; order Asterales; family Asteraceae; genus Tagetes; species Tagetes erecta. Next base: position 7,986,091 of record CM061487.1, read on the forward strand.
GTGCCTGTATATATATACAGTGACAGCGAAATATCTCACATATTCGCTGTCATCTGTACTGTAGCACGCATTTTCAAAACTCACCACTAACGTTCGATTCTCACTTCAACCGCCTTTTTCACACATTAAACATCACTATTGTGTCTGGTATGTAATCGTCCACATCTTAATCACTGTTTAAACTCTTAATCGCACCATTATCTTGTTTTTATCTGTCGATCTATGATTGAGTGTTGATTAAAATGACTGATTTGGCGTTTATAGTTAGGGATTTACTTCATAATAGCCTCGTTAAATGTTTATATTACTTGTTCGTTGCTTTGATTGCTTTATTTTGATGTTCTGTCTGTGATTCTGGCCATTTTTCAAAAACTAGGGTTTCCAGCGAACCTATGTGTTCGTCTGGCGAATCTGAACGAAAGTTCAAAACTTCGAGCGAACCTATGTCGTTATGCTGCCCGCGCAACAACATAGATTCGCCCGACTGTTTCTAGCGAACCTATACATTCGCTCGACCAAGATGACTGATTTTTCATGTCAGCGAATCTATAGGTTTTGGTGCCAAAATCTCAGGTTCGCTATACCAGCGAACCTAATTTCCAGCGAATCTATTAACTGTTTTTCAAATCTTCGTTTCTGATCAATCTCCGTTTATTTTTCAGGCACAATGTCGACTTTATTCTTCGAAAGAAAGCACAACATGTGTGCTTTACTTGACGAAAATCATGAAAAGGCCGGGAGCTATAGAGATTCTATCAAATGGCTGAAATCTTCTCACATACATTACGCCATATCTCACTCACCCACCATATATGAGCTGCACGTTCGGGATTTCTGGCGAACTGCGGTAATGAACGTGTCGGTACAGCCGTCACGTATCTGTGCCAAAGTCAGTGGCTATGACTTGGAGTTTACTGAAGCCGATCTGGCTAGAATCCTGAGGTTAGAAGAGGATGTAGGAGAGGAGGTGAGTATGACTGTTGAGGAAGTGTACGGTGCATTCCGGACTGCTGGGTATGAGGGTCCGATGCCCGGCGAGAAGAAAATGGAATTTGTGAAGTCCTATTTGATCCAGGACTGGAGGTACATTGCACACATGTTTATCATGTGCCTGGATCATAGGAAAGGGGGAACCGACGGACTGAATCTGGATTGGGCACGGGCTATGGTTCTGTTTTGCCGAGGGCAGAAAGCAAATCTTGCGAAGCTGATCTTCAATTACATGCTCGAGAACATCCATGCCACCAAAGGGACTAAATGGTTAATGTACCCCAGATTCATTCAGATGATTCTGAATGATAAATTGCCAAATCTGCCGGTGGAGGGTGCAGAACTAAAAATCTGGGATATGCATTCCAGGATATTCAAGGATTGTAAAGCGGTGCGATCGGATTGTGTGGGAAGGACTGCATATCTGTGGGAGAACATGTACACTGCTGACAGATGGGTATATATACAGAGGTTAATGGAGACGGAGAGGAAACGGGGTGGCGAAAACGTAGAGGTGGTTGAGAAAAAGTTGAAGAAACGGAAAGCGTATGCAAAGGAGAAGGACTACTCATTTGATCGAGAAGTGGATGAAATCCAGGCAGAGATTGATGCTGGTAGGGAACAGCGAACAAAGAAAAGGTCTGATGCACACGCTGAAGGGTCAAAGAAAGCAAGGCATGATATCGGGGGTACATCTACTGAGTCCGGAAATGAGTTGAAAGGTGAGATTGAAAGGTTGAAGGCAGAACTGGTTGAGTTGAAAGGTAAGTATGAAGAGTTGGAGACACAGGATGCTGAAAAATCAACAGTTATATATGAGATGGGAAGGATGATGAAGGATCAGCAGTGTCTGATGGTCAGAATCTTCAAGGAACTAAACAGCTTGAAAGAAAAGGAGGGGACTGAACCTGCAATGACTGAAGCCGAACTGAACTCCTTAACGGATGCTGCAAAGTATCCGTTAATGGATGTTGTATTTGGGGATTCTGACAAAGGAAAGGGAAAGGCAGCTGAGGAGGAGTTTCACGAGGATATGGGTATTGATTTAGACGTATTTGAAGGAGAAGAAGTGGTCGGAGGATCGAGTATGGATTACACTTTGATAGACGAACCGAAGGTTGATATAGATGTAGATAGTGAAGAAGATCTGGATGACGAGCCCAAAACATATAAAGTGGAAGAAAAGGGAGTGAGTTACCAGTTCGAGCATGTAGAACTAGACAAATCTGAATGGTTCCGAAAGGAAGAAGAAGTGGTTCCGGAAGTGCCGATATTTCAACATTTGGATGAACCCAACACTAAACAGCTGGATAGGCAGGTAATAGCATGGAAGTATAACAGTACGGTTGATGCTTACATGATTAAACGAAGGGGTGGGGACATCAGTTACATCAAGAATAGAAAGCACTTCGCCACCTTACCTCGGTGGGATTTGCGTAGATTGGCCGAACTTCCGTTATTGGGAAAGGAAGATAGTGGGAGGGCTTGTGCATTCGAAGTGACGATCAGGGAGGCTGCAAAGTCGAATTTTGTTAACTTTGGGTACCAAAAGCCGAGGAGGATGAGGCAGAAAAGGGATAGACACTGGGTATCGTGGAAGGGTAAGATTGTTCTGAAGATCGAAGCACCGAAGGTTATGACAAGAGTTAGGGTTCCGGACACTCAGCCACCCAGACTGCAGGATTTCTTTAAATGGTTCTACGATAACAGCACGGGTGAAGCTATTATCAGATTACAAGGAGAAGATCGTCCTGAAATCAGACTGTTTGACCCAATGGAGATCTTTTCTTTCTGTGATGAGGATCTGAGAGTGTTGTGCGAGAACAGGATAAAGCACGGGGCTGGAGATGACACTGCTACTGAAGCGAACCTGTTTGTGAAGGTCGCAAACAAAGCCCGGGGGATTCGTGCTGAACTCAGAAGTGTGAATGAAAGGTTAAGAAGAACTGATGATCAGCGTATGGATATGGATGATCTAACTAGACAGCTGGATCAATCGATTGAAAGAAGGTTTGAGAAACCGGTGGAAGTTATTGATTTGGATGTTACGGGACAGGAGCATACTGTAGAAACTCAGGCGGAGACGACAGTTCAACATGTGCCTGATACTGAGGTCGCAGATACAGAGTTTGTGGATTCTATGCTAGTGTTCAGTGAAGATGAGGCCGGATCTGAAGACATTACAAACCCAATGGCCGGAATTAAAGGAAGGGCAGGAGCGTTTATCGAACATCTTTGAAGCCATCAAGACGGAGCTAAATTAGAAGACTTCCCCAGGTGAGGTCCAACCTAGGGGGAGTATTGATAGTCACTATGTATAGGTTGGACTCACCGGCTTGTCGGTGTTACTTTTGTTTGTATTTGTATGACTTGTATTTGTAATTGTTCTAGCGAACCTACGGGCGAATCTATAGATTCGCCCGCAGTTCATGTTGTCTTTTGTATTAAGGTGTCGACTGGGCGAACCTATGTGCCCAGCGAACCTAACACTGTTATATATTGTAACCTTATCCTCACTTGAATACAACTTTTGCACATCTTTTACCAAAGCTATTATTCACTGATTGTGTTGTGTAATCGTTCAATCTGAGGTGCTAGGAGCATATTCTACTTATCTTTGTAGCTTATATACCTCATTTGTGTGTGTAATCTTGTTATTGGGTTGTTTGGATATTATACATTTTGTTCTTCAAGCCTTGGATATTTTTGTGTTAAACAAGTCATAATAGCACTGAAATCACGATCATTATGGACCAACATATTATGACTGGAATGTTGAGAAAATGGGTATATTATGTAGTATAGAACATGAAAATTTGGACACTAGTTATGGATTAACGGGAAAAGTTGCTACTTTTGAAAAAAAATGAAACTTCATGTCAAGACTTTTACCTATATAAAAAGATTTGTATTTTGGTAGGTTGTGTACATAAAATTGGTTTTGACAAAATGTGATCTAATTAGACTTGTAAGGAAAAAAGACATTATTTTAGATGACATGTTTTGGTTGAACATAAAATTAGAGACTTGTTGAGACATAGAAATCGTAACACACAAGTATGATTAAAAGAAACTAGAGTCTTGTTGAGACATATAAATCGTAACACACAAGTAGGTTTAAAAGAAAGATATATAGACCTAGCAATGGATATAAATAGTAATATTTTATAGAAATATTGATAAATATATGCTTGGGTAAAAGACATTACATAGATATACGTGGGATTTGAGCAAAGTATTTCGAAATGGTAGCAGTTTAATGTGCTAAAACAATATACAGAACATAGTCATTTAAAAAGTGATTATACATATAAGTATGCTTAAAAGAAACATAGACCTAGTAATGGGTACGTAGTGATGGCGTAGGGACTGGTAACCCTACAATTAACATATTAATTACCAAACAATCAAAGAAGCCGAGAAACTAAGGAGCTGAGAAGCTAAAGAAGTTTAGAAGCTCCAGAAGGGCTTTCCGCTACAGTAGAGCTACAATGCTCGTTAGTCACTTTTCCCAAATGACCAGATGTCAGGCCAAACCCTAAGCACAAAAGATATCCCCAAATATATCTCTAAACATAGGAGAATGGAAAAGTAAACCCCTTTCAGCAAAAGAGAAAGTCTGCCTGCATGAAGGTAATCGAGGGTGTTCCAGCTTCCAGTTATAGCTCCCCATAACTGGCTGTCTTGGTTATTTAATCATACCTTCTCCACAGCCAGCACGGGACGAATTCTTACCATCTTAACTCAATACTTTGAATTCTCTCCACTCTCTAAACACCAAAATATCGACTATAACTCTAGAACATAACACCCGACTCTTATACCATTAATATTCTACATCCTTATCACCTTCTAAAGAATCATTACTGATTCTCATGCCGAAGGCTGACCGCAGGAGACCCCTCCTACGGTGAGACTAACAGTGTCGTTTTATTGTGTCATTAGGTACAACTGGACTTCGGATTAGAAGACGAAGTACCCAATATCAAGCCATGTACTTGTTGATCTAACTAGTAGAAATAATAATATTTTATATTAATATAGATACATATATGTTTGGGTAAAAGCTCAAGTTGTATACTTCAATATCAATAGGATCAGCAAACTTAAACCCTGGACTAGTCTTGTCTTCCAAAACATTCTTACCAAGAGTAGCATTTTTTACATCTTTCGCAACTGTTGATGATTTCCTGGATGACCTATGGGTAAGAACACTAACCTTGCTTTTAGAAGCACCAACCTTAGACGACATACCACCAAAACAATAATATACTTGTCTCCCACATGATTTCTAAACCCATAGATTCTCTCAACTATACAATCCTGGTCAATAGGAATCTCCCTTGCAAAGAAATTAACATCTGAGAAATCATCCACAACAAGTAATCAATGAGTTACATCTACAAATATAAAACAAACAATTCTAAAATGGATGCATAAGGACAAGAGCAACATGTTAAACATACCTTTATTATCAATAACATGAAAGGCTCGGTCTCAGGAACTTCACACATCTCACTCAAACCAAGCTTCACTAAAACTCTTTTGGATAGGTCCGAAGATGAGATGGGGCAGACCTAAGCTTGGTGAGTAAGGAGGGATCAAGTTCCTTCTCAGAAGGCATTTCCTCGTTTAAAGGGTCTTTAGGATTTTTTAGACCATGCTAAAGGGAACAATATCACTAGATACATGAAAAAAATGATCTGTCCCTGGCGTGGTAAAACCAAAAGTTGAAGTAATTAGACAATCTCCCCTTGAGTTTTCTCAATAGTGAACCAATTTCCATTCTTAGCAAGTTGGAAGAAACGTCGAAACATAAAAATTGGTTCAATGCCTAAGGCCGACAAATACTTTTAATATGACGAATGCGTGCAACATTGACAATGGAAAATTGACCCAAGGATAGTCGGTAACACTTAACGACATTCAGAAAGATTTTCGAATAAGAAAATCATAAATTCGAAAACTCAAATCATCTATGGTATAAAGCAACCTTACCGGAAACATGCTTGCTCACTAGAATGTTATCCCCATGCATCACCTGTTCAAGATGGGTTTGCAATAATATAACCCTATTGTAACCATCTAATCACACCCAATCAAAGCAGGAAACAGCCGGTTCAACTAACTGGTAATTAAGCGAGCTGAAAGTAGGAAGTCGGAAGCTAGAAGCTAGAAACTAAAACGCATTGGAATCATTTCTTCTTAGTCACAAGCCCCTATGTCTTGTGACTTAAACACTTATGACTGGGGGGTTGATGGCGTGAGTCTTAATACCTACATTTGGAGCATAAGCAAGAAGCTCAAAAGAGCATCTTATATAGTACCATAGTGTCTGTTATAGTAGCACGACAACCACTTTTCAGGTTGTCAACGCTATTAATAAAGCATTGAAACAAGTAACACTTCCCTAGATAATGGGGAGTAGATATGTAAAAAAAGCAAAAGCATGGTGTTGCACCAAAAAGGCAAGAACCATTTGCTACAAGGTAACTGAGGAGATGTATGGAGCCGAAAATACACCAGTGAGGTGGAAGTTTTGGTTATTTAACCTAGTTTTCCACAACTTTTAACACACAACATGTAAGTCATTCTAACATTTGAACAACATTCTCATTTCATTTTCCCAACTCCATCATCTCTCTCACACTAAAATTTCTAAACTCTTAATATTATTTTAATGTTACTATTTATTCACCTCTAGAGAACATATTAACTTATTATCATGTTAAATGCTAATCGCAGGAGACCCCTCTTGCGGTGAGACTAATGGTATCTTAGTGTTGTTATTAGTACAACCGGACGCATGATCAAACCATATTCTTGTTGTTTCAACACACACCTACGACACATGTGTCTTTTCTCTCACCAAGCAATTTGTAATAAGCTCGATGTAAAGAAATATCTTTGTATGTTTAAAACATATGTATATACTCGGAGTATATAAATATTAGAGATAGATATTATCATGAGATATGATATATGTTTAGAAGATTTGAATTGATTTGTATTTATCTAGTCTTGTTAGACGTTCCTATATAATAGGGTCTAGGGTGATCAATAATATCCATTCAAGTTAATACCATAACCATTGTTATGGTATCAGAGCCAATAATCCTAAAATTTTAAACCCTAATCCTCTCCGCAGTCAACCATTGGATCGGTTTCGATCGACCATGACTGAACCCGTAGCATCACACAGCGGTGGCAGCAACATCGCCACACCCCTTCATCGCGCATACTCTGTCAACAATATACATCAAAAAGTTCGAACCCTAGATGGGGTAAAGGTTACCTACTCGCAGTGGACCAAACTTTTTCTGTTACATGTAAAGGCATTTGATGTTTATGATCATATCGACGGCACCAAACCACCCGAAGAAACCGCTGCCGAATACCGCGACTGGGCCAAACTGGATTTCCTCGTATTGCAGTGGATCTATAGTACACTATCTGATGACCTCTTTGCTCGTGTCTTGGAAGAAGTCACCACCGCACATGATGCATAGTTAAAAGTTGAAGTTGTGTTCCTTAACAATAAAATATCAAGAGCCACTGCACTTGAATATGAATTTTCTAACCTTCAACTTGTCGCATGTTCGTCAATGGATGTTTATTGTCAGAAACTTAAAGATCTTTCTAATCAACTCGGAGATGTGGGGTATCTAGTCAGTGAATCCCGTCTTGTTATACAGCTCGTGTCCGGACTCCCAAAAGAATATGACGTGGTCGGTGCGATTATCAACCAAAGTTGTCCGACATGGGACGAGGCCCGGAACAAACTGCACCTCGAGGTTCAACGACAAAACCGCAGGTCTGCCACAAGCGCTGCCGTTCTTGCTGCCCAAGCCGACCGGTCCGCATCCACGCCACGCTCGAATGGCTATCAAGGTAAAAATTATGACCCTAACTACCATGCAAATCGTGGTCGTAATAATCAAAATCGTGGTCGGGGACGTAATCAAAATCAACGTGGTCGCGGTCAGGGATTGTTTTTTGTCGATGTAAAAAAATGTCCCATTCAATAGAAAATTATTGAATTGAAAATAATCTATTTCTGGCCATTATGAGTTTAGGGCTTTAAACTAAGGATCAGGTAAAATGTGAATCTGATAAGTTAGTTTCTAATAATTCATGAAATTGATTAGAATATTACCGCAATTGTAAGTAGATTTGAGACTTATAAATCTTTGTTATTCATAGTTGTATAAGCGCTTTTTATTGGAATCTTTTTTATCTTTTAAGGAATTGGGATAAAGTTGAGCCAAAAGATCCCGATTCAAGATAAATTCATGAGGAAGTGGTATTTCTTTAGGATCTACTCCAGCGTTTAGAAATTGGTTAATAGGTAAAGATACATGTACTTGATGCCCCGCCCAAGAGAGAGACCCAAGTCCTAGTAGCCCCGCTAAATGGTGATTCAACATAGATTCTACATCTTGAAACCAAGCCAGTTTTGGAGCAGCTTTATGATAATGAAACCAACCAGCAAAAAGCATTAACGCTGCAAGATCAATGCACCAATTGCAGTACAATAGAGTTGTAATTCGCTAGTAAACCTATCTTTTTCTGGCTCTAAAACTAGGAGTTCTAGTGTCGACTCGGTTCTTTCAAATTGTTTCTCATTATTAAGAAAAGGTAACAAAGATAAAATACGAGCTTGTTTTATAGCAATAATAATTAATCGTTGTTGTTTCAAGGTCAATCTATTTACTCGTCTAGATAATATTTTTCCCTGTTCACTAATAAATCGACTAATTAAACTCATGTTTTTATAATCAATTTGATCCCCCGATTGGATCGGGGGTCAATCACCATGGTAATTTTGGCAATAATTATGGGTGGAACACGAATTGGACTCCACCTTCGAGCCCGTATCCCACCCAAGGTCCGACCCAGTCGCAACATCAAGGAGCCCCAACAGGTAATTGGTCACCAACAGCCCAACAAGCCCATGCTTCAGTCTTCAGTCCATCTGATCAGCAACAACAATCTGGGTTTGGTCCATCAGGCCAACAACAGTTTTATGGGGGGCTAAATAATCAGTGTCCATAATGGGCCAATCAGAATTGTGGGCCAAATGGACATTTTCAGCAACCTGAAGTTAATCTAATGGACTTAGCACGCGCCATGCAACAAGTGAATCTCACGTCTACCAACACTACATGGTATATGGACACCGGGGCCACATCGCACCTCACTTCCGACCCAGGTAAAATTTCTAAATTGTCATCTAGTCAAGTAAACTCTATATTAGTTGGTAATGGACATTCTATTCCAATCCTTAGGTCAGGCCACACACAACATCTAACACCAAACCGCACATATACCTTCAACAATGTCCTGTTTACACCTGACATAATCAAAGATTTATTATCTGTCCGTCAATTCACTATTGATTACTTTACCACAGTTGAATTTGATCCGTTTGGTTTTACTGTGAAGGATCTCGAGACGAGAGCTCACCTTTCACGCCACAATAGCTCGGAGGATCTTTATCCATTAACCACACCTTCTAGCACTGTTGCTTCTGCTTTTGTTGCCTCTACCTCCGATCAATGGCACAACCGACTCGGTCATCCGGGGGACTCTATCTTACATTTATTACGCACTCGTTTTTCAATTCCTTGTAATAAAACATCTAGTCTGTCTTTTTGTTACTCTTGTGAAATTGCTAAAAGCAAGCGTTTGCCTTTTTATGATTCTAATTCCGTGACTTATAAACCTTTTGATATTGTGCATTGTGATTTATGGATGTCACCTATTCCTAGTAAGTCTGGTTATAAATATTACATGGTCCTTATTGACAATTTTACGCACTTTGTCTGGGTATATCCACCTAAGTATAAATCGGAAACGTTTGATAATTTTGCAAAATTTCATCGCTTTGTTCGCACTCAATTTAATTGCCATATTAAAGCTTTTCAATGTGACATGGGGGGGAAGTTTGATAACAATAATTTTAAGTCATATGCCAATGAACATGGTTTTGTTTTTCGCTTCTCTTGCCCTCAAACCTCTCAACAAAATGGTCGAGCCGAGCGTATGATTCGTCGCTTAAACGACATCATACGAACCATGTTAGCTCATGTGCATCTACCACCGTCCTTTTGGGTGGAGGCGCTTCACACCGCCACATACCTTCACAACATTCTACCTACAAAGCGCCTCAATTTTTCAACACCTCACCATGCTCTCTTCCTTCGCCATCCGTTATATGATCACCTACGAGTTTTTGGTTGCGCATGTTACCCCAACACCTCCGCAAATAATCCCCATAAACTTGACCCTCGATCTCGTCGTTGCATCTTTCTCGGCTATCCACCCGACCATCGCGGGTACCGGTGTTACGATCCAATCACCGGTCATGTCCTTATCTCTCGTCACGTAACCTTTGACGAAACCACATTCCCGTTTACCGAGTCCCCCCATCTCGAGTCATATTCCTTTTTGGATGATCCTGTCGTTCATCAAAATCCATTTTTTGCAACACCTATACCAACACCAACCACTCACCACCATGACACCACACAACCGCCCCAACCTAACCCCTCACAGTAGCCCTTTGTTCAACTCGTTAACCAACAACAACCCCACACCCAACACCAAATCCATCTGCAAGCCCAGACCCATCAACCAACCACACCAGCCCAACAACAACAACCCCACACTCAACAACAATTCCATTCGTAAGCCAAAGCCCATCAACCAACCACACCAGCCCAGACCGCACCACCCATCTCCACCACACCAGCCCAACACATCCCCGCAGCCCAACCAGACCTAATTCCCGCCTCTCCATCCCATCCAATGACCACTAGAGCCAAATCCGGAATTTTTAAACCTATCACTCGTCTAAACTTACACAATACCATCTCTCCCGTTCCTACCAATCACACTACCGCCAGGTCTGACCCAAATTGGTTCGAAGCTATGACCACCGAATATAAAGCTTTATTAGCTAATGACACTTGGGAATTGGTACCAAGACCGAACAATCAACCGATTATTCGATGCATATGGTTATTTAAACACAAATTTCAATCTGATGGATCCCTTGAACGGTATAAAGCTAGGTTGGTTGCTAATGGTAAGTCAAAAACAGTTGGCATAGATTGTGATGATACTTTCAGTCCTGTGGTTAAACCAGCCACCATACGTACTGTTTTGAGCCTTGCGGTGTCTCGGTCTTGGCCTTTACATCAGTTGGATGTAAAGAATACCTTTTTGCATGGTGACCTTCAGGAAACAGTTTTTATGCACCAACCACCCGGGTTTGTGGATCCGCATCACCCCACACATGTCTATCGACTTAAGAAGTCGTTATATGGACTGAAACAGGCACCTCGGGCATGGTACACACGGTTCTACAACTATATTGCATTACACGGGTTTAAGCGTAGTACATGTGATAGTTCTTTGTTTACATATTATTAGGGTAAGGAACAGGCGTACCTACTTCTATATGTTGATGATATTTTCCTCACTGCATCGGATCCGAGGTTATTGACTCGTATTATTACTACACTTGCACATGAGTTTTCTATGACTGATTTGGGTTCGTTGCATCATTTTTTGGGTGTCTCTGCTACTCATAGTTCTAATGGTTTATTTTTGTCTCAAGCTACATACATCAGGGACATCCTTCATCGGGCTAGTATGACTAATTGTAAACCATTAGCCACTCCCGTTGATACATCAGGAAAACTTAGTGCCACGGATGGACCGTTATTAGCTGATGGCACGTTGTATCGTACCTTAGCTGGTGCGCTAGAGTATCTCACTTTAACACGTCCGGATATCACGTACGCAATCCAGCAGGTTTGCCTGTTTATGCATGCCCCTTGTGAATCTCATTTCACATTTATGAAGCGTATCTTACGCTATCTTAGTGGCACTATCGACCATGGATTATGGATTACTCCGTCTATATCTTCATCTCTTACTGCGTACTCAGACGCCTGGGGTGGCTGTCCGGACTCTCGGAGGTCTACATCTGGGTATTGTGTTTTCTTGGGTGACAACTTGATATCCTGGTCTTCAAAACGGCAGGTCACTATTTCTCGATCTAGTGCAGAGGCAGAATACAGGGGCGTGGCCAACCCTGTTGCCGAAACAACGTGGTTGCGTAATTTATTATCTGAATTACAGGTTTCTTTACCAAAGGCTACTATTGTGTATTGTGATAATGTTTCTGCTGTCTACTTATCGCATAACCCGGTTCAACATCAACGAACCAAACATGTGGAGATTGATATTCATTTTGTTCGTGAAAAAGTTCAGTTAGGACAAGTTCGGGTGCTTCATGTTCCGTCATCGGCTCAATATGCAGATATTTTCACGAAAGACCTTTCGCGTCTAATGTTTCAAGAATTTCGGTCTAGTTTGCGTGTTCGTCAAAGAACCGCTCAAACTAAGGTAGGATATTAGAGATAGATATTACATGAGATATGATATATGTTTAGAAGATTTGAATTAATTTGTATTTATCTAGTCTTGTTAGACTTTCCTATATAATGGAGTCTAGGATGATCAATAATATTCATTCAAGTTAATACCATAACCATTAGGACATTACGTTGAGTCTAAATTGGCATAATAATTTAAAAAACTTTACCATCGATTTCTGACTTTCAATCCGAGGCTTTATAGCAATGTGTTTATAAACATGTGATGAGGCGGTTTGGTCGGTTACATTAGTGATAAGAAGATTCCTTTTCCTTTTCTTAATGTTACAACTTGATACAAAGGGACAATAAACTAGATGTACATCATAAAAGCAATTATGTGAAATCATATATTTTGATATACTTAAAATTTAAATTACCAATTTTTAAATAAGAGAAGAATATTAAGAATGCTTTTACAGAATTTTTTTTAACTGTGTATGAAATTTTCAATATCTAAGTGAGTCTTTCTGAGATGGAATGTCAACTGTCCATATAGATTTTGATTCTTCATGTCTGACTCATTCGGAAACACCATCAAGAAGGAAACTAATCACTTGAAAAACCCTCATTGAGTCAGAATTTGAACCCTTAGGATCTTAATTTTTACTCCTATGTCATTGGACCAAAAGACCAACCTTACATGTCGTTAACAACTTTAGATTGATGAATTTTTTTACTGATTTAAGACTCATTTGGATGAAGTTTCTAATTGATTCTTATAGAAAATATGGAACATTCATGACACCATGGATGCACCTCACACTAGTTCAATCCCATGTACCCCGTTTAGATTAAAAATGAATTGGCGACTTATGTAATTTTGCTATTTTTCATTTAGATTAAAAATGAATTGGCGACTTATGTAATTTTGCTATTTTTTCATTGAGGGATATGTGCAATTGTCATTTTAATAAAAGTTAAACTCTATGATAAAAGTGTAACTAATATGGCTAATGAACTTTTTCTTTCTAATTAGTGTTATTATTGAAAACATGGTTTTTACAGTTTCCTCATATATGTCGCTAGAAGGTACATCCAAATGTATTTGTTATTGTCCAGTATGATGAACCGTGAATGAGATTCATGGTTCACCCAAAAACCTTTAATTCCTCAACCTAAGGCTACATAATTTTCTTAACAGTATTAACCGCTAATTCAAAAAAGTATGTTTAGCACGTTTGTGTTACTTAAATCATTAGATCTTGACTTTTAATCTCACAAATAAGATGTGTTGTAATTTATTTTATGTTATTTATTTATTGAGAAAAAAACCAATGAATTTCGTGTTTGTTTAACATAAATTCTTAAATTTGGCTTTTACTTTATTTAAACGTTAGTTTTTTCTAAGAAGTTCACGTATTTATTGTGACATCTGCCCCGAACCAGAATCCGAATGCCCGACTCGAACCCGAGAGTTTCTAGTTTTAATTGTGTTCGTATCTATTTCAAAAAGATGTAACGCTAGTCATAATTATTATGAATAAATGTATCAGATTTGTAAGTTATCCCTATCTTATTTAATCGATCGAAATATCTACGTGTACTAACTAAACACTATTTATATTACATAAAAAAAATTATATATATATATATATATATAGAGTATAAAGTAATCTTATAAAAATTGTTGAAGTAGAATGGTTCTAAGTCTCTAAATAGTTCATTAACGTCATAAACGAACTAAAAATATAAAAACGTCACTTAATTAAACGTGGCATTACGACTTAGTTAAGTTAGCTATTTATAAATTAACTTTGGGCCAAAAGTATAATTGTTGAAACTTGAACTAAAAGCTTAAAACTTAAAATAAACAACCTCAAAACCACGGGGACCATATCTGTAAAATTCAATTTAACCCAAACCCAGCTCCCCACCCTCGCGACATCCCCGCAAATCCGGCTAGATTTCCGGCTAGCCATCCCCATCTCCGGTGAGCCAATAATCACGCGTCATTTCCATTTTCGGATCAATCAAAACATTCCTAATCACCTAATAACTTGATTCAAACATCCGTTAAATGATTAAACGCGTGATTACAGCTATTAGGCGCGGATTAATTGTGGGTTCATATTGAAATCTCATTTCCGAAATTATGAACCGTAAACAACGATTAAAACTCACTCGAACCATCCTCTACCATCGACTATCGCTCCGCAATCGTTAAAAAACATTCTGTTTCTCTGCAACTCATCAAAATCAATCGAACCAAAATCTTTTCCGGCGACATAGTCGATCTCCACCTTCGGAGTATCATTACAGGTTAGTTCTAGTCCCATTTTAATCCTCTTGAACATTTACAACTCCCCAACTCTCCAATTTCATCATTCCATTTCAGATTTTTGATTGAATCGATCCGGAACAGTCAAGTTTTATTCCTTTCCAATTCGTATCAATCCGCCGATTAACAAGTAAGTGTTGTACATCATTCTACTCGTGATTATGCTGAGATCAAAAGCCCTATATTCAATTGTGTTTTTTGGTTGCGAAATCATATCCAAATTGGGGATTGTTTGTTCTAGGGTTTATGTTGAACAAGGGTTATATTTGTGACATCTGCCCCAAACCCGAACCCGAATGCCCGACTCGAACCCGAAGCTGTCTCTCTTTATGTCTTCGTATTTATCTTTCTTTATATGTAACGCTTCGTCATTATTAATATATTTAAATATGCCGGAATTAATGTCATATCGTTTCAATAACACGAAGTGTTATTATTCAACGTTTACTAGTTAAATACTAAATGCAAATATTAATCTCCAAAGTATATAGATATATATATATAAACCATATTTCATAAAAGAGATTGTTTTTAAAAGATTATTAAAAATAAATACTAATAAGTCTCCAAATAATCATTTAACGTCAACCACAATTTGAACTTTCGAAAACGTCAACCAGTTAAACGTTACGTGTTAACTCGGTCAAGTTAGTTGGTTAAAATAATAATTTAATTAACTTTGGGTTAAAACTGCCAAATGCGAAACTTATATTAAAGTTTTAAACACATTTAATAAAACAAGACAAAGTTCAGGGGCTATAATGTAAACTTTTTATATAACCAGCCCTTTCTCCCCCGTGATTCCAATGTCCTGACTTCCGGCAACCTCGCCGGAATCCGGCCAAGTCCGGCGATGTGCAAATCGCAAGTTTTTGCTACTTTTAACACGATTCGAGCTCGGTAAAATCACCCTCTTGCTAAAATCGACCTCGAGACTCTTTTAAAACTAAATTTAACACATTATTCTTCGAGTTTAATCCGTTTTATGAACACCCGTTTCATGTACATTACCCATTAAACTCAAACGGCTCTTAACGCTCAATTTCAATAAATGGGATTAACTAAAACGATTATATCGACAATTAAAAGCTGTTAGTGGCAACCAATCGAGTTTTAATCGACTAATTATCACCCAATTTATGAATCATAAGTCGTCACCTATCTCGAACGAGTTTGACGTTTTACAAACAGAATTAGTACAATTCTATCACCCCAGTTACTCTTCTAAACTCGTTTCCTCTTTCTGTTATCCCTATCTCAATCAAAAGTCCATAGAACTCAAGCTTGATCTTCAACCCGTCGACCTATTGTTCTTCATATTCATCGAATCAATTCATCCATAATCAAGTAAGTTTTCGATGTTAAAATGATCCTTATCAAGTCGTGAATCAAAGCCCTAACTTAATTTCAGATTTCGTTGTACCAATTGGGGTTGATTTGTGGTTTTAGTTTCTAGGGTTCTTATTGATTTGGGGATATATAAGATAATAAGAAAAAAAAAATTTTGAAACGAGTTTTAAACAGAAATGAAACATAGCGCGTCTGGTCATGAATATTGTTCTTGCTTCAAGAGGCCTTTGGTTCGAACCAAGGCTTGTACATGTTTAATTTTCTTTTTCCTACTTAATATTTTAACTATATTAATACCTAAATTTACAAACCTAAAACTAATACTATACTATATATTCTATAAAAATGTTTGAATCCTATAAAATATATCAAGACCATGTTTTACCAAAAATTAGTTCTTTAAACCTAGTAACTAGTATGTTATTGCTTTAAAATACTACAAAAGAGTATTTTAATACTTATAAGACATATATAAACTTTTATAAATAACAATTTATACAAATAAAATTTAATATGGGTTTTGTATACTTTAAGAAATTGAGTTCAATATTTTAAATTTATTTCTAATAGATATGACATAAATTTTGATATAGTATATTCTTTCTTAAAAATATATTATTAGAATTTCTATTATTTACCAAAGTGATTATTAATACTATTGATATCGTTACGGATAAATATGTTTATATATTTTTGTCGTTTACCAAGAAATCCCCAAATCCCAATTCGAACTAGAATTTCAATTTTCTTAGACTCTTATTGTTTCTATTCAAGGTTTCTATACGATATGTGTACTAAGTTAGGATTGTCATTTAATTAGGTGATTCTAATATTTTGACGATCCTCGTTTCAATTCAGACTATTTACTATTTTGTTTCGTGCCCGAGTTTCAAGGTGAGTAAATTCACCTCCCTTTTTGACTATTACGTTTTTGGGCTGAAATATGTTTCTAGTTACTATACAATGTTTTCTATTTTCTATTTGTTTTCCAAAAGAGATCATAAAATGTGTTAGTCTTGACTCGCGACAAGATGCAATCCTTATGTGGTAGTTTAAAATAGTATATTACTTGTAATTTCCACCGGTACAATGTTAGCGCTAATGGTCTGACAAACCCACCTACATGTACAACAACGATAGGTGATTTAAACCCGACGATTCTATACAATGTTTACTAGTTACTATACTGTGATGCTTGTTGCTATGCTACTATGTCCCTTCGATGCCAAAACAATTTGTGATAACTTACACATCGAGACGGTTAAATGACGGTTAAATGACAGTTATCACTAATTGTAACATGAGTGGTTCCTCATGACTTGTTGCTAAAGGTTACCCTTCGGGGTCTATGATTCGTGTTTCTATGTGTTCTATGGTCAAGGGTTGAGTAATATGATGAAATAGCTATGCATGTAAGATTGCGCAGCATATTATGATGATCTCGGATTTTCTATACTATTATTTATCAACTGTGGTTTACTCACTAGCTTTAAATAGCTAACTTTATTTTCACATATTTCAGGTGTTGCTTATGATTGTTTTGCTGCCTTTGCCAAGACATAGGGTTGCCTTGGACCTAGAATAATAATAAAGACTTTGCATTTACTGTTTCGTTTTTATTACTTTTGTCGTATCCATTTAAGACTCATGTACTAAACTTACTACATCATTATTAAACTTAATAAATAAATACCATGTGCTTTGTTTACTATTGATATCCAATTCCAATGACAGCCCGGTGTTTTCTGCCGCCGGGCGGGGTGTCACAATATTATTTAACAAGGAATAAACCAATTTAAAAACAGGTTTAAACAAACAAATCTTAATGTGGTCTAGCGGTAGACCTTGTATTTGTTAACGGTTTGGGCGTGGGTTCGAGTCCACTTGCCCCCTCTTTTCCTTAATTTCACATTTTAAACATTTAAACACTTAATTATATTTTTAATAACCTAAATGTCATAGTTTAAGTTTAATATACTTTTAAAACTTAAAAATTATATATAGTCTTAATACATATATACTAATGATAATGGGTTAGGTTCATAAGTATTATTATAAATATCGTTTGAAGAAAACTTAAAAAAATCGATTCGTATAAAATATATATATTCAAATACGAAAATACAACAATGTTCGTATAAATCCCAATTTGTATTTCAAAACCTAATTCCCAATTTGTGATTTAACATCCTAAATCCTGAATCCGAAACCCTAGATTTCAGGTTTTGATTCTTGTTACTATTGTTTCGTTTCTAAGTTAGGGTTTTTCCCAATTAATTAGGTGATACTAATATTTGGGCAACTCTCGGTTCGTTATTGTTGCGTTCCTATTTCGGTTATCTATTGCATTTCAAGGTGAGTAAATTCACTCCCCTTTTTACTTTTACATTTTGGGGCTGAAATATGTTCAATTACTTTATAATGTTTTCAATTTTCTATTTGTTTTTCAAATGAGATCATTAAATATGTTAGTCTTGTTCCGGGCAAGATGCAATCCTTATGTGGTAGTTTAAAGTAGTATTGTTACTTAGTAATCCCACCGGTACAATGTTAGCGCTAATGGTTTGACAAACCCACCTGCATTTATTTCAAAACAGGTGATTTAAACCCGGCCATTCAATTTCAATGTTACAAGTTACTATGTTACAAGTTGCTATACGATGATAGAAGTTGCTATGCTATGTTCTACGTCCCTTAGATGCTTAAATAATTATTGATAACTTATATCGAGACGGTTACGTGACGGTTGCTAAAAAGGTTATCTTTAATTAATAACATGAGTTGGTTCCTCATGACAAACGATTACAAGATGCTATACAATGATGTTGTTCAATGTGTTCAATGTGTGTTCAAGGTGTCATGGTCGAGAATGATATGAAATAGCTATGCATGTAAGATTGCGCAGCATGTTATGATGATCTCGGATTTCTTTATTATTATATATATCAATTGTGGTTTACTCATTAGCTTTAATTAGCTAACTTTATTTTTACATATTTCAGGTGGTGTTTGAGCGTTTATTACCTTCAAGACATAGGATGCCTATCGGACCTAGAATAATTGAACAATAAATTACTTTGATTGCCAGTCTTTATTTCTGAATTTATGACTATTTATTCCTCATTTATGTCACAACAATTACTGCGTTAATGATATTAAAATATACTTTTAGTGTGCCATGTGCTTTGTACTATTGATATCCAATTCCAATGACAGCCCGGTGTTTCCGCCGCCGGACTGGGTGTCACATTTATTACCATTACGTGATGCTCCTTTTAGGTCTTGTATTTGTGACTTTGTTACACGCATTACAATGGTGACATTACATTTTGACCGGTGTCGTGCATTGTGGTGGCATCATCGCATCGTTACACGTGTAAAATATTATTGTCTCGCACGTTGGACATGACATCGACGTAATTATGCATTTATAAAAATAAGCTTTATGTCTCGCATGATGCGATGTAAAGTCCAAAAAGATCGTGACATTAGGATTTTGAGATATGCCAATGTTGTGCCATGACACGCTTATAAAATAGTATTCTCTCGTATGTTTAACATGACAATAACAATCACACGTTGCAGTACGTGCAAAGTCATAAAGATAATCTAAGAAAAGATAAATTTTGTCATAGATTAAAAGATGAATGTTAAAAGTATATATATAATACAAAGTTAATTTGTACCTGTGGTTTTATATAAAAAAATATGAATTTCATCACTACTTACCATTATTTTACTTTTCATGTTTGTTGCATTTTCGAAGCCCTCGTAAATGCAATCCGTTAAGTGCTTCATGAGTTCATGTGTTTCACCCTCGAGGATATTGGAGTTGTGCTCGAAGAGTTTTTAGATTAGCGTTAAATGCATAGTTCCCTTTTAAGAAGCAAAGCAAAAATATTTCAATAAACGAAAACACAAATAAAATGATACAAAATATCAAATAAGATCACATGATTGAACAAGCATGAGGGTTATCGTCACTAAAGAGTGAGGCGGCGGCTTCGTCTGATGCCATTGCAACCGAGTAAACCGATGGGGTGTGGAAAAAAGCATGGAGATTACGTTGTGATAAATCTTTTCGTGATGACAAGTCATGATAGTATTGATTGGCAATGTGAGTCGGATACTGATAAAACGAAGCATAATGAGAGTGAGTCGGGTAGGGCCATAGCTCGACTGCTTTGCCTGTTCGCTTTATCGCTTTGATCACTTTTCTTTCATCTAAAGCATAACCTCTCACCACGATCTTTTGCGTCTCCATTTCAATTTCTACTTCTTCCACCCCTATTGAAAACTTAAAACGATAAATATTGTAACAATATAAAGTAAAGTATTAAATAAGAGACAAATTTAATGATTCATATTTCACACTTATCTTTACTAATGCCTAATAAATTATTATCAATAATTTACAAAATGTATCTTGAAAACGCAATTTATAATCTACATGTATGAGTGTATTGTCATTGTCAATTTCTTTCATGCAGAGCAAGTAAATTCGGGTACTTTTTGGTTGGTCAAATGCAGAGATGCTAATGGACTTGGACCGGTCTAAGCGCAACCTCCCATAAGCAATTGGCATTTATATCGTACAATATATAATATATTAATTAATTTTTAACAATCACTCTATAAATTACGATGGATGCAACCCTCCGTCACATGAGGATCACTAAATTAAATCAGACAACTACATGTGTTATCTTAACTGAACCCGCGTGATGCATCAGACTTGACAGGACGGTTATAGAGAAACCCTATAAAAATCGGCGTAGCTACCATTAATAAGAATCGAATCCTCACATGTGAGTGAAACGACCTACTTGTCTCACTAGCATTAACTGAATTATTAAGTGTATAATATGGTAAAACTTTTTAACTTTTAAAATAAAGTTTGTTTTAAAAAAAGATCAAAAGAAAAAGAGTAGCAACTTTGGTCCATATGTTTTGATACCATTTACAGTTTCAATCTCATCTTAACAGTTTTGGTCCCTGTATCTTTGTTTTCTAACAGAAATAGTCCCAAACACTAACTGCATCCAATTTTCCGTTAATTCTCCCTCACTTTTTTTGATATGCGACTGAATAAAAATGTTAACCAACATGATGACCTAGATAAAAGAGGGAGACAAATAACATTTTTACCCCTTGGATACGGGGCTAGGGAGAGATTTAACGCACAGTTCGATGAAATTAGTATTCGTGAGCATTTCTGTTAGAAATAAAGATCACAAGGACTGAAACTGTTAAGATAATAATTAATCGGATAAAAGTAGTAAAACACAGAAATGAAACTGCAGTTTACTCGAAAAAAAAGTGCAGTTTACTCGAAAAAAGTGAGAGGAATGAAGAAGGGGTTGGTTAAAAAGTGCACCTTTGAGTTTAAAAAGTGCTTTTTTAAGCTTAGAAGCACAACCATTGCAATCCAAGTTTGGAACTCTCACTTCCACCACCTTCAATCACACAAGTATGTATTAGTTGCATATATGTTATGTTAGTTATTATAAAAGATAGAGATACTTACGGACATGGTGGTGTGGTGTTGTGTTGTGTTGTGTTGTGTGTAGTGTGTGTGGAACAAACAAAGAGAGAACCTCCTATAAATATAGATTGAGTAAGATGATATATTTAAATGCGCGCATTAGAACAAGTGTTATAATAAGTAATTAATCTGGCCAGTGTCAAAGCACAATGATGTAGAGTGGGGGCCAAATATGTTTTTGAATATGCAAAGGCGCGGACATCCAGCAAATACATGCCTGTTATTAGGAAATGGGGCCCTAAAATCTTTGACCCATGCCTAACACATAAAGGTAAAAGAGAACACACTTTCAATCTTGTTTTTACTAAAAGTATATTATTAACTACTTACACAAATATGAACCCGACACAAGGAAAAACAGGTCAGGCTCGAGTTGGCCTATTTACTAAACAGGCGAGCTTCGGGTTGATGTGTTAGAAAATGGTTGGCCCGCTAGGCCGCTAACCTATTTTAATAATGTTTGCTTTAAATAAACATAGTTAAAAAGTAGGAAAATGAAGGATTAAAAGAACCCGGAATCATTAGCTGTTGCTCCTTAATACCGTGCTTCATCTTGCTTCTCGTGGCTTGACTCTAGCTCCAAAAATCACTTCTTTCAGCCTATTTTCGTCCCAAACTTATGCATGAGGCTAGGGTTTAAGTGGTGGAGAGTTATTATAGCAAACATGGCCAAAAAACGCAAAAACAATCTGTCGAAAACGCCTTGTCGTCGCGTCATGCTGCGAGGCAACACAACCATGGCCACGTGGGTGATGTCACTATGCCGCCAGCCCCAAGCCAGCATGCCACGTCGCGCGGCCATACCCTCCTTGGGAGGTCGCGTGGCGTGGTGAAGTACATCGAGCCGTTTCGTGCTTCGGTTTCTTCGTTCTCGCGTTCCGGTTTGCTCGTAACTCTGTTTTCGCTTACGGTCTCCGTTTTTCGCAAGCTTTTCATTAAATCATTAACATGGGACCTGCGAAACAATAATATATCAGTAGTAAACAAAACTTAATACAAACTGTACACGGGATTTAAGTATAATTAACGTTATATCAATAGTTCTTTAATTCTCTTAGACCAAGAAAAGAAAAATCATTACTACAAGCTTGCCTAACAATCATATCTCCACCACTTAACACAAATCATGCACAAATCATAAGGACTTATAGGGTTGTAACATTAGGCTAGGGTTAGAGTGCGGATAAGGAGTTTGAACGTGATTAAAGAGTAGTGAAATTCAATTAAATATGCTAACTCCTAAAATTCAAATACTATACTCTTTAAAAATTTGGGTAAAGGTAACCCAAAATTTCTTTTTTTTTTAAAACTCAAGCTATTCACAACTTTAAGTAAACCTGACGCTTTACGATAATACTGACTATTTTTTCATTTTTTAGAAGTTTTATAAACACAATAATAGTTCTATTAATAATCAACCAATCTAAACACACTTAGCAATATCTAATGAATTCCACTACATAGGTAAAAAATTATTTGGTTTAAACAGGTTTAACGGGTGTAGCATGTGGGTTAACAACAAAAGAACAGGTAACAGGGCTTCTAAGCGAATAATTCCAGGTATGGAATAAAAAAAATAGAAAAGGCTAAATAGAAAGTGGCTTAATCCTAATGCTTTAATCATCTTTGTGCAACAACTTGGTTTGTGGTCCAGAAATGTATCTATTAGGGATGCTCTAGAATCACGAATCATTTTGATAATTCACACATGAAAAGTTATTGAGAAATTAATCCTAACAATGTTCTAATGCTCATTTATAGGCTCAATTCTCACTTAAAATGGTGGAAAAAGGGTTGTTGATGTAAAAGCATGCATAAAAGATCCATGATCTAGCTTATAAATAGGGGTGTTCATTCGAATTGAATACGAATTGAGCGAATCAAATTGGTCGAATTGGGGGTTTTAAAAACTGTATTCGTATTCGATCCACATTCGAATACAAATCTTTGTATTCAATTCGATTAAGTTATTCGAATTCGAATAGATTCGAATGTATTCACTTTAAAAAATATAAATAAACAAGCACATCAAACAACAATACAAATATAACACCAACATAACATAAGTCTAAAACATCACGCTAACAATGTGCAAAACATCACCCAAACAATTTGGAAAACATTAGCACACCAATAAGTCTAAAACATGTTAAAAAAGTCTAAAACTGCATAATTAAGCACAAAAAAGACTCTAAGCGGGTGCAAAACCTGTAGAAACAACAATTAAGCAGCTGCCATAGCACTAATTCATGTCCATATGCAGAAACAACAATTAAGATTGAGTAATGGGTTGGGTTTATGTACTTTTAACTTTACTTCAAGCCAATTAAGTCATCCTTATATAATATAAGAAAACAAAAAAAACTTATGTGACATCTTTTTAAAGCTTTTAGCTTATGTGTCATTGTTTAAGAGTTTATCTCACAATAATAAATTTTTTATTTAAAATATGTATATAAAATATATTATAATAAAACTAATTACATTTTTGGTCCTATAATATTTTGGAGATTTCTGAAAAATTTAAGAGTATTTATATTTTTAACTCTTTACTACAAAGGGTGTACATGAGTCGGTTTATATTTGATAGGGTTTAAAAATGAAACTTATGAATAAAGTTAGTAATAACATACAATTAAAGACCTCAGTGTTTTATAAATATACATAACATTTTTATACGATTTAAAAAAAACTACATCATAAAACTGAGTATTTTATTCTATTTAATTTGAGTATAATAATGTTATACTAAATATCTAATTTTTAAAAATATATCATGTGTTCCGGTTTACCACGGTTTTGTCTCAAAACTAAATGGAACATTCATGAACATCCTTAAAAGCATCACTTGAAGGTTGTGTTCCCGAGCGTAGCGCGGACACTAAACTATTATTTATATATAGATAACTAATTAGATCTATTAAAAATACATATTAATATATATATATATATATATTTCGTATTCGAATTGTGCGAATACTGAAAATCATATTCGTATTCGATCAATATTCGACAAAATTATTCGAATCGAATGCGAATTGAATTCGAGTGACCGAAATTCGATTTCGAATGGCCTTAATCGAATTCGATTTGAATCGAATTTGATTTGAATTGAATTCGATTTGAATCGAATTTCGATAATTCGAATCGAATTCGAATAATTAACACCCCTACTTATAACCCCTGACTAGACTTATCTAATAGTTCAAACCAATTTCTTTTCAATTAATCAAGTCAACCATGACTAAGGATTTGCATTCACGATTTGCATTGCATCGAATGCACAATCTGGATTTAAATGACAATTTTTTTAAAAAAAATATTCATATCCTTACACTTGGAATACATTGCCCGAAATGTATGGGTTTTTAGCTCTAAGGTTAATCTTCCTCCTAACACAACCATATAAAAACTAGCTAAATCTAATAAACCCTTCAAAATATCATTCCCACACAAAAGTTGTATACAACCAAGGTTACAAACAATAGAAAATAAACATAAACAACTAAATTGCACAACCGCCACCAAGCACTCAAACCCAAGTTTAATACACAACATAAGGACAAGGAAGAAAATATGGACTAATCAGGTGAGGGTGATCAAATAATGTTTCACTAATAGGCTATCAATGTGAATCCTCACACGTTTACATCCAGTATTTTAAGCTAAAAACAAAACAAAACAAAATTACCATAACT
Source organism: Tagetes erecta (assembly GCA_030867185.1). NCBI lineage: Eukaryota > Viridiplantae > Streptophyta > Magnoliopsida > Asterales > Asteraceae > Tagetes > Tagetes erecta. Next base: position 8,011,402 of record CM061487.1, read on the forward strand.
ATAAAACAAATAAAACTCACTTTCATAGGAATCATGGTTACATTTAACACATGCAACAAGTCTTTTAAACCCCTTAGTAGGCTCGAGTGGACAAGTGAAGTCTCCCGGTTAGCGCTAAGTTTCAGGTCCTCAGCTAGACCGTACCTGCCACCTCTCATGGTGGTTGAAGTGGCTGCTTGCCACCGGTATTTCCTAAGTTGATTCTCTTTAAATGATCCGGTAATTTTCTTGCTCGTTCCGTTTCTGCTCATAAACCATCTCCAAGACTCTGGCATTCACTGGCTCAGATGGATCGTCCATATTATTCTTCCGCTTTGGTTTTTCCTTCAATGCGACCACCTTCTTTACTGGCTCTTTCTTGTTCCTAAAATATATATATCGAGACCCATTCCAAAATAGTCGTCCGACCCATATTTTGGATCTTCGCTCTTCGTTTTTTTAATAATAAACTTAAACTCCTTTCATCATATGCGTCTGATGTGCGTGAAAGTATATATATTTTTTATAAAGATTTTTCACACAATTTTAGTTTCAAAAATGGTTTTCACCTAAAAATACTAAATCACACACAAAAGGCAAGTGTACCTATCGATTAGTAATATAGTAAAAAGGTAAGAACCGGATATCAATCCATGGACACGATGGCTCTCGATAGTTAATTTTTGTTCATGTTCAACCGATAAAATAAGAAGTTGAATTTGTTAAACTAAACTAGCATGCAAACACAAAATATTAAACTAAGGAAATAAAACAAGTGAAATGAGATATTATCTACACTAGGAATCCACTTACCTAAAATGATGAAGAACACTAATGATGAAGTCAATTTCTTAAAAGTATAACTAGACTCCGGTTACAGATATCTAACTAAAATGATTCTTCGGAAAACTAGAACGATAAACACATCCTAATCACCTAAAATCATGCACTTAAGCTCAATTGATTTCTTTTCATGTCAAGAACTAAAGATAAACTAGTCATCCGTTAAGACATCCTAATTTCATAATTTAAGGAAAACTAGAACGATAAACACATACTAATCACCCTTAATTACGTAAAGTAGACAAAGTTATGAAATGTTCCAACTTACAATTCTTAGAACTAAGTCATGTAAATCTAGTTATTATGGCCACAATTCCAAATCTACAATCCTAATGTGTTCAAGAAATTATAACATCATAATTATCTTTTCAAACAACTTGTGAAGGAAAGCATACTTGCTTATTAAAAGATCTACCACGACCACACAGTTCCCCAGGTATGGTCCCAGATTACCTATTGTAAGACAGATCAAAAACTCCACGATGTTGAGCGTAGCTCAGATCAGGTATATTAACCTGAGAAAAAGACAAAGATGACTTGGAAGGAATCGACCCGGATAGATTATTATGAGAAAGAACTAGGCATTGTAGTTGAGCCAAGTCAGCAAGATTCTCTGGTATAGGCCCATTAAGATTGTGATTTCCAAGGTCCAATGTGTATTCAATAGCAGGTCCTTTCAACTACTATTACAGCTCGTACAACCTTGAGTAATCTGTGTATCTCAACTAGTGAAATATGTCTAATTTCATGTCATCTAACATTCAAATCATCATTTCTAATATCATGGCATAAATCCTACAAAATTCACTTATAAGATTTACAAACAAATATCAAGAAGATGTGTTTTTCAACATGTCAACTTCCTAATATTCATCAACATCACATGACAATAAAATTTAGACAAACATACAACATCATTGAAACATCACCATAACTTCATCATTAATCTTGACATAAAAACATCACCAAATATTCATATATAATTCATCATCAAAGCATAAGTTTAATCCTAATCTAGATAATATAAGTGTTTAACCCAAAAGGTTTATAAAAACTACAACAAAGATGACAAAATTACCTAAAAACATAATTAAAAACTACTAATATACAAACCACTAGCAAGCAAGGAGAATGATAGATGATTCTTGAATCTTCTATGGCTTCCAAGGACTCTAAAAATACTTACAAATGGTTGGTTTTGAGTGAAAATGGCTCCTCACTCTTCACCACCTAAAATTATTGCAAATGAGGCTTTTTATAAAATTCTGCAGATGTGCACTACCTGGCGCACCATCGTGCTCCAGGTAGTGCTTGTAGCTACAGTACTTACTTTCTTGCCCAAACACTTTGCAGTTTCCTTTTTTAGCTAAATCTCGATTCCCGTCTCGAGGTTGGAAGAGCACAGTCGTGCTTAGACCAAGCACGGTAGTGCTTGGGTCAAAATGTGCAGCACTACCTGGTGCACTACCTGTGCTTGGTCTGAGCACTACATGTGCTTGGTCTGAGCACGACCGTGCTCAGACCAAAATGTGCAGCACTACCTGGTGCACTGCCTGTGCTTCCGGGCTAGAAGATCTGAGCACGACCGTGCTTGGTCTGAGCACTGCCAGTGCTTGGTCTGAGCATGACCATGCTCAGACCAAAATGTGCAGCACTACTTTGTGCGCTGCCTGTGCTTGGTCTGAGCATGACCATGCTCAAATCTGAACTTTGTCAATTTTTGCACCGAAACTCGTTTTTTCTTCATTATTTTCATCGGTAGGTTACGTTTGCTGTAAAATCACAAAAACCACAAATAAAAACTTATACTAATGAATTTGCAACCGATTAATAACCTTTTTTTGGGTTAAATGTGAAGAACAAATATGTATATTTTTCTACATATCAGCGTCCTACCGTATTGTTGGACGTTCGTGTTTTTAAAAAGTGTGATGTCCAAAAATACGGGCGAGAAGCTTATGTTGGAACTTGTTTTGAAGTTTTATTATTAAAAAAACCAAAAAGTGAAACGTCCAATAATATGGTTGAGATGCCTAAGCATGGCATCTCAAAGAAAAAGTAAGAATGTCCATAAGCATGGCAGGCCGGCAGGACGACCATGTTTAAATTAGGTTCAAACGTCCAGTAACATAGGTCGGGGTGCCCATGTTGAAACAAGGTTTGAAAGACTTTAGCTTAATGTTAAAACTTTATATTTATTTAAATTAAAAGTGCGAACGTCCAAATATATAGGCGGGACGCCTGTGATGAAAAATAGTTCGAACGACTTTTAAAACTTTGATTCAAATAAAAAAAATTCGAACAAGCGTGACATGAAAGCAACATAGGTGGATTCGCTTCTGACAAGATGTAAGAGAAAAGCAAAGCACATTTAACGAGGTACCCCAATACAGGCGTCTCAATTGTGTTAGCACACGTGTAAAGATTCGAACCATTGATCAGAGATGCGTTAGATTATGTTCAAGGTGCGAATGACAACCCCTGATATTTTTAGGATGAAAAAAATGAAGGGACAATTTAAGTAAATTTAATTTCTAAAATGAAGAAAAGGGGAACTTTAACTATAATTTAAAAAAATATGGGTGGAAAGCACTACATAAGATGAAATGAAGCTTCATTTATTTCGATTCCCATTTAAAGTTATATTTAAAGTTATAGCAAAATAGTGGTTCCTCATCTTGCTTGAAAACAACATTCACACATAATGTACTTGGATAAATATTATTCCATAGGCAAAACATCAATCCAAGTGAAATTATCTTGTCTTTTCAGCAACAAGCATGAGAGTAATTCCATGAAGCCTTCACAAGGATTAATGAATAGATCGATGTTTGTGTGGGCATTCGAGCCTTGTGAGGTATATTTGTTGGAGGAGGAAGTGTTGGTCCGTTTTGATGATGGATGACTTTAGTGAGTTTTTTTTAAATATAAAAAACGTGCATATTATACAGAAAATCCTTCCCTATATCTTTGTTTGAACTTAGGTCTGGCAAAATAGACCCATGTTGATAGTTTTGGGTCAGATTGGGCAATCTTTTAATTGATTTTGAGTTAGTTTGGGCCATAGAAAACTCAATAATGGGTCAAAACTTAACCCAGTGGGCTGAAGAAAAAAACTTACAGGTCAAGACGGGTTGAGGGAAAATGTCTACGGGTCATGATGGGTCAAGACTAAAAATCTAAAATCGATGACTGTCTTTCTTCCTCTACTCAGAACCCTAAAATCGATTACCGCCGTTCGTCATCTTCTCACCGGAATATTCTTAACTGAAAGTGATTACTGGTTTTATTTACAATCGATTACTGCCGTTCGTCATCTCCTTCCCGGTTTACAATCGTCGGTTTACTGCCGTGTTCGTCATCTCATATCCGGTGAACCCAACATCTTCCAACTCCGACGAAGTAGGTAACCTTCGATTTTGTTTTTTTAAACTACAACTTCGTACTCACAAATCAAGCAAAAAACACAAAACAAGATCCATGAACTGAAATTTTACAAACTTATAGCTTTTGAAGGCTCGAGAATAGATGCCATACGGATCGGCTCTTCGAGAAGCAAGTGATTTGAATGCATGTTGAGTAACTGATTGATTAATAGGAACTAATTGAACTAGATGAAATTGAAGAAGACAATTTGAGAGATTAGGTTGCGTTTGAGAATAAATGGTTTGGTAAAAAAGAAGAATTGAAATTGGGAATATGCTAATGCTATTATACTGATTTGTGTGATTTGTTTTTCACAAGTTTGTTTCCCTTGTTTTAATTCGAGATCTGGTTATGAAGTCTCAAAAGTATATTATTTGATTTTTTTACATGACCCGTTCTGACCCGACCCGTTTTGACCCGGACTCATCCTGACCCGACCCGTTTTGACCCGTTTTTATTACAACCCATCTCGACCCGGACCCATTCTGATCCTGACCCGTTCCGACCCGTACAGCCAACCCGACCCGACCCGCCCGTTTTGCCAGGTCTATTTGAACTCATCAAAATAATGTTTCAAAGGCTAAGCTCGTCCTAACCGCTAGCCCGTAGTTTGCTCTTGTTGCACTTGTAGATAGTCATATCCGAGCCTTGGGAGATATACTTGTTGGAGGAGGAAGTGTTGGTCCGTTTTGTTGATGGTTGACTTTGGTGAGTTTTTTTTTCAAATATAAAAAAGGTATATTCGTTTTCACTGGTCCAAACTATCACCTTTTGTCTTCTATCGGTCCCAACTATTGAATTGGCTGTCAACGGTCCCAACTGTTATCACTTTGGTAACCATTGGTCCCGTCATTAAATTTTTTTAACGCTGTTAAGTTTTTTCCAAATTCAATACCGATGTTATAAGCCTTTTGATCGGAACGATAATATAAGTCGATTGATGGAAAAGTTACCTCAAAACGACGCTCCGAACAACGAAATAGTGCTTCAATCGGGTGTTTAAACCTAACGGTGCTTCAATCGGATGTTAAAATTTTATCGTTCAGAGAGTCTTTTCGAAAAAAAATTTCATCAATCGACACGTATTATATATCCTTCCGATCAAAAGGTCTAAAACATCGGTCTTGAATTTGGAAAAAACTTAACGGCGTTAAAAAAATTTAACGACGGGACCAATGGTTACCAAAGTGATAAAAGTTGGGACCGTTGACAACCAATTCAATAGTTGGGACCGGTATAGACAAAAGGTGATAGTTTGAACCAGTGAAAACCAATATACATATAAAAAAATGTGTTTTTAGAGTAAATCTTTCCTCATATCTTTGTTTGAACTGTGACAATAAATCCTATAAAGACAAAGTTCTTCCTAACCACTAGACCGTAGTTTTCTTTTGTTGCACTTGTAGATAGTTGGAACTTACCAAGGTTTCAATGGCTCTCATATCACTTGCTCCATATTATGTCTTGAGTACCGAAGTCGGAACACACAACGGTATGAAACTTGTTGATAAAAATTCAATTCTTTTTTGGTAGTTAGCTACAAATATATAAACAAAATTTAGAACTATAAGATATAAGCAAGTGCAAATGACGTGGATTCCCAAATGAGAACACATATCACATTCTAATCAATTGCGATTTGGCAAACATTTTATGGGTTGTCATGTTACAATGGCTTGGACTTTCCCCTCCAACTATATGTGTTGGTGATTTATTGGATCTTCTGAATGTTTGGTATGTTCATGCACTATCCAAGAACATAATTCATGCAATCCTTCTTACCTCTCTTTGGTGCTTATTAAAATCTAGAGGTAAATTGGTGGATTTAAATTGGAAAAATGGTGTAGTTTTGCCAAGTAACTATGTTTCTAGCTCCTTGCTATTTTATGAATAAAATATTGATCGTTAAGAAAAACAAGCGCAAATGATATATAATAAAGTGTAGAAAAGAATTTATAAAAAAGTTTAGTATTTTACCAATGTCATTGTCTACAGACACATCGATCCAAGCTTTGACCAAGGCGACCTCTTCCACGGTCCACTGAGTATATTTCCTGTTTGAACCCTCGGGTTGTGAGACGTCAGCTTTTTCTTGTGGATCCTTTTGTTCTTGCAACTTTCGATTGAGTGGTTGGCAGGGGCCGAGTTAGGTTTTGGGTAGAAACTTGGGAGTGGGTGGACGTTCTTCGGTCATACCCTAATCACCGGTACCGTAGTCATAAAACGCGTCGAAATTCCTATCATGGTGTGGTCTTTGAGGAATACATATAGAGATAATTTTTTTAAAGGAAAGTGTTTATGTTGTTACATGGTTGTTTGTATATAAATTTTGAAAGGATATGTGTTGTGATGTTACATATCCTACCTAATCCGTGGGAGCCTAAAGGAGTCCATGCATCCCACGTTCTCTATTTTGAAGTATTAATTCTATTGTAGGTTGTTTTGTTATTTATATAGGATAATGGGTAGTTGAATAGGTCCATGTTTAGTTTCACGTTCCCCTGTAAATTAGGTAGTAGTTAATATCTTTTGCACACTTAAATACCATGTAATGCAATTGAAGAGATAAGAATAAAAATATTATGAATTAAATTTTGTTTCTCTCTATATTTCTTTTTGTCTTCTCATCTATTTCTTCTTGATTCAAGTTTGATACTTATCAATGGTATCAGAGCCAAACTCGGAGTGGTAGCCTGGAGAGAGTCAGTCGTGTGACCAACGAGAACATTGGACCTTAACGGGGGTTGAATGTTACGGACCTAACTATTGCAAGGTATGGGGCTTGTCCCACATTGGTTGTATATATGGATAATTGATGTAAGATTTTATAACCCAAATGATCTACCGTTTGGGTTGTAAAAGTGGTATCACTAATAAGTACCAAACTTGAATCAAGAAGAAACAGATGAGACGACCAGAAGAAATAGATGAGAATACCAGAAGAGATATGGAGAGAAACCGGATTTAATTCATAATATTTTTATTCATAACTTTTCAAGTGCATTACATGGTATTTCAGTGTGAAAAAGATATTAACTACTACCTAATTTGTAGGAAACGTGAAACTAAACAAGGACATATTCATCTACCAATTATCCTAAATAAATAACAAAACAACCTAAAAGAAAAATTATATTTCAAAATAAAGAACGTAGGATGTATGGACTCCTTTGGGCTCTCACAGATCGGGTCGGATACGTAACAATCCACCCCACTCAAGTTCACCTTGTCCTCAAGGTGAGAGCAAAAAGTACTTGGTTATGCTTCATGGCATTTGCCACTCTATTCGTCCAGCAACATACATAGAAGTATTAACCATGCACCATGGTGGGCACCATTCGCGTTTCACGATTACAACTTAATCAACTTCTTCGCTTATTGTTGTTCCGGAGTTAGAGGGGGATGAGTTTGGGTCAGCAAATGTCACGGTTGACTATGAATGGAAACCTCCTAGATGTGGTCACTGTTCATAATGATGATGGATGTCCTAAGATGACTAAGCATGAGCAGAAACCAATTGCTAGAGAGGATGGTGAAGACTTTAAGGAAGTAAAAGGTAAGAAGGCTGCTAAAAGATACGAGGTTCATCTAAAAAAACCAAATTCGAGTATCGTCCAGTTAATAATATAGCGAAATAAGTGCTTGACATTCATTTGACGAAGCAGGTGACTAGGATTGATACTATGGAGACTAAGGGTAATTCAAATATGGGTAAATCTGGTATAACTACTTCAAACCCATTCGAGGTTTTATCCAAAGAAAAGGTAGTAGAAACTACTACGAGTAATGAGAAAGGGGGCAATGATAGAGAAAGCACTTGGTTGGAGGTGGATGAGGTTCTAGAGGTAGATAATGAGATGGCGAGGTGTATGAAGAGCGTGGCCCTAGAGTCTCCCTCTTCTACTAAAAGGACAAGCACTCCTTCTACATCGGTTGTTAATGGTTTGTCTGATATCCTGGAATATTATGGGGTTGAACCGCCCGCTAAAGCATATGTGGGTTTCCTTTGGTGGCACCTATATCTTTGATGATGGCGCCTGATAGATTGGGTTTTCTATTTAGAACTTGGCTATTATGTCGTTACTTTGTGGTAGTCTAGATTATTTGGTTTGTTTTGGGGAATTGTTTTTTATTTGTTCACATATGTGGGGTTTGTCCCATATATGAACTAGTGTGGAACGCTCCCTTACTACTTGTACTTTATTGATGGTTGTCTTTTTTAATAGAATCACTGGGGTAACCCTTTACCCAAAAAACTTCTTCGCTTATGATTATAGCAAATAACCGAGGTGGTGAGACTTTTGATTGAGCATTCCACATGCAATGGCATATGACATTGACATAAACACCACATTCTAATCGAGTTCAAATGGGAGTTGGGTTTCCAAAAGTAACTGTCACTTTGAATTGTTGATGGTAACACTAGATGTTAAGTTTTGGTAGGGATTGAAACAATGTGATAGGGTACAGAGTGTGGTGGTTTTGGGGTGGTTGCAACTTTCAGTGAAGGTGTTGGTGCAAGGATGCAAGGAGCAGTGGTGGTAGCGGTGGGATTTAATGGCATTACTAGTGGAGGTGTTACTGCCAAAACATGAGTGGCGGTGGAAACAGGTGGTGCATGTAACACCCACCCGATGGGTGAAACACCATGTTGTCATAAAAGTGGATATCAGTAGTAAACAAAGCACATGGTATACTTTTATTAAAATCTAATAATAATTAACATAATTTTTGGAACATAAGTCTTTAATAGAAAACGACAAAAACAATAACCAATAAAGTAAATGCAATAGTCTTTATAATTTATTTCTAAGTCCAATGCATTCTTATGTCTTGAATAAAAGCAGTAAATCACATCAAGTATCATCTGAAATATGTGAAAAATAAAGTTAGCTATAAAAGCTAATGAGTAAAAACACAATTGATAAATAATAGTATGGAAATACTAGATCATCATAAATATGTTGCGCAATCTTACATGTATAGCTATTTCGTATTATACTCAACCATGACCCCCTAAAATAGAATAGAACCGCACCACTTAGAATCCACCACATATCATTTAGCCATTTTTCATGAGGAACCACTCATTTATTGATTAAAGACAACTTTTTAACCAACCGACATTTACCGTCTCGATATTTAAGTTGTCAATAATCATTTAGCAACTTAGGGACATAGCATAGCAACAAGCATCATAGTATAGCAAAAACTATAGCATAACAAACATAGTAAAAATGGAATTAGAATTGTCGGGTTTAAATCACTTATCGATGTTGTCCAGGCAGGTGGGTTTGTCAAACCATTAGCGCAAACATTGTACCGACGGGATTACAAAGCAACAATACTACTTTAAACTACCACATAAGATTGCATCAAGACGCGAACTAGATTAACATATTTGTATAGTCTCTTTTGAAAAACAGAAAAAAAAAATAGAAAACATGGTTTGGTAATAGTACAAATACTTTGGCCCCAAAACGTAAAAGTAAAAAAGGAAGTGAGTTTACTCACCTTGAAACATGAGCACCCAACAATAGCAAACAATTAGATAGAACCGAGGAATGTCTAAATACTAGAATCACCCAAGTAAATGACAATCCTAACTTAGAAAGCGTATAGTATAGAAAACTAGAATAGGAACAATAGGAATCTAAGGTATTTGGAATTCTAGGGTTTCAAATTGGGATTTGAAGGTTTCTCATTAAACGACGAAAATATATAAACTCATTTATTCGTAACGATAGCAATAGTAATAATAATTATTTTGATAAACGATAGAAACTTTAATAATATATTTTTAACAACAACTTATATAATGTGAAAAGTATTTATATTTACTAAATATACTTTAAAACATCTAACACAATTTTTAGAGTATACAAATGTCCTTATAAAAATCTTATTTGTATAACTTATTATTTATAAAACTTTGTAGGTATTTTAAAAGTATTAAAATATGTGTAATAATTAGATTTATGAAACTAAGTTCATATAAAATCATGATTTTTGATATTTTTATAAGTATGTAACATTTTGTAATGTGTATGCTTTGTATTAGTGTTTATATTTAAGATAATTGAAAAAAATATTAGTAAGTTGTTTAAACAAAAACATAACAATATATGTATGTCCTTGGTCTAACCAAGGGCCTCACAACCATAACCACGCCACTTAAGCAGCCGAGCTATATGTTGATTTTGTTTAAAATGGAATAGAAATGGTTAAGGTGTTTCAAATAAAAACCCCAAATTTCTATAAACCCTAGAATCACCAAATCACAAATTACATCGGATTAGATCAATGGAATTAGAAATTGATAGAGGGTTTTTGATCTACAGACGATAAGGATCATTTTTTTTAGAATATATTACTTGATTACGGACGAATTGGGTCAAAGAGATGAAGAACAAAAATCGGTTGTTTAAGATTGCAATTGGACGATTAAAGCTATTAAAATTCAATTAAACTTCCAATTTACATCTTGAGAGTATGGAGAATGAAAGTCCCAACATAATTTCAGAAACCAACACTTATTTGGTGTTAAATCTTCGAGTTGCAGTTCGACAGAATGAAGATTAATGGATGATTTTGAGAGCGTTCTGATTTTAATTGGAATAGCAAAGAGCAAATACGATTCAGGGAGAGCGAGTGGGTTGATTGAATTGCGTTAATTTGATCAAAATAAAATCGAACGGTTTTGAGCTTGAAAACGAGTTAATTGAATTGAGTTGACGATTAATTGGGTGTTTTGATTGAAATTTAATTACCTAGACAGCTTCTAATCATCGAAATGATCATTATAGTTACTTCACATTATTGTTTTTATGCGTTTTATGTCGATCGAATATTAAAAGTTTCTGATATGGTTTTGAAACGAATTAAAACACTAAATCTAATGTTTATTTGATGACTAAAGGGCCGCAATGAGTTCAAAACGTGCTTAGAAACATTTTAACATGATTAAATCGGACTAAAACGTGTTATTTACTTGTTTTTACTGTCGCCATAGATGCGGAATTTCCGGCCAAAGTGGCCGGAACATGATTCAATCGGAAAAAGGGATGCGCGAAAGGGGTTGGGTTAACATGAAATTTAAAGTTTAGGTCCCTGCTATTTGGTTTAGTTGTTAATTGAGTTTTAAAACATTATTATAAGTTTTAAAATTGGCATTTCTAACTCAAAGTTAACTTATACTTTATTTTAACTAACCAATTTAGCCGAGTTAACTCATAACGCTTATAAATTTGACGTTTATATATATTTACTTCATTTTTACGTCGAATGATTATTATTAGGCTTATTAATATTTAACTTAATAATATTTATAGCAATCCTTTTTATAAACTACAATTTATATACTTTTGGAATTAATCATTATAAATATTAGTTAAATAGGTACGTTTTAGATATTAACTCGTAGTAAATTCAATCGTTTTATTAAATACAAGAAAACATGAAATCCGAAACATTCATTTATAATATAAAATGAAGCGTTACGTTTTAAAGAGATTTAATACAAATCAATAAAAGATTGATAGATTCGGGTCCAAATCGGGCATTCGGGTTCGGGTTTAGGGCAGATGTCACAGTGCAGATGGTGGTGATGAGATTTGGGGTGGAAGGGATTCTCGTGCGGTTCAAATTGATTCGAGTTCCTTGAAGATGATTTGTAACTGGACTCGAGTCTCGAAAAGATTCATTCACCCATTGATAGCACTTGGTTTGGGATAGAGTTTGAGCTACCATGGTTCACGGTGGATCACGACTGCTCTTATACAACTGATACGTACCAAACTTGAATCAACAAGGAATAAATGAGAAGACCAGAAGAAATAGATGAGAAGACCAGAAGAAATATAGAAATAAATCAGATTTAATTCATAATATTTTCATTCTTATCTCTTCAAGTGCATTACATGGTATTTAAGTGTGCTAAAGATATTAATTACTACCTAATTTGCAGAAAACGTGAAACTAAACATGAACCTATTCTTCTACCCATTTTCCTAAATAAATAACAAAACAACCTAAAAGAAAGTAAATACTTCAAAACAAAGAACGTGGGATGTATGGACTCCTTTGGGCTCTTACGGATCGGGTCGAATACGTAACATGTGATTATTTGTATATAAAATTTGATAACTACATAGTGAAATATGGTTAAATTAAATTTGTTAGAAGCCTCCTAAGGGTGATGGGGTAGTGCATTTCATCCCCCTCATCCTCTAATACTCCACCAATTCCAAACTGACACCTAGAAGCTCATTTATCAACCATTTCATACATCTCAACCATTAATGACAACACATTCATTACATCCCCTAAACCCACTAAATTTTTAAATAAAAATATTAATTAGCACAATTCATTAAATTTAAAAAAACTACAATTTCATTAAAAAATACACCAAAATATAAAAAAACTACGATATAAAATAAACTACTCGTCGGGGTTGATGTTGGGTTTATAAAATGAGGTGAAAAGATAAAAAAATAAATTTGTATAGTAGTGAGAATTAAAGAAATATGAATTTTTTTTCGTGTAAAATGAGATGTTTTATAGTTTTTTTTAAGTTAGTGATGTAAATGAAAATTATACAATGGCCATTTCTGCCATTTTTTTTAAATATTTAAGCTCATTAACTATACCTACCCACAACAATCCCCATCTGCATCATCATTTCTTCTCTGGCAGCTCTCCGACATCACCGCACCAACTACCACCCAGCCATTTCATCAAACAAAACATAAAAAACCCCCCAAAAAGTCAAAACCCACATCCAACGTTTAAAATTGTGGGCTTCACTTCTCTTCACCGCAACGGTGTTTCAACCCACCCATCCCCGTCCACGCTTCACCGTCCAGCCACAACGACGATGTGTTTGCCCGTAGTTGGACACTGTCCATCCTCTCCCCATTAGGGGTGTCAATTCCCGACATAACACGAAACACGACCCGGACACGATACGAAAGCAATCAGGTTTTGGGTTGGCAAATATAACCCATTGAAAAATACGGGTCATGTTTGGGTTGACCCGTATAAAAACATGTCATTTTCGGGTTGAACTATATAAAAAACAGGTTGACCCGCCTACCCGTTTAGGTTTCAAAATTAATTCTTCTATTTTTCTTCTTTTCTAAAAATAAGTGTTAAATTCTTTTATTTATTTTTATACTAATACTCACAATAAAGAAATTCATTTACCAGTTAAATTTTTTACATTTGCATTTTCAAAGTTAACTATTTAATTATTTTTCTATTTGCTATAAATGAATTTGATTTAATAATGTGTTTTATGACTTTAATTTCAGTAATTATATTGTCAGTTATAACAGTTTTTAATTAAAAACCAATATACATATTTGTTATACGCAGATTCACATATTAAACATGTCACTTTTAACCGATTTAAACAAAAACCCATTTACAAACGTAAGTTTATTTGGTTCATTTTGATAAATGGGTTAAACGGGTCATACTCGGATTGACCCGAATTTATGTTTTCCAGGTTAAGGTTAAAAATTTTGATACGAATATAAATATGAGTCAGGTTAGGATTACAAAATTCAACCCACTAACCCGTGATCAATTAACTCGTTAACCCATCAACACAACACGATTAACACCCTTACTGCCCATATCCACCCCCATCACCCTAAGAGCTACTACCCTCCCCCAAAAATAATCCCTCAACATTCATATTTTCTTTGGTTTTCATGCCAATTACTTTTTGCAAGCACTATACCCAACATGTCATTGTTGTTGCGGTGTTTACCATTGTGCACCCTGCCTACGTTGCAAGGGTAACTTCCCCACAGCACAATCATTTTTATGTTGGAATTTGTATTTTTTTTAAAAATAACTTTTCCTACTTGGTTATTTTTTTCATTTATTTTGTGATTTTTTGAAAAACTACTATCATGATTTTGTATTGTTAACTTGCTTACACTACATCTTGCAGGAGATCATATTTTCCTTTTTATTTTTACCACTTTAAAATAACCAACTTAAAGCGTGTAGTGAGTCACAAACTCATTACATTGCACACAGACACGATACATTAAATCACAAACATAACACGTATAGTGAATCACATACGATTTGCGTCCTATACATAAGGTCATAAATATAACACGTGTATAAAAATTAGAAAAATATCACATCACACGCGGATGAAAAAGATATCGGATAGAAGTCGTTAATATAACTTTTGTCAACAAAGTACTAATAAAAACAAAAACTTAACACGATTTAAATGATACGTAACATTTATTAAAGTTGACAATTCAAATCAATTTTTCCTCTTTTTCTATTTATTGAGATATATATTTCGTTTAAATCAATACTTTAGAAAATGTAACATTTTGGTAAATATACTTGTTTTAAACGGTTCATAAACCATCATTAAGTTGTGTAATAATTTATTTTTGCATTAAGTTGTCCCCTCCATAACTTTTACAATCTACTCAATTAACAATTTTAAGAAACAAACAAAAAATTCATAATCATATAAAGGTACACGTAAAGAAGGTTTTTTTTTTATCCATTTTTGAATTGTTTTCTTTACGTTTCACCGTAACTCATGTATACGTGAATTAAATGCACTTCTTGTTACAACTTACAATTCAATCTCTAAGAGTATATAACAATCTATATGAAACACATTTTAATTTTCCACAATCAAATTACATGATCAAGCTCCATGACTTTGAATCACAGGCTTGTTTCTAAAACGATCTACTACGCGAATGCAGCGTCTCGATCATCTGTTCGCTTACTCTTTGTTTCTGTTTGCTTGTTCATTGGCATGCTTGTTTCCACTCGGTTGCTTCGTCTCACTGTTTTGGTAATGCTCTCGTCGATTCCTTACCATGTTTGATTATTATTATGTATCTCAATTAGGGGTGTTTATGGTTCGGTTTCAAATCACGAAACCATCCCAACTGGCCATCGGTATGGTTTCGCGGTTGAATTATTTTTATACCAAAAACTGTTCGTAAAAAATCAGACCGAACCGTTATGAAGGGTTTGGTTAACGGTTCATACCAAAAACCGTTTATAAAAACCGGACCGGACCGTACGCGTTTTTATATCTTATATATGAGCTCATGTAAAGTAAGTATTAAAACATCTATTAATCTATTAATAATGACAACTAAAAATTTGTTGGTGCTAAAATAGTTCATAACTAACCAATCGATCTTTTATATATATTTAATATATGTATTCATCATTATATTGTTATAAGACAGCTGGTCTTGTGATATTCAGATATCAATTTCTTATACCAGTACTTTTGAAAATTTACATGATTTTGCCAAGATTTTGAGATGTTTTTTAGAGCTTCTAAACTTGGACTAAAAAGCCCAAACCGCGAAACTAACCAGTTGTATGGTTCGGTTTATGTTTGGTTTTTAACTTTAAACGGTTTGGATTTGGTTTTTAATGATAAACAACCATACGTAACGGTTTGGTTATGGTTACCCAAAAACCGCAAAAACCAGACCGTAAACACCCCTAATCTCAACTCTAACTCAACTCAACTCTTGTTTTGTTCATTTGACTGTTGTATGTGCCAGTCATCTGCTCAAAACTCTGATAGCTTAATTGTTACTGCAACGAAGATTGAAATCGCGCTTAACTGCTCGATGGGAAATCGCACTCTAACATGTCCTAACAGTTACTACCCAAAAAACTTTAAAAAACACGCATCGTCACCCGAACACGTGTGTCCAGATTTCTTCCGTTGGATACATGAAGATTTAAAACCATGGAGTGAAACTGGAATAACAGAAGAATCGGTCGAGAGGGCTAAACGACTGGCTGACTTTCGATTGGTGATACTGCATGGAACTGCATACGTTGAACGTTATAAAAAATCTGTTCAAACAAGAGATGATTTTACTATATGGGGATTGTTACAGTTGCTAAGAAGGTACCCGGGACAAGTGCCTGATTTGGATCTTATGTTTGAAAGCTTTGATTTTCCGCTCGTGCTGAAGAAAGATTACGATAGGAGGTTTAATTCAACAGTTGTTCCGCCTCCTTTGTTTCGTTACTGTGGTGATGATGACTCGTTTGATATTGTTTTTCCGGATTGGTCCTTTTGGGGTTGGTAAGTGTTCTTTGTCCTCATGTTTTACGACGTTTATGTTCAAGGTTAAGAGGCGTTAGAACGTGCATTTAGTGATAATGTGACGCTGAACATACAACATGAGATGTGTATTGTTTGAATGTTTTTACTATATCAATACAAACACTTGAACAAGAAGCTTATATATCTCTAACACTGATGTTGAAACTTTCTTGCAGGGCTGAGATCAATATTAAACCATGGGATATGTTGTTGAAGGATCTCGATCAAGGCAACAAAAGGATCGAGTGGATAGATAGAGAACCGTACGCTTACTGGAAAGGAAATCCGTGGGTTGCCGAACACAGGAAAGATCTCCTTAAATGCAATGTTTCTAATACAGTCGATTGGAACGCTCGTCTCTACATTCAGGTTTCTTTTGTAACTAGATTTAAAACCGGGTCATGTGTTGCAGCGGCTGGGTCGCAGTCAGGTCTTGCATATGTGACTTCATGACATGCGTTGATAAAAAATCTCATGTCCCGTACGTCACGACGCAAAACTGTATTGTGTCACGTATTAAAAGGCGACGTAATATCAAAAGTTAGAGGTCAAAACAATAACCAAGTTAAATCCAAAAGTTGAATTCGTAATAAATGTCAAAGTAGAGTAAGAGATCAAACTCGAAAACTCATCAGAGCTAAAATGACAATTAGTAAAAGTCGGGGATTAAAACCGTAAATACATCAGAAGTATGAGATTAAAACCGTAAATATATCAGAAATATGAGATTAAAACCATAAATACGTTAAAGTAAAAAATATATTTGAAACGCCACGTGTCACCATGTGGTTGCCCGTGCAAACCACCGACCTTGTCTATTAGAACGTTACTTTATATCAGAGGTGTCAATTTGGACCTAGTTAAGTCAAAGCAAGTCACAACAATAGTGTCATGTAAAAAAGGTCAAATCTTTGACACCTCTGCTTTGTATCTAGATTATGGGTTTAAAAGATATGTTCATCATTAACCATCCAGGACTGGGTTGAAGAATCAAAGCAGGGTTTTAAGCAATCAAACTTGGCTGATCAATGCACCCACAGGCAAGAACAGTTGATATCTTGGTATCATGTTTTTTTCAAGAATTAATTTTCACATATATTATTGCAGGTTCAAGATTTATATAGAGGGGTCTGCATGGTCCGTGAGCGAGAAATATATTCTTGCTTGCGACTCGGTTACCTTGATGGTGACTCCCCGTTACTATGATTTTTTCACGAGAGGGTTGATGCCCGGCCGCCATTACTGGCCGGTTAGAATAGATGATAAGTGCAGGTCTATAAAGTTTGCTTCTGAATGGGGCAACAATCATGAAGAGCAGGTAGTGTATATATGGGTCGGTTGGGTTGGATAACATGTCAACGAACGGGTCAAAACGGGTTGGATTTGCCTGAAACAATTTTTATCTTAAAGCTATTACATTTTTAAACATAACAAGTTTCAATGTCATTACAGAAACTATAAATCTTCAATAACAATCTGACTTTTTAAATAAAAACAATTTAGGAGTTTTTGGGCTATTTTTGACCCGTTTGACGCATTTTGATAGAAATAACCCGAACTGACTCATTCTAAGTAAACGGGTCAAATAAAAAGATTAAGATGTCTTCCATCGTCGAATAGCAAGATCCATAAGCACATCTTGAACACAAGAAATGAAGAAAAACAAATTGTCTAAACAAACTAACCTTTGCGTCTTCGTGACAGTCAACAACAATGGGAAGGGTGGCAAGCAGATTTATTCAAGAAGATTTAAAAATGGATAATGTATATGACTACATGTTTCATCTTCTAACCGAGTACTCAAAGCTCATGAAATACAAGCCGACTGTACCACCGAACGCAGTCGAGCTTTGTTCAGAGATGATGGCTTGCACTTCAGAAGGATTTGCTAAGCAATTCATGGAGGAATCGACTGTTAAAGGCCCGGCAGATGTTAGTCCCTGCATCATGCAGCCGCCTTATGACCCTCAGAAACTTAACTCCATACTTGATACAAAACTCGACGCGATTAAAAAAGTTGAAAAATGGGAAAAAGACTACTTTGAACAAATCAATCAAGAGTAATGATCAACTTTATTTTAGGGTAGGATTATACGCGTTGTATAGCGATAATTATACGAACAAAAGGCCCGTTATGTGAAATATCTGATGCTATAGATTTCTAATAGTTTCTTATGTTGTTCTTGTTGAGATTGTTAACATGGTTAGTAACATAAATTTATTATCCTAGAACAATAAACAAGTGTTTGGTTATTGATGATTTAAAGACAACCACGGTTCATGACTCGATGAGCTCCCCCTCCTTCTATGTCCGCTAACTTTTACATACGACAGTACGACACACATTATGTCAAAAACAGGAAGAAGCTTTTGTCTGGATTGATAAAGATGTATCAGCTTTTGAAACATTAAAGCTTGCAGCTTGCTATGGTCAAACCACCAGTTTTAGCTTTGCACAATGTCAATGACACTTTGGTCATGGAAACATATGCATCAGGAGAGAGCCAACAATTATCCCAACCACTCATCGTAACTTTCCGTGTTCGTTTGTTAACTAATTAACTAGGTGAATTCCAGGCTCGTGACGTGTGAGTTATTTGAGTGCCACTTACGGTTGTACATAAGTACTGGGTGGAAAAATAAAAACACATACACACCAGAATCATGCGTGTCAATGCAACCGCGTGTCAATGCAACCAGAAAATAAAACCATGGAAAATTCGAACGCGCTATGCACCGTGACGTTGGTCAGTTTTCCGATGCTATGCAATGTGATTTTGGCCGTTACTAGCTCTCTTTATCGTAAACCATAAAAGCACGTACCGACACTATGGCCAATAACATTGATCCGGCTTGTCAAAGTATCTTAAAGCTAGATGCTCTATAAAAGGTTAAATCACTAAAAACAATGATAAAAGTGTGAAAACAAAAAGAAAACCATAAAGTGGTGAAACATGTGAGCTAAATCGCAAAAATAAAAGTTTAGACTTCAAAATACAGCCCTAAAAAAGTTTGTACTCAAAGTGTGAAAACAAAAAAGCACTAAAGTGATGGAATTTGTGGGGCTAAAACATAAAAAATGAAACTTTAGTGGCCAAAGTTAGGGAAAAAAGTTATCATGTTAAGTAGTTTGAAATTTAATATATGTATAATATGTTCATGAACTATTCACGAACGAGATTTCTTGTTTGTGATCGTTCATTAAGGAAATGAACGTGTTCATGAACTGTCTACGAACACTTACCAAATGTAATTATGTAAAGGAACACCCAAAAAAAATGTTCTTGAACATAAACAAACGTCCATAAACACAATTGACTACAAAGGTAGTTAACATAATTCTCATAACATATAATTAACAAAAAAAATTAAGAGGTTTGTTAAATCTTGGGTTATTGGATTTAATCACCTTTAACTATTGGTTATTGGTCGCTGTCACCTTCAAGTATCACTTTGGCCAATATAACTCCTAACTAAACACTTTGGTGTCTGTATCACCAAAATTTAACAAAAAATTAACCAAAAGTGACTTGAATTGGTTAAGTTTTGGTGATACAGTGTCTGTAACACCAAAAGCTAACCAAAAAATAATCAAAAGTTAACCAAAAGTGACTTGAATTGGTTGACTTTTGGTGATACGGACACCAAAGTGTTTAGTTTGGAGTTATATTGGCCAAAGTGATACTTGATGGTGACAACGGCCAATAACCAATAGTTGGAGGTGATTAAATCCAATAACCCTTAAATCTTAACACAACCTAAAATTTAAATAGTTAAATTGGAGATGTTGCTGGAAACAAATTAAATGGTATAACTAGGGTTTTAAATTTTACAAAATGAAACAAATAAAAATAACATATAAAAATATTTAAACACGAACTCAAATGAACATAAACAAATGAATGTAAATGAAAACTTTATCGAATGTTACGAACATAAACAAATAAACGTGTCTGTTTTCATGTCTGTTTGTTTGGCTTAACGAATGGAATGTCTAGTTCGTGTACGTTTGTTTACTAAACGAACAAACACAAACGAAGGATGTAATAATGAAATGGACATCTGATCAAAACTTCTAGTTTGTGTACGTTTGTTCGATTCGTTTACAACCCTATTTCAACAGAGTCTTTGATTAAAAAAAAAGGTTGTAATAATGAAAACGGCATCTAATCTTGAGTGTGATCGTTATAAAAGTAATAATATTGGTGTTGATGTGGTCGGTTAATGGTATACTGGTTTTTATTGGTCTCAATTATCATATTTTGGCATCTACCGGTCCAAACTATTGAATTGGCTGTCAACGGTCCTAACTTTTATCACTTTGGCAACCAACGGTGCGTCGTTAAATTTTTTTTAATGGCGTTAAGTTTTTTTCGAAATCAAGACCGATGTTTTAGGCCTTTTGATCGAAAAGATAATATGAGTCAGTTGATGTAAAAGTTTGCTCGAAACGATTTAAACATGAAGATGAACATAAAAAGATGGTGGAAAGATGAAGTTCATCACTTTAGGAATCATAAAAAGATGATCAATCACAAAATAATATCAAACGATTTACTTTTGAATACTCAATATTTCATTTTTTGTATAATATTTTTTGTTACATTTTTTAGTTTTATATATATGGACATTTAGTTTCCTAAACAGTTGACTATAAATCACATTTCCTTCAAAATGCAGCTTAAGAATAAATTCCCTTGGAGGTAAAGAACATCGTATTGACTTTAAAACGAACATGAAGATGAACACGAACACGAACACTAAACTACGCAGTTTATAAGCTTTTTTGATGAACGAATGCCCAAATTTAAAAATAAATATAAATTAAAAACAATCATGCGTACGTAATGAATTAACTCATCGAGCGAAGCTCCCTCACTGAGGAACATTATTTAGATGGCTCGTGATTTTATGATGTCCATGCTCATCTCGCTAGGGTCTGTTGCTTGCAACTCAACTTGGATCCCATCGAGTTCTCTCTTGAATCGGTCCTTCGAGCTTGCATACACCATCTTCATTCTCACTTTTGATGTATCGGGTGACCTATTTTGTTTAAAAGAGTCATATAAAGATTATCATCTTCAAGATAAATTATATGAAAACCTACAAGTATAGGAACAAGAAATATACTATCTTTGATTGCGGAGGCTGATAATTTTCATAGTCTACACAAATGAGGGCATGTAAGCAAGCACATTTTAAGCATGATATGATAAGATTAATGGGATATGTATATCATTACCAGGCAATGAAGAAAATTTTGCTTTTCTGGCAATTTTCATCAGTAGTGAAGTCAAAATCAAAGACAGCATAGCGGCATTCATCAGCAGGCAGAGAGTTTGTGAAATCCTCATAGGTTTCATCATGACCGCCGATCTTATCAACAATCACTTGTTGATCTATGACTTTGTAGATGATGTATCGATAGTTCCTTTTCGATTTTAACTCCAGAAATTTCAGCTTGCATTCATCATTCACAGCCATTCCAGATGCCGCGTTCGCCTGTTAAACCAACAAATTGTTGGAAAAAAAAAAGGTAATGGACATGAAAAGTGTAATCTTTTTGGTGTTTAATCATGATGCCAAATTTACCTCATTATTGGCATCTTCATATACGATGATGCATTAAGGAAACACATAATCAAACACATAATCATGTCAAGATCTCGGAAGGACCAATTGTGACATCATCATATCATAAACATTTTTTTTATAATAAAATTACAGGTTAACAGGCAACAAACTGAATATAAATCATTAAAAACCAGTAATGAAAGCAATATGATTCTTCATTCTGAGATTGAATCGTTTACAAATAGCGTGGCTAACGACATTTTAGATATCATGATTAAAGGACAAAAAATCTCGTTAATTCTCATTTGTTAACGTAAATCAGATCGAATTTAATAAATTTTGGCATCATGTGATCATATATCAACAAATGAGACAACAAAAAACATGAAATGATGAAATTATTGTGATCATATTCATACATACCATGGTTGGAAGATTATGTGAAGAACAGGAGGATTGTAGAATGAAGAAAATAGGGGTGAGAGATCCTTGAAAAATGGAAAGAAATGAAACTAATATTTCTGTTAAGGGGAAACAAGAGATTATATGGGGAGAGAAATTGTCTCTCAACCTCTCAATTTTACTATTTTTTTCATGATCAAACTTTTTTTATGATTAAAATATATTTTATGTTTTTTTTTCAAATGACAAATCTGATTAGAAACTAGCAAGTAGCTAGAAAAGAAATGTTACAACGGAAAAGTAAAAAGATTTCATTTACACCAATGAAGCGGCCACCTAAACATCATCGAAGATCGAAACAGTACTTCGAATTACACCATTAAAACATCTTTCGTTTCTCCATTTCCAAATGTGTCATAGAGTGGCTTGAATTATGACGAGATTAATTTTCTTGAAGGCCAAGTCTCCATTTAATTTTGATGGGATTTTCGTTAACTTCATGAGTTTATTGTCATATCATGGTGTTCATCATAAGTGTTTGAAAGTATAAATATGTATGTGTGTATCGACTGGATGTATCTTGTGTGTTTAGAACAAACTTTTCAGTTGGTAATTTTGTATGTGTTGTATGAATGCTTTAGTCTTTCACAGGTGTTTTTGTTTGAACGTCTGTGTACCAGCAATTACTATTAGTTACAATTGGTCAGCCCAGATTTAACAATTGGTAATTTTTTTTGTTTCAAATTGCTTTAAATTGTAACCATTAAAAAAATCTCTTACCAATTACAAACCTATGGTTAGAGGTGCACAAAAAAACCGGAACTGGAACCGATCAAATAACCGAAAATCGGTTCTTCGAAGAACCGGTTCTACAAGAACCGAACCGGAACCGGAACTGAACCGTAGGTTCTGAATAGGTTCTACTATTTTTTCCAAATTATAGGTTCCAAAAGAACCGGAACCGGTTCCTAAAAAAACCGGTTCTTAGAAAAACCGGTTCCTGGAAGAACCGGTTCTTGAAAAACCGGTATGTTTTAGTGTTGTTATTTATTTAATGTTTTAAAAGCTATATATCTTGTAATATTTAAAAATTTTAATGTTACTTCCGGCCCATATCATAGAAAAAAAGGTATTTTTTAAGAACCTGAACCGGTTTTTAGGAACCGGAACCGGTTCTTTGAGAACCGGAACTGATTCTTTAAGAACCGGAACCGGTTACTAGGTTCTAGTTTTTTCACCAAAAACCGGTTCTAGAACCGAACCGGTTCTTGTAAGAACCGGTTCTTTTAACGCCAACAAGAACCGGAACCGGTTCTAGAACCGGAACCGGTTCTTCAAAAAAACCGATTTGTGTCCTAATAAGTTATTCTTCGATCATAACCGATTAATCTGTGCACCTCTAGACCCAGTCCTTTTGCTCTTTTAATCAATCTTTTTGCAAATGAACCTCAAACCAAACGATTCAAGGGCGGCCTTTCAATATGAGTGTCATGGTTCAAGTTTCACTTTGTGCAAAACGCTCAGGCAGTCAACAGTACCTTCAAGCAGGCCAGGTCTTTAACGGCATTTACGATTGCAAGAAGTGGATTGTTGAGAGGCGAACTGAGTTTACCTCTACCAGCTCATGAAGAAAAAATCAATGTATTTGTTGGGCGTTAAAATAAAATCAATATTGGTCTTGATCACAGTTGGACTGATACTGAACTTAACTCTCGAAAAATTGCCACATCAATTTTACCAAATCTCTCTGCAAGCACAAGTTCCATGAACAGAACTGTATGAACAAAACATGAATAAACCAGTCGACTTGTTTTGATTTGAGTGCGTCAGTCAGTTTCAATGGTTTATAACCACAATCAAGAGTTGCAGTAAAAACACGTAGAAAAACTGGAATGTTGGCACAAAAAATAAATGGTTGAAACCCAATAAACATACAGAAATAGAAATAAGTCTTTAGAACCATCAAACATGATATTCATTGCAGCATCTAATACAATATGAAAACAAGCATCCAACTCAAAAACAATAGCACCCATTATAGCAAAATGCTTCCAAAAACTGACCTCAACCATAAACACCTAAAAGATGCGAACCGGCTTTCCCATTGTCGTCTTCAAGTACAAACATCGAACCTGACATCAATCAATTCAACATGATTAGTAAAATTCATTAAACAAGCGCTTTGTGGCTTAAAACATTTGAGGACAAGTTAACTCACATTTTGCCAGTTTTTCTTCAACAACGAAACAAGAAAATTAACACTCATCTGCACATTTTGAAAAATCTGTTTTTCCTCCATGCTGCAGTTCCCAACAGCAACTCCCATGCACAACACTTTTTTCAGTTGAAACTTGACAGTTGCCTTTGTTTCATTCACCTTTGCCTCAAGAGACTCTTGGTGTGAAACAAGTGTCGGGAATTTACCTGCAACAGCAAAAACAAAACCATTTAAAGCCTGCAACGACAACTGAACATAACCAAAACACACTTGATGTTAACAGATACGCACCTGCCTTGTTTAGACCGGGGCCCAACAAACGGGGAATCTGCTTGATAACAGATTCGGAAGCCAAAAAAGCCTGGTGCTTTTTGGCAAGCTTCTTCACAAGCTTTTTGTTCTTGTTAAGCTTCTTGAGTCCTTCAACATCCATGTATTCAAGACCGATTTTTTGAGCCTATGAACATCAACAAACATGATCTTTAGGCATCTCTAAATTATGACGTGTATCAAAAACTTGAAACCAAATAACAAAACATACTTCTTCTACATGCTGAGCATCCCCAAGCATGCACACTTTCAGTTTAGGACGAGGAATGTGAGGCAATTTCACGGTGCCACTAAACCGTTTATCCTTTTGCGGGTCGTAGTTCTTGAGTCCAATCTGGAGCTCAATAGTCTCGGTAAAGTTACGTTTCTTTTCCTTGGCATCGGTCGTAATTTGAGTAATGGCTTCGCGTAAAGCTTCACTCTGAAGCTTACTGTGAAAACCAAACATTCAATTCAATAAGCAACATACAAACAAAAACAATCGATTAGAAATAGCTTGTTTCAACCTTGTTGAGGGCATATGTATATTCATACAAATCAAACATTTAATTCAATAAGCAATCAGACAAATCAAACCATAGTAAATAAAGTTGCCATATAGCATCATGTATCAATAAAAAACCGAAGTAACAATACTTGTACAGTTGAACTAGGGCTGGCATATCATGTCAGACATGACACGATAAAACACAAAAACGATAAGACACGAACACGATACAGCCAAACACGAACACGACACGTTAACTTATCGTGACATTTTTTCTAAATATGAGCACGATAAAAAGCAAATTTCATAATGCGACACGATAAAAACCATTTTTTACATAAAATAAAAAATAGAAAAAAAATCATAAGTTTTAAATATTAAATATGACTTACCATGATAACTTTTAAGCCACAAAACAGCAACAGTCCATAAAAATAGTATTTAACCATAAGAATCCTTGATAAACAAATATGCAAAAAAGATTAAAAGTCCATAGAAGTCTTTGATCTTTCTACTCATCTCCATCAAAGTTTTTCTCCACCTCCATTCTCCACTAACGTTTCCCCTTAAAGTAAATATTAAAAGGTGGCCTATCGTGT
Source organism: Tagetes erecta (assembly GCA_030867185.1). Taxonomy (NCBI): domain Eukaryota; kingdom Viridiplantae; phylum Streptophyta; class Magnoliopsida; order Asterales; family Asteraceae; genus Tagetes; species Tagetes erecta. Next base: position 8,037,399 of record CM061487.1, read on the forward strand.
TACAGATCTTTAACCTATGAAAAGACGATAATTAACGTGTCTTTACGTGTTAACCTATTAATGAAACAGCACATATTAAGGTCAAACACGAAACCTGTAAATATGAGCCGTGTTATCGTTTCCTTGTTAGATATTGCCAGCCCTAAGTTGAACATACATATGCCTCCAACAAGTAATGAAATTATTCAACTAAATAACACATGACACTGATAATCAAAAACACAATTAAAGTGTTGATAACATGAAACGAAGCAATGGCTGAAGCTAAAGACGTACCTCATTTTTGTTTCCTTTGTAAAACTTCACTTCTGCGTAAACCGAAATAAAAGAAAAAAGCCATCAATTTCATCATCAACACTAGACTAAAAATGAACATTTAAAGATCTAATTCACTATAAACAACAAAAAAGAGCTAAACAGCTGTATGTATCTAACATCAACTGGTCAAAATTGAAGCTTGTAGATCAGACTAAGGAACATGAAGAAGATAATTTACCTCCGTTAGAAGCCCTAAACCGATGACGATGAAGTTGGAGAAAAATAGCGGCTGAGTTGTTTTTGGTACTTAACTTAATAGCAAGTCGAAACCCTAACTGGGCCTGGTTTGTGGAGAAAAATTACGACCCGGAAACAATCAATTTTATAACGTGTTTGGCCCATAGAGGTAGCCGTGCACAAATCGGATTTTTTTAGGAACCGGTTCCGGGTAGGAACCGGTTCCGGTTTTGGTCAACAAAGTCAAAAACCGGGTAGGGTCGGGTTCGGTTCCGGGTATGATCGGGTATTTGACCGGGTTTTGACCGGTTTAGCCGGGTTTTTTCGGTTCCGGGTAGGTTCGGGTCCGGTTTTGACCGGGTTGAGGTGGAACCGGTTCCAGCGGTTCCGGTTCGGTTCCGGTTCGGTTCCGGGTACGGTTCCACTTTCTTGGAGAAACCGGAACCCATGTGTACCCTACGGTTCGGGTACACCGGGTCGGTTCCGGAACCGGTTTTTTTGTGCACGGCTACATAGAGGTGCACATCCAACATAACAAGCAAAATTTACAAACCGGTGTGAATTTGAAGTTTTAACTATTGATGTTTTGTTGATTCCACACGGTTTATTAAAATCGTACCTTTGCGTCACCAATGTTTGGATTGTCAAGGGATTTTTACATATTTCTCATTTCTAAGTCCATCAATTACATATTTACCCAAGCCTAATGTTAATTACACATATCCCCTTTGACATAATAAATTATTCATTTACCCCTTCTTTTACACAAACCATATGAAAATATAAAAATATATTTATCAAGATCATTAACAGTAAAATAGTAAATCAAAAAGGTTATTTTAAATAAATTGGGTAAATATGTAATATATGTGGTTTAGGAAGGGAAAATATGTAATTGAATTTAAGGAGTGGGTAAATACGTAATAAAATGATCTTATGAAGGGGATATATGTAAATGCCCCATAGATCAAAATCTGACTAATGATGAAATGTATGAATGCGTTTGAATTGTTTGAATATACACATAGTAGTGAAAATTCATTTCAATTTTTAGATTTTGTAATAAAAACTTATACACTAGAAAGCAGAATTTTTTAGTCTTTGGATAAATCTCAAACAACACAAACGCGGTTGAAAAACTGAATTAAAATATAAACCAATTTGTGACAATGTGTTTTTCTATAAGCGGTGTGTTGCACGTATTATAAATTTAGTTGTGCAAAATGGATCTGGTGTTGACGAAGTTGGTGATTTCAAAAATTGTTTTAAAGATATGTTAGGTGACATTTTTAAAACTAATAGAATGAGATATGGAAATTATAGAAAAATGTTACGATATATATGAACTCCATTTGGTTGGAGGAATTCAACTTGGAGTAAGTTTCATAGCGTTTTACGACAAAGACATAGACTACAAATTTTTCATAATCATCTTGCTGAGTATGGTCGGGCTATTCCATTTCTGGTTGAGGGTTGAGATATAACCCAAATTTTAGAAGTTATAAAAAAAATACAAAAACTACTTTCTTGTCGCATCGCCCATAAACACATGATAAAATTTACTATGGTTTCCATGCACCAGCCTTCATAATTCCGTGTGCACCCGTAATTATTTTAGCTTTTGCATGAACCACATAGTTCACTCGATCACGTGCGGGTCAAGGGTACCTAAAACTTCTAAACTAATATGATGATACACATAGAATCTGATTTCATGTTCAACCTTTTCGTGAAATCTTGTTCAAGATGGTATATAATTTGATAATTATGAAGAGTTGATTTCATTAGATAGTCTTTTTGTTCATATAAATTGATTTTCTTGATCATAGGTGCGGGAAATCAAGTTTGTAGATATTTAGGTTCATAAATCATATTTATAGAAAACCAAGTTCATGGATCAAATTTATAACAAAATATGTGTGTGAAACCATGTTTGTGATAAGTCACGTTTATTAGGGTATGGTGGCGTGTAAGTAAAAATTTAGTTTATTAAGATGGTGGAAAAATAAACTTCATGAATGTTTAGGGATATAGAAAATCAAATTAACATATCCAATGTATAGATTATCAAGTTCTTGTTTATATGAAAATAACCTTAAATGGATCGGTTGTGTAGACAATAGTAGTCTTGCTATAAGGTACAAGGTTGTTTGTGTATGATAACATTTTGAAATGATAATAAGTTTGAAATTTTTCACTCTGCAATAGGTTGGAGGGATGTTTTCTTGAAAATAGATAACGTGGTTTAGTTTTGAAAATAGCATGGTTTGTGTTGTAAATCCTCAGATATTGTTTGAGAAAAATATATATATATATGAAGTGTGAATATTTGATAAACGTTTATAAACAAACCACTTTTATTTATATTTTTAAGAATCATTTGTTAGGAAAACTTTAGTAAGTTTTTTTTCCAATTATTGAAACTTAACATTTGAAGTCTTATGTTAAGGACTTGTAAAACTTAAAAGTTATTGAAACTTATAAGTAACGTTTGAAAAGTTAAAGGAATTATCCTCACTGAATTAATCATTGGTTAGTAATAAATTCCCTTTTTTATATATAATTTTTATTTTACAAAAACTCTTTGGTTGATGAAACATTATGTGAGTAGGAGGTTTATAAATATCCATAATGGGTTTGGATGCGTTTATGAAAACGTAGTGTATTTAGTTTGATAAATGAATGTACGTATGAATAGAACATCGTACAATGAGCTTCTGTAATGAGGTCATAATATAATTCAAATATTAGGTTCATGTATAAATCAATGTTATATGTTTAGCTGTTAAACACATCGAAGTTAGTTAATGAGTTCATAATTTGTTGGTAAGCTTTTGATACGATTCTGAATCTATAATTCGTTATCAAGTTTATGTTAGGATGACGACTTTCTTGATTGGATAACAACTTTCTGATTTGATTAGGAGCTTATTATTTGATAATAGAATCACATTTTGATGAAAGTTTGAAAACATTTTAGGTGATGAGATCGTGATACTTTGAGTGTAAACGTTCGATTAGCAAATCAAATGGTTACATTGACTTATCAGAGTAGTAAGTCCGTTAACTTTTATGAAGACGTGACTACCTATAAGTCGACACTCACTTTTGCGAGTTCCCAGGTAAGTAACAGATCCAGCGGTAGGTTTGGATTTATACGAATACTTGCCTTAGCCAGAACATCTCAAAAGTACAGGTGTCCACCCTTCCAGTATTGCACGTGTTCAGTTTTGGGACTTAGACTTTGACGAGAATTTGAAAACCATGAATAAGATATTTGATTTCCACTTTGATTATTATTCAATTGAGATTAGGCAATATGCCTTAGAAATTGAATTTAGATATTTGATTTTTTTTTTCATTGAAGTATATGAGTATAAAAATCAAGAAGATAAAGTTAACACCTAAGTAATCATGTAACATTTTATGAAGTGCTAAAAGATACTGAATAATAACATGAGAGGACTCATGTTTATATTATGAAGTGCTTAAAAGATTAATGATAACATGAGAGGACTCATGTTTATATTATGAAATGCTAAACGAGAATGAATAGTAACATGAGATGACTCATGTTTAGGGTGCTTAGTTATAGACTAGGTCATCCATTTCTAATAACCTAATTCCCTATAACCATGGCTCTGATACCAATCTGTCACACCCCGACCGATGGCGGAATCATCGAGGCGGACGAAAGTGAATGATTGTTCATAGCTCATGGTGCTCAAACAATTTAAATATTATTAAAATATAATAATCCATACAAGACTAAATGATAATCCAAACAGAAACACCTGAAAAGAAGTCTACTTAATTAAATTTAATTAACTAGGTCCAAGTCCCTAGTCGTGTGGCATCCAAAGTTCCTAACTTGCTTTTCCTGAAATCATGCGAAAATAACTGGTCAGCTAACGAATTAGCTGGTGAGTAAACATAGGTTTGAAATACATATAGATACACTGATAAAAAGTCAATTCATGTCGTTATGTCTAAACTTATAAATGCAAAACATGTACATACAAGATAACAACGCATAATCAAACCTTGAACAATGATAAAGGGGGGGTCCACATGATAATGATACTCAGTTATAATCACCCAAGAATCAGGGGGGTGGGTCCTTTCGACCAATAGATCTACCATTAGTAACTGTCGGTTTCTACAAATTAATGATTACACTTGAACAAAAACTGCTATCAGGCTATGAACACATAATTTGCAAGTAAAGACATAACATGAATTGTTTAAATGATCAACTGAAATCTGATAACTGAAATCTGAAATCTGATTTAAATACGTCACATGATATCACCCCAAATTGAAAACCAGAAAAGGGGCTATGAATACTCACTTGATACCGGTCGATGAAAATGAAATAAAACTTGAAAAGGACACCGAGAATCTCCTTAAGGATCACCTAAGGAATGTCGGCCTAAGTTAAAATGATAGCTAAATGAGTCTAGGAATCTAGGGTTCAGAATCTGGGTTTAAGTAAATTAAATAGTAAAATAAAAGAGAAATGATAATGTAATAGTAATAGGTTTTATATCGATGATTTAATAACTAATATACTGAGTAATTTGTATATAAGATTTAACTCTTTACGAAATTAATTAAAATCAATAGTTCTTTAAGCGACATGACCCATAGTATTTCTAAATAATTATTTATAACAAGTAATTTACCAAAAATAAATCTTTTTTTGTTTGTAATACCACTATCATAATCTCATGAAAATAAAAATAAAACACTTATTAAATTGAGTATACAATGTTTACTGCTATAAAATTAATTAGAATTAATAGATCCATTACTGTCAAGACTGATACGACGCAACTAAAGAATTCTTTATAAAAACTAGTTAAAAATAATAATCTTTTAAATAATATCATCATTAGTGAAACATGATTTGATTATAAGGCTATGTTTTATAAAAAGTAGTCTTATTATCAATTAAAACGATTCAATCATGATATTATATTTTATAGAAGAAATTTTATATCCTCCAATATATCTATGTAATGCCTTACATAAATCAACTTGTAAAATGTCTCCTAAATTTACTAGTAACTAAAGGGATTTAATGTGGTTAAACAATTGATTTGATTATAAAGAGTGGTAAAAAAATATATATACATGCCGAGGGACTCTAACCCTCGACCTTCTGCTTAACTTATATAATACCAAACCAACACGCTAACTTTGCTTTTGTTAACAAGAACAGAAGAAAAATTCTTTTAATCTGTTATTTCATAATCCCAGATTCTTACATAAACCCTAATACCATAACCTCCCAAATTGAACATGAACAGGAGATTGTAAATGAAATTAAATGAATGATTCATCATCTACATGATGACACGAATGCAATGATGTATTATTTTACCTGAATCGAAAGTCGATTGATGAAGTTAAAAGAATAAAGAAGAACACAGCTGTGGATCAAAATTGCTGATGCAAACTATGATGATGTTGAAATTACTGATGCAGAATCATTCGATAATAGATGATGAACAAAAGCCCCAATGGATTATTGATTATTGTGTTCCAGAAGATGTCGTCAACTATCGAGCAGAGCACGAAGAAGAAAGGATCGATTACTGTTGCAGTGTGTGCTTGAAGTGGTATTATTGTTTCAGGTCGATAATATGAAGTCAAACGAATGAGCTGGTTGGTTTAAATGGGATTGAAACAGTGTCGAAGTACTGAAACGAATTAGAGTGGGTTTCGGATGTTTTTGAATATGTTGAAACTGATTTCGTGAGATTTATGTTAAGTTGCTGTGTTTATCTTGTTTTAGTTGATCCTTTTATCAACTTATGTTTAATTGATCGGTCATTATCTGCGATTTTGTGGGATTAAAGTTTCAAATCTACCGAGAACGACGGATTTGATTTTGGGTTTAAGATAAGCGCATATGCAGTGTCCATAACGATCAGATTCGAGTTCGAAACATGATGTATAAAACATATGAGCGACTTAATTGGCTTCAGTTTTGGTTGTGTTTTGGCCTCGTCGGAAGCTCGCCGGAGACACCCACCGGAGAAACGGGGGTAGGGGTGATTTGTTTAAAATGTTACAAACATTCCCCCTGAACTTTGTTATGTTTTATTATTTTGATTTAAAGGTTTAGATGCTTTAAATTGTGTTTAATAAACTACACATTCAACCCCCTTAACTTTTAACTTTAACTAACTAACTAATTAACAATTACTAACATTTATATATAAAATTTGTTTCTTGTTAATTTAACTAGGATTATACAGTGCTCGCGCGTTGCGCAAGCCATTTGTATATTGTTAACTTTACGTCATCACAACGGTTAAAGCCATACACGGGCTAAAATCAACGAAAAAACAAATGTCATTGAACTTTAAACAGACATAATGAAACAAATTTACACAATACCATTACAATGAAACACAACTAATTCGGTGTTGGCAACGGCAGATCACCGTCTCTCCCTGTAAAATGTCATAACAAAATAACACCATCATGCACCATTTGTCACCATCCACCATTCACCGCCACCATCCATGGTCTACTAAAGAAACAAAGAAGACGACGAAAGTGGCATAACGACAACAGTCAAATGAGTCGGCAAGAGAAAGAAACAAAATTGAGCACGTATTGTTCCAATAATCCAAGGAATATAAAGCAAACAAAAACTAATTGGCATTGCCTCTCAAACTCAACTTATTACAAAATAGTCATTCTACTTTAGTGGCCAAAATGAACAACCTACAAAAACTATGGTAGCCAATATGAAAAACGTAAAACAACACCACCTCAAACTCAATTTATATGTCATACTTTGATTACCAAAATGCAAAACCTACAAAACTATGGTGGCAAAAATGTAAAACATAAAACAACACTATTCATGAAGTTTTTCTATTAATATATAGTAATTACAGTTTATAAAAATCATTTTATAACATTTGGTAATTTAATGATTAATAACCGAAACCTTTATTTCATTAAAAAACCATAAGATTACAATAAAATTTGACGATTCGGTTTACATAACGAAAGAAAAGAACACGAATCCGGACGGATGTCACACTTCATATCTTAGAATTTTATTGTTTTTTTTTAGAATTAATCATTATAATGATTCAGTAATTTGTTTAGATAATAACTTGAGAATAATAAACTAGATTATTTCATTGATAATAAGAATATGGGTAATCCGGACGGTTCGGGTTTGGGTTCTTGGTTTTGAGTCGGGTTTGAATCGGGCAAATGTTACAAGAGACACAGGTTAAACCATATAAGTTTAACATAGCAATGCAAACTAAAGAACTTATCTTATGTAAAAAATCATTTTCACATATGGATGATGGAACGATGGATGGAGAAACTTTCACAACTAATTACCAGTTAACTCATTTTTTTGTTATTTATTACTTTTTTTTTCTTTTGATATCAATTCCTAATTGTTCTACCATTTTCCACTTAAGTTGCACACCTCCTTAAAAAAATCTCAATTTTCTATTCATTCCAAAAATTTTAAATTTTTTTGTATCTTTGACACTTTTAGACTAGTTGTAAGCCCTCATACCCACACCTAAACAACACATTGTCCCCAATGTGACCCAAAAGACTAAGCAATAAAAACAAAATAAAGCTAAAGGACAAGAAAAATATAAAAAATATAAAAACAAGAAAATGTAACAAACTTCCCTACTAAATATAACAATGATCCCTGGAAGTCTCATTCCTAACTATCGTAAATCATTTCATTCGTGATCGTCCTCTAACAGCAAACTCGAGGTGCCTCTACAATCTTCTTAATAGTCTTTTGATCATCCTCGTCCGAAAGGAGATTGAGTACAGACGAATTGATCTAAAGCGGAAAAATTATCACAAAGCATACCCTAGCAAGCATTAAAGCGGAAAATAAAAGACTCAGTGACACTAAAGACTAACTTTACATAAACACTAAAAAGACACTTAAATAAATAAATAACTAAAAACTGAAAAACATTGTTGGTCCATAATGATCGTGATTTCAGTGCTATATTGACTTGTTTAACACAAACACTCATGACTTGAACAAACAAAGTGTATAATAACCCAACAAACCCAATAACAAGATTACACCACACAACTGAGGTATATAAGCTACAAAGATAAGTAGAATATGCTCCTAGCACCTCGGATGAACAATTACACAACACAATCAGTAGATAAGAGTTTTGGTTAAAGATGTGCAAAAGTTCTATTAAGATGAAGATAAGGTTACAATATATATCAGTGTTAGGTTCGCTGTAGCGAATCTATCTGGCGAACCACACAGGTTCGCTGGGCACAAACAGGTTCGCCCAGTCAACACCTTCATAATCACTAAACTGTGCTGCGGGCGAATCTATAGATTCGCCCGTAGTTTCGCTAGTACAAAAGCTTACAAATTACATACAAAATACATACAAAAGAAACACCGACACACCGGTGAGTCCAACCTATACATGTGACTATCAATACTCCCCCTAGGTTGGACCTCACCTGGGGAAGTCTTCTGTTTAAGCTCCGTCTCTTTTGGCTTCAAAGATATTCAACATACGCTCCTGCCCTGTCTTCAATTCCGGCCAACGGATTTGTAACATCTTCTGATCCGGCCTCATCTTCACTGAACACTAGCATTGATTCCACAAACTCTGCATCCGCGACCTCAGTATCAGGCATTTGTTGGACAGTCGTTTCCGCCTGAATCTCTGCAGTATGCTCCTCGCCCATAACATCCAAATCTATAACCTCAGTTGGTTTCTCGAACCTCCTCTCAATAGATTGATCCAGCTGTCTAGATAGATCGTCCATGTCCATTCGCTGATCATAAGACTTCCTCAATCTCTCATTCACTGATCTCAACTCAGCACGGATTCCACGGGCTTTGTTTGCGACCTTCACAAACAGGTTCGCTTCGATCCTCGTATCATCTCCAGCCCCGTGCTTTATCCTATTCTCACACAGCACTCTCAAATCCTCATCACAAAAAGAGAAGACCTCCATTGGGTCAAACAAGCGAATCTCTGGACGGTCTTCCCCTTTTAATCTGATAACAGCTTCACCAGTACTGTTATCGTAAAACCACTTAAGGAAATCATTCAGTCTTGGTGGCTGTGTGTCTGGAACTCTGACCCTTGTCATAACCTTTGGGGCTTCAACCTATACTTAAGTTTACCTAAGAATAATTTCAAACGTTAATTGTAAAGTAAAACTCTATCTTTACATTTTAATTCCTTCACTCCCTTTAACCTACTATCATGCAATGCTTTTATACGTTCCTTGTAACTCCAAGACCTAACATATTCATCCTCTCTAAGCTCATCTAACTCGTGTAATTGGATATACCGGTTTTTACCAGCTTTAAACAAGTCATGGTTGACTGCCTTCAGTGCCCAAAACGCTCTATGTTCTAACTCCAAAGGTAGATGCACGCCTTTCCATAAACTATTCGAAACGGTGTGGTTCCTATAGGCATTTTAAACGTTGTTCTAAAGACCCAAAGTGTGTCATCTAAATTATCGGACCAATCCTTTCGGTTGGCTCTAACAGTTTTCTTCATAATATGGTTAATACCTATGTTAGATTTTTCTACCTACTCGTTTATTTATGGGTGATAAGTTGTGGACAACCTATGATTCACTCCGTAATGTGCTAACGTTTTCTCCATTTGAGCATTGCACGAATGCGTACCTCAATCATTGATTAGGGCTTTAGGGTACATACCTCCTAAACAACTTCCCGAGAAAAGCTAACACCACCTTAGCATCTGTAGTAGTTAAGGCATGAGCCTCAACTCATTTAGACACCTAATCAATCGCAACAAGGATATACTGGTTCCCTTAGGATGAAGGAAACGGACCCATAAAGTCTATGCCCCAGACATCAAACACCTCAACTACTTGGATTGGGTTTTGTGGCATCTCATTTCTAGATGAGATGGTACCCTTGTGCTGACATGAGTCACAACCCTTCACTAACTCATGAGCATCCTTGAACATTGTTAGCCAATAAAACCCGAAATCAAGCACCTTTTTCGCAGTGTATACTAGTATGTGGTGACCTCATGTCAAACCCTCATGACATTGTTTAAGAATATCTAGACCTTCCTCCTTATTCACACATCTCCTAAGAATTATATCAGATCCTATACAAAACTGATAAGGGTGTCCCAAATATAATGATTAGCATATGAAAATAACTTATTCCTCAGTTGGGATGTCATGCCCTTAGTCATCCTACAATCTGCTAGAAAATTAACCAGCCAGAAAACCATGGCAAACCCTGCACTTCGGCTCTTAAGTAGATCAAGTTTTCATAAGGAATCTTATCAAGTTTTCAACAAAATTGCTAGCAAACATTTTAGGTCACTTACTCATTAACTTGTTTTGTTTAGCAAACATGTTTAACAAATCAATTGAATGTGTTGAATTGGCTTTGAGTTTAAACTGTGAGGTTAGAATTCATTTAAGGTCACTTATTCATAATTAGGTTAGACAACCGTGAGGGCGTTTAATTGCTAAACTAGTGTTCGTTAATAACTTGCTAGAAACTCGTAGGTGTCTTCTCGAAAAAGGTCGATGGTCTTATTTGTGGCGTCTTCAAGTGAATATCTTTTGTTACTAGTTCCATAATGAAAACATCCATTTTCAAGTGATAATTTCAACATAGAGGAGTCAGGTCTAGGTGGTTCATTTCAATCAATTGTTTTCAATCTTTACCTTTCGTGTTATTTGTTTATTTCATGCAATTTAACATTTTTAGCAAAATCCCCCTTCAAACAATCTTTTCATTTAAAAGTCATGTCTAGTTAGTGTGTCTTAATTTAGTTAATTGTAACGTGGTATATAGAGTCTATGGGTCGATACCCGGACTTACATTTTACTATATTACATCTGACCGTCCACTGCTGGTTGTGTGTGAATTAGTCGGTTTGTCTAGATTTTTATAAATTTAAAACTAGGTGTTTTTGTTAGTTAATTTATATATATAAATATATATTAGCACACATCAGGCGCCTAGGGCATGTAGGCCGTCAAAGCGGTCAATATCATGGTACAGTTACGATGGGTTGTTACAGATGGTATAAGAGCGAGGGACCAGACTGGTGTCCCAACGAGAATGTTGGGCCTACTAAGGGGGTGAATTGTAACATCCCACATTGGTTGTGAGGAGCAACGAAGGCTTTCATATAAGAGGTTTGATACCCTCACCATTAGACGCATTTTAAAACAGGGAGGGGCAGGAGCCTATGGGCGGCGCGACCGCCAAAGTGGAAAATTCTTGGTGCGGTTACGTTTGGTTGTTACAGTAACGATTTTTAATTAATAACTTCCTTGCAAAATCATTTCTTATATTTATTTCGGTTGCATGATGGTTGCTCTTCCGTTCCGTCCATGGATAGAAAACATTAGGGTTTTAACACCTACAACCTAAAAGCTATATAAACCATAAAAGTTAAGATCGTAAATAGAAAACATTAGGGTTAGAGATTAATAGCCCATTTAGTTAGCTACAGGCTAATATTGTCGAACGTATAAACTTATTAACTGCTTTGAGTGCAAATAATTATTTGAGTCCAATATGATACGGTGGTGTTTTAGGGTCATACATAACGTGACTAAGAGGATGTTTGGGATTGAATTTAGAAACGATTTATTGAATTTTTTGGAAAAGCAAATAAGTTAAAAAAACGTTTGACAATACTAAAAACATTTTTCATTTTAACTTTTCAAAAGGCTCAAAAGGTTGTTTCCTAAAAGCCACAAAATCATGGCTTTTTTAATAACTTACGGCTTTTTGAACACAAATTTACCAATCTACCATTTCAATACATTTTGTAGATAATAAGTTAAGATAAACACTTTTTTTAAAACAACTTATTGACTTTTCTATAGGGATAACAGTCAAACCTGAAATCTGAGACATCCGTGACTGGTTTAGGGCCGGGTAAATGGGTATGGGTCGGGTTTGGGATTTAAAAAAAACTACTGGTTTGGAAGGGTTTGGGATGACCTAGTAGACCTGATTACCAGATAATGTAGACTAGATTACCCATTAACATACCCGAATATAAGTTAGTATTTTTCATATATTTGTTAATTTCAATAATATATGGTTCATATCAGCTAAGTTTTATTTTACACAATATCCAAATATCCAACTATCTGTTCCCATTTTATTACAAACAAACTCTTTAAGCATAGGTCTTTTTAGTAGGATTATGTGAAGGTTCAAGCAAATTCGGACATTGTGAATTTGTGATGTAATGTTAATTTGTAGTACTCTTTTAATTTTATATTAAGATGTAATTTATAAAACGACCCAATGAGCAAACCAGAAGGGCATACCCGATGGGTAAGTTTTATGTCATAAGCTAGTATACCCGATGTAACATTTGCCCCGAACAAACGCTACCCAAACCCGTTTCATATACCAAACCCGATTCATTTTCTATAAAAACCCGAACCATTGTATAATATTGTAATCGCTCGAATTATTTTGAAATAAAGGGTTGCGTTGTCATAAGTTATGTATACATCTAATTATTTAGTTACCAAATATATGTTATGAAATGATTTTTATAAATGTTTTAAATGGTTAGTTAGTTAGATAGTTAGTAAAAATTAAAGTTATAGGGGTTAGATATGCAGTTAATGAAACAACACAAACCTTTTAAATTGAACTATAAACTAATACATAGTGCAGGGGGCAAATCGTAACATTTTAAAACCAAACCCCCACCCCCGTTTTCCCGGCTACCGTCGCCGGCGAGATCCGGCAAGCTCCGGCGAGCCCATAAACCCACAATTCCTACCGATTTGACCCGATTTAATCACTCATATTTCTTAATCGATAAGTTTTGAACCATAAACTGATCTATAAAGACCCTATACATGTTCTTATCCTAACTCAATTCAAAAGTCGTAAGCCTCGGCTGCTAAAGATCTAATCCACCATAACCGCAGACGAAAAATTCAATTGAACCAACTTAAATCAATCTTCTACTCCATAAAATCAAGATTATCAACTCTAATTATCAACAAACTTTGAACTTTCAGTCAAGATAAGCTCTAAATGTCCCGTAACCAACTCGAACCCGTTAACAGCTTTTCAATCTCATTCGAACTGATATAAATCGTCCAAAACACTTATACGGGTTCGCATTATCTCACTGCTGTATCAATTCCACTTTCAACACACTCAAACGCATTCATTGTTATCGGTATTGTTCGTTTCCTGCTTGCACTTTGTTCATCATCAAGTCGACGTCTACTAAGGTAATCAAATAGGTCCCTGAGTTCGTTTTTACACCGGGATCAAAAGCCCCATATCTTATTTCATTATCAAGTCCCTTTCATGTTCAATTGGATCGATATAGATTCTAGGGTTTATATGGAATTGGGGTATTTGATTTGTTAGTGTATTTAAACATTTGGTTTAAATTTTAGATAAACAATCCAATCTGGTCTAATGGTTGTTTGTTGGTCAAGAACACAAAGGTCCCGGGTTCGAACCACACGGTCACCCTAATGTTTTTTTTAGTTATTTGTTTAATACAAATGGTTATCAAGTTTTTGTAACACACTAACTCCAATTTATTTAATGTTCGTTAATCGTTTCAAACAAGGGGATTTTATTTAAAACGAAACCTCTTTTATAAGTACTTTAAAAACTTCATTAGATTTCGCGAAATAAGTACTTTAAAAACTTTACAAATTCATAAAAAGTTTGTAAATATTATTACTTTCAAATATTAGAAAAGTTATAAAAATTTACTAAAGGAACAACCTTATGAATTTTAGAAGCATAAAAGTTTATAAAATTGGCACATTGTTTATTAAACCTTTTTAGTAAATAATCATGTGTGACTAAACCAATATAATTATTTAACTAAGTATTTTTTTATTTATCATAAAATACGTATCTAGTCAATTATTTACTTAATTAAACTCTCGACATTTAACCATTATACATTTTATTTTAACCTATTTAGTATCTATTTCTATTACTATTCATTTTATTAATAGAGTATTATTTGTTCAAACTAACTAATTGGTATTTTTACCTAAATCAATTATTAACCTAAAACCCCAATTTCCTATTAGAACCCTAGATTCCCGAATCGGCTAGAGTTTATTTATTCTAACTTAGGAATCGTTTCCTTAGACCATCGCTAAGGAGAGTTTTGGTGCATTATTCACTTTCCATTTATTTAATTCGTCACCTATCTACCAGGTGAGTATTCATAGCCCCTTTTTCAGTTTTATACTTTGGGGTGAAATCATGTTACCTATTAAATCATGTTTTATCATTTTATTCATATTTATTCATTTTATTCATTTGATTCATCATATTCAATTCAATTCATGTGTGTTATTACTTGCAATTATGTGTTTCATAGGTTGATAAACATTATTCTAGCACAATCATTAATTTATTCAAACCAACGGTTATCAATAATAGTACTATTTGGCCTGACAAGCCCACCCCATTTACATACACGCGTGGTGATTGTAACCGACATATGCTTTTGCTCATTACGGCTTAATCTGTGTGATTAAGTGGCTGCAGTCATCTAGGTTTGATTGTGCACTCGATTTATCAGATGTGATACACTTTTTGCATGATAGGTATTAGCATGACATGGAATTGAATCATTTTATTCATTTATTCATTTTAACCATTTCAATCATTTTAAATCATTATATATATATATATATACGTATGTATGCAAACCTGTGTTTACTCACCAGCTAATTTGTTAGCTGACAAATACTATTTTCACATGATTTCAGGTGTTACAGCGTAGTCGAATATCTCAAGATGCTTCTCACATAGGATTCATGGACCTAGTTTAATAAAAAGTTTTTTATTATGTTTTGATTAATTGTCTCTGTGATTAATGTACTTGTTAACTGAATATTGGTTTTAATATTATTTAATCATTTTAGTACCATGAGCTACGAGCAATCTATCCACTTACGTCCGCTCCGATGTTTCCGCCATCGGTTGGGGTGTGACACCCGATTATCCACGGGTAAGACCGAAACCCAACGAGTAAATACCCAAGAGACCCGACAGGCAAGGTCTACCCTTGTATGGGGTGAGGCGGGCGATAGCCTTGGGCCCGGTTTCTCGAGAGGTCCGAAATTTTTAAAAAATTAATTTTTTTATAATTAACCAATAACCATTTAACAATGATGTTATAACCAAATATAAACATTTATAAAAGGTCTCATTTTACAACTTATTGACCCACTTCATTTAAAAAAACTTAATTAAAAACCAAAAGCTACTTTCATTTACCCAACTTTCATTAAAAAAAGTGAAATTGGATTTAATTAATCCTCACTTTCACCTATTGGCCATATTAATCCCAACTTTACTATTGGCCATTATTAATCTCAACTTTCACTTAAGTGGCCACCATTGAACCTTCCGTTAATTTTCACTAACTCCCTTAAAACTGATGACGTGGCATCCATGTGTAAGATGATGTGGCAGCTGTCATTTATTTATATAATGGAAAAAAAAATAAAAATAATTACATGTCAGCTGCCACGCCATCTAACACATGGATGCCACGTCATCAGTTTTTAACGGAGTTAGTGAAAGTTAACGGAAGGCTCAATGATGGTCACTTAAGTGAAAGTTGAGATTAATAATGACCAATAGTAAAGTTGGGATTAATAATAGCCAATAGGTGAAAGTTGGGTTTAATAAAATCCAATTTCTCTTAAAAAAAACTAAAGTTTTATAAAATAAAGAACCACTCAAGCCCGTTACGCGATTAAGTTATTAACCCATAAACTCAATCCACTTTTATGGATAATACACTACAAATAAAACAAAAATAAGGTTTTTATCTTGGATTTGAAAATTGGAAACGACAATAGATTAACAAGTTACGTCAACAAAACAACACACAACAACGAACAAGCAACAGTTGATGAGTTTTTTATCCGGTTCAGTTAGGTAAGCAAGCTAAAGCATTTTACTACAATAAGTTTGCTTTATTTATTGTTATGACAATTATCGCCGTCTTATATATTTTTGTCAATTATTGTATTTTGTTACGAGTTTTTGTTTTAGATTCTAGGGGCCAAAATAAATCTCGCCTAGGGCCCAACGGAAAATCATGAGACATAGGACTAGACCTGCCGACAGGTAAATACCCGAGATAGACCCGACGAGTTTTGGGCCGAGTTTAAGATATTGATTTCTTATCGGGTTTGGGGTTGAGATTACTTAAACCCGTCACAGACAAGACCCATTGTCATCCATACTTTTCTACCACAAAGTTAATTCAAACACTTTATTAAAAACCCAATTTAAAAAATCAATAAGCACCTTTTAAGAAACAAAATTTCCCTTTCTATTCGCACACCCTATTTATATATTCCAACACCCTCACAACCATCATGTGTAACACTATGGCCAAAGAGCCACGCCTGGGTCAAAATTTTTTGGTAAAAATAGTTTATTTAAAAAAAGACGTGTTTGGTTGTTTTTTTAAAATTTGTTTATAAAAACTTGTTTTTTAGGTTGTAGTTTAAATTTTAAAAAAAGTTAACTATTTAATATAAAAACGTTAACTAGTTGTGAAACAAAAATACGAAACAAACGTGTGTTAATGCTTTTTATATTGAATAGTTAACGTTTTTTATAATTAAAAGTACAACTTTTATACAAAAACAACAAAAAACATATGTTTTTTTTATAAAAATGTTTAATAAAAGCAATCCAAACGTTAACTTAAATAACCCAACAACACACGTTTTTTTAATAAAAATAGATATTTTTTTCAAAAAAAAGAATCAAACGCGGGTCTTTGATCATAGCACAACACCTAGGGGTGCGTGAAATTAAAAAGTGTGGGTATAGGTATGAAAAAATAAACACTTCGAGTTAAATAACAATCCCAAACACCCTCTAAAATTAAGCTTGAGAATCTAACCACCGATCTATCCAAAAGGACCAAAATCATCCGAAGTTGAATTTCACCTTAAACATGAAATACACATTTTGACTTTTGTTCATATGTTTGACATGATGTTTCTACAACTCCAAACAAACATTTACCTACTCTACAACACTACAATGTTCACAAAACATGCATCAACTAATTATACACTAACCAAAATGCATTGATATCAAGATGTTAATAACTATTAGTGAGTATATGTTATAAACCTTTTAGAAGTCTACGAATCATTAAAAAAAGCTTAAATTAAAGTGTCATAAATTATGGTGTGATATTTCCTCACAAATATTATAATAAAAAACGAGAGCCACAGAAATTATAGGTAACAAAATGTTGAAAAATTGTAAATGAAGAAAACGATTATCATAATGACTAATGGGATTGATGAGCTTTCATTATACCTAATATGCTTTGCTTTCATACAAAGATCTCATCATTACTTTCACTTGTGTGTTGCGATATCATTTTCTAGACTAATGATTTTTATATCCTTATTATTGAAGTGGCATAGAAATATATACAATTTATAATAGCTTAAGTTTAAAGATATGTTTGATTGAGTCATTATCTTAAATATTCTTAATGCATGTTTAATTTCCTCTTTTCTCTGAATTTTTTTTATTTTAAATATTTATCAGTTTTATAACCATTTTATATACAAGAATTCAAATTTCTGTTCTTAACAATTATAGCATCCAAAACTTTAATACATTTGATTCTTAAGACTCTTGTGTTAAAGTAAAAAGAGTATTTAGGTGAAAAGGTTCAAGAACTAATTTTAACCATCAATTTTTTAATTAATGATTGAGATCATGTTATACAATAAAATTTGGTGGAATTACATTTTAGTCATGATCACTTTTTAACTTTTTTTAACTCCCTGCTTTTTATAAAAGCTTATAAATTTTTTATATGACATTATTTTTAGAAACTTACATTATAAAACAAGTGTTTTTTTATTTTATTTGAATCGAGAACCGGACATTGAATTGGTCCGGTTCAAGGGTTTAAACCGTTATCAGCCTGACCGGTCGGTCGGACCATAAAGTAGTGTCGAACCTGAAAACCAGGTGGTACATCTGTACTTTTTCAAATTGTTTTCTATATTTTATGTATTTATATTTAAAATATTTATGATATCATCTAGTTCTTATAACGGTTTGACCAGTCCTACCAGTAAGTAGACCAATTTGACGTTCAGTCTTTGTTCCAAAAATATTGAAAGGAACTAACCGACTGTATAGGAAAAGAACTAATCTATGGTATACGGAAGTAACTGGTCGATTGAATAGCATGGAATGAACTGATAGGTAGAACAACAACAAAATAACGATGACAAGTCGCTAGGTTTAAACTCTTCCTCGGATGTAGTTATACGCCACATAATAAAGTAGGGGATGGCTAGAATGAAAACCCACTCATATTGGAAAAACCCTAGAAACCCTATCATAGCCATTGATCTAACAAGATTAATGGTTGAGATTGATTCTTGTTTCACAAACCTTATTTTATTATTTTTATGTACCTGAAAAGTACAAAAAGGATATAATAGTAAAGTCACATAACTCACTCATTTCTCTCTCTAGTACATTCTCTTTCATACTTTTTAATATAAAATAATTTCTCTCTCCTACTTTTTCTATTTAATATAATTTCTCTCACATACTTTATAATTTCTCTCTCCTACTTTTTTTATTTCATTGACACTAGCTGGTACGTTTGTTACACATTGTTACACTAGTTGATAGGTTTGTTACATCTTGTTACATATTAACAAAAATGAATGGACTACGTGTCACTTCAAACATGTTACGTTTGTTACATATGTTACAACTTGATACATATTATATAAAAACAAAACTTCATTGATTACGTTTGTTACATCGTGTTACATATGTTACAACGTGATACATATTTTATTAAAAACTGAAGGATTACATTTGTTACATCGTGTTACATACATTTTAAAAAACAAAACTATATGGATTACGTTTGTTACATAGTGTTACACAGTTTCAATCATGCTTCATACATGCTTCGTTTCTTGATAATCTCTTCATCTTTGATACAAAAGTTTCTTTAGCTACAAAAAAGAAAAAACTAGATGAATTAAGTGTCAATCCAACAAGTTACATATGTTACATCGTGTTACATATTTCGTTTACATATTTGGATCTTTAAAAAAATCAAAGTTACATATGTTACATCGTATACATATTTGAATAAAAAAACAAAGTTACATATTGTTACATATTTAACTTAAATTTAAAAAAGCAATAAAGCAAAATCACATAAGTTACATATTGTTACACATTTAACTGAAATTTGAATAACCTGTTGAAAACTAACCGGCACATGTGTCAAGCACTCGAACAGCAAAGAGAAAACTAGATGGTTAAAAACACTTGAAAAAATAACTAGTACATTTGTTAGATCGTGTTACATATTTTATTAAAAACAAAACTAGATGGTTAAGCTTCAGTTACACATGTTACATCATGTTACATATTTTATTACATCGTGTTACATATTTGGATCTTAAAAAATCAAAGTTACATATGTTACATCGTATACATACTTGAATAAAAAAAAATCAAAGTTACATATAGTTACAAGTTTAACTTAAATTTTAAAAAACAATAACACAAAATCACATATGTTACATATTGTTACATATTTAACTGAAATTTGAACAACCTATTGAAAACTAACCGGTACGTATGTCAAGTACTCGAACAACAAAGACAAAACTAGTTGGTTCAAAACACTTGAAAAAATAACTAGTACATTTGTTACATCGTGTTACATATTTTATTAAAAACAAAACTAGATGGTTAAGCTTCAGTCAGACATGTTACATCGTTTTACATATTTGGATCTTAAAAAAAACAAAGTTACATATGTTACATAGTATACATATTTGAATAAAAAAACAAAGTTACATATTTAACTTAAATTTAAAAAAACAATAAAGCAAAATCACATAAGTTACATATTGTTACACATTTAACTGAAATTTGAACAACCTGTTGAAAACTAACCAGCACGTATGTCAAGCACTCGAACAACAAAGACAAAACTAGCTGGTTAAAAACACTTGAAAAATAACTAGTACATGTGTTACATCGTGTTACATATTTTATTAAAAACAAAACTAGATGGTTAAACTTCAGTCAGACGTGTTACAACGTGTTACATATTATATTAAAAACAAAACTAGATGGTTAAGCGTCATCCACTAGTACATTTTTAAAAACAAAACATGTCTGACATCTGTTACATATATTATTAAACGTGTTACAACTGTTTTTAATAAAATATCAACTAGTTTTGTTACATCATCCACTATTACATTTGTTACATCGTGCTACATATTATATTAAAAACAAAACTAGATGGTTAAGCGTCAGTCAGACATGTTACATCATGTTACACGATGTAACATATGTAACATGTCTAGAATGACACTTTAATCCAACTAGTTTTGATATTTATAAAATATGTAACACGATGTAACATGCGTACCATTACCGGACGGCCTATGTCAAATTCATAACAAACAGACTTGAAATATCAAATAACTCGACTATTGTTCGAAGAATGTTATTACTGAAATAATCAATAATGCAAAGTTACACATATATGTTACATCTTGTTAAATATTTGGATCTAAAAAAATAAATATCTATAAAACATGTTACATATTGTTACATATTAAACTGAGATAAAAAAAAACAATAAGCATATTACATATTGTTACAAGTTACATAAGTTTTTAATTGTAATATAATATCTAGATTTTTAAGTCTGGGTAACATAAACTTACAATCTAAATATTTCTGTTTTTTTCTTTGTTTTTTTCGCAATAAAACTAAAGTAACAAATTAAAAAATACAATCTCTGGTACAATGAAAAGACTATTTATATTGCTATTAATAATACTTCCATAAAAAATTGTTAAACCATTTGATAGAATGACAATAGATCTATGAAATGTTAGACTCTAGAGTACTGACATTGACTACCGTTGTTTTGCATTACATTGTTTGACTTTTTTTATTGGGTGTATAAATTAAAAAGAAACCTATCATCTTAAAGTATTTACCATTCACCCATCATCTTCTACATTTTATCACTGTAATTATCTTGCAACTCTTAGAGTGTAGTAAAGATTATTAGAAAACAAAACCCAAAAATTCAACAATGAAAAAACGAACCTGAATTTGTGCAGATCCAAATACTTCAGAACAATCAAAATTTGTGAATATCCAATTAAGCCTGAGATCCGAAAATTTTATTTCTAGGCGTAAACAAGAAGATGACTGGTCTTCGTGAGTACAGAAACTCGGTGAAATATATGAAACCATAACTGATCTGGTAACGGAGTAACGAAGCCGGTGACGGAGTAACTGATCTGGATTTACATAAAAACGTGGTGGTGTAAACGTGGTGGAAAGATCCCAGATCTGCCATCATCATAAACGAAGATCTAGATGCTTGATTTTGTTCATTTTCATCTTCGTGAATAGATCCGAAAGCTCATGAAATCGTAACAATTTTAAGAGAAAAAAATGCTTTAGAGAGAGATGGTTTGAAATTTGAAAATTATGTAAGTAAATATGAAATATATGGTGTGTGTGTGCAGGTTATATGCTCATTGGGGTGTTGGAGTGATGAATGGTAAAATGTCTATATTACCCTCAATGGGTAAAAGACAAATAATTGAAAATCTGTGGATGTGGCACATTGTGGTCCACATACAAGGTTTCTTGAGTTTGCTCATTAAAACAAGGTTTCTGAATTATACATCTCCTAATAAAGTATTTTATTTAGACAAGAATTTTTACTTTGGCTTAATAACCGGTACAACACTTTAAACCGGAATTATGGGAATACATGCGGCTCACTGGCTCAGTGCCCAAACCCTTCGGTCAATTTACTATATTAACTGCTAATGGAATTAGTGACACATTGATAACACACTTGTGTTAGAGGCATTAAATCAGATGTTCTAATCCTGTTATAATCAGGTCATGCTATTTCTTCCTTAAAAATCCTATCTAAAAATATTACTATAATAAAATGTATCAATCACTATCCTGGAATCTAATACCACTACATGATATATACTCTTTTAAAAAAGGTATATTGGTTTTCACTGGTCTCAATTATCAACTTTTGTCTTCTACCGGTCCCAACTATTAAATTAGTTGTCAATGGTCCCAACTTTTATCACTTTGGTAACCATTGGTCCGTCGTTAAATTTTTTTAACGCCATTAAGTTTTTTCCAAATTCAATACCGATGTTTTATGTCTTTTAATCGGAAGGATAATACAAGTCGATTGATGGAAAAGTTATCTCGAAACGGCGCTCCGAACAACGAAATAGTGCTTCAATCGGGTGTTTAAACCTAACGGTGCTTCAATCTGATGTAAAAAATTTATCGTTCAGAGAGCCTTTTCGAGAAAAATTTTACATCAATCGACTCGTATTATCCTTCCGATCA
The DNA here is from genome assembly GCA_030867185.1 of Tagetes erecta. NCBI lineage: Eukaryota > Viridiplantae > Streptophyta > Magnoliopsida > Asterales > Asteraceae > Tagetes > Tagetes erecta. The sequence goes on from CM061487.1 coordinate 8,060,394, forward strand.
AAAGGCCTGAAACATCGGTCTTGAATTTAAAAAAAACTTAACGGTGTTAAAAAAATTTAACGATGGACAATTGGTTGCCAAAGTGATAAAAGTTGGGACTGTTAACAGCCAATTCAATAATTGGGACCGGTAGAAAAAAAAGATAATAGTTGGGACCAGTAAAAACTAATATACCTTTAAAAAATTAGTTAAAAAATTAGTTAGATTTTTGTTTATGAGAAAGTCAATGACTCTTTGAATAAACTAAGGTTGCCAAATGACTAGTCTTGTGAATCAATATTTTTTAAATCTCATATTATTAAATGTGAAGAATGTTATCGAGATTTTTATATTCTTTGTTATAATGATTTAGTTAAAGAAGCAAGAGAAAACAATTATTATTTTACAATTTATAAATTTACATAGGAGTAGTCAAGTATGTCTATTGATGTGCTAAACCGGTCTATAAAAATTAATAAATCAAACCTAATCTAGACACTCCAATTTAATCATAATTTACCCTAACTAGACCACACTATGCAAGTATACCTGACGTGAGATAGTATAGTTAACTGTAGACCAGGTATCGAACCCTAGAGACACAAATGAATAACGAAATTAACTAAGTAAATAATTTGTTTGAAAAGATTTAAACTTTGTTTGAAAGCAAATAAATCAAATGAAAATTAAATTTAAAGACTTTAATTAAAACTTACGAATTGAAAGCGTAAAAAGACTTGATTCAGATTTGGGAAAAACGTTACCTAGATTACTACTAATGGTAACGACTAATGATTAAACTTTAGACTTGGTTGTTGGAACGAAACTAGGATCGTAAACTGCTAACTCTACGGACTTCCTAAGGATCCTAGACCATTATCCGGGTGTGACCTTTTGGTTATTTGAAGTGTTGATTAAGCTCACTAGTTAGTTAAATCGCCTCTCGGCTCCTTTAACAGTAATTAAATACCATATGCTCGGCTCTCCTCTCAGTTTCACCGTTCCAATATATCTTAAGATACAAGGGGTGGTTCAATAATTAATTCTATGACTCAAACGTAAAAGTTTACTTCGTTATTAGAAAAGTTCCTCTCGTACCCTATCTCTAACGACTAGACAAACAAGACACGCCGACAAATCCTCACTTCTCGGGTCTTGGATTTAGTAGGACAAACAAATTTATTGAATTACTAATTAACCTCCTATGGTTTCTACGTCTAGAAAACCATTCAAAACACGAAAACAAAAGTTAACGAATTTGATACGCAACCATACACAAAAGACATTTGCAAAGCTACGTAAGGCAATTTAACAAGTAACACAATCCATTCATTCATTCAAAACACACCATAGAACATAAAAATCAAACCTTTTATAAAATTACTAAACTCGTTTTATCAAAAAACCAAGAACTAAACTTTAATCAAATAAACGATGCCAATAGCAAACAACCTAGGTAACTAGATAAATTTAGTTCATAATCAAAGTTAGAAACACAAAACAATTCAAGTTTAATGTATTCATAAGCAAGAACGATAAGAAATCAAGATAACGCATGCAAACCACAAATAGGTCGGATGAAAACTACCCGATCATGACCTCCAAGACTTGATTCCTTGCTTCAAACTTCGAATTCCTTGCTCTAAAATCGTCCTATTCAGCCTCCTAATCTCGTCCCCCGAAGCCGTCTCACTCCTATCCTTTCAAAGATAGTTCAACTAGGGCAAAAACAATGTTTCAGCGATAACTCAGGTAGGTGGCGGTACCGCGACGTGCTCTCCATTAGATGGCGGTACCACCACCTGCTCATTTTAACAGAATCTTCGGCAACTTGTTTCGTCTCCCATTTTCAGCTCGTAACTCCGTTTCGCGTCCGGTTTTTTCCTGCGTTCTTCTTTTTTCGCTCTCTTTTCAACCCTTCATAAACTTGGGACCTACAAAACATATATGAATCAATAGTAGATAAAACCTAAAGAAAATCTATTTAAAATGACTCGAAAACGAATAAAAACTATACACGAGATTTATGTATATTTAACGTTATATCAAATATCCCCACACTTAACATTTTTCGTCCCGAAAAAGCATAAACTTATCTTAAGGATTCAAGACTCAAAAACTCCAAAAACAAAAAAAAAAACAAAAAAAAAACAAAAAATATACAATTACAACTCAAACCCTTAATCTTTATTCAAACAAGTAACAGTGACTAAAACTTCAGTGATTTTTAATTAGAGTGAGACTCATAGTTAATATAAAATTTCCATGGTTTTATTGGTCGAGTCACCCCAACTTGACTTAAACCTTATAACTAAATGATTAAAAATATTTTAAGGCACAATCAACACTCAAGCAATTTCAACAACATTGCTTATTACACATTTCACAAGTGGCATAAAATAAATTCAATTTTCAATTTACTCATAGCTAATGTTCCCCATTACAAGATATACCCCCGTTATCAAGCAATGTCCCAAAATTCATCACCATACGTGATTATGCACGATTTCATCTGTGGGCTTACATATGGCGTGTCCCTTGTGCTCCGTTTCTTATTGGTATTAGGACGCGAGCAAGGGGACCCTATATGACTAACATGTGGTTTGATCAAGTCAATAGTGAATTTGCACTTTTAAGCACATTGTGATCAAGTTTATTAACTTAGAATTGCAACTTAATTACGGGATTTGCTCTTTGAGCTTTTATTGAAATATTCATACCTCCTTCTAGAAGTAAGAATACCAGATGATAGACCGCATAAAGACCCATGGTCTCCGAACCCCGAAACATCTCATCAATACAACATTTAAGATCATGAAATCATACGCCATGAAATGTTAACCACTAGAACTAGAAGTATGAAAATTAAAGTTTATCATAATCCACATTCTTAAAAGCAACTTCATTTTGTATCAAACTAGCTACAAGGCTTGAGTATGACTCAATTTTTTATTCCACTTCAACAATAACATGTTTCCAACTAAAAATCACTTAAATTAGGTGTTATAAGGTCACATTATTACCGCCCTTTCATTCATAAAGGTTGAGAAGACACAAAAAAACAAAAGAAAATATTTTTTTTAAATTTTTTGAAGTTTTTTTTTTTGGATTTGTACTCTATATGGACTCAAAAGAAACACTTAAAACTAACCTAAGACTAAATAGCTATTTCTCATCCCCACACTTAAGTTCTACATTGTCCCTAATGTAGAAATGGAAAACATCTAAAAATAAAACTAAAAATGCAAAAATAAAAAAATAGAGAGGTGCATTGGAAAAGACTTAGCTGGTATTGCGAAACGCGTAAGCTCCAAGTCTACAGTCTATTCCATAGCTTCGATTGTATAGCATTTTGGTCACGATCAAGCTTGACACCGACCTCTCGAGTTGCATCATCATCTTTACAAATCCAAAGTCACCCGAATGTAGATTGAGTGCGGGTGGTGATCATCCAAACTTGCAAAAACAAAAACACAAATACCCGAGCATAAAATTGACTCGAAACAAAAATAAAAACTCCTAAATAAATAAAATAAATAAATAATATAGATAAAATGAAATGCATGCAAATAAGTATACAAACTCTACTCTCGGGATCTTAACCCAAAACTCTCAACCCTTGACCTAATCAGGAGGCTTCTCCTTAATCCTCATTTGTACCGCTTCTACCCTGAGCGGTACACTAGCTACCATAAATATAAAAAAATCATTAAAGCTTAGACAACTATCATCGACCTCTCTTGGTTCGATCCACCAACACTTAAACATGCTAGGCCTAAAAACCACTCTTAACAAATATCCTAGCAATCTATCTCCCCTATATGTCCTCACACTAAGGGTTTTAATCATCCTCAAATCATACTCATCTCATATTCCTCGTATCTTCTTACGTGGGGGCCTAATCTTAGGAGGTGAATTGGCATAATTAGCATAGCCCTCTACATAATGATAACCACTAACAGAAATGGGCTCAGATAATGTGATCTCTACTGTTATGTCAGGTGGTATATCATATAACACTATCTCATCCTCTAACATCCCCACACTTGGGGTTTCACCTCTCTCAACCTCTAAGGGAGTGAAAATGTCCTTAAAATAATCTCCAACCTCATTATCTCCCATCATCATATAAACTTGGGGACTCCATCATCTCCCTCTCAAACTCAGTCATCCAATCATGGGGATCCTCTATCACCTCTAATATACTATCATCGCTAACCTTAGGTATGGAATTTTCAATCTCACTCTCGCTCTCATCCCCAGTAATGAAAACCTACTGAACATGATCGGTCGCACTAATCGATGTCACGGGGCTAGGATGGGGTTTAGCCTCCTTCTGAACAAGAGGTGGGACTACGATGTCCATTAAAGTCTCTAGTTCAGGTGCATCAATTACCTCAGGCTCCTTTTCCCACGAAGCCTCAATATCATTAAATTAGGCATGCCAATCAACCTGTCTAACCTCTTCTGGTGATGGAATGTAACAAACTGTGATGTTAGGAATTTTCTTTCCAATAGGAATAACGGGAGCAACAACAGTGTCTACAATCTCTCTCTCCTCTTCAACACACTCGCTTAAGGAACAATCTTGAGGATCACCAATAAAACTATGCTCTCTTGGGTGCTCATTGTAAGATCCCACATCGGTGGGGAGGAGAACTAAGCACTGCTTTATAAGAGTGTGGTAACCTCCCCTACCATGACGCGTTTTAAAACCGTGAGGGGCGGCGCTTGAGGGCGTTTCGGCTGCCAAAGCGGACAATATCATGGTGCGACGGGCTGGGATGTTACAGATGGTATCAGAGCCAGTCGTCGGCCGATGTGCCAGCGAGGACGCTGGTCCTCCAAGGGGGGTGGATTGTAAGATCCCACATCGGTGGGGAGGAGAACTAAGCACTGCTTTATAAGAGTGTGGTAACCTCCCCTACCATGACGCGTTTTAAAACCGTGAGGGGCGGCGCTTGAGGGCGTTTCGGCTGCCAAAGCGGACAATATCATGGTGCGACGGGCTGGGATGTTACACTCATCCTCACAAGAACCATCACAATCACGATCTTCTTGAGCAGGAGGTGGGACTTGTGCGAGATCTTGTGGAACCGCATCATCCGTTATTGTCTCCTGCTCCTCGATTAGATCGAAATACTCACCTAATTCATTCTCGTACCCTATGAATATCCCTTCCAAATCATGAACGAGACGGTTTGAATCCTTATGTTCGATCAAGACTCCAGTGGAACTTCGGTAAGCTGTTAAGTTCCCCATTTGGTCAAACATTAACACCGCATCCTTACTGGAAGTGTAGGGTGTAACATATGATTTTTTTGAAAGCGTGGCCAATGGGGTCTACATGGTATCCTAGTTAATGATTCTATTACCTGATTACAATGTTGGGGGTACATCATTGTCACACCCCCAAAATCCACTAACGGAGTTTTACCGTTAAGTGTGTGACAAACCAAGATCTCAGTCATTAGTTACACCAAACGACACTATATGAATTTAAAATATACGTGTCTCATTAAATGAGAAAATTTAATACAGAGTTAACATTTAATAATTTGCGGAAGCGTAATCGAAATGTAATGTCAATAATATTAGATGGAACTAAATGCGCAAACACGCGCCCAACATAAGAAACATAGTTTAAATATTTGTTAAAACCAAACATAGTTTTTAAATGCAAGAAAGTGTTTAAATGCAAAGTTGTGACTCCATGCCATGACCTAAGTGCGTTGAACCTCAGTGACCTGTAAAAGTGAAAGACTAACAAGTGTCAACACGATGGTTGGTGAGTTCACATAGTAAGTATGAAATCAAGTATGTTCAGTTGCAAGCAGAAATATAAATTAAGTATGTCATTGTAGGTAGCTAGTCTACAGCACATGTCCTTAGAGGCGTATGTATCTGACCGAAGCTGACTTATGTACACAATAAGTGCATTTTGCCTGTTCGTACATCCCAGCAGGATGCACTGTAAGTATGTTAGGTCATTCAACACCCGTTCGACAGGTCCTTCTGTCGTGCTAGCGCGACTAGCCCGGGTGGGGTTTGTCAAACCCAGTAGTACTACTCAAAATTTCCCCGCTATTTCACAAATACTAACGGTCAACTAGGTATCCATGAGGTCTTTCATGAACAAAATAAAAGTTGCTCTAATCCAGACATGCGACATACAAAATTTGTAAATCCGTAAAAGTAATCGTCCGTGTTCAGCCCATAAAAGGGTAGAATAGTAAAAGTGCGGTTTAGTGAACTCACCTTAGGTTGCACAGCAAATCAGTTTGAGAGTACACAATGTAATACATCAACCTAAATAATAGTAGGTCTATTAATGTGTGTTCATGTAGGGTCATAGAACCCTATGCATCCAAATAGTCATACGGTTTGTGCGAGATTAGAAAAGTTTGACTCTTTGACCAAGTTTGACCAAAGTTGACTTTTGTTGACCCGAGTTGACCCACGACCCGTTGGTGATTTATTAAGTGCAAGTATGTTTCTTTTGAAGTATTTGTTCATAATAAGTTCACAAATCACATCGCAAGGCACGTATTCAAAGAATTCAATTTCTATTTTCATTAAAGTTTCCTTTATAGGAAAGTGGAATTTTTAGAACATGTTTTCACAATTCAACATCCAAAAGATTTCCAAACCTCATTATGCACATCAACTACTACACACTAGTCATACCATGATACACAACCCAATAGCACACGTCAAAACTTACAGTTTCCAATATAAGACAAAGTAGCATGTGTAATCATCTCAAGGCACATATCATTGTCCACATGTCTTTATGTTTCAAATAACATAGCAACTCTTTCATCATAGCATCCTAGTCAACTAGAACACACATTCTAGATTCTCAACAATCAATTTCATACCAACGGGTTATTAACCAAACAACACTTTTACATACCGTTTCCATGTCCAGAGCTAGTTTACCATTTACAAAGTTGCCTACAATCTTCCCTATGCAATTCATTTATGTTCGTGCGTCCAAAACCACTAATCATGCACCCTAGTGAATGTTCATGACAAAAAGTTTCCACAATTAGAAAGTCATTCCAAATCAAGTCGGATTTCCATGTTCAAATAACCAAAATTCATTTAATACATCATATGAACATGCTAGTATCATCACAACAACTATTAGATGTCCACAACATGCATTTTTCACATGAACCACATGAAAAAGTTACTATTTTTAGTAATATGGCAAAACGAACATGTAATTTCAAAACCAAATAATCATCCTTCATTCAAATCATCATCTAAACATATATTTCATCATATTTCATCATGATCATGCATTTTAGTTCATGTTCAAAAGACTTCCTATTAACCCTAATTTCTCAAAAATAATAATATGGATTCAATTCACTATTTGATCATCAAAACATCAAATAAACCTACAATCAATACCCAATTTCACAACAAAATCACCAATTGACAAATTTGGATGAACTAGGGTTTCATGTCTTACAATTTTCGAAACATATATGAAGTTTTTAGGAATGAAACTTACTCGTAATGTGCTTATAACTTAAATTAGCAAGCAACAACACCACCAAAGATCCAACACAACCGAACATCATCACTTGACGAACAAAGCAGCCGAAATATTCAACTGGCCATAACTTTTTTATCGCTACGAATTAGAAGACGTATTTACTATCATTGGAACCGTCTCATCGAGACGAAGATTTTGATATATATTAGGCCTCGTGACGACGTCGGAGCTGGCCGGAATCTGGCCGGAAAGGTGACGGCTTGGGAGGAAAGAAAAACACAAGTGACGTTTTTTTTATAAAACTAGGTTTAGAAATTGTTAATTTTTGTTAAATGTTAAGTTGGGTTGGGCTTTGGGCCATCTATGGGTCACATGGATGATCCACGGGCTCCGTTTGTTTCGATTTGCAAACACAATGAAAAACTTTATCAAACGTAAATTTTTGATTCCCAAAGATCTCCAAATTTCGTAAATAGTTAAAAAGTTAAAATCAGTAAAATACGCAGCTAATTGAAAGTTCAACAATTTAAGCACACATGTTACTTAAGACGTATATTTATTGTGTTTGTATCAATTTGATATCACCAACATCTGGGTATTAACTCGTGTGGTCGTTTCGTGTGTACGTTAGTGTAACAGTTTGTACATTTAATTTGTCAAATTAAATGAAAAGTATAATTGCGTTAACGTGACTAACATAGTTTGGCTAACGAGGTGAACCTGAATTTGTTGGGTGTCACAATCATCTCTTAATGTAGCAGGTGGAAAAGACAAAAAAAAATTAAAAATAAATAAAAATAAAAATAGATAAGCTAAACTAAATTATCTAATTAATTAAACTAAATAGAGTTAAACTTAACAACCACTAAAACCATAAAAACCAAGAAAACCAGGACAAGAAAACTAAGAAAACATGAAGCTGACTCAAAGGGAACTAGGACTCAACGAACAAAACCAACAGACCAACTAAAGACCTAATCAAAGTTAGTAACGACTTAACAATTAAACTAAAAACTTATGTTTCTAAAAACTAAGTAAAGACAAAATAAAAGACAAGAAAAACAAATAAAACAGCTAAACAAACAAAGTAAACTAATCAAAGTTAATTTCACTACTGCCAAGTGTCTCCGGCAACGGCGCCAAAAACTTGATATGCTAAAATGGTATATAAAAATTAATAAATCAAACCTAATCTAGACACTCTAATTTAATCCTAATTTACCCTAACTAGACCACACTAGGCAAGTATACCTGACGTGAGATAGTATAACGAAATTAACTAAGTAAATAATTTGTTTGAAAAGATTTAAACTTTGTTTGAAAGCAAATAAATCAAATGAAAATTAAATTTAAAGACTTTAATTAAAACTAACGAATTGAAAGCGTAAAAAGACTTGATTCAGATTTGGGAAAAACGTTACCTAGGTTACTACTAATGGTGAACGACTAATGATTAAACTTTAGACTTGGTTGTTGGAACGAAACTAGGATTATAAAATGCTAACTCTACGGACTTCCTAAGGATCCTAGACCATTATCCGGATGAGACCTTTTGGTTATTCGAAGTGTTGATTAAGCTCACTAGTTAGTTAAATCGCCTCTCGGCTCCTTTAACAGTAATTAAATACCATATGCTCGGCTCTTCTCTCAGTTTCACCGTTCCAATATATCTTAAGATACAAGGGGTGGTTCAATAATTAATTCTATGACTCAAACGTAAAATTTCCCACTTCCGGATTGCACACGTTCCCACGTTTTCAAACTTACTTAAGACGATGATGAGATTCCACAAAGAGAAGATCCCAATCATACAGACAAGTCTCTTGTAGCTCCCTCGCGAAATCGGATCAGAAATAAGATTAAGAAAAGCATGAAAGGTTCGTAGAAGGAAAACAAATAAGTTCAAAAGAATTCCTAAGTACATCTATTTGCACTAAGGACTCTTAGGTTATAGTCTAGGACGGTGTGTTTCTAATACCCTATCCTAGTTCCCTATAACCATGGCCCTGATACCAAACTGTGACACCCCGCCCGGCGGCGGAAAACACCGGGCGCGTCAAGTGAATCGGATATCAAAGTACAAAGCACATGGCACACTAATTTCATATTTTAATATTAATTGAGCAATAATGTCGTGACATAAAGAAGCATTCAATAGTCATAAAAACCGTAATAGAAACCGACAAATAAATATTGTTTATTGTCTTTTTATTCTAGGTCCGAAGCATCCTACGTGTCTTGAACCAAACCTGTATCAAACTTCACCTGAAAAACGTGTAAAATAAGTTAGCTAAAGAATTAGCTAGTGAGTAAAACACAATTAATAGTACATAGTATAAAATCCGAGATCATTATAGATTGTGTTTCGCAATCTCATGTGCATAGCAATTTCAGCATATATCTCAACCATGACCATAGAAACACATAGAAACAAGTATCATAGACCCCGCAGGGTTACCTTTAGCAACAAGTCATGAGGAACCAACTCATGTTACATTTATTGATAACCATCGTTTAACCGTCATTTAACCGTCTCGATATGCAAGTTATCAAAAAATGTTTAAGCATCTAAGGGACATAGCAACGTAGCATCAAGCATCACATGTAGTAACTAGTAACATAGAATCAACCAAAGAATCACCGGGTCAAAATCACCTATCAGGCCATTAATGTAGGTGGGCTTGTCAAGCCATTAGCGCTAACATTGTACCGGTGGAAATTACAAGATAATATAACTAATATTGACTATCACACAATTTTGCTACATGCGGCCAAACACGATTAACACATCTAATGATCTCATTTTCGAAAATAGAAACATCAAAAGAAACCGTTGTATTATAGAAACACGTATTTCATCCCCCAAAACGTAAACAATAAAAAGGGGAGTGAGTTTACTCACCAGAACAATAAAGATAATAGCAACGCAAGAAAGTAACTTGAGAGAATCGAGGATCGCCCAGACATTAGAATCACCTAATTAACCGGGGGAACCTTATTTAGAAACGAAGCAAGTAACGTAATAACTAGAATCAAGAAAATAGAACTTCTAGGGTTTTGGATTTGGGGTTTTAGGGTTTCAAAATATAATTTGGTAAATTAGGGTTTTAAAGTATCAATAGAAAATTAGGGTTTCAAAGTATAATTTGGAAAATTAGGGTTTTAAAGTATCAATAGAAAATTAGGGTTTCAAAGTATAATTTGGGAATTTAGGGTTTTAAAGTACCAATTGAAAATTAGGGTTTCAAAATATAATTTGGGAATTTAGGTACGAGATGTAATTGTGTTTTCGTATAGTATATATTTTTATAATAAACCATTTCTAGTTTATAATTGAAATAATATTTGTACATACTTTGAGAAATATATATATAACTTAAATTATAAGTAAATAGATTACAACATAAAAATTAAAGAAAAAGTGGTCAGTGGGACTCGAACCCACGACCAAACACACCACATCCAACACTCAATCCGCCGGACCAGGTGCGAATTTTGTTAATTAAACTCGTTTTTAATTGTTTTAATCAGTTAATATTATCAAACCCATTTCCAAATAAAAACCCTAGAATGAAGATTGATCCAATTGATCCAAACCTGTTAATCTCAACCAATTTAACCATAGGGCTTTTAATCTACGTTGAATCGTGATCATTTTGATATATAGTACTTACTTGATGGGTGAAGAAACGAGGTGATGAAACTGATGAACAGGGGCGACAGGTTTGAGAATCAAATACTTAGTTTTTGATGTTCTTGCTCGAAATTGGATGAACATGGAGTGAAAGAAGGTAACGAGGATCGTGTATGTGAATGCAATTGTGTTTTGGTGATCAGGAATTAGTCGAATGGTTTGAAGGTAGGTTACGAGTGAAAACGATTAATTGGGTGTTAAATTGATTTGTTTAATTCAATTGATTGCCTCAAATGAATTCAATACGCATCGTTGATGATTTTTGTTAATGTAATTTACTGTTTTGGTGCGTTATGAACGATTTGCATTCGTGGGTTTTGAAACCGGTTCTTAATTCGCAATAAACATGGATTGAAGTGTTTTAAACATCGAATTGAAGGTAGGAATGGGTTCGAATCACGTCCCCGGTCGTTTCTGTGGTTTTAATTTGATTTTTCGTGTTAAAAACGAGTGAAAACGACCTCGCCGGACTTCGGCATTTTCCGGCCAAAGTTGCCGGAGTTACAGTTGCCGGAATCACGGGTAAATGAGGGTGGGGGCTGGGTAGTTTAATTAATTTCATAATTGGTCCCTGTTGTTTGGGTTTTGTTTTATTTAGTTTAATAACTTTAAAACAAATTTAGAAATTTACACTTATGACCCAAAGTTAATTTATAAGTAAAATTCACTAATTAACCTAACTAACTTGAAACGTAACAATTATATAAGTGACGTTTTTATAGTTTTAGCTCGTTTACACCATTAAAAGACTATTTCGAGACTTAGAAGCGTTTTTGTATAACATTTTTAATAGTTTTTGTTTACGAACTATATATATGTTTATTTATATATATATTTTGAGATTTATTTTTCCAACAATATTTATTTGATATGTGTGGATGTTTGCGACATAAATACGATTATTTAATTGAGACGGGAAAAACATAGAATCCAATGAGTTTTTCATAATAATAATATTAAACGTTACATTTTGAAGAAAAATAAATACGATTACAATTTAAAGGATAACGACTTCGGGTTCGAGTCGGGCATTCGGGTTCGGGTTTGGGGCAGATGTCACAATAGGGGTGTCAATCGTGTCGGGTTAACGGATTAAAGGGTGAAATAGGGAAGATCAATTGGGTTCCTTGGGAGAAGAAGGTTTGCATGGGGCGGGGATGGTAAAACAAGGAAGATCAATTGGTCCTTGGGAGAGAGTTTGTGATACAAAGTCAAATGGGGGGTTGGGTCTAGGATCGCTCAAGCATCTTAATCTAAGTCTCTTGTCCAAATGGTGGCGGCGTTTCAACATTGAAGGCACCTCACTGTGGAAAAAAACCATCAAGTGTATTCATTCCTCAAGGTGAGTCAGCCTCATCCCATGAAACAAAGCAGTCTCAGACTCTCAGGTACTTAGGGTATTATTAACATGATAGATGCTCAATTACAGAAGTTGAATTTAAAGATTGGCGAGCTACATGTAAATGAAAATCGTTCATGGTGTTGGAAAGGGGAACAGAATGGTGTGTTTTCAGTCAAATCTCTTTGCATCCTTCTCTCTAGCCAACAAAGTAATTCTCAACATTTCATATTCCCATGGTGCAAATTAGCTCCCCAAAAAGCTAACATCCTTACATGGCAAGCGGAGTTCGAACGCATTCCAACGCTGAATGGTCTAATACAAAGGAAAGTAAATGTAGCTTTGAACCTCTGTCCTTTATGTTCGCATCTACCTAAGACGACAAAACACTTATTCGTTTCATGTTACTATGCCAATATGCTATGGAGTTTCGTAAGTTCCTTGTGTAAGATACCATAAATATTTGCATTTCCATTAGGGGCTTACTTCTCATTCACACATCAACGTTGAGCTCGAAAAGAATGAAACAAATTATTCAAGCTGTGATCTTAAATGGGATTTAGAGTCTATGGAAGATGAGAAACGCTACAGTTTTTAGGAATGCTCGCCCATCGATTAGCTTCCTTTTGGAAGAGGTAAAATCATCTAGTTCGGACTAAGTTCCAAGTGTAGATCAAGGATGCATGCTTTAGATTGGAACCGTTACACTAAGTTCCAAGTGTAGCCAAGTTTATTGTGTTTTATCTTTTGTTGTATCTTTATCCTGTCTTTGTGTTTTTGCAGCTTTGTACATATGTTTTCTTTTTCTAAATAAAATTCCGTCTTAAAAAAAAAACCTATGTAAAAACATCAAAATTTAAACATATAAAAAGGTTAGTATAGGTCTTGAAGGTACATTTGAACTGATAATACGTCTTGTCTCCATGATAGATGTCAAAGAAAAAATTAAATTAATTAAAATTAAATTAATTCGCTCTCTTCATAGTTCAATACATCTATAATTTATCTAAAACTTATCATTATCCCTTATATTGAAAATCCAATGATATTGAATAGTAACAAAGTTGTACAAGTTTTTATGCTTAGTGTTAGTGTTGTTTCTTAATGCATGTACAAGTTTTAAATAAAGTTGACTTATGCTTGATGTGCAAGTTTTAAATAAAGTTGTACAATTGACTTATGCTTGATGTGTTTTACTAGGAGTGTGGTTTTGGAAATGGAAATATAGAGAGACACGAATACGTCTTGCCTAGAGAAAGGGGGATATCAACGACTGGTACTTTGTCTGCGTTTTGTGGTGGCCATAGTTTCCATTTATGAAGAAATCTCACTTAATAATATTATGATGACATGAAGGTAAGGATTTGTAAGAGATGAAGATCTGAAGAATCCTACAACATATCTGTATCCCAAATCGCTAGATGAAGATGAGACCGTAAGTGGTGGCAGTTACAGAAGAGAGTTCAACCTAAGGTGTACTATCATCGCCTCCGACGATTCTACTACTACTATCCGGAAGTTCATCACCCTAGTATCTAATATCTAAATCTTAAGTGTGTTCCCTACATAACTCAAAATCATAACTATTATATCGCCGGTGACGTAGCGAGGGAGTTTGCATTGGAATGGATAAAGATTAAAAAACAATGGATCATACTAATCGGTAATAATGCTCGCGCAACGCGTGAGCCATCAAATTAACCTAATTTTCTAAATTTATCTAATATATTTTACAAACATTTCATATCAGATTTCTATGATTATATTTCTTTTGAGTTTTGTGAGCGGTGAACCTAAAACTTTGATAGTATTATGTTTTCACCTAAAAGTTTAGAGATGAAACGTCTGATGCAGAAGTATATAGTTTTTATTTTTTACTTATAACTTAAAGACGAAGGTAGTTATGCCTACGGTATTCATTATTCGAACAATTCGATTCTAATACTAATTTAAATTTTAATTTAATTGAATCGAATCGTATTCGATTCTAATTAAATAATTTAAATGCGAATGGAATTCAAATTTGATTCAAATAAATCAAATAAGGATTATATGTATACATATTTATTTTATATATAGGGAATTTGAGTTTTATTTTTTTAAAATGCTAGGTTATGTGTATAGTTATGATTATTTAGATGTTGTTTAGTTGTGGTTTCATAATCTTATTGTTTGTTTTGCAATGAAATAATGAAATATGATTCATGTTGAAATATTTAAAACAAGTAGTGATTTTGAAGATGATCACAAAAGTCGAACACTAACTCTATCAAATTTTTCGTTAATTCTTCTCCACGTATCTTACACTTGAGATAAAAAATGTCATTTCCTCTACTTTTTTGACCAACGACTAAACAAAAATGTTAACCTAAATAAATCTGTGTTGTTTAAATGTTTTACTTCAGGCGCATAACACGTGTAAATGTAGTTTAATATACATATAGATTTTTGCTAAGCCTCTTCACAACACTTTCGCATATAACAATGTAAGTATGTTAGCATTGAGATTAAATATGTCCGTGAGAAAATATATCTAAGGATATGATATAACATGTCAACTACTCAACTAGACCTACATGTTGAAAAGCGGGTCAAAGCATCAATAGATAGTTTATCTTAGACTTTAATATTTAATAAAAATAATATTTAATAATTTATTTAATTTTATTTTAGGTTACAAACTTCTAAATATCAAGGTCGGTGGATGAGACCGACTTGGTTTGCTTTATGTTATAAACAAACTTGTTTCAATCTTGACACAAAAATCTACTTCTTAGGTTTCTTAAGATCCTATGATCGAAACTTGCATGTAACATTTTTCTTCGGTTTTTTTTAAAATTTTTATTATTGTTGTAGCTTTGCTATGCAAAATGAAGTTTTTAAGTTACTAGACCACTACCACATGTTAAGATTTCTATTTTAAATCTGAAATCTAGAGGTTTTTTTTGTTCTTTTGTTATTTTAAAGTTACTTTTACGAATTTGCACCGCAACATACAAAAGGTAATATTTATTTTTCTACGTCATTTTACGGTACAATGACATGTGCTGTTAACGATACTACGCACCACACACTTGACGTTAACGATATTAATGTAATCATACACTTATACAACAACAATTCACCACAAGGTCACAAATGTCCTATCACACGCTAACATTACCTCCATATTAATGTAACCCATTAACCAAAATAATACACTCATAAAGACACCACATCACGCTCACAAAAAGTCTAAAATTTGTTAGTTGCTAAATCACAACGAAACCGATGCCTACATATCCTCCGTTACTTAAAATTCAAATAATCCCCCCTAAAAGTTTAACGGCACGTTACCATCTAAAACCATCTACGTTACTTACCACAATCCCATCTTAACGGCCAACAGAAAACGCCGTTACTTCTCCCAATTTAAAACACCTAGTTTCATTCTCTGCTTCAGTTACAATTCACAAACCCTCACACACACACACAAAAAACCTGCAACTTTTTCTCTCTAGAACCTTCGAAAATGCGAGAAATTTTACACATCCAAGGCGGCCAATGCGGCAATCAGATCGGAGCTAAGTTTTGGGAGGTTGTGTGTGCAGAGCATGGGATCGATTCAACCGGAAGGTATAACGGAGACAATGAACTGCAACTGGAGCGTGTTAATGTATACTACAACGAAGCGAGTTGTGGTAGGTTTGTTCCGCGTGCTGTTCTAATGGATTTGGAGCCTGGTACTATGGACAGTTTAAGGTCAGGTCCGTACGGTCAGATCTTCAGGCCGGATAATTTTGTGTTTGGACAGTCTGGTGCCGGGAATAATTGGGCGAAAGGTCATTATACTGAAGGTGCTGAGCTTATTGATTCGGTTTTGGATGTTGTAAGGAAAGAAGCGGAGAATTGTGATTGTCTTCAAGGTATATTTTCTGTTTGTTCGTTTGTTTGAATGATTTTGAGTTGATTTTCGATTGAACAGTGGCGTAGTTTGATGCATTTTGGTTTTGATTAGAATATTTGAAGGTGTTAGGGTTTGATTTTTGTTTGTGAGTGATTTTAGGATTTTGAGTTGAATTGTTGAAGATCTGGTGTTTTTTGAGTTTTTTGCTTTCCATTTAATATTTTGTTCACTGATATAGTTCTTATAAAGTAATAATTATGCTGTTAACTTACTTGAAACTAAGGATTTTGATCTTTTGAATATGAATTTGGATTTTACATGATTTGGTAGCTTCATTGGTGATTAAGAGGCTAGGTTATGTTTGTATAGTTGATATTATTGGTCATCCATTAACATGCTATATTCATCATGTCCTGTCTATGAAATGAAATCATTTTGTTAAATTTCAAGTACTGTTTTCATTAGGTAAATCTCTCTTTAGCATCAATCTGGCCTTGAATCACCTCTAACGCGTGCCTAATCATCAAATTAAGTAGCTGTTCAGTAAATTCTAGGTAACTTTTTTATTAGCACTTGTCAGTCATGTATAAATCATTCGTCAATTGGGCTTTGAATCACGTTTAAAGTGTGTGACTAGGATTTCAAAGAGGCCCGTTCTTTCCTCCTTAATACTATAATTCATTTTTATGATATATTTGCGAGGTATTTTGATATACTTACAAGTTACAACACAAGGAAACTATGTTTGTTAATGTCAAATACTGCCTGCACATTTCTTTTTTCTAAATGATATCCCTCATGTCATGTTCCAAGTTGCTTGTACTTTCTGCTGCTGATTTTTGTTGGAATTTTCAGGTTTTCAGGTGTGCCACTCTTTGGGTGGTGGAACCGGGTCAGGAATGGGTACCCTTCTCATTTCCAAGATCAGAGAAGAATATCCAGACCGCATGATGCTCACTTTCTCTGTATTCCCATCTCCAAAGGTGTCCGATACTGTTGTTGAGCCCTACAATGCAACACTCTCAGTACATCAACTTGTAGAGAATGCTGATGAATGTATGGTGTTGGACAATGAAGCTTTGTATGACATCTGCTTTAGAACCTTAAAGCTCACAACACCAAGCTGTAAGTTGACTAAACCCTCCACCTTTGTATTGACACTTTTAAGATTTTGAGTAAGTTTAACTTGATTAATGACTACCATTCTTTTTTGCAGTTGGTGACTTGAATCATTTGATCTCTGCTACAATGAGTGGTGTGACTTGCTGCCTACGTTTCCCTGGTCAACTCAATTCAGATCTTCGCAAGCTTGCAGTCAACCTCATCCCATTCCCCCGCCTCCACTTCTTCATGGTTGGATTTGCACCACTAACATCACGTGGATCCCAGCAATACCGTGCACTAACCGTACCTGAACTCACCCAACAAATGTGGGATGCGAAAAACATGATGTGTGCAGCTGATCCTCGCCATGGTCGGTACCTCACAGCATCAGCCATGTTCCGTGGCAAAATGAGTACAAAAGAAGTTGATGAACAGATGATCAATGTCCAGAACAAGAACTCTTCTTACTTTGTTGAGTGGATCCCTAACAATGTCAAATCAACAGTTTGTGATATCCCTCCGACCGGGCTCAAAATGGCGTCTACTTTCATCGGTAACTCGACATCAATCCAGGAAATGTTCAGGCGGGTGAGCGAGCAGTTTACCGCCATGTTCCGAAGGAAAGCTTTCTTGCATTGGTACACAGGGGAAGGAATGGATGAAATGGAGTTTACTGAAGCTGAGAGCAACATGAATGATTTGGTTTCTGAATACCAACAGTATCAAGACGCAACTGCTGATGAAGAAGGGTATGATTATGAAGATGAAGAGGAAGAACTTGCAGAGGGGGCTTAATCAGATGTTTGGTGTGTTTGATAGATCTGCCACCTACTTATTGGCTTGCAATTGGATTAATGTTAATTTGGTTTGAAGTGTTACTATGTCACATCCTAGGATTTATGTTTTTTTTGGTCAAGTTTGCAGACATATGATGATGATGGTTGTGTGATATTTTGAACTTATTTGCCTGGTTATATTTTTGCTTCTTTTCTTGTGTGTGTGTTAATATGGTAAACATTCACTATGCATGTTTGCAGTTTTCATTGTCAATAGTTGAAATCAGGTGATTTGATGTTTATATGGTTTGGTTTATAGTTTGAAACCCAGGGTTTGCTAATTGTTTGGCTTTTAGAATGGGCTGTGTAAACAGATTGTGTTGCTTTACCTTTATAGAGTTTTATTAAAAAAAAGTAAGTTAGGTTATAGAGTTTTATTAAAAAAATGAAAAAAAACATAAAAACGACGTTAACCTCTCTGTGAAGTTCAGTATTACAACGAACTGAAAACAGCTAGGTTTAAATTAGGTTATACAGTTTTATATAATAAGATCATCAATTTCTCATGGCCATGATATGAATGTTGATGTTAAAAGGTCATTTAGAAATCTATGAAATTAAATTATATAGCCACGAATAATAAATCTTGGCTAACATTAGATGATAGAATTTAGTGGACATCAGTAAATAAATATTTAACATCCTATAGTTGTGTTCGCTTTATGAATTCAATTGTAGTGGGGAAGTTGTTAGTAGCATTAAGAGGTAGCCGTGAGAATTTAACTATCTGCATATAAGCATGTGGCAAATAAGAAACACCTATGACCTACTTCAAGCAAACGTGCTTTGATATGTGGATGCATAGTGATAGGGTATCCCTCCCGTACGTTCGTACAATAATTAAAAAACATACACTAATAAAAAACATACATAATAGATTTGTCTCTGTTGTTCTTTCATAGCTTTAACTCAAATCATCACATCCTCGTCCGTTACTTTATCAACTACTCCCTCCGTCCCATTATAAGTGTCCATATTGCTTTTTTTAGTTGTCCCATTTAAAGTGTCTACTTTTAAAATTTATTGGTAAACTTCTAAATTTGCCCTTAATAACATAAAACAAACAATATGATGGACCCACAATAATATTTATTGTCAAGGGTATTATTGTCAAATGACAAGCAAAAATACCCATCATTTAATATGCCTAAAACTTTGTGTTTTTCAAACTAGGACACTTCTAATGGGACGGAGGGAGTATTTCTCTTTCGATCGTACAAACTAAAGCACCTTTCAAAAATTCGTCACCCATTTGATTGCGCAAATCCGTCTTGACAAGCTTTAATTTAGAAAAAAATATCTTTTAAAGGTTGCGGTCGCAACCAGTAAAACCAACACAAGCTTCAATATCCGATAAACCAATGGAAACGAACGATTTTTTTCCAATTTCCACCATTAAACGAGCAAAGTCGCATAATCTGTCTTCACACATCTTATTACAAAAACTGCCAACAAGAATTTGTTTTGATTGTTTTTTCATCCTAACCTAATTCAATAACAATAAAAAATGCTAGATATATATGTAACTAACTAAATATAATTGAATAAATTTCACAAAAACCTTAAAACACTTAAAAACAATAAAAATTGTCAAAAATACATAGAAATAATGACAACAGACTTCGGAGGGAGGAGCAACGACGGCCGGAGCTGGGAGACCTGATCAGAGCTGGGAGAAGCAGTGGCCCTGAGAGGCATTGTTTTTTTAACAACATACTTCGATTTTTTTTGGCATAGGAGGTAATTTGGCAACAGATTTGGTTGTTTTTTTTTGTTATTGGATTTAATCACCTTCAATATTGGTTATTGGCCGCTGTCACCCTCAAGTATCACTTTGGCCAATATAACTCCCAACTAAACACTTTGGTGTCCGTATCACCAAAAGTCAACCAATTCAAGTCACTTTTGGTTAACTTTTAATTATTTTTTGGTTAGTTTTTGGTGTTACGGACACCGTATCACCAAAAGTTAACCAATTCAAGTCACTTTTGGTTAACTTTTGGTTAATTTTTTGTTAAGTTTTGGTGATACGGACACCAAAGTGTTTAGTTGGGAGTTATATTGGCCAAAGTGATACTTGAGGGTGACAGCGGCCAATAACCAATAGTTAGAAGTGATTAAATCCAATAACCTTTTTTTTAAGCTTTGTCAATTAAAAGGTAATTTGGGCTTGGGCTTGTCATTTTTTATTGGGTATTTGGGCTAAAATAGTTTTAAAATTTAAATTGGGGCATTGGGCTTGGGCAATGGGTTAACAATCTAACATTTATAATATACTGGTTTATTGTCCACGTTAAGCTCTGGAAAACAATACCGGTGGTTTTAACTTTTTAATGGATATTAAGATTTATAATATATAATATGTTAGTTTTTCAAAATTTCAGGCGTAGTCTTTCAAATTTTCATGGGTAACCTAAACGTAAAATGGGAATATATATATATGTTTTTTAGCTTTGCCATGAAAACTTGAGCCGTACCCCGGGCTACCCCTGACCGGTTATTAACTCCGCCCCTGCACTCCGGGCTAGAGGTAGTGACCTCAGGGCTTCCTAAAAGAGGTATTTTATTCGCTCTTTCTGTCATTACAGGAGAGATCATGGGTGAGGTTAATTGATTCGCTCTTTCTGTCATTACATGCTCCACCGGTTTGTTAGGGGTTTGCTAAAGAACAAAACAAGAGGTGGATGGAGAGTGGTTGAATCAAAAGGCAAAGGGAGTGGGGAGAAAGTTATCTCCGACTCCTCACCATATGCAAGCTTGTCGTACACCTTCGGGTGTTCTTTGCCAACATACCTTAGTTCAAGAAAGTTTATGCGAACTTCTTCGGGAGTTAGGCCTACTGTTTCAACGGGAAAGAAGACATATTTCCTTGATAAATGCCTCATTGGCTCGTAGGATAGAGACTTCTAAAAGATTGCAAATCTTGTCGACAGTTCAACTTGTGTCTATCATTGTCGAAGTATTACGTCCCACCACTCCAGGAGATGTGTGGCTATAGGTTAACATGTTGAGATTTAAAGATACCCTGTACTCTAGAGTCTTCCTCAGCCATAAAAAGATATAACTTAGGAACAAGGACTGAGACTATAACAAGGATATGAAAAGGATGATAGTGACATTGTCCTAAGGTCCATGATTTGATGATATGAAACTAAGTGTGGAATGAGATTGGGACATTGTGATGTTGAAGTGTAGGAACCAAAGAAAAGTTAGACAATTTAGCAAAGTGTAGTATGGAGTGAAATGAGTATGAATCATAATAGTTTTCAACTCTCCTAAGTAATCTCATTAATAAGTGTACCTCTGGTTCGGTTCTACGTCATAACACTTAAATTCTAACGAATTCCGTGAACCGAACGACCCCTGTTGCTCTATTGCTGCTACCGATTCGATTGCTTA
Organism: Tagetes erecta; assembly: GCA_030867185.1. Classification (NCBI taxonomy): domain Eukaryota; kingdom Viridiplantae; phylum Streptophyta; class Magnoliopsida; order Asterales; family Asteraceae; genus Tagetes; species Tagetes erecta. The sequence goes on from CM061487.1 coordinate 8,082,141, forward strand.
GACATGTTCTTAACATTCTTATATTTCTAGAATTTTGCACCTTCTTTTTACCTCAATTCCATAATCCATATCCCCCTTTAAAACGTATAAATTTCAACTTCTATTTAATTCATCTTCTAAAAGCATGCAATATGATATGAACTGAGTTCTATCCTTGCAGAACAAGTATACAAACAGAACTCAGGATTGTAAGTTAAAACAACTTCAATTACTACAAAAACACATCATCAAAAGAATTAACAATCTAGAACATCACACATCTTTTTTTTCTCTCCATACCATTCATGATGGTGCAACTTGATATGAATTTAAGCGCCGAATTTGGGAACTTTAGCGGCTGAGATACGAGTTAGAAAGTGCTCTGCCACAATCCTACGTTGTATCTTCCCTGTTGCGGTTTTTGGAACGGAATCGGTGATGAACACCTTCTTAGGAACCTTAAATGCAGCCAAATTCTTCTTGCAGAATTTCAACACCTCTTCTTCATCAAGGCCTGATCCTTCTCTGGGTATCACTGCACAGTTTATCTGCAAGACATCTCTTTAAGTAAAATGTTTGATGTATCACGTTTCGTACATCACTTAAGGGAACAACTAAAACAGACAAAACCACAACAGTATAGGATTTTCGGGAGAAAGTCACTATATGATAGTTATGTCATGTTGTAAATGTTGAATAGTTGTGGAAAGCGCTAGGTGAACGCACGTAAAAAGTGAGGTTTTTTTAAGCGAGACACATACTAAATAATACTTTATTTTAGGGTTCAGACATGTTTTAGGCTATTTTAGATTGATTCCATCGGTCCCAACTATTAAATTGGCTGTCAACGGTCCAATTTTTATACCGTTGGCAACCAACAGTCCTTCGTTAATTTTATTTAATGCCCTAACTTTTTCCAAATTTAAGACCGAAGTTTTAGGCCTTTTGATGGGAAGGAGAATACGAGTCGATTGATGTAAAAATTCTCGAAACGACGCTCCGAAGGATAAAATTTTTACATCCGATTGAAGCACCATTAGGTTTAAACACCAGATCGAAGCACCATTTCGTTGTTCGGAGCGTCATTTCGAGGTAACTTTCACATAAATAGACTCGTATTCTCCTTCCATCAAAAGACTTAAAACATCGGTCATGAATTAAAAAAAGTTAACGACGCTAAAAAAAATTACGACGGACCGTTGGTTGCCAAAGTGAAATGTTGGGACCGTTGGTCACCAAAGTAATAAAAGTTGGGACGTTGACAGCTAAATCAATAGTTGGAACCGGTAGAAACCAAAAAATGATAGTTGGGACCGATAAAAACCAATATACCCTATTTTTATCCCATTTAAGGACTGGTGTAAAGAGCATCAATTGACACTTCCATCATAATTCATCTGACTTGTAACCTTAGCAGTAGTAAGTTAAAAACAGGTTTCTAAAGAACTTGTGACTAATAGATTTAGTTGTGACTAATATCATTATTTTCTTCTAAAGTTCATACTTTTATATTTGAATTACAGAACTTGATACAAAGATTTGAAATAGGGTGTGTGACATTACCTCTTCGCCATATTTGTCATCAGGCACACCAAAGCAAACCGCTTGAGCAACATCAGGGTGCGACAGGAGAACCGCATCCACCTCGATTGGTGATATCTTCTCGCCTATAATAAAATATTTAATTACTAACTTAGCGTCTCGTGTAACACACGAATTTGCGTAAAAAAACGATATTAAATTATAAATCTTATAAAAAAACACGTGAAATATAAATGTAATATAGAATTTGAATCCCAAAAGAAATATAATTAACATGTAATCCACCGGTTATTAGAAAAAGACTTGCATGTAGTATTTAACTCGAATAAGAGCGATTTTTCCCATATGACATAAATAGATAAAGCTATTTAATTCTTAAAATAGATAAATAAATCCATAAATAAATAATCAACGTTTTTTAATTATATTATATCATCTCCTAACTACATCACCATATCAAATTAGACACGTAACATGGCATGTGGCCCAGCTAATCAATTGAAATCGTTTATTACTTTATTTCTCAAATTAACAAGAAAATAAGGAATCTTTTTTTGTCCACATATTATTAGATTGAAACGTTATACTAAAAATATCAAATGTTGCTCTAAGCAATTGTCATCCACTTAAATAAAAGACAAAGACAATTAGTTAATTTGTACTAGTCAGGACTCAGGCATATGATAATATTCGTTATATATTCCTTTTCACATTCATTAAAAAAAAGGCAAAAATTCAGGTGCTGGAACTTGAATCCCAAACTAATATTATAAAAAAATCAAACAAACAAATCAATTTTATTAAACTAATTGACTTTTGGATCTCGTTAGTTAGGGTGGTGTATTAAATATATAACCCAATAAATATATAAGGGTTATGTATTTAATACACCACCTTACTACTGTAAACGGCCATTTACTAGCAATAAATGGCCACTTACAAAGCTTGTAAACGACTGTTTATATCACGTGAGCGGTCTACACAGCTGAATGCTAGTGTATGAATCAACGGGCCCATAAACGCGACAAGAAAATAAACAATACCTCCACGGTTGACAAGTTCTTTAATCCGACCAACAAGATGCAAATACCCATCCGAGTCAAAATACCCGATATCACCCGTATGAAACCACCCGAACAAAAACGCGGACTTATTTGCTTCCGGGTTATTCTTATACCCGCTCGTAACATTCGGACCCTGAATACAAACTTCACCATTCACCCCAGCTTTCTGCTCAACACCATTCTCATCCAAAATCGCCATTTCTTGACCCACGGGTTTACCCACCGACCCAGGAACATGAGGCCCGTCTTCCGGCAACGGATTAGACGACATCAAATGAGTCGCTTCCGTCATCGCATACGCTTCCAACACCGGAGCATTAAAAGCCTCCTCCATCCTCGCCAATATACTCGGTGCCAACGACGCGCTACAACTTCGAATAAACCGTAGTTTCGGGTAACTTGGTTCGGGTTTCGTCGCATGACGATCTAGTATAATTTGATGGATAGTTGGCACGGCCGTGTACCAAGTCGCCTCGTATTTATTAACATCCTCCCAAAACGCGGTGGCGGAAAACCGCCCTGCGGATGGGAGACACACAGCCCCACCCGCGCCGAGTGAACTCAACAAACCCGCAAGTAACCCGTGAACGTGAAACAACGGGAGAACAATAACCGTTGAGTCACGTTCACTAAGTTTATAAACCGACATAATATTGTTAACTGATGATGCTAAATTTAGTTGAGTTAACGGGACGCCTTTAGGGCGACTTGTGGTGCCGGAAGTGTGAAGAAACAACCCGACATCGGACGAGTCGTTAACTATATTCGCGACGGTATCTAAAGACGACTCTGCAACCGTAACCGTTGAAAGATGAATATTTGAATTGACGTCGGTTAACGTTGCGGTTATGTGACGTATCCCGATCTTTTTCGCAGCTGATTCGGCTGATTCATTTCCATCTTGAGCAGTTAGTAACAATTTCGATTCCGAATCGGATAAATAAAACTCGAATTCGTCGACTGTGTACGCTTGATTTAGCGGTGCCGCAGTTGCTCTGACTCGAATCACGGCAAGAAACATAATCACATACTACAAACACAAGACAACATTGAATTAGTTTATAACAATTGAGTTGAATTTTTTTTTTTAAATTAAACACCATGTTAAACTAGGGCAGTTATCGAGCCGAGCCAAGCCGAGCTAGGCTGGGCTCGAGCTCGATATTAAACGAGCCAGCTCGGCTCGGCTCGTTTTTCTTATCAAGCTGAAAAGTCGAGCTCGAGCTCGGCTCGTTAAAAGCTCGAGCCAGCTCGAGCCCAATCGAGCCGGCTCGTTAGCTTTTTTTTTTTTTAATTTCTTAATTTTTTTATTTTTTATAATATATAAAAAATAAAGAATTAATATACTTATATGTATAATTTATGCTTTTGTTTCATATTTTATATGTTGTGAATTAATTAATTTAAAATTTTAACATTTTAACAACTTCATACCTATTTTTTAAACTTAATATATTTTACTAAAACTAATATATATATATATATATAAAGTATATTTCAAGCTGGCTCGCGAGCTCACGAGCCGAGCCAGGCCTAGCTCGAGCTCGGCTTGAATCAATTCGAGTCGAGCCGAGCCAGCTCGTTTACAACCGAGTTTTTTTCGAGTCAAGCTTTTCTCAAGCTTTTTTCGAGCGAGCTTCAAGCAAGCCTCGAGCCGCGAGATTTTTAAACACCCATAAATTAAACATCAATAAATTACAATAAGGCATGAATTTAAAATAACTAAGCTAAACGGTCAACAAGTTATAATAACAAAATACAGCTAAACGGTCAACAAGTTATACAGTCGACCTCTTTTTAATAGCAAAATCTTACGCAGTAACGCACCGAACACAAAACCTTTGTCTTTTGATCGAAAGACTGCTATGAACGACTCGTTTAACTCGTTGAATAAACGTAACTTGTTGCGCGTTTACTAAAAAATTACATACCTCGATATTTAGCGGTGATTTAATAAAAATTACATACCTCGATGGTGTTGGGGAACGTTAAAGCAACGACGTCGTGGGGTTTAACTCCGGCGGCGAGAAGTGATGAAGCGGCATGGTCGATGAGGTGATCAAGGCGAGAGTGTGTGATGTCAAACTTGCCGGAGACGGAAATAGCACGGCGATCGGGGAATTTTTTGGCGATGTTTTTCAACAGTTGGGTCAAAGTTGTCATTTTTGGATTGAAATTGGAAATAGTGAAAAGGGGTTGTTGGATTTGGAGAAGAAAAATATATATAGAGGAGAGGAGAGTATAATAAGGCGGCGAGATGAAGAGGAGAAATGGTGATTGGGTTTGTGATGACTGTGTGAGGAGAAGAAGGTGTTAATTGGGGAAGGTGGAAGATGAGGTGTGTAATTTTGTGGTTTTGTTAGTCATGTATGGTGGTCTCATGTGAGATAAAGATGGAAACAACCCATACCTTTTTTGTAAGTATTATTGTTTTTTAAAATTGGTGCAAGAATATCTTTTGAATAAAATAAATATGTGTGGTAGTGGCTAGTGGGTTTTCGGCTAATGGTGTGAAGCTGGAGAACAGAGTTTGGTGTTTTATGGGTTTTTGGCGGTGTTTTGAAAACCGGATCGGACTGATTCAATCAGAAACCGGGCATGAAACCGGTTTGGTTAGGTGTTTGAACTGTTCTAGTCGTGAACCGGAAGGTTGCAACGGTTTGACCGGTCGAACCGGAAAATCGGGCGGTTGAACCGGTAGAAAAATAGGTTGGACTGGAAATTTTTAAAATTTTTCTATATTTTATGTATTTATAGTTAAGGGGCATTTACATATATTCCATTTCTAAGTTCTTTTATTACATATTTACCCAGCCCTAAAAATTAATTACATATTTCTCATTCCTAAAACACATATATTACACATTTACGGTAAATGATTTACCCATTTCATTAAAAATAACTAATTGAATTACTAATTTACATTTAATGAAATAATTAAATGATTATTTATATTTATCCAATTCTTAAAAGCATCAATTACATATTTTACTCAATCAAATCTATTAGACCGTTATTTGTTATATTATTTTACTAGGTTAGAGACTCGTGTTTAATACGAGATTTGATAAGATTAAAAATAATTAAAAATATCATATTTGTTGATAAGATAGACAAAAAAATCTTATGAAGAATACAAATGGATTAAACAAAAAATTTCTAGTACAAATGGATTAAACAAAAAATTTCTAATAACAAAAAATTTCTAACATTGTAAACATTAATCATAGCATGACAAGTCAACAAAACTTTACTAATATTATGCCAAGTAAGCAATTAGAGGCTAGATTTGTTAAGAAAGTGACACTTGGCAAGAATGAGTTTGGTTTATTATATTTTATAGATTTTTTAAACGACGTTACAATTCACTTGTTTATTAAAGCTCGTCATGGATCTAACTTTATGTTTGTCTTAATCTCACCCATATGTTAATTTATTAGAATTAATAGAAAATGGTAATTGTGTCAGTTTTTAATGGAATGAGAAATATGTAATAAAAACTAAGGGTTAGAGATATATGTAATTAAGAAGGTTAGGAAAGAGAAATATGTAAAAATCTCTATATTTAAAATCATCCGGTTCGACCGATCCGATTGGTCGGACCGTTGGACCGATAAGGAGACCGGTCCGATACTGAAAACATTGGTTTTTGGTTCGAATCTTAATATAAGATAGTGTTTGGTATGCAATAATAGAAAGTGGAATGGAATGAACCATTACGAGGTAATGGAAAAATAAGTATTTGGTTGCTCAATGGAATGGAATGGAATGAATCATTACGAAAAAACTCTTATTTTCATTTCATCCATTTCTCATGTTTTTTTTTCATTCCTTCAGGGAATGAAATTTTTTTTAATTCATGACAAGAACCATGAGCCAACCCATGACCCAAACCTTGACCCGACACATGCACCCATGAACCAACCCATGTCTTAACCCACAACCGAACCATGACCCAACCCATGAACCAGACCAGGACGTAACCCATGAACCGACTCATGACTCGAGCCATCAACTTACCATTGACCTGACCCACGTCGATCCATGGCCTGAACCAAGACATAAACCATAATCCTACTCATGACCTGACCCGTGTCTCGTACCATGACCGACCCATGTCCCGATCCAAGACCCAACACATGAACCAATCCATGACTCGATCCATGAACCGACTAATGACCTGGTCCATGAACTAACTCATGACCCGACCATGAACCAAGTAATTTCGTTACCACTTCCTTGAACCATGACTTGAACCATGGCCCGACCCATATCTTGATCCATGTCCTGATTCATGTATTGGACCATGTATCGAACCATGAGCCGATCCATGGCCCGAACCAAGACCCAACCATAAGCATAACTATGTATTTTTGTTATTTTTAGAGATTTGTAATTCTTTCATTTATTTTTTCCTGCCAACAAACAACAAGAAGTATTGATTCATTTCATTCATGTAAAGTAACATAACATGATAATGGAATGGAGTAGTTCATTTTATTGCTTTGTCAATTTCTTTCAATCATTCATTCCATTACCTCATGTCAAACAGACCCTTAAGAGTTTTCTTTTCATGTTGGTGGGTATTTTGGTTGAAACATTTTGTTTTCGTGGGTTAGTCTTATCTTGTTTGGGATGAATTCGATTTTTAGCTAGTCACATTTTTTAGTGATGATTGCTTGTCTTTAAAAAATTAAAATAAATATGTGTGGGCTAGTGAAATGTACAACTTTCACACATTTTTAGTCAAAACAAGATTAAGAAAGACGATTGAAATTGAAAAAAAAAACCATTAAGTCAAAATCGATAGCATATGAAGAAAACTAAACCTCAAAAGAGTCAAAAAGCCAACGAAAATATCTATAGATAATTGTAACAATATGTATGCATGGTACGTTTATTTTAGTGCATATTTACAATTGTTATTTGATGCCCTAACGCATCATACGACATGTTTCACTAGTTGGTAAAACTTATCACGTTTTCAAATTTCATGCATTCTTTTGTTTGGCCTCTAATGGTTTAAAAAATAGTGATCCCCACTCCCTAGTATATCTAATGTACACATCCTTTGTACCACCCATTGGAAATACCAATTTTCTGGGTAGAAGTGTCCATCGTCATTTTCCATTCCTGGGGGTACACTGGGTACTTATTCCTCACCTTCGTGATATTCCCTTCGACAATGATATTTTAGTTACTCTTCAAAAGATGTTCACCTACACTCTCCCTTATCCTGGGATTGTTTTGGTGCTATGTGGCATCAGTCACATATGTTAATTCTTTGAAAATGTGTTTATTATAGGAGCGAAAAAGGCAGTAATGTGGTTCTTTTCCTCACCCTTTTTAAGTCATTTTTATCTAATAATTTTTTTTGTCTTGTATATGTGAAATTGATGAAATTGATGGACACTGAGGATATTTTTGAGTTCGTTGTGGAGGCTAGGCCACAGACAAAAGAAGAGATCCATGTCTTGTCTATACAAGAACTGTTAGAAGGCCAAGGTTAATATAGACATTGCTAGTTAAGCTAGCAAAGCCAAGGTTGATGAAGGTACTATCGGCAAAACCAAACCCAAGCGAAAGAAGATTGTGGTTATTAAGCCTTATGTTTAAAAGTGAGCCATCTTGCTGGAGTGGGGTTGGAAAACGTGTCCACTATTAAGGGCTTTGACCCTAATGCTAAAGAGCATCCCTTGGCCAATCAATATTTTTAATTGTCGTTGGAACCTTTGCTAAACATATTGATGAATGATTGTTGAAATCAAAGATTTGGTACACGTGGGTTTCAATTAAGGGGAGAGGTGCGAGTCATGACCTCCCCGAGCCCTCAGATAGTAGGAGAATGCCATTTTCAGTTGTTAAATTTCAAGACACAGTGGATATGGTTTCCCCTTTCCCCAACTTTCAATGGTTTCTTTAGCCGTGGAACACTCCGCTCTTGATGTTTGGGTCTCTCCTGTCCGTTCTCATGAAGCTTCTGTTAAGATGCTTCGAAAATGGGCAGGCTTTGGTAAAAATAACAAAAAACCCTAACATTGGATGAATGAAGTGTTGGGATCCCATGTACCTGTTAAAATATAAAATCATATTTAGATAACGGAAGCGTGTACACGGGTTGGATAAAACAAATTAAATAAAACTTTAGCAATAAAAGTTACCTTCTGACGAAACACAAAATATCAAATACCTAGAATCAACTAACGTTCCGCTAGTAGACTTGATCTTGAAACCAAAAATTTGGAGCGATCTAGTCGAGCCGAAAAACTGTAGGCGGTGGTGTTGCCCATGGTGATGGTGCACTAGTGTTGTTTGTGTTCGATAATGTGTACTTCCTTAGACTATACTAGTTAGTAGATGTACTCATTGTTGCTTTATTTTTCCCTTTACTTTTATGCATTATTATCTATTAAAAGAGAAACGTGATGAATGGTAGCATGGCTTGATTGTAATTATGTTTGGTCATGAGGGTATTTGAGTCATTTTGTGTTAGTTGTACAAATGGGGTTTCTCTTGAAAGTTGAAGCCTTTTGTGTCATTTGATGAAGATGTACAACTATGTGGGTTGCTTATGTTATCAACGTGTTCCACCAAATCGCCACCTCACATCTTTTTCTATTTGTAACTAGGAATGGATACTATTGTGAAGGTGACAATGGTGTGTGATTCACCCTTTTTGAACCCTATGTGTCATTTGGGTGAGCCGATGTGCACCGTCGTTCTCAGCCTGTCCTTCACCACACCATTCAAAAACTCATCCATGTCTCTAGCCACCCTCTCTACTTTACCGACCAATCTACCCATGCAATTCATGTTGTGTTTCTACTTGAATTTAGATGTTCATATGATAGGTCTGTAAAGATGAGCTTGGATCTAGATCTGAGATTGTTATGAATGTTGTGTATGATCAATGATGCGAAATCTCACTAATCATGTATTGATTCATGAAGATCAATGCAAAGTATGATAAAGATCATGAAGAATATGAATAGAAGTGATGATAAAATTGAATAGAAAATTTTATTAGATTTAAGGAATGTTACAATATGATATGGAATAAAAATGTAGGCAACTCATTTCTAAAATGACCTGGGTGATGGTATTTATAGTCTATACCATTCTCACCTTACAATAAGCCTAAACACGCACAATTGAGCACATAATGTTTACATAAATACTCTAAGACAAATATAATTAAACTAAGTCTTTACCTGAGCTTGCTCGTGTCATTTCTTGATATCTTCACTCGTTTCGAACCTTGACCAAGGTTTGTTTATTTTGTAAAGTGACGTATATAATTGGACCAAACAATACTCCCCCTAAGATAGTTTACAAATTCGACGGATAAGCTTAAGTCTTCATATGACAAGCATAGAGAGCAACCTAAATTGTATCTTTCAACAAGCAATCTGCATTCTTCTTTCCCTTTTGAGTAACATCAAAGACTATGGAAAGAGATAAGCAGATAATGCAGATTCCGGTGAATCTATAACAGCACGAGATCTTCTTCATCATTTGAAGTAGAATGTGAAGACATCTTTGACTTAGAATACTCCCCTCAACTTTTGCTTAAGATGTTAATGTGATCTGTGTATGAGATATTAATAGGAAGATTCTTAACACTTAGTAAGTTGACTTTGAGATCTTTGATCTAGAAACACGCTTCATTAGGAATATCCTCAAGTCGTGTGGAAGCTTGTTTTATAATAGAAACTGTTTCTACAACTAAAAAAAACATTAAACTCAGACAATAATGTGAATTTATCATTAATGTAAAGATTAAGTTTTCAATCAGATGAGATATTGGTTTAGGCACACCTCATGCGTCAATAACACATGTTAAACTGTCAAACCCAAAGAAAAACGATAAACACTTGACAAACTTTTTGAATTTTGCATTTTTCAATGTTTTTGATATTTTTTGAATTTTCTCTTTACATTTCTGAATATTTTACCTGCAATGAGATCATACCAGACAAATGTCTTCACACAAAATAAAAGGAAGTTTTAAATGGATATAGACAATATTTCAAAGTTGATGATGAGCATTTAACTTCAAATACACTTACTTTTTCAAACACTTGGTGATTTTTATCATGTTTTGGTTCGATTAAGTATCACAAGTATGTGACTCACACTCAGAAATACTGTAAGCTCTACCCTAATAAAAACATACAAGTAAGCACTTTAACATCTTTAATACTCGGTCATATACAAACAGTGAAGCTTGGTTTTTGAAGAAATCCATAAATGGAAGTATTAGGTAGTGTTCCCTTTGGGAATCTTCTTTCTATTCCTTTTAGGAATTTGATTGGTTTTGTTCCACATTGAGAATATTTTTCCATCTTTAAGTGTTCCAGGTCTGTAGCTCACTACATCAAAGGAAACTTAGCGTGAAACTTCAAGTCTATGGATACCCCAACAAAGAAGTTCACAGATGTTTTGTTTCACACTGATTTTATTGCATCATTACCTAGTGTGTGTAAGTGACATTACAAGTAGTCTATCGGAAAAGCAAATTCTTAATTGATGTCCTAAGGTAGATCTTAACACAACTTGCATATAAGTATTTACTTTATCACTAGAGAGTCTACTTTTTAGATATACTATTTTTCAGTTTACCCACACAACACACAATGATTAGATATGCACTTTGAATTCATATGTAAAACACAATACCTAAGTGTACTACCATTTCTCATGTACGTGTAAATAGATTCAAAATATTTTTGGATTTTTCTAATTTTATCATGTTTTTTTATTATTATTATTACTCCCCCTACACTTTTAAAAATCTTTGAAATTTGAAAGTTTAATGAAAAGAAAATGGCAGTTGTGTTATCAACGTATGCATGGAGTGCATGCAATATACTTAATCTAAACGGACGAAATGAAACATCGGTTACTTCTTGCACTTCCATCATTGTTTGATTTTTAAAAATTGCTTTTTTGAAAAGTCCTGCAATGATTCCTTTTGTTCCCAACTCCATTTGGAGTCAGTTGTATCAATGACATCATGAAAACGATTCGGTATCTTGCCATGATATGGGATCAGCCACCGTCTTCTTTTCTTTGATCGTCAGGCCTCCATAACTGTCCCTACCACACTAACAAATTAGTTAAAGGGTGAAATCCAAGCCTTTACATTCTTGGATTGTCTAAATTAATAAATAAAAGTACTCTGTTGGTAAATTGCATCTTTTGATGGACCATCATAAGATAAATCACTTTGATATTCTTTTTCCATAACAAGTATTTCTCTCCATAGCTATTTTTGTGTAAAAACAAAGGAACGCTTTGGTTTATACACATTTTTAGGAGAACTCATGGAAGACCTGTCATAGTCATTTATAAACCTATTTTAAAAAATTGGTTTCGATGCCGATTTTTCTTATGCAACAATGAGTTTGATTTATATTGTTCTCTGATAGATCTTGGTGTCCAAGAACTACTTAAATGATCACCATTTAAGAATTTAAAATAAAAAACATACCTAGAAGAGTTCGTATAGGATGACTTTCTTTGGACATACCTTCTCGGCTTCATTCTTGAGCTTTTGTTGTAGTAATAATCCAGAGTGTTGTGATCGACCATGTAACAAATAGAGCAATACTTGTTGAAGTAACATTCCTTTATGTCATGGCTGTAAATTTGACAGTTGGAGCAGTAGTTGTTGTAGCAACACTCTAATAATCTGATGTTATGTGAATGTACATCTCACATATCTCATAGTACTTCTGATTAGCCTTGAAAGGAGAATTCATTCTTTTCTTTGAGAAGCTTTACCATTGGAATCTTTTTTATTCTTGATTGAAGTTTTTGGAGTCTTGAACTTGTGACTTTTTGAACCGTAAGGAAAGACACCTTGATTGTAGATGCAATCTGAAATATGTGCGTTCAGAATCACAGATTAAACAATAAATGTCGCTTGTTGAATCACTCGGAGACTCTGAGTCTTGAGTCTTTGGTGTAGAAGGAGGCTGAGATGTACAATCAGATGAAGCAGCCCTTTTCTTGTTCTTCTTAGCTTTGCTCTTCTTTCTTCTAACCTTCTTCTTCTTTGTGTTCACGGCTCCATCCGTTACTTCAATAACAACTTCTTCAAATGGTTTGGCTTTCTCAACTTCAACTTTGATGGTAACAAGATCAGATTGTGATCTGTTCAGTTTATCGGTAAGCTCCAGAAGTTGCACATTCAGATTGTGCTTTTCGGTAAGCATTGAATCAACATTTTGTGTCAATAAGTTGATTTTATCTTCACACAGACTGTGAACTTCTTGAATCTTGGTTTTTCAGACTATTGTTCTCTAAATTAACCATTTCTAAAAGTTTCTTCAACGTTGTAATTTCTTCTTGCAAATCTTTGATCACACTGGATGAGTGTTCATTTGATTTTGTAGCTTCATTCTTGATATTTTTTTACTTCTTTTTTCAGTTTTCTTGAGTGAATCCTAAAGAGATGTGATTCTTAGCAGGTTCTTTTGCTTCATTCTTGCAGATTCTTGTGCTTGGTTTCTTCATCTATGAGGTTATCGCAAATTCTGAATTAGTAGTTCCTGTAATGCTCAAATAGTTCCAAACATTCTTTGGGCAAATTTTAATGCGATTCATATCCGACATTTCAAGGAAACTTTCACATCTGGAAATACACTTTACATCTTTCTCAGTTTCCTTTTCCGACTTCAACTTTTCAATTTCTGATATCAGTTGAGCAATTATTACATCTTGCTTTGCAATGGTTTCTGACAGGTTATGAATTTCTTTGACTTTCTTTTCAATCTCTTCTATGGAAACAAAATCATTCTTTTTGCTCCAATCATATTCTTCTTCTTGATTGTCATGTAAATTTGTTTGTGTCACAAGAGCATGTTGCTCAACATACTAATGATTTTCTTTTTCTTTGTGATCAAAAGCTTTTGCTACTTGAAGAAATGTTGTTTGAAACATATGATTAAACTCTGTGATAAAATAATTGATATTTTCTCTTTGATTGTCTTCATTCATTATGTTTTTCATTTTGATTCGGGTGATTTGGAATTGTGAAGATGATTTTGAATTATGAGAGCTGACGTGTTGTTAAGTATGCCGAAATGTTGTTTAAAATGATTCTGATGTGCTGTTTAAGATGCAGAAGTGTTGTTTAAAATGCTTCTGATGTGTTTTTAAAGATGCTGAAGTGCTGTTTATAATGCTGAAGTGCTGTTTAAAATCGTCGTTTCGGAAAAGAAATTATGTTCTGTATATAAAGAAGATCTTAAGAGAAGGAAATGTATGAAGTGACTCGACCAATGGGAGAGGAGATGAATAGGGCGACTCTGGAACGGTAGTCGCTTAGTGCGACCACACTATGGGATGCAAAGAAGCTTCATCACCCTTCTTTAGTTGCTTCTATTTTTTTCATCAAGATTGGGTTGGTGTTCATCATAGGCGTTTAAAAGATTCTAAAGATGTTTTTGCACTTAATTCAACAAACACCAAATGACACTTAGAGTATTTTTGATAGATTAGTACAATTGGGCGTTTTGAATACTTAGGGTTTTTGAACTTAATTTAACCAACACCAGATGACAATAAACTTAATTCCAATGGATCAAAACACTCAAAATTAAGTGTGGGGATATTTGATATAATGTAAACTAGACATATTTCCCGTGTTTAGTTTGTTTACGTTTTCAAGTCTTTTATATAGTTTTTATTAAAGTTTTATCTACTATTGATTCATATGTGTTTTGTAGGTCCCAAGTAGAAGAAATAGTGAAAAGATCACGTCAAAAGAAGATCGTAGGAGAAAACGGGACGCGAAGCGTAGTTACGAGCGAACCAGAATGCAAAACCGAAGAACAAACGCACCTGAAGGGGCTCACCACGCCACTCGACCAGCTTTAAGGGGCTCGCCGCGTGACGCGGCGTGCTTCTTGGGGCTGTGGGCTGGTGACGTCACCCTACACGGCCAAAATCTCTTTTCCTTATTGCGCGACACGACGTGGCGTTTTTAATAGAAAGTTTCGACGGTTTTTGGCCAAAATCATATAAACATCTCTTCACGTTGACCTAGCCTCTATGCTTGGTTGGGAGATGAAAATTGGCTAAAAAGAGGTGTTCTGAAGGCTGAAGCGACGCAAAAGAGACAAAGGAAAAGCTCGGGATCAAGACTTGATTACTTGTGTCATCGGGTTTCTCTATTCCTTGTTTTTCCTTTCTTTTGATCTTGTTTTGTGGACTTGAAACCTTGTTTACTTTCATGTTTGCTAGGCTTGGCTAGGCTTCTTAGACCGCCTAGAGTAATGAAAAACTTTTGATTCATTGATGGATTATATAAGTTTGGTTTGACTTAATGAATGTTTATATGTTTCCACTTGAATCTTGTTGAATGTCTTTCAAGTAATAGATTTAAGTTATGTCATGGACTTTGTGTTAGTGACTAGTTTGTGGTTTAAGTGCACTAAAACCATAGGAACAATCAACTGAATTGGGTTGATAAAAATGTGTAGCTAAACTAGTGTCCGTGAGGTGATAGTTTAATTGGTAGGTCTAAGAGGTTGAATTGCTATGCTCGTTCTGTGAAGAGTTAGTCTAGTTTCGGTTTAATTATGGTGTCTACTAATGTCAATTGAATCAAAGTAATTACCTTAGATTATTATATTGTGAGATAAATAATCAATATAGGTACTAAGTCATAATCTTTAGACGACTATGAGGGAGCCTAATTAACAGACTGGCCTGCTTAATAACTTGATAAAAACCCATAGGTGTCTTCTCGAAAGGATCGAGGGTCTTAGAGGTGTTTGGTCAAGTGATCATTTTAAGATCTCATTCCATAGTCAAAGTTTTTTTCAACAAACTAATAACTTGAGCATTAGTGAGTCGGGTCTAGGTGGTTTACTTTTAATCATCTGTTTTCAATCAGTCTTTTATTTCGTCCGTCACTTACTTTTATGCACTTTAATAATTAAAAACAAAGCCCACCCTTCTAAATAATCTTTTAACTTAATAATCGTGTCTAGTAGAGTCTTAGTAAGTTAAATTAGCGTAGTATATAGAGTCTGTAGGTCGACACTCGGACTTACAAACACTATATTATACTCGATCGGTCCGCTGCCGGTTGTGTGAATCAAGTCTCAGTTTTATAAATTTAAAGCTTAGGTGTTATCATTTTATATATAGTGTTGCACGCATCAACAATTGTTACATATAAATATTTTTAATATTATATAAACAACTATATTTCGTGTTAAATTAAAACACATTAATATAAAGATTGATATTAAACGTATCTTTTAACTTAGACAGCGATAGCTCTTAGTTTGTATAAAGAATATTTTGTATATAAACTTTTATACCAATTACAATTATTTAATAGAAAAGGTTTTCGTAAGATTAAATTTAAATTGATGTCTAAAAAACTGCATTTGTAGTATAAATTAGAAGATACATTTTGTTAAAAGACTAATTATAATACATGTTTATTATATACATGCGAGGTTTTGATTTTTAGATTTTCGTATAAACAAAAACAACTTTTTATATTATTTGTATCAAGTATGTAATACATATATAATAATAATAAATGTTATATATAATTAAAACTGTGATAAAAATAATTAAATAAATTTTAAAAAACTTAAATGCATATATAAGATATATATAAAATATATAAAGAAACCATTTTATTAATTCGAAGATGATAAAATAGCAAAAAGGACCCTTTAAGTTTAAAGTTACTTAAATAGTCCTTTAGGAGTAAAAAGACAAAATTACCCTTGACTTAACGGAAAAAGTTAACGACAGTTTGTCTAAAGATGGAAATTTGTTACAAAACGTTAACATAAAGGATGAAAATTTCAATTTCTTAAATAACTCAGAGAGGGTGGAAATCTTCCCTATCATAACGTGTTTTAAAACCGTTAAGGACGGCGCCTGAGGGCGTGTTGGCTGCTAAAGCGGACAATATTATGGTGCGGTTACCCTGGACTGTTAAATGCGTATCATAATTGACGTTGAATCTAAAGGATCTACTGTTGGATAGATAACTTTGGCGGCTAATCATTTTGATAGTACGGTAGTAGCATCTAAATGTACAAATGTCGTAGCAGGGTAGTGTCGATCAAATCATATGCAGGTACGCAAACGGCTGAATAGAAGGACCCTTCTTTGATAGAAGTAATTCTTTCTTGTAATGAACCTATTTCAATACTTATCACAATTGAAACTGAGATCTGACAATCTAAATTATTATAATAAAAATATTTATTGAAATATATTGGGATTCAAAATCACTCTTTCACGTTAAGTTATTCAGTTTGCGTGATTTTACAACCCAAAATATCTTGCAAGAAATTTGGTTCTTAAAATTTTATAGTTAAGAAAATATGTCTCTTTCTCACTTTTGTCTAAAAACTTGATTTATTATATTGAGTGGAGTTATACTACAAAGTCCAATTTTTCTAGAAAGTCTAAGAAGCCATGAGATGATGACATGTGGCACTCCTTTAAAATTAGAAGAAAGGGTAAAGATGGTAATGTCTCTGTATTTTAAGTTTCACCCCATTTTTTTAAACATCCATAACTTTTACATACGATATTATTTTTTTAAAAAAATTGCACCATAAAAACGAGCATTTTCTTATCTTTAAAACGCATATAATATTCATATATAAAAAACAAAAAAAAATTCATGTTTTTCAGCTCATTGTGTTATTTGTCAAGTCATTGTGTTATTTATTCATGTCATTGTGTTATAACACAATAACCTAATGAAATAACACAATGATCTAAAATAACACAATGACTTGATGAAAATATAACACAATTACCTGATGAAAATATAACACAATGACCTGATGAAATATAACACAACGACCTGACAAAAATATAACACAACGACCTGATGAAAATATAACACAATGACCTGATGAAAATATAACACAACGACCTGATGAAAATTTAACACAACGACCTGATGAAAATTTAACACAACGACCTGATGAAAATTTAACACAACGACCTGATGAAAATATAACACAAATACCTGATGAAAATATAACACAACGACCTGACGAAAATATAACACAACGATCTGATTAAAATATAACACAAGTACCTGATGAAAATATAACATAACGACCTGATGAAAATTTAACATAACGACCTGATGAAAATATAACACAACGACCTGATGAAAATATAACACAAGGACCTGATGAAAATATAACACAAGGACCTGATGAAAATATAACACAACAACCTGATGAAAATTTAACACAACGACCTGATGAAAATATAACACAACGACCTGATGAAAATATAACACAACGACCTGATGAAAATATAACACAACGACCTGATGAAAATATAACACAATGACCTGACGAATATAACACAATGACCTGACGGATATAACACAATCTGAAAAATATAACACAATATCTTGACTAATATAACACAATGAGCTGAAAAATATAACACAATGAGCTGAAACTTAAAAAAAAAATTTCGTTTTTTATATATCAATATTATATGCGTTTTGAAGATAAAAAAACGCTTGTTTTTTTGGTGTAATTTTTATTAAAAAGTATTGTCGTATGTAAAAGTTATGGACGTTTAAAAAAGAGGGTGAAATTTGAAAATGAGACAAGACTAATATACCCTTGGCCTACCATTTAAAGTTCTAACTATTTACCATTATGCCACCTTGTGTTTATGAGCCATTGATCTTCATTTAATATTAGATCTAATGGTCCAACTTCTTAGACTTTCTAGGAAATTTAAACTTTGTATTAGAACTTAATTCTTATTATATTAGATTTATAAATTCTCAAATATAATAGTTATAATTTTTTTAAAATATTTTTATTTAAATTGTGTGTAATTCACGAGTATTAAACTTGATCATAAACAAAATAATGGGGCTAATTTGACTCACATGTACGTGTTTGTCACATTGATTTGTTGTACCCTGATCACGTGGGTTTATTTTATTCCCCTGAAATGTTTATTTGTTTTAAACGATTAAGATCAATTAATTAATACTCAAAAAGGGGCGCTACTTAAGTGTGACCTTAAGTTTCGCAAGGGACGTTGCCTTTTGCCCTCTTTTTCATATTTTATTTTGGTTACTTTGTTAATTTTTTTTTGTTGTGTTTTTTCAAATGTTAACTATAAGTAGTTTTTATCATTAACTTAATATTTAAATATTACTGTTTGAATATGATGTCAGGATCATCATGAGAAGCAAAGTCTTGTACTTTTTTATTGAGCACGAGATCATTGACTAATTACTATTTTTAATCTAATTTTTCAATTTATATCTGTTGAGTTCATTAAAATAAAGTTAGATATTTTAGTTAACTAGATTTATATTCAAGCTCTGCGATGTGGCGGCCGGGTCTGTTTCAGCGGCCGGGTCTGTTTGTAACTTCGCCACACGCGTTAAATTACTGATATTAGGATTTTAACACTTTCTGAGTTTCGAATTCAACATGTGCGGGCGTTAATTTGACACGTGTCGTGCAAGTCGACGACATGTTTTTTACACTTCATTACACATGTTTACAATGTTTTAAACTTCGACCTGTGTGTGTATTCCGACGGTAGACAGATGAAGGTTAAAAATGTATACATTCAAAATTCGGTAAAATATAAATATGTCAAAAAAATTGTAAACATTATCTAATAATGACAGGTGGACAGTTGTGTGCATTACATACATTATATCCATTCGAGCAAGCACAATGAGCAAAATGTCAAAAGATTTGTAAACCAGGCTAGCAACAAGCAA
Source organism: Tagetes erecta (assembly GCA_030867185.1). Lineage (NCBI taxonomy): Eukaryota > Viridiplantae > Streptophyta > Magnoliopsida > Asterales > Asteraceae > Tagetes > Tagetes erecta. Next base: position 8,101,503 of record CM061487.1, read on the forward strand.
TAATACATAATTTCTCATTTTGTATTGTAAAGGTAACAACACACGTCGCAAGGCAGAAAAAAAAACAAAACAAAAACACATATACAAAACCAACTCGAACCAACACCATAACTCCACAACCACAAATAAAAGCTAGTCGTACCAACTAAATCCAATAACCAATATGTGAAAACAAATAGCATATATCTAGTGAATAAGACACATCCAAAAAAATAACTGATGACGTAGGTCATATGACCACATGGTTGAGAAGCCAGCAGCCAGAAGCCAGGAGCCAGAAGCCTGGTACATGAACAGTGGCGCTACAGTACTATGACATTTGCTTCCTCAACAAGCATTCAAGCATATCCCATAATATATTCAAAAGATAACATGGGGAAAGCAAACTGAGCACAATTAATGCAACGAAAAATGCCTTACACGAAAATGGCTAAAAACATATTCTACTATTCAAACCTGAGGTGCTGCAGGTTGACAAGTATGGAAGGTACGCTGGTCGAGGGGTAGCCTCTAGCCAGGAGCCCCTGTACATTTCAGATTGCTTCAGATTTGCTTGGGCAATACACAATATCTTGTGTATATATATTGCAACAACCTGAAGTAGAATACACATTCACACATCACTTGGCTCTTGCACTCCACTCTAAAAACACACACACACCCTCACTCCTCTCTTCTCTTAACATTCTCCAATCTTAAACACTTAGATCTATAACCAAACAATACTATGGACCTTAGAACATCGTCACTACCATCCTCGCCATATTCTTGTTGTAGCAACAAGTGGCGCCCACCGTGGGGCTACTTGCAAAAAACATACATATAAAACCGTATATCCTCAACAAAACTCATTTTATGATAAAAGCATAAAAAATATATCCTTCATTATTATTACATGTGATCACATTTTTACCACATATGTACAAAACATTATGTAGTGCTCACTAGAATGGCAAAGTTATAATCAACCATGTACAAGTTGTTAAACATAGTGTACCATATAAACCTACATGATAGTTACATATATAAAAGTCAAGCAAAAATGTTGAATGTTTTGATTCATGTGTTTAAACTTTTGCAACTGACGAATCCATGAAGTTTTGTTGAAAGAAAACAAGAAATTTAAAGTAAGACATTACTTTTGTGTTACTTTGCTAAACACTTTTAAAAAGAAGAAAAATAGTATTCACAAAAAAGAAATGTGACAGCTACAGTCTGACAGCTGCTCAACCTAGGTATAAGAGCTTACTGTTCACGGCTGCTTTACAGCTACTCAACCTGGGTACACAAGCTTATTGCTGTTCACAAAAGCTTTACAGCTGCTCAGCCTGAATGCACGAGCTTACAGCTGACCACGACTTTAGAACTATTCAGCTTGGATCAACGAGCCTACAACTCACTCCAGCCTTGTAATTTTTTTTAGCATGGATAAAAAAGCTTACTTGTGATAAACAAGCTTACAAGCAAATGCAGCTAAACAAGCTTCATATTCAGCTACAAATGCTTCATATTTGTTACAACTTTACAAGCTTCATGTTCACTACAACTTTAAAGATGTACAAGCTTCCTATTTGTTGTAGCCTTAACACATCTTCAACAAGTATAAGTGAACCGGATAAACTGACTAGCAAGGTAACAAAGTAAAGAACCGAACACAACCGACATCTATGAATACGGTCTTGAAATAGGTACCATAACACCATTGATAGGTACCTACCTGTTGAGAAGCAAAACATTTAGCAACCTGACTTCGGTTTCAATCAGATGCACGATAAGCACCGTTAACCGAAATAGGTAACGTAAGTAGGTGTTCTATCTATATGAAAATACAGATGATAGCTTCTTGCTTCCATCTAACAGCTTCCAGCTAACAGCTTCTTGCTTTCGGCTGACAGCTCCTTGCTTTCGGCTGACACCTCCTTGCTTCCAGCCGACAAATCTCACTCTTAGCTACTTGGTAATCAGGTAGTCAACAAACCGAAAAGCAAAGAAGCTCCAACAATAAAATGTTATAAAAATCCTCTTTCAACGAGAAGTTATCGGGATTAATATCTATGATGTACCAATGTTGCCATACAAATAAGATTATCCAAATAGCAACGATATTAAAAAAAAGCGAGAAGCCTGGAAGCCACACACATTAGCTTCTCAGCTCATAAACTCATAAGCATCTTGCTACAGTATCCAAAGTATGTAACGGTCTGAAAACCCACATACATTACCAAAACATTGATTCTTTGAAAAGATCACCAGAGAAGAAAAACTCTCTTCCAATATGTGACTTTTAACCTACATAATAAAGGTAAATGTATGTGTTACACTAGCTAAGAGCAGACAAACGAGTAGTCCAAAAAATGCATGAAGTGAATAACTAAGCCATACTTAGAGAACAACTACAAAAATATGTCTCTAGTATCCTAAACATACTTGTTTTACACAAATCCATATTTGTTTTTGAACATTTGCACAAAGGAAACACATGTCTTAAGCTATGAATCAACTCATGTCAACACATGGCATACGAAACCTCTTGATGAAACAAAGACGGTTGATAAAAACCATGTACATGAGTAATGCTCCAAAGAAGCGAGTTGTGCTTGCTCATGACAAAGACTTAAACAAGTAACACCACTTGTGCAAGTCAGAGTCTCTATCAAGCTTCCCTCACCTGATAGCAAACCTTATATTCCATACGATAACAACGATGTCAAGAAACGATGAGATACACATCACAGTGAATGTGGAAGGCTCCGTCTAAGACACTTCCCACTTTTCGCTCAAATCAAATCTCATCATAAAATCCTTTGGAAAAGTCCAAAAAGGGTGGAAATATCCCTAAATGTGACTGACAAATCAAAATCAAGGTTTTGTCCAAGGATCCTTTTTCTTTTAAAACATCACTGGACTTCCTCCGAACGGAAACAAGTGAAAATACTAACTCGGAAGACTATCTGCACATGTTTACAAGAGCAGTTGGAAAAAAGAAATGAACCATTGTCAAATATTGCCACACATTAACAGGCTCGACGCAACTCTAGTTCGAATACGCATCCCTTGGTAACTAAAGCATAAGCTCCTTAGCGAACTTCGTTAAAAAGAAGCTACATAAGAAGAAAATCAACATCTTACACCAAGATATGAATATAAAAGACCTTTGAAGCTTCATAGAAGTATTAAAGGGTTATCCTACGACAGAACCACTGAAAGGATAAATATACACAACTTCATAAACGTTGTTCGACGAAGACGAGCGGTCAAAGATTCCGACAGAAGCATCCTTCTAACAAGTAGAGAAGCTTCCAAACGAGCTGATAGCTTCCCCACGAAGCAAAGATCAGAAGCCATAAAAGAAAATATCCATAAACGTTTCTTTCCTTGTCATCAAGGACTCGTGAGAACAAAGAAACAAACATGGCTTACACCTTAGGGAGGCTAAGATGTAAAGAAGCCTTAAATAGAATCACGACCAAAGAAGCAAACATGGTTAACACCTATGCATGACACTTGCGCATCAATGATCATGCATAAACAGGCTTCTCACGTCTTAAAAAAAAAGAAGAAACAAGCACATATTCGCAAAAGTCAAAATCTTCGCTCATAACAAGCTTCGGAACACAGTAGTGTCTACATAATAAGACAAAACTTATCAGCCATGATTTTCAAGCTTCAAGCTCCTAGCTATAAGCTTCCAGCTCCGAAGTACAAGCTTCCAGCTACAAGCTTCAAGCTTCTCGAGACATTATAAACTCAAGCCAGCTATATTCTTAAAGCAAAATGGCATCGATATTTTCATAAAGATGTGATTATTTCTCACGATCACATTAACGTATCTATTGATACCACACAGGAGCGACACACGAAGCTTCTCGATTACTAAGCTACATATTGACCACTGGTATACAGGTCAAACCACAAAGCATAATGTTAACTTCTTTACAAATGGATTGGTCAAGCAAGACACTAAACGAGTCCAACAAACAATGCTCTACATCCCTTTATGGGATCATTCTTAGCTTTGTTATCCCCTTACTTCGTGCTATGTAAGGCAGTCTCAAAGAAAACATTATGACATACTGTGAGGTTCCATAATAAACCTCTACACCAACAGATCCACTTATGGATCCCTAAGCCTCTAAATAAAGGCCTTGAAAGCCACGAGCTCAACCTCGTCTGATAAGCCACGAGCTCAACCTCGTCTGACAAACCACGAGCTCAACCTCGTCTGACAAGCCACGAACTCAACCTCGTCTGACCTTAACATGTATAAATATAAGGACACATGAGTCAAGAAAGACATATAAACCTAAGAAGCATGAAGGAAACTTATGTCACTCTGCTCATGATGATGCAAAGTAAAGAAATATTTCATATACCACGAAAGATAGTATCAGTTCATTTGGACTTCAGAACCGTAAAAGCATGCAAACATGAAAGCATCATACGGAAGTATATGAAACACTTGATACTAGTACTAAAGCACTTTGAAGAACAATAAAAAGGTCAAAAACACGTCGACAAAACAACAAAGTAGCCTACTTAATCTCTATAGTCGCCTACTATAACATCGACATAACAAAAACATCCAAGGCAAATAAGTTTTTCACTACACTCTCACCTAAAGACTAACTTTGGCAGAGAACGTGTTGATTAAAGCTTGACGCCTCAGCTGTACTTCACCATACGAATCAAATCAACATTTTCTAAGGATGAACGGACCCGTGGTCGAATCATTCATATAAGACTAAACTCTTTTCAACACAACATGATCCTTTAAAGGAACAACATGTCGCCTAAGGCAGATGCTTACCTTACCTAAAAAATAAGCAACTCCAAAAAGAGGAAACATACCTTTTAGGCTGAGGTGGCTGCTAAATAGCTATATCAATGAAATACCCTTCAAATGAACGAAGCTCATTCTATACCTTCTTCAATTGGCTTCGACTCAACTTCAATGAGAAAACAAGCTTCACAAGCCTTTATTTATGGTAACGTGGGGGCTCAGAGCTTCCCAGCCACTAAACAGTTGTTACAACTGTAACTTATTTAAGAAGCTTATAAATGAGAAGTCGAAGAACTAAGAAAAATGTTGAGTCATAAAGACTCATAACTACGCCATGACTGGGGGCTGATGACATAGTTATATGAGAGTAAACTAGGCTTTTGCTCAAAAACTTAAATGGCAACGAGCATTTCAAGGCTAAACTTTTGTTAAAAAACTAAGACAGCCACAAGCAGCTCGCCACATATGTAAAATCAGCAGGGGAACCAAATAAACCCCGAGCAAGCCCATAGTCAGAGTAAGGTACGTGCTTCTTTATGGCATGAACATTGCTTCTTTTACTTAAAGAGCAAATGAATAAGCTACAGGATGAAGGAAGAAGGTGTCGAACTAACTGAAATACCGATACATCCTTCAAGCTTCAACCAAATAGCTGTAATCAGGTGATTCCACCTACATACAACACCTTAAATAGCTTACCTTGAATCGGAAGACTTTGGTATAAACAAAACCTACAAGGTCAAGGTTAACAAGCATCTCGCTCAATCATCAAAGAAACTTGCTAAGAACGCCTTGTGGAAGGACTCTTATGACAAGAATAACTTCTATACTAAATAATGAGTTTAGATGCACTAGTTGCTACCATTAAGGATTCAATCTTTATTCGATGATTAGCTCCTACAAAGCCTACAAGGCTTAGAAGCACGATCGCAATCCATAAGAAGCATTAAAGAAACTCATGGAAAAGCACATAGGTCGTTAAAACAAGCAAAAACACTTCAACCTATGGGTAATGCAACAACCAATAAGCTAAAGAAGCAACTTGAGAAAGCAAAAACGTAGCTCATGAGAGCATCAAAATATCTCACCTAAGCTAACAGCCTATCATCAAAAGCACCATGATAAAGCACCAGCCTACAATATAACACCGAAGCGACTTGCTTAATCACCAAAGCAGCTCGCTAAAACAATGGCACATGCTAAGAACCTAGCCAACGCGCTAGAGAAGAAAGGTCTTAACCTTAAACTAAAGCATTTGACCATAACACTTTGCCTAAGTAAAAAAAAAACAAGTTCGGATTTGTTGAATACTACTATCAACTCTACAAAATCAATAAGATTGCTTGATCCGAAACTTCTAAGTTTGTAAAGACAATTGTAGACATGGGAAGACCTAAAATCGTCATAATCTCAAACTCAGAAGCCTAATCTTCAAAGTTTATCACCTCGGAAACACATGAAGCTCAGTTCATAAGCTTTCATGTATTCGAGCATATGCAAAATAAACGAATACCACATTATGATTCAAAAAACATAGAAGCAATTAACCATTGCGTAAATTAAAGCTATGCCTTTGTCTCATGCGGTTTAAAGTTTATAATAGTAAAGAAGGCTTCTCCTGTCTCAAGACATCTTCTTTTAGTTACTTTCCCCCAGTAAACCAGCTCATAAAGACGATTAATCAAAGATCGTCGCCTAATATATCATAGTAGCAATGGGGTGAAGTCAACTTTGTGTGAATAATGACAGCATCAACGGATATATTCTCACACTTGACATTACTTAGAAATGTTACAAGGTACTTGTACCTTCCTCAAGTGTTGATTAAGAAATCCGATTGCTATGTTTTCTACAATTGCAAAAAAAGCTTTTGAAGCTTACACTAAAGGTAGACTAACTAACTATCTTATACAAGAAGGCAGTCCACCTTGGTGCCATAGAAGCTCACATGCAGCAATAAAAAAGCTCACCTTCTCTATTACGGTAAAGAAGCACCCTCTTCTTTTCATTTAACTTTGTATACACAACATATGACAATACACCGAAGGTACAAGCTTTAACGTGATCATGACATGCAAGAAAATTCATGATAGTCACATGTATAGGTTGGACTCACCGGCTTGTCGGTGTTACTTTTGTATGTATTTGTATGACTTTTGTTTGTAGTTGTTCTAGCGAACCTACGGGCGAATCTATAGATTCGCCCGTAGTTCAAGTTAGCTTTTGTCTAAGGTGTCGACTGGGCGAACCTGTATGTGCCCAGCGAACCTGTGTGGTTCGCTAGATAGATTCGCTACAGCGAATCTATCAGCGAACCTAACACTGATATATATTGTAACCTTATCTTCAAGTTTATACAACTTTTGCACAACTTTGACAAAACTCTTATCCAACTGATTGTGTCGTGTAATTGTTCACCTGAGGTGCTAAGAACTTATATCATTCATCTTTGTAGCTTGTATACCTCTGGTTGTATGTTTTAATCTTGATATTGGGTTTGTTTGGTTATTATACACTTTGTTGTTCAAGTCTTGTGTGTTTTGTTGTTAAACAAGTCAATATAGCACTGAAATCACGATCTTTATGGACCAACAATATGGTATCAGAGCCTTAGTGCTCTTGATTGTTTGATTCAAGTGATTTTTGTGTTGATTTTGGGGTTTTTGTGTCAAAACACTATTTGATTCTGTTTAGGGCTTGTTTTGGTGTTTTGGAGTTGTATTTTGCTCAAGTATTGTCGTTTTTAGTCATAGGAAGCTTTTAAAACAAACGTGTGTACAAATGGTCAAGTTTTGAAGATGTCCGGGTTGTTTTCGTACTGTTACTGGTTTGTTCGTAACCCAGCGAAACTATCTGTTCTTCCAGCGAATCTATGTGTTCATCCAGCGAACCTAATTCAAATTTTTGTACTGTTGGTTTGTGTTGTGGCTAGCGAATCTGACATCTCATTGAACGAAAGTTCACTTGCTTGGCTCACTGTGCAAGCGAAACTGCTGCCAAAATCAGGCGAGTGAAACTTTGCTTGCTTGTCAGCGAATCTGTTTCTGTTTGTCTAGCGAATCTGTCTTCAGCGAATCTACCAGCGAATCTGCTGTGTTCTTTGAGAGAATCTAGCCAGCGAATCTATTTGTCTTCAGCGAATCTATAATCTGTTCAAAATTATGACTTCATCAACACTGAATATGAATGATCTGGATAGTGTTCAACCTAACAGGCCTCCGAGGCTTGTTAGTGGTGAAAACTTTGAAGACTGGAAAAGATGTTTGAAAGCCTTTTTCTACTACACGGACTACAATCAATGGGAATCTATTGTAAATGGTCCGCATGTGCCAACGACAGTTGAAGGAACTGTCACTTCAATAAACACAGATCCAAGCACTTTTACTGAAGCAGATACCAAGTTACTTGATCGTGACAAAAAGGCACTCGGGGCATTGATACTTTGCTTGCATCAGGATATCTTCAACAGGTTTGCTGAACACACAACTGCAAAAAGCTTGTATGATGCATTGTGTGAGTTCTATGATGGTAATGAGGATCTGAAACTGGAGAGGAAAGCTCAAGCTGAAAAAGAGTTCAACTCTTTCGTGGGGTATTCGCAAGAGAACTTGACTGATATTACAAATCGATTCCTATCTGTATCGAGTAATCTGAAGAAGTATGATGATAAGCTGGGCAATCATGAACAAGTCTCAAAACTGTTAGATTCTCTCCCTCCTCAGTGGAGTCTTCAAGTCAAGCTGTTGAAACAAGAAAGAAACTTTCCTGACTACAAGCTGATGGATGTTATAAACAAGCTGAAGTCTTTCAACCTTGATGTGAAGAGAAGAGAATACAATCAGTCTATGATGGCTCCAAACATTCCTTCTCAGAATGCTGCACTTATTTCATCCGCTGCAAACTCTTATATCTACAGTGCTGCACCTGGAGGATCATTGAGTCATATGTCTGCTAAATCTGTTGGTGCATCCACAAATGCTGGTTCAAGCTCAAATGCATCTGTCACCACTCAGATTCCATCTGACACTATGGCTTCATTTGGAATGTTTGTTCATAGCTATGAAGCTCTTGTTGCTGGTGAGTTGAAGGGAAAGGGGATGACTGTAGAAGATATGTATCAGGTGGATCCTGATGATCTGGAAGAAACCGACATCCAATGGCAAATGGCCATGCTTACTCTTCGTGCCAGACGATTTATGGAAAGAACATGTAGAAGAAACTTTGGAAATCAGGGACAGAATAGCAAGCTGGGGTATGACAAGGGAAAGCTGAGGTGTTATAACTGCAAACAATTGGGTCACTTCAAAAGGGAATGTCCTTTACCAATTGTTACTGAACCAGTAAACTCTGCAAATCCAAGATCTGCTCCAAATCAAGAAAGGATTGAGGAAGCAAAATCAAAGAATGAAACTGCACTGCTCACCAACTTTGATTGGAGTGCAGAAATTGAAGAAACCAAGGAGGAGATTAATCATGCCCTTGTCGCTGAGATTGTTGAGATTGATGACAACGATATAAATTGCTTTGATCCGTTCAAAGAATTTTATGGTAAAGATGAGGAAGAGAAAGTGGAGAATGTTGATAAAGATCAATCAGATGTTATTGTTCAAGGGCATCTGAATCATTCAGGATTGGTTTGTGAAGCTGCTGTTAATGAAGTGAAGAATGAGGAGGAGTCAAAGCTCAACTTGGAAGCAATGATTGAGAAGGCGAGGCTTGATGCAGTTGATGAATTCAAAAGGAGCACTCCCTACTGCCAGTGTGATCGTGCTCTTGCTGCCGAAAAACTGGAACATTCTAATGCCGTTGTAAATAGTCATTGGCATATTGACAGCGGATGTTCCAGACATATGACAGGGTTGAAGGACCTACTGACTAACTATCGGATCATAAATGGCGGATATGTTGCTTTTGCGGGAGACAAGAAAGGTGGCGAGATGATTGGTCAAGGAGAAGTCTCAAATGGTTCACTTACTTTGGAAGACGTGAACTATGTTCCTGAACTGGCATTCAATCTTCTCAGTGTATCACAAATCTGTGATAAGAATATTCCAGTGATGTTTCTTCCAAATGAATGTTTGTTCTTGAAGCCAGAGTTTACTATTCCTGAAGAAATGGTGATCATGCGAGCTCCGAGACGAAATGATACCTATATGCTGAATATGGGATCAAAGGAATCAAATTCCACCGTGACCTGTCTCCTGTCTAAAGCTTCATCTTTTGAATCGTTTCTGTGGCATAAACGTTTAGGGCACATTAATTTTAAAATTCTGAATAAATTGGTTAAGAACAATTTGGTTAGGGGTTTACACTCAAAGATTTTTCAGTGGTTGAGAAATGCATGGCTTGTGCTAAAGGAAAACAGCACAAAAAGCCACATAAACTTAAAATTACAAATACCATCTCAGAACCCCTCGAATTGTTACATACTGATTTATTTGGTCCAATAAGTATCAAATCTATTGCTAAGAAGTCTTATTGCTTGGTTGTCACAGATGATTACTCTAGGTACACCTGGGTGAGATTCATGGCATACAAGAGTGAGACTGCTGAAGAGTTGATGAAGCTGATTCCTCATATCGAGGTTCTTGGAAAGAGAAAAGTTCAAGCCATCAGAAGCGATAACGGAACTGAATTCAGAAACCACATCTTCAACTCTTTCTGTGAACAAAAGGGTATTCTCAGACAGTTTAGCGCCGGACGAACACCACAACATAATGGTGTTGCTGAAAGGAAGAATCGAACCCTTGTGGAGGCTGCTAGAACTATGCTGATTGAGTCAAAGCTTCCAATTATTTTCTGGGCAAAGGCAGTTAATTGTGCAGCTTATGTTCTAAACAGGGTACTGATTGTCAAAGAAAAGATGAAGACTTCATACCAGCTGTTTCGAGGAATTAAGCCGCTGATTGATTTTCTGCGCCCCTTTGGATGTTCTTGTACTCTTTTGAATACTCAAGACCAGAAGACGAAGTTTGGTGCTGTTTCTGATGAATGCTTCTTTGTAGGATACTCGAACACACAAAAGGCGTATCGTGTTTACAACAAGCGAACGCGGATTGTGCAAGAGTCCTACTATGTTGACTGGCAAGAGTCAAACACAACAAGTATTGGCAGTGAACCGGCATGGTTTTATGATTCCACCACTATTTTCAAATCATTTAATCTTCCTGACTCTGACGATGATGACATCATTCCACACACATCAGTTTCTATCTTCAACCATCCACCTACACAATCACAACCACAACCTTCAACTACACAACTACCTCCCACTTCATTTGACATTCCACCACCTCCACCACCTCAAACTGTTTCAACTTCTCCATCAGATATTCCATCCTCATCCACTACCATTCAATCATCTACCACTAATACAATTCCTCCAACATCACATACACCTTCACAACCATCTAATCAAACACCCTCAACCGAAACCAATCCTTTACTCCTCAACACTGACTTCAAAACCTTGAAAAACCACCCTCATGATTATATCATAGGATCAATTACTGATGGTGTGCGAACTCGGAGTCAGAGTGGTTTGATTAATGAATGTCTCTATGCTGCCTTTCTGTCTCAAGTTGTTCCAAAGAATTATAAACAAGCACTTGAAGATCCAAGTTGGGTGGACGCCATGCAAATGGAACTGCAGCAATTTAGGAAGCTTAAAGTTTGGGAACTGGTTGATCTTCCTCCTAATAAGTGTCCAATCGGCACTAAATGGGTTTTCCGAAACAAGCCAGATGATCGCGGTGTTGTTATCAGAAACAAGGCGAGACTGGTTGTTCAAGGATTTGCTCAAGAGGAGGGGATTGACTACACCGAAGTTTTTGCTCCAGTCGCTCGCCTGGAAGCCATCAGAATCTTTCTTGCTCATGCTGCGAACAAAAACTTTAAAGTTTATCAGATGGATGTGAAATGTGCATTTCTATATGGAGATATCGATGAGGAGATCTACGTATGTCAACCACCGGGTTTCGAGGATCCAGATTTCCCGTCAAAGGTTTACAAGCTTGATAAATCCTTGTATGGGCTGCATCAAGCTCCACGTATCTGGTATGAAACCTTGACACAGTATCTTCTCAGCAAAGGTTTCTCTCGTGGGACTATAGATATGACATTGTTCAAGAAGGAGGTGAATGGTGAGCTGCTGATCGTTCAAGTGTATGTTGATGATATCATTTTTGGTTCCACTAATGAAGGGCTGTGTAGAGAATTTGAAAAGGTGATGATGGATCGCTTTGAAATGACAATAATGGGGGAGATGTGTTTCTTCTTGGGGCTGCAAGTAGAACAAAAGCCTGATGGAATTCTGATCCACCAAGAGAAATATATCAAGGAAATCCTCACGAAGTTTGGCATGGATGATTCTTCTCCTGAATTAATTCCTTTTACCGCTCAAACATGCCTTACTTCCGATGATAATGGGAATCCTGTGGATGCTCATCGGTACCGCTCGATGATCGGATCTCTCATGTATCTGACTGCAAGCCGACCAGATATTACATTTGCCGTGTGTTACTGTGCTCGTTTCCAAGCCAATCCAAAAGAATCACATGAGAAAGCTGTTAAACGCATTTTTCGTTACCTTAAGGGTTCCTCTCGTTTGGGACTTTGGTACCCAAAAGGTGGGAACTTTGATTTACATGCTTTTTCTGATAGTGATCATGCTGGTTGCAGGATTAACCGAAAATCAGTCACCGGCGGATGTCAATACCTCGGAGAATGTCTTGTTTCCTGGCAAAGCAAGAAGCAAACAACCGTCTCTCTGTCCACAGGAGAAGCAGAATACATTGTTGCGTCAAGTTGCTGTTGCCAAGTGCTCTGGATTCAGCATCAGATGATGGATTATGGCATCAACTTTCTTCATACGCCACTCTTTTGTGATAATGAAGCTGCTGTTGGAATTGACAAGAATCCTATTCATCACACTCGCACCAAGCACATTGAAACAAGAATTCATGCCATCAGGGATGCACAGGAAAAGGGGTTCATTGATATTATTCCTATTGAAACTCGAAAGCAAAAAGCTGATCTTTTCACAAAAACTTTTGACAAACCACGTTTTTATGAACTGATCTCCATGCTGGGACTTATATCTTTTTGAAAACCTTTTTCTGTGAGAATCAATTTGTAAATATGTAAATAACTTTTTCTTTTTCTTCTTTGAATATTCCGTGGGTCACTCGACTCATCGCTCCGTTACTTTATTTTATCTTTATTTTCTTTTATTTCCTTCTATCTTTCTTTTATTCTGTATATATATATATATATTAAGAAAATCTGAAAAACAAAAATTTCTTATTAGATAGCTATAATATAGAAATTTTGGGGGACATATAAAAGATTAACTATTTATAGTTTTTCAAATTTTGCTATTTCAGGATTTCCGTTTTGATTGATGCTGATGAGACGTTGAAGGAGGTCAGAAGCATTGCGTTTGGGATATGTCAGATAGGCTCAGCCCGAAAACAAAGTAAACAGTGATTGTGCAGCCAAACATAACGTTCAAGATCTCGACAACAAGGATTATCTCCTTGACATGATTGGATTGCACAAAGATAAGGGTTCTGTCAAATATGGGTTGAGAGCGTCAAATTTTTGCCTTGATTTCCCCAAACATCCCAAATCACCCTCGCCCTATCCCCGAATCGAGTTTCTAGTTTGCTAAAAGCTGCTAGTGATGCTCTTCGGAAAAGCCTCTGAGTGATTTACTTGTTAACTCCTCAGAACGTATTGAGTCAAAGTGCTTAACTCCTCTGCTATACGGAAGTATTGACCTGGAGTTGGTGAATCTTCTCTGCTATACGGAAGTATTGACCTGAAGATTCACCGAGCATGCTCAAATGTTTATCTCCTCTGTTATACGTCGGTATAGACCTGGAGCTCTGAACTATTTGAGTTTCCCAAATAATAAGTCGCATTGTGTTCAAAAGAATCAATTGCTGACAAGCCCCACTCACAAAGAAAAGATGCAAAAATTGCACAAGTGTCAAAAGAAGCAAATGCATCGATCAATATTCAAAATTTGATCCTTGAAAATCAAGCAAAGTCAATCATATTGCTCAGATATACCCTGATGACAGAACCTGTTCTTTTACCTAGATGTCTGTGGGGACCGAGTTGTCTGAACTTCTTCAATCAAACCAAAAACATGATAAAAGAAGCTGCTGATCTCTTGTTGAAAGGACTAAGGCATGGGTTTAAATGGACAAACATATCTGCAATCCCGCCAATCGATGATTCTCCGGATTCTGCTCAAAACATCATGATAAATACATATATCCTTCTTTAGCGTTTAAAATTCTTGTCTTTTTATTTCATTTTATTTTACTTTATTTTATTTTTCTAAATTATATCTTGTTATTATTTTTTTAGGATAATATGTTTATTTTTGGAGCGTTGAATTCGTGGGACGGTTTCGCGGATTTACAAAGAATTTAAAATTTGAGAAAAACCAAAAATATTTTTTTCTTTTTTGTGCTAGCGAACCTGCTAGCGAACCTACAGGTTCGCCAGAACCTCAGGTTCGCCAGGAACCTATTTGTTTCGCCGCCGTGGTTTACTTGACTTTTGGTCTTCTGGCGAACCTAAAGTTCGCTAGTATGTCTGCCAGCGAACCTATGTCTGTATATATATACAGTGACAGCGAAGCATTTCACATATTCGCTGTCACTGCTACTGTAGCAAGTTTTTCAAAAATCACTCACGAACGTTCGATTCTCACATTCAACAGGCTTTTTCACACTTAAACATCTCTAATATTGTCTGGTATGTGATCGCCTTCATCTTAATCTCTGTTTTAAACCCTTAATCGCACTCTAAACATGTTAAATCTGTCGACCCGTGATTATCTGTAAATCAAATGACTGTTTTGGTGTGTTTTAGTTAGGCTTTTACTTCATAATAGTCTCGTTTGATGTATATATTACTTGTTTGTTGCTCTGTATGCTTGATTATGGTGTATTGTCTGTGATTTTGGCCGTTTTTCAAAAAACTAGGGTTTCCAGCGAACCTATGTGTTCGTCTGGCGAACCTGAACGAAAGTTCAAAACTTCGAGCGAACCTATTTCGTTATGCTGCCCGCGCATCAACATAGATTCGCCCGACTGTTTCTAGCGAACTTATACATTCGCTCGACCAAAATGACTGATTGTTCAAGTCAGTGAATCTATAGGTTCTGGTGCCAAATCTCAGGTTCGCTATATCAGCGAATCTAATTTCCAGCGAATCTATTAACTGTTTCTCAAATCTTCGTTTCTGATCAATCTCCGTTTATTTTTCAGGCACAATGTCGACATTATTCTTCGAAAGAAAGCACAATATGTGTGCTTTGCTTGACGAGAATCACGAGAAGGCCGGCGGCTATAGAGATTGTATCAAATGGCTGAAGTCGTCTCATATACATCACGCCATTTCTCACTCTCCAGTCATATACGAGCTGCATGTTCGAGACTTCTGGAGAACTGCAGTGATGAATGTGTCTACACAGCCATCACGAATATGTGCCAAAGTCAGTGGATTTGACTTGGAGTTTACAGAAGCTGATCTTGCTAGGATTTTGAGGCTAGAGGATGATGTTGGGGATGAAGTGATGATGTCGGCTGAAGAGGTTTATGGGGCTTTTAGGACCGCTGGGTATGAGGGTCCGATGCCTGGTGAAAAGAAGATGGAGTTTGTGAAGTCCTATCTGATCCAGGAATGGAGGTATATTGCACATGTATTTATTATGTGCCTGGATCATAGGAAAGGGGGTACTGATGGGCTGAACTTAGACTGGGCTCGGGCAATGATGCTGTTTTGTCGGGGACAAAAAGCCAATCTTGCAAAGCTCATCTTCATTTATCTGCTCGAGAACATTCATGCTTCCAAAGCCGCTAAGTGGTTGATGTATCCGAGATTCATTCAGATGGTGCTGAATGACAAACTGCCGAATCTGCCGGTAGTTGGAGATGTTCTGAAAATATGGGAGATGCATCCAAGGATATTCCGTGACTGTAAATCGGTAAAGGCTGATTGTGTGGGGAGGCCTTTGTTTTTGTGGGAAAACATGTACCCGGCAGATAGATGGGTACAAATTCAGCGATTAAAGGAGTCTGAGAGGAAACGGGGCAGTGAAAATATCGAGGAGGTTGAGAAGAAGATTAAGAAAAGGAAGGCGTACGCAAAAGAGAAAGATTATTCGTTTGAGCGAGAGGTTGATGAAATACAGGCTGAGGTTGATGCAAATAGGGAAAAACGGACAAAGAGGAAGTCTGATGCATCAACTAAAGCATCAAAGAAGGCAAGGCACGATACTCCGGGTACGTCTGCTGAATCAGTTGGTGAATTAAAGGAAGATATTGAAAGCTTGAGGGCAGAATTGGTGGAACTAAAGGGTAAGCATGAGGCATTGGAGACTCAGGATACCGAAAAGTCGACAGTTATTTATGAAATGGGAAGAATGATGAAGGATCAGCAGTGTTTGATGGTTAGAATCTTCAAAGAGTTGAACAGTCTGAAAGAAAAAGAGGGGACAGAGCCTGCCATGACTGAAGCTGAACTGAACTCCTTAACGGATGCTGCAAGGTATCCGTTAATGGATGTTGTTTTTGGAGACAAAGGAAAGGGCAAAGCAGTTGAGGAGGAGTTTGACGAGGAAATGGGAATTGACTTGGATGTGTTTGAAGGGGAAGAAGTGGTTGGAGGATCTGGTGTGAATTACACTTTGATAGATGAACCAGAGGTTGATATAGATGCAGATAGTGAGGAGGATCTGGAAGATGAGCCGGAAACGTATAAGGTTAAAGAAAAAGGGGTCAGCTATCAGTTTGAGCATGTTGAGTTAGATAAATCCGAATGGTTCAGGAAGGATGAAGAGGTTGTTCGTGAAGTGCCAATTTTTCAGAATATTGATGAACCGAACACCTCCCAACTGGATAGGCAGGTAATAGCATGGAAGTATAACAGTCAGGTGGATGCGTATATGGTTAAACGAAGGGGCGGTGATATCTGTTATATAAAGAATAGGAAGCATTTCGCCACTCTGCCAAGGTGGGATTTGCGTAGGTTGGCCGAACTTCCATTATTGGGAAAAGAGGATAGTGGGAGGGCTTGTGCATTCGAAGTGACGATCAGGGAGGCTGCAAAGACGAATTTTGTTGACTTTGGGTACCAAAAGCCGAGGAGGATGAGGCAGAAGAAAGACAGGCACTGGGTATCGTGGAAAGGAAAGATCGTTTTGAAGATTGAAGCACCGAAGGTAATGACCAGAGTCAGAGTTCCGGACACATAGCCACCCAGACTGCAGGATTTCCTCAAATGGTTCTATGACAACAGCTCGGGTGAGGCAGTTATCAGAATGAAAGGAGATGACCGTCCAGAAATCCGTTTATTTGATCCAATGGAGGTTTTCTCTTTTTGTGACGAGGATCTGAAGGTGTTGTGTGAAAACCGGATTAAGCACGGGGCTGGAGATGATACAAGAACTGAGGCGAACCTGTTTGTGAAGGTCGCAAACAAAGCTCGTGGAATTCGTGCTGAACTAAGGTCGGTGAATGAGAGATTGAGGAAGACTGACGATCAGCGATTGGAGATGGATGACCTATCTAGACAGCTGGATCAAACCATTGAAAGGAGGTTCGAGAAATCGGTGGAGGTTGTAGATCTGGATGTAACAGGCGAGGAGCATACGGAAGAGATTCAGGCGGAAACGACTGTTCAACAAATGCCTGATGCTGATGTCGCTGATGCTGAGTTCGTAGAGTCAATGCTAATTTTTAGTGAAGATGAGGCCGGATCTGAAGACGTTACCAATCCTTTGGCCGGTATTGAAGATAGGGCAGGAGCTTTCATTGAAAACCTTTGAAGCCAAGACAAAGACGGAGCTTAATCAGAAGACTTCCCCAGGTGAGGTCCAACCTAGGGGGAGTATTGATAGTCACATGTATAGGTTGGACTCACCGGCTTGTCGGTGTTACTTTTGTATGTATTTGTATGACTTTTGTTTGTAGTTGTTCTAGCGAACCTACGGGCGAATCTATAGATTCGCCCGTAGTTCAAGTTAGCTTTTGTCTAAGGTGTCGACTGGGCGAACCTGTATGTGCCCAGCGAACCTGTGTGGTTCGCTAGATAGATTCGCTACAACGAATCTATCAGCGAACATAACACTGATATATATTGTAACCTTATCTTCAAGTTTATACAACTTTTGCACAACTTTGACAAAACTCTTATCCAACTGATTGTGTCGTGTAATTGTTCACCTGAGGTGCTAGGAACTTATATCATTCATCTTTGTAGCTTATATACCTCTGGTTGTATGTTTTAATCTTGATATTGGGTTTGTTTGGTTATTATACACTTTGTTGTTCAAGTCTTGTGTGTTTTGTTGTTAAACAAGTCAATATAGCACTGAAATCACGATCTTTATGGACCAACAATTCATCTTCTTGTAAAAAGATAGCAAAAAATACCTACATTAGTGCATTACTAGAATCGCCAATAAACCGATTCGCAGCCTTCAAACACTAATTAGGACATGGTTCCTAAAAGAGAGCTCTACAAAATGTTAACTCATAAACGTTAACCTTACAAGATGAATACAATATTCATGAGACAACCTACCTTCGGTAAACTCGATAAAAAAAATAAATAATAATAAAAATTCTCATGAGTCTCTTTATCTGGCGACGTTTAAAGTCTTTTAAGACTCATGGTTTCACATACACAATTAATTCATATTGAACCTTGTCTATTATCCTATCGAAGGGTGAGCCCCTCCTAACTAGGCTCCATGGGGTCCGGAACTACACCTCTCCATGTAAAGGGTTGAGCTCCTAGGCCATATCGCTCAACAGGAAACAAGGCGCTATACCTTCCTGTATACATGGTGAATTCCTAAAACAATACAATTCCATGGATACATAAAATCAATCCATGAAAGAGGGTGAGCACCTCACACCAAATCTACTCCATAAATACAAGAAAGAAAATTACTCTAACTTATGAAACAAATCCAAGAAGAAAAAGCTTCTTGGGACTTAACAGATAGGATAAGGTGCATTAACTTTCCTAGTTAAATCAGGTAAGGTGAACTGCAGCACCGTACCTCGATGAGACTACGAAAACGATACACCATAAACGACAAAATTAAGATAAGTTATCTCCTCTAAGACTAAGAGGTCACATGAGCAAATCACATGTATAAAGTGCCTTCAAGGCCAAACAATTGCATAAAAAATTCATGTATCGCCCGCATAGGCTAACATGACATCAAATGGGACCCGACGAGGTGTCTAAAATACCACAATGAGTATAAAAAAGCTCGTTCGGAAAACAACCAATTTATCCTAAAATTCTATCAACTCCGCTGCTCGCATAAAGGCACGAGTCATAAAAGAATCTGAAGTATCATGCCAAATAAAATGTCAGCGGATAGTGACTTTGAAAGGCATGGCTAAAGACACTTCACTCAAGAAGAGCTTGACCTTCTTATGTCATATAACTTCAAAGGCATAAGCTCCCTAGACAACATGCTTGTCCACATATTTTAGCAACTCAATGCTAGCCATTCGTTGCTAAACCAAATCAAAAGAGACAAAAACCTAGTCTCAGACTTTGAAGAAAAGAAGCCTCTTAAATAAGCTTCAAGAAACGCCTATCTATGCGTGAAAGAAGCTTATAGCATGGCAAAAGAAGCTTACCAGCATACATGATAAGCTACTCTTCAAAGCTTACTAGTACATGCAAGTATGCAATAAACTAGATAACCTTCAAAGCTTAATCATATGCACAATAAGTTCGCTAACATGTGTTATAAGTTCGTTTTAATACGAAATAATATTGCCAACACATGCAACAAGTTCGGTTTCATACAAAAGAAACTCACAAGCATGTACCACAAATGTATCTCAACAGGCAGGAAGCTCACCGATTTACCTCATCTGAGCTCACCGATTTTCCTCTTCTGCTTCTACCTGCTAGCTTCCATCGCTTATGTCAAAAAATGAAATCTACACGTCAGCTCAAAGACCCAAAACATCTGGGTAGACAAGCTATTCTGTTTGATTAACAAAATCCAAAAGCTTTTACTCGGCAAAGGACAATTGGCAGGCACCCGAGCGCACACATACACAAATGTGACGGCTTCATGAATAGATACCCCAAGCAGGCTATTGAACTCTAAGATGTAAGAAGATTGTGTATATTGACCTTTTAAAATCAATGTTCAAAGCCATTGCTTGTATCAAAGGCTCACCGATGCAATGCTTTCATTCACGGTCGAACTATTATGCTCTCTCAAGTACGAATGACAAGCTTACATTTTAGCTTCTCACAATAAAAATGATTGCTGAATACCTTACCTTCAAATTTTCGATAATAAGAAAACTTGAAAGTATATTACCAAGTCATGATGAGTTAGCCAAAAAGAAGCATAGTCTACTTTGATGTGCAAGAAGCTCGCCTTCTACCACATAGAGCTCACACACTACGCCTAGCATGTATAACAACATGCAACAGATTTGACCAAGTCAACATATCAACTTGATAAATATCACTTAGTACAAAATCATGACTTGCTAAAAATCTTCATTGCGCCATCAAGCCATAATATTTCAATGGCACTTGACATTATTGCTCGAAGGCTAAGCTTCCTTCAAAACTTTAACACGAGATAAATACATTATGAACAAAATATGATATCATCTCGTTATTCGACCCATCACATTCTTGACAATACAATGTAGAAGCCTAGTAAGCTAGAGCTCAAACGTGCCAAAGCCTAACGAGTCAATACCAAATGCATGGAGGGTCGTAAAAGCTAACGAAGCTAAAGGTCGGCTGGCTAAAATCTTATCACCATATTTTGACATAGGCTATTTTATCACGTCTAATCAGGCAAACGATAGCCTTTCAACTTCTAAGAACTAAAACGGACTAAGAAGCTTGCAGCTACGAGCCAGAAGCTAAAAATCCAAAACCATCAAAAGTTATTCTAAGTCACAAACACTTATGACTAAACATCACAAGCGCTTATGACTGGGGGGCTGATGACGTAGGTCATATGACCACATGGTTGAGAAGCCAGCAGCCAGGAGCCAGGAGCCAGAAGCCTGGTACATGAACAGTGGCGCTACAGTACTCTGACATTTGCTTCCTCAACAAGCATTCAAGCATATCCCATAATATCTTCAAAAGATAACATGGGAAAAGCAAACTGAGCACAATTAATGCAAGGGAAAAGGCCTTACACGAAAATGGCTAAAAACATATTCTACTATTCAAACCTGAGGTGCTGCAGGTTGCCAAGTATGGAATGTACGCTGGTCGAGGGGCAGCCTCGAGCCAGGAGCCCCTGTACATTTCAGATTGCTTCAGATTTGCTTGGGCAATACACAATATCTTGTGTATATATATTGCAACAACCTGAAGTAGAATACACATTCACACATCACTTGGCTCTTGCACTCCACTCTAAAAACACACACACACCCTCACTCCTCTCTTCTCTTAACATTCTCCAATCTTAAACACTTGGATCTATAACCAAACAATACTATGGACCTTAGAACATCGTCACTACCATCCTCGCCATATTCTTGTTGTAGCAACAATAGCATAATAAATAAATGCCACGTACACAACAATAAATTACAGGTCAAATTCGTTTGTATTTCAACAAGAAGGATAATATAAAGTGAAACAATCAAAAGGACTAAGGTTAGTGGTCTACTAGTAATATAAGTATATTTAGAACATCGAGAGTTTGTTTTGTATGAGGTAATATAATGAACGAACGAATTGATGAAAAAAGAAAATGAATGGACAAATGAATGAAATAGATAATTCCATTCCATTATCTTGTTTGGTTACCTTATGAAAATGAAATGAATCATTGCTTCGTGTTGTTTGGTAGGCAGGAAAAGACAAATGAATAAAATAAAATTCCATAAAAATGACCAAAATACCTTATCATGGTTATGGCTTAGGTCTTGTTCTGGACCATGGATCGGTCATGGTTCGATACATGAATCAAGTCATGGGTCGGGGCACAGATTGAGACATGGGTCAGGACATGGTTCGAGGAATAGATCAGGATATTAGTTGGTTCATAAGTCATGAGGTAATTCATGGATTGGGTCATGTGTCGGTTATGGACTGAGTCATGGACCAGTTTATGGATTAGGTCATGGATTGGGTCAGGGCTCGAGACACGGTTTAGGGATTACCATTGTATATTCCTATTGAATATAGTTCGTAATGCACCAAAAAACTAGGTAGGAAATAAACTCCCGACAATTTTACTGTTGAATTTTTACAAACACCATGAAATTCAACAAAATGTTCTATACTATTCCAACAAATTTCCTAAAACTCGTCTACTAACCTGGCCGACAAGAAAACTATTATGAAAAACTTTTAAACGGAAATATAATGAACTCGTATCTCTACAAAATTATTTATAATGTTGCGAAAGAAATTGTGCTTAAAAACAAAATTAGGGGTGCTCAATGGGTCAGGTTATCGGGTTGGTGGGTTGAACCCGACCCGAAATTGAAAAATTTATACAAACCCAAACCTCACCTGAACCTGAAAATTTAGACATTACTTAAACCCGAACCCGACCTGATTTTTAGCAGGTTGACCCGAACCCGACCCATTTGACCTGAATAATTACAAAATACATTCTCCAAGAGTTAAAAATTCAAACTTACCAAGAAATACATTCTTTAAACGAGAGCGAGCTTATGGAAAATCGGGAATTGTCACCCAAATGTACGCACAACCATATAAGACATTCAATATTATTATAGTTTTAGCGTAAAACACCCTAAACTACATGTATATTGACACAATGTACCCTAAATTTTATATTTATATAAACAATCAGGTCAACCCAATGGGTTAACCCGAACCTGACCTGTTTTTGAAATCATGTCAGCGGGTTCAACCCGAAACTGACCCATACCCATTCAATGTAAACCCAAACCCATGATTTTCTGGTTAGGTTCAGGTCGTGTTTTCAGGTCGGGTCAAAAATTCTCAGCCCTAAACAAAATGCAACATTACCTTAAAATTATATATGTACAACACATCGACTATGAAACAAATCAACGTTGCACATCAGTTTATATTTACTTTTATTTCAGCCGCAATGTTATTACTTAAAGCGTTATCAAAGGCCATTGAAAATATTTTGTTTTGCAAATGATAAGCTTGTATTACGTTATCTAATATATCATACATATCATCTCTGGAATGTGGAACCGGAAAAAGATCAAGCGCAATCGTAAGTTTAATCATTTGCCACGAATTGAGATCTACTCAATGAGCGGTTACACAAAGATAAGACCCAACGCGATCGTGTGGAGCCGACTAAACGTCACTAGTTAAATTAATACCGGTATTTAAGTTTTGAGAAAATACAATTAAATCTATTTTAGTGTTTTCCACATTTTTTAACAATGATGTCTAAGAGTAGTACAACTCACATGAGTGTAACAATGTTGAAGTGTTTCCCGAATCAAAGCGTCAAATGTGGGTTGTCCAAGTTGTTCAATGATAAAGCATTTTAAATCACGAACTTCGCCATACAATCTTGGACCACATCACCACATGCCTTATTTTGTATTGATCGAACTTGGAGGCTTGTTTTAACACCGAATAAAGCTTCTTTGTGATATGCTTGTCGAAAGTGGAATTCGAAGCCGCTCCGAAAAAGGCTCCACAATACCTGCAATGAGCCTTATGAGACCTCTCACCCATCTCTACCAAATCCCTATTTCCAAACTCTTTGGCTTCGGTTATGTAAAATAACTTCCACAACGGTTTGGACTTGGGAAGAACCTTCACTAATGGATGACTGTGATGCCATATCAAGAGTCGAGAGAGATGAATATGAAAAAGATAAAAAGTGTATGTTTTGTGTTTTTTGCTTTTGCTTTTGTTTTTGCGTTTTCGAGTGGGGTAACATACCAAAAATCAAACATATATTTATAGTTGTCAAAATAGGGTGTTAGCCTGTTAGGGTGGTAAAAAAGCTGGTCACAAAGGACCTAATATCGACTATACTACCATTTTAATGGCTATTTAAATAAAGTTAACAGTTATACCTAGGTAGGAACCGGTGGTAGATGGTTAATCAATTTTCATCAATGAATCATTTATAATATTTAAGCCTCATGATAAAATGTCTTCATCAATGAATCATTTATAATATTAAGCCTCATGATAAAATTATTAATCAATTTTCATAAATTATTATATTAACTAGTGGGCTCTTAAAAATTAAGAAACATAATTATGAATGAATAAGAAGTAGAATTCCACTAAGAGTGTAGATGAAAAACCATTTGATCCCCGTCATAGTCTGCATTGAAGCCCTACAAACTAATGGATGTAAACATTAGCACACCCTTCCACTAAAAAAGGGAGGGATGTATGGTCATATTTCGGATTGGGTTCGTCCATGTAGTAATGAGATGAATTGAGTTGTATGCATGAAAGCGTATGAACTCAACGGATTCCCTTCTTTGTTTATCTGATTTGAGGGAGAAAGTCCCGTTGAGTTCTTAATAATTAGAATCTTTTTGTGACATATGCCCCAAACCCGAACCCGAATATCCGAATCGAACCCAAAGTTATATATCTTTAATGTATTCATATTTATATCCCTTTAAATGTAACGTTTCGTTATTAAAAATAAATATGTCGAGCCTAACGTCATTCTCGTCCTTAATGTATAACGACAAAATTTTATTCAACGGTTACTAATTAAATACTAAATACAATTATTAAAACTTCAATATATATATATGTATATATATATAAAGTGTATTTTATAAAAAATAATTTTACAAAGATATTAAAGATGAATACTATAAGTCTCAAAATAGTATCTAACGTCAAGAACGAAGGAAAAACGTAAAAACGTCACTTATATAATTGTTACATCGCAACTCGGTTAGATTGGTTAGTTAAAATATATATTAATTAACTTTGGGTCAAAACTGTCAAGAATGAAACTTATATTTAAACTTATACTAATTATTCAGCATAAATTGTAACTGCAGGGACCGGAACTGTAAGTTGAATTAATTAACCAAACCACCCCCTGTCCCTTCCTCCTGCCGCGTTTCCGGTGGCCATCTCCGGCGCCGGCGACGTTTTACCGGCGACATCAAAAACACATTTTTAACCATCTTTAACCTAATTAAACTTATACAAAACCGTCCTAATCCATTTCTAAGCGAGTTTCGAACCTTTAATCGTTTCCTAAACATAATTTACCCCTTTAATTCTCGTTTCAAAACCGAACATTAAAACCCACTTTAATCAATTCTGTAAATTAAGCGTTTCAACTAAATTGTATCGTCCAAAGTCATACCTACGTCGATTAGAAACAGCCTCCAGTGTTCAATTTCAATTTAACAAACGAATTAACACCCACTTAATCTCATTTATCCCGTAATCAAACCGAGACCCGTTCGACTGTTTCTACAAAACTAAAACCCAATTCATTCAACAGAAACAATCCAATGAACACGTTTTCACTCTCTGTGATTCCAATTGCAATCAAAATCATCAAAATTCCAGTGTTTGATTCTTCAACCCGTCGCCATTGTTCTTCGTCTCAATCAATTCAATTTGTCACCATTCAAGTAAGTTTAATATATAAAAATGATCGTGATTCGATGTAGATCAAAAGCCCTATGTTTATTTTCTGTATCATGACCGAATTCGTGTTTTATTTTGCGAAATTGTGTTCTAGGGTTTATGTGTAAATTGGGGTATTCTTTTGAAACTTGTTAAAACTATTTCTGTTCCATTTTTAAACAACAAAAAGTTATAGTGCAGCTGGTTTGTGATGTTAGTATTATCAAGAAGGTCTCTGGTTCGAAACCAGGGACAAGCAAACGTTTTTAACAATTTTTTTATTATCTTGCTAATCACTTGTAGCATTTATCTTAACGTTAATATTAGACATTTTATAAAAAACGTATAAATCTTATAAAATAGCCAAAACCATTATTTTTATAAAAACTTAGTTTTATAAAATCTTACTATTACCAATACTTTTAAATACTATAAAAATGTATTTTTTAACACTTACAAAATGTATACAAAGTTTATTATAAATAATAGTGTATACACATAAGACTTGTAAATAGACTTTTATATACTTTAAATTTTGTAAATGTCATAAAGTATTTCAAAGCATGTAACATCTTTTTGGACATTATATTATATAAGTTGTTATCAAAATATATTATTAAAGTTGTTATCGCTTATCAAAATAATTGTTATTACTATGGTTATTGTTTCGAATAAACGAGTTTATATATTTTTAGACGGTTAACGGGAAACCCCAAATCCCAATCCGAAACCCTAGAATTCCAAGTTCCTTTTACTTCTATTTTTCCAATTCTAGTTTCTATACAATATGTTTTACTAAGTTAGGATTGTCACTTAATTAGGTGATTCTAATATTTGGACAATCTTCGGTTCTATTTAAGACTATTTACTATTTGTTACGTGCCCGAGTTTAAGGTGAGTAAATTTCACTGCCCTTTTTACTTTTACTTTTTGGGGCTGAAACGTGTTCTATTACAATACAATGTTTTCCATTTTTTGTATTTTACTTTCCAACAGAGATCATAAAATATGTTAGTCTTGTTCCGGTCAAGATGCAAACTTATGTGGTAGTTTAAAGTAGTATTATTACTTTGTAATCCCAGCGGTACAATGTTAGCGCTAATGGTCTGACAAACCCACCTACATGTACAACAACGATAGGTGATTTAAACCCGTCCATACAATTACAATGTTACAAGTTGCGATTCGATGTTACAAGTTGCTATGCAATGATACAAGTTGCTATTATTATGCCATGTCCCTAAGTTGCTAAATAATTATTGATAACTTAAATATCGAGACGGTTACGTGACGGTTGCTTAAAAGTTATCAGTAATTAATACATGAGTTGGTTCCTCATGATAAATGGTTACAAGTTATGTTACGATTATGGTTTACAATGTGTGTGCAAGGGGTCATGGTCGAGAATGATATGAAATAGCTATGCATGTAAGCTTGTGCAGCATATTATGATGATCTCGTATTTTCTATATTACTATGTATTCAATTTGTGGTTTACTCACTAGCTTTAAATAGCTAACTTTATTTTCACATGTTTCAGGTGATGCTTATGATTATTTTGCTGCTTTTGCCAAGACATAGGATTGCCTTGGACCTAGAATAATAAATCGGACAATTGCATTTACTGTTTTCGGTTTTATTACTTTTGTCGTATCCATTTAAGACTCATGTACTAAACTTACTATATCATTATTAAAATTAATAAATAAATACCATGTGCTTTGCCTACTATTGATATCCGATTTCAATGACAGCCCGGTGTTTCCGCCGCCGGGCGGGGTGTCACACTTTTTTTGTAAGTTCATTGAAGAAGTTCTATTTACTCAACAAAATTTCCCATCCTCTTTTGTTTGTTCACCACTTTGAAAAAAATCAGGTAAAGTTTTAATCACATCATTTATGCTATTACAAACCGACAATTTATGGTAGTTAACTCCTAACCGTCATTCCCTTCACTAATTGTCGCTTTCGTTCAAGTTGTCGCTTGAAGCGTGGTCTTCTTGATACACACGCTCCTTGTCTATGTTGGTTTCATAACTTGATGTTAACACATAATCTAAGTAATCTGTTTATATAAGGGAACCCTTAGTCTATATAAACTAATACATATCTCTTATATACATTTTGTATTAACTGCAGATAAGCCCCTCCTGAATTTTGTCTAACAATATATTTTTTTTGACATTTAATGTCCAACATGTACAACATTGTGTCATTTTGTTTTCATATCAAGAATACGGACTTGTTAAGAAACACGTTTATGGACTTGTTAAGAAATATGGGATACTGAGAAAAACTTATTTTTTAAGTAAAACAAAAACTTATTTCATAGCAAAAATTTACTTAAAGCAATATTATAAATGATTCATTGATGAAGACATTTGTTATTATAGCTCAGTAAATTACTGAGCTATAATAACAAATGTCTTCATCAATGAATCATTTATAATATTAAGCCTCATGATAAAATTATTAATCAATTTTCATAAATTATTATATTAACTAGTGGGCTCTTAAAAATTAAGAAACATAATTATGAATGAATAAGAAGTAGAATTCCACTAAGAGTGTAGATGAACAACCATTTGATCCCCGTCATAGTCTGCATTGAAGCCCTACAAACTAATGGATGTAAACATTAGCACACCCTTCCACTAAAAAAGGGA
The DNA here is from genome assembly GCA_030867185.1 of Tagetes erecta. NCBI lineage: Eukaryota > Viridiplantae > Streptophyta > Magnoliopsida > Asterales > Asteraceae > Tagetes > Tagetes erecta. The sequence continues at coordinate 8,129,586 of CM061487.1, forward strand.
GGGATGTATGGTCATATTTCGGATTGGGTTCGTCCATGTAGTAATGAGATGAATTGAGTTGTATGCATGAAAGCGTATGAACTCAACGGATTCCCTTCTTTGTTTATCTGATTTGAGGGAGAAAGTCCCGTTGAGTTCTTAATAATTAGAATCTTTTTGTGACATATGCCCCAAACCCGAACCCGAATATCCGAATCGAACCCAAAGTTATATATCTTTAATGTATTCATATTTATATCCCTTTAAATGTAACGTTTCGTTATTAAAAATAAATATGTCGAGCCTAACGTCATTCTCGTCCTTAATGTATAACGACAAAATTTTATTCAACGGTTACTAATTAAATACTAAATACAATTATTAAAACTTCAATATATATATATGTATATATATATAAAGTGTATTTTATAAAAAATAATTTTACAAAGATATTAAAGATGAATACTATAAGTCTCAAAATAGTATCTAACGTCAAGAACGAAGGAAAAACGTAAAAACGTCACTTATATAATTGTTACATCGCAACTCGGTTAGATTGGTTAGTTAAAATATATATTAATTAACTTTGGGTCAAAACTGTCAAGAATGAAACTTATATTTAAACTTATACTAATTATTCAGCATAAATTGTAACTGCAGGGACCGGAACTGTAAGTTGAATTAATTAACCAAACCACCCCCTGTCCCTTCCTCCTGCCGCGTTTCCGGTGGCCATCTCCGGCGCCGGCGACGTTTTACCGGCGACATCAAAAACACATTTTTAACCATCTTTAACCTAATTAAACTTATACAAAACCGTCCTAATCCATTTCTAAGCGAGTTTCGAACCTTTAATCGTTTCCTAAACATAATTTACCCCTTTAATTCTCGTTTCAAAACCGAACATTAAAACCCACTTTAATCAATTCTGTAAATTAAGCGTTTCAACTAAATTGTATCGTCCAAAGTCATACCTACGTCGATTAGAAACAGCCTCCAGTGTTCAATTTCAATTTAACAAACGAATTAACACCCACTTAATCTCATTTATCCCGTAATCAAACCGAGACCCGTTCGACTGTTTCTACAAAACTAAAACCCAATTCATTCAACAGAAACAATCCAATGAACACGTTTTCACTCTCTGTGATTCCAATTGCAATCAAAATCATCAAAATTCCAGTGTTTGATTCTTCAACCCGTCGCCATTGTTCTTCGTCTCAATCAATTCAATTTGTCACCATTCAAGTAAGTTTAATATATAAAAATGATCGTGATTCGATGTAGATCAAAAGCCCTATGTTTATTTTCTGTATCATGACCGAATTCGTGTTTTATTTTGCGAAATTGTGTTCTAGGGTTTATGTGTAAATTGGGGTATTCTTTTGAAACTTGTTAAAACTATTTCTGTTCCATTTTTAAACAACAAAAAGTTATAGTGCAGCTGGTTTGTGATGTTAGTATTATCAAGAAGGTCCCTGGTTCGAAACCAGGGACAAGCAAACGTTTTTAACAATTTTTTTATTATCTTGCTAATCACTTGTAGCATTTATCTTAACGTTAATATTAGACATTTTATAAAAAACGTATAAATCTTATAAAATAGCCAAAACCATTATTTTTATAAAAACTTAGTTTTATAAAATCTTACTATTACAAATACTTTTAAATACTATAAAAATGTATTTTTTAACACTTACAAAATGTATACAAAGTTTATTATAAATAATAGTTTATACACATAAGACTTGTAAATAGACTTTTATATACTTTAAATTTTGTAAATGTCATAAAGTATTTCAAAGCATGTAACATCTTTTTGGACATTATATTATATAAGTTGTTATCAAAATATATTATTAAAGTTGTTATCGCTTATCAAAATAATTGTTATTACTATGGTTATTGTTTCGAATAAATGAGTTTATATATTTTTAGACGGTTAACGGGAAACCCCAAATCCCAATCCGAAACCCTAGAATTCCAAGTTCCTTTTACTTCTATTTTTCCAATTCTAGTTTCTATACAATATGTTTTACTAAGTTAGGATTGTCACTTAATTAGGTGATTCTAATATTTGGACAATCTTCGGTTCTATTTAAGACTATTTACTATTTGTTACGTGCCCGAGTTTAAGGTGAGTAAATTTCACTGCCCTTTTTACTTTTACTTTTTGGGGCTGAAACGTGTTATATTACAATACAATGTTTTCCATTTTTTGTATTTTACTTTCCAACAGAGATCATAAAATATGTTAGTCTTGTTCCGGTCAAGATGCAAACTTATGTGGTAGTTTAAAGTAGTATTATTACTTTGTAATCCCAGCGGTACAATGTTAGCGCTAATGGTCTGACAAACCCACCTACATGTACAACAACGATAGGTGATTTAAACCCGTCCATACAATTACAATGTTACAAGTTGCGATTCGATGTTACAAGTTGCTATGCAATGATACAAGTTGCTATTATTATGCCATGTCCCTAAGTTGCTAAATAATTATTGATAACTTAAATATCGAGACGGTTACGTGACGGTTGCTTAAAAGTTATCAGTAATTAATACATGAGTTGGTTCCTCATGATAAATGGTTACAAGTTATGTTACGATTATGGTTTACAATGTGTGTGCAAGGGGTCATGGTCGAGAATGATATGAAATAGCTATGCATGTAAGCTTGCGCAGCATATTATGATGATCTCGTATTTTCTATATTACTATGTATTCAATTTGTGGTTTACTCACTAGCTTTAAATAGCTAACTTTATTTTCACATGTTTCAGGTGATGCTTATGATTATTTTGCTGCTTTTGCCAAGACATAGGATTGCCTTGGACCTAGAATAATAAATCGAACAATTGCATTTACTGTTTTCGGTTTTATTACTTTTGTCGTATCCATTTAAGACTCATGTACTAAACTTACTATATCATTATTAAAATTAATAAATAAATACCATGTGCTTTGCCTACTATTGATATCCGATTCCAATGGCAGCCCGGTGTTTCCGCCGCCGGGCGGGGTGTCACACTTTTTTTGTAAGTTCATTGAAGAAGTTCTATTTACTCAACAAAATTTCCCATCCTCTTTTGTTTGTTCACCACTTTGAAAAAAATCAGGTAAAGTTTTAATCACATCATTTATGCTATTACAAACCGACAATTTATGGTAGTTAACTCCTAACCGTCATTCCCTTCACTAATTGTCGCTTTCGTTCAAGTTGTCGCTTGAAGCGTGGTCTTCTTGATACACACGCTCCTTGTCTATGTTGGTTTCATAACTTGATGTTAACACATAATCTAAGTAATCTATTTATATAAGGGAACCCTTAGTCTATATAAACTAATACATATCTCTTATATACATTTTGTATTAACTGCAGATAAGCCCCTCCTGAATTTTGTCTAACAATATATTTTTTTTGACATTTAATGTCCAACATGTACAACATTGTGTCATTTTGTTTTCATAGCAAGAATACGGACTTGTTAAGAAACACGTTTATGGACTTGTTAAGATATATGGGATACGAGAAAAACTTATTTTTTAAGTAAAACAAAATTTACTTAAAGCTGAGAAGTGTTAAATGAGAAATACTACTTAACATGATAATCCTTGACATACAAAACTACAAAAGTCTATAAAAGTAGTAGTTAATATAATTATCCTTGATATACAAAATGTCATAAAAGTCTATAAAAGTAGTATTATTTATATTATAAATAATATAAATATATAAAGAATTGACTTAACCTGTTAACATGGTTTAAATTGTTAAGACATGATAGTTAACGTGTTAACCTATACATGATAGAAACCTACTAAAGTCAAACATGAAAACCTATTAATTCTGTGTATTACCATGTTAATGTGTACGTGTCAGAATTGCCATCTCTAATGAAGAATTGGCTTATAGGATGATTGATCAAAGCCATTCAAAATGTTATTGATCACCTCCTTTTCATCTGGTTTCTTGCCTAAATAGCGAGTTCGTCAAAAATTGTTTTATGTTCAGCATATTATATATATATATGTGTGTGTGTGTGTGTGTGTATGTATATAGGACGATGATCGTTACAGAACACCTTTTTATCACAAGAATAAAAAGAAGAATTCTTACCCTATAATCAAGTTATTAACTATTCTAATATCATTAATTTACATACATTAAATCAATGGCTCCTTATTATACATGTATGTAAATTAATGGTTCCTTGATTTACATGTATGTAAATCAATGGTTTTGTAGTTCTGTAACTAAGGTGGTTCTATAAGGATCCTAACTATATATGTAAATCAATGGCTCCTTAGACATATTTTTTTTTGCGGAGGTGGGGGGTTAATGTTTTTGGGCGGGGGTGTAGCCGTGTAGGGTGGGTGGGGTGGTTAGGTTTTTGGCTTTTTTTTCCTTTGACTATATGTGTGGCCAAGAATTGTTTCCTAGTTCCCGAATAAAAAAGGTTCCCGTCTAATCCTCCCCCCCCCCCTCACACACACACATATATATATATATATATATATAAATAATTAATGTCAATTGTAAACTAAGTCTTATAATGTTAACCACTAAACCAAATCTGCACCATTCATTTTATTTCAACCTTTATTAGTTTATTTTATTTGTTAAAGGGTAATTAATTAAACTTACCCTACCCTATTTTATTATGGTTGCATAATATTGTGTCTTTCTCTTTTAAACACAAACATTTTGAATTTTTGAATAAAAACCAAATCTTCCCTCCCTATATCTTTCCCCCTCTTTAAATCAAATTTATATCTTGAAAATTTTGAAATAAACACACCTAGATTAACGGAAGCTAAATGTTCATCTTTGAGTTTCGTAGCCCTTGCACATGTGAAAGTGAAGCGAGTTGTGAAACATGCGTTTGTTGCAAGATGGATCCGAATGCCGTTTGAATATTCGCGATTCACTCAAGGCTCTTGAGGGTCAACTATCTTCTCTATAGGTCTGTTTCTTTTCACTACACTTTAATTTCAATTATTTCTCTTATGAACCCTAGTTTTGCATTTATTAACTAAAACTATGCCGTGTTATTGAGTTTGTTGCAAATTGAATGTCAATTTGGATTTTTTAGTTCATGACATGAAGTATGTTTGATTAGTGAGAATTTTCTTGAAAAAATTCAAATTTCTTATCAATTTTTTACATTGAAACATAATTCATTTCATGTGCAGCTTTCATTTAGGGTTAAAAAATGAATTGATTGCTCTATGTTCATTTACTTCTTTTTTCAAGTGATTAGTGGTTTAAATTTGTGCACATTATTGGCATTTTCAATCAAAATATTGGTTTTTGTGTTGCTAGGGATGATGTTTGTGTGTTATCTAGTACTAGTGGATAGAATAGTATAGCCATTGTTGTTCTCACACAAACATTATGCATGAAACCAATGGAATTTGGATCACAAGTTCAATAACACAACATTGTAATTTTGAAGTTGGATTTAAGATTGAACTTGGTTATAATTCTTGGACCTTTGTTTTTATGTAAAATTGATTTTAAATACTGGTTTTTAATTTCATATCGATTCTGATAAAAAGTTGTACCAAAACTAGTTTTAAAGATACACACGTGTAACTGACACACGTGTAATTGAGTTGTACACATGTGTTATTCTTTTTTTTCTCTAAGTTGTTGTACATTATGCATAAAAAGTTATACCTAAACTGGTTTTTGAATATACACATGTGTAACTGAGTTGTACACATGTGTTAGTCTTGTTTTTTTTGCTTTTGAGTGGTTGTACTAATTGCACTAACAATCGTATCTAACTAGCATTTATGTGTAAACTAAATTTATTATAGGTTTTTAATATACATTAGTTTAATATATCCTTGATCTAAATAATTATTAGCGAATGTTAAATCTTGGTTTTTATTTTTAGAATGTGAACAAAAAAGAAACAAGAAAAACGAGCATATAGGGTCTTTTAAGTTTTATTATTCTGCAAAGTTTTAATTTTGTATTTTGAATTTCACACAAGTGTTGTATGACAGCTAATATATTTATTTGGTTATTCAAATATACCAAAATACACATGTGTTAGATTCACTAACTCGTTACTTTGCACTAACACATGTAACTAAATAGCTATAATGTACAGATTCTCATATATTATTTACGATTTGTCTTTTTTAATTTTCCTTTTGTTGATCCACTAAATAACACATGTGTCTAGGACACATGTGTAACTAAGTTTTACACATGTGTTATTCTTTGTTTTTTGCTTTTAAATGATTGTACCAAGTGCATAAAAAATTGTACATAAATTGGTTGTTAAATATACACATGCGTAAACTAGACACATGTGTAAACTGAAAACACACATGTGTTAACGATGTTATATTTTTTTTAATTCATGTTTATCTTGGTTTGTTTTTCAGAACATGTTGAATGTTCCAGATCTTTGATGCAAACAATGGAAAATCAAGAGAAACTATTTAAGACAAGAGATAAAAAAACACTAAGCTATAAACCAAGAGCGTTTTTTACTTATAAATTAAGTAACACATATATATTTGAGTTCACATAAGTTTACATATACATGTTTATTAGAATCTTTGTTGCTATAATAATTAACTTGAAAAAAATGTATAAATCAAAATCTGGAAAAAAAATAGAAAGAAAATGAAGAAAGAGAAAAAGAAAATGAGAGAAAAATTAAAAGTAAAATGATTTTTTTGCACATTTGATTAATCATGGCCATATGTTTATTATTAAAAACAATAAAAAAAATACAAATTGAATGTGGACATATTAAACTATTACAAAATTAAATTATGGTCTATGATTGTTTTATTAGTTAATATCATAAGACATGGTTTACATAATACCCATGCCTTATATATATATACATATATATATATATACATACATATATATATATACATATATATATATATACATACATGTATATATATATACATACATATATATATATATATACATATATATATATATATATATATGACATGTATTTTATGAACCAACTCTTATAATATAAACCAAAAACCAAATCTTAACCATATAATTTTTTAATTAAAGGTTAAGATTGATTCTGATTTTGAAGATACAAGACATCATATTTTAATAAATCAAAATGGTACAAAAAAAGGTATAAATGTCATTTGACATAAACACTTTTATACATTTTCTCTCTTCCTTTATTTGTTTCTCTAATTTCTCTTTCTTGTTTTCTCCATTTTCTTTTCACTTTCAAAGTTTTAGTTGAATTTGTATAAAAGTATAAAAATATTAATTGTACGAAAGTGGTTTTGGAATATACAAATGTGCAGAAATAGATAAGAGATACATGTGTCATGACATTGAACACATGTGTTTTCAACATATCCTGAAGAAAGAAACAAAGATTTAACGCAAAAAGCTCTATATTAAACAAAATCCAGCAAAAAAGTGTAGTTTATGTATCTATGAAACACTTTCTTGAACCATTTACAAACCAGGTAAAATGTGTATTTTTTAAAATATATCCATGAAACACCATCTTGAACCAACATATGGGTTTTCCATCGTCTTGAATCATATCTAGAAGGCACAATCCAGAAGAATGATGCTCTATCCGCCGTTGATAAGTATACTATACTAGCGCATGTCTTGGTTTTTTTTTTACTAAATTCTGTTGTATCGATTCAATTGAGATTTGATTTCATTTTTAGTACATTTGTTACTAAACATCTTTCTTTTCTTGTCCACTGGACAAAAAATATATATTTGTACTATGCAAATCTTTTAGCAACTTATTTTCCTAAAATTTTTTATGTGAGACCGAAAAAATATTTACAAAGTTGCTTATTACTTTTTACCCTTTGAAAACACATGTGTTATATGGCATGACACATGTGTACGTTAGCTATTATGCACGTGTGTTAGTCTTGTTTTTGCCTTTAAAGTGGTTTTAGATAATACATAAATAGTTGTACCTAACTATACACATGTGTAAACTAAGTTTGTTAACTCATGTTTCATTTTATTTTCTTATTCCAGATCATGTTTAACAATCCAAAACAATGGAAAACCCAGATCTTGCTTCAAGATAGTTTTTCATGGATATGTTTTAAAAATTATACATTTTGCATTAATCTTTGTTTTTTCTTTAGAATATGCTAACATATGTATTTAATGGCATGACATATGTGTCTCTTATATAATTATGCATATTTGTATATTTTAAAACCACTTTTGTACAATTATTTTTATACCTTTATACATATTCAACTAAATCTGAAAAGAGAAAACAAGAGAGAAAAAAAAAGGAAAGGAGAGAAAAAAAGATGAGAGAGAAATGAAAGTTGTCTTCCAGTGTAGGGAACGTGTTTTATATATGTGTATGATATATTTCGTTATGTGTAGGGAACGTGTTTTATATATGTGTATGATATATTTTGTTATGTGTAGGGTATGTGTTGAAGTACATGAATTCTTGAGCACCACTACATATACAATACCTACATATGTTTAGTTTTTTTTAGAACGTCACATATGTTTAGGTTTAATGTAATTATGTGTGCATTATTTAGGTACCTACATATGTGTAAGTTATGTGTTATCATGTTTTTATATGTGTAGGGTATGTGTTTTTTAAATGTGTATGATATATTTCATTGTGTGTAGGCCGTGTGGTATGTGTTAACATGTCTTGGAGAACATAATTTTTTAGCACTTCTATATATAATACTTACATATGTGTAGGTTTAATGTAATTATGTGTGCATTATGTAGGTACCCACATACTGTACTCGATTATATTTAGGTTTTAAATTATTCACGAATGAGGACTAATGTGTTTTATATATGTGTAGGATATATTTTGTTATGTGTAGGATATGTTTCTTTATATGTAGGATTGATTTTACGTAATGAATCTATAAGAATCGATATATAATTTTTAACATGTAATTGTTTCAACTAAATAATTAGGAAAGATAAATATTTAATTAAATATAGAAGTAACTAATTGAAGTGAACAATAATTTATTAGAAAGATAAAGTCATCTTTACCATTATACCCTTTTCAATTAATTATAGTTTTAAATATTGGATAAAAAATGAATGGTCAAGATTATTTCTTTTTCTTCTTGTAATATTTGTTCTTTTTAAAAGAACATCTCTTATATATATAAGGATATATATATATATTATATATATATATTTAACTTATAAGGGTATATAGGTAATTTGTAAACCATCCTTATAGTGTTAACCAAAAAACCAAATTCTAACCACACATTATTTTTCCAGATTTTAGATTATTATTTAACTTATAAGGGTATATAGGTAATTTGACCAAGCCTCTTCTCTCTCTTTCATTTAACATAACCTTATCTTTTATCTCACACATTATCTTTTATAAGATTTCAAGATTTCATCTCTCTCTCTCTCTCTCATAAATCCAATGAGCACAATTTCTTCTTTCTCATCTATTTATCTTGATTTTTCAAATATGTTATTAAAGCCAAGGACGAAGTGTTCGTGTTAGGTTTCAGTTTCTTTAACAAAATTTGTCTGAACCTAGCTCGGTTTCTAGTGGCGGTGCCATGGTAGTGGATGGGAGGCGGTGTCGCGATGGTGGCACGCCATATATGAGGTTTTGTCTCTATTAAAATGAACTATTGTAATGAACTCTACTTTTTTGTTTTTAATTTTTATAGATTTGAAACTGAATCATGATTTGTGTTTTTTTGCAATTGAAGTTGTACATTTAGCTATGTAAGTTGTACATTTTGAACATACGAAAAATTAAAGTTGTACATGTGGTTCTAGTTTTAGCACATGTGATTTGAGGTGTAGCACATGTGATTTTAGTTTTAGTACATATGATTTGAGGTTTAGCACATGTGATTCTAGTTTTGCTCATGTGATTCTAGTTTCAGCACATGTGATTTGAGGTTTAACACATGTGATTTGTGGTTTAGCACATGTGATTTGAGGTTTAGCACATTTATTTGAGGCTTTGTAAAGGTATTAATCGTCTTTGGTTGAAATTTTAGCACATGTGATTCTATTTTTATCACATGTCAATTTAATTTTTAGCAAATTTATTTGAGGTGTTGGAAACTTGTTAATTTTCTTGGGTTGGAAGTTTAGCACATGTTATTTGAGGTTTAGCACATGTGATTCTAGTTTAGCACATGTGATTTGAGGTTTAGCACATGTGATATTTTATTTTTAGCACAATTATTTGAGGTTAGCACATGCGATTCTAGTTTTAGGACATCTGATTTGAGGTTTAGCACATGTGATTCTAGTTATAGCACGAGCGAATTTTAATTTTTAGCACATTTATTAGAAGTTTTGTAAACTTGTTAATTGTCTTTGGTTAGAAGTTTAGCGCATGTGATTTGAGGTTTAGCACATGTGATTCTAGTTTAGCACATGTGATTTGAGGTGTAGGACAGGTGATTTGTGGTTTAGCACATGTGATTCTAGTTTTAGCACATGTGATTCTAGTTTTTGCACATGTAATTCTAGTTACTGCACATGTGATTCTAGTTTTAGCATATGTGATTTGAGATTTAACACATGTGATTTATGGTTTAGCACATGTGATTCAAGGTTTAGCACATTTATTTGAGATTTTGTAAAGGTATTAATTGTCTTTGGTTGAAAGTTTAGCACATGTGATTTGAGATTTAGCACATGTGATTATAGTTTTAGCACATGTGAATTTAATTTCTAGCACATTTATTTGAGGTTTTGTAAATTTGTTAATTGTATTTGGTTGGAAGTTTAACGCATGTGATTTGAGGTTTAGCACATGTGATTCTAGTTTAATACATGTGATTTGAGGTTTAGCACATGTGATTTGAGGTTTAGCACATGCGATTCTAGTTTTAGCACATTTATTTGAGGTTAGCACAAGCGATTCTAGTTTTAGGACATGTGATTTTTAATTTTTAACACGTGTTATTTGAGGTTTTGTAAACTTGTTAATTTTTTTGGTTGATATTTAGCACATGGGATTCTAATTTTAGCACATGTGATATTTGAGGTTTACAAAACTTCTATAACTTAATTTTTTCGCTTTGGTCTTAGTATCGTTGTAAATTGTAATTATAATACTTCCACGACCGTGTCTTCTCCGTAGACTATGACGACGACCATTTCTTCTTCAACGACTATGGCAACGACCGTTTCTTTTCCGTGCGTGGTTACGGCGGAGAAACTGAGCAAACCGAAGACTACAAAACCCTCTTTATTAGAAGGTATAGATATATACACCCACACACACACATATATACATGGGTACGGTCCGGTTTTTTATGAACGGTTTTTGGTATAAACCGTAAACAAAACCGTTCATAATAGTCCGGTCCGGTTTTTTACCAACGGTTTTTGGTATACACCGTAAACCCTCTTTAGCACATGTGATTCTAGTTTTACGACACATGATTTTTAATAATTAGCACGTGTTATTTGAGGTTTTGTAAACTTGTTAATTGTCCATGGTTGATTTTAGCACATGTGGTTTGAAGTTTAGCACATGTGATTCTAGTTTTAAGACATGTAATTCTTGTTTTAGGGCATGTGATTTTTAATTTTTAGCATATGTTATTTGAGGTTTTGTAAACTTGTTAATTGTCCTTTAATCCAAAATGGTAGCTCTTTTATATTACAAAACTTTCATAACTTACAATTTTCACTTCGTTCTTAGTGCCATTTTAAATTGTAATTACAACACCAAAGACCATTTCTTCAACGATGACTATGATGACCGTTTCTTTTCCGTGTATGGTTATGACGGAGAAATTGAGCAACCGAATGCTAAAAATCATCAAAATCCGTCAATTACTTAACTAGTTAACTATAGTTTCTAGATAAAGTTTATTTTTTATGAAAGTAGTGGAGATTGATGATGGATCGTCTGCAACGGCAAGTGGATCTGGCCTCTAGTTTCTAGTAAAGAATACGCCAGAGTAGTGATGGTTTAAGGTGGTAGTAGTGGTGGCCATAGATCGTGCTACGTAGTAGTGGTTCAAGGCTATCATAATAATGATAATTTATCAACGAAGGAGGAGCCAATGGTGTCTTTTGAATCAATTACTACAAATAATTCATCAACGAAGGACACTGAATTCTCCCATTCACGGAAGTGTTACTTGATAAACAGAAGACTAAAAAGAATTTTAATTCTACCTACCCCCACGCCAAAAAAATAAAACTAAACCCAACCCATCCCAAAAACCTAAGCTCCCCACCAAAAAACCTAACCCTAAAAGCTAAATAAAAATATATCCCAATAAACTGAACTCTAAAATCTAAACTATACTCTAAGTAAATGATCTAAGCCGCTCGCGAGCTACTTGAGACCAGGTTGATAAAAAGCTCGAAACAAGCCGAGCTTTACTAGAGCTGAACCCGAGCTTCAAATAAAAAACATTAAGTTATCAAGTCCGAGTTTCACATGTCCAGCTCAGGCAGGCTCGGAAGCCTTAACGAGCTTTTTTACTTATATGTTTTTTAATTGATTTATAAAGATATATTTATACGAATATGTAAATATATACAAAGTTATGATACAAAAAATTTAAATAATATGTATTTTGTTATATATAAAAGTTATAACTATTTAAATACTCAAAGTTAAATATAAAAATTAATAAATAAAATAATGAAATAATCAACAAGTTGATCTCGAGCATTGGAAAGAAATCTCGAAATGAGCTAAGCTCTATTAAACTAAAATGAGTTAAGCTCGAGCCTATACGAGCTCGATCTCGACATGTTTACGCTCCCACATAATGAATGAAATTAAAAAAAAACAACAAATAAAAATAAAATATTTATCTAATTAAGGAAAAAAAACAGTGCTGATATGAATATATATTTAGCTAATTAAATTTCAAATCAAATCCATCTTTGGTACAGTGGTTTAGTCTATGAATTTCGTTGTCGCAAGGTAACGCGTTCGAAACAAGGCTGCATCTCTTGTTCCTTGTTTTTTTATTTAATGCATCTTAGAGGATAGGAGGGTGTAGGTGTTCCCCATCCAAAATTGATTTAAGATGATCCAATGGTCAAGAAGTGTTCTCTAGTTCCCCGGTAAAAAAGGGGTTCCTCATTAAACTTTTCCCTATATATACTAGGTTTAACACCCGTGTGTTACACACGGGTTAAATAATAATATTTTTTAAAATCATAATCATTTTGTTTAAAAATTTGTAAATATTTAATATTTAAAAATATTTTTTTTCTTCAACTCATGCATGGTATTTCATATATTCCCTCTAAAACTTCCTTTTATAAAAAATTCCCCCCAAAAGTTGCCCCCAAAAACCTTGAATTATTATATAGACTAGGTTTAACACACGGGTTAAATAATAATATTTATAAGAAATTATAATCATTATGTTTAACAATTTATTTAAGAAATTTTACTCTATCAACTTATGTATGAATGATTAAAATTCCATTCAATTTCCCACCCAAATTTCCTAATATAAAAAAAAAATCCCCCAAAAGTAGCCCCCTAAAACTTAGAATTATTAGATAGACTAGGTTTAACACCTGTGTATTATACACGGGTTAAATAACAATATTTTTAAAAAATTATAACTATTATATTTAAAAATTTATAAATTATTATTAATCACAAAATTTTGTCTTTATTAACTCTTCTTCTCAATTTTCCCTCTCAACCTTCCTTTTATAAAATAAATTATGTTTTCCCCCCAAAAATTGCCCCCTAAAAACTTTATTTATTAGATAGATATGTATATATATATAGGATTAGGATTAAATGAGAAGACTAATATATTGCAAGAAGAAAAAGAAGAAACCTAAATCACTAAAAAAAATTTATCAATGGTTTAGTTTTTTTAAATAAATTTACTTTCTACATACAAATGTGTAATATAAAAACTAAAAAAAATCATTAAAATATTTTTTACGTATGTATTTTTAGCGTTTTAAATTTACCTACACATGTGTAAGTAACCTAACTTACACATGACTTCCACATGTGTAGGTTTAACAAATAAACAAAATTTATTCTATTTTATTTTTTGTATGTCAAAGTTAATGAATAAATATTGCATTTCTATCATTTTTTGTATGTTAAAAACGTTTTGTTGAAAAAATTAAGAATTTAGCTATTTCTTTCACTTCTCGTAATATTTGCTTTTTCTCAAATGAACCCTCCCCTATATATATATATATATATATATATGTAAGGGTTTCTCTACAAATGGCAAATATATATATATATATATATATATACATATAGGGAAGGGGTATTTTGAGAACATGGGTTAGTTGTAAGAATGGTGAGAACCATTTATAGCCTTAAATCTTGATGATCTAATGGTTCTTATTTAAAGTAAATAACATTATGAATTATTTAAATGTAAAATGATAAAAGTGTTTTGTTTTTAGTGGAAAAGGGCAATTTGTGAAGAGAAAAGATGAAATAAAAGGCCAACAGTGACATGCAAGAAACTTTGCAGTACAAGTCCCATCAACATCTTTCTTCTTTTAACACAAAGAAACGTATATGTTTTCTTGAACTATGGAAAGTCAACCTATCACATCACCATTTCTTCATATATTTGTTTATTTGAAGGTGTATTAAATTTTGTATAGAATTCAAATTTTAGTTTTAAATGAAATATATAAAATATGATATTACATTTTCAAATTTCTAATAAGTACTAAATAGACGTATACGTGTTACATGTAAATACCTCGTTACACATACGTAACGTGTGCTACATATTTAACAATAATACTGTTTTTGAGTATTTTTATTTTACAAAAATGTAATATATATTACTTTTATGTGTATCCAGTTTAATACAATAAAATGTGACTTTTTATATTAATCTATTGTATATATCATTGTATTACAAAATACACATATGTAATATAATTTATGTTAATGTGTAATATGTTATTACACATATGTAATATATATCATTTTAATGTGTTATATTTTATTACACATACATAATATATTTTATTTTAATCTATTGGTGATTGAGTAGGATATGACACAAGTCAGATGTGTCATAGTACATTTCTAATCAATATTAATTTTACATTTTTCAATGCAAGTGCAACATATACGTTTCTCACAAAAACATGCATATACTAAATCTTACAACTTCTAACTTTAAATTAGCACATAATAAAACAATATTAATTAAACCCAAAGTTTATTGTAAATTTAAACCTATATACAAAAAAACACCAAAACTATTAGAAACATAAAATATATAAACGAGTTTAAACAAGAAAAAAATCTAAAAACATCACAGTCTTCATTTCTTCATCATCGTCGTCGTCATCTGATAACATACACAAATTAAAAAAAACATACATAATCACAAACAAACACACACCTAACCGCAACCCGTAATCACAAACACACACTAAATCACAAACTAACAAACACGGTTTAGAGACTTACCAACATATCATACTATAAGATCTGGACATCAACGGGTGTTTTTTTGTAGTTATTGGAAATGTCTTGGGTGTTTCCTTTCCTTTCCTAACATATTAAAAGGAAAAAAGAGGCGAAAAAAAGAAGATAAAACCTTCAGTTAGTGGATCGACGTCAAATATAGGAATGAGATCGTCTTGTTCAACTAGAATGGCGTATCTTGGATGATCCTTCAAACGAACATTTGAAGAAAGCATAGAAGAAAATTTGTGATGTACTTCGTTGTCGTTATGGCTGAAACCGACGTAAGGGTTGTAATCAAACAACATTGAAAGCATGAGAAATGAGAGAATATGGGTGAACTTGAAGATGAAAATATGAAAGAGAATAATGGTTGGAAAAAGACTTAAAGGATGGTGTAATAGATGATGTCAAATCAAGTTGGTGTTATCCTATACAAAATAGTACATAAAAAAATATAGAAAAATAGACATGAGGTGAAGAGTTTTCTGCAGAAACATAAGGTTAGAGGGTGATGGTATTGAGTAAAAGACCATAATAACCTTTATGGAGATTATTGAGGAGGTGATGTGTCAAGTTGTGATTGGTTTAAACCATTCTCAATTTCTCAAATGTGGAAGGTGTTCTCAATATATCCTAACTCTATACATATATATATATACATATACATATAGAGGAGGGATCAAGAGAGAACTCCATATTAAGTTGAAAACTAGAGAACTAAAAAAAAGGTATGGATGGAATTTTTAAAGGAGGGGTAAAATTGGAACTTTAAATATGTAAATCTTTAAACATTTCTATCTTTTGCATACATTAAGTTTTTAAAATTTTTTTTGCACCATTAGATCAAGATTTTCATTATCTTTCATTTCAGTATAAATAACGTTATAAAAAAATAATTTTTTCTCGTTTTTTTAACTTTCAATACTGCATATATGTAATATACGATACCGTATGTTTTTAAATTGGGAAATGAATACGGTGTTGTTATGAACCTAAATTATCCAAGAAACCATCAAAACTACATACTTTGATAAAATATCAAAAGTTCAATGACATTGATTTCGATGACGTTATCACAAAAAAACAACATCATCATGCATCAATTCCAAATTTGGATTTTCTCATATGAGCGTATTGACATTGCTAGCAATAACTTGGTTCACGTTATGTGATGTGGTATGAATATGTGCAGCATGCGCATATCATAATACTAATAATATGAGTCATGTTATATTAATCTCTTAGTTGGAATTGAGAAGCCAAATTGAGTTATGATCGAGTTTTAAAGGGAGGATAATATTTTACTAAAATGAATGACGATTATTGAGTAAATGAGAAATAGAAAAATTATGATCTAAGAGGAGAAGACTGAGTCGTTCATTAACATTGAATAAAGATCAATGAGTTAAGTTTTCTAATAAAAAAAATTAAGTTAATTTATCAAAGCTACATAATTTTAATGATTTTACAGGTAACTTAGGTGCATAACATCACCATATTCACTATCCCCTTTTAAATTTTATAGTATTGCATATATGCAGTATCGTATACTACATATATGTAGTATCCAAGTACTACATATATGCAGTATATGCAATATTGATGCATTGTTATCTTATAGTTTGAATTTCAAGTTTTTTTTTTTACTTTTTTATGATATTTATCATTGGTTTATTAGTTTATTATTATCTTTATGTTTAGATATACTATAAGTATTGGTTTTCTTTTCATTTGCCATAAGTTTTTTAATATGAAATCTTATAAACTTTGTTATTGGTTATTTGAGATCATATGTACACTTTAAATAATTATTAGACTCTTGATGAGTCATTTGGCCGCTTAATAAATGCATCAAGTACATTGATACTACATATATGTAGTATCAAAAAAACCAAAAATGTGATTTTTAAAATTGTTTAATGTAAATAACGTATGAAAAGGTTAGTAACGTTTAAAGAAAAATATAATCAAATACAATATCGCAATACTACATATATGTAGTATGAAATTTAAAAAAACGAGAAAAAAAATATTTTTTATGACGTTATTTATACTCAAATGAAAGATAATGAAATTCTGATCTAATGGTGCAATTTTTTTATAATAATATTAACGTATGCAAAAGATAGAAATGTTTAAAGATTTATATATTTAAAGTTCCAATTTTACCCTTCCTCTTTAAAATTCCATCCCTTGTATTTTTAGTAGTTCTCTAATTCTCAACTTAAAATGAGTTCTCTCTTGAACCCTACCCTATATATATATACATACATATATATATATACATACATATATATATATATACATATATATATATATATATATATATATATATATATATATATATATATATATATAGAAATGAGATATTTTGAGAACACCCTCCAGTTTTGAGAACTTGTGAGAACCTTACTTCCCGAGTTTTTTTATAGAATTTTTTTTGGTCAAATGTTGCATATATTAAAAACTAGAACCTGGAAAAAAGTTAATTAAAAAAAATGTTTTCAGCGTTAAAAAACGTATAGGTAACTAAAAAATATTTACAGCGAAAAAACGCTGGTGTAATTTATTACACCTATGCAATATGACGTAAATATATTTTACTAACATATACGTTTTTTAACGATGAAATTTTTTTTAAATTTTCTTTTTTCCGGGTTCTGGTATTTATCGTTTATTTATTAGTTTATTATTATCTTTATGTTTAGACATAGTATAAGTTTTGGTTTTGTTTTCATTTGTAATAAGTTTTTTTAATATGTAATATTATGAACTTTGTTATTGGTCATTTGAGATCGTATGTACACTTAAATAATTATTAGACTCTTGAGCCATTTGGTCGCTTCAAAAAATGCATCAAGTACAATGATACTACATATATGTAGTATAAAAAAAAACAAAACGTGATTTTTAAATTTTTTAATATAAATAACGTATGAAAAAGTTATTAACGTTTAAGGAAAAATATAATCAAATGCAATAACGCAATACTACATATATGCAGTATGAAATTTAAAAAAACGAGAAAAAAATTATTTTTTATAACGTTATTTATACTCATATGAAAGATAAGAAAATTCTTGATCCAATGGTGCAATTTATTTTAAATAATATTAGCGTATGCAAAAGATGGAAATATTTAAAGATTTTTATATTTAAAGTTCCAATTTTACCCATCCTTTTTAAAATTTCATCCCTTGTCTTTTTGGTAGTTCTCTAGTTCTCAACTTAAAATGAGTTCTCTCTTGAACCCTACCATATATATCTATACTATATATAATGTGGATTGAATGAGTATTTTAAGATACCACATTTATTAACCAAGTACTACCATTTAATACACAATGTACAAACACTTTTAATGGTAATCAAGTCTTTTTAACTCAAATTTCAATTTAACCACCTATTTTTTTGAAGTCATCTACTTAATCAGTTTTTCACTCCACATTTATAGGTTTTTATTCGATGTTTAAAATACACATACTACAAGCCATGACTCTTCTTCTCCATTATCTCTAGCATCTGCAACGCTTCAATCAACACCGCCATCTACATCCATGAACAACACTGTCAAAAAGCAAGTTGCTGTATTCGGTAATATATTTTCCTTCTTTGGCTCTCTCATGTGTGTATTTTTTTTAGTGTAGACTCTACCCTAAATCTGAATTTGCTTCACAATCGAAGAAGGAAGAGGCGAAGATCGCAACCTCTATTCAAGTATGTTATGGATTTTGGCTATTTAATAATCAGTAACCAAGTTTCATGTAGCATTCTACATGGAAAAATCATCACAATTTCAGAAACAGACAATTGGAAGGGGAATTCGTAAATTGAATTTTTTATTAATGGATTTGCAATTCTTTGATTTTGCTATGGTATGTTAATTGTCAAGTTTGTTACCTTTTTAATTAAAGATTGTTATAAACAGTATAAATCATGGTCTGTAATTTGTTATGATTTTGTTGGTACTTGATAGATTTTAGTCAACAGATTGATTTTTCATCTAAATGAAATGCATTTGTTTGTAGAATAACAGTGTTGGTTGCATGATCCAGGGCCAATACATGATG
Organism: Tagetes erecta; assembly: GCA_030867185.1. NCBI lineage: Eukaryota > Viridiplantae > Streptophyta > Magnoliopsida > Asterales > Asteraceae > Tagetes > Tagetes erecta. The sequence goes on from CM061487.1 coordinate 8,149,081, forward strand.
AAGTGATGGTGAAATTAGAACCATGAAGGAGGTACTTCTATAAGGTACCTTGTGTTATGTTACATTCAATTGATTAGTATTTAAGTGTTCTTTTAACATACTCTACTAATAGTGGTAGATGTGGACGATGCGAGTATGAGACATAAATATAAGGAGCTTCTGTTTTACTGTGGCAAGCAAGAGCCTCTTCTTTGGTTTAAAGATATTGGTTCTTTTTACTCTGTTTCTACTGCTACTTTTGATTGTTCTTTTAGTTATTGAATTAAGTTTGATAAATATTATTGTTGTGTTGTGCATCCATATTTCTTTTGTTTGCCATATGTCGTTGTTTATTTTTTATGTTATGAAAATTGAATGCCAGATTGTACATCAACTCCGGATTACTTTAAGGTGATTTCTGACACATCTTTATATATTTTACTTTTTTTTACTCATGTTATCATAGGTTTGTTTTGTAGCAATTATATGTGTTGATGAAGTCAGACATTAGCCAGTTGCATATTTGAAGTATGCAATGCTCTTGGAATACCTAAGGGGCAATATGAGTTGTTAATGGGCATGTCTGGTGACTTTGAGCTAGCTGTAAGTGGAACTTCTATTATAGGCAACCTATTTAGTATATAATATAGGCATTAGTAAACAGTAATAAATGGAAAATGTTGATGTCATTTGCGGATTTGTTTTTGTGGACTTTAAATTGTTACTAAAACCACTATGCTTTTCAGAATTGAATACAAGAGGTGGCAAAATGGGCTGCTTAATAGCAGGTTTAAGCAAGCAACATTTTACCATGAAACATGTTGAGTTGAGTGGACCTTCTTCTACCGATAGCACATTCTTGTGTGGCTAAGACAAATTTGCTCAACTTTTGGGAAAAAAAAACTTATCTGCGTGAGAAGGTAACAAGTCAAAAACTGATGGGTTGGCACGCAAACTAAGGTTTTAAACCTTCTGTGAATTGTTATTGTGTTAAAAATTTCCAAGTGCATGTGGAGAACCAAGCTTTCCTCATTTTTATGTTTTAAAACAACCAATAGATGATGATTTATGCAACTAAACATGATTTTCATGAGAAGAAATATTTAAATTAACGACGTAACTAATAGCTGCAGTAACTGATTTAGCTTGAATTCCTTCATTGAGGGTTTTCTAGTAAGGTAAAAAAAACCTTCATTGAGGTTTTTTTTACCTGACATGTTTAATTTCACTTGGGATTTATTTTTCTTTAGCAGATATTTGAACTTATTAGCAACTCCATCTGAAATTTGGGATTTTTTTACTGGATTTGTTGCTAAATCTGTAGTATGTTTGGTTGTCAAATTACATCTCACACACATAAGCTAAGAAATAGACAAATATGGATGATTATGAAGTTTATTTTAATTACTTGAAGGAAAATTAGTTGCAGCAGTGAAGGCATCTCATAATACAGTAAAACCTCTATAAATTAATAACGTTGGGACCGGGATAATTTATTAATTAAACGAGATATTATTATATCGATAAATTAATAATTTATTAATTTAAAGAAGTTTTACTATGACCTTTAAATTGTTTTCGACACTGTAAAATTCGTTCGGCGAGTCTAACCGGCTCAAGTGATGCAAACGATGTGAATTTTGGAGATGACATTCATGAGCTTGAGAACTTGATTACGGGTATGCATTATCGGCACAAAATGGATGTGAATCACTTGCTAGATTATCCTGGTGAAAATAACGAATGTTACAAGGTTCAGAGTGTTGAGGAAATTGTGGCGGATACCGTTGAAAATCCCATCGATGATGAAGTTGAGGATGATTCAGTTGCTTTGGAACCGGTCACTCGGAAAGAAGCATTGCAAGCGGCAACAACTCTTCATAACTTTTTGTTTCAATATGAGAAGGCAATCCCCCAACTCTTAAATGCAATGAGGAGAATTAAAGATGAAATCAACATAGACTTGAAGTTCAACAAAAAACAAGTTACTATAGATTCGTTTTTTACTAGGCAATCTTAGAACTGAATATTTTAAGTAATTATTAATTTATAGTTTTGTTGGGACCAGTACATGTACACTTGGATCTCAAAAAAATTATTATCTTATTATTTTATCGATTGATGTCCAATTTTGTACTGGTCCCAAGTTGGGACCGGACAAATTATTAATTTTATCGAGGTTATTAATTTATCGAGTATTAAATTATAGAGGTTTTACTGTAGTTACCAAGTTTTAGGTTGACATCTTTACATTTTCATACCTCAAAATACCAATTAGTGTGATTGTAACAATATAATTTGGTTCACATAAGAAATGGTCATGTTTTAATCTTGATTTAAAAATATTTTTTTTGGCTTTTAAGTATTTTGATTGAAAACACAAAGATCTCCATAGTTGTTGTAACACCATAGAATTTCATATTAACTCCGTTAACTAAATACCGTTATTTCGGTTAATGAAATTATACTCAATTAGTTGAATTAAACGTGCTACTTGTAACACAAACAGTTACATTTAACAGCAACCCACGTGACAACTCAGAACCCATTTTCAAACATATTTTAACAACCGTATCCAATTTTCGGAACGAAAATTCTTTAACAAGAGGATGATGTGACAACCCGTAATTTCATGTTAACATCCTTAACCTATCTCCGTTTATTTCTGTTAAATTTCTGTCGTGAAATATAATTTATATAAAGTTCGGGTTTGTTTTGTAATTTATTAAACTACCTTACAAACCTTAAAACCGAATTAAATAATCTACAAATGATTAAGGACCAAAAGTGTAAATTGGTAATTACCATTACCCAACCCTAGCCCCCACCCGTCGACCAAACCCAACAACCCTCCCCTCTCATGGCTTCTTCTATTGAACAAGAAAAAAAACGCAGCGGCAGCCACTCATCCTTGATATTTCTTTCTCCGTTCCATTGTTGCCGGAAATCAAGGAAGCAGCCGCAGTCCCCCCCCTCTCACCGTCTCGATCGTGTTGTTGCCGATGATCGGTTATGAAGCAGCAGGCGCTGCGCCAGTCAATATCCGTCCTCCACCATCAATCACCGCCTTCTTCTAGTTGTCCGGTAAGCATCGTTTCTGTTAGTCGATTTAACCGTTCGTAGCGAGGTTTTGTTCGGTTTCGTTACGGGTTACGATTCGGGTTCGGTTCAAACTTGTGTATTATCTGGATGTAAGTCCGTACAGTTATATGTATGTAAATGGTTATATGTATAAATTAAGAAACAACAGCAGCATCACAGTATGTATACATGTATGTTATTGGTTTGGGTGGTTGTATGTATCAAAGATATAGTAGATATCATGTTTATGTTTAAGCGGCTGTGATGTGTACATATGTATATTACTGTTAAGAGACGGAGGAATATATGTGTTTAAAACAGAAAATGGAAGGTGAATGCGTACATGTATGGATGTGAATTGTACATATGAACATCGTGTAGGCGTATATTGTATATTAAATAACAGCAGTAGTAAGTATGTATATGTATTTGGGTTGTATGTGTAGGTGTATGTAAAAGTGCGGTTTAGTGAACTCACCTTTGAAGCGCACAGCTAATAGACAACAAAAATGCCAACAAGAATCTAGATCGCCCTACGACCTGCTTAATAATTATTTATTAAATACTAACTAAGAACATGTAAGTAATGTATGTATATATATATATATAAAATATATAATATGGTATTCGTCAGGGTTTCAAGTATTCAGTTCGCTTTTCCCGTAATAGTTCATCACATCCTTGTTAAACATATATCACGTATTTCGATTGCACACCTACATTCATATAAATTTCCATGCTATAGAATTCATGTATCTTGTCATTAAATTATTCCGACCCACATTATCATCATGCGATCTTTATCACCCTATGGCTAGCTTACCATCAATTTAATATAATGATACTTCATCTTTACCATCTATATATTTACACACATCATCACCCGCCCTACAATCACACCACAACTCTTTTCATATATCATTATTCCCTCATAATTTTAACGCTCAAGACATATACACACCTTTTATACCACACGCATCAACACATCAACTGCATACATAATTAATTCTACTAACGGTTACTCACTGAATATACGTTTGAATGATACTAAATCATCACTCACATCTCAGCATGCATACTCACTGTATATAGAAACATACCATACATCGACGCATACCTGCAAACATACATATATTCTGCCATGCTTTCACTTATGTTATTTACACATTCCCGTAATTTAGCATAGATATATAAGTCTACATTAAACATGTTGCAGCTACTTCATTACCTCCATATGTCACACCCCCAAAATCCACTAACGGAGTTTTACCGTTAAGTGTGTGACAAACCAGGATCTCCGTCATTAGTTACACCAAACGACACTATATGAATTTAAAATATACGTGTCTCATTAAATGAGAAAATTTAATACAGAGTTAACGTTTAATAGTTCGCGGAAGCGTAATCAAAATGTGATGTCAATAATATTAAATGAAACTAAATGCGCAAACACGCGCCCAACATAAGAAACATAGTTTAAATATTTGTTAAAACCAAACAAAATTTTTAAATGCAAGAAAGTGTTTAAATGCAAGGTTGTGACTCCATGCCATGTCCTAAGTGCGTTGAACCTCGGTGACCTGTAAAAGTGAAAGTCTAACAAGTGTCAACACGACGGTTGGTGAGTTCACAAAGTAAGTATGAAATCAAGTAGTTCAGTTGCAAGCAGAAATATAAATTAAGTATGTCATTGTAGGTAGCTAGTCTACAGCACATGTCCTTAGAGGCGTATGTATCTGACCGAAGCTGACGTATGTACACAATAAGTGCATTTTGCCCGTTCTTACATCCCAGCAGGATGCACTGTAAGTATGTTAGGTCATTCAACACCCGTTCGACAGGTCCTTCTGTCGTGCTAGCGCGACTAGCCCGGGTGGAGTTTGTCAAACCCAGTAGTACTACTCAAAATTCCCCCGCTATTTCACAAATACTAACGGTCAACTAGGTATCCATGAGGTCTTTCATGAACAAAATAAAAATTGCTCTAATCCAGACATGCGACATACAGAATTTGTAAATCCGTAAAAGTAATCGTTCGTGTTCTCAGCCCATAAAAGGGTGAGATAGTAAAAGTACGGTTCAGTGAACTCACCTTTGAAGCGCACAGTAAATAAACAGCTCAAATGCAACAAGAGAATCTAAACCGTCTTACGACCTGCTTAACCATTTATTACCAGTTATAACCAAGAACTTGCACGTGTATATAATATATATAGTATCCACTAGGGTTTTGCGTATTCGGTCCGGTTTCCGTATAGTGCGAACACACCACATAAATTTACACGTATTAGAAAGTCATGACTATATATTTATTTTCTTGAAGATATCCTCATTTACGACACTCCATCATCATGATCAACACATTTCTTATGTATACATACGACATTTCGATTCATACAAGAACCACACAATACACACATTCCCACTGTCCATACCCACATTCATACATACTGTTTCACACACGCTTATATTATATTGCTGTAACTTTGGTCATTACATATGCATACTCATGCACACTATACATACTCACCTAAACGCATACCATTTACACACGTATAGTCACCTACATATCATACACAAAATTTAGATACCATATATGTAATCAATTATGTTTCATTGTTATTCATGCATACCTATCGACCGCTATTTGTACACACACACACATATATATATATATATATATATATATATATATATATATATATATATATATATATCTCCAATTACGTACACCCTGCTACACATATACATTCCTATGCAACACCCATTGTAGTCGCATACATACAATCTTACACATACACATCTAGCTGCCGTTGTAGTTCAACTTGAGTCTATACGTGCTGATTAATACACACACCTATTGAATACATCATGGCAGTTTATATACATACATGTTGGAACATATACATCATCTATTATACACACACATATACATATCATCTACTATCTCACATACAACCAATATATATATATATATATATGCACAACATGATTACCTTTATAGCAGCTACTGTTAACACCTACATTCATACACACGGGTCTGCATACATACATACTTCTATCACATACCTATACATTACACTCGCTGCTACATGCATAATAAACACACGCAATTACATACATATATATTTCACAATGATTCAAACAAGAATTTAACACATAACATGTTTCTATACTTGCTGTTAATTCCGTTCAATATACATATCTACCTGCATCATATTGCTTCTGTTTTCACTACACATACATACCTTCAATAGAGTAACACTCATGTACACACATTTCACACGAATCAACCACACACATACAAACAATCCGTTACACATGTGAATCAATCGCATATATATATATATATATATATATATATATATATATATATATATATATATATATATATATATAGAGGGACTCTCAAATGAGAACACTTCTTAACTTGAGTACAAAAAGTACAACTTTAACGAATCATAAAGTGAGTCAAACTATTGAATTTTTTGTAATATAAATTGACCAAAATGCTTATAATTCAACTAATTTTAACATCTATTTAAAAAAAATATGATTCGTGATGTCGTTTGTTAGAATGCATATATGCACCCACAATGTGTGTTTGTGTACAAGTAATGTGGGTGCATATATGCATTTTAACAAACGACTTCACAAATCATATATTTTTTAAATAGATGTTAAAATTAGGTTAATTATAAGCATTTTGATCAATTTATATTATAAAAAATACAACAGTTAAAGCGGTTCCTAAGTTGTTCTCAAGTTAAAAGTGTTCTCATTTGAATGGATCCCTATATATATATATATATATATATATATATATATATATATATATATATATATATATATATATATCACATACAATCAGAAGTTCTGATTCATACATATATAAACATCATCATACTACCTGAACTGAAGTGAAATCAAATACAAATTATATCACATAGCGAATCCGAACACGAAACCCGGGACCCTTAATCAAAAAGAAACCATGATTAGAACTTTTACCGAAGAGAGAGATCAGATTAAAGATGGACGAAGGCGACCACGGTTTTGCTGCTGGTACGCGACTCTAATTTCAGGCGAGGCAGGGGCGACTGCTACTTCTATTTCTATCACAACAACGAGAGAGAGAAACGAGCTGCGTGTGTATGTGTTTTGATTTGCATCTTTGTGTGAAGACGAGGACGACAGGGGATGGGGTGGTCGACTAAGGCTGGTCAGCCGCTGCAACAGGAGGAGACGAGAGACAGGGAGGAGAAGGTGTGTGTTGTCGATGTGTGTTTGAACCGGAGACAAAGAAGAAGACGGGTGGGATCTAGGGTTTGGGTTAATTTATTAAATTTTACTCTTTTGGTCCCTTAACAAATAGAGGTTATTTAATTCGGTTTTAAAGTTTATAAAATAGTTTAATAAATTACAAAACAAACCCCAAACTTCTGAAGAACTTAACGAAGTTTAACGAGAGTAGGTTAACGGTGTTCACCTGAAATTACAGGTTGTCACATCGATTGGTATCAGAGCCATTGGTTATAGCGAACTAGGGTTGCATTGCATTGCATTCTAGACTATAACTGTACACTGCATTAGTTACACTTGTTCAAATTTATGTGTGACCCATATACACGAGACTTACACATGCACACGCTTACACTAGCATTGCATGAAGTGACTAACCTGTATTATGTGACATATTGGGGAATTTTTTTAGGGCTTTAGTTGGGATAAGTTTCCCTTTCATTATAATTCGAAACGTACAACATCATGGCAACAAACTGATTTCGTATGAAGCCTAAACAATTCACTTTTGAATTTTATCTACCTCATTATGACAACCAACCGGCAGTGACCGATGCTTAAGGTACAGAGGTACATGAACAACAGTAATGGATTCGTATCCAGAAACACATTCATACAGAGGTCTTGACTTGTTAGTTTTGCGACCTACTGTGTGCTATTGCACGTCATTTATTATATGACACATTCGTATGCTATAACATGTCTTTTAATATGAGACATACTGTTAGTTGTAACATGTCACTTATTGTGTGATCCACAACGTGCTATCTACTTGATTTGATATTACTACTGCTTATGCACATTGGACACTCAGATTGTGTTTAGACTAGTAGTCTTACACTTAGTATGAACTTACACCATACCTGATACATGCGACCCATTGATACAACACACTGATAGTCTGTTAGTGTCCTATGCATCTATTATAGTCGTCTCCTACTCATAAGTTTATCATACAATTATACACCTTCAATGCCCGACATGGGACTACAATACCATAAGGATGAACGTAAATCAAAGAAAATAATAAACGTAAGATCAATGTTCCCGATGGGAGATAATCCGGGGTGGTTGTGTAAGGTAAATTGACGATTACGGGTGCGCAACGTAATGGTGAATTTACTGGTACACGATGATCCTGGCAGAATCTGCCATGTGGGTGTTACCCAAAAGAAACACAAAAGTGAAGAACCAATCAATACAAACTCAGTGGAAACAAACATACATCTCTACATAACGCACCAATATCAAGTCTATCCTAGACTAAACTCATAAAAATCCATCTATGGATGGTAGACAATTACAATACAACCTTCGATGGCACATTAGGAATTTATCTTTAAACTGCATACAGTTTACGTTATACAACTAAATAACAAATAACTGAAATCCTTCTTTGATGACACACAAATAAGAACAAAGATCTATGTTGAAAAACATGATAATGCTTTACTACTACTACATTCATCCCCTAATGATACGACTCATTCCACATATAACCAATCTGAATCCACCCGTAGAAACATTTCCCTTACTAAAGACACAACTTTATGATACATAATGAGATGCTTTAATTTATGGTCGGTGTACTATGACCTCTTGCCAATAAATCGGTAACATCTTAACATCATTGGTTCTGCAAATGAATGTTAAAAACACTATATATATTTTGGGGCTCCATGGAGATTCTAATAAAGCTAACAACTTATAATATATATATATATATATATATATATATATAATAACGAAACTCTTGTTGATACGATAAACTAACCACGTAATACTGCACATTCAAAATCACTCTTGTGAATAAATCCATATCGCTTAAACATTCATGTAAAAACCCCATAACATACCAAGCTTGTTCTAGAAGTACTTCACCTAATCGTACTCTATTCTCAAACATATCTTCTCAATTCTTCAAGATAGACAAAACTTCAAGTTGTTTCTGATAATGAGTTACCAAAAAAAAAATAAAAATAAAAATAATCCTGACTCATGATGTTTCTACTATTAACGGTGCACCAATGAACCACATGTGTGGTATGTATACGTTTTGATCTAGTTGGATGACCCGTCTTGATTCAATACTCTCGCAATTGTTAATTCTCACACCCAATCTATATCTCCACTGTTGTAAAACACGTTTTGGGTCTAAATTTTTTTTTTATTTCTTAAGAACATTGAGTCTAAAAACATTTTCTACATTTTGTACATTCAAACTCCTCTACCTGATTATTCGCGTAACAAAAACAAGTTAAGCGTTCTCAAAGTCTCAAGTCAGTGATCATCCAGAATTCAACCCACATAAAAATTCTAATACGTAACCGATATTACAGTATATATTATAACGATACTATTTCACTTAAACATATAATCCTTTATCCCAACCCTCTTAATGACTTAGTAAAGTAGACAAGAATGTTAGTACGTGGTAGGTACGCCTTCAAGGTGCTAGTGGTGTGGTGGGTTAGCTGCGGTACACCCTATATATGAACACTAACACTACGCTGGATGCGGACCTAAAACCAAAGCAGTAACCGACCCGAGAAACTCTAAAATATCAATCTCATACTGTCACGAAACACCTGATTTTAGGAACTCTAGTTAGCCCAACATTCGTAAGGTAAACTACTATATGCATAAACACTTTAAACTTCCTTGTATCTCTTATTCACAGTAATAACAAAAACCAAATGTTTCGTAACTGACTCATATATATAAACTATGATTTTGAATACATTTCACGACACCAAGGGTTCACGTGATAAATACCATCGTCAACAACGAACCACTAATACCAACTAGTGTTTTGAGAAAGCTTTGCCCATTACGGTCCATGACAACCACTTTCTATTATGCTTCATTCCTAGTAACACCTTTCATGTGGGTTATACCTAGAAGCACAAAAGTGAAGAATAACTCAACACAAATGCATCTGAACAAAAGTCTATCTGAAACGAAAATTTATTCTTAGGTAACACACTAATATCAAGTTTATCCTCGATCACATTCATTGAAACCCATCCATGGATGATAAAAACTTACAATACTACTACTACAGATGAGAAACAATACAAACTCAAATGTATACAAACTTCCCCACATCTAACTCACCATACACATTCTGCTATTAAAGTCGATCCATAGTGACCCGATCAAAAGATGTATGATTTATTTTGACAATTTAATAAGATTACACTATTGTACATTGACACAAATGTTAATAACTCATTCCCCCATATATAAATTGAATATCGAATACGTCCCATGATGCTAAAGGCTCACATAATAAATAGAACAATCCACAATAAACAACTGATACCTCATCCATTTCTATTCAGAATAATAACCTCTTAATCCATTTACCCTAATACATCTTTGTATCTGCTAAGAAACATTATAATTGATGCCCTCATTGCCATTTGACACTTCAATCGGGCAATATCTTTCTTTAGAAGCTCCAGTTTCTGCAAGAGATTCTACCATGTACGTAATTTACTTCCTGATCAAACTATTGGAGGCGCAATGTAAGCAAGTATCACCTAATCGTTCCAAACCATGAAAACCCTAATAGAGGAAACTGCATGTTCAAAGAAATTGGTTAAGCTACACAACCCAAGTAATGAAATAACACGACATCCTTACCTTACCCGTTAGCAAACCAGACTATTACCTCCCACCATCCCTAAAACACCCTGATGATGAACCCAAACACTATCCTTCAGTGAGGCTTGATGTCAAAATCTTGGCTGACAACTTATTAGTTGAACTCTTATCTAATCCATGCGTAAACTAAAACCTATATTTTAAAGGGAATATTGTTAGATCACCCTAGATGACGTACACGATTGAACTAATCTGCTATTCGAATAGAAAGATAAGATTCTTGAAAAACTTTCTATATGAGAAAATGTTGGGCGTATCATATACCCCCCCCCCCCCGCGCACACTTCTTACCGTAACACTAAGATTTCATCAACATTAAGACTAATTGTACCCTCATGACTAGGAACAACTCATGTAACAGCAACTCTTTCGGTTTAACACTACTTCAGTACGTAAAAATTTAACATTAAAACTTATTGTACCCTCATGACTAGGAACTAATCAATTTAACGATCTATACCAATAAATGAAATCTTTAGCTAGAACTCAGTCCTCGAGTAGCTAAATAACAACGTTTCTGATCCGTTGAAAGATAAACATGTTGAAGATCAGTTTTAAAAAAAAATAGACATGGTACACAACGTTTCTGATGTCTTCAAACAAATCAAGCTCTTACCTGATGGAACACTCGTCGTCCCAAGCGATAAACAACAACGTTTCGCGGAAAAATCCGTTGAAATTATAGACAACGAATTCAAAACACTAAACACTATAAGATCACTATTACCAAAGTTTACTAGAACTTAGAAGCATAGACCAGAGTCAACGTTGGAGTGTGAAAAATCAAATAATGCACAAGAATCATTAACTATTTCAAATGACAACATCTAATACTAATACAACTGGTTAAATTTTCGGGACGAAAATTCTTTCAACAAGGGGATGATGTGACACCCTAAGATCTCAGATTAACTTCGTTAACTAAATCCCGTTATTTCTGTTAATGCAAATTATACCCCATACTTAATTAGTTGAATTAAACGTGCTACTTGTTACACAAACAGTTACATTTAACGGCAACCAAAGGAGTTACCAGATCACGTGAGTTAATACACGAATGTTGACGAATTAATAAAATAATAATTCCGAACAACTAAATAAATATAAATTTGGTTTATATTTATGTTATGTGACTTACATGTTTTTGGGAACATGGAATTGACAACTCGGAACTCTAAACTCTAAATCCTTTTATTTTCAAGACCAATTTTAACAACCGTATCCAATTTTCGGGACGAAAATTCCTTCAACAAGGGGATGATGTGACAACCTGTAATTTCAGGTGAACACCGTTAACCTACTCTCGTTAAACTTCGTTAAGTTCTTCAGAAGTTTGGGGTTTGTTTTGTAATTTATTAAACTATTTTATAAACTTTAAAACCGAATTAAATAACCTCTATTTGTTAAGGGACCAAAAGAGTAAAATTTAATAAATTAACCCAAACCCTAGATCCCACCCGTCTTCTTCTTTGTCTCCGGTTCAAACACACATCGACAACACACACCTTCTCCTCCCTGTCTCTCGTCTCCTCCTGTTGCAGCGGCTGACCAGCCTTAGTCGACCACCCCATCCCCTGTCGTCCTCGTCTTCACACAAAGATGCAAATCAAAACACATACACACGCGGCTCGTTTCTCTCTCTCGTTGTTGTGATAGAAATAGAAGTAGCAGTCGCCCCTGCCTCGCCTGAAATTAGAGTCGCGTACCAGCAGCAAAACCGTGGTCGTGTTCGTCCATCTTTAATCTGATCTCTCTCTTCGGTAAAATTTCTAATCATGGTTTCTTTTTGATTAAGGGTCCCGGGTTTCGCGTTCGGATTCGCTATGTGATATAATTTGTATTTGATTTCAGTTCAATTCAGGTAGTATGATGATGTTTATATATGTATGAATCAGAACTTCTGATTGTATGTGATATATATATATATATATATATATATATATATATATATATATATATATATATATATATATATATATATATATATATGCGTTTGATTCACATGTGTAACGGATTGTTTGTATGTGTGTGGTTGATTCGTGTGAAATGTGTGTACATGAGTGTTACTCTATTGAAGGTATGTATGTGTAGTGAAAACAGAAGCAATATGATGCAGGTAGATATGTATATTGAACAGAATTAACAGCAAGTATAGAAACATGTTATGTGTTAAATTCTTATTTGAATCATTGTGAAATATATATGTATGTAATTGCGTGTGTTTATTATGCATGTAGCAGCGAGTGTAATGTATAGGTATGTGATAGAAGTATGTATGTATGCAGACCCGTGTGTATGAATGTAGGTGTTAACAGTAGCTGCTATAAAAGTAATCATGGTGTGCATATATATATATATATATTGGTTGTATGTGAGATAGTAGATGATATGTATATGTGTGTGTATAATAGATGATGTATATGTTCCAACATGTATGTATATAAACTGCCATGATGTATTCAATAGGTGTGTGTATTAATCAGCACGTATAGACTCAAGTTGAACTACAACGGCAGCTAGATGTGTATGTGTAAGATTGTATGTATGCGACTACAATGGGTGTTGCATAGGAATGTATATGTGTAGCAGGGTGTACGTAATTGGAGATATATATATATATATATGTGTGTGTACAAATAGCGGTCGATAGGTATGCATGAATAACAATGAAACATAATTGATTACATATATGGTATCTAAATTTTGTGTATGATATGTAGGTGACTATACGTGTGTAAATGGTATGCGTTTAGGTGAGTATGTATAGTGTGCATGAGTATGCATATGTAATGACAAAAGTTATAGCAATATAATATAAGCGTGTGTGAAACAGTATGTATGAATGTGGGTATGGACAGTGGGAATGTGTGTATTGTGTGGTTCTTGTATGAATCGAAATGTCGTATGTATACATAAGAAATGTGTTGATCATGATGATGGAGTGTCGTAAATGAGGATATCTTCATGAAAATAAATATATAGTCATGACTTTTCTAATACGTGTAAATTTATGTGGTGTGTTCGCACTATACGGAAACCGGACCGAATACGCAAAACCCTAGTGGATACTATATATATTATATACACGTGCAAGTTCTTGGTTATAACTGGTAATAAATGGTTAAGCAGGTCGTAAGACGGTTTAGATTCTCTTGTTGCATTTGAGCTGTTTATTTGCTGTGCGCTTCAAAGGTGAGTTCACTGAACCGTACTTTTACTATCTCACCCTTTTATGTGCTGAGAACACGAACGATTACTTTTACGGATTTACAAATTCTGTATGTCGCATGTCTGGATTAGAGCAACTTTTATTTTGTTCATGAAAGACCTCATGGATACCTAGTTGACCGTTAGTATTTGTGAAATAGCGGGGGAATTTTGAGTAGTACTACTGGGTTTGACAAACCCCACCTGGGCTAGTCGCGCTAGCACGACAGAAGGACCTGTCGAACGGGTGTTGAATGACCTAACATACTTACAGTGCATCCTGCTGGGATGTACGAACGGGCAAAATGCACTTATTGTGTACATACGTCAGCTTCGGTCAGATACATACGCCTCTAAGGACATGTGCTGTAGACTAGCTACCTACAATGACATACTTAATTTATATTTCTGCTTGCAACTGAACTACTTGATTTCATACTTACTTTGTGAACTCACCAACCGTCGTGTTGACACTTGTTAGACTTTCACTTTTACAGGTCACCGAGGTTCAACGCACTTAAGACATGGCATGGAGTCACAACCTTGCATTTAAACACTTTCTTGCATTTAAAAATTTTGTTTGGTTTTAACAAATATTTAAACTATGTTTCTTATGTTGGGCGCGTGTTTGCGCATTTAGTTTCATTTAATATTATTGACATCACATTTTGATTACGCTTCCGCGAACTATTAAACGTTAACTCTGTATTAAATTTTCTCATTTAATGAGACACATATATTTTAAATTCATATAGTGTCGTTTGGTGTAACTAATGACGGAGATCCTGATTTGTCACACACTTAACGGTAAAACTCCGTTAGTGGATTTTGGGGGTGTGACATATGGAGGTAATGAAGTAGCTGCAACATGTTTAATGCAGACTTATATATCTATGCTAAATTACGGGAATGTGTAAATAACATAAGTGAAAGCATGGCAGAATATATGTATGTTTGCAGGTATGCGTCGATGTATGGTATGTTTCTATATACAGTGAGTATGCATGCTGAGATGTGAGTGATGATTTAGTATCATTCAAACGTATATTCAGTGAGTAACCGTTAGTAGAATTAATTATGTATGCAGTTGATGTGTTGATGCGTGTGGTATAAAAGGTGTGTATATGTCTTGAGCGTTAAAATTATGAGGGAATAATGATATATGAAAAGAGTTGTGGTGTGATTGTAGGGCGGGTGATGATGTGTGTAAATATATAGATGGTAAAGATGAAGTATCATTATATTAAATTGATGGTAAGCTAGCCATAGGGTGATAAAGATCGCATGATGATAATGTGGGTCGGAATAATTTAATGACAAGATACATGAATTCTATAGCATGGAAATTTATATGAATGTAGGTGTGCAATCGAAATACGTGATATATGTTTAACAAGGATGTGATGAACTATTACGGGAAAAGCGAACTGAATACTTGAAACCCTGACGAATACCATATTATATTATATATATATATATGTGTGTGTGTGTGTGTGTGTGTGTCGAACGTTAAAATTATGAGGGAATAATGATATATGAAAAGAGTTGTGGTGTGATTGTAGGGCGGGTGATGATGTGTGTAAATATATAGATGGTAAAGATGAAGTATCATTATATTAAATTGATGGTAAGCTAGCCATAGGTTGATAAAGATTGCATGACGATAATGTGGGTCGGAATAATTTAATGACAAGATACATGAATTCTATAGCATGGAAATTTATATGAATGTAGGTGTGCAATCGAAATACGTGATATATGTTTAACAAGGATGTGATAAACTATTACGGGAAAAGCGAACTAAATACTTGAAACCCTGACGAATACCATATTATATATTTTATATATATATATATATATATATACATACATTACTTACATGTTCTTAGTTAGTATTTAATAAATAATTATTAAGCAGGTCGTAGAGCGATCTAGATTCTTGTTGGCATTTTTGCTGTCTATTAGTTGTGCGCTTCAAAGGTGAGTTCACTAAACCGCACTTTTACTATTCTACCCTTTTATGGGCTGAACTCGGACGATTACTTTTACCGATTTACGAATTTTGTATGTCGCATGTCTGGATTAGAGCAACTTTTATTTTGTTCATGAAAGACCTCATGGATACCTAGTTGACCGTTAGTATTTGTGAAATAGCGGGGAAATTTTGAGTAGTACTACTGGGTTTGACAAACCCCACCGGGCTAGTCGCGCTAGCACGACAGAAGGACCTGTCGAACGGGTGTTGAATGACCTAACATACTTACAGTGCATCCTGCTGGGATGTACGAACAGGCAAAATGCACTTATTGTGTACATACGTCAGCTTCGGGCAGATACATACGACTCTAAGGACATGTGCTGTAGACTAGCTACCTACAATGACATACTTAATTTATATATCTGCTTGCCACTAAACTACTTGGTTTCATACTTACTATGTGAACTCACCAACCGTCGTGTTGACACTTGTTAGCCTTTCAGTTTTACAGGTCTTTGAGGTTCAACGCACTTAGGACATGGCATGGAGTCACGTCATTGAATTTAAACACTCTCTTGCATTTAAAAACTATGTTTGGTTTTAACAAATATTTAAACTATGTTTCGAATGTTGGGCGCGTGTTTGCGCATTTAGTTCCATCTAATATTATTGACATTACACTTCGATTACGCTTCCGCAAACTTTTAAACGTTAACTCTGTATTAAATTTTCTCATTTAATGAGAAACGTATGTTTTAAATTCATATAGTGTCGTTTGGTGTAACTAATGACTGAGATCCTGGTTTGTCACACACTTAACGGTAAAACTCCGTTAGTGGATTTTGGGGGTGTGACAGTTGTTGAGTTCACGCCATGGTGTCATTTCTTCCGCGATTATTGAAGACCTTAAAGCACTTAAATCTATCATGTTTTTTGGATTCTTTTTAGTTACACATATGCGTAATGATTAATTAATTGGTTTATTGCAGAAAAGTGATTACTCAATGAGGAGATGCACCGGGTACGTTTTGTTTGTTTTCTTTATTGGCAAAGGCCTATTAGCTTTGCATCATAATCCAACAAAGATACTCCAAAAACTATACACCGTTCTTCTAACTTATTCAAGTTTTACATGTCACATCATAATGTTATTAGACCTAGGTACAAGGTTACATTTCTTTGTTGAAAGTACATATGGTTTGAAAACTATGGTTTGAAACCTTGAAGCATGGTTTTCAAACCTTAAAGCATGCTGATTTAAAGAAACAACAACAGCCAAACCGAATTTATTCAGTTGGAAGAGAGAACAAACTGGATATGTAATAGGTACAAATGTTACCATTTTTATCATGTTTTAAAATTTAAGTTGAGTATTAGTTATTCACACATATGTTGCTTTCTGTTGATATCGTCATAATAGCTCCTTGTGCTTATAAAAGCGAAGATGGAGCCAACAGGGATCCCCATGTACAGAGGTTTTATGGGGTAGTGATCATTGATTGATTATGCATCTATGAATACGTACTATTTAAATAAATCATTTTTTGTAATGCAGCTCACAGCTGGGTTATAACTGAACATTTAATTTAATGACATCCACAACGTGTATCAAATGGCATAGTCCATTACAGGTGACAAATTTAATCTAATGATTCATTGTTATAGGTTTAAATTATTGAAGATAGTAAGCTTAAGAAATATTGTATGCTCCTACATGACACATCCATAACGCCTATCAAATGGCATGGTCCATTACTATTGTTACAAATTGTTTAACAAAATCAAAGTTACTAAAAAACAAAATAAAAGTTACTAAAAAATATATTGAAATGTGAACTTTAAGGGGTAATTATTATTATATTTAAAATACCTTCTATCAATTTTATAACCTATGAATTTTTCACATTTTTCTTATTTTGCAACTTGAGTTTTATAAGTGGTGATGATTAAAGGGGAAACAATATATCAGTTATAACTTCAGGCTTGGGTTGTGGTTACATTTTAATATGTAGGAAAGTTGTGTAGATCTTCATTGTAGGTTTCCTTTAGCATAAAACCATGAATTGATATGATACTGAAAGATATATACATTGAATTGACAAAAGTATGCAACAATGATAACTAATTTGTATAAACTTTAGTTAACTGCTTAGCTGTTAATCAAGTCCATTCTACTACTTAATTGCATACAACTGGGACCAGTTCCTGACTTTCTCAGGTACCCCTTATGTACTCTTTTGTTTGGCATTTCAAAAGCTATATAGCAGATGAGTTTGGCTTTATCTTTATGTATTGCAATGTTGAGGGTTTAGTGTATGTTACTACTTACAAGGGTCTAATTCAAGGAGCACACTTGATCAAGAGGTTATCCCTTTTAATTATTCTTATTCTCATGAAAGCTTAATTATAGATGGTAGGATCTTGTCTTCTGAATTAGAAGTAATCCCCTGATGTTATCACTAATCTCATAGCCAATTTTAGCACATTATGTGCTGTTAGGAGTGGTTAAGAGCTATTATTTTGCATAGTCCAGTTTTATCAGGCATGGGACTCTGGGAGTCATGTACTTACTCTGTTATCAACACATATTTGTCCTAGGAGTGGGTAAAGTGTAAAACCCGACCCGACCCATGAAAAACCTGACCCGACTTGGAACTCGATTTGAACTCAAGTTGAAACCCGTTAACCGGACCATTACATAAAAACGGGTTACGGGCTTAGAGAATCAACGGGCCTGGGCTTAGGTCAAATACCCGTAACCCGCTTTGACTCTACAACCAGATCTACAATATTGTTAATGGAGGTAGTTGCCTAAATTGACCAAAAGGAGAAATTGCCGCGTACACACGAAACAACCATAAGGTCAAATACCCGTAACCCGCTTTGACTCTACCATAGTTTCCATTCATAATCATATCAAATCTTCGAAAATTGCCGCGTCAAATTCTTTGGTAAAATATTCAACTTCTAATTTACTTAATATTCTAGTAAATTGTTCAATGTCTGATTTAATTACTATTATGTTAATTTATATTTGAAACCCTAAACAGAGAGATGATTGTTGTTACTTACGAGTGCACTTTGCAACGATGGGTGTTTCTACTGATGGAATATCTTGAAAACAGACCAACCATGGCGGTTGACAATTTTTTTGGTTTGATTTAGGAGCATGTAAGGAATTGAATATAGAATAGCTTCAAACTCATAAAGAGAGCTTATGAAATATGATAAATTGATATGTTAAAGAAAACAAAATTGCGGGCTTTTTTTTTGTCTGTGTTTTTCCCGGTTTGGGCCCGGGCCCGGCCTAAAACCGAATTTAGGAGAAAAGCTAGGACCGAAGCCCAGTCATATACATAAAAAAGATGACGGGTTTTGTGCAATTTTCGAGTCGGGTACCGGGTTTTCGGGTCCTATCCGATTAATGCCCAGTCCTAATTTGTCCGACACTTATAAGGTATGAACTCATTTTATTTTTCTTAACTATTTATATACTAACACCTTTTGAACTTACGTTGATACAAGTCTTGTGGAATGCCACATCTTTGACATCCATTTACGCATCGTTGGGCTTTTTGCTAGATATTCTCTTATTCATGTCAAACATCAGTTGTATGGTACCCTTTTTTATAAAGTAGAATATTTTGTCATGTTTTATCAATGAGTTAACTTTAAGCATGGATGGTGTATATGCTTTGTAAGTTTGTAGTCTTTGTGAAATTGACATAATGCTTCTGACTTTCTCGTCTTATAGGTAAGCATCTTCTAGCCATGGTAAGCATCCAACAATAGTTACATACTAAGTAGGAATGTAATGAGTTTAGCATAGTTTATAGAATGATGTATATCTGTTACTACAGGGAAGTAAAAACCACTCTAATGTGTTTGATGTTAAACACTAATTATAATGGAATTGCTAAAATTCATTCTTTAGTTACGGTGAGAGGTCGGGGTTTCATAGGTGGGTGGGTAATTAGATAAACTAAAAAGATAATATTTAATTTTGTAGCCTTGTAGTTGTTGATTGCTTAGTTTTTCATAGGTGGTTATGGTGGGTTCGTGTTTACAATTTATGACCACTAACAATTAGTAAATTATTAGTTTCTCCTACACTAACATCATTTTAAGTCGCTGCAAGCCTGTTTTCGTTACACCATTATCTTTTTTCGTTTAAAAAATGAGTTTCACTCTTAGTAAATTGACGACTCATATCTTGTGTGTGTTTCTCAAAATGTTTTGAGAGTTTTGTTTCCGTTTCTGCAAATAAAATAGTAACAAAAGTTGTGTAGTTCTAATTTATAAACTTTAGTTTCTGTACTAACTGTAAAGAATACTACTGCAGTTTCATTAAACTCATTGAGAATGATGACCTTCAATTGTTGCAAAAGTTAGACAATGAACAAGTAAAGTGAAAATATGGACCACGGATGAATATTGATGTTGATCATGTTAGTAATTTAAGAGCTAAAAAACTATGTATAAGGAAAGTAATCGTAATGGTTGTTTCGTGTGTATGTTCCAATATATTCTTTACTAGGTTTAACACTCGTGAGTTACACACTTGTTAAATAATAATATTTATAAAATCATAATCATTATGCTTAAAAATTTGTAAATATTTGATATTTAAGGATATTTTGTTTCATCAACTCATGCGTGGTATTTTATATTGTTCTTCTCAAACTTCCTTTTATGAATTAAAAAAACTCCCCCTAAAAGTTGTCCCTTAAAACCTTAAATTATTATATAGATTATTATTGGTTTGTAAATTTTTATTTTGAATTTAATTAGTTAAATCTAGGTGGTTTCAAAAGAATATTCAATGTAAATGTATTGGTTTTAGAACTTAGTGTGGCATGTTTGATGATTAAGATGGGTGAGCTACAAAATTTTGTAGCAATCAAAGGATCATCAACGTCCAAAGCGACTGTTATACAATAATGTAATTCAACAATATGATAGTGTCATATTTATAACATTAAACAACCATCCACCCACCACTAGACTACAGTAATGTAATTTAACAATATGATAGTATCATATTTATAACATTAAACAACTGTTCACCACTGGATTGTGCAATGCTTATGGCTTATGGCCACAACCATGATGCTACTAACTTCAATAATAATAAACTTTCATAAAGTATTGTGAATGGAAAAACTACTAGAAACAAGTGATAACATATTAGCGTTTAACTTATAATATATATCCCTCACTATGATAATACTAACCTAAAAAGTTTTAGGAAAAAATATAATAAATCTCATTAAAAAAATAGGTGGATATCAAAACTCACAAAACCAAATACCTTAGAAAATATCGGTATCGTTGCATCGCGCGGGTTCATATGATATATCACGAGAGGATTGATTAACTAACAGAAATCATTGTCGTTGCAAATTGACGCATCCGCCGCATCGCGCGGGCACATGCTAGTATATATATATATATACGGAGTAATTTAAGAACATACCTTAGTTTTGAGAATGTTGAAGACAAATTTCTACCATTGATAAAAGGACATAGTGGTCTTTTAATCTTCACATCCACCTTTTTACAAGAATCCATATGTCAAATCTATTTTTTTACTTTTCTAAAATTTAATAAGTAATGTGATTTTTTTTCAAAAAATAACGGTTAAGATTTTTTTTTAAAATCACTAATATCTCAATTATTTTAAAGATGACTTTTTTTACTAAAAGAAACTATATAGTAAATAGATAATATACCTATGTAATATGTGTTAAAATATCATATTTTATTAAATTACATATATGCAATATGCAAGTAATATATCTAATATCAAATTAAGTATATCTAACTTTTAGTATTTACAACTTTAAAAATTAAAAGGAACACACTATAATATAATGTTATATAAATGAACCAAAATTTAATACGAGTTTAAATCTATATACAAAAATACACAAAAACTATTATAAACAAAAAAAAAAATTAAAACCAACTTTGTCTTTATTTCTTAATCACCATATCATCATCATTCTTCAACATAAACACCTATAAATACAAACAAACTAATATATATATATATATATATATATATATATATGTATATATAGGGGAGGGATTTTCTACAAAGGCTATAAACTCTAAAAACGCTAAGAACAATTTTGGGGCGTCGGATCTGGACGTCAAGGGCCAAGATTAACGCGGTGGCGTTTTTGTAAATATTATGATGTTCTTGCTGACGCGTCATATAGTTCTGGGGTAAATTAGTCATTATGCGTTTTCAACCTAAAAAGCAAAAATACTAATATTAAGCGGTTTGGTGCGTTATTTTGGGACAGACTGTTTATTTCTCAATCAACACCTACAATTAGGCGATTCGTTAAAAATAGGGCGTTTGTTTCCTTACTTGAAGAACACCACGTCGCTTAAAAACTAGGTCGTCATTTTACTTGAAGAACAATTCGACTGCAAACATTCAACAAGGAAATCAACGACATAAGGTAATTTCAACAACAATCGATTAGTTCATTTACGTCTTTACTTTATGTTATAACAATGGTTGTTGACGAGAAAACATTAGGCGTTTATTCCATCATTCATATGCGTTTGTATATATTATTGTTTTGTTCGTGAGTTTTAATCGTAGATTCTGTGGATTTTGTAGATTTGACAACCGGTGAAAAATCAACGAAACAACTAGGAGATGGATAAGTCACTGTTTGTTTATAGTAAGTGGATTTTATCGGAAATTATTGTATGATATGGGCATGGTTATGTGCATGGCATCGCTTGTGTTATAATATATGGTGTTTGATTACCTAATGGTGTTGTTTTTTTGAAGTATGGTGTTATTTTAAAGTATGTTGTTATATGCATAGCAAGCATGGTGTTATTTTAGATGATAATGTAACCTTGTTGGTCATTCAAACATATGACAGGTAGAAGGAGTGAGCGAATAGCCATTGGCAATTCATTCAAATGGACCAATGAACCTGAGAATCCAATTATTTTAGATGATAATGGTAACCTTGTTGTTCATGGTGTTTTTATACTGATAATCAAATGGACAATTAGTTTAGTTGTAAGATTGTTTATACTCTTGTAACATATATCATTCTGTACTGCAGATGCTATTGAAGAGAACAAAAAAACAACCCATAGTGGTCTTGGCAAAGAGAAAAGTATGAAACGAAAAAAGTTAGAAAGTGCCATGAAACCGAGGATGACAGAAGTTAAGAAGGTGAAAAACACCATGATAAGTAAAGAAGAGACAAAGAAAGGGAGAAAAACACCAAAAACAGTTAGTTTTGAAGATGATGATGATGATGATTTTGTTATGAAGGATAAAAGCCACATGAAAAGCCCATCAAAGAAGAGAGTAAGAAAAACACCACATGCTGTGAGTTGTGATGATGAAGATGATTTTGTTAAGAAACCAACAAGTTCTGAATTACATAAGGCAGGAAAGGTTAAATGTTACTCAAGGTTTTCGGGGGAAAGAATACTACCCCGATGTGCTTTGAACAACCTTACCAGCTGGTTCGAAACATTCACCAAAGAGCAGTGGAAAACAGTTGGTGAGATGGGGTTTGATATGGTGTTATATTTGCAGTTAGAGAACGTCCCCACTGCATTAGCTTTTTGGTTGGTTGAAAATTATGATCACCAAAATGCTACACTGAATATTGGGAAGAAACTTATCAGATTAACACCAGCATTGATCAACGAGGTGTTGGGGATCCCAATTGGGAAAAAAGATGTTGTGGATAGAAGGCCATACGTGAGATGTGAAGCTATCAATGAATGGAGACAGCAATTTGGAGGGTCAGATTGGGCAAGGAGGCCTTATGTCCTGGGATTTTTTGAAAGAGTCAGCAAAATGGATGTGAGTGGGAGATGTTTTATGATCAATTTTTTGGTTGGTTTTTTCACCATCGTTGGTGAAACAAATAAGAATAGTGTGGTGAATTTGAGGTTCTTGACTAGCATCAAAAGAAACACCACGCCCAAAGATATAAAAGATTTTTAATGGTGTGACTATTTAATTAGCTGTTTGAATAGGACAAGGGCATCCTGGACACCCGAGACTAAGTTCAATGGGCCGCTACTTGTCCTAGCTGTATGATCTCTTTCGTAAAACTCTTTTATAACTTCTTGAGTCAATTTTTTTTAACTAACCATAATTTTATTTAATATATGTATTTGGTGCTTGTACGTGAGCTGGAAAAGGAGAATAATAAAGTGAGGAATATGTGCCCTGTTGAGTATGTTAATAATGAGATGTTAGTCAACCTTGAAGCTAAATTGAGGAAAACAGGACCGAAGGAAAGTGATCAGAAGAAGAAAAAACCACCTACTAAGGAGAAAATTGATGTGGATGAGGCTGAAAATGAAAATAATCTATCAATAACTGTCTATGATGATATAAGGCCTGAAGAAGTGGGAAATGAGGAAACATTCAGTGAGGACGAATTACAACAAACTAAAGATGATGTTGATGTTGATGTTGATGATGATAGTGAGATGGTGTATGATGATTGTGCAAAAAAATATAATGATGATAATGTTGATTGGAAAAATGAGGTAGATCCTTACCTGGAAGACATTATTGAGTATTATAAACAAGCTGAAGAGGAACTTGTTGAGGTGTCAGGATCAGGAAATCATTTGTTGATCAGGGCGGTGTCGCAATACAGCTTGCCACATCAGGTAAATCATTTGGTACTTGTTAAAACATCATGTATTTAGTTCAATGTTATATTTATTATGTTTCTTTTTCAACGTAGGACAATGAACAAAACACCATAGATGGGGTTGATGGAGATCAAACTGCTGAGACAGGTGTATATGAGGTATATCATTTATATATGCTAATATAAACACCATGAAAATCACACCATAGACATAATGTACTCATAGCATTTAGTTATAATAAGGTTTATTTCTTTAATGTAAAACTAGTTTGAAGCTGAATATAAACACCATGTAAAAAACAGTATGTAACAACACAAATTTGTTATTTTACACTTGACGTATTATATACATGGGTTGACTTGGTTCTGTCACCAATAGGAGGTTGATGGAGATCAAACTGCTGAGACAGGTGTAGATGAGGTATATCATTTATATATGCTAATACAAACACCATGAAAAAAACACCATGGATATAATGTACTCATATGATTTATTTATAATGAGTTTTATTTCTTTAATTTAAAACTAGTTGGAAGCTGAATATAAACACCATTTAAAAAACTCATGTAACAACACAAATTTGTTAATTTACACTTGATGTATTTTATACATGGGTTGACTTGGTACTGTCACCAATAGGAGGTTGATGGAGTTGATGGAGATCAAACTGCTGAGAAAGGTGTAGCTGAGGTATATCAAAATGTAGATGAGGTATATCATTTATGAAAGTAAAAAACACCATAGCTATAATGTAATCATGGCATTTAGTTATAATGAGTTTTATTTCTTTAATTTAAAATTAGTTGGAATCTGACTATGGAATAAAGCAGAGTGATGGGGTTGGTGGAAATCAAAATGCTGAGAAAGATGTTAAGAAGGTATATCATTAATTTATGATACAATATTTTCTCAAACAAAACACCATAATGTAACTGATTGTTCTTTGGTGATAAAATCATAGCAGGCTGATAAAGAATGTGAAGGTCATATATCAAGCCAAGATGATATGATAGATGCCGAATTGAGTTATGTGTTACAAGAGTTAAACAATTCTTTGAAGAAAGTAGAATTGGTATTCAAGGAGTTATCAAATAAGTATCCAACAAGCATGGTACTACAAGCTAAGAAAAATGAGTGGAAGGACATGTGTGATCAACATAAACTTACTGTTATGTCACAAGAAAAATGTGAGCAAACTTCAAAAATTATGAAATTTTTATATGATTACAAAGGTAGTTGTTTCACAATAATCCGGGAAGACAACAGTCATTGGTTTTTTAAGAAATATGAGGAGGTGATGTTACTTTCAGAAAAAGATCGTAATAGAATCATGTGGTTAAACACAAGACCTGGAGTGCCTAGAGATAGTAAAGAAAAAAGTTTGATTAGCTTCATGCTGAAAATGGAACCATCTGAATCAGAGGATGGAGATGAATCTGAGGATGATCATTCAAATAACTCACCTGTTTATGATAAAACACCAATGGACGTCAACAAGTTAAACAATGCACCGGTGTATGATGAGACACCACAAACAACGACAGTAGTGACAGGAACTGAGGATGATGGTGATAAGGTCCCAGTCTTTGATCAAACACCCATAGGTGCCTGTGTTGTGAGTGAACCTCCAGTGACTCAAACTTTTACCTGCACATTCATGACTGAGTTTGAAAATTCAGAAATAGCAAAAAAAAGTGAAGAAAGGGCAAAACAGTTGAAGGAGAAGGGCAAAAGGGATATCCAATCAACAAATGTTACGAAACCAATTTTTGATTTAAACGTTACTGGTACTGATGTGGATGGTGAGGAGAATGTGTCTGTACCGGACATAACAAAGTTGATTAAAGAAAACACCATATTAAGTGTTGGTGCACAACAACAACCACCAAGTCCTACGTTGGTGCCAGCAACTGATGAAGCTAAACTTGACATTCAAAAGAGCAAAGTTGATATATCAGTAGTACCAGATGAAGTGTCAAAGAGAAAAGAGCATAGACCAAAGAGAAAACTGAGTCAAATGGCAAAGATTTTGGTTTCTGCATACGAAGATAGAAAAGTTGAGGTAGAAGATGAAGTGACAGCCTTGGAAAAGAATATAACAGCCTATTTGTTTGCAGGAATAGGGGATGAATGGTATGTATATCTTAACTATATGTAAACAACATGTTACTATTTTCTTAAATTTTTTAACTGCATACCTCATGAATACAGGAGTCTGGTCTTCAGCATAGAAGGAAAAATAGATGTGACAAGAGTGCTAATGGAAAGCATGAGACCAGGCCAA
The DNA here is from genome assembly GCA_030867185.1 of Tagetes erecta. Taxonomy (NCBI): domain Eukaryota; kingdom Viridiplantae; phylum Streptophyta; class Magnoliopsida; order Asterales; family Asteraceae; genus Tagetes; species Tagetes erecta. Next base: position 8,176,248 of record CM061487.1, read on the forward strand.
TATATACACATAAATGTTGTCCTAGCATGGGGTCACATACTGAATCATGAGGAATTGGTGAAAAAGCTTGAGAAGGCTGCCGAGAGCCCAAATGAAGCAGGCCAAACAAGTGAGGTGCCACTCAATAAATTGTTCTGCACCGAGATCATGCTGGTATGTAACAATGTATAAAAAAACACCAACAATCATACGACTATGAGATTGATGTTTTATGGTTGTATTTATTGTAATGTAGCATAGGGACACCTATGACAAAAGTGAGCATGAAAGATTGGAGGAATTTAAAAGGCACATGCAAATTGTGCTTGAACGTGCAGAATCAAATAGCATTGAAGAATTTGAACTGATTTTCATCCCAATCTTATACCAACGTCATTACTACTTGATGTGCTTTAATCTAAAAACAAGCGTCGTTGAAGTAATTGACAACAGTGCAGCCGAGCCGGACGAGACTGTCACTGTAAAATATTCAGGATGGGTTGATAAAATGGTAAGTTATCAAGATATTATATTATATTTAAACATGTTTTAGATTTAATTTCAGCTGGGTCTGATGAGTTAATGTTGTGATTGTATAGGTTACAACATTCAGTGATTATTTGGTTTCTGTTAAACATATAAATGGCATAAAAATCAAAACAGCATCCCCAATTCGTTTAAGATGCAATGCAGGACAACCACAAACAAAGTGGATTGTGGTGTGTTTCTGATGAGACATATGGAGACTTATCATGGTGTATGCGATGGTTGGGACTGTGGTATTTGCTCTGAAAATGACAGGGAAAACAATCAACAGAACCAGCTTGAGAAGCTGAGGCGTAAATATGCAACAAAAATAGCACTTCATTATCTAAATGATGATAAAGAGGCTTTTATCAAAAGTACAGTTCCTTTCATGAAGATGAACAAACAGAAAAAAATGGAGATTGAAAAAAAGGCAGATGAGAGAATATCAAGAAGGATGGCAAAACATGTAGACTGAGTTGGAAAATTGTTCTTTGGTAAAAAAACACCAGGGAGTTACATTGTGAACACTTTGCATTTGACATTACAATCATCTAGTTTATGAAACATTTGTTTTGAATTGACAATTAATACTTAGCTTTATTAGAATGTCGCAAAACAAATAAACAACATTTAACATTTATGCATATTGTGTGTTAGATTACAAAATTAAGTATTCATGCATGTTGTTATATAAATAAATAAAACACCAAACACATGTTGTTAAATTAATAAATAAAACACCAACAACAAGGAATAAAGTAGACAACCTTTATTTAATAAAACATAAATAACACTAAACACATGGGGGTCGAAACAGTTACACTACATGTTATAAAAACACCATACAACACCATAAAATTGTTCTTTGGTAAAAAAACACCATGGAGTTACATTGTGAACACTTTGCATTTGACATTACAATCATCTAGTTTATGAAACATTTGTTTTGAATTGACAATTAATACTTAGCTTTATTAGAATGTCGCAAAACAAATAAACAACAATTATGCATATTGTGTGTTAGATTACAAAATTAAGTATTCATGCATGTTGTTATATTAATAAATAAAACACCAAACACATGTTGTTAAATTAATAAATAAAACACCAACAACAAGGAATAAAGTAGACAACCTTTATTTAATAAAACATAAATAACACCAAACACATGGGGGTCGAAACAATTACACTACATGTTATAAAAACACCATACAACACCATAAAATTAAAAAAGAGACTTAATAAAGTCCATTTTGATTTTCATGTCCAATTCAATGGACCTAATTATATCCGAGAGCTTTTTAACCAGTTCTTTGTCATCTGAGCAGTGACCCAGGTTAAACTTCATGGCTAGATCTCTTATGGTGTATGCAGGAAGTCGACTAATTTCTTTGTTTATCTCGTCTCGTTCTTTGACAGATTCTTTTATGGTCTTCATGGTAGAACCTATAAGATTAACCACAGCAACGTCTTTTTTGTATTGACTCATAACCAAATCAAATAAGTAAAGTTTCTCACCGGATTCATTTGTAGCCGAACCAGACGCCATAACTAGTGATTTGATGGTATAGGAGAAAGTAATGATATCAGTCTATGTAGGAGTAATGAATAAACACCACGGTATATATAATAAAAGCATTAATTGAAGTAGTTGCACCCAGCTGTAAAACGCAATAAATAAAGGCTATTTTCAACCGTTGGATTGCCCATATATCAGATGGATACAATTATTACGTGTCAGTGAAAAGGCACCTGACGTCATTTCGAAATCTCAATCGCAGCAAGTGAATAAAATATTAATAAAACGCCATGAAGTATAATAAATGACCCTACACATTTAAAACCAACCCCACCTTCCCTATAAATATTAAACCCCATACAACACAATCCAACACACACAACAAATAAAAAAACAGCAAAAAACATTGCAACAATGGCATCATCTAAAGAAAAAGCTATGCAAATCTGTTCCTTTATAAAAGTTAAGGAAGACATAACAAGGGATGCTTGCATTCGTTCGTTAAAGAATGTGACATCTCTGACAAGGGAGATAGAGGACCACAGCATGCAAATGATCGATGAGTTGATGAAGCTGGAAGAAACACCAGAAAGGGATGAACCTCTTAAGTTCTACAAGACTCAAGTGGGTGGGAACAGCAAGCTGAGTGTGATGGTGAAGGAAGCTGTGGAAAAGTTGGAGGAGCTGAAGAAGAAAAGCTCAGATGATGTGGAAACCCTAAACAATGCTTGATGCTGTTAGGGTTAGTTTGTTTGTGTTTATATGTTTTTGTTTTGATGATGTCTGAAAACAATGAATGTTTTATTTTGTTATATATTTTATCTACTTCTAATGGGTAATCGTTGTAGGAAAAAAATAGGATGATTGTAAAAAAACTACACAAAAACACTAAAATGCACCATAAAAATACAAACAAAACGTCATAACATAAAAATAAAATGTTGGTGTATGAGATAGACATAGAAATATATCTGAAACGTCAAAACATTATTCCTTAACAAATTTTACTACTAATCTATACCAAGGCTTCAGCTATCAGCAGACATGGTGTCAAAAGTTTTCTCCTTTGTATTAACTCCGGTTTTCTTGGGGGGCTTGGAACAAGTAGATGCATAATGTCCATATTCTTTACAGTTTTGACACTGCCTTGATTTCTTCCCTGCTTTTACAATTGCCTCTTCCTGTTTCGACTTAATACATTTGTTGTGGACACCAGATCCTTTACTCTTGTATCCAACTGGTACTCGTACAGGACGTTTGTTGTACTTGCAAGTACCATTTAACTCAGACGCCCTGTCCCTCTTAGAAGGAGGTGGAACAACATACTGAAGTTCATTGGCCTTCGTCTTGTATGCTTCAACATACTCCTTGTATAAAGACAACGCCTCAATGTCGTCGTAAAGGCGGCTCAAAGTGTACTCTTGAGCAGCGAAAATCTCACGTACCACAGATTGATTACGATCATAAAGATCTGTATAAAAACCACTATGGCTAGACTGACGGTATAAAATATTAGGAACTGCTTCTCTTGTCCAACGTTTAAGAATGTACTTTCTAGGAAACTCCTTAACATCGTACAGCTTTAGAATATAAAAGATGTGTCTGCAAAGCAATCCAAATTGTTCAAACCTTCTGCATGAACAATGTATTGTTGTGTCTTCAGGTCGAAACATAACCTGTTTAAAAACAACAAAGAAATTAATAGTAAAATACATTTTATATAAGAAATATCTTGGTTGACAGCTTATGCATCACATTTATACATTTTTCATAGTCAGCTGACTATGGGGGATGACTATGAAAAAAACACCATAGATACAACGTACTCGTAGCATTTAGTTATAATGAGTTTTATTTCTTTAATTTAAAAATAGTTGGAAGCTGACTATGGAATAAAGCTGATTATGAAAAAAAACACCATACCTCGAAATATGAGTTACACAACTGGTCAAAGTCTTTGATGAAAAACTTGGTAAATCCGTCAATATTCTCGAGCTTCACATTTATACATTTTTCAATACCTACAATCTCGACTTGAACGTCCAGAAATAATGTTTTAGTGTATATTTGAGAAGCTTGTTTTTCAAGAACAAAATCTGTCTTTAATTGTGGTCGAGTATAGCGAGTATCATGATCATTCTTCCTTTGATTGTGACGTTGGGACTCAATAGCAGTCTCAAAATGGGTAAGAAATTCAAGCAATGTAGACCTTACATTGCAAACTTGTCCAAAGAAATGATTTTCACTTTCTGACCTTGAAGTCGTACGCATCAACCCAGACATAAGCTCATCTCTATAGTATGCTGGTATCCATGATTCCCTCATGTCATAGATATCACCCAACCAATTATTATCGCTCAAATCAAAATCTTGAATGACAGAATGCCAACCTACTTCAAACTCAGAAGGACTGAGAGAATCAGTCCAAACAATATCACAGATACGTTGCTTGAAATCAGTTGTATTACAAAGCGTCACACCCACCTACATGAACACCAGATTTAAAAAAACGTAATAAGTATATAAAAAAAACACCAAACATATAACATAAAACAAGAATATCTGTCACACCTTGGTTGACAGCTTATGCATCACATGCCACATGCATAGACGATGTCGACTACCAGAAAAAACCTCCTCAATAGCCTTTTTCATGGCTGGGTCTTGGTCAGTTACAACGACATCGGGTTGTTTACCAAATGCTTTCAAAAAACATCTTAGTAACCATTTGTATGTTTCAGCCGTCTCAGAAGCCAGTAATGCAGCACCAAAGGAAACATTATTATTATGATTGTCGATCCCAGTAAATGGTACAAACACCATTGAGTACCTGAAAAAACGCCAAATTTTGCAAACCCAGAATATAACATCAAACACCATTGAGTACATGTACAGTTAGAATTATATTTATCCACACAACATATAGCATCAATTATATACCTGTTAGATCTATAGGTAGCATCAAATGACATAATGTCACCAAAAACTTGGTAGTTCCTCTTAGATTCTCCATCTGACCAAAACAATCCAACTAAACAATTCTCTTCATCAGTAAAATACTCACATGAAAAATCAGGAAGATGTTCTTTCTTCTTCATCAGATTTCCAACCATCATTTCAGCATCATATTCATTAATGAACAAATTAATTTCCCTTTTGAAATTCTTACAATCATTCTTACTAACACCAACCTCCTCAAAACCACTAAATATTGTCCTCATCACATTAAACGCCCTAACAGGTCCAATATTTATTTTTGCCATGCTTTGGATCATATGCTTCTGTAACTGAGTCAACTTTCGGGATGAAGCCAGAAAGTGCATGTCTTCTTCATTGACAAAAAAAATGATTGTGTTCTTCAACAAATTTATATATATTCCATTTATCTTGAACCAGCTCCACACGAATATGTGCTTGGCAACCAGTCCTCTTTGAAAAGTTAGCCCTAACAACCTTTTGTTTAGCATTATCTTCTAATGTATCAACTTTTTTCTTCTGATTAAAACCTTCTTTGCTACATAAGTAGTATTTCAGTTTTATAACGCCATTATTGGTTTTTGAATCAGTACCTTTACGAACACCAAAACCAGATGCTGCAGCATAATTGCATAAGTATGCAAATGCTTGGTCCATATTGTCAAATGTCATCCCAACTTTAGGCTTCAACTCTTCCAACACATCAGGAATATAATGCTTTTCAGATGAATTTGGTAAGGTAATTTCTATTTCACGTGGAGCATATGTTAATGAATCAAAACCTATAAAGTACAACAACAACATCAACACAAAACGTCATATAAAAAAACAATGACAAACATGGTTCTTATTCAGATTGATATTTGATAATACACATGAAACAACACCATAACACATTGTATAAAAACAAAATATGCTTTTTTATACGATCTATAACTAACAACCTATAACAAACACCATACAATGAAACAACACCATAAAACAAAGAAAAACAAACAAATTGCTTTTTTATACGATCTATAACTAACAACCTATAACAAACACCTTAATCGCATGAAACAACACCATAACACATTGTAAAAAAATGCAAAATGCTTTTTTATACGATCTATAACTAACAAACTGTAACAAACACCATAACCGTATTTTTATCTGAAAATTACATTTACATTTACAAACTGTAACAAATTGCTTCAATACCTATCAAACAATGGATTATATTGAAATTCAATCCAACAAAACACCATACGTAACAGAAAGTTTGTATTATTTAGACTTAAACAGCTATTACATGTTCGTTATCAAAAAATCAAATGTGCTTCGTGATTACGTCGAAACAGATCAAACACATTAGAATTAACTAATTATAACTACAAACGCAACCTAACATCATAACAATTGACCGATAAAAACGTCATAACATTAATTGAAAACGAAAAAAACATCATGATCTATAAAACGCTTAATAATTACGTCAAATGAATGAAAACATAAGAATCAAACGCATTAACAATAACTACTCATGAATACATCAACGACAAACTTACCTGTGAAAACGGCACGATCATCGACAATCGTATCCGCCATTGAAGAGAGATTATGAAAAAACGGATCAAATACGGATTATATAAACTGCTAATCGCCAAATATAAACGCCAAATGATATATAACTATTTATGAACTACGGTACATAAACCCTAGCGAAACACAATAATGAAATCGATATAACAGAATAAACATCATGCATGCAAAACGATGTTACCATAAATAACATGCATCGGGTAAAATTACTTCAATACCCCTCCGCCTTTTTTTAAGTATTAGACAAATAGTTGATGCTGATTGGTTCCTACACTTCCTAGAGTTTTTTGCCTTTTTAGAAAATCCCCAATCTATATATATATATATAAATAAATTTAAATACATATATGTAAATATAACACTACACCTATATAATATTGGGTTAGATAAATGTAAAATGGTTACATATGTGTATGCAATTGAACATAACAGGTCAGAATGGAGTCTTCGGGTTAAAACGCTTAAGAGAGAGAGAAGGTTTTCAGATTACAAGTTGTTGGATGTGATCGACAAGTTAAAATCTTTTGAGTTGGATATTAAAAGAAAGGAGTTTTATCAATTAGTGACTGAACCACAAACCAACACACCGAATGATGTTCCTGTTTCATCTGTGACAAGCATACTTTATTATAAAACTGAATTGATTAAAAGGTTGAAGTCGATGGCATCTAATTCTGATTCGGCTGCTGAAATCGGGGAGACTGTGAAAGAAAATATGTTGCAAGTTAGTTATGATGATGATATGGAAGAAGATGATTTGAAATGGCAAATAAAAGCATTAACTCTGAGAGTTAGTCAATTTGAAATGGTAAATAACATACTATTGAAGCTCTGAATCTTTCTTAGTAGCTAGTCATTCTTGGGTTTTTGCTTGAAAATTCTAAAACATGAAGATGTTTTTAATTAGTGAAATCTTTTTACAATTGTAAGATATGACATGAAGTTTTATAATGAGGATATAGAATCCCTATGAACTAATTTTTTTTAATAATAATACGAAAATTAAAATTATACTTATTTATAAATTAATCAAACTATATGTTTACCAATATTTCATGTCACATGTAAGTGATGCCAAATTTTAATTATACTATGTGATACCTGTACATCTAATTATTATGTGCTACTTGTAAAATAATTACAACCATAAATCATTACGTGTCATACAAGAAACTGTGCATATGTTAAAAATAAAAATATAACAAAAGAATAAAACTAGTATGTTTTGCGATCATGCATTTCTAAAATATAAATATTTCTCAAAATTCTAAAACAAGTTCCTAGGAACCGAGGAACCTTCAAACAATGAGATTAGTAAAGAATAAGTAACAATAAACTTTATACGTAGTAGTTCATTTCAGATAACAAATAAAGTTAGTTCAACATATTATATATTGTAGGAACCGCTCGTACAAAAAACTAAAAATTATTTTATAAATTCAACTAGGTAGATGCGCTTCTCGCGCGTTGCGCGAGTAAATATAAGTTACGTAGGTCTACGAACTTTATATATATAATACCGCCATGTAGGCTATGAACGGATGGTGTCAGTGGTGAACCCGGTGCAATACGTGTAGGCGTTCGCTGAACAAATGTCGACGCGCAAGTGTACACAAAGCGTATAGGCGTTCGGTGATGAACCCGGTTCTCCGGTATATGTTTTGATATCGATGTACAAAAGGTACACAAAAAGATAGACACCGGCTTGAAAACTACCCCTTACTCTAAAAAAAATTACAAAATTGCCATCAAAATGTTACTATTCATTTTCCTTTGTTTTTCAATAAGAAGGATAATTACAATACAATGAAAGTAAAAAACATAAGTAAATTACAATATGATTACAATTGAAAATTAGAAATATAAGAAATGAGTAGATGCAGAATTGTAATATGGGCTGAGGATTCGTGTTCAACACGGGTCCCTTAAAACAAATTTCGAGTCTCCCAAGAGAACTCGTTTGTTTCCCAGGGTACAACAGCCGAAGCAGTATGTACTGCCGGGATGAACTTAAAACCCGAAAGAGTATTTTTATAGAGAATGAAGGATAGTAAGAATTTGAGAGAATGACAGCTTTCTAGTATATGATCTTTGGTGTTTCAAAGTGTATTTTACAACTAAGTTTCACCAAATATTTATAGTGAATAAAAAATTGTAACATCTTTAAAAACATTAATAGAGTATTGAATTGAAAATTGAAACTTAATTCAAAATTAAATTCAATATTAAACTCTATTTGACTTGAATCTTCAAACAACCAATTTTCAATATAATATAATTTATTTATTTTCACAAAACAATAAAAGGATTTTCCAACAATCCCCCACATGTGAAAATAAACAAAATCTCATTTTCGTCATGTGAAACCAATTTTCACACATCTTCCAACAATCCCCCATGAGGATGGATCTCAATCCATACTCTATCAATATCAAAATACAATTTCAACGGTTTAATATTGCCGGATAGGTAGTAGTTAACTTTGAACCTTCCGTTGTGATGTATACTTAGTCTCCTAGTGGTTCGGTAGACGTGATGTCCTTGAACCAACCACCGTTGATGTAGACGACAATACACATTACACAATATTATTCCTGGTCTAGTCAACCCCTCATTGTCGTGTCCGTTATGGTCATGGATCACTAGCCTGGTTCTGCGAGAGCTCTAGGATTCGCGCTCCCCACAAATCCATTTGAAGCGACCACACTTCTCTCTCACATAGGTGATTATCAAAAATCATTAAAAGCATTTAGGTTATGATGATTTCACTAGATCAATAACCATATGTTATGCTTATCCTCACGTCATGTCACTGGTCATTATAGGAATGTGCTAGGAAGTGTTATGGTTAACTCCCTTTATTGTGTTTGGGGAACCCCCACAGTGACCGTAGTTTTTTTTTTTTTAAATACGAACGGTATTTTAAAAAAAAATTGTTTTAAGATTGTAGGAACCGCTCGTACAAAAAACTAAAAATTATTTTATAAATTCAATTACAATAGGATGAAAGTAAAAAACATAAGTAAATTACAATATGATTACAATTGAAAATTAGAAATACAAGAAATGAAAGTAAAAAACATAAGTAAATTACAATATGATTACAATATGATTACAATATGATTACAATGAAAGTAAAAAACATAAGTAAATTACAATATGATTACAATTGATTATCTAACATAAACTTACATAATTATTCTTATATAATAACTACAATATATTAATTAAGATGACATTTAGTATATGTGAAATATTATGCAATAAAATTGTTATATTATGTTTGAAATACTATTTTGAAAATATTATGTGTTCATACGTGACTTTGGATGTGGAAGTGTTATGTGCTCATGTTGTTAATACTAGTTTTAAATATTAAGCATACATATGTATATAAGAAATTATATCCCTTTAAAACTCACACATAATGACATCAAATAAGAAGGACACTTAACTATTGTAGTTAGTAGACACCTCAATGTTTATAAACACCAATCTCTTTTTAAATTTTGACACCTTCAAATCTAGTTAACCACCTCATCACCATATATTGCAAACTCATCAAACCTATGTAAAGGTAATCATTATTTAACATCTTTAAATACCACACAAATTTCATTTCCAAACCATATATACATTCATTTATCTTTTTTTTTCACGACAATTTATATGTACACCATATCCATCACCATATATAATCCAACACTACCAATATCACCATCAAAAGCCTTCATCATCTTCACATAAGGAATTTAAGGAGCTTAATTTTTATCTTTAAAGTTCTAAACTTATAAAGCTAAAGAAAGGTTGGATTCTTATTTAGAATTCATTTTTTGTTATCATCTAGTTTGAGCATGGATCATCCATATATACATGTTTTATCAAAAGCCCAAAATAATTTGATGAAAACCATTTCTTTTTTACATCTAAATGATATATTTTCAGAACCAAAACAGTAGTAATAAAGATTTTAAAACCACAAAGATGTGAAATACTTGTTTTAGATTACTAAAATGATAATTTTACAAGAATGATTAGAAGAAATAGTGATTAATTAATGTATGAATGAATATGACTCTAGTAATAATTTTATATGTGTTAGTAATAATATAAATGAAATTAGAAAGTTTGAAAACTGATTTTTATAAGTTTATAAAATTTGTACAAATATATTCCTTAAAACAAACATAAAAATGATTCGGACGTTCTAGACAACCAAAAATTACAAAACATTTACAGAAGATTTATAATATTATGAGGAAGTTTCTATTTAAATTTCATAAACTAACTCGTTGATTTGATATGATTTAAAAAATATGTATGATAATCATATTAAAAATCAAAAACTCTATATTCTGTTCAATTCTAGAGGTTTATAAAGTTTCAGTAACCTTATTTTGATATTGCGACTACTTTGTAAAAATTTTATAATTTTTTCAAAAGGTTACATATTTTTAGTGAAAATTCTATTTAATAATATTTTTATAACAAAATCTCTTAACACATATAAAATCTGGAAATTTTATAGTAAAAACTACATATTATCATGTTTGATATACAATTCCATGAGTTTATTTGTTATGTATCTATTGTTTTGAAAATTGATATCTTATTTTGATGCAAATGTAACAAATTCTTATTTTATTATTAGGCATTCGCACTTGTTGGATCGACGGTGAGTATGTAGCCCCTTTGTCTTTAATTCTTTTTAGGGGAAAGCATACTTTTTATGTGTGTGTTACTATTTGATGCTTGAATAAATATGGGTTATATGTTTGTGTTTTGTCGTTTGGGAAATTGCTCCATAATTTGTCACAACCATTAGTTCGGATGAGGAACCAATGGGTAGTATAGGTAGTGCTACTTAGGGTTTTCCATGCACTAGTTGGAGGCCCAACTGATATTGCCTTTAAGGGGTCGTGTGTTATACTATTTGTTTATTAAAGTTTGTATATGACATGAATATGAACTTGGGGCATTAGGTTTGTTTATGAGCCTATTTATTCATTGCATCATATATGTAATTGTCAAATTATTTTTATGTAAAACCTACATGCTCACCAACCTTGTGTTGACGTATTTTAAGGATGCTTTTCAGGAATAATTGCTGAAGTATTGCATATGTGTTTGGGCTAGAGTTTGCTAGCAATTTGGAGATAGTCACTAGAAGACTTTGTTGGGCCTAGAAGACATACTTTGAGAACTAAAAGATATGCTAGACTTTAAAATATTATTAGTCACTTCTATGATATAGCTTATTGACACTTTCATTTTACAAATATAACTAGTTAAAAGACCGAGCTGCGCGATGCGGCAGCCGGGTCTAGCGTATGTCGGTATGTGACTTCTTCACACACGTTGATAAAACCGTTTTATGTCTCGCATATTTCGGTGTAAAGCCTAATGTATCTTGTATTAAAATACAAAAATATATTCAAACTTAGAGGTTAAAATGATAATCAAGACAAAGCCGGTGGTTAAAGTCGTAAATATATCAAAGCGGAGAATGGGGTAGAAGTTGTAAATTGACTTTTAAACCATCAAAATGTTTAACATCGTGTTAGTTCCACACGTGTTATGACGATGAAGTTGATAACTTTAGAGTAAAGAGGAAACTTTGACGTGTGATAACGATCATAATGTAACATCGCGACCTAAGAATTAAAAAACTAATTTATTTAAGATTGTGATTAAATAGTTTAAAAACCTTTATTATTGTTAAAAACCAAAGTTATTAGTAATTTAAAAAAAGTTTATTATTTAAGACAAGAAAAAGAAAAGGATAAAAACCAAAGTTGTTAGTAATTTAAAAACTTAATTATTTATGACAAAAAAATAAAAAGTTAGAAAATGAAAATTGTTGGCAGACTCGAGATGGGGACCTCAAGCAACATTATAAGCTCAATTTACCACTCAACCAACCCTTACTTTGTTTTTTGTTTTCAAACGAAAATGTATCTAACAAAAGGCAAGGCTGGATTTCATCACTGACCTTGCCTTTTAGAAGTATATACAATAATGTATAATGACTTGATTCAATATAATTAGTGACTTAGTTTCTCTGTTATGTGTTTGATTGTCAGTCGTTACATCCCACCCCAGGGCCGGGATGTGACAGATTGGTATCAGAGCTAGTGGTTTTAGCGAATTAGGTTACTCTAAATTTAATAATAAAATATTAATTGTAATAATAATAATTTTTACAAATTTTTCTTTGAGATACCTAGGCTTTTAACTAAGCACCTTAGGGACATTGGCCCACAAGGTTTAGGATCTGATGTTATTAATATTGTGAATACGTTAAATTTCTTAGGTACACGTGCAATTGAGTAGATTTTTGAGATCTGACATATATGAATCTTGACCGCTAACTATTATTGAGACATAAGTTGGGTGTGTGCTTATATGATATGATTCAAATATTTGATTTCTAATATTATACTATTTTAATTGCGCACACAACTTGTATCATGTATTGTGTAGTATTATTACAATTAACCGTAAATCTGTATATAAGATATGCTAATATAAATTTTGAGCACTAAGTACTAATGAGACTTAAATAATTATGTGTTTATATGCTACGATGTAAATGCTTAATATTGAGAAATATATATATATATATATATATATATATATATATATATATATATATATATATATATATTATTGGATACAACATGCATCATTATACAATGTTAACGTTAGCATAGTATGCGAAAACTATATTTGTTGTTAGACTACCCTAATAGATTAGTGTCTCTATATTGCCTTTATATTTGATTTTACTCCCATATGGCTTTGTATGATGCTTAAGACACATGCCTAGAATGTCTAGACTATAATCATAGCTGAAAATTAGCGTAATGATTTGATACATAAGATTCTTTAAAGAAAAGTATAATACTAAAATTGAATTGGAACATAAAGTCTATACGCATACGATTGGAGAAAACTAGAATGAGTATGTAAGGTAGATTGAAGATTACGACGCGCACCTTAATGGTAAATTTACAGCTACACATGAATTCTGGCATACTCTATTGTAAAGATTACCTTTGAATTATTATCGTAAGAGATTAATTAACTCAAGTTCAGATAAGAAAATATTTGTCATATACATGATAATCAAATAATAAAAATCAAAATATGAATATTTGATAAGTGACTTTTCCAAAACTTGAATAGAAGTAGTCACTTTTCTCATCTTTAATTTGACATTTGTACACCTAGTGTTCTTATCTATTATCATTACAATAATAAAATTGGTTGAAAATCTATCATTTTTTACTCTTAATGTTGGTCGATTTTTCCGATTTCAAATCATCGTGAAATTCTTCAATCGGATTATCCTTGGATGACAAGTATTCTTGTTTATAGATTTGTCATTCCCTTGCTTCCAACTTAGCTGATCATTTTTATTATGAATCATCATAGAATCCTCTTACGTAAGTTCAATTCTCACATATATATCTTGATATAATCTCCATAAACCAATGCTTCGATGACTTTTTAAGCATACAATGTAAATTACATTTTGTTAGTCTAATACGCCTAATAGGTAAATTCCCTGACAAACATCATATAATATATGAAAGAATAAGATATTTCTACCGTAAGAAACTTCACTTGATTAAAATCCTTGAAGATTCATCACTCCTTTTTTCTTTCTACAAATCTATATATCTATTAATATTGCAAGATTTGTAATATCTTTACCAGCTTTTAATATCAAATGACACATACCTCATCTACATACTCATTTGTCAATGTCACGATAAGGTCATTCGACTTTATCATTGATTCGTCTGCCATTCATTGCGACTGGAAGAATAGTTCAACTTCAAGTGTATTGTGTTAATGAATGTCTTTGTCATCAACCATTCATTGACTATCTATCGATATCCTTAATATATATATATATATATATACATATATATTCCTATCAGTGATGCCCGTAGTTCCTTGAATTGTTCTCCTTATCTGTAAATTCTTGAATACCAGAATAGTTATGCAATATACCCACTTCATTAATCCGCAATCCCATGAAGCTAAAACGATGAAATTATTTGGTGTAAGGAATTACTTCATAAAGATCACTTGTAAAGATGAAACACCCGAAGATAATATTTTAGTTGGAATATTAGTTTAAAACCCTTCATTATAGTTATAATTATAACTCAAGAGGAGGTGATAAAGCACTAAATCATGGATATGAAGTTGCATAAAGGAAAACTCTAGAAATATCACTTAGTTGTATTGATGTCAAGGAAGGATTCACACGACGACAAACTTTAACTGAAATTTAAGATTTCATATTTTCGATAGAAGACTCGTCAAGAAGTTACTAGCAGTGAGGTCTGGAATTATTAGGATTTTGTTTGATAAGAAGTTCTTAGATACTCATCTACAGAAACATATGCACTTTTAGTTATGCAATTATTCACTATCCGACTATTATAAGATGATAGACAAGCAATTCGGTTATGGACCAATAGGATTTACGCCACATATTTTATATCTAGGAACCCTTCTTAGAAAATATTAAACTCTAAAGAAAAAGTCTTTAAACATTCCACATTTGCAGATGAACTGAAGATTATATCACATTTGAAAGTGTTAGAAATTACTTAACCTAAGTATAAGAAAGTAGAATTTGGCCAAATGCAATTTTTTTTTTCAGAGGAACAATGATTAGGACACAAATCAAAATAGTGTAAGAACACTGACTAAATTCCAGAAGCTAGATTGAATCTGAAGTTGTTGCTATGGAATTAATAGAAATGTTTGTAGTAATTTAATAATTTAAATGGGAGCACAAATGTTGCCTTAGAAGTAGTAAGGTACAAAGAAGAAGGAACACATGGAGAACAATTGTGGATGCATGATTAAGTGGACCAAAGTGTCACATCAAAAGCATAGTGGCATCTTAGAAGGAGTATATGCATGCGATGTGAAAAATAGACACTGAGTACTATATGGAAACCACACTTGGCGTACATCAAAACGATTATGAAGGAGTTATTGGATGAAACTATGCAGAATTAATATTTTTCAGTATTTTCCAAATTCGAATTAACTTGAACGGTACATTACCCTCTATACACCTATTTCTTATTTTTCCAAATCAGACATATTTCATTCTTTCTAAATGAACTCAATAATCAATACTCTTCTTATTGATCAAAGTTGTAATTAACTAACTTCATTTCTTAAAAATCTCACATAAGAGAAAAAAGGTAAGACATTTTGACAATAGTACCCGTAACAAAACCATGTCAATCTAACAACTCAATCACAAAGAATTATCATTATTGAAATGCCTTCTATAACAAAGATTAGTTATTCTATTACAAAAATAAAAATAAAAAAGGATAAATAATTAAATCTGAAATCCTTGAACTATGAAGTAAACTTTGTATATTCTTTTACAAGTATTGTAAGAATTATCGTAAGATAAAATTTCCAACCGAGATAGCTAGAAAAACCTTAATACGCAAGTTTAGTTTGTAAAATACGAATTCGTTAACAATCTAAGAATTCCCATCTTTCAGTTATTTATACTACTTGACTACTTAGTCTTTCGACAATGACTACAATCACTAAACAACTTGAATACTCTTTAAACTCTTTTGTCTATACGTACTTCTAAGATTTCCAATATCGAGTTTAGTTGTTTCTTATGTTCAATTATACATCCTAAATGATGAACTTTATTTTCGCAACCTATTGATCTTCATGTTCAGATTAGACTTCTAGCTATGATTTTGTGTATATAGGTATTCTAAATACCTTATTTACTATTCAATTAACACGTAGTTAGTTTAAAGTCATACTGATTTTAATCATATATGATTGAGAATCATTCTTGATTTTGACTGACCTTTAGGAAACTTGAGAAGTTTATTTTATCTCATACTATTGAAGCTCTGAATCATTCTTAGTAGCTAGTCATTCTTGGGTTTTTGCTTGAAAATTCTAAAACATCAAGATGTTGTTAATTAGTGAAATCATTTTACAATTGTAAGATATGACATGAAGTTTTATAATGAGGATATAGAATCCCTTAAACTAATTTTTTTTTAATAATAATATGAAAAAAAAATTAAACTTATTTATAAATCAAACTATATGTTTACCAATATTGCATGTCACATGTAAGTGATGTCAAATTTTAAACATACTATGTGATACCTGTACATCTAATTATTATGTGCTACTTGTAAATAAAAGAATAAAACTAGTATGTTTTGCGATCATGCATTTCTAAAATATAAATATTTCCCAAAATTCTAAAACTAGTTCCTAGGAACCGAGGAACCTTCAAACAATGAGATTAGTAAAGAATAAGTAATAATAAACTTTATACGTGATAGTTCATTTCAGATAACAAATAAAGTTAGTTCAACATATTCAAATTTCCACAAAACTAAGATATCGTCATTACACATTTTATGTGTCACATTTACAAGTGTTTAATAACTTTTAATTTAATCATACCACTAGAGGAAAATTCAAGTATATGAGAAATTGTATCTATTAAATAACATATTGATATTACAGATAGACATAAAAAGAATTTAGGACAAAGATATACTCATGTTACAAAAGTTAAATTAAGACTAAGTTTACTTGAGAAAAGGTAAGACCAAAACGTAATGTAACTACCACTAACACCAATTTTCAGGACGATATTTCTTTAACGGGAGGAGAATGTGACAACCTGGCAAAAAAAAATACGTTTGATTATCTAACATAAACTTACATAATTATTCTTATAAAATAACTACAATACATTAATTAAGATGACATTTATTATATGTGAAAGATTATGCAATATAAGTGTTATATTACGTATGAAATACTATCTTGAAAATATTATGTCATCATACGTGACTTTGGACGTGGAAGTGTTATGTGCTCATGTTGTTATTACTAGTTTTAAATAGTAAGCATACATATGTATATAAGAAATTATATCCCTTTAAAACTCACACATAATGACATCAAATAAGAAGGGCACTTAACTATTGTAGTTAGTAGACACCTCAATGTTTATAAACACCAATCTCTTTTTAAATTTTGACACCTTCAACTCTAGTTAACCACCTCATCACCCTATATTGCAAACTCATCAAACCTATGTAAAGGTAATCATGATTTAACATCTTTAAATACCACACAAATTTCATTTCCAAACCATATATACATTCATTTATCTTTTTTTTTTCACGGAAATTTATACATACACCATATCTATCACCATATATAATCCAACACTACCAATATCATCATCACAAGCCTTCATCATCTTCACATAAGGAATTTAAGAAGCTCAATTTTTATCTTTAAAGTTCTAAACTTATAAGGCAAAAGAAGGATTAGATTCTTATTTAGAATTCATTTTTTTAGCATCTAGTTTTAAGCATGGATCATCCATATATACATGTTTTATCAAAAACCAAAAATAATTTGATGAAAACCATTTCTTTTTACATCTAAATCATATATTTTCATAATCAAAACAGTAGTAATAAAGATTTTAAAATCACAAAGATGTGAAATACTTGTTAGTAATAATACAAATGAAATTAGAAAGTTTGAAAACTGATTTTTATAAGTTTAAAAAACTTGTACAAATATATTCTTTAAAACAAACATAAAAATGGTTCGGACGTTTTGGACAACCAAAAAATTACGAAAAATTTACAGAAGCTTTATAATATTAATTTAATTTTCATAAGCTAACTCGTTGATTTGTTATAATTTAAAAAATTTGTATGATAATCGTATTAAAAATAAGAAACTCTATGTTCTTTTCAGTACTAGAGGTTTATAAAGTTTTAGTAACTTTATTTTGATATTGGGACTACTTTGTAAAAATTTTATAATTTTTGCAAAATTTTACTTATTTTTAGTTAAAATTCTATATAATAATATTTTTATAACAAAAACTCTAAACACATATAAAATCTGAAAATTTTACAGTAAAAACTACATATTATTATCATGTTTGATAATAAATTCTATGAGTTTATTTGTTGTGTATCTATTGTTTTGAAAATTAATATCTTATTTTGATGCAATTTTTACAAATTTTTATTTTATTATTTGGCATTCGCACTTGTTGGATCGACTGTGAGTATGTAGCATCTTTGTCTTTAATACTTTTTTGGGGAAAACATACTTTTTAGACTATCCTCATTCACAACCTAACACAACCTAACTTTTTAATAAAAAATTAATTTCTCTCTCTTCCACCTATACAATCTAACCATACCCATCTTTTCACTCTCATTAACAACTCAATCTTCACTATCTTTATTAAATAAAAAATATAATTTATGATTTTGGTCTTTTATTATAATTTATTATAACTAAAAAATATATAATTTTTTTATCTTAAATTAATAAAGAACTTAATTTAAAATATTAAATATAAAATAAAAACATTTCCATTCATCCAAAATACTTAAACAAACTAACTAAATCAAATTACAATTGTGGCATTAAATATAAAATTACACTTACAAATAATTACAAACTACATAACTATTCATGATCGCCAAATTTTGCCATATGTGCTCAATTAAATTGTTTTGTAAAGTGATATGAGCTTCTCTATTGTGAAGTTGTTCCCTATTAGTTATATAACTAGATAACATTTTTTATCCAGAAAATCTTCTGAACTAATAAAAAAAGCCAAGTGTTAGATAGAATTCACATTTTAAACAACTAATATTGGATTTTTTGATAATAATATTTATCTTGTATTAAAAATACATTTTTTAAACGAACTTCGTTGTTAATAAAACTTATACCGGCACGTTCATAACAAAAAACTGATCAAGACGGTGTTATTAGATTTTTTTTTAAAAGTTAACTGTTAGAAGTTATTAAGAAAAATCAAGATTATTGTTAAAATTAATTATAGTGAGATATAAAAGAAAATGAAATAGAAAAAGTATACAATGGCAAGGTGACAAGTGTCATCCAATCTTACATCAAACTTAGATTGAAGGAGTGACCGAATCGTGCATATTTAAGTCCTTTTTTCTTTTGTTTTAATTTTTAAATATTGTCTCAACCCAACAAAAAGTCACCAACGGGGATAGTCTTATGTGTGTGTTACTATTTGATGCTTGAATAAATATGGGTTATATGTTTGTGTTTTGTCGTTTGGGAAATTGCTCCATAAGTTGTCACAACCATTAGTTAGGATGAGGAATCGCTGGGTAGTAAAGGTAGCACTACTTAGGGTTTTCCATACACCAGTTGGAGGCCTCAGTTGAGACTGTCTTTAAGGGGTCGTGCGTTATACTATTTGTTTATTAAAGTTTGTATATGACAAAAATACGAACTTGGGGCGTTAGATTTGGTTGTGAGCCTATTTATTCATTGCATCATATATGTGATTGTCAAATTATGTTTACGTAAAACCTACATGCTCACCAACCTTGTGTTGACGTCTTTTAAGCATGCTTTTCAGGAATAATTGTTGAAGTATTGCATATGTGTTTGGACTAGAGTTTGCTAGCAATTTGGAGATAGTCACTAGAAGACTTTGTTGGGCCTAGAAGACATACTTTGAGAACTAAAAGATATGCTAGACTTTAAAATATTATTAGTCACTTCTATGATATAGACTTTAAAATATCATTTTACTAATATAATAATTTATAATGACTTGAATCAATATAATTAGTGCCTTAGTTCCGTTGTTATGTGTTTGATTGTCAGTCGTTACGTCCCACCCCAGGGCCGGGATGTGACATGAATCCACAAAACTTGATAAGTGGACTGTTGCTAGTTTGAAAATGAATGAGCTTACTTCAAAACAAGGGGGGCTAGGGTAAAATATGGGGTTGTGTATGACACAGTGGTTCAGACGGTTTTTCCACCTCCATTCACAGTGTGTTATTCCCCAACACCTAAACCTCATCCAAAAAATGATTTGTTTGAACAAGAATCTAACAGTTTGCATGCAGATTTAGAGGTAGTTTATTTGAAGGAGGTGCGCGATGATTATGATTCTTCGACTAGTTTGGGATATAGTAAAACGGGTACTGACATTCAAGCTAATGATTGCTCAGTTCCTGTTGTTTCTAATCCTGTAACGGTTGTTACTTCTAACTTCTTTGATAAGTTTAAATTAGGTGAAATTCCTACATTTGAGCCTGTCAGGAGTGAGAAGGAAGACATAATTCAAGGATCTCTTAATCATCAAGCTGCAACTACATCAACACATTCAATTCCTATCAATAAAGATCCGCTGGAAGTAGAGGTACTTATTGAAGAATGGACAAGTTCAGATGATGAATCAAAGAAAAAGGAGAGTCTCGGAGATTCAAAGATCAAGATGTCATCTTCAACTGTCAACTCTGAAATGCTTCCAAAACCTGAATCAAGACAAATCAGAATCTCATTTCTAGCTGCAAGACAAGTCAGTCATCCATCTAGAGCTCAAAAGAAGAAGCCTTCACCTCTGTCCATCATATCTCAAGTTTGTAAAAGACTTAAGAACAAGCAAGTGAAGATCTCATCTCCCATCCAACAACCCACAACTCAACAAAAGAAGCCACAAATCTGTTCCTCTTTCACTGCTCAACATAAGAAGCCACAAGCCTCTTAACAAGTTGCATCAAGCTCAAAGCAAGCTCCACCCCTAGCTACTCCACACGGGTCAGTCAAGCATCAAAAGCCATTGAAGGCTTGCTTAAGTGTGGAAAGGATGATCATGTGCTCAAGAAATGCCTAAAAGGACATGCTTCGGACGGAAAAGGCAAAACAAATTGCTTCTCCGGATTAGAGTCTAGAAGGAATATTTCAGATGGTAAAGGAAAACAGGTTTGCTTCTCTGGATTTCAAGGTAAAATGCATACATCTTTGAGTGATCGGATGACGAGTATTCCATCTCTACCTTCTCATGTGAAGCCGGTTTCACATGATTCACAGATGAATATGACAATATCATCAAAACCAGAAACTTTTTCCTCAGGGCTTAAACAGAAAATGATTTCCAAATTTAACTCTTTCAAATCGAAATTGTTTAAACCTAAACAAATTTGGCAAATTAAAAAGAAACAGGAATAGATAACTTGTATAAGAATAGGTTGTGTGCTCAAATAGGTGTCTTGCACTAATGAAAATGGAACGCCCAGGACTACGATGGCCTGAGTTTCCCTTTCTAACTAATCTGTTAATCAGTGTAGGAACATTTCAGGAGGACTGTTAGTAATCTGGTTTACTGTTAGAGAATGTTTTGTATTCAAAATTGAGGCGAAACAAACATGTTATGGTTCTTGTATAATATCTTATCCACAGTCTGAATTTTTCTTTGCATCTTTACATATCTCATTTCACAACCAATGCATTTTTCTTGATAGCTCATTTTTAATCTTTTGATAGGGTAATATGGAAGGCATTTCTTTGGTAATATCTATTTTATATATAGTAAATAGTAAAAAAATGTTAAAAAAATAAAATTACATAAATAAAATTTAGGGGGAGAGTAGTAAAAGAAAAGATCAAAAAAAGATTTTAAATTTTATTAATTAATTAGTTTCCTTAGGTTAAAAAATAAATAAATGACTTAGAACTTGACTTGAGATGATTGGGAAATGATAGTATATTTTCTTGATATGCTTGTTAATGCATGACTTGCTCTGTGAGAAATGATAGTATCTGATTAGATGTCTATATCATTTTGAATTAAAAAAAATATAGAGAATAAAAAATACACAAAAAAATTATTTTGAATCTAGTTGCACATATATGAGAAATGATAGTACACTTAGTTATTGTCTTTTACACATGATCTCAAATTGCATAATAAAGACTGACTGATCATTATGTGTTGTATGGGTAAACTGAAAAACCGTAAATCTGAAAAGTAGACTCTCTGGTGATAAACTAAATACTTCTATGCAAGCTGTGTTAAGATCTATCTTAGGACATTTGTTAAGTATTCATCTTTCTGATTGACTACTTTTAATGTCACTTACATACACCAGGCAATGAGGCAAAAAAATCGGTGTGAAGCAAAGCATCTTTAAACTTCTTTGTTGTGGTGCCCACAGACCTGAAGTTTCACTCATTGTTGTAGTGAGCTACAGACCTGGAACACTTCAAGATGCGCAAAAGATTCCCAATGAGGAATGAAACCAATAAAAAAATAATAAATAATAAATTCCAAAATGGAATATAAAAAGAAGATTCCCAAAGAGAACACCACCTAAGACTTCCATTTGTGAATTTCTTCAAAACCCAATCTTCACTGATTATATTGTAAATGACCGGGTATTAAAGTTGTTAAAGTGCTTACGTGTATGTTTGATGAGGGTAGAGCTTACTGTGTTTCTTGGTATTGGTCACATGCTTGTCATACTTAATCAAATCAAAACATGATAAAAATCACCAAGTGTTTGAAAAAGTAAGTGTGTTTGAAGCTAAATACTCGTAATCCACTTTGAAATATTGTCTATGTCTATTCAAAACTTTCTTTTATTTTGTGTGAAGACATTTGGCTGGTATGATCCCATTGCAAGTATCAGATTATTCGTTAAAAGAAATAGACATGGGTTTAAGAGGACAAACATACCAGCAATCATTTTTTTGAAGAATTTTTAACTAAAAAAAATAAAAATGACGTGATTAGATTCTATATCAGTGTGATCTTACTGCTTGTCGATGTATAACTGCGTCTATATGCTTAAGTGTATCTTGAGAATGTGATCTCATGATTGAATCGGTTCTTAGTTCCAAATATTAAAAAAATCAGAAATTTTTTTTTCATTTTAATTTATTCTTTAAGTCTTCCATATTATGCTATTAAAATGATATCATTTTCACATACATTTCACGGGAAATTGCACACACAAACGAACACGGGTTCGCTTGTTTTCATACACAAATAAACACGAGTTTATTTTGTTAAATGAAATGATCTAATGAGAAATCTCGAGATTTTGTCTGTGATTGTGTTACAGATATTTTCTACAAATGATGGCCGATCATAAGTTGAGCAAAGCACCTGACCAGAAACATGTTCCTCAAAGTTTGCAGAAGATACCGATCTATAAATCCTCCTCCTAAATATTCTAAAGCACTTAAGAAAAGATTGTTGGAAAGTCGTTCAAGATTTTACGAAAAGATGCACAGAAAATTGGGGGGGGGGGGTTTGAGATAAAAGATCTTCACCAACAAAGTTTGTGAGATAAAAGCTTCGAAATTGATATTAATAAAATATGTGAACATAAAAAAAAAACTTCGGCTTTGAAATTCCTTATTCTGTTGCCTGCGATTAATCAACAACAATTAAGAGCCTTATTTTTCAGTTAAATCTTATAAAAAACAGATTGTTCGTCGCCATTCACATTAAATTCATTTTTAGATTTGTACAGTTCCTTTCATGATAATTTAAACTTGGCTTTAATGATGACACTCCCTAACTTTTTTAGTTTCAATATATTTTATAGAATATATAGAAAGTAACTAAAAATTAGCAAAAAATTCAACTATGTTATACTAAACCAAATGAAAAAGGCGAAAACTTAAATCGAAACATAAAAATCGTTTCCAAATTCAAACCGAAAATCGTTTTCAAATCGATACCTAACAAGCATTGTACCTGAACGGTTGTGCCATTTCAGACTCATTAGATGGAATCCAGTAAATATGTCGATGATTTTTGAGGATCTGATTGATGGCGCTTTGACAGATGTAGGATGTAATCGATCGATCGATGACGAAACTTGGTGGCAATGAGGGTGAGGGTCGATCGATCTTTGGCCTCATTCTTTTCGATCGACAACATCTTCATATTCGTGACACTCAATTTTTGGTGTTTCTACAAATTTTGGTTGTTATGTGGGTTTAGGTTTTAGATAAAGAAAGAGTTAAAGAGACAGAGAACTAGTTGAGTGTGGTTTTGACAAAAAGAAATTGAGTGTTAGGAAGAGGAAAATACAAAGTTTTCTGGAGAGAGAATATCATGTTAAAATGGCAAATATGCCATTTAAGATTTTAGAATGTGTGATGATGTGTCATCACCTTATTGGTGTATTTAAGATTTTAGAATGTGTGATGATGTGTCATCACCTTATTGGTGTATATGCTTCTTGAATTCTCACAACTAAAACTCATTCTCAAAATGTCATAATTGTAAGATAGTCTTTTATTTGTTCTTATATTTAGTACATATGGACTTCACAGCCTGACACAACCACCATCACATTTATTTCTTCTCACAATTCATTTTCAAATTGATCCAAAAAATTCTCTCTCACCAAAGAATTCTCTCCAACTTATCAAATTAAATCCATCTCAAAATCTCCACATATATTCACTTTCAGTATGAGTTATCGTATACGAAATCTGTTAAACAACTTCCGTATAATATTCACTGTTTAGAAATCAATGACCCGATCATCGGTCCAAGATTTTAACAGCTCCGACTCAGCCGCCATCACTAGAGAAAAAGCGTCAGCGGCGGTGGTTTTTTCCGTCCCAACATCAGTAATTTTGCAGATTTATGCTCCTTTCATCTTCCTTTCGTTTTTTTCTGTTAAATATACATTTTCTCTCTTTTAATCTTTAGATATGTCGTTTTATGTTGTAGATCTAGTGATGTTTATTGGTCATGGGACTCAGTCTGTTAGGGCTCTTTGCTATAAAGATTTACTTTGTCTTAGTTTGTACAAATTGTTTGTTTAGGGTATAATTTGTTATTTCCCTAAAGTGTATTGTGGTATAAATAGAAAGTTGTAGGTGCTAGGTTAAAAAAAAGTGAACAAGTACTATTGTAAACAACTTTTCTCTGCACCATTGGTACTACAGTTTTATATCATCAATACAAAGAGAATTATAAGTAATATCTTGTGTTGAATTAATTGTTGTTTTACTTCAATCCGTGATTGATAATCGTATTAGTAGCAGTTTTGATCCAATTGAACCTGTCAATTGGTATCAGAGCTGTTGATTTTGTGTGTTCTTCGCTACTCATCAAGCAAAAACACAAAAAAACAGATGTAATGACGATTTTCACGATCTGTTGCTGAAATTTGATTCGATTCATCACTCTAATCGTTTCTAGTTCACAACATAGGTGTTGATTTCACTCAGAAAAGATCAGATCTAAAGAATTAAGTAATTTAAAGTAAAAAATTGTTCGATCGAAAACTTATCAAAATTCATAATCTAAGGATGTTGTTTGAGATTGATTGATACATAGGGTTGTTAATCAGGTGATTATACAGCTTGTGTGTGATTTCTGGACAATTTCAACAAGTTTTTAAGAATTATTGAAAAATTGGATGATAATGTTCATGAGTATGATGAAGATGTTCTTGCCGTGTGACTGATTTTTGATGACTTAGACGTTTCAGGACTTAGTTTTTGGACGAAAATTAGGGTTACTGGTAAGTCGTGTAAAGGATTATAGTTGTAGTCGGGTTAAATATGAAATTCTCTTAAAAATTTGAAGTGTACTGTTGAGCCGTGTGAATCTATTCAGCCATGTTTACTATTTAGTCGGGTCAGCATCTTTCAAGCCGTTTCAAAGGTTTTCAAGTATTTTCGTGTGAACTATTTTGTTGTGTCATCTGTTAATTTGTTGGTTGTAGCACTATTCAGCCGGGTGAATCATTGTTCAGCCGGGTGAATCATTGTTCAGCCGTGTCAAATTGTCAGCCTGCTCAAGAATTTGTCTACTATTCAGTCGTGTGATCTACTACTATTCAGACGTGTGACTTTCAGACATTCACTATTCAGTCGTGTAACAGTTTAGCCGTGTCATCTTCAAACATCATTATCTAAATCACTGTTCTGTCGTATTAACTTTTTAATCACTTAAATTTGTTTTAATTTTTACATTTTGAACTATTTGTCTTTTTCAAAATTAACAAAAATATTTTCTTTTATCAAATTTAAAATGGCTCCTAGTGATGATTCAGATAATCATGTCCCAAGGTTAGTTAACCGTGTGGATTTCAAGAATTGGACGATCAGATTGAAACATCATTTTTGCTCTATTGATACTGATTTATGGAAGTCAATCGAAAATGGTCCACATATTCCTGTTCAGACTGCACCTGATAAGGGAAGCACTTATACCAAAGACTCCACTGAAACTTATCCAGAGGATGATCTACAAGGAGAAGAGTTATTAAAAGTGAAGAATGACAGTAAGACTTATTCCTTAATGTGTAAAGGGCTACCACTACAAGTGTTGTCAAGGATGGATGCTTATCAGACTGGCTATACATTGTTCAAGGCACTAAAATCATTGTGTGAAGGAGGAGAACATATAAGAAGTCTCAAGAAACATAAATTGAAGAGATAATTGGAACTGTTTGAGCATATCTCTGGAGAGACTATGCACCAGATGATGAATAGATTTATGCATCTAACTACTAAGATGAGAAATGTTGGAGTAAAAACAGATCTTCAAGACTTAAATGACAGATTGTTATGTGCTCTTCCATCTTCATGGAAACAAACAGTTACCCTTCTGAAACATACTGAGAAATTTCCAATGGATTTAGATCTTCTCATTGCAAAAATAGAAGAGGTGGAAATCGATGAAAGTTCAAGGAACACAGATCGATCTGGTTCTCATGCTCAGTATAAATTTGTTGTGAATCCTTCAAATATGGCTGAAAATGCATTTCTTGCTCAAGATAACTTGAAACAAGAAGATGAGGATGATATGTTTGTCGGTGCTAGTTTTTATACAGACTCTTCTTTTCATAAAAGCTCACCAATTTACATGCAGCCTCTATCTCCACCAAAAGTTCAACCTCAATCAATGAAATCTCAATCTGAATCTCAAAGTTCAAGTTCTACAATTCCATGCAAAGTCAAAGATGTAATGAACATTCTGTTGCAAGATGATGAAACAAAGAATGCCTTTACTGTATTCATGGCAAGCTTTCAAGCTTATGAAGGAAATCATCTAACTCAAATGGATCCTGATGATGTTGAAGAAATGGATCTGAATTGGCAGATGGTTATGATGGCATATAGAATACGGAAACATGCTTATGTCAATCATAATTTCAGACCAAATGTTAATAAGACAGTTAGTTTTGACAAGACGAATGCAAGATGTTTCAATTGCAATGGTTATGATCATTTTTCTAGGGAATGCAAAGCTCCAAAGAATCAGAATTATAATGGTCAGACAAGTTCAAGCAATCCGAATCAGTCTCAAGGTTCAAGTCAACAATCTTCAAGCTATCAGAATCAGAATCAACGTTTTCAGCAGAAACCGTATCAAAGTTTGCCCATGCCAGAATTGAAGGAAGATGGTAAAAAGCCAGAAGATTAGAATAAGGCGTTCGTAGTTAGTATTAAAGATGGTTATGACTGGAGTGCATATGATGAACAATTCACTACTGATCTTTTTGGTAATTTGGCTTTGGTATGTGAAATCAAAGAGGAAGACTGGTCTGAAGAAGGTGATTTGAAATTTCTTAAGGCTAATCTTGATGCTGAAATTGCGTTCATGGCTACATCTGAAGATTCTTTCTCATCTGCAGAATCTGAACAACCAAAGGTTAGTTCTGAAATACCCCCAAACTATATTCCAATTCCAGATGATGTGAAAGACAGGCTGTGTTCCAAAGCATGCAATGATTAGGTGGAACATTATCAAAACCATTCGTTTAAAATTGGTGATAGATTTAGTAAACATGAAAAACTTCATGAACAACTTAAAAAGGATCACAAAATTTCGGATGATAAGATAATATCACTTCAGAATTCATGGAACAAAACTCTTAAAGAACTTGACATTGTCACAAAACAACTTGAAGATATGACCAAAGCACTTGAATTGGAAAAGATTGCTAACATGCAACAACTCAGGTGGATTTAACAAAGATGAAAAGTTCAAAAGCTATTTTGGCTAAATTGGTTAGTGAGAGAAAAGATAACAAAGCTGGGTTGAGTTTTACTCATGAACCAACGCCTAAATCAATAACAAACACTTTACCTGGGAACTTTAATCAATTTGATCACTCATCTAAAAATGAAGAAAAGTTCAAAGAAATTCAAAGATTTAAATCTGAATCGAGAAGCTTTGAAGAAATAGGTGATGAAATGGTGTTGACTGAGAATGTGAAAGAAGAAGTTGTGCTTATTGAAGCGGATGATGAAGCAAGTGAAAAATCTAGTCTAGTGCTTGAGTAAGTTGTTGAATATCAAGAGTTAATTTCAGAAATAGTGAAGACTGTGAAGGATGATGGATTCTTAGGATTCAGTGATCCTGAATATCTAAAATAGAAGAAGGAACAGAAAGAACTTGCTGCTGTCAAAATTCAACAAAAGGAAAATGTCAAGAATGATGGTGCTTCTACTTCTAAATCACATAAATCAAAGAAGTCAACCAATCAATCTAAAACAAAGCAAGAAAAAGGTAAAAAGGTCATAACATCAAATGACTATTCCAAAACCAAGAAAGCTCAATCAATAAAATCTGTACCAAAGAATGTGTCACAATTGTTAAAACCAGTGAAGTTTGTGTCAGCTGGAACATTTGATGTGAATTCATCTCAAAGTAACCAACAAAATTCTAAGATCAAATCTCTTTCTGATCTGAAAACAGGTTTAGGTCCTAAGACTTCTGCTGTTAAACGATTTGAATCTAAGAAGGTAACTAAGAAAGATGTTTCAGAATCAAAACCTGTTTCAAAAACAAAACCTCAATCTGGTAATAATAAACCGAATTCACAAACACAATCGCCAAAGAAGAACCAAGTTAACTTTAAAACAAACAAAGTGTGAACGAATCATATGTTGGTTCAACATCAAAAGTTAACAATCCGTTATTCAAAATCAGCAAAAGATATTCTGAAATTTGTGATCATTATAACTATGCAACTACCGAGTGTTTCTTTAACATGTACTGTGATTACTGCAACAAAAGAAATCATTCATCCGCAGAATGCTATTATAACAAATTTTGTGATATTTGTGAGAGACATAATCATGACACGTTTGATTGTTTCTTCCGATAAACCTCATCAAGAGAAATGACTAGTTATCCAAACTTTCAACGAAATCAATCTTTTGGCTTTCAAAATGCAACTAACAGTCGTTCTTTTGATTCGAGACCCTTCAGAAGAATCAATTCTGAATTCAATGAAATGCCAGCAAGGCAGTTTCAGGCTAACAGGTTTCTGCCAAGAGCTGTGATGGTTGGTGCTCAAAGAAATGATAACAACTATCTTGATCCTAAGTTAGAGGAGAAGTATCATGCTTTAAGAAGAAAGCAATCGAACCAAACCAGTGTTAGAAACAATTTTCAAACCAATCTCCTAACTGAACCAAACTTGAATAACTTACAATATCAACAATTTACTATTGTGGATAGATTTGGAAAACCCAAGACCATTTCGGCCTGAGTTGACCGCACTAACTAAATGATTGTTGAAAATGCAGGTTCGCCCAAGAAGACCTGTCAATTCATGGTTTGTTGACAGTGGGTGCAGCCGGCATATGACAGGCAATCATGACTTGCTTCAAGATTTAAGCATAAAAATGGTACTCATGTTGCGTTTGGAGGAGATGCGGGTGGGAAAATAACTGGAGAAGGAACTGTATCCAATGAGATAATTAGCTTTGATAATGTCAACTATTGTGCCCATTTGAACTTTAATTTGCTAAGTGTTTCCCAAATTTATGACAAATCGTAATAAATTCTATTTGATGATTCATTTTGTTACATACTCAAATCAGGTTACAAGATTGCCAATGAGTGGGTTGTGGTTAAAGCTCCAAGAGATAGAGATGTCTACAAATTAGACATGTCTCAGATCGATGTAGAAACCGAAACAACTTGTCTCATTGCTCATGCATCAAATGATGAAAGTCAGCTTTGGCATAGACGGCTGGGCCATACAAATTTCAGAAGCATGAATAAACTGGTGTCTGGAAATCATGCTGTAGGAATACCTTCAAAGAAATTCTCTACAACTGATCTCTGCTCAACATGTCTGAAATGAAATAGCATCGAATGTCTTTTAAGTCCTAGCTTGAAAACTCAATTTCCAAACCTCTACAGTTGCTTCATATGGATATATTTGGACCAACAAATGTCCAGAGCATTGGAAAGAAATCTTACTGTTTAATCATCATTGGTGATTTTACAAGATTTTCATGGGTTTATTTTTTGCATGCTATATCTGAAACTGCTGAGTTGTTAAAAGAATTCATTATTAAAGTTGAAAATCAATTGGAATCAAAAGTCAAAATCTTGAGAAGTGATAATGGAACCGAGTTTAAAAAAGCTAATGTGGATTTGTTTTGTGCAGAAAAGAGGATTGCGCATCAGTTTAGTGCTCTACGAACTCCTCAGGAAAATGGAGTCGTGGAACGGAAAAATCGGACTCTAATTGAAGCTGTGAGATCCATGATAGAAGATGCCAAAATTCCTATCACATTCTGGGACGAAGCTATTGCTACCGCCTGCTTTGTACAAAACAGGACGCTATTGGCTCAGGATAAACATAATACTCCTTACGAGTTATTGTTTGGAAGGAAACCAAATATTTCTTACTTGAAAGCTTTTGGTTGTCCTGATACCATTCTGAATTTAAGTGACCATCTCGGAAAATTTGAGTCAAAATCGGATGACGGTTTCTTTCTTGGATATTCATCAATGTCTAAAGCATATCGTGTGTTTAATAGACGAACTAATGTTGTCCTTGAATCTGTAAACGTACAGTTTTAGAAAACTCCTTTCCAATAGTGGCTCATGGTCCCGACTTGTTATTTGATTTAGCTTCGTTATCCAAATCTTTCAACTCTAACTTATTTGATTTTTCAGGAAAATCAAAGAAGTAACCAGGAGATTTACGATCTTTCAGTGATGATTCAGACAATGATGATGATGATGATGATGATGATGATGATCTCAATTCTGAGTTTCCATTCATGTCTTTTCACGATCCGCATGTTGAATCCTCCAATTAATCACATGATCCATTTGTTTCTCAAGAAGCTCATGAATCAAACAATGATGTTGATATTCCGAATAAGCAAAATTCTCCTAATGATGGTGGATCTGTTCATAATCAACCATCATGAGATCCGAATTGTAAAGTTACTCCGGAATCTCTCGACTACTTCATCAATTCACCAGAACAAGTTCCTAATTTTACTCCGCACACTTCTACAATCATGCAAGATCTACCGAATCTAAAAGAATCAAATCTGGAGACACAAATATAAGGTGAAGATATTCCAACTTCCCGTGTTCACAGGAATCATCCTATCTCTCAGATTATAGGTCCTTTGAATCAAAGAAGTATGAGAAGTCAGACTGAACAAGCCAGCATCTGTCTTTACTCATGTACTCTTTCTCAAGTGGTCCCGAAGAACATTCAGAAGCTTTGCATGATAACAGCTGGATAGAAGCAATGCAAGAGGTGTTACTTCAGTTCATAAAGCAAGAAGTATGGAAATTAGTGGACTTACCTGATGGAGAAAATGCTATTGGCACAAGATGGTTGTACAAGAACCAGCCAGATGAATGTGGCAGTTTTGTCAGAAACAAAGCGAGATTAATTGCACAAGGGTACACTCAGGAGGAAGGTATTGATTATGAAGAAGTGTTTGCTCCGGTCGCTCGACTTGAAGTAATTTGCGTTTTTCTAGCTTATGCCTCTTTCATGAAGTTCAAAGTGTATCAAATGGATGTAAAAGGCGCATTTTTGTATGGACCTATTACCGATGATGTGTATGTTAGGCAACCTCTAGGATTTAA
Organism: Tagetes erecta; assembly: GCA_030867185.1. Taxonomy (NCBI): domain Eukaryota; kingdom Viridiplantae; phylum Streptophyta; class Magnoliopsida; order Asterales; family Asteraceae; genus Tagetes; species Tagetes erecta. The sequence continues at coordinate 8,208,599 of CM061487.1, forward strand.
AGACCCTGAGTATCCACATCGTGTATATAAACTCAGCAAAGCTTTATACGGTCTACATCAAGCCCCAAGGATTTGGTACGAGACGTTATCGAAACATCTACTAGAACATGGTTTTACCATAGGTTAGATTGATCTAAATTTATTCATGAAGCGGGAAAATAACGATCTACTACGTGTTCAAGTGTATGTGGATGATATCATCTTTGGATCAACAAGTTTGTCCATATGCAAAGAGTTCGAGGAAATCATGAAAGACCGATTTCAAATGAGTTCTATGGGGGAGATTAATTTCTTTCTTGGATTACAAGTTAAACTGTCCGCAGATGGAATTTTCATTAATAAGTCAAAGTTCGTTGAAAAACTGTTGAAGAAATTCAAGCTGCAAGAATGTCAGACTATTAGAACTCTATCTGATGTAAACTGCAAGATCTAACCTGATCCGAAAGACAAATCTGTTGATCAAACATTGTACATGTCAACGATCGGCTAGTTGATGTATCTTACTGCATCAAGACCAGACATCATGTATGCTGTGTGTGTTTGTGCAAGATACCAATCAGATCCTAAAGAGTCACACCTGATCGCCGTTATTGGTATTAATTGAAGATGGTGCTTAACAAAATACATGTGAATAAAAGGTTGACAAGACTTGTGATGTTCGTGCAAAGATGGTTTGTAAAGTATCATCTTAGGGGGAGATTGTTGGTTTTATTAAAAGATGATACTTGACAAATATATTAAGTCAATGAAAGTCAACGAAAGTCAATGATATAATAAGTCAATGGAAGTCAACGAAATTCAATGATATATTAAGTCAATGGAAGTCAACGAAAGTCAATGATCATGAAAGTCAAGATCAAGTGATCAATGAGGATTTACATAACATCTGATGTGTGGACAGAAAGATGTGTGGACAATAGTAGAATCTGATGTATGGACAATAGTAGAAAATCTGATGTATGGACAATAGTAGAAAATATGATGTGTGGACAATAGTAACATCTGATGAACACTATAGTCAGCAGATCACATCTGATGTGCGGACACTGTTGTCAGCAGATCAGATGTGCAGACACTGTAGTCAGCAGATCAGATATATGGACACTGTAGTCAACAGATCAGAACACTGTAGTCAGCAGATCAGATATATGGACACTGTAGTCAGCAGATCAGAACACTGTAGTCAGCAGATCACGATCTGCGGCAACAGAATGATCTGCAGACAACAGAATGATCTGCGGAAAACAGCAGAATGATCTGCGAACACAAGGTAGCTGCTAAATTGAACATATTGAGCAAAGAACGAAGTCGAGCAAGTTCTGGTGAAGACGAAAGACGAAACCGAAGACAGTTTTAGTTTTACTTTGACTTAGAGTGTTTGTGTAATCATATTTTGTGCTTAAACGTGTACGGTTTTAGGCACATTGTACAGTGTGTTGGTATCACTATAAATACCAACACACTTAGATATTTTTGGAGAGTTCCTTCACTTTCACTTTGTAATTTCTCTGCAACCCTCTCTCAATATCTCAATAAACCTAAAACCTTAATTTTGAATCCTTGTTCATACAATATCATTCTTCATGATTTCGTTCATATCAACTGATGATTAGTGAGTTTCCGCATCATTAATCATAACAACGATCCACGAACAGCCTCAGATTGTGATCCATAACGAATCCACAGCCGTCAAACGTATATTCAGATATCTCAAAGGGAAACCTAACCTCAGTTTATGGTATCCTTATGAAGACAATTTAGAATTATATAGTTATTCTGATAGTGATTATGGTGGTTGTGCTCTTGATAGGAAATCAACCACAGGTGGATGTCAGTTTTTAGGTCCTCGACTTGTCTTGTAGCAATGCAAAAAGCAGACCAATGTTTCAGTATCCACTGCAGAAGCAGAGGACACTGCTGCATCGGCATGATGTTCTCATGTTTTGTGGCTTCAAAAGCAATTGCTTTACTACAAGGGTTTAATTTTCTAACAACCCCTATTTACATTGACAATACTGCTGCAATGTTCATTACTGCTAATCCCGTCCAACACTAAAAAAACAAAACATATTGAAATCCGTTACCGTTTTCTCAGAGACAACTCTGAAAAAGGTCTAATAATTTTGATTAAAGTTCATACCGACAAACAACTGGCAGATCCTTTCACAAAATCCTTTTTTTTCAGGACGGTTAGAATTCTTAGTCCAATCCATATAATTAATCAACCATGATAAATTCTTTTCCAAGAAAAACAAAATATAAACTCAGTAGAACTAGAAAAACCAAAAATATAATAAGTCGATTTCATCTTTGATTCTCATGTCTTTTTCTTTATGTTATGTGTGTTATGTGCTTGCATTGAAAAACAAAAAAAAATTGATAGGTTCAATTGGATCGTGAATATCGCTCAATGATCAGAATAACATGTACACAAACACAGTTCAATCATTAACACAATTCATACTAATAATTCTCTTTGTATATTGATGATCAAAGCAGTATTGTAATACAAGTGCAGGAGAAAAATAAATCACACACACTAAGTTCTCTCTCTTACGTGAATAATGTGATCTAGCCTCTCTCCTCACACTCTCTCACTACATGCTTTTAGCAACAATTACAAGTTTAAGGAATATACAAAATAGACCCTAAACTATACACAAACATATAAACAAAATACAAAGTAAATCTTAACTAGGAAATAGCCCTAACAGTACTCCCCCTAAGATTTATCTTTGAATCTTCAGCAAAATCTTCAACTCTTTTTCATCTTTGTTCAGCATCAATCTCTTTTACCAATCTTCTGGTTCTTCTTTGATATCCAGCAGTTCTCTTCCCTTGTATTCTTCTTGTTCTTTCAGAGCTTCTTCTATGCAAGACTTGAACTTCTTTGCAATCTTGGCTTGACGTGGTTTGGACTCATTTGTCAGAATTGGGCAGGCATTCATGCGTCTCAGTGAGTCCAGATTTAAACCTGCAAAGTCAATGTTAGCATAAAATTCAAACGGCATCTCCTGTCCTTTGACTTGCACTTCTAAAGTACCCTTTGCACTAATTCTCATAAGTTCTATCTCTGGTATATCAACCCTCACGAGATTAGAATTAAGCAGTGCCTTCCTCACTCTAATTTTCTCAGATGCAGCAGCTATCACCTCTATCATCACCACGAACAATTTTCTATCAGCTTCAGCAAGTTTATCTTTACATTTCTCCATTCTATAACTTCTCAGAAAATCTATGTAGGATGGATGTAGCAGCTTCAGCTCAAAGGTACTGAACAAAGTAATCATATCTTTGTCCCAATCTTCCAAGTTTCTAACAAACTTCAACTCAAACGTTTCTTGATTATAGAAAACTCTAAGTATAGGCTTCGTCATTTGCGAACCATCTATCACTTTCAGTCCTGGATTGGTCACCTTATCAAAATACTCATCCGAAAATTCTTCCAAATACATATCTTCACTGACAACCAATCTCTTCTTCTTTCTTTCTTTCTTCGCTTGTACATAGGCAGTATCTTCTTGTTGTCCTCTGAAATCAAGATACTTCGGTGGTCTGGCTATCCCGGCATCTAACAGCATTGCACACTTATCACCACGCTCAGCATGCGTGTGATTTATCAGCCTGAGTTTGTGCAGCTCTTTCAAGTCTTGAACTTCCAGTTTGAAAATGCTCGAGTAATAATGGTATACGTCATATAAACCATTAACTCTTTTTATCATAAAAGCATCAAACACTTCATCGTATTTCCATGCTATAATCTTTACCTTCTTATTCTTTTCTGGCACAATCATTGAGTCAAGCAATTCAGCAATCGACTGACCTTTGCTCAGCAGTGACCTCACAACATCACCTGTTGTGGCTGATTTATGCCATGACTCACGCACCTCCATCGGTATGTTATAAGACTTAACTTCACTGGGAAACATATCCATCAATTCATGCCTTTTCTTGTGTGCATTTTCAGGTAAAGCCATCACCGGTAATTCTTTTGATCCAAGAATTTTGTATCTCTTTGTCAGCTCGAAGTATTGAGGATTGTTGTAGTCCAAATAAAACATACGGTTGTACATTTTCTCCGTCTTCATAAAACTAACAACAATTTTCCTCAAAGACTCAGATTTCAATCTCTTCAGAGTCTTGTACGGATAGTTCCTTGAGCTCAACCAATCACGCATCTCTCTACTGGACATTTCTTCAGGATTCTGATGATAAAGCTCAGTCGGAGGCAAATCTTCGATGTTCAAACTTTCTTGCAGTGGTGTCCACTCACCCAATTCAATGACAAACTCTTTTTCATCTGCAGCAGCTTTGTCCTGAGCAATTAAACACTTTTCATACTCTTCATTTATCTGGCTCACAGTCAAACCATTCAGAAACACAGCATTATACTTCATCTTTTCAAGATAAGCAAATCTTTGATCTAAATCATCTGGAATCTCTTGATCAACATTAGTTTCTGGCTCAGCTTCATTTTCAGATTCAGTAAAGTCTATATCATCCAAGTCATCTAAAGCTTCAATCATAGGTGCATTGTCAGTTTGAACCGGCTCAAACTGACTTTCATCCTCTGGAACATCTTCAGGCACATCTTTAACAATTTCAGCATTTTCAGGCATTTCTTCAACAATAGCAGCTTCAGATTGAATCGGCTCAATCTGAACTGTTTTATCATCTTTCGCACCAGTCACAGTCTCATCAACTTTTGCTAAATCAACTGTCTCAGTTTCAACTTCAGCTACAGATTGAATCGGCTCAATCTGCACTGTCTCATCAATCCTTGCCTTTTTCGAACTGCCTTCATCACCCATAATCTCTGGTATAGCATCTAATTTCCTTTTTCCCTCAGCTTTGTCAGAGATGACAGTTTCAGCAACAGCTTCATCGGGAATGATGATTGGAGATTCCACCCTTATACCAACATTTGTAGTGCCTCGTGCTCTAGTCAGATAAACTTTTGGTACTTGAGCTTCAGTCATTTCAACTACTTCATCTGAAAAATCTTTATCAGATGTTGAACCAGATTTCTTCGGTTTAGTTTCTTCCAGCAATTTTTCCAACATCTCTTTTTCATCTTCAAGCGTATTACATTCAGCTTTCAACTCAGTATAATCATACTTCAGATTCTCATGCTCCTCCTTCAATCTATCATATTTATCCTTCAGCTCATCATGCTCAATCTTCAACTTAAGATGATCTGCATCCAACTCTTTGAAAGTTTTCAAATTTTGATTGTGAATATTCCAAAACTCTTCAAACCTTTTCTTCTTTCTTTCATTCGAAGACTTCAACAATTCATTTGCCTCTAACAGTTTTGCCACCATTTCCTCTAATTCAACAATCCTTTTCTTATCCTCATTTTCTTCAACACATGACACAAAATTTGGTGAAGACTCCAAACTTTGTTCAATGTTTTGTGCAATAGGTGATGATGTGGTGGGTATATCAACAGAAATAGGATCAGTAACGCCAGCATCAGCTTCTTCAACTATCTGTGCAATAGTTTCAGTTCTTTTGTTTCAGATTGATTGGTCATTACTTTCGATTTCTGCTTCTTTGCAGTTGAAACTTCAGCTTTCTTCACTTCTTGCTTCTTGATCAACTGATCAGCAACTTGCGCCTTTTGTTCTTTCTTCCACCTGATGTATTCAGGATCATTGTATCCTGAAAATTCACCTTCATCCTTCACTGTTTCTGGCTTTGGATTCAGTTCCGGATACTCAACCAGTTGAATCAGAACAGGCTCTGATTTGTTGCTAGCTTCATCATCAGCTTCAGTTGTCACACCATCTTCTTCTTTCAAACTCTCCATCAGCACTTCAGATCCTTCAGACTCGGATTTACTTCTTTGAATTTCTTTGAATTTTCTTTCATTTTCAGGTGAATGATCAAATTCATTAAAGTTTTCCGGTAAGGTTTGAGTGATTGAATTTGGCATTGGTTCATGAGTAAAACCCAACCCGGTTTTGGTTTTGTTACCTCTTTCATTAATGAGTTGTTTGACCATGGTTTTACAACTTTTAACCTTTGTTAATTCAACTTGAGTGACAGCATGTGCAACTTTTTCTTGTTCAAAGTTCTTTGTCATTTCTTCAAGTTGTTTTGTTACCAATTCCAGTTCCTTTAAGGTCTTGTTCCATGATTCTTTAAGTGACAAAATCTTCTCATCAGAAAGTTTATGATCAATTTTAAGTTGTTCATGAAGTTTTTCATGTTTACTTAATTTATCACCAATTTTAAATGAATGAGTTCGATAATGTTCAACTTGTTGAATGCATTGTTCAGAACACAACCTTTCTTTCACATCAGCAGGTAAAGGAACATAGTTAGGGGGTAAGTCATTACTAACCTTTGGTTGTTCAGTGGATGATGAAGGCTCACTGGATGTAGCCATTAGCGCAATTTCAGACTCAGATTCTTCAACAGGATCAGACTTTGCACTCCAGTCATAATCTTCAGAATCTTCACTCACATCTTCAATCATTTTTCCATCCCCTTCTTCAGACCAGTCTTCTTCGATTTCACATACCAGTGCTCAACAATTGTAAAACTTGTGTTCTTGACCCGGCTGAACAGTTACCCGGCTGAACAGTTGTACGACAACAAGAAACAACTTCACACGGCAGATAACTTGACCCGGCTTGAATCTTGACACGGCAAAAAGCTTTACCCGGCTGAACAGTTCTCGATCACACGGCAAGGTTGTTTACCCGGCTACACAGTTGATTGATCACCCGGCTGAAATCTCTTAATCACCCGGCGTAACAGTGTATCACCCGGCACAACAGTGTTTGATCCGGCTGAACAGTAACACCTTTTCTTCGTCAAATTCTTCACCCGACTAGCACAAATTCCTTTACACGGCTGCACAGGACCTAATTGTTCTTCAATCTAAGTCCAAAGGAAATTGTCTAAGTCAAATTTATCACCCGGCAAGTTAATCTTCAACCAAGTTCATACTGTTCATCATCTTCTCCATGAGAATTTTCTGGGTTTTGTCAAAAACTTGTCTAATTCGTTCAAAATTCACACACAAGCTGTGAAATGGTCCGATTATCAATCCCTAATCTCAATCAATCCAAAACATGATCAAATTTTGATGAATTTGAGCAAAATTCGATCGAACAGTAACTTTTTCAATCTTCTTAATTCTTCAGATCTGATGATAATCTGATAGAATTTGCACAATCGTTGTGAATTAGAAGTGATTATGCTGATGAATCACAACTAAAAACACGAACAATTCATTCAGATCATGATATTTGAGCAATATTGTAGTGTTTTGCTTAAGAACAGCGAAGAACACAATACCAAAAGCTCTGATACCAATTGATAGGTTCAATTGGATCGTGAATATCGCTCAATGATCAGAATAACATGTACACAAACACAGTTCAATCATTAACATAATTCATACTAATAATTCTCTTTGTATATTGATGATCAAAGCAGTATTGTAATACAAGTGCAGGAGAAAAATAAATCACACACACTAAGTTCTCTATCTTACGTGAATAATGTGATCTAGCCTCTCTCCTCACACTCTCTCACTACATACTTTTAGCAACAATTACAAGTTTAAGGAATATACAAAATAGACCCTAAACTATACACAAACATATAAACAAAATACAAAGTAAATCTTAAATAGAAAATAGCCCTAACAAAAATAATAAAAAATCATTTCATAAGAATCTGACTTTCATTGTGAGAAATGATAGTTACACTAAGTTTTATCTGATACATTATTTTCAATAATAAAGACTGATACGTGTTAATTGAAGTGCTAGACAGCTCAGGCAATTAAACTAAAAAAGTAGGTTCATTGTTGACAAATCTAAATATTAATGCTCTTTGTGTTAAGTTCCATTGTCATACATGTCCTAAGATATCTCTTTTGATGACCTGCTAGTTATGTTACTTAAACATACCGGGTAATGATGCAATATGATTTAGTGTGATGAACCGCATATGTGAGCTTCTTTTTTGTGGTGACCATAGACCTGAAGTCTCACATGAAGTCTCCTCTGTTGTAGTTACCTACAAACCTGAACACTTCAAGGTGCCGCAAAAGATTCCCAAAGTGGAACAGAAAAGGGTCCCAAAGTTGGACCACCACCAAAATTCCAAAATGGAATTTCAGAAGATTCTCAATGGGAACGCAAGCAAAAGATAATTCTAAAAAGGAATTCCATAAGAAGTCCCAAAGTGGACCAAATCCTATAGGATAGAAAAACTCATTCCACATTGATTATGTTGTAAGTGACCAGGTTTTTGTTATAGTGCATTCTGGTTTGATTTGATAAGGAAATAGCTTGATATATGTATACATGTGGGTCACATAAGTCATTCTAATCGAACCTTAATCTCATCAAGATACTGAAAAAGTAAGTGTGCCAACTCGAGCTAATTGGTATGTTTTCATATCATCACTCAACTAAACACAAGTCAAATGTCTATTTCAAAATCTAAAACATGTTCAGATTATTCTTGGTATGATCTCTCTGCATTCTATAGATTCATTGCATTGCATTCGTATTTAATATTTGTGTGCTTTGTGTGTGCAGGCATGTGCAATCATTAATGACATATCGACAAACCTTCTAAACTCAAAAATTTCAAGAAATTTCAAGTTTAGGGGGAGAAATAAAGTCAAAATGAAAAATGTCAAAAAGATGTTGTTGGATGGAAGGATCAAGTATTTAATGAATGCGTACGTGTTGTTTATGCTAAAATAATCTCAAGGTCTTGCAATTAAAATCGTTTTGAAAAATTGGTTGTGCAAAATTTTTTCAATGTCAAGAAAATGAAAAGAAAAAGAAAAATAAAATGAAAATTAATTGTGTGTGTTTGATAAATGCATATGTTGCCCTAAATCATGTTTAAAAATTAGATGCAAAACTCTAATTAAGGATGTCTTGTCATATTAATTTTTGTCAAAGTGTGCAGGTGCAATAAATGCAGAAGACCAAAAGTCAACTATCACGGAAATGAAAAAGATGCTATGTGTTGAACCGTCTCAAGGTTACTGTGTAGCCGGGTTAAGAAAACATGTCAAGGTGTAGTCGTTTCATGATATATGTGCTTATTGATTCATTGTTTTGACACGGCCAAACTGGTGACACGTCTCAAAATGTTGACATGTCCAAACAGTTGACACTTCCAAACAGTTGATACACCTACTTTGAGTTTTGTTGACACGACTCAATTGTTGACCCGCCTCAAAAGTTGAGCTGTCTCAACATTGTATGACCCGTCTCAAACTTGTGGTATATACTGCTGGGTCACAAATGTTGACACGACCAAGTGTGTTGACACAAATGAAATACATGACCCGTCCCAACATTGTATCACACGACCAAGTGTTTGACACGTCTCATGGTTTTAACTGATGAATTGGATGAAGATTGGTTACTTGGTTGTGAAATTGCATGATTATTATGCTACATTACTTAAAATAGTAACTTTTTCTCTAGAACTTGTATGAAGTTGAATGTTTTGGTGTCTAAGAATGGTTTTGAGATCACTAGTTCGTTAGGATAATGTATTAGACGAATTTTGGTTATTTGAACGTACGAATCCAACTTGGTTTTGAAAGACTTGCTAAATGTAGAAACTTTTTGTCATGGAAATTTACTAGAATGCATGTTTAGTGATTTTGGATGTACAAACATGATTGGGTTTGCATATGAATGTTTGTAGGCATGTGGTGTTTAGTAAACATGTGTTTATCATGAAATGACATTTGTAGGTACTAGTTGGTTAGTAGACCGGTTGCTTGAAATTGTTTGTTTGAAGTCTAAATGGTGTGTGCTAGTAACTAGGATGTCATGATGAAAGTGTCACTATGCTAGTTGAAACAAAACATGTGAACAATGTATTGTGCCTAGAAATGACCACGCATGTTAGTATGTTTTATATTGGAAACCGTAAAGTGATTGTATGTGTTGTTGTCTTGTGTAGCATGCTATGGTATCTGTGTAATAGTTGACATGCCTAGGGATGTTGAATTATGCAAGTATACTTTAAAAGTCCGACTTTCCTATAAAGGAAACTTTTACGGAAGTAGAAACCCAACTTGTTGAATGTGTGACGTGTGATGTGGTATGTGAATGTAATATGGTCAAATACATCAAATGTAACATACTTACACTTAACAAATCACCAATAGGTCGTGGGTCAACTAAAAGTCAAACTTGGACAAAAAGTCAAACTTGGTCAAAAAGTCAAATTTGGTCAAACTTGGACAAAAAGTCAAACTATTCCGAACTCACACAAACCGTATGACTATTTGGATGCATAGGGTTGTATGACCTTACATGAACACAAATTAATAGACCTACTGTTATTTAGGTTGTTGTATTACTGTGTGCTTTTAAAAACTGTTTGCCGTGCTACCTAAAGTGAGTTCACTGAACCATAACAATTACTATTCTATCCTGTTATGGAATGAAAACTTGAACAATGACTTTTACGGATTTACGAATTTTGTATGTCGCATGTTTGATTAGAGCAACTTTTATTTTGTTCATGAAAGACCTCATGGATACCTAGCTGACCGTTAGTATTTGTGAAATAGCGGGGAAATTTTGAGTAGTACTACTGGGTTTGACAAACCCTACCCGGGCTAGTCGCGCTAGCACGAAAGAAGGACCTGTCGAACGGGTGTTTAATGACCTAACATACATACATGTGCATCCTGATGGGATGTACGAACAGGCAAAATGCACTTAATGTGTACATACGTGTAACGCCCGTCTTTCGACAAGCACCACAGTTGACATTCATAAGCGTAAAGACAACCATATATTAAATAAAATTTCAAAAGCAGCGGAATAATTGTTCAAACATCATTACATTACCCTTAGATTTGTCTTAGAAACTACTTAAAGCATTACAAACATATAAATCAACTTTCCAAAAGTATTTATCTTCAATGCCAGTCTTCAACAAGTCTCTAACCCTCGCCAAGCAGCTCCCTAAGCCTCCTAACCTGCACATCAATCTAACATGCATACAAAATTCAGCTATGCTGAGTGAGTTCCTGGTTTAAAACATCTTTAGAAACTTTCCATATCATTCATGTAATACACGTAAATAGCATCATCATATTGGACATCACATTTGTATAATACGTAGCATAATATCTTTGTCTTTTAGGTAAGTCATCATCGTGTCCTCTTTGGTCATAAGAGACCCATTCTGTGGTTCTTAACTGGTTTTATGAGATCCCCAGTAAGATTCTTAGCTGGTTTTATGAGATCCCCAGTATGATTCTTAGCTGGTTTTATGAGATCCTCAGTAGGATTCTTAGCTTCCGTTAAGGCATACATTCGTTGCTGGTTTTATGAGATCCCCAGTAGGATTCTTAGCTTCCGTTAAGGCATACATTCGTTTATATATATATATATATATATATATATATATATATATATATAGAGGAGAGTTATCCTACATAGTGATGGAAATCTAAGAAGGCTAAGAAGGATTTATGACCTTTAGATCTCTTTTTTAATGGTTGAGATCAATTTGTAGGAAAAGAAATTGATGGAATGGTACATTAGTCATAGCCACTTTTGTTGACTTTCTCTCTCCACATGCAAGGCACATGCCAATTCCCCCACTTTTTTTAAAACTTTCATAACTTTTGGATACGATATTATTTTTTTAAAAAAATTACACCAAAAAAACAAGCGTTTTGTTATCTTTAAAACGCGTATAATATTGATATATAAAAAATATAAAAAAAAATCGGAACTTGTCTAGTCCTTGTGTCATGTGATTGTGTTATATTATAACTAGTGAAATATCACTTTTATCGGTTCATTCTTAAGTCATTATATAATATCATCTTATTATAAATATTTGTTGTGTCATATTATGTGTTTAGAAATTATCACCGTGTCACAAATTGTTAATATGTGTTTGAGAAATGTTCAAAGACAATGTCATTTTTTGTTACAAAGTGTGAGAATGACACAATGGTAAACAAAGAGACAATGGTAAACAAAGACACAATGACACTTTTAAAAAAATTATAACTCACAATATAAATCAAATTTGAAAAAAGTGGTTCGGAGACCTTGTTCCCCATGTATTCCTCTTTCAGAAAATAAATAAACGAAAAATTAAAAAAAATTAAAAAAATTACCGTTTTTTTTTATTTTTTAAATTAGACACAATGAAAAAAGACACAATGAGAAAATAATAGTTTTTTTAAGTTTTGTTTATTTATTTTTTAAGGAGGATGATGTGAGAGCAAGATCTTTAAAATACTTTTAGTGTTATTGTGTAATTATTATTAGATCATTGTGTAATACTTGTCAAATAAGATTACACAATGACCCGATGAATGACACAACAATCTTACGGATGACACAATCACACAATGACCTGATGAAAGACACAATGACCTGACGGAAGACACAATGACCTGACGTTAGACACAATGAGCTGAAAAATTGTGAAAAAAAGTTCGTTTTTTATATATCAATATTATACGCGTTTTAAAGAGAAAAAAATTCTCGTTTTTATGGTGTAATTTTTTTAAAAAAATAATGCCGTATGTAAAAGTTATAAACGTTTTAAAAAAGTGGGGGAATTGACATGTGACTTGCATGTGGAGAGAGAATATTTAAAAAAGTGACATGACTAAAATACCCCATCTCTTAATTTTCCTAGATGCCACATGTCAATCTCTTATTGCTTCTTAGCCTTCTTAGATTTATAACACTATGTAGGTGAACCTCACTCTATATATATATATATATATATAAACAAATGTATATATATATATACAAGTATTCAGTTACTCGTTCTTACATCATCATCATACTTCACATAAAAAGTCCAACAGTCCAGGAAAACATATCAGTATGCATGTTAGCCTCAAAATTGTGTTTGAAACGAAAGTGAGGTCTAGAACTCACCTGGTTCTTAAGTGAACTTTGCTTGTTTGGACCAGGTTAAGGTAGTGGTTTTGGTGCACGATCTGCATTTAAGTTATTATGAAAAATCGTCATTTCTTATTTAGTGTCGCAAGCAATGTCGCATGTAGTGTCGCAGGTAGTGTCACCAGTAGTCTCGCATAGGCGAACCATAGTGTCGCATGCTGCTTCAGCAGCACCTCCACTTGTAGTGTCGCAAGGCTCTTGCCCAACCTTCGTTGGGACTTAAACTACTGTCACAAACACACCCGACACACGTCCAGAAATCAAGTCATCATAGTGTCGCAAGATGAACACTAGTGTCGCATCAAGAACACTAGTGTCGCATCAAGAACACTAGTGTCGCAAAACGCTGATACAGCTCATTTTCAACAAAAAATCCTTGTTTTGCAACCAAATCTCAAAATTTTTACGTCCAAAACCTTGGTTTATCATTTATATAACTAAATCTAAGCTTTTTACACGATTTTATCCATAAAAATGCAACCTTTATTGATTTCTTTGAAACTTATGAAAAACTTAAAAACTCCATTAATGGCCAGATTCGTTTTGTGCTATGAAAACAAGTTTTAGGGGATGATTTTACCTTGATTACCTATTGTTTAACACCTTTAAACTTCAAATCAAGCCTTTGATTCACAAAAATCTTGGTTTTATTCGTTCTTGCCTTTTATTTCAAAGATTAGGGTTTGTGTGTGTGTGTTGTGATGGTGAAAAATGGGGAATGGTGGCTGGAAATGGGGGTTAAGTAGTAGGGTTTCCATATTGGGTAGGTTTTTTAGGTGGGCTTTGGGCTTTAATTAAGTAATTAGGTTATTTTAAGTAAATCTCTTAGTTAATTAACTTACCATTTTGGGCCTAATTCATTCTTTCACACTTAATGGCCCATAATTACACCATAACCTCTTCATTAATCCTTCCTTTTTCTAATTAGCAAGTAATTAGTCATTACGTTTTACATTTTCGTATACTTATAATCATTTTCTTGCTCCTTCTTATATATCGTAACCATCATATTTATCATTAACATAACATATATCGTAAACGACATACATAAATTTAATCATAATCACTTAAATGCACATTCATCTAAGCATAAGCACGTAAATAAGTTCTACCATAAAATCGGGGTGTTACAATACGTCAGCTTCGGTCAGATACATACGAATTTAAGGACATGTACTGTAGACTAGCTACCTACACTGACATACTTAATTTATATATCTGCTTGCAACTGAACTACTTGATTTCATTCATACTATGTGAACTCACCAACCGTCGTGTTGACACTTGTTAGCCTTTCACTGTTTCAGGTCACTGAGGTACACTGCACGTAGGGCATGGCATGGCGTCCTCGCATTTCATTTAAACACTTCTTGCATTAAAAACTTTGTTTTGGGATTTGACAACTATTTAAACTGTGTGTCTTGTGTCGGGCGCGTGTTTTTGCGCATTTACTTTCTGCATGGTTTGGGTTTGCTTAAATTACTTATTTATTACGCTTCAGCATAACTGAAAAACTAATTACTCTGATTGTCGTTTAAACTACCGCAATTAATGGGTAAAAGTTTGGTTTTCAAAATTCATATAGAGTCGTTCTGTGTAATTAATGACAGGATCCTGGTTTGTCACGCCCCTAACGGGAAAATTCCGTTAGTGGATTTGGGGGTGTGACAGATTGGTATCAGAGCCATTGGTTATAGTGAACTAGGTTTGCATTGCATTGCATTCTAGACTATAACTGTACACTACATTAGTTGCACCGAGTAAATTACATATGACTGCTTTATTTGGTAGTTACTTGAACACACACTTGATTTCAGGAATTGCCTCATCGTCTAAAACCCCAACTAGTTCTTCGCATAAGCGATCTTTGCCCGACTCACTCCCGTCCCCGGATCGTGAATGGCCCCGCATCCCGACTGAAGAGGTCAACTGGGATCAACCGTTTGCGATTCTCCCTACCTCTTATGAATGGAACTATTATCCGGCGTATATAGCCACCCTAAGGCAGGAGGAGGGCGTCCCTCAAACGCCCCCTCGCGTGCCGTATCCAAACTATGATCCCTCTTCTGAACTTCTCAATCTAGATTGCTCCAATGAAAGGGCAATAGCCGCTCTCGCGGCAAGTCTGTTTTGGACTCGTCGTGAAACGGAGGTGTTAAGGGAGGAGATGCGGCAATCGAGGCAAGCTCAGCAACAGTCGGTGGAGAGGATCGCGACCCTGGAAGCCACAGGCGCGGAGGACCGACACGCTCTTTTGAACATCGTGGCGCACCTAGACGCGCAGATCACGCAGGCGGCAAAACAAGAGGAGGAGCCGGTGGAGGACCCCGGTACTGATAGTGATGACGATACGGGCTCGGTGATCTCATCTTAGATTTTATATCTATCTATCTATCTACTTTTCTCTTGTTTACTTTCACTATCTCATGACTTAGTGGGAAGGGTTGTTTCTCACAAAAACTGAAAATTTTGGATTATGATGTTTGAATAGTATTTTGTGAGAAATAGCAATTTATTTATCAAGTATTGTTATTTGAATTTTGGATGTTTGGTTCTGCTAATTTTCTTGCTTACTTAGACATGGATGATAGTAACTTTTTGGGTACTTATTCATTGTTATATCTTATGAATTTGAAGAATGGCTGGGAACATTAATATGACACCTGCTGAACTGGCCGCTTTGATCCAACAACATGTGGCTACGGTAATGGCCAATCAGGTTCAGGCTCAAGCCCAGGCCCAAGCTCAGGCCCAGGCCTAACCAGCACCTGGTAAATCCGAAAACCATGAAATTTTTTTTCTTTCCCTTTCTTTTCTCTTGTTTATTTTTACATCATTGTATCCATTTTAGCCTATCATTTAAAAAAAAACTCTCAGGTATGATTTAATCTCATTGATTATGGGTGTTCTAATTCATGTTTCAAAACTCTTTTGTACCAGCACCACCGGTCTGTACCTTTAAGACCTTTTTGGATTGCAAGTCGCACCACTTCAATGGGATTGAAGGGGCGGTGGGATTGATTCGGTGGATCGAGAAGGTTGAGGAAGTTTTTGCTAGGAGTGGTTGCACTCCTGAGAATAACGTGAATTTTGCTACCGGGACCCTTAGTGGGCCGACTTTAACTTGGTGGAATCGGGAAACACAGCATATGGGGTTGGAGACAGCTAATGCCTTAACGTGGGAGCAATTTAAGCAGTTGATTAAGCGTGATTACTGTCCCCGGGATGAAATCCAAAAACTTAAGACCGAATTTTATCATTTATAGATGGAAGGGTCGGAGGTGGAGGCCTATTGTGACACCCCGCAAATTCAGGTTAACACCGTTACCTATTCTCAACTTATTCCGTTATGTTTTATATATAAGTTTAGGGTTCGTTTTGTAATTAATTAAATTATGTTATAAACTAATAATCAAATTTAAGTAATATACCATTCCATAGGGACCAAAAGTGTAAAAAAAAAAGAAAACTAATTGTTAGACCTATAACCCTAGTCGACACCCCCACCCCCACAGCTGCTACATATATCATCATCTCATCATCGTTCGTCTTTATTCGTCTCCAGTTTCGCAGCAACAATCGACCCCCACCCCATCAGTTATATATCATCATCATCATCATCTTCGTTGGTCTTCTGTTTCACAGCGACAATCAAACCACAGCTAGCAGCAGCAGAATTCGGGCGGAACATCCACCCCATCGTCCCTCACTCTCGCAGTTAGTAGCAGCCTCGCAACAGCAAACACAACTTATGCTTTCCGATCACCTTCATCGCTGATTCACGTCGGTGGCAGACTGATAAAGTATAAATTATACATAAATCCCTAGTAGTGTTTGTTTACGTTTTGTGTCGTTTCAGTTACGTTTTTATACCATTTTAGACACAACTGACGTTTTTATGTTTCGTAGGTCCCATGTTGATAAAGAAACGGAAAGATCGTGAAAAATCGAATCCGTAGGCGAAAACGGGGCGCGAAACGGAGTTACGAGCGAGCCGGTACGCGAAAACGAAGAAAGTTTGGGCTTTTCTAGGCCCGGTTCGCTATATAAACACTCCTTATGAAACCCTAGCCTCCTAAGAAACCCTAGGGGACGAAATTGGAGGCAAGAGGAGGCTGCAAAAAGGTTTTTTGAAGGCGAAGAACACGAAAACAAAGCTACGGGAGAGCACGGGATCAAGGATTTGCGTCTATACGTTCCGGGTTTCTTCAATCCTTTGTTTTCTTGTCTTTTCTACCATGTCATACATTATTAAACTCGTGTTTTTCGTTAAGAACATGCTTGGCTAAACTCGTTAAAACTACCTAGGCGTTATGTTGATTCGTTAACTTTGTTTGAACTCATGTTTGGATTGATTGGTTATGGTTTATGTTTGATTAAAGTTTGAACCTTCATGATTGTTTAATGCGTTTTATATGTTTGAATTGGTTGATTTGATATTCTTAATCCATGTGTTCTTGGTGATTGTCTATGTCACGTAATAGGATTCATTTAGTCATTAACGTGAGTTGTGATTATTATGGTTTAACTGCAGTATAACCATAAGATTAATAGTTTTAATGAAACTGGTAATAATGTATAGCCAACCTAGATATCCGTGAGGTGATAGGTTGTTAACAAGTCTTGGTTAGTTAATTTGCTAGGTTTAGGTTTTTGTGAAAATTCCGGCTTAGTGTTAATTATTAATCTTGCTTGTTAAATTAAATGATTGGGTTTAAATGGCTTTAAGGGTCGTATCGTGAGATAGATCTTTAGCGTGGGTCAATTAGGCATAATTTGATTAGATAACCGTGAGGAAGTTTAATCCCGTAACCGGTGTGCTAATAACTTAATAGTTATCCTTTAGGTTTCTTCTCGAGAAGGGTCGAGGGTCTTAATTAGGAAAGCTTTTAAGTGAATAAATTTAGATCCCGGTTCCATAACCATTAGTCCAACGTGAGTGATAATTGAAGTTAACGATGATTCTAGCCTAGGTGGTTTGTTTTCTCTAATCTGTTTTAAATCCGTCTTTCAAATTGTCGGTTTCCATTTTTTAGTAAGTTTCTATTTTTAATAAGTTTCTATTTTTAGCAAAACCCCCCTTCTTAAATAATCTTTTAATTAAAGTTCGTGTCTAGTTTAGTTGAGTCTTGTCTAGTTATTTAAACGTAGTATATAGAGTCTGTGGGTCGACACCCGGACTTACTTTATCTATATTACATTCGACCGGTCCACTGCCGGTTGTGTGTAAGTTAGTTAGTTTGTCTAGGTTTTATAAATATTAAAACTAGGTGTTTATTTGTTATTTATTTTTATATATATTTGCACGCATCACAGACGCAGCCGATCGAGCAACAAAATTCCATATGGTCTCTCTTCCTCTCGCAGTCAGCGAGATCACGAAACAACAGCTGCAAACTGCGTTTCTGATCATCTCCTTCGTATTTTCCGGTGGGTTTCACGCCATCAGCAACGCCGTCATTCACCTCCCTGTTTCCGAATCACCTTCGTCGCTGTTTCTCCGGTAAGCTTCTGAGTTTTGGTATTTTCCATTTACCGGTTGTTTGATATGAATAAATGACGCGAAGTGCAAGTATGAACATTATATGAGTCACACGCTTATAATGTGAGTCGGGTTAAACTTGTGCTAGGATGCATGAAGTGTGCTACATGGGTATGTGTATATAAATATATATATATATATATGATATAAATGACTAATAATTAATAATTAACTATTATGCAGGTCTTGAGACGATTTAGGTTCTTTTGTGGCGTTTGTGCTGTTTAATTTGATGTGCGCTCCAAAGGTGAGTTCTTTGCCCGCTTTTAAATACTTTTTCGGGGAGAAAACATACAAATGTTTTTACAACGCCTTTGGGCAACTATTTTACAGCGCCTTCGGGCGGACTACATTTTATGCCTTCGGGCAAAACTTTATGCCTTCGGGCGGGGCCAACTACGGCTACGTTTTATACCTTCGGGTAGGGCCTTCGGGCAAGATTCTAATGGCCTTCGGGCTACGGTTTATGCCTTCGGGCTACGGTTTATGCCTTCGGGCAGGGCCTTCGGGCAACGGTTTTGATAAAACAAAGTTCTATTGTCTAACTGTTTATTTTACTGAGCATGATTCCACCCAACCCTAAAGTCCTTTCCTTTTTGTCGAGATTATTAATATACAGTGGGTATAACGGGGAAATTTGAGTAGTACTACGGGTTCGGCAGACCCCATTATGCTGGATTGGTTTCCAGGTGGTGCAAATTGTCCTTTAACTTTTGGTCACCCGTCGTGGTGGTAACAAGGCAACCTTTATCGTATCGTTCAGTTTAATCTCGACGTGCTCATGTAGTAAACGAGGTGGTCTAGCTAACCAGCAATAGTAATGATGTTTATCGGTTAAACGGTTTCAGTATTTTTATATACTCTTGTTACTTAAACTCATTGAACTCACCAACATTATTTGTTGACCCGTTTTAGTATGTTTTTCTCATGTGGCTAGGAACTGTGCACGTAGGACATATCATGCATGAGTCGTTTTATTTTACTTTAAATAGATATTTCACATTGTTGGTTTCAATGAGGATAAATGCCGGTTTTGTGCTAGACTATTGAGCACAGGTTTTATACTGGTATTGGGCTAGACTATTGAGCACACGTTTTATGGATTTTGTGCTAAACTATTGAGCACAAGTTATTTAAATAATGGGTTTATTTGAAAGCTTCCGCTAAACTTTGAAAACTTACATTTTTAAACCCTGAGTTTTGGGTTAATGTCTAAGTTAAACTTTTATTTAAAACGTTGAGTCAGTGTTAATGTAACTAATGGCTTGAGATCCTGGTATGTCACACGCCTAACGGATACCCCATTTGTGGAAAATTGAGGGTGTGACACCTATACCACCAGGTCCCACGAACTTGCTACCTTGTGTCCGAATATGATGGATCTGGATTACAAGAGGATTGAACTGTACATCTCGGGTTTACCACCACAAATTCAGGGATTGGTTACCTCATCTAGACCCAAAGCTATTCAAGATGCTATTCGACTCACACATCGATTAGTGGAACAGGCCATTGAACAGGGAACATTGCCTAAGAAGAAGGGGACCACCACAACTGGTTCGGATGGTAAGAGAAAGTGGAACGATAATAATAATAACAAATCGGCAACAAACTCCAGTTACTCATCGTACTAGCAAATTCGGAAGTTTGATAAGACAAAAAAATTACCAATCCTCCTCTTCAACTGTGAGTCCGAGTAAGGGAGGTTATCATGGGGACTTGCGTAAGTGTGATAAGTGTAACCGGCATCATAACGGGGTTTGTAATCGGAATTCATGTCTCCGTTGTGGGAAGCCTGGTCATGAGGCAATGGACTGCAGGGGGGAATTGATGGATCGGGGAGCCCCAAAGAGTAATGGTAATGTGATTACTTGTTTTGAATGCGGGCAGAAGGGGCATTACAGGACTGAATGTCCAAAACTGAAAATGTGTGGAAATGATGGGGGCAAGGATAAGGCTGAAGGTAGTGGTGCTGGGGCAAAGGGTCGTGCTTTCACACTCAGAAAAGGTCAGGCTATTAATGATCTAAACGTTGTTTCTGGAAAATTTCCTATCAATAACTGCTTTGCTAACATTCTTTTTTATTCTGGAGCTGATAAAAGCTTCGTCTCCCATGAATTTAGTAAACTCTTAGGGATCGAACCGTCACAACTCGATAAAAATTATACTGTTGAAATAGCAAATGGTAAGAAAATCGACGTCACTCATGTTCTACAACGCTGTAAACTAGGACTGTCTAGTCACCTGCTAGATATTGATCTTATGCCAATTTCACTTGGTAGTTTCGATGCCGTAATCGGCAAGGATTGGTTATCTAAGAACCAAGCAGAGATCATATGTAGCGAGAAAATCGTTCGAATCCGTCTCCCTACTAGAGAGACTCTGTCTGTTTAGGGTGAGAGGAGTGGTGCTGTTGTTGGCATCATTTCTCTCATGAAAGCTCAAAAGTGTCTACGTAAGGGTCATTATGCGTTCTTGGCTCATATTACCGAAACTCCATCTGAACCGAAAAGGTTGGAGGAAATACCTGTCGTTTGTGATTATCCGGACGTTTTCCCTGAAGATTTACCTGGTTTACCTCCTCAACGTCAAGTTGAGTTCCAAATTGAATTAACTCCGGGAGTAGCACCGATAGCACGAGCTCTGTACTGTCTCGCTCCGGCTGAGTTGCAAGAACTGTCTAAGCAGCTTCAAAAACTTCTTGAGAAGGGTTTCATTCAGTTCATCCTCGTGGGCAGCTCCTGTTCTTTTTGTCAAAAAGAAAGACGGGACTTTCCGCATGTGCATCGATTATCTGTAACTGAATAAAGTGACTGTCAAAAATAGATATCCTTTACCCCGTTTTGGCGACCTATTTGACCAGTTGCAAGGGTCAAGTTTTTATTCCAAAATTGATTTCCGATCGGGCTATCACCAGTTGAGAGTCCGCAAGGAGGACATCAGAAAGACAGCTTTCCGAACTCATTATGGTCACTACGAATTCGCCGTCATGCCATTTGGCTTAACGAATGCACCAGTGGTTTTCATGGATCTTATGAATCGTGTATGTAAACCCTACCTTGATCAGTTTGTAATTGTTTTCATTGATGACATCTTAATATACTCTAAAAGCAAGGAGGACCACGCGGAACACTTGCGATTAATTCTTGAACTCCTGAAAAAGGAACAACTTTATGCAAAATTACCTAAGTGTGATTTCTGGATTCGAGAAGTCCAATTCCTTGGTCACGTAGCTAATGAAAGTGGCATCCACGTCGATCCTTCAAAAATCGAGTCAATTAAAAATTGGGCAACTCCTAAAACTCCTACAGAAATCCGTCAATTTCTTGGTCTTGCGGGTTATTATCATCGTTTCATCGAAGGGTTCTCAAAAATCGCACAACCACTGACTGCATTAACCCATAAGGGTACGGTGTATCAGTGGGGTGATCAGCAGGAAGCTACATTCCAGTTACTAAAACAAAAACTCGTAGTGCACCTATTTTGTCTCAACCCGAGGGGATAGAAGACTTTGTAGTGTACTGTGATGCTTCAGTTCAAGGCCTTGGTTGCGTTCTAATGCAGCGTGGGAAGGTCATCGCGTATGCCTCACGCCAATGGAAAATCCATGAGAAAAATTACTCGACTCACGATCTAGAGTTAGGGGCTATGATATTCGCTCTGAAAATCTGGAGGCGCTATCTGTATGGCACCAAGTGTACCATATTCACCGACCATAAAAGTTTACAGCACATCTTTGACCAGAAGGAGTTGAACATGCGTCAACGCCGATGGGTTGAACTACTGAATGATTACGACTGCACCATAAAGTATCATCCGGGCAAGGCTAACGTGGTAGCTGATGTTCTCCGTCGTAAAGAAACTTTGAAACCTCGACGAGTCCGGGCTATTCAGCTCACAATTCATACCAGCCTACCTGATCAAATCTGTGATGCCCAACTTGAGGCACTCCAGGAGGAACATTTGAAATCTGAGTCTCTTCGGGGGATGGAAAAACGATTTGAAACGAAGCCTGATGGCATTCGGTGTATGGAAAATCGGATGTGGACCAGTACTTGGCGACCTAAGGGAACTCGTCATGGATGAAGCTCATAAATCCCGTTACTTCGTACATCTTGGTTCTGACAAGATGTATCATGATCTTAAACAATTATACTAGTGGCCGAATATGAAGGCCGACATTGCCACATACGTGAGCAAGTGTCTTACATGCTATTAGGTTGGAATACCAGAAACCAAAGGGTATGCTCCAACAACCTGAAATTCCCGTGTGGAAATTGGAACAAATTGCCATGGACTTGGTAACCAAATTACCTCGAACACCTTCTGGTTGCGATTCCATTTGGGTAATCGTCGACCGCTTAACGAAATCTACTCATTTTCTGCCTTACAAGGAATCTGATAAAATGGAAAAACTTGCTCGAATCTATATTATAGAAATCGTTGCCAGGCACGGGGTGCCAGTGTCTATTATTTCTGACCGTGGGGCTCAATTCACATCTAAATTCTGGGGGTCTTTGCAAAAAGCTTTCGGTACACGTCTCGATCTGAGTACGGCTTACCATCCTCAAACGGACGGTCAAAGCGAACGTACAATTCAAACTCTCGAGAACATGCTAATAGCTTGTGTAATAGATTTTGGTGGCAGTTGGGAGAATCACTTACCTTTGGTAGAGTTCTCATACAATAACAGTTATCACACTAGCATCAAGGCAGCGCCATTCGAAGCCTTGTATGGGCGAAAATGTTGATCTCCAATTGTGCAGATCCGAAACCGTTATTTGGGCCGAAGTTGGCGACAGCCAGTTATTTGGGCCTGATCTCGTGCGCGAAACTACTGAGAAAATTGTGCAGATCCGAAACCGCATGGCAGCTGCTCGTGATAGGCAGAAAAGTTATGCAGATTTGCACAGACAGGCGGTAGAATTCAATGCTGGTGACAAAGTGTTACTTAAAGTCTCGCCCTGGAAGGGTGTGGTCCGCTTTGGAAAACGGGGGAAACTGAATCCTCGTTATGTCGGGCCATTCGAAATTACAATACGAATCGGGCCGGTAGCCTACGAATTGGACTTACCCGAGTCACTCAAAAACATGCATAACGTTTTCCATGTCTCAAATCTCAAAAAGTGTCTTTCTGATGAAACACTCATTTTACCCTTTAAGGAACTAGAAATCCACGACAAATTACAATTTATCAAGGAATCGATAGAAATCATGGACAGATAGGTCAAAAGGTTGAAACATAGTAAAATTCCTATCGTTAAAGTAAAACGGAATTCCAAACGTGGGCCAGATTTCACTTGGGAACGAGAAGATTAAATAAAATAGAAGTACCCGCATCTATTCGAATAAACCTTTCTATCACTCGAGGTATTAATTAAAATTTCGGGACGAAATTTCCCTCAACAAGGGGATGATGTGACAACTCGAAATTCTAATCTCTGAATTCTTTCATATTTAGACCCATTTTAACGACCGTATCCAATTTTCGGGATGAAAATTCCTTCAACAAGGGGATGATGTGACACCTGACAAATTCAGGTTAACTTCCTTAGTTAAACTATGTTAGTCACGTTATTTCATTTAATTTAATGAAGTAAATGTGCAAACTGTTACACAAACATACACACGAAACGACCACACGAGTTAATATCCGGGCGTTGGTGATCTTAAATGGATACAAATACAATAAATATACATTTTAAGTGGTAAGTGTGCTTAATTGTTGAACTTTCGTTTAACCACGTATTTTACCGGTTTTAATCAATTACGAAATTCGGTAAAATTCTACGAAACAAAAATTTACGTTTGATAAAGCTTTTCATTGGGTTTACAAACCGAAGTAAAAACGAAGCCCGTGGATCATCCATGTGACCCACGGATGGCCCAAGGCCCACTATTTTAATCTAATTTAATTAATTTACAAAATAATTAAACCCTAAACCTAATTCTCTAACAAAACCTACGCCAAAAATACTTTTTCTTTTTCTTCCTTTGTGCCGTCGCATACCAACACACATACAAGAATTATTTTGCAAGTTTTGATTCAATTGTTAGTGATTTCGGGTGTTAATTGAAGTGATAAACGCAATACTAGTAAGTGTTTGTCTTAATTGTTATTATATATTCGTAAAATTTCAAGTATTGGAAACCCTAGTTCATCCAAAATGGCCAATTGATGATTGTGTTGTGGAAATGGGATATTGGTTATGTGTTATTTGTTACTTTGATGATTAGATAATGAAATGGATAGAAAATTGTGTTGTTGAGAAATTAGGGTTTGATAGGAAGTCATTGAAACTTGATGTTGCATGCTTGATTTTGATGAAATATGATTGATTATGTATTTAGATGATGAATTGGATGAAGATTGGTTACTTGGTTGTGAAATTGCATGATTATTATGATACATTACTTAAAATAGTAACTTTTTATCTAGAACTTGTATGAAATTGCATGTTGTTGGTGTCTAAGAATGGTTTTGAGATCACTAGTACGTTAGGATAATGTATTAGACGAATTTTTGGTTATTTGAACGTACGAATCCAACTTGGTTTTGAAAGACTTGCTAAATGTAGAAACTTTTTGTCATGGAAATTTACTAGAATGCCTGTTTAGTGATTTTGTACGTACAAACATGATTGGGTTTGCATATGAATGTTTGTAGGCATGTGGTGTTTGGTAAACATGTGTTTATCATGAAATGACATTTGTAGGTACTAGTTGGTTAGTAGACTGGTTGCTTGAAATTGTTTGTTTGAAGTCTAAATGGTGTGTGCTAGTAACTAGGATGCCATGATGAAATTGTCACTATACTAGTTGAAACAAAACATGTGAACAATGTATTGTGCCTAGAAATGACCACGCATGTTAGTATCTTTTATATTGGAAACCGTAAAGTGATAGTATGTGTTGTCGTCTTGTGTAGCATGCTATGGTATCTGTGTAATAGTTGACATGCCTAGGGATGTTGAATTATGCAAGTATACTTTAAAAGTCCGACTTTCCTATAAAGGAAACTTTTACGGAAGTAGAAACCCATCTTGTTGAATGTGTGACGTGTGATGTAGTATGTGAATGTAATATGGTCAAATACATCAAATGTAGCATACTTACACTTAACAAATCACCAACGAGTCGTGGGTCAACTCGGGTCAACTAAAAGTCAAACTTGGTTAAAAAGGTCAAACTTGGTCAAACTTGTACAAAAAGTCAAACTTGGTCAAAAAACAAATTTGGTCAAACTTGGACAAAAAGTCAAACTATTCCGAACTCGCACAAACCATATGACTATTTGGATGCATAGGGTTGTATGACATTACATGAACACACATTAATAGACCTACTGTTATTTAGGTTGTTGTACTACTGTGTGCTTTTAAAAACTGTTTGTTGTGCTACCTAAGGTGAGTTCACTGAACCGTAACAATTATTATTCTATCATGTTATGGAATGAAAACTTGAACAATGACTTTTACGGATTTACGAATTTTGTATGTTGCATGTCTGGATTAGAGCAACTTTTATTTTGTTCATGAAAGACCTCATGGATACCTAGTTGACCGTTAGTATATGTGAAATAGCGGGGAAATTTTGAGTAGTACTACTGGGTTTGAAAAACCCCACCCGGGCTAGTCGCGTTAGCACGACAGAAGGACCTGTCGAACGGGTGTTGAATGACCTAACATACATACATGTGCATCCTGATGGGATGTACGAACAGGCAAAATGCACTTAATGTGTACATACGTCAGCTTCGGTCAGATACATACGACTCTAAGGACATGTACTGTAGACTAGCTAGTTACACTGACATACTTAAATTATATATCTGCTTTCAACTGAACTACTTGATTTCATTCATACTATGTGAACTCACCAACCGTCGTGTTGACACTTGTTAGCCTTTCACTTTTTCAGGTCACTGAGGTACACTGCACGTAGGGCATGGCATGGCGTCCTCGCATTTCATTTAAACACTTCTTGCATTAAAAAATTTGTTTTGGGATTTCACAACTATTTAAACTGTGTGTCTTGTGTCGGGCGCGTGTTTTTGCGCATTTACTTTCTGCATGGTTTGGGTTTGCTTAAATTACTTATTTATTACGCTTCCGCATAACTGAAAAACTAATTACTCTGATTGTCGTTTAAACTACTGCATTTAATGGGTAAACGTTTGGTTTTCAAAACTCATATAGAGTCGTTCGGTGTAATTAATGACTGGATCCTAATGACTGAATCCTGGTTTGTCACGCCCCTAACGGTAAAACTCCGTTAGTGGATTTGGGGTGTGACAGTAGTTATCTATGTAACATTTTTTTAAATGTAACGTCTAATAGTAACATATTAAAAAACGATAAACATATGTAACAGTGGTTGTAGTTCGGCATACAAATGACATTTAAGTTTAGTTTTTTTCATTGTTGAAATTTTGGGTTTTGTTTTCAAATAATATTTACTGCGTGTTTGGTTTTTGTAACATGTATACGTAACATGTATATGTAACATGTCAAACGCAACACATAATTCCCATTAAATTATGTAACATGTTATTTATTTTTTTATAGCTCTTTTATATGTAACATACATAACAAGAGTATAATATATGTAACATCACCTCTCTTATTCTAGTTAGGGGCTGTTTGTTTCAGCCTCTTAATGGTTCAGATGTCTGAATGTCTCAACACTTAATGATTCAGATTGTTTGTTTCACGAGCAGATGTCTGAATGGTTCAGACATTTGCCTCTGAATGGTTAAGCATTATACCGAGTCTGAATGGCTAAGAGCTATTATCTGAATTGGTTAGACACTTGCCTTCGGATAGTTAAGCAATATACTAGCTCTTAATAGTTCAGACCTCTTACTGATTCAACACTTAATGGTTCAGATCTCTTATTAGTTAAGAACTTATTCATTTAGAAGTTGCCAAATAGACCTTGCATAAGTTACATTTTTCATAATTCTTTGAAGTTTAAAATATTGTTCTTAGGACTAATAAAACAACCAATATCCCTTTAATCCTTTGTTTTTCACACTTCTCATTGGTTTAACTTTCCCCCTAAACTAGTAAACGTATAAGATTATCGATACTTGCTAATTTGATGGTAAATTATGTAGTCGAATGCTAAATTATATATCTAACACGTATGTTATTATGTAGTTACATTTTATTATTTTTATTCGTTTTAAGGAACTCATTTTGATGTAAAAAGACTATGTAAAGCGTATGCACACATGTAGTATATGTAACAGTTAAGCACATATGTTTAATCAAATACATTTTGAGGTAACAAGACGTACTATGTAACATTCATTTTATTAAGTTATTAATTGATGGATTAGTGTTAGGATGTATTATCAAATATATGTAACAAATATATATATATATATATATAGGAGGAGGTTCATTTGAGAATGCTCATATATTGCAAGAAGAAAAAGAAGAAACTTAAATCACTAAAAAAACTTATCAATAGTTTAATTTTTTAAATAAATTCACTTCCTACATACAAATGTGTAATGTATAAACTAAAAAAAATCATTACAATATTTTTTACGTATGTATTTTTAGCGTTTTTAATTTACCTACACATGTGTAGGTTATGTGACCTACACATGATTTTCATATGTGTAGGTTTAACAAATAAACGAAATTTATTCAATTTTATTTTTTGAATATCAAAATTAATGAATAAATATTGCATTTCTATCATTCTTTTGTATGTTAAAAACGTTTTTGGTTGAAAAAAATTAAGAATTTAGCTATTTCTTACACTTCTCGCAATATTTGGTCTTCTCAAAAGAACCCTCCCCTATATATATATATATATATATATATATATATATATATATATATATATATATATATATATATATATATATATATATATATAACAGTTAAGCACACATATTTAATCAATTAATTTAAATGTAACAAGACAATGTAATAGTCATTTTATTCTATGTAAAGAATCTTATCTCGTATGTTGATTTTTTTTCTAGTTTCTTCGAAAAGTAACAGTAAAGGATTAGTTTTATTCTAGTTACATGTATTACAAATGTAATATTTATATGTAATATTTTCTTTAGATGTTTGATTATTTTTTAGATCTAAATATGTAACATTTAGATGTTTTGATGGATGTAACATTTATATGTAATAATTTTACACGTTATAGCGAAAAGAAAATTTGTTTTTTTACAAGGTTTCTTTGACTATGCACATATTATATCACCACAAACGTGTTTTAGGCCCATATATATGTAACTATGTTAACTTATGTAACGTGTTCTTTTCTTTATAAGTAAAAGATCTTTTTGTGTGACAAAAAAAAATTGGATTGCGGGTTAACCAAACCTGTTTCCAGTAAGAGCAACAGACTAACAGGAATTTCCAATAAATCATGAATTATATCCATAACTTAATAATTCACTACTAAATCAAACAAAAACTACACATTATTAGTATATAAACACAACTTCTATTTCAGAAACATGATTGAACTTATAGACAAACCTCAGAATTATGGAGAATTAATCACGTTATTAACATACATATTCAACCAGTACATGTTCTGAAATTTCCTTGTGATAGACATTTGGGTATAGCCTCTAAATTTGCATTGTTTGACAACTCTATATATAAAAAAACTACACAAATTTGACACAAGTAAACTGCATAAATCTGCACTGTCTGACAGCTCCATATATATAAAAATTGCACAAATTTGACAGCAATAAACTGCATAAATCTACACTATTTTGACAGGTCTAGATGCATAAGAACTAAACTCATTTGACAGCAACACACTGCGTAAACTGTCATTGTTTTGCTAGAACATAAGGTTAAACTTGTCACTTGTGTTCATAATATCCAACTACAATCAATCTTAGACTAATGCTATGAACACATAATCTATGTTACAAGAACAATAAGTCAATAGAACCAGAAACAAAGGTTCTAATCTCAATCTAAATGAATTATTATTACGAACAATTACAAACCTCATCCTGATGCTAACAAAGGTTCATATTCAGTCATGAAGCCAAATATTCAATAAGAAAATACAACCATAACAAAATATCATTACCGAACAAAACAATCAACAAACTAACCTAGTCACTGAAGTAAAACACGATAATAGACGTTGGAGAATTGAGCGGATTTGACTTGTTGAAGGTGTGAGTGTCGCATTTTTACTTGTCGTTGAATTCAGATCTAGACCTAACGAAATTGCTGCAACACTGACCTTCGAGTTAGGGTTTCGCAATTGAACCAAATGAAGAATGTTAATGGTGGAGAATTGAATGCAAATCAAGCTTGGTTATGGCAAATTGTTGTATGTAAACTGTTGCAAATATAGTGCACGAGTGGGGAAGAAACGATGAATGTTAAGGGAACTGTTGCTTTTTTTTAAAATAGAAGCAAATTGTTGCTCCAACACATTTAGAGTACTGGGCTTTGAGCAACTATAATTTGTGGTTAAATGGACCGCCTCTAGTTGTTGTATAGGTACCGGGCCTTGGTTAGTGGCACAACATACAACAATTATTATTGGTAAATTTTTTAAAAGTTAAACGCCACTAAAAATGTGTACTACTAAATGTCATTTTTTTTTGTAATGGCCCTTGCCCATTCGAAATTCAATCCGTTCAATCCTCCCTTCCTATGATCTATACAAACAATGATAACATGGGCAATAAACCTCTACTCCTTCATCATAAACGATTTCTTGATCTCCCTCTTTTTAAAGAAAATTGGGTCCTTCGTACCCAATCTCGATGAATCCATTATGGACTTCATCCTTACTTAGCAACATCAAAGACCCAACATCACGCTCCATTTTCAGAGCGTACACAACGGTATCGGCTGTGATCACAACTCGCTCCCCCTAAACGGTAGTTATGAGCTCTCCAGGCTTCCTGTTCAAGTCATAGTTAGCTGTCTGCCAGAAATCCCGAATATGCTGCTGATCTATGATAGGAACATGTGAAATGGCATAAGATATGGGAGACGCTTTGAGCCATGCAATAGCATCTCTATATCCCATCGACTTTGGATCCCGATCATTCAGATATGCCTCCACATTTGAACGAGCTTCGAATTTTAGAGGAGCAGCGGCCATATTTGTCTGAAACATAAACGTAGTTAGTTATCGAAAATATGGGCTGAATCGAGAAATAAGAATAAAATAATAAAAATAAATGAACAAGTAAAAAAATAAAAATACAATTAGTTTCGCAAATATTGCGACACTATAGTTTCGGCAGTGGTCGAAACAAAGTTTCGGCATCCATTGACACTATTGTTTCGCAAACATGTGCTTGCCGACACTACATGATGCACACGGGCAACATAACATTGTAGTTTCGCAATCACATGATGAACTTTCGCTCAGTTTGGCAAAAAGGCTAGTTTCGCAAAGACGATAGAAACCCAAAAGACACGGAATCAAAACACCAATCAATTGATGAGGTGATCCAAGTATGATCATAAACGAGTGTTCGAGACATGTTAAATCATCAATCTTACTGGTTTGATTCAACATAAGGCAACAAAAATGGTGACTTTGATTGTTTGAGAAACTAGGGTTTTGTTTTGGAAAATTATGAACTGATACGAAACAGATCTGATGTAAGGGTATATATTTAACCTAGTTTCGCAAGCTTGTGAAACTACAATTTCGCAAAAACTCTAAATTTGATGAAAATTGGATGAAACCCAACATTATCAGGATTATTTAAGAACATAGAAGAACGCATCCCACGAGACCTTCAAGATGCACATGACTTAAAGACCTAAAATTAAAATAAGATAAAATGATAAAATAGTAAAATGATAGGTAAAGGACCAAGAAAAGGGTATTAGAAATGGCATTTCGAGCGAACATCTA
Organism: Tagetes erecta; assembly: GCA_030867185.1. NCBI lineage: Eukaryota > Viridiplantae > Streptophyta > Magnoliopsida > Asterales > Asteraceae > Tagetes > Tagetes erecta. The sequence continues at coordinate 8,239,988 of CM061487.1, forward strand.
GAGAATCATGGTTGGCGAGATTGTCAATATGTTTGTCCGCTTAAACTCATGCTTTATTCCTTTCAACAAACAACCTGTGATGATCTTATCATGTTTTTGGTTTGATTGAAGAGACTCGAGTGACTAGGTTTCCTCAGACATTCAATAAAGTGACTTATCTTGACATCATGGTTTATTGAGTTTAGATGATTCTGCTTTTTTTATTTGTTTGAAAGATATAGAAATTGATCATTTGATGACCATTGTGAATGTAGTATTTGAGATTGAGATGGAGTGAGATTTTCAGGCATCAACAACGATCTTGATGTAGAAACATTGTGAGCATAATTTTAGAAGTGTCAACAATGATCTTGATGTAGAAACATTTTGAGCTTAACTTGGGTTGCAGATGATGAGCACTCAGGTCAATATTTCCATATAGCAGAGGAGATGATCATCTAAGCATGCTGATGAGAGCTTCAAGACTATATTTACATATAACAGAAAAGATCATTAGTACAGGTCAATGCTTACGTATAGCAAATGAGATAAGCATGAAAAAAAATTCTAAAGAGCTAACAAGAAGCGTCATTTAGGACTACGGATTTGTGGTTTGGATTTGGGAAAACAAGCGAAAATCAAATACTCTCAACCCTTGTTTGTCAAGACTTATTACTTTGTGCAGGCCAAATCCATAAAAATGATCTTTATCACCAAGCTCTTTGAAATTTATATAGATCCCAGAGTTGCTATTTACTTTGTCTTCGAGGTATGCTTATTGACATATCTCCACACAAACCAATGATCTCCTTCAGATGCTTTCCATACAAACCTGAAAAAGACACAAAATATTTACATAGTAAACAAAACATGCCAAAATAGAGTAAATTTGATTTTGATATACCGCGATTTCCAATTATATCATTTCTCCCCCCAAATTTCTATTTTTAGCATAAAAAATTGAAAATTTCAAAAGTAAAAGACTCAAACCGTCATGAAAAGATATGGGACATGTAATCTTTAATAATAAACATAAGAGATGATAACAAACTTTAAAATAATTATTTTTTTACAAATAATATTTACAAACATCATCAGAATTGATTAGAATGATATAAGACCTAGCATGTTGATCAGTTCATAAAAACGTGGTTTATAGAATGTTTTTGTGAAAAAATCTGCTTTTTGATTCTTTGTGTCAATGGGAATTATATCAATGAGCCCATGTGCATCACGGATGGCATGAATTCGGGTTTCAATGTGCTTTGTACGAGAGTGGTGAACACGATTCTTTGCAATACCGATGGCCACTTCATTTCATAGATTAAAGGAGTATGAAGGAAATTGATCCATAATCCATCATCTGGTGTTGAATCCATAACACTTGGCAACAGCAACTGGAAGTAGCTGTGTATTCCGCTTCACCAGTAGATAATGAAACTGTAGTCTGCTTCTTGCTATGCCATGATACCAAACAGTCCCCAGATATTGACATCCTCCGGTCACAAATTTCCTATCGAGCTTACAGCCTCCGTGATCACTATCTAAATATGAGTGAAGATCAAAGTGTCCTCCCTTTGGATACAATAATCCCAACCAAAGGGTGCCTTTAAGATAACGAAAAATCCTCTTCACTACCTTTTCATGTGACTCTTTCGGATTAGCTTGATATCTTAAACAGTATCTGACGGCAAATGCAATATCTGGCCGACTAGCAGTAAGATACATTAGTGATCCGATCATTGATCGGTATCGATGTCCATCCACTGATTTACTGGATTCATCAGGTGTAAGACAGGTCTGAGCGGTGAAATGAGACAATTCAGGAGAAGGATCATCCATTTTTGTATTTCTTCAAATTTCTTGGATATATTTCTCTTGATGTATGAGTATACCATCAAGTTTCTACACAACTTTTAATCCAAGAAAGGAACACATTTCTCCCATCATGCTCATTTCAAATCTTTCTTTCATCACTTCCTCAAACTCTCGGTATAGCTTCTCATTTGATGAACCGAAGATAATATCATCCATGTAGACTTGCACCATTAACACGTCATGACCAATCACTTTCTTGAAGAGGGTCATATCGATCGTCCCTCGGATAAACCCTTTACTCAACAAGTATTGAGTCAATGACCCGTACCAAATACGAGGGGGCTGATGCAACCCATAAAGTGATTTATCCAGTTTATAGACTTTTCTAGAAAATCGGGGTCCTCAAAACCTGGTGGTTGACACACATATATCTCCTCATCTAAATCTTCGTACAAGAATGCGCATTTGACATCCATTTTATATACTTTGATATTCTTGTGTGCAGCGTGAGCCAAAAATATACGAATGGCGTCAATTCTTGCCACATGAACAAAGACAGTGGTGTAGTCGATCCCTTCTACATGTGCAAACCCTTGAATGACCAAACGAGCTTAATTTCAAATTACCACACCACGGTCATCTGTCTTATTCTTGCAAACCCACTTAGTACCAATTGGATATTTGTTCGGCGGAAGGTCAACTAATTCCCATACTTTTAACTTTCTGAATTGTTGAAGCTCAAGTTTCATTGACTCAACCCAACTGGATCTTGTAGGGCCATTGTGATATTTTTCGGAACATCTGAGATAAGAAACATGAGAAAAATATTCATTAATAAGCCCGGATTAATGACGAGTTCTTACATCGTCAGAAATCATGAAGGTGATTCCTCAGCATTTTGTAACTTGGATTAAGAGTGGTTGTATCAGAAGATAGTGGTTGAGAAGATGGATTAGAAGTAACTGCAGTAGGGACATAATTGATTGGAGAAGATGGAACAGAAACAGATTCAGACGTGGGTGCGAGAGAATCGGGTGTGACTGATGGTACCGATGGTTGTAGGGCAGAGGTTGAAGATAGTGGGTGAGAGATATCTGTAAGAATATCAGGTTGGGGGTGGAATAGGTGAAGGTTTAGGAGGAGCTTCAACAGAAACAAGAGCATCATCTTCGTCTTCAATAAAAGAAGGTAGATTGAACGAATTGAAAACAGTGGTTGCGTCATAAAACCATGCAGCGTCTGATCCGGTGTTAGGGATATTTGACTCCTGCCAGTCTACGTACAAATATTCTTGCACAATTCTGGTGCGCTTGTTGTAGACCTAATATGCTTTCTGAGAAGAAGAAGAAGAAGAATAACCTGGAAAATAGCATTCATCAGAAACAACACCTAATTTTGAATTTTGAGATTGGGTATTTAAGATAGTGCAGGAACATCCAAACGAGTGAAAGAAATCAATAAATGGTTTACGCTTGTGAAACATTTCATAGGGAGTTTTCATCTTATCCTTTACAATATAAACACGGCTTAGGACATAAGATGCACAATTCACGGCTTCAGCCCAGAATATAATGGGAAGCTTTGATTCAATTAGCATCGTTCTGGCTGCTTTAATCAGAGTGCAGTTCTTGCGTTCAGCCACCCTACTTTGTTGCTACTACTCTCTGTAACAACAATTGTACTTATAACACACACAAACACGTCCATTGATCTAGGCATTCTTCGTCTCTACTTATGTTGGACCTAAATTGTAGTCTAATATTATCAACACAGTCAAAGTCAACAAAAGTCAACGTCAACGGTCAACATCAACGCAAAAGTCAAGACGACGCGTTCGGGACGAAGATTAGAGACAAGACGTTGAAGACGACAGAGTTTGATAGTTATTAAATATATTTTGTGCCAACAAAATATATTTAATCGTTTTCGTCATTTTAGTATTTTATGTAATATATATTTTGTCTTTAAGACAAAATATATATTAGACTAAACATTAGGGTTTTATTTGTATTAATTTCCATTTGTCATGTTTTAGTCTAAGTTTAGGGTCCTAATTGTCATTAGTCCAAAGTGTCATTAGGCTATAAATAGTAAATGGCAATTAGGGTTTTTTTTGGGGCTTGAATGAGTCATTGATTGGGGGTTTCCACTTTGTAATATTTGATGCAATCAAAATATAGATTAAATTAAGGGTTTTCATTGTGTTCTTCAAGTGTTCATCTCATGTTCATCAATATTTTACCATTTTGTTCCAAATCTTCATCATATTATTGATTCAATAGTGTTATGGGACCAACAATTGGTATCAGAGCCTAATAGAGATCCAATTTGAGTCATGTTTTTGAAGATTTTGTTACTGAGTTGAAGAATTTAGAAGGGTTTTTAGAGTGAGAAAGTAGATCTGGTGGGTTTTTAGAGAGAGAAACCAGATCTGATTTCAAAAATCATCATATCTACATCAACAAACATAAAATCTCAGCAAAACAACAACATATTTGTGATCTACAAGCTGAGATCTACAAGAAAAGAAGAAGAAATCATCAGATCTGAGATTTTCTCTCACACACAGTTGTGTGTGTTCATTGTGTTCTTCAAATCTTCAAATCTGCAAGATTGGCGAAACTAGTTAATACATGAACAAAAGTTCAAAATTTTGAGCGAATCTATGCCGAGCATTTGCATAGCTTCGCCCGTTGTTCTTAGCGAACCTACAAGTTCGCCCGACACTTTGTAAGCCGGCGAACTTATAGGTTCTTGCGTCACTACCTTGCGAAACCATCCAGATCTAAGCGAACCTACCATTTCTTGACACTTTCCTACACCAACAATCAAAACCAAACAAAACATTAGATCTACAACCAACAAACTTGACTACTTTTTGTAGATCTATGCTAAACAAGTGTAGATCTAAGATTTAAACCCTAAATCAAAACCATACCCACTTTAACCCGCCCACCAAAACCACTCAAAGTAGATTTTCAACTCCAAACTTGTTAAGTCAAAACCATTTCAAATATATTACCAAACCAAAACAAATCCATAGCCATTTCAGCTTCAACTTTGACCAACCAAACACATAACCATTTCACAAGACCAAAACCATTAAACTCGTACAGATCCGCTATCTTGAAACATTTTACAAACCATTTAACCCTACCCACAACCAAACCACCAAAACACCATATATATATATTGTACTGAAGCTGTCGTGTTTATGTTTGTTTCAAACAAGAGCAAGAGCAGTAGTCGATGATGTGTTGATGTTGTGATGTTATTGTTGATTTTACTCGACTGAATCAAGAAGAAGAAAGAAAAAGATGAAGCAGTTTTCGGGTCTTTTGCTGTGTCGATGTTATGATGTTGTTCTTGTGTGTGTATATCTAACGAGCTGATGCTACTGCTGTGTTGTGTGCTGCTGCTATGTTTGATGGTGTTCATGCGTGTTGTTTGAGAGAGAGGGTTCCATTGAAGGTTGTTGTGCTTGAAAACAAGAAGCAGTTGAAGTTGTTTGTGTGTTTGTGTGTTATTTCGAACCAGGAAGAAAAAGCAAGCAAAGCAGCAGCAGATCTGTGTTGTTGTCGTTTGATTAGAGTGAAGACGAGAGTGAGCTGTTGCAGATTTGTTCTTGAGATCAAAGAACAAGAAGCAGCTGCAGAAGCATTTATATTTGTGTTTGTGTTTCAATGTTGATGTTGTTGTATGTTGAAGTACAAACAACTTAAAACGAACAAGAAGAATTGCAGATTTGTGTATGTGTGTTGTTGATTTGAAGAAAAGAGAGTGTAGTGTGTGTGTTTTGAACCATGAAAGAAAGAAAGAAGAGAGAGAAAGCAGATCTTTTAGTGAGATTGTGTTTGTGTGGTTGTTGTTGAAGCTTGTTGTTGTTCTGATGTTGTTAAAGCAAACCGAAGAGAGAGAGAAAGTAGATGTGTAACGTGAGCTGCTAGTTATTTGCAAGTAGGGCTGGCATATCGTGTCAGACACGACACGATAAGACACGAACACGATAAGGTCAAACACGAACACGACACGATAACTTATCGTGTCATTTTTTCCAAACACGAACACGAACACGATAAAAAGCAGGTTACACGATAAGACACGATATGACACGATAAAAATTCATTTTTAAAAAAATTAACATTTTCAAAAAAATTCATAAATTTTAAATAATAAATATGATTTAATATGATAATTCTTAAGACCCAAAACAACAAAATTACATAAATATAGTATTTAACCATAATAACACTTGATAAACGAATATGAAAAAAAGATTAAAACTCTATATAAGCCCATCTCCACCTTCATTCTCCACTAACATTTCATATAAATAAATATTAACAGGTGACCTGTCGTGTTAACAGATCTTTAACCTGTTAAGACACGATAATTAACATGTCTTTATCGTGTTAACCTGTTAATGACACGGCACCTGTTAAGGTCAAACACGAAACCTGTTAATTCCGTGTCGTTTCGTGTCGTGTTATCGTGTCCGTGTCAGAAATTGCCAGCCCTATTTGCAAGAGAGCTCGTGTAGAGAGAGAGAGAGATTCTTTTAAAAGGCTGATTTTTTAAAAAATTAATTAGGGTTAGGGTTAGGATTTAAGTAGTGGGTTTTAGTCTAGTGGGTTGGGTTTTGGTTGTTGGGTGGGCCGAAAATAGAGTTAGGTTTTAGGGGTTTTAATGGGTTTGGGCTGTGAACTGGGCTAAGTTTTGAGCTGTTAAAATTTGGACTGCTGAAATGGATTGTGAAACTGGGCTGTGAGGACTTGTCATATTAAGACATTAAACTGGTGGGTCGGGTCTCTAGTTTATTATTTGAGGCGAAAATTTTTTTTCGCCGGGTGTTAAATTTAAAAATTTTATGGGCATTTTCGTTCAAGTCGTCCTTAAAAATTTGAAAAAGTGACGTCTTGTGGTCGGGAGTTAGCGTTATAAATTTTGGGCCATTTTTGTTTGAGTCGGTTGGTATTGTTTCTGGTCGGGAGTTAACACTTTAAATTTTTTGAACCATATTTTTTCGTGTGTTCGTCAAATTTTAAAAGAAACGTCTTTTGGCCAGGACTCTCTAAAATTTATTTTTAGGCCAAATTTTAAACGGGTTATCGATTAAAAAAATGGCTTATGCGGAACTTTTTAAAACCTTCGAATCTAATGATCTCACAATGGCATAAAGTCGGTTTGATAATTTTGCAGTTTTAAAGAATGAAAGGATGCCCATGTTTCTCGATCGATTTGTGATGGTGGCAAGTAACCTGAAGAAGCATGATCCAGAACTCAGAAATCATGAACAGGTTCAGAGATTGCTTGATTCTCTCCCACCAGAGTGGAGCTCACATGGAAAATCGATTAGAAGAGAAAGAGGATTTACTGATTACAAACTGGTGGAGGTGATGAAAAAACTAAAAGAAATGGAGTTCGATATCAAACGTCGCGAGTACGATGAAGCGATGTCTTTAAATTCAAAGATCACCTCAATCTCCAAAGAGAAACCAGAAGAGATATCAGTTTCTGCCTCCAATTTCAAAGGTTTACCGAAACCTGAAATTGAAAAGGTACAAGGGGAGATTAAGCAGACATCAGTGGGTAAAGATGGAGCAAAATTAAATGATAAAGCTAGTGATGTTGAGAAAGAGGAGGAACAAAAGACAAATATCAGAGTCTGTAACTGCGAGAAGACTCTTGCTTCTGAAAAAATCATCATGGATCTTCGATACGAGACAGTTCAGGAAATGTGTTCTTCTGATTGCAGAACTCGTTTATTTGGCATTTATAAAGCTAACAGATTGTTAATCGAAAATGAAAAATATTTGACTCAGGTAAATAATGAACTTAAACTTAACGAGTCAAAATATTTTGTCAAATTAAGAGAAGCTTTGAAAGAAAATGAACATTTGAAAACAAGTCTTTTGAAAAGAAATGTGGAAGTCAATATGCTAACTGAACGTGTCGACCTGGCTGAGTTTGAAACTAGTAAGCTGCAAACGAAACTCGAAAAATGGACAATTTCGGGGATGAAACTTGAGGATTTAATCAAAAGCCAACGGGGGGCTCGTATTAAGACTGGATTGGGTCATGAAGATAAGGCTTTTGTATATCCTCCTCCCAGCACTTACTGTTACTCTCCTACACCAACTTCACACCCGACCAATGAGTTGGTTCATGAAATAATTAAGAAAGATACTGATAATTTGCATGCAGGATTAGAGGATGTGAATCTTAAAGAGATGCAAGATGATTATGAGTCCCCGACTGGTATTTGATACAGTAAACCGGATGCTGTCAGTCAAGCCAATGATTGTTCAGTTTCCGGCATTAGTAAATTTGTACCTTTTGTTTCTTCTAATTTCTTTGATAAGTTTAAAGCAGGTGAAATTCCTAAGTTTAAGCCTGTCAGGAGTGAGAAGGATGAGTTAATTCAGGAATCATCTAATCATCAAGCTGCAACTACATCAACAAACTCAGTTCCTGTTAATCAAGATCCGCTCGAAGCAGAAGTGCTCATTGAAGACTGGACAAGTTCAGATGATGAATCAAAGAAAAAGGAGAGTCTCGGAGATTCAAAGATCAAGAGGTCATCTGAAACTGTCAAATCTGAAATCCTTCCAAAATCTGAATCAAGACAAATCCGAATCTCAGTTTCAGCTGCAAAACAAGTCAGTCAGCCATCAAAAGCTCAAAAGAAGAAGGCTTCATCTCTATCCATCATATCTCAAGTTTATAAAAGACTTTGAGAACAAGCAAGTGAAGATCTCATCTCCCATCCAACCAAGCAAAATGATATAATGATAAATATACATAAATCCCTAGTTGTGTTTGTTAACATTTTGTGTCGTTTCGGTACGGTTTTTACAGCAATTTTGATACAACTAATGTTGTTATGTTCCGTAGGTCCCATGTTGATAAAGAAAAGGATAGATCGTGAAAAATCGAATCCGTAGGCGAAAACGGGGCGCGAAACGGAGTTACGAGCAAGCCGGTACGCGAAAACGAAGAAACAGACGAAACCGAGCACACAGGAATCATCACCACGCTACGCGACCACCAGGGCAACCCCTGACCGAGTGACATGGCGTGCTACGGTGGTTTTGGTGGTGTGGTGACGCAGGCACGCGGCCAGAATCCCTTTCGTCACCGCATGACGCGGTGACGCGATTTTGGCATTAAGTTTTCTCGTTTTTTGGCCCGGTTCGCTATATAAAGACATGTTATGAAACCCTAGCCTCCTAGACTTCAATGGGGATGAATTTGAGGCGATTTTGAGCAGATTGGAGGCGGTTTTGAGGTGAAGAAGACGAAACGAAGGCAACGGATGCTTGCGGGTTCAAGGATTACTTCCTAGGCTTCTCGGGTTTATTCGTTCTTCCGTTTTTCTTTCTTTTCATCATGTTGATTATGATTAAACTTGTGTTTTTGATTATGAACATGCTTGACTAAGTACTTTAAAACTACCTAGGCGTTATGTTGATTCGTTAACAGTTTGTTTGAACTTGTGTTGGATTATTGGTTATGGTTTATGTTTGATTAAAGTTTGAACCTTCATGATTGTTTAATGCATTATATATGTTTGAATCGGTAGAATTGATATTATTAATTCATGCGTTCTTGGTGATTGTCTATGTCACGTAATAGGACTCGTTTAGTCATTAACGTGAGTTATGATTATTATGGTTTAACTGCAGTATAACCATAGGATTAATAGTATTAATGAAATCGGTAATAACGTGTAGCCAACCTAGATATCCGTGAGGTGGTAGGTTGTTAACAAGTCTTGGTTAGTCAATTTGCTAGGCTTAGGTTTTTGTGAAAATTCCGGCTTAGTGTTAATTATTAATCTTGCTTGTTAAATTAAATGATTGGGTTCAAATGGCTTTAAGGGTCGTATCGTGAGATAGATCTTTAGCATGGCAATTAGGCATAATTTGATTAGATAACCGTGAGGAAGTTTAATCCCGTAACCGGTGTGCTAATAACTTAATAGTTATCCTTTAGGTTCCTTCTCGAAAAGGGTCGAGGGTCTTAATTAGGAAAACTTTTAAGTGAATACATTTACATCCCGGTTCCATAACCATTAGTCCAACGTGAGCGATAATTGAAGTTAGCGATGATTCTAGCCTAGGTGGTTTGTCTTTATTAATCTGTTTTAAATCCGTGTTTAAATAGTCAGTTTCCATTTTTAGTAAGTTTCCTAATTTAGAAAGTCTCCATGTTTAGTAAGTTTCTATTTTTAGTAAGTTAAACCCCCCCCTTTTTAAATAATATTTCTTTTAAGTCGTGTTTAATTAGTTGAGTCTTGTCTAGTTAATTAAACGTAGTATATAGAGTCTGTGGGTCGACACCCGGACTTACTTAAGCTATATTGCATTCGACCGGTCCACTGTCGGTTGTGTGTGATTTAGTAGTTTGTCTAGGTTTTATAAATTTAAAACTTAGGTGTTTTTAGGTGTTTATTTTATATATAGTATTGCACGCATCAAGTTTTTGGCGCCGTTGCCGGGGACTCTTGGTAATTGCGTTAATTAACTTTTTGAGTCTTAATTGTTTTTCACGTGCTTTTCGTTTTGTTTGTTTGAGTCGTAGGGGTCTACGTCTGTGTCTTTATTTTTGAATTCGTTTTTGTTTTGTCGTGTTTACTTCTTATCTTCTCGTTGTTTTTATCTGATTTGTTTTGATTGGTTTCGTGCAGGTTTATGCCACACTTGAGATCGCACGGACCAGTGAGGCATTCATTCGAGGAGGTTGACTCAAAGCTAGAGACTGTTACTGACTCGTCTGCGGATGTCACACCCTCAATTTTCCACAAACGGGGTATCCGTTAGGCGTGTGACAAAACCAGGATCCAAGTCATTAGTTACACCAAACGACACTATATGAATTTAAAACATACGTATCTCATTGAATGAGAAAATTTTATTACAAACAACTGTTTAAAAGTTTGCGGAAGCGAAATGACAAGTGAATGTCAAAACCCTTTTAGTAAAGTAAATGCATTAAAAGTATTTAATACAAAACATTAAGTAACAATGTAAATCTTGCAAACATGTAGACCCAATGATGCATGCATGCCCTACTTGCGCTCGTGCTCCTTAATTTCCTGAGAAAACATACTAAAACGGTCAACACATAATGTTGGTGAGTTCAATGAGTTTAAGTAACAAGAGTATATAAAATACTGAAACCGTTTAACTGATAAACATCATTACTATTGCAGGTTAGCTAGACCACCTCGTTTACTACATGAGCACGTCGAGATTAAACTGAACGATACGATAAGGTTGCCTTGTTACCACCACGACGGGTGACCAAAAGTTAAAGGACAATTTGCACCACCTGGAAACCAATCCAGCATGATGGGGTCTGCCGAACCCGTAGTACTACTCAAATTTCCCCGTTATACCCACTGTATATTAATAATCTCGACAAAAAGGAAAGGACTTTAGGGTTGGGTGGAATCATGCTCAGTAAAATAAACAGTTAGACAATAGAACTTTGTTTTATCAAAACCGTTGCCCGAAGGCCCTGCCCGAAGGCGTAAACCTCAGCCCAAGGCTGTTTAAAATCCTGCCCGAAGGCCCTACCCGAAGGTATAAAACTGCAGTCCGCCCGAAGGCGCTGAAAAATGGTTGCCCGGAGGCGTTGTAAAATATTTGTATGTTTTCTCCCCGAAAAAGGTTTAAAAGCGGGCAAAGAACTCACCTTAGACAGCTAGCTAGTACATGTATGCACATCATTGTTGAACAGTTCACATAAGCACGCAACACACAAGTATCCAGTCGCCAACAAATTTCCTATCGGTACACATAACACATAATCCATAATATTAGCACGGTGTTATTATACACGTGTGGTTGAGCTCTTTTTAGAAGTTAAAATGTACCAATTGATTAATAGTATTACTTGATTGCATCTACGTTTCTGTTCAAGTGTTTATAACTTTTTGGTAATCATAATTCATACATTGTATCGGTTTTGTGAGGTTTTATTATATTCCACATACGTATGAATTTATACATGTGTATACATGTAAAATAAAATAACAATAATTATAATAATGATAATAATAATAATAATAACAATAAAATGTGGGTGATAATATATGTAATTGTGTCTACATAAATATTTCGTTATGTACCTATTTATGCTCATATAGAGGGCACTTACGTTTCGGTTTACTAATAAAATTAATAATGATAAACTTATACCGCATAGTACTTGTTTTCTATTTGTATGATTCTGGTTCACATCGTATTATTTTATGACCAACTAGTCACTACTATTTTCCAATTACATGTTTTTCTCGTATGAATTATTGTTAGTCATATGAATACCGATTAGAGCTCAACACACGATCTTCTATAAATATATATTCGTAATTTACAATTTTATACCTTTTGTGTTCGATTCATGTATTAGAGCCTACTCGTAAATAACCCGCACTCGATGACCCAAACTTGGTTCTATCATTCATCATCCTCATAACTACACCACCACGACACCATAACAACCACCAATCAACACCACATTATAATACCACCATCACCATTGCAAAGCTGCTGTTAGCAACACCGATCATCACCACAACAACACCCATCAGCCGCCTCGATCACCACCATCAACAACCAACTCTAACAGCCACCATTACTACATACACCACCGTTGCTGTCACTATCATCAGCCACAACACCACCGTGAACCACCATAGCCACCATCATTACTGCCGCTGCTGACCACTACCATCACAGTTGCTGTTATATGCCACAAACCGTCACCATCATGTACTATTGCCTTTGCTCATCACCATCACCATGCTATAACCACCGCACCACTAATTCGCCGGAAAAATCACGGGCTGAAACAACCCAAACTCGTCGCCACTGATGTTAAACCTTCATTACCCCGCTGTTGCTGCACCATAACCAGTCACCAATAGTCCACCGCCACTTTCGCAACAGTATACAACCATCACGAACAGCCTTCACAGCAACCCATCACCACACAACCATGCTATACCAACCTCGTCATCATCACTGCTCCGACACAACAGCCCTATTATTGCTGTTATAGTGTAGTACACCGCCACAGAAGCAACCCACATAGATTAAGATGAAGGAGACGGTCGTATAGCACCTGCACTTGCCGGAAAAAAAACGAAGAAAGGGGTCAAAAACCTAGCAGCCGCAATCTTCAACAGGCTGTATCTTTTTCATCGCTACGAGTTAGAAGACGCATTTACTATCATTGGAACCGTCTCGTCGAGACGAACATTTTGATATATAATACACCTCGTGGGGATGTCGGAGCTGGCCGGAATCTGGCCGGAAAGGGTGACGGCTGAAATTTTGAGTGAGAACATTTAGGTTTTGAATAAATGAGAAAGATGGAGAATAAGATGTATTTATATGTAGGGTTTTCTAAGTGGGTTCTTTTTAACTAGTTATCGTGTGTTCGTCATCGTATCACGTACCATTGGTCGTCCCGAATCGTCGTCAAGACTAGCATTTCTTTCACGGGTTTTCCAAATCATTTCCAAATAATATTTTCTTAGTTTATGCTTTTAATTAGTTGAACATATTTGATCATATACACGTTTCTTCCGTGTTTCGCATTGAAACACGTTCGTTACAAAATCAATTACATTGACTTATTATAAATTTATAAAACATATCAAGTATTAATATATCGGTTGAGCACTCGCTGTAATGTATTGGGCCTTTAATGGGCCTTGTTTATCGTGTTGGGCTTTTATTGGGCCTCAAGGCCCATTCACTTGAAAATCATGATTGATATAATATAATTTAACAGAGTTGTGTTAACGGAGTTATCCTGAAAATGTCGGGTGTCACATCATCCCCTTGTTGAAAGAATTTTCGTCTCGAAAATTGGATATAGTTGGTAAAAAGGTCTGACAGTAAAGGAAAGAGAAAGAAAAAGAAAAGAAAAAATTTCAAGTTGTCACATCATCCCCTTGTTGAAAGAATTTTCGTCTCGAAAATTAAATCGTACCTTTGGTGTTAGACGTTGTCTTTAATAGCTAAGAATGATTATATTTGTGTTTCATTAGGTAGCCACTTCATTAGGTTTAAATCATCTAGAGTAATCATTTGCAGGATTTCAACTGGTCTAATGTATCACGGGTTTGAAGAGATTCAAAAGTTTCTTTAGGGTCTACTCTAAAGATTTATAAACAACGATTCGTATGCAGAATGTTTTAGAAATTTTAGATCACGGAGCTTTGAGTTGTTATTTAGATTTTCAAAAACTGAGACTTATCTAAAGAGTCTATATTAAAGAAGCGTTGTTATTCGAGTTGTTTAGAGATCAATAAAAAGACTCAACCGTGTGTAGGTACTAGACTTTATTAAAGAAGCGTTTTCAAAACGCGGTCAACAAGGATGTCATAGACATTCTAAAAACAGATGAAGAATGAATTTTGATACTACTTATATGTTCGGAAATACATGTTTTAAGAAAGAATGATTAAGAAATTTATAAGTATTGCTATCTTCGGTAACTGTGAGATTTTGTTGTGATCGAGAAAACAAGTGATTGTACGACATAGAATAATATGTTTTTAAAGTTACATGCTAAAGTGGTGCTAGATAGACGAGTCGACGTCGCATAAGTTGTTCCTAACCCATATAATGGGTTTTCTCGTTGATGATATTTGGTTGTTACAGTCACAAGTGGACCGGGGGGTATATGATACTCCAAGCGTTTTCTCATCGAGAACGTTTTCAGAAATCTTGATTTTTAATTCCAATAGAAGATTAGTTTTAATCATGTAAGCCCTTTAGGGTAATCTAGCGGTACTCATCTTAAGATATAGGTTTTAGTTTGCAAATGGATTTGGAAAGAGTTCAAAATTATTCTATGCTAGTAAGGATTTTGATACAAATTCATTGGGTGATAACGTTTGAATTTTCCCATTAGAGTGTTTATAGGATGATGAGAGATAATAGTCTGGTTGAGGTTTAGAGTTCTAAGTTTACTAATGAGAGATAAGGACGTCATGTTAATTTATTACTTTGGTCGTGTAGCTTCACTAGTTTTCTTAAACATGTAATTTCTTCCATTAGGAATTTCATGGTTTAGAACGATTTGCTGACAATTGCTTACATTGTGTCCTGAATAGTTTTGATCAAGAACGTTAATTACATACAAGGTAGAATCTCTTGAATAGTATGGAGCCTCAAAAGAAGACATTGTACAATTGGAGTGTCAATTGACAACAAGAGTAACACTTATTATATTTCCTAGCAGATACAAATGTGCATTGGGATGAAGGAATAAAGAGATTGTTATTCTGAACAGAAATGAATGAGTCTCGCGCAGAACGCTAGTTGGTATTACTGTTTATTGTGGATTGTTCTATTTATAATGGGAATCTTTAGCGTCATGGAATGTGTTCGACATTCGTTATTATTTTTGGGGGTAAATCATTAGCGTTGGTCTCAAGGTATAGTAGTGTAATCTTATTAAGTTGTCAAAGTAATTCATTAATCTTGTGATCGGGTCAATATAGATGGACTTCAATAGTACGGTAATTTAGAAGTAGGGATGTTTGTATATATCTGAGTTCGTATTGTTTCTCATCTATAGTGGTATTGTAAGTGTTTACCATCCATGGATGGGTTTTTATGAGTATAATTCAAGGTTGAAATTAATATAGTATATTAAGTGGGGATGGATGTTTATTCCCGATAGACTTTTATTCAGATGGCTTTATGTTGAGTTAATTTTCACTTTTTTTTTTTTTTTTTTTTTTTTTTTTTTTTTTTTTTTTTTTTTGCTTCCGGGTATAACCCACACGAAAGGTTTTGCTAGGATCATCGTGTACCTGTGAATTCACCATTACGTTGCGCACCCGTAATCGTCAATTCACTTACACAATCACCCTAGTTTGTCTCCCATCATGGGCTTTAATCTTAAGTCTTATCAAGCTTATGGTTTTGTATCTATAAGATATGTTGACTTATTTCGGATATAGGATGTATATAAGAGATATGGTGTGCTTACAACTAGCCTAAGGCAAATATGCTACATGTTTATGATTAGTGTGATGTACCTAAAGACAAACATACATCAAATATCCTATGATCTCACGATAAGTATCCAGGTAAGTCTGCAAGCAACATGTATGGAGCATACAGTACTTAAAAATAACGAAAACATTAAGCAAGTATGTAGCATGTTTCATCACGTAGTGGATCACAAGATAAGCAACATGTTACAACAAATAATGTGTCTTAAAACTAATATGTTATAGCAGATGAATATGTCACATAATAAGTGATGTATAGTAACACATAGTAGGTCACGTGACTATCAAATCAAGACCTCCCTATACTTAACCTTTGGGACAACAACCCAGTCTCATTAATCGTATACAAAGTCTGGGTTCATGAAACTCCATATTACACCGGCTAGTTGCCAAAATAATGCAAGTTTAAAGTTATAATATAATGAAAACGTTTTTCAAGTAAAGCCCCAAAAGAAGAAAACAATTTTTCTAAAAACTTAAATAATACAAGTTAGCTGCTCATGTATGTGGGTCACAAATAAGTTCACATAAGTGTAACTAATGCAGTGTACAGTTATAGTCTAGAATGCGATGCAATGCAACCTAGTTCGCTATAACTAATGGCTCTGATACCAATCTGTCACACCCTCAATTTTCCACAAACGGGGTATCCGTTAGGCGTGTGACAAAACCAGGATCCAAGTCATTAGTTACACCAAACGACACTATATGAATTTAAAACATACGTATCTCATTGAATGAGAAAATTTTATTACAAACAACTGTTTAAAAGTTTGCGGAAGCGAAATGACAAGTGAATGTCAAAACCCTTTTAGTAAAGTAAATGCATTAAAAGTATTTAATACAAAACATTAAGTAACAATGTAAATCTTGCAAACATGTAGACCCAATGATGCATGCATGCCCTACTTGCGCTCGTGCTCCTTAATTTCCTGAGAAAACATACTAAAACGGTCAACACATAATGTTGGTGAGTTCAATGAGTTTAAGTAACAAGAGTATATAAAATACTGAAACCGTTTAACTGATAAACATCATTACTATTGCAGGTTAGCTAGACCACCTCGTTTACTACATGAGCACGTCGAGATTAAACTGAACGATACGATAAGGTTGCCTTGTTACCACCACGACGGGTGACCAAAAGTTAAAGGACAATTTGCACCACCTGGAAACCAATCCAGCATGATGGGGTCTGCCGAACCCGTAGTACTACTCAAATTTCCCCGTTATACCCACTGTATATTAATAATCTCGACAAAAAGGAAAGGACTTTAGGGTTGGGTGGAATCATGCTCAGTAAAATAAACAGTTAGACAATAGAACTTTGTTTTATCAAAACCGTTGCCCGAAGGCCCTGCCCGAAGGCGTAAACCTCAGCCCAAGGCTGTTTAAAATCCTGCCCGAAGGCCCTACCCGAAGGTATAAAACTGCAGTCCGCCCGAAGGCGCTGAAAAATGGTTGCCCGGAGGCGTTGTAAAATATTTGTATGTTTTCTCCCCGAAAAAGGTTTAAAAGCGGGCAAAGAACTCACCTTAGACAGCTAGCTAGTACATGTATGCACATCATTGTTGAACAGTTCACATAAGCACGCAACACACAAGTATCCAGTCGCCAACAAATTTCCTATCGGTACACATAACACATAATCCATAATATTAGCACGGTGTTATTATACACGTGTGGTTGAGCTCTTTTTAGAAGTTAAAATGTACCAATTGATTAATAGTATTACTTGATTGCATCTACGTTTCTGTTCAAGTGTTTATAACTTTTTGGTAATCATAATTCATACATTGTATCGGTTTTGTGAGGTTTTATTATATTCCACATACGTATGAATTTATACATGTGTATACATGTAAAATAAAATAACAATAATTATAATAATGATAATAATAATAATAATAACAATAAAATGTGGGTGATAATATATGTAATTGTGTCTACATAAATATTTCGTTATGTACCTATTTATGCTCATATAGAGGGCACTTACGTTTCGGTTTACTAATAAAATTAATAATGATAAACTTATACCGCATAGTACTTGTTTTCTATTTGTATGATTCTGGTTCACATCGTATTATTTTATGACCAACTAGTCACTACTATTTTCCAATTACATGTTTTTCTCGTATGAATTATTGTTAGTCATATGAATACCGATTAGAGCTCAACACACGATCTTCTATAAATATATATTCGTAATTTACAATTTTATACCTTTTGTGTTCGATTCATGTATTAGAGCCTACTCGTAAATAACCCGCACTCGATGACCCAAACTTGGTTCTATCATTCATCATCCTCATAACTACACCACCACGACACCATAACAACCACCAATCAACACCACATTATAATACCACCATCACCATTGCAAAGCTGCTGTTAGCAACACCGATCATCACCACAACAACACCCATCAGCCGCCTCGATCACCACCATCAACAACCAACTCTAACAGCCACCATTACTACATACACCACCGTTGCTGTCACTATCATCAGCCACAACACCACCGTGAACCACCATAGCCACCATCATTACTGCCGCTGCTGACCACTACCATCACAGTTGCTGTTATATGCCACAAACCGTCACCATCATGTACTATTGCCTTTGCTCATCACCATCACCATGCTATAACCACCGCACCACTAATTCGCCGGAAAAATCACGGGCTGAAACAACCCAAACTCGTCGCCACTGATGTTAAACCTTCATTACCCCGCTGTTGCTGCACCATAACCAGTCACCAATAGTCCACCGCCACTTTCGCAACAGTATACAACCATCACGAACAGCCTTCACAGCAACCCATCACCACACAACCATGCTATACCAACCTCGTCATCATCACTGCTCCGACACAACAGCCCTATTATTGCTGTTATAGTGTAGTACACCGCCACAGAAGCAACCCACATAGATTAAGATGAAGGAGACGGTCGTATAGCACCTGCACTTGCCGGAAAAAAAACGAAGAAAGGGGTCAAAAACCTAGCAGCCGCAATCTTCAACAGGCTGTATCTTTTTCATCGCTACGAGTTAGAAGACGCATTTACTATCATTGGAACCGTCTCGTCGAGACGAACATTTTGATATATAATACACCTCGTGGGGATGTCGGAGCTGGCCGGAATCTGGCCGGAAAGGGTGACGGCTGAAATTTTGAGTGAGAACATTTAGGTTTTGAATAAATGAGAAAGATGGAGAATAAGATGTATTTATATGTAGGGTTTTCTAAGTGGGTTCTTTTTAACTAGTTATCGTGTGTTCGTCATCGTATCACGTACCATTGGTCGTCCCGAATCGTCGTCAAGACTAGCATTTCTTTCACGGGTTTTCCAAATCATTTCCAAATAATATTTTCTTAGTTTATGCTTTTAATTAGTTGAACATATTTGATCATATACACGTTTCTTCCGTGTTTCGCATTGAAACACGTTCGTTACAAAATCAATTACATTGACTTATTATAAATTTATAAAACATATCAAGTATTAATATATCGGTTGAGCACTCGCTGTAATGTATTGGGCCTTTAATGGGCCTTGTTTATCGTGTTGGGCTTTTATTGGGCCTCAAGGCCCATTCACTTGAAAATCATGATTGATATAATATAATTTAACAGAGTTGTGTTAACGGAGTTATCCTGAAAATGTCGGGTGTCACATCATCCCCTTGTTGAAAGAATTTTCGTCTCGAAAATTGGATATAGTTGGTAAAAAGGTCTGACAGTAAAGGAAAGAGAAAGAAAAAGAAAAGAAAAAATTTCAAGTTGTCACAGCGGAGGTTAAGGTAAGTGATTTAAAGTTTGATTTCACCCCGTACCCGACACTGCACAACACACCACCTAGCAGTCCTAGGATTTCGCAGACTGTTACTGATTTCACCGGGAACCGTCGTCTATCGCAACGCCTGCGATCACGAATCCGAATTCATGGCAGATTCCGTCATACATCATGACCGCCATTGCTAACAACCAATTTCATGGGCGGGATGATGAAGATGCACCGGCTCACCTTTCGCCTCGCGCGAATCGTGAGCACTTTTAAACTCCAAGGTGCATCCGATGGCGCAATCTATCAGCATCTGTTTCCATTCTCACTTGCGGACCGAGTGATCATTTGGCTCGATTCGCAAGCAAAGGGGACGTTCACGACGTGGGAAGCACTTCGCTCAGCCTTTCTGAAGAAGTACTTTCCACCTGCTAAGGCCTCCCGCCTTCGTGATCAGATCCACTCGTTTAGAATGGAAGCAGATGAGCCCTATTATCTTGCTTGGGAGCGTTTTCAAAATTTGTTATCTCGCTGCTCCCAACATGGGCTTACACCGTAGGCCTTGGTTGAGAAATTTTATAATGGGCTTACGTATGAAACCAGGGCCCGATTTGATACATTTGCAGGGGGTCATCTGATGGGTAAAATGAACGTTGACCAATGTAATGAACTGTTTGAAAGTTTTGCCCAGGCCGAACATGAACAGCGGTCCACACTCAGGAATTCCACTCCTGTCACTGGCACACCTTCTTCTTCCACTCGAGGTGTGCATCATGTTAGCATGGAAACGAGTGTGGCCGCTGCTTTAGAAAACCTAACCCGTGAGATGAGGGACCTAAAGGCTAAAGTAGACAAATGTGAGATGTGCCGTGTGGGTCACAGTACTTTAGAGTGTCCGTTGATGTATAGGGAGGAGCAAGTTGAGTTTGTAACTAATCAGAATAGGTTCCCAAATTCTAATAATAGTAATTCAAATTGGAACGGTAATTCGAATTTTAATAATAACTCAACTTGACGTTCCTCAGGTGCCCCACCTGGTTATCAATCTAACTATAATAATAATAATAATAATAATAATAATAATAATAATAATAATAATAATAATAATAATAATAATAATAATAATCAGGGGGCGGGTAGTTCGTTTAATGGTTGTGTGAGTGGTGATCAGGCTAGTGGTCAGGGGTCTGGTGCTAGTAATGATAGGATAGAGCAATTGTTAATGCAGTTAGTAGCTAAGGATAAGGTCACACAGGAAACCTTAGCTACACATGAGCTCATGCTGAAAAAGCAGGAACTTGCCCTGCAAAATCAGCACTCCATCATTGTAGATATCTAGAGGATTGTAAGTGATTTAGTGAAACAGTCTCCTAGTCAAAGGTCCCAAGGCCAGTTCTCGAATTCAACTCAAACGAACCCTTCTGCTCAGTTGAATGCAATCTCTACTCGTAGTGGTAGGGTATTAGAGCCGGTTAAGAAGAGGGTGTCGTTTAGTGAGCCTATAGTGAGCGAGAAAGTTGTAAGTGAGGATGAGGAGGTTGATGAAGAAATAGTTCTAGAGGGTCTGGGTAGTAATCAGGCTGAGTTTAGAAATCCAAAACCCGTGAGTGACCCTGAGTTAGGTTTAAGTGTGGGGAGGAAGCCGGTGGATGTTAGGCCCTCCCCTCTGATTGATCATGCTCATGTCCCATATCCCGCTCGTCTTAAGTAGCAGAAGTAACGCGGGAGTATGGGCAATTTTTGGACATGTATAAGCAAATCAAGATCAATCTGTCATTCATAGAGGTTCTCCAGCAGATGCCTAATTATGCTAAGTTCTTAAAGGACATCCTCAAGAACAAATGCAAGCTGGGAGACCTCTCTTCAGTTCCTCTAAGTGGTGAATGCTCGGCAGTTGTAACAAATACGCTACCGGAAAAGCTTTATGATCCAGGAGTCTTTACGATTTCTTGCTTATTCGATAGTAATCTAGAAACCCGAGCCTTAGCTGATCTAGGTGCTAGCATAAATCTGATGTCTTATTCTTTGTACGAGAAGCTAGGTCTAGGTGAGTTGACTCCCACTAAGATGTCATTGTCTTTAGCTGACAAGTCTGTTAAGTATCCATGGGGGATAGTTGAGAATCTGTAAGTGAAGGTGGATAAGTTTGTGTTCCCCGTGGATTTTGTCGTGCTAGATATGGAGGCTGATGCGAAAGTCCCCATTATCCTCGGTCGTCCTTTCCTTCGCATTGCCCATGCTATTATAGATCTTTTTAAGGGGCAAATCACTTTGTAGGTAGGAGAGGTCGTAGCGGTGTTTAAGATTCCTGATCCGATAGAAAATGTTAAGCGTTGGGATAATCGGGTTCAGGTGATAGACGCCGAGGATAGGCGGGTAGAGGGCTATGAGAGTGGTAGTGTGTTTTTCACTAAGGAGTGAGCTGAAATTAAGAGGTTGCTTAGGTTTGAGTGTGGGGATCCTGGGGGGTTTGAGGATACCCCACAAGGTGCTGGTTGAGTTGATCTTGGATAGGAAGGTTGGTTTGTATAGTTTGTATAAGTTCCGTTATCGAGTCAGTCTTTATTTCATTTCATTTTATTTATTTTATTTTATTTTTGTCGAGTCAGTTTTACGCTCGGGTATCTTGTGTTTGGTTTTGCAGGTTTAAATCATTCTCACCCGTACTCAATCTCCATTCGGGTGAGTTTGTATTTGTGAATACGAAGATGGAGCTCGAGAGTGCCAATGAAGCTCGATCGTGACCGAAATGCTATACGATCGGAGCTAAAGATTAGAACGAAGACTTGGAGCATACGCGTTCTGCATATTACCATCTAACTCTTTTCCAATTCACCTTTCTATCTTTTATTTTTGAATTTTTTTGAATTTTTTTTAGATGTTTTCTATCTCTACATTGAGGACAATGTAGAACTTATGTGTGGGAATGGGAAATAGTCATTTCTGAGTCTTAGTTGTTTGGTTTGAGTCTTATAGAGTCATAAAAAAAATTCAAAAAAAAATTGAAAAATGTCTTTGTTTAAGCTGTGCACTTGAAATAGAAAATGATAGTGAACTAATTTTGGTTTTCAAATGAGTTGTGGTTTTTAAAACAAAGAATGAATTTGGATAAACTTTTGGTAACCCAATTAGCTGAGATAGTTTCCCTAAGTGTAATAATAGAAAGTTAATTTTTGTGAATCTCGTGGGTGTTCATCTTAGGAAGAATAGGAAGGCCTTAACTAAATTAAACTAGGCACCATTTTAGGCTTTAGAACTTAAATAGGTTAAGGGGTAGTGCCACTTTGGGATTTATAACACACTTCTTGTGAAAGAAGTGGCGCATCCGCAAACCAAATGTCCACCGGGTATAATACTGAAAAGCGGTCAAAGTAGCTGCTGAAATAAAAGAGCTCAAAGAAGCCAATTCAAAGAAAAAATTAAAAAAAAATATAAGGCAAGTGATCCAAGACCTCATGTGCTCTACCTCCGGGATAGCGACTTGGATATGACACCCCTGGGTGAGGTGATCTTATTTTATGAAAAAAAAAAAGAATAACAGTCTATACCCACAAAATTCATCCATCAAAATCCACCCTAATATGGCACTAGTTCTTAGCTTAGTTAAGTTTTTTAGGTTTTTTTAGCTTAACCGGGATCTAAATCTATTCACTTAAAAGCTTTCCTAATTAAGACCCTCGACCCTTTTCGAGAAGAAACCTAAAGGATAACTATTAAGTTATTAGCACACCGGTTACGAGATTAAACTTCCTCACGGTTATCTAATCAAATTATGTCTAATTGACCCATGCTAAAGATCTATCTCACGATACGACCCTTAAAGCCATTTGAACCCAATCATTTAATTTAACAAGCAAGATTAATAATTAACACTAAGCTGGAATTTTCACAAAAACCTAAACCTAGCAAATTGACTAACCAAGACTTGTTAACAACCTAACACCTCACGGATATCTAGGTTGGCTACACGTTATTACCGATTTCATTAATACTATTAATCATATGGTTATACTGCAGTTAAACCATAATAATCATAACTCACGTTAATGACTAAACGAGTCCTATTACGTGACATAGAAAATCACCAAGAACGCATGAATTAATAATATCAATTCTACCGATTCAAACATATATAATGCATTAAACAATCATGAGGGTTCAAACTTTAATCAAACATAAACCATAACCAATAATCCAACGGAAGTTCAAACAAACCGTTAACGAATCAACATAACGCCTAGGTAGTTTTAAAGTACTTAGCCAATCATGTTCATAATCAAAAACGCAAGTTTAAGAGTAATAAACATGATGAAAAGAAAGAAAAAGGAAGAACGAATAAACCCGAGAAGCCTAGGAAGTGATCCTTGAACCCGCAAGCATCCGTTGTCTTCATTTCGTCTTCTTCACCTCACAACCCTTTCCGATCTGCTGAAAATCGCCTATTTTCCGTCTCCAATAAAGTCTAGGAGGCTAGGGTTTCATAACATGTCTTTATATAGCGAACAGGGCCAAAATACGAGAAAACTTTCTGCCGAAATCGTGTCACCGCGTCACGCGGTGACGAAAGGGATTGTGGCCGCATGCCTGCGTCACCACACCACCATAACCACCCTAGCATGCCGCGTCACGCGGTCAGGGGGTGCCCTGGTGGTCGCGTGGCGTGGTGATGATTCCCGTGTGCTCGGTTTCGTCCGTTTCTTCGTTTTCGCGTACCGGCTTGCTCGTAACTCCGTTTCGCGCCCCGTTTTCGCCTACGAATTCGATTTTTCACGATCTATCCGTTTCTTTATCAACATGGGACCTATGAAACACAAAAACATTAGTTGTATCAAAATTGCTATAAAACCGTACCGAAACGACACAAAATGTTAACAAACACAACTAGGGATTTATGTATATTTATCATTATATCACAAAACAAAAATCAGGCAACCACCCACAACTCAACATAAGAAGCCACAAGTCTGTCAACAAGTTGCATCAAACTCAAAGAAAGCCCCACCCCCAACTGCTCCACACGGGCCAGTCAAGCATCAAAAGCCATTCAAGGCTTGCTTTAAGTGTGAAAAGGATGATCATGTGCTCAGGAAATGCCCAAAAGGACATGCTTCGGACGGTAAAGGCAAACAGGTTTGCTTCTCCGGATCAGTGTCTAGAAAGAATCCTCCACATGGTAAAGGTAAACAGGTTTGTTTATTTGAATTTCAAGTTAATAATCATACATCTTTGAATGGTCGGATGACGAACATTCCATCCCTACCTTCTCATGTGAAGCCGGTTTCACATGATTCAAAGATGAATGTGACCACATCATCAAAACCAAAGTCTTTTTCCTCGGGGTTAAACAGAAAATGATTTCCAAATTTACTCTTTCAAATCGAAAATGTTTGAACCTAAACAAATTTGGCAAATTAAAAAGAAAGAGGAAAATATAAGTGATACAAAAACTCGTTGTGTGTTTAAACAGGTGTACTACGCTGATGAAACCGGAACACCCAGGACTACGATGGACTGGGTTCCCCTTTCTAACTAATCTGTTGATGAGTGCAGGAACATTTCAGGAGGACTGTTAGTAATCCGGTTTACTAACAGAGAATTTCCTTATTTAAATTTGAGGCGGAACAAACATGTCATGGTTTTGTTATCTTATCCAAATTTTGGATTTTCTCTGACTTTCACTTATCTATTTTCACAGTCACTGCATTTTTCTTGATAACTCATTTATAATCTTTTGATAGGGTAATATGAAAGACGTTTCTTTGGTAATTTCTATTTTATATATTGTAGATAGTTAAAAAAAAGGTGAGGGAGCCTAACATTTTTACGTATATTTTTGATCAAGTTTTCATAACTCTTTGAAGTCGCTCTTGAGTCTTTTGAAAATTTCAATTTTGTGTTGAAATAGAAATTTTAGGGGAGTAATATCTCAAATGAATGTACTAAATATCATTAGTCCAAAATTTTCTTTTCTGTGTAAATATTTTGTGTCTTTTGAAGGTTTTAGATATGTGTGGAAAGCTCCTAAAGGAGAATGTTGATTTGTGCAATGATGTGTCAATAGGCTCAGCCCGAATACAATTAGACAGCAATTCTGTGATCAAACTAAATTCAATAAGAGCTCGGTGATGAGGAGTACTTTCACAGACATTTGGTCTACACAAAGTAATAAGTTTTGACAAAAATGGGCTGAGAGTATTTGTTTCGTGCTTGATTTTTCCCAAATCCAAACCCTTTAGCCGTAGCCCTGAATGACGCTTCTCGTTAGCTCTTCAGAATCTTATTTCCGTGCTTATCTTCTCTGCTATACGGAAGTATTGACCTGGAGTGATGATCTTCTCTGTTATATGTAAATATAGACCTGAAGCTCTCATCAGCACGCTTAGATGATCATCTCCTCTGTTATACGTCGGTATAGACCTGGAGCGCTCATCATCTGCACCCCAAATGTAAAGCTATGCTCACAATGTTTCTACATCAAGTTCATTGTTTGACGCTTCATACATAAAAAAAATAAAGAAATATGCTCAAATGTAAAGCTAAGCTCACAATGTTTCTACATCAAGATCATTGTTTGATGCTTCATACATTAAACCCAACTCCAGTTTACTCCCTAGAACATTCACCTTGGTTATTAATTAATCTTGGTCTATGCCCACCAAATTACAAAATCTTGCTAAATCATCTAAACTCAATAAGCATGATGTCAAAACGAGTTACTTTGCTGAATGTCTGTGGAAACCAAGTTGCTTGAGTTTCTTCAAATCGAACTTAAAATATGATAAGATCGTCACATGTTGTTTGTTGAAAGGAACAAGGCATGGGTTTAAATGGACAAACATATTGACAATCTCGCCAAATTTATGTTTCTCAGGATGGTCGCTCGAAACGCATTATTTGATTCCTTCATGAAAATTTCGTTTATTATCATTATTGATGTTTGGGTTCTTGAGTCTTGTTGGTCGTGTGTACCTTATGGGATATCTTCTCTTTGTCTAAAATATTTGTGATATTGTCAGACTGATCCTCTCATTTCTGAATTTTTAATTTTAATTAAAAAAAATCCAAAAAGATTTTTAATTTCAAATAATTTTCAAGTCTTCCATATTATGCTATTAATATGCTATCATTTTCACATGCATTTCACGGGAAATTGCACACACAAACGAACACGGGTTCGCTTGTCTTCATACACAAATAAACACGGGTTTATTATGTTTAATGAAATGATCTAATGAGAAATCTCGAGATTTTGTTCGTGATTGTGTTACAGATATTTGCTGCAAATGATGGCCGATTATCAGTGAGCAAAGCACCTTCCCAAAGAATTTGTTCATCAAAGTTTATAGTAGATACCGAGCTAGGAATCCTCCTCCTACATCTTCTGAAGCACTAAAAAAAAGTTTGTTGGAAAGCAGTTCCAGATTTTTACGAAAGGATACACGCAAAATGGGGAAGCTTACAATATAGGGGAACTTATGAGATTAATGATCTTCAACAACAAAATTTGGCAAGTATCAGTCTTGGGGGAGTTTTGTTGGAGCTGAAATTAAGACTGAAGCTTACCAAATTGAAGATCCAACAGTATTGACTTATCGGTGCTGAACACGATGCAAGACGTTGATAATAATAGACTATGGGGGAGTATTGTTGGACCTGAATTGTAGTCTAATATTATCAATACAGTCAAAGTCAACAAAAGTCAAGGTCAACGGTCAACGTCAACGCAAAAGTCAAGACGACGCTTTCGGGACGAAGATTAGAGACAAGACGTTGAAGACGACGGAGTTTGATAGTTATTAAATATATTTTGTGTCAACAAAATATATTTAATCATTTTCGTCATTTTAGTATTTTATGTAATATATATATTGTCTTTAAGACAAAATATATATTAGACTAAACATTAGGGTTTTATTTGTATTAATTTCCATTTGTCATGTTTTAGTCTAAGTTTATGGTCCTAATTATCATTAGTCCAAAGTGTCATTAGGCTATAAATAGTAAATGGCAATTAGGGTGTTTTTTGGGGCTTGAATGAGTCATTGATTGGGGGTTTCCACTTTGTAATATCTGATGCAATCAAAATATAGATTAAATTAAGGGTTTTCATTGTGTTCTTCAAGTGTTCATCTCATGTTCATTAATATTTTACCATTTTGATCCAAATCGTTATCATATTACTGATTTAATAGTGTTATGGGTCCAACAGCTTATAACCCGTTCATCATCAACTCGACGTCCATTAAGGTAATAATGTATGTCTCTGAGTTTGTGTTTACACCAGGATCAAAAACCCTATATCTAATTTCATTATCAAGTCCATTTTATGGTTCAATCTGTCGATTAAAGAATTAGGGTTCTTATGTGGATTTGGGTGTTTGCACAGATATATGTATTTTCTAAATGTGAAACGAGTTTGGATTAATAAAGTTACCTCGAGTTTATTGGTTCTCAAGATTTTTTAGTGGTGAAGGTGACTTGGGTTCTAAACTCGTCTCATTTCTTATTGTTTTGTTTTTCAGTTCCTTATCTTAAGACTATTTTAGTAAATATAGTTTTTACTAATAACTAATTTTCTTAAATATATTAATAATTCTTTAAATTTAGTTAGTGTTACTAAACAACCAAAGAGTTGCTGACAACAAGATTATAAATTAAAGTTTTGGGTAATATATTATAATTTATCTAAAGTTTTATATAAATATTTATAGTGTTTATCCCTAACAAAATACTAAAAGTTATTTGATATTCCAGTACAAGCATGATCGGTTAGTTAATAACTATGTAATTCTCAATATCAACTAATTTTCTAGTATTTATTTGTCATTTATCATTATATAATGATTTAACAATTTACTATTTTATTTACCTAATAATCATTTAATGCATTATTTAATTAAAATCTTATTATCAAATCAATTTAATACATTACTCTTTTAATTCAATATTTTATCAATTATTTAACTAGTTACTCATTATCAACAATAAAAACCAAATTCCTATTGAAAACCCTAGTTGCCAAATCGTCCTTACAATTCTAAGTTTGTCATTTTAATTTAGAGACATCGTTCATTAGGTTAACCATTACGGAGATCACTCGCTGCCGAAGTTCAAGTTATCCATATTTATTCCATGATTATGTATTAATTAAGTGAGTATTCATAGCCCCTTATTATGTTATGTTTTGGGGTGAAATCATGTGACATATTAAATCATATTTTATCATTTTTTTCATTTTATTCATTATATTCAATTCAATTTATGTATGTGTTATTACTTGCAATTATTTGTTTCATAGGTTGATAAACATTTATTCACGCACAATCATTAATTTATTCAAACCAACGACTATCAATTATATATCTATTTGGCCTGACAAGCCCACCCCATTTACATACATGTGTGGTGATTGTAACCGAAATACGTTTTTGCTCATTACGGCTTACACTGTGTGATTAAGTGGCTGCAGTCATTTAGGTTTGATTGTGTACTCGCTTTATCTTGTAAGATACACTTTATTTGCATGATATGTATTAACATAACATGGAATTGAATCATTTTATTCATTTTAATCATTTCAATCATTTTAATCTGTATCTATATGTATGGAAACCTTTGTTTACTCACCATCTAATTCGTTAGCTAAACAAATAGTATTTTCACATAATTTTAGGAGATGCAATTTAGTTGGATTATTCAAGATGCTTCAGATCTAGGATTTTCTTTGACCTAGACAAATTAATTAGACGTTGTACTTGTTCAGTTTGTTTGGATTGTTGTATGTAATTACTTAAATAATGAAATTTAATACTATTTAAATTATTTTTAGTACCGTGAGCTACGGACAATCATTCACTAGCGTCCGCCGCGAGGGTTCCGTCATCGATCGGGGTGTGACAGGTCACGCCAACGTTATTTGAGCTTTGGTGAATGCATATATTACCCAGAAGTCTTATTGTTGTGATAGACATAAGTAGGGGCGTGACGTGAATGTTGAAGGGTTATGGTTAGTGGTCTCATTTAATTTACTAGTTACATTATATGTATGTGCATCAAACTATTGTTTGTGACTTAAACATGCGAACTCAACAGCTTTTGTAGCTGACTATTTTTAAATGTTTTTCAAGTTCAGATTCTTAAACTTACCCATGAGTGTTTGGATTTAAATACATGGATGTTATTAAGAAAAATAAATTATGTTTGTGTGTTTGTTTGAACTCTAGTAACTAGTATGGTTTGGGATGTAGTGTCTTTTGAAGCAATAAGTTTATAACGTGTCTTTGAGACTTGACGTTTGTATTATATGTAATGCTTTAACATTCTCTATATAATAGTGTGTTTTGAAACCATCCTTTGTTACACATGTGTTTTCCGCTTAAATGAGGTTTGAAAAACTGTTTAAGAGTCATATGACTTGAACATAACATATAGGATTGACATCGGCTTTTTTGATTAATTACATTTTTAGCCGATTTAAAATTCACCCAGGTGACCCGTTTAGATAAACAACATTGATTAACATACATATATATCAATTCATGAAAAGTCATTGCAAAAACTGAAGAAAAAAAACTGATATACATAATTGTTTATCTGGTAAAAAAATTAATAAGTCAGAAATGGACCAGCCTGGATGCATGAAGAGTGGAGATGTAAATAAATAATTCATGTGCCCAAAACCTTTAAAATAACCAAAAATATTCAAGTTACTAGATTAGAACTCGTGTATACACACGGATTGAACCATAAACAACAAAAATCATAAAACTGCTATAAACTTCCAATAACTATAACTAAAAGCTATTTAAATGCAATAAAATTAAACCACATTGTCCTGACACCTTAGTAAGTAAATTGGATTACAATTAACAAATACAAGAAAAATGTGTTTCAATTTAATAGATACCAACATGACCTTCTCTTTAAACATCTTAGGCTTATGCATAATCCTTCTCGCCCTCGAGTGGTAGCCCAATCCATGTTGTTGACCTATGGCGTGGCCTTCGGTTGAGGGCAAGTCATGTAAAAGTCTTCTTAAAAATGGGTGGGTTTCAAATAGTCATCAGCCAATCTCATATGAACAATAATGTTAATCAATGTATTATATATAAGATTAAGTTACATGGGTTAGTTATGGACAAAAGCATTCGCAATACCTAATAATTAACTTGCTAAATGGTCAAGAGAAAAGCTTAGTGAGATGTAACTAATCACATTAATTCTCCTTTTAATATGGCAAAACTGAAAAATATAACAAAAGTAAATTCACAATATGAAACTTCAGAATCATTTACCTTTTATCTAACATGATCAAAATCAAACCATTCATCATGTTATTTTTAGTACTAATAGATAACATATACAAACATGCTTCAACTTATCATAGTATGAGGATTAGTAATCAGGGTTATAAAAACCTAAATAAAATGCTTATTTCATATAATACAAACAAAAGTGAAAGTGTTAACAAATCAAGACTCTAAATTTGTAATTTCTTTCATGGACTGTGTCATACACGATTCTCAACTTTCTCATTTACCATTAGCTCTATCAAACAGAATTTATCATAACCAATAAACTTACAAAAATAGATCAATGTAGCAACAATTAGAAAGAAAATGTAAAAAAGGCATTAAAAGGTTTGTGACTTGACAACCAATACCTTTAAAAAACCCAAACTGGCCTGCAACAATAAGGAATTAGACTTTAGTAAATATTCATCTTTGTTCATTAACAATTTCAGTATGAATAGTACGTCTTTAATTCCGAGTACAATTTCAGTCAAGAAAGAACTCAAGAATAGTGTAATCCTTCTTTTAAATCAAGCTTTCAGTATCCTTCAATTAAATGTACATCATTTGTGTTAGTTTTATCCATTAGATGCTTACTGCGATAGTGACCATGAAGTTTCGTTTGGTAAGTTTTTAATAGCGGGAAACTGCTTGCTGTTGTCTTTACCAGAGGTTTCAACTTCCCCTTCCAAATTATTATATTCCACGATGCTTCATGGGGATTAGGTCCGCGAGATTTAGAGAGGAGAAACGTTCTCATGCTGCCACGTACGAAAAATCATATGTGGAATGCTTAATATGATACCATGTGTGTTTATTACTTAATTATTAGAATAGGTTGATAATCAACAACACACGTACGCAAAATATTCAAGTTACGCTAAGGAATTTTTTTCATAACTAGTATGTTTTAGAAATTAAGTTAAGAAAACTGGGAAGTCAAAGAAATATTTTGGTAAATGGTATAACCGCTCCTAGGTGAACACGTACTTTATGAATAAATTTTTTTACCAATCACTAAGTCACCCTGACACTTGTACTTGTGTCAGCACAATAATTTTTGTTTTTTTTAAACTAAACCGCTTCAGCATTGGACGGTTTATGAACAAAAAAAATTAGACAGTAACACCGTTAAAATCCCATCGTTAACTCTAACAAACTAAATTGGACCAAGTTAAAACTTAACCAACTTAACTCTAAACTTAACATCTCTATTTAAAAGTTAACTTACTTAACGAAAAACTTAACAAATCATTTAAATGTTAACGATAAACTTTCAAACTACTTAAAAACTAACTTGACTAACAAACTTCAGTTTTTCGTCAACGACTACATATTCCGTCAACTTTGAGCATTTGTATCTTTGTAATGATAACTCCGTTTTAGACACGATTTGCTGCGTTGCGAAGATGTTACGTAAGACCACGAGGATGTGATAAATAAACCAAAATTTAATTTTTTTTATTGTTTTTAGTTAGCTCCTTTGAACGTTCATATCTGTCTACCATAATGTACTGTAAGAAGATAATTTATATTTTTAATTTTTAAAAAATAGGTTAAAAGTAATGTACTGGCATTTATGACATTTCTGTCTACCATAATGTACTGGCTTATTTTTATAATTTTAATAATCCATAACGATGATTCCCTGTTGCAGTCACATCCATAGCCGGGTTTAAATAACGTGCTTAAATAGTGAAATTGCTGCTTTTATTTATCACGAGTGAATAGTATTGATTCTTTCATTTATCAGGAGACCACGAGATTGAATTGGTTTGTTCATAAACTGCTCCTAATAGGAGCGGCTACCTCTATAAAGTGAATTGGTTATGTTCACCCAAGTTTAATGACACATAAAACGTCTCCCCTCGGGGCGGTTTATGTTAAAAGCAATGTGTCTTAATTAAAAGTTGCAGACTAAGGGGTTTTTAAAAGTTCCAAGCTATGTTAGGTAGGTAGTGTCTTTTAAATGATAAACCCCCTTGAGTAGAAGTGGTTAATGAACAAAAACATTAGTGAACTTATGTTGAATTACTCATATGTAATAGGTAGCCGCTCCTAGATGGAGTGGTTTATGAAGAATTTTCTTAAAAACATGTATAGTATTTTTTATGAAGCCTATATATATTTATATATCAAAAATACATTTCTACCTTGAATATAAGCCATAAGCAAACTGATTTCTTACAATATTTACAAAATGGAGGCGATTGAAAAAAACATTGACAAGCCCGAAGGCAAAAAAACACTTTGTCGAAACATCGTAGTATGTTAAAATGCTTGAAAAAGCAACAAAAAAAAAAGATCTCACTGGTGAAGGCTATTATGGACTGGCCACCTGGAGTAGTGTGTTTATTATATAAGTAAAAAAAAGGTTTTTAAGGGACATTGGACCAAACACAGTTTCTACATTTGGGTGTGTTCCTCTTGTAAGCTCTCTATACAAATAGGCAAGGGTAGCACTGCCCTAACTCAGACCCCCACTTATTGTCATGTCTTCCAAATGACAAAGTAAATGCAACAAAACATCTGCATTATTTTTGTAGGCTAGTAAAATTTTACCAGGCAATATAAGCAGCATGCATGCTGATGGCACTCTGTATTTGTTGCTTGAGGAGATAAAGGATTTTCTACCATGTAGTCTAATATAGTATTTATTTTTAGAAGACTATGTGAGTTTTTCTTATAATGTTTCTCCTTTGTTTTAATACCTAGGAAGGTTTTTACCATATGTTTACGTTCC
Source organism: Tagetes erecta (assembly GCA_030867185.1). NCBI lineage: Eukaryota > Viridiplantae > Streptophyta > Magnoliopsida > Asterales > Asteraceae > Tagetes > Tagetes erecta. The sequence goes on from CM061487.1 coordinate 8,273,651, forward strand.
TTCAGGTCGTACGAAGTCTGTATGCCGACTAAGGCGTCACCCTTGATAGGTAACCCCCACAGGAAATTGACATTTTGTAATGTCACTGTCACCTCACCAAAGGGTAGGTGAAAAGTGTTTGTCTCTGGGCGCCACCTTACGATCAGTGCCTCGATGAAGACACGATCGAGTTTTCTATACCCACTTCGAAAAATCTCACCAAAACCCGCCAAATCAACATATTTTGTAACTCTTTCGTCGAATTCTATGGCCTTCCCAAAAACTTCTACCCAAAAAGTGAAGTCACCGCGTAGCATTGTTAATGTTGTTGTTCTCCCCAAATTCAATGCCACAAACTTCTAGCCTGATGCTCGGGTCTCAGATACAAAACACTTTCGTCTTTAGAACCCGGGTGTAAATGCAAGTTGTAATTCATGGTAATATAATGTGGTTAGTATACTATAATATGTAATTTTTAGAATTGTGATGGAAAGATGGATAAATGGAAGGAAAAATGTAGATATGATTGGTGTAAGGGTATGAGTTTGAGTGGTGTGTTTATTATATAGGTAAAAAAAGGTTTTTAGGTTTAAAATGGAATTTTGGTATAGTAATATGTCTACAAAATTGTTGGAAATGGTGAATGATTTTTTTTCATAGATTCTTAGCATTACCACCCATGTGATCATATTTATTACCCATTCATAGTGAGCATCTTTGAACTAAACTTAAAGTGACATAATAATTATAATTAAACATTTATTTTTCATGCCCTCATAGTGTTACGTCACCTCTTCGCAACGCAGCAAACCGTGATTAAAACAGAGTTATCAAGACAAAGATACATACGCTCAAAGTTGGCCACTTGACTTTTTTTTAAACCAAAAAAAGTAAAAACGGATGTCAGTAGAGCATCTTTGAACTAAATTTAAAGTAACATAAATATAATAAGTAAACATTTATTTATCATGCCATCGTAGTGTTACGTCACCTTTCGTAGCGCAGCAAACCGTGATTAAAGCAAAGTTATCAAGAAAAAGATACAAACGCTCAAAGTTGGCACTTAGACTTTTTTTTAAACCAAAACTAGTAAAAACAAATGTCATTAGAGCATCTTTGAACTAAATTTAAAGTGACATAATTATAATAACTAAACATTTATCTTTCATGCCATCGTAGTGTTACGTCACCTGTTCTCAACGCAGCAAACCGTGACTACAACAAAATTATCATGCAAGATACAAACGCTTAAAGTTGGCCAATTGACTCTTTTTTAAACCAAAAATATTAAAAACATGTCCTTTAAGCATTTTCACCAAATATCATTACATTTCACTACATTTATAAAAAACACTAAAAAATAGCTACTCATAAACCGCTCTGAGGTGGCACGGTTTATGTAAAAAAACATATATATATCTATATATTCGTTCACTATTACATTTTCACCAACTACCATTACATTTCATTGCATCTTAATTTAGTCCACAAAATACCAATACATTGCTCCTAAGTCCTAACACAAACAATTGCAGCATCAACAGATAATTTGTTTGACTTAAACTTCAATTTATTTTTTAAACACTTGTTCTCTGTTTGCAACCGCATCTTATCCATCTCCAAATTTTCAATCTTCAACTCTAAAGACTTGTTCTTCATTTCTAGTTGTTTAGAGTTGGATCCTTCACCAAACATAACATAAACATATTCTTTTCAGATAATTAGATAAAGAACTTGCAATCAGATTGCTAAGAAGTGTAACCAATAAATCGGAATGATGTAAACATGAAGAATTAGAAGAATATGAAATAATTGATTTACAGGCCATAAAGGGCATCCATAAAACTCATGCCCGTGTCTAACACTTCGACTTCCGGCTACTCTCAGAACTGCAATCATATTATGATTACAATACACATTTCCATCGGTACGCAATCTAAAGATTTTGAGGTTTTTGTATGGGAGAATAGACGAGGATGAAGATTAACCCATTCTAAAAATTTTTATTTTGGTTGAGAGAGAAATAAAGAACCTTTTACTTTTATATTTTTCACTAGTAACACCCCGACCAATTTAACATTTCCATCTACAAACTAACAAACTATCAACAACTATTCCACCACCATTTCACTTCAGAAACAAAAACAACACCTACCAAAATGAGAGGAAACTCCATAATCCGACCATCTCCCAAACCTCCATATCATATACCAAATTGATGTTTTTTTTATAACTAAGTAAAATCAAAATCATTCCCGAGGTCACCAATCTCGACAATACCTTGACGGTCATCTAGTTGCCGAGTTCTTACTTTCACCATTGGAAGAATCAAATGGTTATAGACAAAGAATCTTGCACTAGAGAACCGGGAAATGTTAATGGTTTCCCATAGAGGAATTGTGCGGTTTGTCAGATTTATGTTATTAAATAAGTTTCGTTATTTGTTGTTGTGTTACTGAAGTATTTATGGATTGTGAGTTTTGGTATTTTTTGTCTTGTTAATGAATAATTCATGAATTTGTCCTATTGTTACGTCGTCTCTTTTAACAAAAGAAAATATATAAAATCATATATGTTAAAGTGACTTAAAAGAAAAAAAAAAGAAAACTAACCCATAAACCGTGCTTATGAGAGACGGTTTATGTAAAAAAGAAATTGAACTTTTTTTAAAAACAACAAAAGATACGTTTACTTCTAGTTTACATTTATTAAAGGGCATTAATATCAAACTATCACCATCTAATTAAATAAAAATACCAACTACAAATTTACATTAAAAAGACATTAATTAATATAAGGCTGTTTTGTTTGTGGAGAAGCTTCAGAAACTATCAATAGTTTTTTTTGTGCTATTAATACGTGTTTTACATCTTTTATACATAAAGCATGAAAATCTAAGACAAACATCTTGTAGATTTACATCTTAGTCGTGACAATGACCCTGTTTGAACCAACCTACGCAATGCCATGGAAATGAATTCATCTATTTATATTAGGGGAGAACAAGGATACAAATAGGTCTATATATGTTTTATAATAAAAAAAATTAACTTATTAACTTTTTCCTATAAATAACATCACACCCTTTCATATTTGACCACACCAACAAGCCACTACTTCAATAATAAAAATGAGTATTGGATATAAACGGACCCAACTAACTATTTTTTGTCGTCACCGGTCCCAACTTTTGAAATATGCGTTAGTGGTCCCAACTTCTATAGTATTTGCCAACAACGGACCATAACTAACAGATTGGTAACGTCGTTATTATGGTGCTGACTTGGCATGCTTGCTTGTCAAACTTGTTCCTACGTGACGGTTTATTATTCTCCATCTATATAATCTGTCTTCAACACTTAAAAACACTTTATTCTCAAACACTTAATCGACACGATTGAACAACAAGTGCTCCATTAAACCCTAATTCTCTGAACAATGATAGTGATCCATGATTGAAGAACAAGGGCTCACTAGTACGCGATTGAAGAACAAGTGCTCACTGATCCATTATCGGAATCCAATGGAGAAAGATATCATCCATGTCGAATTTTGGATTAATGGGTCGTTTGAAGTTGGTACTCCAAATCTGAGGTATGTTAGGGGAAAATGAACTTTATTAGGGTTAGACATTGATAAACTTTCATTGTTTGAGCTAGTAGATTATGGCCAAATTTTTGGTTCATATCAAGCCAAGGATTTTTCACTTGTATTACAAGATACCTGGTAAAGATAGTTTCAAACTTTTAGTTATTGATAAAGATGTCTATGAGAAGCCATCTCTGCTTGGTTTTAATGATTCTTTGGTAGTATATGTTCAAAGGGGGCCGATGAAGAAATCGCAAGTCCATACCAGTACTAGTACCATGCCTATTAACCCTATAGCCCAACCCAGTATCCAGCCCATTAGCCCTATAGCCCAGTCTCGTTCCCTTATTGATAACCCTAGTGCATTAAGTACACCTAATAGAATCAACAAAAGTACAGCTAGAAAACATGTTCTAGTTGTAGATGATGGAGTGAATCTTGTTGCAAGTGAAAATGAACTAACTCCAACAAGAGGATTAGGAAGCTTACAGCTAGAAAACAAATTCCATTTGTAGTTGAACATGAAGTTAATCTTGTTGCAAATGAACATGAAGTTAAAATTGTTTGAAATGAACATGAAATAGGTAGCGGTGGGCTAGACAAGGAAAGTTCAGATTTTGAGGGTTCTGAAGATGAGTCTTATAAATGTGATTTGGGTCCAAATGATTGATAGAGATGATGAAGAGTGGAGGCTTTCAGTTGCTAATATAAATAAAGTCAATGAAGAAGATGTTGAATTAAGGAACAAGCTACTTGAATATCATCTAAAAGAGCCTGTTGATTTTTATGGTGATAAAACTAACCAACTGGTTGTAGAAGAAGCTAGAAGTTATGAGGATTCTGATGGTGATGTTCTCACAACAGGGGAGAGTGAAGATGATGACATTAGAGGGAACAAATACATACATCATGTTCCAATTATAAATGACCAAACCGACTGGACTAAGTTCGAATGGGTGGTTGGGATAAGGTTCCCTACTATAGATGTTTTTAAAGATGCTGTTAGAAGGTATGATATCATAAATGGTAGAAATCTGTGTATTTCAACAAGTAACAAGAAGAGAAGTAGTCGTATGGGTGTCAAGTGTGTTGATGAAAAGGTAAACAGTTGCCCTTTCAGACTATGGTGTTCATATGATAAGGGAAAAAGTTGTTATACGGTTAAAAGTGTAAAAGACAAACACAACTGCCAAAGAAACATGACAAGGAATAAACAGTTGACTGGTAGTTTTATAGCTAATAAATTCTTCGATATATTTAAAGCTAATCCACAGTGGCATGCTAAAGAGATTCAGCAAGCAGTAAAAGAAAAGTATAAGGTCATCATTACTAAGTGGTTAGCATATAAGGCAAAGATTTGTGCACATAATAGACTACATAGGTCAATGAGGGATCACTACAGCAAACTTAGGTCCTACTTGGAAGCTTTGAAAACTGTAAATCCAACCTCCAAATTTGAAATGTTAACCACCCCACCTGGGTTTAATAACCAGGATCCAAATTCAAACTTGGAGACATTTTATAGGCTGTTTGTGTGTTTTGATGGTGTCAAGAAGGGATTTTTAGCAGGTTGTAGGAAGTTGTTGTGTCTAGATGGTTGTTTCCTTAAAACATTTTTAGGAGGAATGCTGTTGGCTGCCATTGGAAGGGATGCTAATGATCAGATGTATCCAGTGGCTTGGGCAGTAGTTGAAGGGGAGAAAAATGACAGTTGGGCTGGTTTATGTATGAATTGAGGAATGCTCTTGAGGTCCATGATGGTGGAAAAGACTGGACACTAATATCTGACCAACAAAAGGTATTACTTAACTAGTTAGTATCAAAATAGCTGTTTTTTTAGGATTTTATAAAATTAATGATTTGTTGTTTCAATTGTACACTACAGGGATTACTAAATGTTGTTTCATTAATGTGGAATAATACTGAGCATAGAAATTATGCAAGACATATCTATGCTAACTAAGAAACACAAGGGTGAGGAGTTGAAAAAACTTTTCTGGAGAGCATGCAGGTCATACAATGAGGCTGACTACAATGAAGCTATGAAGGAAATGAAAGAAATATCAGCTGATGCAGCAGATGCATTCTTGCAACAAAATCCAAAAAGTTTTGTAAGATGCTTTCTAAAGAATCACACATATTGTGATGTGATAGTCAATAACATGGCAGAAGCATTTAATGGAACCATAGTTCAGTCAAGGTCTAAGCATATCGTTGACATGTAAGAGGATATCAGGGTATCAATAATGACTAGGTTAACTACAACGCATGCTAATATGTTACATGAAGTTATGGTTGTGTGCCCAAGGATACAAATTAAAGTTGATAAAGAAAAAAGTTGGGCTTATAGAAGTGAAGTATACCCATCATCATATAATGTGTTCCAAGTAAGGGATTTAGATGATGTTTCAGTGGATTTGGATAACAAAACATGTACTTGTAAAAAGTGGGAGTTAACAGGTATACCATGTAAGCATGTGTGTGCAGTGGCTGGATTTCTAGGAAAGAGTGCTGAGGAGTTTGTTAACAAGTGTTATCATAAAGAAACATACTTGAGGTCTTATGAATACACAATCCCACCTTTGCCTAGTCATAGGTTTTGGCCAAGTGTTGACCTTCCTTTGGACCCACCTCCACTCAATAAACAACCTGGAAGACCAAAGAGAAATAGAAAGAGAGATCCACATGAGGATCCTAAAACACCAGGTAATGTATGTTTGTTTATCATTAGGTAAGTTAACTTTTTGTTAGTGTTGTTAATGTGTGTTTGTCTATTACCAAGTAAGTTGACAAAATATGGAATTAAGATGACTTGTAGCAATTGTAAGAAAGTGGACACAACAAATGAAAATGTACGAAGGGCAGTTCAACACAAGCAACCCAAGCATCACAAGCAACCCAACAATCAATTGGCTCAAAAGGTCAAGGGGAATTGAAAAGGGCAGTTCAAGTCAAGCAACAAAGAAGTCAACTAAAGTGACAAAAGGTAGTTCAAGTCAAGCAACAAAGGGGCCAAGTCGAAACACAAAGGGGAAAGGAAAGACTACTTAATGGACAAAGATGTAATAGCGTAATGCGGTCGGGATGTTAGGCTTTTGAACATGTATCTTTTTTTATGGTTATGGTTAGTTATAAAACTTTGTTATGCATGTTTAAACTGCATTGTGCTTGTTGGGATGCTAGGCTTTTGAACTTTTTAATGCAGTTGGGATGTTAGGCTTTTGAACATGTATCTATGCTTTTGAGCATGACTTCTTGATGATTGGGTTGAAAAAAAAGTCATTTTAATAGTCGATTATGCTTGTATGTTAAGTGTCAATTGCACTTGTTGTAAACTTGTAATGCATGTTTAAACTGCATTGTGCTTATTGAATTGCTCCATGGAAAGAACTATTTAAAATGGTCATTTTCATTCAATATTACATTCCATACATTTTGATCAAACCATCAATACACATATTCATCTTTAAAAAACACAACCTGATCAAAAAACTTAACTAACTAACTAGCTTGACTAAAACTAGCTAAATAGCCTGACTAAAACCACATGCTAAACAACCTCATACAAATATAGTCCACCAAACTACAACAATTACTAAAGGAAGAACGATTCGACTCTTCCAATTAGACTTTTTCAGTGACAATTGCAGTTTCAAGTTCTTGATCTCATCTTGGAACTTCAAATTTTGCATTGTTGCATCTACAAGTTCTTCTTCTTAAATTGCACAACAATTGCAGCTTCCATGTTTCTTCAAGAAATCATCAAATTCTTCCTTCCATATGAGGAATTTACAGTCTTCATTCTAATCACAAAAAATCATGTATTAAGCTTACAAATCACAAGCAAATAATGTGAATTAAATTGGGTACTTACTGGCCTTAAAGTACAACCATAAAATTCTTGCCCCATTCTAACACTTCTACGTCCAGCAACCATTTGAATTGCAATTAGATCGTGATTGCAGTAGACATTTCCCTCTGTATCAACATTGAATCTTTTAGTGTTTTTCTTGCAAGAAGATGTGTTGGACGATGCTGAACTCATTTTGTTGTAATAGGTTAGGGCTTGTTCTTTGTTTGTGAGCTTGAAGGGAACTAGGGCTTGAATCGATTGTAGGGCTTCAATCGATTGATCAGCTTGAGAGGAATAGGGGTTTTTAGATCTTTAAGTGTATGTATGTGATGATAAAGTGTTGAAGACAGATTACATAGATGGAGAATAATAAACCGCCACGTAGGAATAATTTTGGCAAGCAGGCATGCCAAGTCAGCACCAAAATAACGACGTTACCTATCTGTTAGTTAGGGTCCGTTGTTGGCAAATACTATAGAAGTTGGGACCGCTAACGCATATTTCAAAAGTTGGGACCGGTGACGGTCAAAAATAGTTAGTTGGGTCCGTTTATATCCAATACTCCTAATAAAAATATGGATAAACGCCATTAAAAAGATGTGAAGATCCCAGAAAACTAATGTAGTTCACAACCAATTCCAAAAGCATTAAGTTAGGCTCCTAACAAGTGGACACGTCTAAGGGGTGTTTGGTAACCTCTTAATGGTCATTCAAAGGCTTACCTCTTAAATAGTTCAAAACCTCTGAACCATTAAGTGATAAAAAGATGTTAAATAGTTAAAAGGTAGTCTCTGAATGGTAAAACCTCACCCAATTCATCATATTTTTAAAACTTACCATATAATGGATTTTTGAATTATTAAGAGGTAAATTTTTACTGGTTATTAAGAGGATATTCAGATGCTACCAAACAACCCCTAAGTCTCAAAAATCAAGCGGCATCATCATCTGTCACAAAAAACCCTATCAACGATGTGTTGGAAGCGGAGCCAGAATTGGTGACGGAAGGGGTGCCAGAATTGCTGACGGAAGCGATGCCAGAATTGGTGACGGAAGCTGTGTCGGAACCGGACCCTGAAAGTGTACGTCATTTTATCTTTCGAAATGAAGGATCATATAAATGGTCCAAAGACGCTGTCGAGTTCTATAATAACGGTAATGCTCCTTTCTGTTATTGTCGGTTTTTGGACTTCAATAAACTTGACTGTGACTTTTGGGAGACCTTTTAGGAGACCGTGGTGACAGACGTCTTACTCCACTTGTAACAATCATATTTTCCTTTAGTAATATGACAATCTGAATTTTTTTTCTTTTCCTTTGTTCTATTTCGTTGCAGTCAACCAATGACACAACGTAATTTTCGTGACGAAAATTCTTTTAACAAGGGGATGATGTGACAACCCGCAAATTCAAGTTAACACCGTTAACTATTCTTTATCTATTCCGTTAAGTTTTAAACAAGTTTAGGATTCCTTTGGTAATTAACTAAAACTAATTTATAAACTCGAGTATCATATTAGATGATTTGCTAATGTCTAAGGGCCAAAGTGTAACTTGTTATTTTATAACCCAAACCCTAGCCCCAACCCGCCTTCTTCCTCTGCTTCTTGTTCATCGACACACAACACAACATCAAACCTCTTTTCTCTACACCTCCCTCAACCGATCCAGCCGCATCATCGTCGCATCCAGTCACCAGCATCGATCTTCCTCTCGTCTCTCTTCTTCTTTCTCTCGTCGGCATCCAAGAGAAAACTCAACAGCAGGCGCCGCCCCCCGTCGTTTCCGATCATCCTCTCCGTTAGTCTCCTGTAAGCCTTTTATAGCAGTAGCTTCGATTAAGATCTCGGATTCGGTTTGATTTTATACGATACATTAGGATGTTGTCGTGCGTTATATGTGTATGTCTATGTGCAGAAATCGTATTTATGTGTATGTATGTATCCAGATTGAACATCAATGATGAGGATTAATTACATCTACATGTACACAATAGCATTGACTTCAATATATGAATAAGCAGGTTATGATTTTAAGTGTGTATATGCGTTAATTGACTGAACCGGAGTATATATATGTTATGTATGTATGTATATGGTGTGGTACAGCAGCAGCATGTGTAAACAACAGGAAATAGTTAGCGGCTGTATATATTTAGAACTGTGATGTGTATAGGTGTGTGAATGTAAATATATAATAGATGTGGCGGGTGTATGAATTGATGAATGCATGTGTGGGTTGGTGTATGTAGTGATATATATATATATATATATATATATATATATATACGTGTGTGTATGTATGCGATGCAAGATAAATGTATGTAACAATATGTATGTGGTATGCTATGCGGATGTGTATGTATGCGAGTTGCTGTGTGTGCGCGTCTGAATGTATATATGTATGTATATGCGATTTTGTATAGTTATAAGTAGGTGATATGTAACGTGTAAGGATGTAACGCCCGTCTTTCGACAAGCACCACAGTTGGCATTCATAAGCATAAAACAACCATATATTAAATAAAATTTCAAAAGCAGCGGAATAATTGTTCAAACATCATTACATTACCCTTAAATTTGTCTTAGAAACTCCTTAAAGCATTACAAACATATAAGCCAACTTTCCAAAAGTATTTTTCTTCAATGTCAGTCTTCAACAAGTCTCTAGCCCTCGCCAAGCAGCTCCCTAAACCTCCTAACCTGCACATCAATCTAACATGCATACAAAAGTCAGCTACGCCGAGTGAGTTCTAGTTTTAAAACATGTTTAAAAACTTTCCATATCATTCATGTAATACACGTAAATAGCATCATCGTATTAGACTTCACATTCGTATAATACGTAGCATAATATCTTTGTCTTTGAGTTAAGTCATCATCGTGTCCTCTTTGGTCATAAGAGACCCATTCTGTGGTTCTTAACTGGTTTCATGAGATCCCCAGTAGGATTCTTAACTGGTTTTATGAGATCCCCAGTAGGATTCTTAGCTGGTTTTATGAGATCCCCAGTAGGATTCTTAGCTGGTTTTATGAGATCCCCAGTAGGATTCTTATCTTCCGTTAAGGCATACTTTCGTTTATATACAACTCTCTCTATATATATATAAATATATATATATATATACAAATATTCAATCACTCGTTCTAACATCATCATCATACATCACATAAATAAGTCCAACAGTCCAGGAAACATCTCGGTATGCATGTTAGCCTCAAAATTTTATTTGGAACAGAAGTGAGGTCTAGAACTCACCTGATTCTTAAGTGATCTTTGCTCGTTTGGACCAGGTTAAGGTAGTGGTTTTGGGTGCACGATCCGCATTTAAGTTATTATGAAAAAAAATCATCATTTCTTTCTTAGTGTCGCAGGAAATGTCGCAAGCAGTGTCGCAGGTAGTGTCGCAGGTAGTCTCACACAGGCGAACCACAGTGTCGCATGTTGCTTCAGCAGCACCTCCACTTGCAGTGTCACAAGGCTCTTGCCCAACTTTCGTTGGGGCTTAAACTATTGTCGCAAACACACCCGTCACACGCCCAGAAATCAAGTCACCATAGTGTCGCAAGATGAACACTAGTGTCGCAAAACGCTGATACAACTCGTTTTCAACCAAAAATCCTTGTTTTGCAACCAAATCCCAAACTTTTTACGTCCAAAACCTTGGTTTATCATTTATATGACTATATCTAAGCTTTTTTCACGATTTTGTCCATAAAAATGCAACTTTTATTGATTTCCTTGAAACTTTTGAAAAACTTAAAAACTCCATTAATGGCCAGATTCGTTTTGTGTTATGAAAACAGGTTTTAGGAGATGATCTTACCTTGATTACCTATTGTTTAACACCTTTTAAACTTCAAATCAAGCCTTTGATTCACAAAAATCTTGGTTTTCTTCTTTCTTGTCTTTTCTTTCAAAGATTAGGGTTTGTGTGTGTGTTGTTGTGGTGATGGTGAAAAATGGAGGATGGTGGCTGGAAATAGTGTTTAAGTGGTAGGGTTTTTTTCCATATTAGGGTAGGGTTTTAGATGGACTTTGGGCCTTAATTAGTTAATTAGGCTATTTTAGGTAAATTTCTCATCTAATCCACTTACCATTTTGGGCCTAATTCAATCTTTCACCCTTAATGGCCCATAATTACATCATAACCTCTTCATTAATCCTTCCCTTTTCTAATTACCAAGTAATTAGTCATTACGTTTTACATTCTCGTACCTTTATAATCATTTTCGTTCTTCATTATACTTTTCATAATCATCGTATTTATCGTTAACATAACATATATCGTAAACGTCATTCATCATTTTAATCATAATCACTTAAATGCACATTCATATAAGCATAAGCACGTAATTAAGTCCTACCATAAAAATCGAGGTGTTACAAGTCTCCCCTCCTTATATAGGTTTCCTCCCCGAAACCTCTAAATTAAGAAAATAACGCGGGGTAATTCTTTCTCATTTCGCTCTCTAGCTCCCACGTAACATCCGAACCTCTCATATGTCTCCATTGAACTTTTACCTGCTTCACGGTCTAATTCCGTAATCGTTTTTCCTTTTCATTTAATATCGCTACGAGCTGCTCTACGTAGTTCAGCCACTCATCGATTTCCAGATCATCATACGGCACTGCCATACCTTCATCGGCTAAACATTTACGCAAATGTGACACGTGAAAGGTGGGGTGAATCCCACTCAACTCTTCAGGGAGATCCAATCGATAAGCAACATCTCCCACTCGTGCAACAATTCTAAACGGCCCGATATACCTAGGGCTTACCTTGCCTCTTTTTCTGAATCGAATTATTCCCTTCCATGGGGACACTTTCAGCATGTCTCTATCCCCCACTTGAAACACAATGTCCTTCCTTCGTCTATCAGCATAAGACTTTTGTCTGTCTTTAGCCGCTTTCATACACTCCTTAATCTTTTCTAGCTTCTCAGTTGTGGCCTCGACTATTTCCAAACTTCCGAGTTCTCTCTGGCTAATCTCGCCCCAACAGATGGGAGTCCTACATCTCCTCCCATACAACATTTCATATAGCGGCATTTTTATACTAGCATGATAACTGTTATTGTAGGAGAATTCCGCCAAAGGCAGATGACTGTCCCAACTACCACCAAGTTCGAGCACACAGGCTCTAAGCATATCTTCCAGGGTCTGGATCGTTCTTTCAGACTGTCCGTCAGTCTGAGGGTGGTAAGCTGAACTGATATGGAGCCTTGTCCCCATCTCCTCATGAAATTTCTTCCAGAACTTTGACGTAAACCTGGTGTCCCTATCGGACACAATGGATACCGGAATTCCATGCCTTGTCACAACCTCTTTGATAAATACTTCTGCTAATTTTTCTGAACTTATTGCTTCCTTGATTGGTAGGAAATGAGCACTTTTCGTCAATCTGTCTACGACTACCCATATAGTATCATACCCCTTAGAAGTTCGTGGTAACTTTGTAATAAAATCTATGGTGATGAGCTCCCACTTCCATTCTAGTATTTCCAGTGGCTGAATCTTACCATATGGTTTTTGATGTTCTGCCTTGACTTGGAGGCAAGTCAGGCACTTACTCACATATGCTTCAACCTCCCTTTTCATACCAGGCCACCAGTAATCCCTCTTCAAATCCTGGTACATTTTTGTTCCTCCTGGATGGATCGAATATCGGGACTTATGCGCTTCATCAAGTACGCCTTTCCGTATCTCCCCGAATCGGGGTACCCATATTTTACCATATATCGTCTTCACACCGTAAGTGTTTTCGGTCAATTCTATTTCTTTCCCAACCATTCTTTCTGCCTTAACCTGATCTTCTTTTAGGGCCTCTACTTGGGCCCTTCTGATCTCTTCCATCACTCCAGGTGTAATAATCAGCTGGCAAGCTTTAACCCGAAGCGGTTCATGTTTCTCCTTTCTACTTAGAGCATCGGCCACCTCGTTGGCCTTTCCTGGATGGTAATGGATTTCTGTAATCCTTGATTAACTCCAACCACCTTCTCTATCTCATATTTAGATCTTTCTGTTCAAAGAAATACTTCAGACTCTTAAGATCGATGTACAGTGTACACTTCGTCCCATACAAATAATGTCTCCATATCTTCAGAGCAAAAACAACTGCCACGAGCTCAAGATCATGAGTCGGGTAGTTCACCTCATTTTCCTTCAACTGCCTCGATGCGTAGGCAATTACTTTTCCTCGCTGCATAAGCATGCATCCTAAGCCTTGTCACGATGCATCGGAATATACCACAAGATCATCATTCCCTTCAGGTAACGTTAGTACGGGGGCTTCGGTTAACCTTTTCCTCAACTTATCAAACGCTTCTTGCTGATCTTTTCCCCAATCAAATACTACCTTATTTCTTGTCAACTTTGTTAGCGGGGAAGCTATCCTTGAGAAATCTTGGATGAACTTTCTATAATATCCTGCCAAACCTAAGAAACTACGGATTTTGGATGGTGGCTTAGGAGTTTCCCACTTCATAACTATCTCAATCTTTGATGGGTCGACCATGATTCCCTCGTGGTTTATAACATGACCCAAGAACTGAACTTCTCGTAACCAAAAGGCACACTTTGAGAACTTAGCATACAATTTCTCCTTTTGCAGCATCTCTAATACTTCCTTCAAATGGCACGCATGATCGCCTTCGTTCTTAGAGTAAATTAGAATGTCGTCGATAAATACAATCACAGACCTATCCAACATTGGTCTACACACGCGATTCATCAAATCCATAAACGCGGCTGGCGCGTTAGTCAGCCCAAAGGACATGACCAAAAACTCGTAATGTCCGTATCTCGTGCGGAATGTTGTCCTTGGAATATCTTGCTCTCTAATTTTCAGTTGATGATATCCGGAACGAAGATCTATCTTAGAAAACCAGCTTGCACCCTGTAATTGGTCAAATAAGTCATCTATTCTGGGTAAAGGGTAACGATTTTTCACGGTCAACTTGTTCAATTCCCTATAATCGATACACATTCTCATGCTTCCATCTTTCTTTTTAACAAACAACACTGATGCTCCCCAGGGCGAAGTGCTTGGTCGGATAAAGCCCTTATCTAGCAACTCCTTCAGTTGCGGCATCAATTCCTTCATTTCGCTTGGGGCTAAACGATATGGTGCTTTTGCCACCGGCTGGGCTCCCGGCACTAGGTCAATTTGAAATTCAATCTCTCTGTCGGGTGGTGTCCCAGGTAAATCTTCGGGAAATACATCAGGGAAATTGCAAACTATCGGTACATCTGCTAACTATCTCAGTCCCTCCTCCACGTTCTTAACATGTGCTAGAAACGAGTTGCAACCTTGTTGAATTAGTCGGCTTGCTTTCATCATTGAGATCACACGAGGAATTTTACTTTCTTGGTCACCATACACAGTTACGAGGCTTCCATCGGGGGCTTTTAAACGAACCATCCTCTCGCGATAACCTATGTTGGCATCAAACTTGGACAACCAATCCATCCCAATATCACGTCGAAACTACCCAAGGTCATAATGCATAAATCTGTAGGGAAACTACGCCCTAAAAGAGTAATAGTGCAACCTCCTATCATTTGATCGACTCTAGTGAATTTACCCTCGGCTGTTTCTACATCAAAAGACCGTTCTACTTTCCTAGAGGGAACTTTTAAGGCTGAATAAAATAAAGCAGATACAAAACTCCTACTAGCGCCAGAATCAAATAACACAGAGGCACAAATGTTGTTGACGAGAAACGTACCTGAAACGACCTCTGGCTCCTTCCTTGCCTCCTTCCTGGTCATAGTAAAGGCCCTAGCAGTAGCCTTCGACTTATCCTCCCCCTTGTTATCCCCAAGATTCACTCGACAATCCTTACTCATGTGACCCTACTTCCCACATCGGTTGCATTCAACAGTCGTCTTGCATTCGCAGGCTCGATGGCCCGACTTCCCACATTTGTAACACAGTCCTGACCCCATCCTACACTCCCCGAGTGGGGTTTGCCACATTTTCCACAATCTCTTCCCCCATTTTGGTCACGAACTACAGCCTGATTCGCCTCAACCTTTGTCCTTTTGTTGTCATATCCCCTTCCATCATTCCTAAACCTCTTCCCCGTCTGATTTCGGGAATTATTCCAATGCTTCGTTTTTGCCTCCACTACCTCCTCATCAGCCACGTTGTCATAAACGATCCCAGCCAAATCCACAACCGACTCAAAAGTACCCGGCCTGTGGGCATTCACGTGAGTGCGCACCCTGGGTGGCAACCCTTGAACGTAACACTTAATCCTCCTCTGCTCAGTTTCAACCAAATAAGGCACCAGCTGTGCCATCTCATTGAACTTTGTGGTGTACTCGAGGTGGCTCATACTTCCTACAGTCAGATTCAGGAATTCCCTCTCAACCCGATCGACTTCATACTGCGGGCAAAACCTTTTAACCATCAATTCCTTCAGATCCTCCCATACCATCTCCCTGATCGCCTTCCTTCCCTTGGACTGTTTCACAGTAGTCCACCAGTAAATTGCAGCCCCAGTAAACGAGTGAGCAGCAAATTTCACAGCTTGATCAGTCCTACATTCACTGATATTAATCACATTCTCCATCTCACTTAGCCACTCAAGGGTGGCAGCGGACCCCTTTTTCCCATCGAAGGTAGGGGGTCTGCACCTTTGAAAAGCACTGTAGTTGCACCCCTTTCCCTTATCCTCAAAATCCGAGTCATCAGACGACTCGACCTCCCTCTCCACCTTCTCAGACTTCTCTTCCTCTTCGTCATTCTCAACACCCTTCTTAGCGGGTCCCTTCTTTTCAGCTTTCTACATATCCTTCATCATCTCTTTCAGAACTGATGGCATAACACTAGTCAGGACCTGGTGTACCTCGTGTGCCACAGCGTCCTTCAAATTCTGTTCAAGTCCAGAGGTTGGTGCAGTCTCAACCTCGATTTCAGGATCAGTCTCAGCACTTTTCTTTGTGGGCTTCCTCCCACGCTTTCCCTTAGCGGCTTTCGTTGCCTTAGCATTAACAGCTTCGGCGGTACTTCTGGTCATTCTTTTGGGTGCCATTTCTTACTTCCTATAAGATTCAAACACTCACGTTCATCAGTCAGAGTAATTCAGGACGTGATAAGTACTGTAAGTTCCTAATGACAGTGGCCAGTTGTTATTAACTACTTACTTTACTGCTCACGTTCTAAATGTACCCCTCCTGAATCCCGTTAGTATCCAAACCTAGTCTAGTTCACATAAAACATACAAGAGCATTTAAACACATATAGAGCACATAACATGTATAGGCACTAAACCTATTCCTCTACTTTCCTAATACCTGTTTATGCCACAAGACTTCCTGCAGGCACTTCAATTGCTGTCCTATTATATTCAGGCATCTCATTAATTGCATTAACATATCATATATATAGCTTGTTGCTGTTCGTTGTTTACCTCTTGGCGTGGAGCTAGCAGACTGGCATTCTTACTTTGGTCCCATTTTCAGTCTAAGTATTAGGTTTTTCTTTGACAACATTTTACCAATTTTCTCTTAAACGTTGGCTCTAATACCAACTTGTAACGCCCGTCTTTCGACAAGCACCACAGTTGGCATTCATAAGCATAAACCAACCATATATTAAATAAAATTTCAAAAGCAGTGGAATAATTGTTCAAACATCACTACATTACCCTTATATTTGTCTTAGAAACTACTTAAAGCATTACAAACATATAAGTCAACTTTCCAAAAGTATTTTTCTTCAATGCCAGTCTTCAACAAGTCTCTAGCCTCGCCAAGCAGCTCCCTAAACCTCCTAACCTGCACATCAATCTAACATGCATACAAAAGTCAGCTACGCTGAGTGAGTTTAGTTTTAAAAAATCTTTAGAAACTTTCCATATCATTCATGTAATACACGTAAATAGCATCATCGTATTAGACTTCACATTCGTATAATACGTAGCATAATATCTTTGTCTTTGAGTTAAGTCATCATCGTGTCCTCTTTGGTCATAAGAGACCCATTCTGTGGTTCTTAAGTGGTTTCATGAGATCCCCAGTAGGATTCTTAACTGGTTTCATGAGATCCCCAGTAGGATTCTTAGCTGGTTTTATGAGATCCCCAGTAGGATTCTTAGCTGGTTTTATGAGATCCCCAGTAGGATTCTTAGCTGGTTTTATGAGATCCCTAGTAGGATTCTTAGCTGGTTTTATGAGATCCCCAGTAGGATTCTTATCTTCCGTTAAGGCATACTTTCGTTTATATACAACTATATATATATATATATATATATATATATACAAGTATTCAATCACTCGTTCTTACATCATCATCATACATCACATAAATAAGTCCAACAGTCCAGGAAACATCTCGGTATGCATGTTAGCCTCAAAAATGTTTTTGGAACGGAAGTGAGATCTAGAACTCACCTGATTCTTAAGTGATCTTTGCTCGTTTGGACCAGGTTAAGGTAGTGGTTTTAGGTGCACGATTGCATTTAAGTTATTATGAAAAAAAATCGTCATTTCTTTCTTAGTGTCGCAAGCAATGTCGCAAGCAGTGTCGCAGGTAGTCTCGCACAGGCGAACCACAGTGTCGCATGCTACTTCAGCAGCACCTCCTCTTGCAGTGTCACAAGGCTCTTGCCCAACTTTCGTTGGGGCTTAAAATACTGTCGCAAACACACCCGTCACACGCCCAGAAATCAAGTCACCATAGTGTCGCAAGATGAACACTAGTGTCACAAAACGCTGATACAGCTCGTTTTCAACCAAAAATCCTTCTTTTGCAACCAAATCCCAAACTTTTTACGTCCAAAACCTTGGTTTATCATTTATATGACTATATCTAAGCTTTTTTCACGATTTTGTCCATAAAAATGCAACTTTTATTGATTTCCTTGAAACTTTTGAAAAACTTAAAAACACCATTAATGGCCAGATTCGTTTTGTGTTATGAAAACAGGTTTTAGGGGATGATCTTACTTTGATTACCTGTTGTTTAACACCTTTTAAACTTCAAATCAAGCCTTTGATTCACAAAAATCTTGGTTTTCTTCTTTCTTGCCTGTTCTTTCAAAGATTAGGGTTTGTGTGTGTGTTGTTGTGGTGATGGTGAAAAATGGAGGATGGTGGCTGGAAATAGTGTTTAAGTAGTAAGGTTTTTTTCCATATTAGGTTAGGGTTTTAGATGGGCCTTGGGCCTTAATTAGTTAATTAGGCTATTTTAGGTAAATTTCTCATCTAATCCACTTACCATTTTGGGCCTAATTCAATCTTTCACCCTTAATGGCCCATAATTACATCATAACCTCTTCATTAATTCTTCCCTTTTCTAATTACCAAGTAATTAGTCATTACGTTTTACATTCTCGTACCTTTATAATCATTTTCGTTCTTCATTATACTTTTCATAATCATTGTACTTATCGTTAACATAACATATATCGTAAACGTCATTCATCATTTTAATTATAATCACTTAAATGCACATTCATATAAGCATAAACACGTAATTAAGTCCTACCATAAAAATCGGGGTGTTACAAAGGACGAATAAAACAATGGTTAAGCATGGTATAAATGTATGTATATATGGATGCGCATACGTAGTTGCAGTAGTATGTCGATGGTATGGGAACAGTAGTAGTAGAAACCGAAAGGTGTGTATATGGTTGATATGAACAATAACGTATGATATTATGTATGTATGCGCCTGATTTTATATGATAATAGATTATATGCATGTATGTGAATGTTATGATTGATTTGTATGCATAAAAACGTGATTAACAGCAACAATGTTGCGTGAAAGTTTGGATATATGCATGTAAGAACAGCCATGTATGTATATATTACGGTAGTTGTGGATGTACAGTGATAGTACTATGTATTGGAACATATGTATATGTTTTTGCAGCAGCGAGAGTGGATATATATAGGATATATATGTGTGTGTAATTTTACATATCTATATATGCAAGTTCTAGGTATTAATTAGTGTTTAACTATTAAGTAGGTCGTAAGACGGTTTAGGTCCTTTTGTTGCATTTGTGCTGTTTAAATTGTTGTGCGCTTCAAAGGTGAGTTCTTTGCCCGCTTTTAAATATTTCGGGGAGAAAACATACAAATGTTTTTACACGCCTTCGGGCAACTATTTTACAGCGTCTTCGGGCAGACTGCATTTTTTTACCTTCGAGTAGGGCCTTCGCGCAAGATTCTAACGGCCTTCGGGCTGCGTTTTATGCCTTCGAGCAGGGCCTTCAGGCAACTGTTGTGATAAACTAATTTCTATTGTCTAATGGCTTATTTTACTGAGCATGAACGTATCAAACTATAAAGTCTTTTCCTTTTAGTCGAGATTATTAATATACGATGGGTATAACAGGGAAATTTGAGTAGTACTACCGGGTTCGGCAGACCCCATCATGCTGGAAGGGTTCCAGGTGGTGCAAAATTTCCTTTAACTATTTGTTCATCCGTTGTGGTGGCGACAAGGCAAAAACTATCGTAACGTTCAGTTTAATCTCGACGTGCTCATGTAGTAAGCGAGGTGGTCTAGCTAACCAGCAATAGTAAATGAAGTTTATCGGTTAAACTGTTTTAGATTTTATATACTTTCGTTACTTAACTCATTGAACTCACCAACATTATTTGTTGATTCGTTTTAGTATGTTTTCTCAGGTGGCTAGGAGCTGTGCACGTAGGACATTTCAGGCATTGAGTCACTTTAACATTTTACAAACTTTTATCAACATTATCATTCTTTGACAACTTCTATTGGGTAACGTGCTAGACTTTTGAGCACGGAAGTTTTTATTTATTTGTGCTAGACTATTGAGCACAGGTTTTATACTGGTATCGTGCTAGACTATTGAGCACAAGTTTATTTAAATAATGGGTTTGTTTAAAAGCTTCCGCTAAACTTTGAAAACTCATATTTTATACCCTGAGTTTTGGGTTAATATCTAAGTTAAACTTTTGTTAAAATTTATTGAGTCAGTGTTACTGTAACTAATGGCTTGAGATCCTGGTATGTCACACGCCTAACGGATACCCTGTTTGTGGAAAATTAAGGGTGTGACAATTAAATATTAGTTTGAAGAATCTAAATTTGTTACACAATTAATATTTTTGTTTTAGCATATTGAAGGTTGGGTTAAACGGATGGTGCTAATAAGAATTGGTTTGAAAAGACAAAATGGCCCAAAAGGGTTTGATTGGACAATTCTACCACCACAATTTCGCGATGAACTCTTCCACGAAAGCGCTGTCAAATATGCCAATGGAACGCATGATCTGTACCCACCGTTTTAGGAGGTTCGGTATGTTTATATTCCGTTAAATATATTGAAAATGGATGAGTGGTTACTTGCTCGGATTGATTTTTATGCAATGGAGATGACCCAATACTGGTCTAACCATAGATATTTGAAAGAATATTACCATCTGATATCTCTCTTGGTATTGGATCCGTTTCCACTTATTTTCAATTGTTTATTGGATGAGATTCATTATTGAAAAAATGTATAATACATGTAAATGTCCAACAAGGTGGCTACATGAATCTTTTATGTGGTATGACTTTATCACAGCCAGAAGCATACAAAAAATTTCAAATGGAAAATCAACTCGAAGAGTCAACCTACACTAACCTGGATTATATAGAAACATAAGAATCTCAACACAACTATCATTCACTAAGATTATTTTTTTTCCATTGTTATACCTATTATTATCACTATTATTCTAAATGTTTTTTTTTGTTTTTTTCTAGACAATAATGACGATTCAACTGAAGAAATTGAAGAAACGCAAGACAGTGAACAATCTCCATCGAAATAAGAAACAGAAGAAGATGCACCGATCCCTCCTTTTCCTCAGCATCAAAGTAAGGGGCTTACAGGTTTCCCTTATTTGAATGATGTAGGTAATGAAGTGGATGCGGATTATATCCCCATTGATAATTTTGGTGAAGAGGATCGGTGTTTTGGATGAGCAAACACAAGTGATAGGTTTAAATATGTATTTCATTAACAAACATCAAGTTGACTATGCTGTTCGATTATGGAATGCCAACCACAACCGGGAGATTTATATGGCTGACACCAGACCAAAGTCAAACAGCAAAATGTAAAAGCATTCATGATCCAAACAATAACACCTCTTCACAATGTATGTGGATGATAACGACAAGAAAAATATTAGATTCCAACCATATCAAGGTCACTAAATGGACCTACGCACATAGCTTCTTTACCACTATATCAGGCAACAATAACCGAGCACATAGATCCGCCGTTGTCGCAACCCATATACAAGAACAAGTTGTTGCAGATGGTTTCTTTCGAAATAGATTCAAGCTATCATCAAATAGAAGTTAAGTGTTGATATCACATACGGAAAGGCTTGGGCGGCCCGCAAAAAATCTATAGAGAACATATACGGTAGTTGGGAAAAAAACTTTGATTATTTACCACACTACCTTTTGGCGCTACAACAGGCACCATTTTAGAGTGGTTACATCATCCCAATAGCCCATTTCATTGTTTAGTATTCAAGTATGTTTTTTGGGTATTTTTGCCAAGTATTATAGCTTTTAGTTGGTGCATTCCCGTAATATCAATAGATGCCACTCATCTAAAGGGACAATACAAGGGAAAAATATTAATGGCTATTACAAAAAATGCAAACAACATGATCGTCTCTGTGGCATTCACACTAGTAGATGAAGAGACTAATGAAAGCTGGAAGTGGTTCCTTCAACAGTTTGCGGATAAAGTTCAAGATCCTAGACAACGCAAATTATGTGTCATATTCGACAAACATGCCAGCATTAAACATGCCATGGATAACCTGCCTGCCTGGAAGGAACCTAACGCCTACCACCGGTTTTGTCTCAGACATGTTAGAAGCAATTTTATATAAAAGTTCAAGAATGTGAGCTTTGAAAAATGTGTTGGGAGATTGGGAGCACAATACAACAGAGAAAGTATGATCGTCTGATGTCTGAGCTTCAGTCAACAAACAAAGAGGCATGGCGGTACTTACAAGGGATTGACGAAAGAAAGTGGACGCTACTTTTCCACAGGGGTAATTGTCGATGGGGTAACCTGTCTACCAACATTTCAAAATGCATGAATAACGTGTAACGTGGTGACAGGTTGCTTCCGATAGAGCGTTAATAGAGTATACCTTTAGAAGCATGTGATTGTGTGACTGTGTACCCGGAACGCATGAGGAATTTGTTTCATGCTCGTGAAATACGACCTCGAGAACATAGGTTATACACTTATTCAGCTCAAGATCATCGATATATGATGGAGACAATGCTACAAACCTCTGATATATCATGCGGTAGTCCTTACACAGTAAAATATGGTAATCAAACATGCTCCTGTGGCAAGTGGCAGGTTTACCAGTTCCCTTGTAGCCATGCACATTACCTAGGTAGAGATCCGAAACAAACATCCAATAACCGATACTATACCGACTATTATCGTGGACAATAAAACGACCAATATTACCCGGTACCTCATTATCAAGACTGGTTGTCTGCCGGTTGGACACTTCGTGGTGATGCATCAAAGATTACTATAGTACGAGGAAGGCGTCGTGCTAGCAGGATGCATAACGAGATGAAGCCAGCTATCCCGAGGAACGGACATGTCGTAGGTGTTCTGGATGTAAACAAACAGGTCACAGAATTAACAAATGTCCTTACCGAAAAAATTAACTCTTATAGTTGATTGTTGTATTGCGTTAATTTAATTTAATGTATTCCGCTTAGTTTAATTTAATGCAAATAAATATTGTGTCATAATTTAGTTGGTTATAATTTAATGTATTCTTTTTTTTAATTTTAAAGGATTTTAAATAATATAAAAAGGATTAAGAGGAATATAAAATTCAAACGTCTAAAAAAAACTTGTAAATGGCAAACAAACTCTATTCAATTCAATGAGTTTCTCTTTTAATAAATGAAAAACAGTTCTTGTTTTAATAGTAACCAATTAAATGTGGGCGAACATAACCAATTCACTTTATCAAGGTAGTCGCTCCTATTAGGAGCGGTTTATAAACAAACCAATTTAGTTCAATCACGAGGTCTCCTGATAAATGAAAAAATCAATACTACTCACTAGTGATAAATAAAAGCAATAATTTCACTATTTAAGCACGTTATTTAAAACTGGCTATGGATGTGATTACAGTGGGGAATCAACGTTATGGATTACTAAAATTATAAAAATAAGCCAGTACATTATGGGAGCCGGAATATTCCTAAATGCCAGTACATTACTTTTAACCTACTTGTTTAAAATTAAAAAATATAAAGTATCTTCTTACTTGTTTTTTTAAAGTAGTTAAGTGTCTAACTTTAACCGTTCGTCTCATTTTCTTGATAGCTTTGACCGTGTACGAACGCTCAATTTAAAATTAAAAAATATAAAGTATCTTCTTACTTGTTTTTTTAAAGTAGTTAAGTGTCTAACTTTAACCGTTCGTCTCATTTTCTTGGTAGCTTTGACCGTGTACGAACGCTCAAATTTGGGATGAAAAAGATATGAATGTTCGAAGGAGCTAACTAAAAACAATTAAAAGGATTAAATTTAGGTTTATTTATCACGTCCTCGTGGTCTTACGTAACATCTTCGCAACACAGCAAATCGTGTCTAAAACGGAGTTACCACTACAAAGATACAAACACTCAAAGTTGACGGAGTAAGTAGTCGTTGACGAAAAACTGAAGGTTGTTAGTCAAGTTAGTTTTTAAGTAGTTTGAAAGTTTATCGTTTCCATTTAAATGATTTGTTAAGTTTTTCGTTAAGTTAACTTTTAACTGGATATGTTAAGTTTAGAGTTAAGTTGGTTAAGTTTTAACTTGGTCCACTTTAGTTTGTTAGAGTTAACGATGGGATTTCAACGGTGTTAGTGTCTAGTTTTTTTGTTCATAAGCCGTCCAAGGCTGAAGCGGTTTAGTTTAAAAACAGAAAAAAAATTATTGCGCTGACACAAGTAAAAGGGACAGGGTGACTCAATGATTGGCAAAACAAATTTGTTCATAAACCGTTCCACCTAGAAGCGGTTATACCATTTACCAAAATATTTCTTTGACCTAATTCCCCATTTTGCTAACTTAATTTCTAAAATATACCAGTTATGAAAAAAATTCCTATACTGAGCCATCGCTGCAACATATGGTAACAAGAAACCTTCATGAATAAAATTTCTAACATTTAAATAGAAAATAAATGAATCGGCAATAACTTCTCCATCACATTTTGCAACCAGAATCTATATAATGCTTGAAACACAAACATACAAACTTAATATGCAAATTTAAAGAGATGAATACACACGTAATACCCTTATCGGCAAAACAAAGTTTAAAATATCCTTTGAATTCATTTGATTTTACACAAAAAGCATCATTTTGTTAAGATTGAAGTATGAAGCTTGATTTCATCACTAATTTAAGATGTTAAATATATAATGATACCCCAATCGAAAAGCATTGAACTGGATCCTTTTCATTTTCATATGAATTCACTCAAAATGAGGATTTATGTGTTGAGATTTTTCTACCATGTTCGATTTCATCATCAATCGTTATTTTAGCTCTTAATTTTGCTATTACCAGTCATTTCTAAACCCTATTTCCCAAATTTTATTCCTAAGTTTGGTAATTGGTAACGTTATTCAGTAAGTATAGGGTGATACTGGGTTTAGATTATCCAAATACAGTCGTTAGTGATACTAGCTTGAACAACCCTAATTGACAATATCTAATTCGTTGTTCTTTAGGATTAACCGATTTTTACTGATTTTTAAATCGAATTGAAAGTAAAACTTGCCTAATTAGTAGCAAAGAAATCAGGGATATATCAAATTAGAATTAGATCAAATGACCTAAGTTCCTTTTTTAGAAGAAAAACAGAAAAATAATGAATATATGAATCAACGGTTGAGATATGTTCTTTTTGTTCTCGAGATAAAACATATTCTGTAATAATGCTAACCCACTAAATCTATATATATATATATATATATATATATATATATATATATATATATATATATATATATATATATATATATATACACACATTAAATATTCATTTTCAATGGGCATTTTGATCATTTCACCAATCCCGTATATTTTAAGAAATCCATTGCCAATTAGAACCTTAAACAAATCAACTTGATCTACGTGGGTGTTTTAAAGGGCATCCAAAATTTGAAATTCTTGTTGAACTTGTTGGTCACTAGTCAAATATTTCATGTACCTTAGTGTAAATTTTTTATGTATATATATATATATATAAATGGGATATTTTGAGAACACCCTCTAGTTTTGAGAACTCGTGAGAACCTTACTTCCCGAGTTTTTTATATAATTTTTTTGCTCAAATGTTGCGTATATTAAAAACTAAAACCTGGAAAAAAGGAAATTAAAAAAAAACGTTTTCGTCGTTAAAAAACGTATATGTAACTAAAAAATATTTACAGCGAAAAAACGTTGGTGTAACTTATTACACCCATGTAATATGACGTAAATATTTTTTACTAACATATACGTTTTTTAACGACGAAATCGTTTTTTTTTTAATTTCCTTTTTTCCAGGTTCTAGTTTTTTATTTTCGCAACATTTGAGCAAAAAAATACTATGAAAAAACTCGGGAAGTAAGGTTCTCACGAGTTCTCAAAACTAGAGGGTGTTCTCAAATTACCCCTTCCCTATCTATCTATCTATCTATCTATCTATATATATATATATATATATATATATATATATATATAAATATATATATATATATGTGCAACCTCCTTTTAAGGTAGGAAAAACATTTTTTAATAACTTCACATGGTATCTAGAGCATCTTGATCCTCCCCCTCCCCTTGTCTTTATCCATTCCGATTCATATCTTCTTCTCATCTCCTCACCTCCCCCTCTCTAATGGCTTCCTCCTCCAACACCGATCCACTCTCAGCACTATCTTTCACATGCTCACCTTCAAGCTTTCATCAACAAACTACCTGTTATGGCACAGCCAAGTCCTGTTTGTGTTTGCTTACATAAATCTTCTTCCACACATTGATGGAACCACTCAAGCCCCTGCTGCTGAAATCCTATAAGACAACAAACATGTTCCCAACCCTAATTTTATGACATGGCAAGCAGATGATCGCAAGGCCATTGTCATCCTTTACTCAAGCCTTTCTGAAGAAGCTTTCGGGGTAGTTTTCGAACTCGAACAACTCTCTGCTAGATCCATATGGATCGCCCTTGAAAATGCCTACAGCAACACGTCGATTGAACGGGTCCAAAACCTCAAAGATCAACTTTGACAAATGTCCAAAGGACTATCCACTGTTAGTGAGTTTGGACGCAAGTTTAAAGATGTCTGTGATCAATTCATTGCGGTCAGTCATCCGGTCGCTGAATGTGACAAACTTCACTGGTTTTTGTGTGGGCTTGGTGTGACGTTCGAAACATTCTCTACTGCTATCCGAACGTCCAAACCGCCACCGATGTTTCATGACCTTCTTGCCTAAGCAGAAAGCCATGAGCTATTTCTCCGCTCCATTCATGGTGGTCCACCGCCTCCACCTGCTGCGTTCAACTCTCAAAACAACCCTCCACCACTCAGCCTCGGGGTCGAGGGGCAGCTTCCGTGGCTCAACTGCCCCAAGGAGCCGTGGACGGGGACGTCATCCCTCACACTATCAGTTGTGCCGCACCTCCGGGCACTATGCAAATCAGTGTCCTAGTCTTGCTTTGTTTGCATCCCAAAATACCACTATTGATGACAGTCTCACCAAAGCCTTTCAAGCCCAATGCTATATAAACCAAACTTACCCACATTGGTTGGTTGACTCCGGAGCCACCGATCACATGACTAGCACCCCCGTCAACATGTCAACCTCTGCCAATGAACCCAAAGAAACTAAAGTAACATTTGGAAATGGTCAAACTCTCCCTGTTACACAACTTGGTCACACAAACATTTCAACAAAACTTTCCCTTAAAAATGTGTTGGTTATTCCAGAAATTGTTAGTATTCTTCTGTCGGTTAGTAAACTAACAACTGACAATCTTGTAGACGTTTGTTCTCTCAACCTTATTTTTATATCCAGGATCAACTGACAAAGCAGGTGCTCGCACAAGGTCGGTGTGAGAATGGGCTATATGTCTTGAACACAACTCCAAAAGTTTTTGTTGTGGTCTCGCTTGTCTCTCCTAAAGCCTCGTTTGAATTATGCCATTTAAGATTGGGTCATGTTTCCTTTGATACAACTTCGCTATTAAATAAAAGTGGTTGTTTAACCTTAACTTCGGTATTGCCAAAGCCAATTGTATTTACATCTTGCGAAATGGCCAAAGGGCAACGTTTACCTTTCTTGCTTAATGACAAGCGTGCAGTCAAACCACTAGATCTTGTGCATTGCGATCTATGGGGCCCGTCCTCGGTCCCTTCGGTTGAAGGTTTTCGTTATTATGTTATTTTTGTGGATGATTACTCGAGGTTCAAATGGCTTTATCCACTTCGCACGAAAAGTGAATTCTCGTCCACTTTTATGGTCTTTCTTAATTTTGTCCAAACTCAATTTTCAACAAAATTTAAAATATTTCACAGTGATGGTGGTAAAGAGTTTGTGAACAGTAATGTAAGAAACTCATAGCCGACAACGGCACCCTTCATCGTCTGTCGTGTCCATACACACCGCAACAAAATGGTCGGGCCGAACGAAAGCATCGACATGTTGTCGACACCGTTCTTTCCCTTCTTTTCAACAGCCATACACAGCCCACTTACTGGGTTCATCCGTTCACCACTACCGTATACATAATCAATCGCCTATCAACTAAAATCTTGAAAAACAACTCACCTTTTTGAACAACTGCTTTCTAGAACACCAAACTATGATAACTTCCGTGCGTTTGGGTGTCGTGTCTACCCCTACTTACGTGACTATGCACCACATAAACTTTCTCCTCGGAGTATCTCGTGCATATTTTTGGGCTATTCCACTAAATATAAAGGCTTCAAATGTCTTGACCCGACAAAATCACGGGTCTATGTTACACGAAATGCCAAGTTTGATGAAGCACATTTTCCTTTTAGAATTGGATATGTGAGTGCTAGTCTAAAGTCCTTTCCTTGGCAATCCTTCTTGGATGATGAACCTATCTTGAACTCTCCTTCACAAAGCCCGCCCAATTCCCCACCCACTACACCATCCACCACAACTCCTTTTATTGGGCCCTGTTGTGACTTGACAGCCTACATACCCACTACATCAACGCCTACAACAATCACCATTGACCCTCCTCCGTTTCTTGACAATCAAATCACTTCGCCTTCATCAATACCCCCCCCCATCGCCACCATCCCCTCCACCTCAAACCGAATCTGCTGAAATACCGAGTCCAATCATATCTGTCCAAACAGAAACCACGTCACAACCAATCACCATGTCTCAATCCTCCTCCATATTCACAACACACACCACCAATACCACTGAACCTGATACCAACACCACCCTATGATCACTCTCTCAAAAGTCGGTATCGTCAAACCCAAACATCGCTCTTATATGTCCTCTCACCCACTTCATAAACCTCTTATGTCTGAAACCACTCCCACAACGGTTCATAATGCTCTCAAACACCCAAAGTGGATGGATGCCATGAACAAAGAACTCTCTGCTCTATACAATAATAACACATGGACTCTTGTACCAATACCCACCACTCACAATGTTGTCGGGTCTAAATGGTTGTTCAGAGTAAAACATAACCCGGATGGCACTATAGCTCGGCATAAGGCACATCTTGTTGCCCGTGGCTTTAGCCAAATTCCTGAGTTAGATTTCTCTCACACCTTCAGTCTGGGCGTCAATGCGTCTACGATTCGAGTTGTTCTCTCACTAGCTGTCATAAATAAATGGACGCTTCAACAGCTTGATGTTAACAATGCCTTCCTCCATGGTAACATAAAGGAGGAAATATTTATGGAACAACCCCCGGGTTTTGTGGATCCTAACTATCCCACTAATGTTTGGCGCCTCAACAAAGTTCTTTATGGCCTTAAACAGGCATCGAGGGCGTGGTTTAATCGGTTGAGCTCGTTTTTACTAACCAGTACACTTTTTTCCAAAATCTTTCCAGGTTTGAGTTTTAGGTTCTCATCCAACACATATTATATCACTTTCTGGCCGAAGGCCTCAGTGTTAGCCTTGCCAGGAAGATTATCGGATCATAGGCCCTTGGTTTTAAAATGTTTGGCTCCGGACTATGGCCCGGTTCCGTTTAAGTGCTTTGAGTCGTGGTTTAGCAAACCAGGTATTGTTGAGATCGTTACTAAGGCGTATACACAAACTATAGGGGAAGGTCCCCCTTATAGAAGGCTTATGAAGAAAAATCAAGGCAGTCAAAACTGCTATTAAGGTTTGGAGGAAACAGAACAAAGAAGCGGAGCAGGGAAGATATTTAGAGTTGAGTTGTAAACTGAAAGAGCTTGATGAAATGGTAGAAGAGCGGGTTTTATCAAAAGAAGAGTTATTAGTGAGATTGGGTTTGAAAAAGGAACTATTGGAGCTTGATGAAGAAAAATTAAGAGACTTACAACAAAAGGGGAGGGTTACAAGACAATGATGAAAACTCAAGATTTTTTCACGGTTCCATTAAACATAATATAAAAAAATGTCGGATTCATGGTTTGAAATTAAACGGGGAATGGTGTAGCGAGCCGGAAATGGTAAAACAAGCCTTTTTTTATCACTTTGGGAACCGCTTCATCGAACCTTCTGTTGTTAGACCTTCATTCATCAGTGACGGCTTAAGCATGTGCCTTCGGACCTTCTTAATGATTTAATAACCTATTTTTCGGTGGGCGAAAAAAATATGCGGTTTGGGACCGTGGGGGTGATAAATCGCCGTGACCAGACAGTTTTAATTTTAATTTTATAAGAAAATTTTGGTCCTTATTAGCAGCTGATGTGAAGAATGTTTTGGATTATTATCATGATGGTGGTGATATAAGTATAGGTTGCAATGCGACTTTTATCGCTTTAATTCCTAAAGTGACGGATCCGGAGTTGATAGCGGAATACAGACCCATCAATTTGATCGGTTGTATTTATAAGATTTATTCAAAGGTGATAGCTAACCGTCTTAAAAAAGTGACGCAGTTTGTTGTAGGTCCAGAGCAATCAGCGTTCATAGCAGGTAGAAATATTTTAGAAGGCCCGCTAATTGTCAATGAAACTCTTGGATAGTTAAAGAAAAATAAAACCAAAGCTATGTTCTTTAAGGTAGACTTTGAAAAGGCAGACAACATGGTTAGTTAGGGTTTTTTGGATTCGGTTATGGAGCAAATGGATTTTCTGGAAATTTGGTGAGGTTGGATTTATCGGTGTATTTCTTCGGCTAGATCCTCGGTTTTAGCTAATAGCTCGCCTACGGGAGAGATTTTAGCCACGAGAGGTTTGAGGCAAGGAGATCCGTTGTCTCCGTTTCTATGTTCATTAGTTATGGAGTCGTTAAGTGTTTCTATTAGATTGGCGAGTAGAGTCGGGTTATTTCACAGGATTCGACTCCCGAATGGAGGTCCGTCTATTACTCATTGTCTTTACGCAGATGATGCTTTGTTTATGGGTTCTTGGTCCATGGTGAATGCTAAAAATATGTCTAGAATCTTAAATTGTTTCAACTTGGCTTCCGGATTACAAGTGAACTTTAATAAAAGCACACTTTTTGGCATTGGTACTACAGGTATCGAAGAAGATATGGTGGCTAATATTTTACATTGTAGGAAGCATAAGGCTCATTTTATTCATCTATGGATTCCGTTTGGTGAAAATATGGCTAAAGTAAGTAGTTGGTCTAACGTCGTTGAGAAAGTGAAAAGAAAATTATCCACATGGAAGGAAAATTCCTTATCATTTGGGGGAAGATTAACCTTGGTGAAAAGTGTACTCGGGAACATTCCTATTTATTACGTGTCTATTTTCAAAGCACCGATGGTGGTGATTAAAACTTTGGAAAGTATTAGACGAAGATTTTTATGGGGGGAGACGCGGAAAAGCATAGTATCCCTTGGATCAAATGGGACCATGTCATGGCACCTAAAGATGCAGGAGGTTTGGTGTGGGTAGCATTAAAGATTTGAATTGGGCTTTGTTGAATAAATTAAAATGGTTGTTCAAAGTCAATTATAATTCTCAATGGATGAAAGTGGTCTCTGCAATTCATTGGCCGGTGAGGAAACACAAACAATTTCCCTGTAATAAAGCTTATCATGGTACTTGGAAACAAATTGTTGGTCTTGAAAGTGAATTGGCTAAAGAAAATATTGACACAAACAAACTACTGAAGGTTAATCCAGGTACACATTCACTTGCTCATTTTTGGTTTGATTGGTGGGTGGGAGATGCCCCTCTAATGAGTAAATTTTCGGATCTTTTTATGCTCGAGAGGAAAAAACGAAGTACGGTGGGGGAGAAAATGATTAGGACCAAAAGTGGGATAGATTGGATATGGAACTGGTCTCGGAAACCGGCACTAGGGATGGAGACTCGACAGTATCAACAATTGTTTTCATTACTGCATGGGTTTCGTGTGTCTAAAACTAGTGACAAATGGACTTGGGAAGGCGATGACGAAGAGGCGTATACAGTGAAAAGTATGAGAAAGATCCTAGAATTGAATAGGGTCCCAGTAGATCTTAATCCAATGAAATGGGCGAACGAGGTTCCTATCAAAGTTAAAGGTTTTATTTAGAAGGTGAGTCTTGATAGAATTCCTACCAAGGTGGTGTTAACTTCTCGTGGGGTTCATGTGGGTAGTGAGGAGTGTTCGTTTTGTTTCGGTAACTAAGAACCATCCGAACATCTCCTGCTACATTGCTCGTTTGCGACTACGGTTTGGGATAAAATTGCAAGATGGTGTGGGTGGTGGTCTATGCCTTTGTTTAATTGTGTTAGAGAGTGCATGGACAGTTACTCGGATATGACCGGGTCAAACTCCAAAAAGGAAACGATGGCAGTTATATTGAAGGGCACGGTGTGGTATATTTGGTTGGAGAGAAATGGGTTGGGGTTTAATTCCTCGACGCCATTAGTGGATGGGGTGGTGGATAAGGTTAGAGTGAACACCTTCTTTTGGTTAAAACATAGAGCGAGGAAAATGAATGTAGTTTGGCATAAGTCGTGTAGTAATCCTTTGTTGTAGAGATAGCAGGTGAACCTTTTTGTTGTGGGTTTGTTTTTGGGCCCTAGCATCTTGCTATTGGTCTTTGTTTTTAATAAACATGCTATTAAAAAAAGGTTCTCATCCAAACTCTGTCCCCCATATCTTCATCCAATTTCATTTCTCACTTCTATTTTTTTTCTACATATACGAGACTTGGTGATGGCAAAGGAGGAGTGATGCTTAAGGTCTTGTGGACTGCTGGTAGAGGTGCTGTCTATCGACAATTTGGGTGGTTGTGGCATATGAGCAAGATGGTTAGTGTTTTAAATGTCTTTTGCTACAACATGGTTCCTTTTTCATTTGAGTTTCAAACTCTTGGTAATAGGTTATCATCGGTAACGATTTTGTAACGAAACCCTTATTTTGACATGTTATACTTTTAGGGTTGTCTGTTCTCTGTGTGTTGTCTTCAATTGAGATTGGGGGAATCAACATGTATCATGAATTTTGTATGTTTTACTTTTGGCATGGTAATTTAATCAAACGACCATGTAAGTCTTGATAAAGTAAGAGGCATTTGATTCGTGGACTGTAAGGGAATTGAAATTTGAATTTGAAGGAACTAGGAAATTTAACATATTATGTATCAATCTAACCCAAATTAATCTAATTGAAGGCTATTGGAGGCAACAAAGGGTCCCTCTCCAAAACAAAAGCAACCTAATAGGATAAGCATAAAAAGTAGTACATACAACATTAGTACACAAATTTTACTGTTCAAAACAATGAACTTTTTACATAAAAAGAAGAATTAGATTTGGAATTTAAAATTATATAAATACTTACTTTTGCAATCCGATGTATAAGAACACATTTTTGTTTAAATATGGAGAAAAAGAAAACTGAATCAAAGGAAACGACATAACAAAAAGAAAAGAACTGTGTGGGTTTTATTTCAAGTGTTTTTATTCAAAACTTTTCAGTTTTGATAAACTTCGCAAGTAACATTACACACGTGACAACCCCGTATTGACTTTTCCTATTATATAATCTTTCTAACATAATTATTAATAGTAAGAACATGTAGTTTTTGAATTTGATGATATAGAAAACATTTACTTGGCTAAATTATTAACCTATAGTTTTTCGATTACATGACTAAGTTATTAACATTCAATTTATAAAAGTGAATTGTTTTTTAATCAATTTGGTGGTTCCATTATAAATTAAAATGGATATTTCAACGTTTTATTACAATGACAACTTACAATTTAAGTGTCAACGATCAATTTAATATTTTGGGGATTGATTAATTAAGTTTTGTAACACCATAATTTTCTTTTTTATTATTTAGATATTTAACTTCTTTTCCAATAACTAATTTCAAATTCAAAATTTTATGATCATCAATTGGCTCAGGTTTTACATTGATCACTTTTGTAATGAAATGAGTTAATTTAAGAATTAAAAAACTATTGTTTATGAGTAGATGTAAACTTTAATTATAAAAAGGTATATATGAAAATTTGAAGTTTAGATATATTGGGTAAAATAATCATTTTTTAAATTGTTCTTAATGAAATGGACAATTTGATATTTTAACAAGTTTCTAATGATATATATAATACTAGTTTAGAGCCC
This sequence comes from Tagetes erecta, assembly GCA_030867185.1. Lineage (NCBI taxonomy): Eukaryota > Viridiplantae > Streptophyta > Magnoliopsida > Asterales > Asteraceae > Tagetes > Tagetes erecta. The sequence continues at coordinate 8,307,884 of CM061487.1, forward strand.
GCGCTACGCTCGGGAACACAACATTCAAGTGATGTTTTTAAGGATATTCATGAACGTTCCAATAAGTTTTGAAACAAAACCGTGGTAAACCGAAACACGAAATATATTTTTAAAAATAAAATTTTTAGTATAGCAATATTATACTCAAATTAAAGAGAATAAAATGCTCAGTTTTATGGTGTAAATTATTTTTTTTAAAAAAATCCATATAAAAAAGTTATGTATATTTATAAAACACTGAGTTCTTTAATTGTATATTATTATTAATTTTATACATAAGTTTCATTTTCACACCCTATCAAATATAAACCGACTCATGTACACCCATTGTAGTAGAGGGTTAAAAGTATAAATACTTTTAAATTTTTCATAATTCTCCAAAATATTAAGGGACCAAAAATGTAATTAATTTTATTATAATATATTTTATATACATATTTTAAATAAAAAAATCATTATTATGAGATAAATTCTCTAATGATGCCACATAAGCCAGAAGCTTTAAAATAATGTCACATAAGCTTTTTTGATTTTGCTATATTATATAAAGATTTTTGTATTGTTTAAATATATATGATAATTTAAAGTTTGTACGTGTATATATGAAGTTCACGCTGTTTTTTAAACTGTATTTTATGTTATGTCAATAACATAATTTCAATATTAAAATAACTCAATTTGAGATTTCGACAATGACTCTCAATTCTTTCACTAGGTTAGTGCCCGCTCTACGCTCGGGGTATAACACTCATGTGATGATTTTAAGGATATTCATGGACATGAACGGTTTCAATCAGTTTTGAGATAAAACTGTGGTAAAACTGTAACACAAAATTTATTTAAAATCTTGTTGTTTGGTATAAAAATATTATAATCAAATTAAAGAGAAATAGACGTTCGGTTTTTGGTGTAGTTTTTGTTAAAACAATGTCGTATAAAAAGTTGTGTATATTTAAAAAATAATTATGTATTTAATTGTATGTTATTAATAATTTTATCTTTAAGTTTTATTTTTATACCCTAATATATATAACCTTGTCCAAACACACCCTTAGTAAGAGAAGGTTGAAAATGTAAATAGTCTTAACTTTTTAAATACTTTGCTAAATATTAGGGGATCAAATGAAAATTAGTATTATTATAATAAAGAGAATTAGACGTTCGGTTTTTTGTATAGTTTTTTGTTAAAACAATGTCGCATAAAAAGTTGTGTATATTTAAAAAATAATTATGTATTTAATGTATGTTATTAATAATTTTATCTCTAAGTTTTATTTTTATACCATAATAAATGTAACCTTGTCCAAACACACCCTTAGTAGGAGAGGATTGAAAATATAAATAGTCTTAATTTTTTAAATACTTACTAAATATTAGGGGATCAAATGAAAATTAATATTATTATAATAAATTATTATAGATAGATATATAATTTTAAATATAACAATATTATTAATTTTGAGAGAATCTCTCAAATAGTGTCAACTAAGCAAATGGATTTCAAATGAAGTCAAGTAAACAAATATGATTTTATTATATTATATAGAAGATTGTTCCTAAAAAACTAATTTTTTTGTTTATAAAAAAGTTAAAAAACCAAGAAGATAACAAAAAGTATGAAAATAGAAAGTTAGATAATTTTTTTACCAAAATATAAGGATTTAAAAATTGAATCAAAAACGTAAACAAAAAGAGGAAAGCTGAGTTAAAAACAAAAAAAAGTATGAAATGTAACATTACTTATCTTCCATCATTACGTATATATTTAGTACAAATTACTAGTATCATATATTGATTTACAAACTTTATGAATAGTATTTTTGGTAATTTAGTAATTTTATTTGTTGTGGCATTTTAGTATATATATTATTCTATTATATATTGTTTCATGGTAGCAATTTGGTAATGTTGTTTGTTATGCATTTTGATAATTTATATATATATATATATGTATATTTTAAATGATATTACACTATTTCATTGTTGTGTAATCTGTTTCATTATGATAGTACATCTGTAGATATGTGTTTATATAGCTGTTTCATTATGTTTGTTTGAAATTAAATGACATCTGTTTTCGTTGATTTTAGCTCGTATATGGTTTTAAAGTCTGTGATGATGAAAATTACCAGTATACAAATAGCTAGCGTAACACATGAGCCCTGTATAGTCCTAGTTTAATTTAATTGCATCATTTTCGTACCTAAATTATATGTATCACCCGGGGTTATAATCTAGTATTCAATATTTACACATTCTTAAATATAATTATATAACTTTTTATAAATATCGTTATTTAATTTGTGTGTAACACACGAATATTAAACCCGATTATTTATATGAAATGAAAAATGATTAACATAGTATAATTCGAACGACTATGAAAAAAACTCTAATTGATCTAATAAGAAAAAACTCAAAATTAATTCCAAAAACCTGAATTAATCCCAATCCGGTAGCCTTGTTAATTTCTTTGGTTGAAAATCGGATTTTTTTCCATGACATTGATGTTCAACCCTTCTTAACCTATGTTGAATAGTCATTGCCTTAAGAAAAGTTAAGTTTCCAATCCCTTGTATCATGTTAGACCACTACTTGTATATCGAGAGAAATGGTTTGACTTTGGAAACTAGTATTGGATGGTCAAATAGAAAACACAAGGAACTGAATGAAACAAGTGAGATAACTTTTTTTCTTAACAGACATTTGAGATAATTACAATATGTTTTAACAAATTTAGCAATTCATTTATTATTTGTTGATTATGTGCAGTGGCGGAGCCACATAGAGCCGACCGGGGTCGGTCGACTCCATTCTTTTCTCGGTGCGTAGAGTAATTTATATAACGAAAAACCAAGCGACCCCAATCTTTTTTTATTAGCGACCCTATTGTTATCTAATGATACCATTGCCCATTTAGTTTTTAAAAAAAAGTATGAATGTTTTTAAAATTACAATCACAAAGTTTTATAAAAAGTTAAATAAAATAGTTTACTTGGTTAATTGTTAGTTGAACTATTAATAAAAGTAGTGTAGTTGGGCTTAGCACATTACAATATTAACCAATTAATTCATTTGCCCTAACACATTCCCAAATTATTACCCAAAAACTCGTTTCGGTCCGCAATCTGCATCGACCCAAAATATGTTTTTTTGTTAGTCTTTACCGACTTTTTATAATTATCGTATGCATTTAAATGAGAATGAATTTTATTTTGTGTTCTGACCCGATCCGAATTTGACCGACCCAGAAAAAGTGACAACTAGCTATCTAGGTTGTTGGAATCCACAAACAAAAAAATCCAACCCCATAGAAAAAATTTCTTGGCTCCCCCATTGATTATGTGTCGCTTGGCAGGAAACCCATTGAGGTCACCATTTTTATTCTTGGAGCTGTGTTTCATCGTTCATCCGAAGGTTTTAATCTTTTATGAAACATAATGTTTTTGAATATTATTGATATATATTATGATAGTTAATATTTTTACTTTTGTAAGAATATGATTATTATTTTTTGTAATTGATAGAGAAATATATTATTAATATGGTAATTATTTTATAATTGTTGTGTAATAGTAGGATGATTAAATATGTAATATATTATTGAGCGGAAAAATGATACCAACAATGGCTTAAGTGCATGCCAAGTGACATCAAAAACTTTTTTTTTATTAGAATATTAGTTTTACGTCCATGTGTTACACGGGTAGGGACATAGGAAACAGATAAAATTAACCAAGTATCATTTTTGTTTTTTAATTAAGTAACTCAAACTTTATTTGTTTCAATTAGATAATTTAACTTTAAAAACGTGTTTCAATGTTAGGTAATTAAGTTGTATAATAGGTAAACATTAACTTCCCATGAGGCAACTTAAAGAACAATTGTTTCTAATTTCACCATCAACTTTCAAGCCTTGTAATATTCAATTTAAATAAAATATAATAAACATTTCCATAAAATTTAAAAGATTAAAAAAACTGCAAAATTTTTCATAAATTTGCAAAAAAAGTGTCATTTTCTTTAGAAATTGCAAAAAGTTGAAAAACTTGTGAAACTTTTATAAAAAAAAATGATGGCAGAAAAAATGGGTCTCAAATTCACAAAACATGTCCCAAAAATTTGATGGTAGAAAAACATGTAAAAAACTGTGAAATATAGTTGATAGCAGAAAAAAAAACACAAAACGTGTCCCAAATTCACCTAAAATCAGTGTTTACATATTATAATGTTAATTAATAGTGTTTACCTATTATAAAGTTAATTACCTAGGAGTAGAACACATTTTAAACTTAAATTATCTAACTGAAACAAAAGAAAGTTTAACTGACCTAATTGTAACAAAATATAAAGTTTATTTGTTTTATGAAATTTTTCTTTATAAAAAAGAAACATTTAAAAATAAGTTGCATATTATCACGTTAAATAAATGTTTGTTAAACCCAAAAAACGAACTACCTACAACAATAAAAAAAAACATTAGCTTATGTGAACAATAGACATGCTTATATTTGACAAAGTTCTCATCAAGACTTTGACTTAGCAATATAGAGGTATTGATTAAAAACACTACATTTTGTAATGTTGAATATTTTTGGAACATATGAATGCAATTTGTTCGATTTTAATTAACATTATAAAAAACAATGATTAAGGACGCAAATGAATTCATAGGTAATATAAATTTTATATTTTCAAAACAAATCAATTCAAAGCGTAACATATTTTTTGAAAAACTTTTCATTTGATTACCTTGTTAATTTAGAATTAATTAAAATATGATTACTTATAGAATGGAAATCTTTATCTAAGAAAAATATGTTTAAAAAAATTAAGCGGAAAAACTATTTTCTAAGGGCCAATGGATGACAAGTATCCTCTAAAACTCTCTTTTATTAGAAGGTATAGATATAGATAAGGGTTATTGAATTTAATCACCTCCAACTATTGGTTATTGGCCGCTGTCACCCTCAAGTATCACTTTGGCCAATATAACTCCCAACTAAACACTTTGGTGTCCGTATCACCAAAAGTCAACCAATTCAAGTCACTTTTGGTTAACTTTTAATTATTTTTTGGTTAGTTTTTGGTGTTACGGACACCGTATCACCAAAAGTTAACCAATTCAAGTCACTTTTGGTTAATTTTTTGTTAAGTTTTGGTGATACGGACACCGAAGTGTTTAGTTGGGAGTTATATTGGCCAAAGTGATACTTGAGGGTGACAACGGCCAATAACCAATAGTTGGAGGTGATTAAATCCAATAAGCCTATAGATAAATATAGATATAGTTTTTTTATTATCTAGAAATCCCTTTATAGATAATGATCGGTATAGTTTTTGCAAGTTTCATATTTCACTTTAAACAAAAAAAATTCTCATTTATAAACAAAAAGAATGTTCGCATAGCTTCTTTAATCAAGAGAACAATCAAAAGAATGTTCTTCGCATAGCCCTAAGGGACTGTTTGACAATTTCTGAATTGTTAAGTGCTGAATGGTTAAGAAGTCTGAATGGTTAAGAAGTCTGAATGATTAAGAAGACCTGTTTGGTTGAACCGCTGAATGAGATTCTAAAATTAACAAAAAAATCCTAATTTTTTTTCATTTATCTTGTCCCACATTGGTGGTGGAACACACATGGTTAGTTTATATACGGAACTATTCTTGACATGCTAAGTTCCTATGTTATGTTTTACTTTACGATCCACCCACGCGCAGGGGGGTGAAAATTTGGTTTGAATTCTTTCCATCAATGCGACGCTCGTACATCCAACGGACACGAACGCAACTCTAAAAACCCGAGTCCGTGTGAGGTAATTTTTAAGTCATAGATCTCTATCTTTTTTATTTTAATAATCCAGCCCATCGGATTTTTTTTTTGGCAGCCCAGGCCATTTCAACATATATTTGAGTAAACCACAACCATTCATTTCCAACTCAATCGTCTTCAACAATAATCAACAACGGTGCCGCATCTTCTTCATCTTCACATATCTGCTGCTTCGTCGCCTTCTTCCTTCTTTGTCCCTGCCTCTGAATCGTTTAGTATCACAGCAACTCTGAACGGTTGAGAAACTAACCTTTGAGCGATTCAGAGCTTGATTTCATTCGGAGCTCCTTAATAGCCAAACAAACACCCCCTAGTGTTTAAACATCATTTTTAACAAAGATAAACCGCTTGCATCACTTTTGACTATTAAAATAAAAGACCATTGACAGATAAATTATTAATAGCTCATACAATAATATCAGGCTTGGAGATTTTGTAACAGGAAAATTTGAAGAGGTAAAGTATTGAGGTTTTGATGCCCTCATGTGAAATAGATCAACTGTGATCGATGTTTTCATATAAACTAAGTTTAATACACGTGTGTTATATACGGATTAAATAGTAATATTTATAAAAAAAATTATAAGCATTATGTTTAGCGATTTGTAATTATATACATTTAAGGATTTGGCTCCGTCAACTTGCATGGTGATATTTTTTTACTAAATTTCTCTCCTAGACTTCTCTCCATTATAGAAAACATATTTTTTTCCCTCAAAACATTACCCCTAAAAACTTATAATTTATTAGATAAACTAGGTTTAATACCCGTGTGTAACACACGGGTTGAATAAAAATATTTAAAAAAAATTATAACTATTATATTTAAAAATTTATAAATAATTTTGTAAATTATTATTAATCAAATTTTTTTTTCTTTATTAACTCTCATACTCAAACCAATTCACATACCACTGTTAACAAACCTAACATAAAAAAGGTGAGTTGTTTAAAAACCCAAAACCGACGACCCGAAAATTCGAACTTGGTGTACCAAGTTGACACACACGCATCTTAACAACTCTAATTGTTGCTACAACAAGGATATGGCGAGGATGGTAGTGACGATGTTCTAAGGTCCATGGTATTGCTTGGTTATGACTCTAAGTGTTTAAGCTTAGAGAAATGTTAAGAGAAAATGAGAGATAAGAGGAGTGAAGGTGTGTGTGTGTGTTTTGAGAGTGGAGTGCAAAAGCCAAGTGATGTATGAATATGTTTGTCTTCAGATTGCAGCAACATATATACACAAGATATTGTGTATTGCCCAAGCAAATCTGATTCAAATCTGAAAGGTTCAGGGGCTCCTGGCTCGAGGCTGCCCCTCGACCAGTGCACCTTCCATTCTTGGCAGCCTGCAGCACCTCAGGTCTGAATAGTGGAATGTGTTTTTAGCCATTTTCGTGTAAAGGCTTTTCTCTTGCATTAACTATGTTCAGCTTGCTTTCCCCATAATATCTTTTGAAGATATTGTGGGATATGTTTGAATATTTGTTGTGGAAGCAAGTGCCAGGTTACTGTAGCGCTACTGTTCACGTACCAGGCTCCTGGCTGCTGGCTTCCGGCTGCCCAATCATGTGGTCATATGACCTACGTCATCAGCCCCCCAGTCATAAGCTCTTGTGATGTCTGTCATAAGTGTTTGTGACTTAAGATCATTTGATTGTTTTGGATTTAGCTTCTGGCTCGTAGCTGCAAGCTTCTGGCTCATAGCTGCAAGCTTCTTAGTCCGTTTTATTTCTTAGCAATTGAAAGACTATTGTCTGCCTGATTGGACGTGATGAAATAACCTAGGTCAGAAGGTGGCGATAAGATTTTAGCCAGCCGATCTTTAGCTTTGTTAGCTTCTACGAGCTTCCGTGCATTTGATATTGACTCGTTAGGCTTTGGTACGTTTGAGCTCTAGCTTATTAGGCTTTTACGTTGTATTGCCAAGACTGTGATGGGTCGAATAACGAGATTGTATCATATTTCGTTGATAATGTATTTATATCGTGTGAAAGTTTTGAAGGGTAGCTTAGCCTTCGAGCAATAATGTCAAGTGCCATTGAAAGATTATGGCTTGATGGCTCAATGAAGATTTTTAGCAAGTCATGATTTTGTACTACGTGATATTTATCAAGTTGATATGTTGACTTGGTCAAATCTGTTGCGTGTTGTTACCTATGCTTGGCGCAATATGTGTGCTCTATACAGTAGAAGGCGAGCTTTTTGCACATTAAAGTAGACTATGCTGCTTTTTGGCTAACTCATCATGACTTGGTAATATACTTTCAAGTTTCTTACTATCGAAAATTTGAAGGTATTCATCAATCATTTTTATTGTGAGAAGCTAAAATGTGAGCTTGTCATTCGTATTTGAGAGAGCTTAATAGTTCGACCGTGTATGGAAGCATTGCATCGGTGAGCATTCGATACAAGCGATGGCTTTGAACATTCAATAGCCTGCTTGGGGTATCTATTCATGAAGCCGTCACATTTGTGTATGCGTGCGCTCGGTTGCCTTTTCGGACATTATTTTCGCCAATTGTCTTTTACCGAGTAGGAGCTTTTGGATTTTGTTAGTCAAACAAAACAGCTTGTTTACCCAGATGTTTTGTGTCTTTGAGCTAACGTGTAGATTTCCTTTTTTAACACAAGCGATGAAAGCTGGCAGGTAGAAGCAGACGAGGCGAATCGATGAGCTTTTTTCTTGTTAAGACACGTTGTGGTACATGCTTGTGAGTTTCTTTTGTATGAAAGAGAATTTATTTCTTATGTTGGCAATATTATGAACTTATCACACATGTTAGCGAACTTATTGTGCATATGATTAAGCTTCGAATGTCAGCTAGTTTATTGCATATTTGCATGTACTAGTGAGCTTTGAAGAGTAGCTTATCATGTATACTGGTAAGCTTCTTTTGCCATGCTATAAGCTTCTTTCACACATAGATAGGCGTTTCTTGAAGCTTATTTAAGAGGCTTCTTTTCTTCAAAGTATGATACTAGGTTTTTGTCTCTTTTGATTTGGTTTAGCAGCGAATGGCTAGCATTGAGTTGCTAAAATATGTGGACAAGCATGTTGTCTAGGGAGCTTATGCCTTTGAAGCTAAGTACTAAGTGACATAAGAAGGTCAAGCTCTTCTTGAGTGAAGTATCTTTAGCTATGCCTTTCAAAGTCACTATCCGCTGACATTTTAGTTGGCATGATACTTCAGATTCTTTTATGACTCGTGCCTTTATGATACCGGCATGATAAATTGATTGTTTTCCAAACGAGCATTTTTATGCTCATTGTGGTTTTTTAGACACCTTGTCAGGTCTTATTTGATGTCATGTTAGCCTATGCGGGCAATACATGATCTTTTTATGCAATTGTTTGGCCTTGAAGGCACTTTATTCATGTGATTTGCTCATGTGACCTTTTAGTCTTAGAGTAGATATATAACTTATCTTATTTTTGTCGTTTATAGTGTATCGTTTTCGTAGTCTCATCGAGGTATGGTGCTGCAGTTCACCTTACCTGATTTAACTAGGAAAGTTAATGCACCTTATCCTATTTGTTAAGTCCCAAGAAGCTTTTTCTTCTTAGATTTGTTTCATAAGTTAATGTAAATTTCTTTCTTGTACTTATGGAGCAGACTTGGCGTGAGGTGCTCACCCTCTTTCATGGATTGATTTTATGTATCCATGGAATTGTATTGTTTTAGGAATTCACCCTGTATACAGGAAGGTATAGCACCTTGTTTCCTGTTGAGCGATATGGCCTAGGACCTCAACCCTTTATATGGAGAGGTGTAGTTCCGGACCCCATGGAGCCTGGTTAGGAGGGGCTCACCCTTCGATAGGATAATAGACAAGGTTCAATATGAATTAATTGTGTATGTGAAACCATGAGTCTTAAAAGACTTTAAACGTCGTCACATAAAGAGACTCATGAAAATTTTTATTTTCTTTTATCGAGCTTACCTAAGGTAGGTTGCCTCATGAATATTGTATTCATCTTGTAAGGTTAACGTTTACGAGTTAACACTTTGTATAATTCTCTTTTAGGAACCATGTCCTAATTAGTGTTTGAAGGCTACGAATCAGTTTATTGGCGATTCTAGTAATGCATTAATGTAGGTATTTTGTGCCGTCTTTTTACAAGAAGATGAATTTTCTTGCATGTCATGCTTACGCTAAAGCTTGCACCTTCGGTGTATTGTCATATGTTGTGTATACAAAGTTAAACGAAAAGAAGAGGATGCTTCTTTTCTGTAATAGAGAAGGTTAGCTTCTTTGTTGTTGCATGTGAGCTTCTAAGGCACCAAGGTGGTCTGCCTTCTTGTATAAGATAGCCAGCTAGTCTACTTTAGTGTAAGCTTCAAAAACTTTTTTACAAGGGTAGAAAACATAGCAATCGGATTTCTCAATCGACACTTGGGGAATGTACGAGTACCTTGTAACATTTCTAAGTAATGTCAAGTGTGAGAATATATCCGTTGACATTGTCATTATTCACACAAAGTTGATTTCACCCCATAGCTATTATAATAGATTAGGCAAGGATCCTCGATTAATCGTCTTTGTGAGCTAGTTTACTGGGGAAAGTAATTACAAAGAAGATTTATTGAGACAAAAGAAGCCTTCTTTTACTATTATAAACTTTAAACCATATGAGACAAAGGCATAGCTTTATTTTACGCAATGGTTCATTGCTTCTATGCTTGTTGAATCATAATGTGGTATTCGTTTATTTTCCATATGCTCGAATACATGAAAGCTTATGAACTGAGCTTCATGTGTTTCCGAGGTGATAAACTTTGAAGACTAGGCTTCTGAGTTTGAGATTATGACGATTTTAGGTCTTCCCATGTCTACAATTGTCTTTACAAACTTAGAAGTTTCGGATCAAGCATTCTTATAGATTTTGTAGAGTTGATAGTAGTATTCAATAATTCCGAACTTGTTTTTTTGACTTAGACAAAGTGTTATGGTCAAACGCTTTAGTTTAAGGTTAAGACCTTTCTTCTCTAGCGCATTGGCTAGGTTCTTAGCATGTGTCATTGTTTTAGCGAGCTGCTTTGGTGATTAAGCAAGTCGCTTCAGTGTTATATTGTAGGCTGGTGCTTTATCATGGTGCTTTAATGATAGGCCGTTAGCTTAGGTAGATATTTTGATGCTCTCATGAGCTACGTTTTTGCTTTCTCAAGCTGCTTCTTTAGCTTATTGGTTGTTGCATTACCCATAGGTTGAAGCGTTTTTGCTTGTTTTAACGACCTATGTGCTTTTCCATGAGTTTCTTTAATGCCTCTTATGGATTGCGATCGTGCTTCTAAGCCTTGTAGGCTTTGTAGGAGCTAATCATTGATTAGAGGTTGAATCCTTGATTGTAGTAACTAGTGCATCTAAAATCATTATTTAGTATAGAGGTTATTCTTGTCATAAGAGTCCTTCCGCGAGGCGTTCTTAACAAGTTTCTTTGGTGATTGAGCGAGGTTCTTGTTAACCTTGACCTTGTAGGTTTTGTTTACACCAAAGTCTTTCGATTCAAGGTAAGCTCTTTAAGGTGCTCTATGTAGGTGGAATCACCTGATTAGAGCTATTTGGTTGAAGCTTGAAGGATGTTTCGGTATTTCAGTTAGTTAGACACCTTCTTCCTTCATCCTGTAGCTTATTCATTTGCTCTTTAAGTAAAAGAAGCAATGTTCATGCCATAAAGAAGCACATACCTTACTCTGACTATGGGCTTGCTTGGGGTTTATTTGGTTCCCCTGCTGATTTTACATATGTGACGAGCTGCTTGTGGCTGTCTTAGTTTTTTAACAAAAGTTTAGCCTTGAAATGCTCGTTGCCATTTAAGTTTTTGAGCAAAAGCCTAGTTTACTCATATAACTATGTCATCAACCCCCAGTCATAAGCAGTCATAGCGTAGTTATGAGTGTTTATGACTCAATATTTTTCTTAGTTCTTCGACTTCTCATTTACAAACATCTTAAATGAGTTACAGTTATAACAACTGTTTAGTGGCTGGGAAGCTCTGAGCCCCCACGTTACCATAAATAAAGGCTTGTGAAGCTTGTTTTCTCATTAAAGCTGAGTCGAAGCCAATTGAAGAAGGTATAGAATGAGCTTCGTTCATTTGAAGGGTATTTCATGGATATAGCTATTTAGCAGCCACCTCAGCCTAAAAGGTATGTTTTCTCTTTTTGGAGTTGCTTATTTTTTAGGTAAGGTAAGCATCTGCCTTAGGCGACATGTTGTTCCTTTAAAGGATCATGTTGTGTTGAAAAGAGGTTAGTCTCATATGAATGATTCGACCACGGGTCCGTTCATCCTTAGGAAATGTTGATTTGATTCGTATGGTGAAGTTGGCTGAGGTGTCAAGCTTTAATCAACACGTTCTCTGCTAAAGTTAGTCTTTAGGTGAGAGTGTAGTGAGAAACTTTGCCTTGAATGTTTTTGTTATGTCGATGTTTTAGTAGGCTACTTTAGAGATTAAGTAGGCTACTTTGTTGTTTTGTCGACGTGTTTTTGACCTCTTTTTTTATTGTTCTTCAAAGTGCTTTAGTACTGGTAGCAAGTGTTTCATATACTTCCGTATGATGCTTTCATGTTTGCATGCTTTTACGGTTCTGAAGTCCAAATTAACTGATACTATCTTTGGTGGTATATGAAATATTTCTTTACTTTGCATCATCATGAGCAGAGTGACATAAGTTTCCTTCATGCTTCTTAGGTTTATATGTCTTTCTTGACTCATGTGTCCTTATATTTATACATGTTAAGGTCAGACGAGGTTGAGTTCGTGGCTTGTCAGACGATGTTGAGCTCGTGGCTTATCAGACGAGGTTGAGCTCGTGGCTTTCAAGGCCTTTATTTAGAGGCTTAGGGATCCATAAGTGGATCTGTTGGTATAGAGGTTTATTATGGAACCTCTTCTTTTAGTTACAACACATTATGTCATAATGTTTTCTTTGAGACTGCCTTACATAGCACGAAGTAAGGGGATAACAAAGCTAAGCATGATCCTATAAATGGATGTGGAGCTTTGTTTGTTGGATTCGTTTAGTGTCTTGCGTGACCAATCCGTTTGTAAAGAAGTTATCATTGTGCTTTGTGGTTTGACCTGTATACCAGTAGGTAGCTTAGTAATCGAGAAGCTTCGTGCGTCGCTCCTGTGTGGTATCAATAGCTACTTTAATGTGATCGTGAGAAATAATCACATCTTTATGAAAATATTGATGCCATTTTGCTTTAAGAATATACCTGGCTTGAGTTTATAACGCCTTGAGAAGCTTGAAGCTTGTAGCTAGAAGCTGGAAGCTTATAGCGAGGAGCTTGAAGCTTGGAGATCATGACTGAGAAGTTTTGTCTTATTATGTAGACACTTCTGTGTTTCGAAGCTTGCTATGAGCGAAGCATTTGACTTTTGCGAATATGTGCCTGTTTCTTTTTTTAAGACGTGAGAAGCCTATTTATGCATGATCATTGATGTGCAAGTGTCATGCATACGTGTTAACCATGTTTGCTTCTTTGGTCGTGATTCTATTTAAGGCTTCTTTACATCTTAGCCTCCCTGAGGTGTAAGCCATGTTTGTTTCTTTGCTCTCACGAGTCCTTGATGACAAGGAAAGAAACGTTTATGGATTTTTTTATGGTTTCTGAGCTTTGCTTCATGGGGAAGCTATCAGCTCGTTTGGAAGCTTCTTTACTTGTTAGAAGGATGCTTCTGTTGGAATCTTTGACCGCTCGTCTTCTTCGAATAACTTTTTTGAAGTTGTGTATATTTATCCTTTCAGTGGATCGGTTGTAGGATAATCCTTTAATATTTCTATGAAGCTTCAAAGGTCTTTTATACTCGTATCTTGGTGTAAGATGTTGACTTTCTTCTTATGTAGCTTCTTTTGAGTGAAGTTCGTTAAGAAGCTTATGCTTCGATTACCAAGGGATGTGTATTCGAACAAGGGTTGTGTCGAGCCTGTTAATGTGTGGCAATGTTCGACATTTGTTCATTTCTTTTTTTCAACTGCTCTTGTAAACATGTGCAGCTAGTCTTCCGAGTTATTATTTTCACTTGCTTCCGTTTGGAGGAAGTCTGGTGATGTTTTAAATGAAAAAGGATTCTTGGACAAAAATCTTGATTTTGATTTGTCAGTCACATTTAGGGATATTTCCACCCTTCTTTGGACTTTTCCGAAGGATTTTATGGTGAGATTTGATTTGAGCGAAAAGTGGGAAGTGTCTTAGATGGAGCCTTCCACATTCACTGGTGATGTGTATCTCATCGTGTCTTGACATCGTTGTTGTCGTATGGAATATAAGGTTTGCTATCAGGTTAGGGAAGCTAGATAGAGACCCTGACTTGCACAAGTGATGTTACTTGTTTAAGTCTCAAGCACGACTCGCTTCTATGGAGCATTACTCATGTACATAGTTTTTATCAACCGTCTTTGTTTCATCTAGAGGTTTCGTATGCCATGTGTTGATATGAGTTGATTCATAGCTTAAGACATGTGTCGCATTTGTATAAATGTTCAAAAACAAATATAGCTTTGTCTGTGTAAAGTAAGTACGTTTAAGATACTAGAGACATGTTTTTGTAGCTGTTCTCTAAGTATGGCTTAGTTATTCACTTCATGCCTTTTTTGGACTACTCGTTTGTCTGCTTTTAGCAAGTGTAACACATACTGATGGCGTAGGTCATATGACCACATGGTTGAGAAGCCAGCAGCCAGGAGCCCAGAGCCAGAAGCCTGGTACATGAATAGTGGCGCTACAGTACTCTGACATTTGCTTCCTCAACAAGCACTCAAGCATATCCCATAATATCTTCAAAAGATAACATGGGAAAAGCAAACTGAGCACAATTAATGCAAGGGAAAAGGCCTTACACGAAAATGGCTAAAAACATATTCTACTATTCAAACCTGAGGTGCTGCAGGTTGCCAAGTATGGAAGGTACGCTGCTCGAGGGGCAGCCTCGAGCCAGGAGCCCTTGTATATTTTAGATTGCTTCAGATTTGCTTGGGCAATACACAATATCTTGTGTATATATATTGCAACAAGCTGAAGTAGAAGACACATTCATTCATACACAACTTGGCTCTTGCACTCCACTCTAAAAACACACACACACCCTCACTCCTCTCTTTCTATTAACATTCTCTAATCTTGAACATTCATAGTTCATATTACCAAACCATGGACCTTAGAACATCGTCACTAACCTCCTCGCCATATTCTTGTTGTAGCAACAAGTGGCGCCCACCGTGGGGCTGCGCTACTTAGAACAATTTTCCGGTAGTTTCAGCCCTTGTTCCTAAGTAATCTCTTTTTATGGTCGAGGAAGACGGTTTCTAGTCGGTTCTTAGCCATACATCGAATGAAGGAGTTGGTGGTAGTGCTCTAGCAACGGACGGACCTTTGGTCGAACCGTCATTACAAGATCTACAAACTTTAAGATCTTCATCTCCTGCGAAGGCAACAAGATCTTCATCAAAGAAAGATGTGTTATTTTTCATCGACATGGTAGACTTACCTCTTGAAGAAACTAGGTAACCTTCTACTCCTTTTAACACTCTACGGTAACTAGGTATGTGTTTTTTGTACAAAAAGTTCATATTTACTCGAGCATGTCAACTATTTGTAAAAATATCTCGATTATCTTCATTTTAGTAGTACATGTACTAAAATGAACTTGTGTACCCAGCTTACTGTTCACGGCTGCTTTACGGCTACTCAACCTAGGTACACAAGCTTACTACTGTTCACAAAAGCTTTACAACTGCTCAGCCTGGATGCACGAGCTTACAGCTGACCACGACTTTAGAACTATTCAGCTTGGATCAACGAGCCTATAGCTCACTCTAGCCTTGTAATTTTTTTTTAACATGGATAAAAAAGCTTACTTGTGATAAACAAGCTTACAAGCAAATGCAGCTAAACAAGCTTCATATTCAGCTACAAATGCTTCCTATTTGTTACAACTTTACAAGCTTCCTGTTCACTACAACTTTAAAGATGTACAAGCCTCCTATTTGTTGTTGCCTTAACACATCTTCAACAAGTATAAGTGAACCGGATAAACTGACTAGCAAGGTAACAAAGTAAAGAACCAAACGCAACCGACATCTATGAATACGGTCGTGAAACAGGTACCATAACACCATTGATAAGTAACCTACCCATTGAGAAGCAAAACATTTAGCAACCTGATTTTTATCAGACACACGATAGACATTGTTAACCGAAATAGGTAACGTATGAAGGTGTTCTATCTATGTGAAAATACAGATGACAACTTCTTGCTTCTAGCTAACAGCTTCTTGCATCCGGCTGACAGCTCCTTGCTTCCAGCCGACAGATTAGCTACTTGGTAATCAGGTAGTCAACAAACCGAAAAGCAAAGAAGCTCCAACAATAAAATGTTATAAAAAAAAATCATCTTTCAACGAGAAGTTACCGGGATTAATATCTATGATGTACCAATGTTGCCATGCAAATAAGATTATCCAAATAGCAATGATATTAAAAAAAAAGGCGAGAAGCCCGGAAGCCACACACATTAGCTTCTCAGCTCATAAACTCATAAGCATCTTGCTACAGTATCCAAAGTATGTAACGGTATGAAAACCAACATACATTGTCAAAACATCGATTCTTTGAAGAGATCACCAGGGAAGAAAAACTCTCTTCCAATATGTGACTTTAACCTACATAATAAAGGTAAATGTATGTGTTACACTAGCTAAAAGCAGACAAACGAGTAGTCCAAAAAAGGGATGAAGTGAATAATTAAGCCATACTTAGAGAACAACTACAAACAACATGTCTCTAGTATCTTAAACATGCTTATTTTACACAGACAAACCCATATTTGTTTTTGAACATCTACACAAAGGCGACACGTGTCTTAAGCTATGAATCAACTCATGTCAACACATGGCATACGAAACCTCTTGATGAAACAAAGACGGTTTATAAAACCATGTACATGAGTAATGCTCCAAAGAAGCGAGTCGTGCTTGCTCATGATAAATATTTAAACAAGTTACATCACTTGTGCAAGTTAGGGTCTCTATCAAGCTTCCCTCGCCTGATAGCAAAACTTTATATTCCATACGACAACCACGATGTCAAGAAACGATGAGATACACATCACCCGTGAACGTGGAAGGCTCTGTCTAAGACGCTTCCCACTTTTCGCTAAATCAAATCTCACCATAAAATCCTTCGAAAAAGTCCAAAGAAGGGCGGAAATATCCTTAAATGTGACTAACAAATCAAAATCAAGATTTTTGTCCAAGGATCCTTTCTTCTTTTAAAACATCACTGGACTTCCTCCGAACGGAAACAAGTGAAAATAATAACTCGAAAGACTACCTGCACATGTTTACAAGAGCAGTTGGAAAAAAGAAATGAACCAATGTCAAATATTGCCACACATTAACAGGCTCGACACAAATCTAGTTCGAATACGCATCCTTTGGTAATCGGGCATAAGCTTCTTAACGAACTTCACTCAAAAGAAGCTACATAAGAAGAAAGTCAACATCTTACACCAAGATACGAGTATAAAAGACTTTTGAAACTTCATAGAAATATTAAAGGGTTATCCTACAACAGAACCACTGAAAGGATAAATATACACAACTTCAAAAATGTTGTTCGAAGAAGACGAGCGGTCAAAGATTCCAACAGAAGCATCCTTCTAACAAGTAAAGAAGCTTCCAAACGAGCTGATAGCTTCCCCATGAAGCAAAGCTCAGAAGCCATAAAAGAAAAAAAAATCCGTAAACGTTTATTTCCTTGTCATCAAAGACTCGTGAGAGCAAAAAAACAAACATGGCTTACACCTCAGGGAGGCTAAGATGTAAAGAAGCCTTAAACAGAATCACGACCAAAGAAGCAAACATGGTTAACACCTATGCATGACACTTGCGCATCAATGGTCATGCATAAACAATGCTTCTCACGTCTTTAAAAAGGAACAGGCACATATTCGTAAAATTCAAATGCTTCGCTCATAACATGCTTCGGAACACAGTAGTGTCTATATAATAAGACAAAACTTCTCAGTCATGATCTTCAAGCTTCAAGCTCCTAGCTATAAGCTTCCAGCTTCCAGCTTCTAGCTACAAGCTTCCAGCTCCGAGGTACAAGCTTCCAGCTACAAGTTTCAAGCTTCTCGAGACGTTATAAACTCAAGCCAGCTATATTCTTAAAGCAAAATGGCATCGATATTTTCATAAAGATGTGATTATTTCTCACGATCACATTAACGTATCTATTGATACCACCAAGGAAGTATGGTTTATAACACAAGAGCGGCACACGATGCTTCTCGATTAATAAGCTACATATTAACCACTGGTATACAGGTCAAACCTCAAAGCACAATGGTAACTTCTTTACAAATGGATTGGTCAAGCAAGACACTAAACGAATCCAACAAACAAAGCTCCACATCCCTTTATAGGATCATGCTTAGCTTTGTTATCCCCTTACTTCGTGCTATGTAAGGCAGTCTCAAAGAAAACATTATGACATACTGTGTTGTAACTTAAAGAAGAGGTTCCATAATAAACCTCTACACCAACAGATCCACTTATGGATCCCTAAGCCTCTAAATAAAGGCCTTGAAAGCCGCGGGCTCAACCTCGTCTGATAAGCCACGAGCTCAACCTCGTCTGACAAGCCACGAGCTCAACCTCGTCTGACCTTAACATGTATAAATATAAGGACACATGAGTGAAGAAAGACATATAAACCTAAGAAGCATGAAGGAAACTTATGTCATTCTGCTCATGATGATGCAAAGTAAAGAAATATTTCATATACCACCAAAGATAGTATCAGTCCATTTGGACTTCAGAATGGTAAAAGCATGCAAACATGAAAGCATCATATGGAAGTATATGAAACACTTGCTACCAGCACTAAAGCACTTTGAAGAACAATAAAAAAAGAGGTCAAAAACACGTCGACAAAACAACAAAGAGCCTACTTAATCTCTATAGTATCCTACTAAAACATCGACATAACAAAACCATTCAAGGCAAATTTTTTCACTGCACTGCTCTCACCTGAAGACTAACTTTAGCTGGGAACGTGTTGATTAAAGCTTGACACCTCAGCCAACTTCACCATACGAATCAAATCAACATTTTCTAAGGATGAACGGACCTGTGGTCGAATCATTCATATTAGACTAACCTCTTTTCAACACAACATGATCCTTTAAAGGAGCAACATGTCGCCTAAGGCAGATGCTTACCTTACCTAAAAAATAAGCAACTCCAAAAAGAGGAAACATACCTTTTAGACTGAGGTGGCTGCTAAATAGCTATATCCATGAAATACCCTTCAAATGAACGAAGCTCATTCCATAACTTCTTCAATTGGCTTCGACTCAGCTTCAATGAGAAAACAAGCTTCACAAGCCTTTACCAATGGTAACGTGGAGGCTCAGAGCTTCCCAGCCACTAAATAGTTGTTACAACTGTAACTCATTTAAGAAGCTTATAAATGAGAAGTGGAAGAACTAAGAAAAATATTGAGTCATAAACACTCATAACTACGCCATGACTGCTTATGACTGGGGGCTGATGACATAGTTATATGAGTAAACTAGGCTTTTGCTCAAAAACTTAAATGGCAACGAGTATTTCAAGGCTAAACTTTTGTTAAAAAACTAAGACAGCCACAAGCAGCTCGCCACATATGTAAAATCAGCAGGGGAACCAAATAAACCCCGAGAAAGCCCATAGTCAGAGTAAGGTACGTGCTTCTTTATGGCATGAACATTGCTTCTTTTACTTAAAGAGCAAATGAATAAGCTACAGGGTGAAGGAAGAAGGTGTCGAACTAACTTAAATACCGATACATCCTTCAAGCTTCAACCAAATAGCTCTAATCAGGTGATTCCACCTACATAGAGCACCTTAAAGAGCTTACCTTGAATCGAAAGACTTTGGTGTAAACAAAACCTACAAGGTCAAGGTTAACAAGCATCTCGCTCAATCATCAAAGAAACTTGCTAAAAACGCCTTGTGGAAGGACTCTTATGACAAGAATAACTTCTATACTAAATAATGAGTTTAGATGCACTAGTTGCTACCGTTAAGGATTCAATCTCTATTCGATGATTAGCTCCTACAAAGCCTACAAGGCTTAGAAGCACGATCGCTATCCATAAGAAGCATTAAAGAAACTCATGGAAAAACACATAGGTCGTTAAAAGAAGCAAAAACGCTTCAACTTATAGGTAATGCAACAACCAATAAGCTAAAGAAGCAGCTTGATAAAGCAAAAACGTAGCTCATGAGAGCGTCAAAACATCTCACCTAAGCTAACGTCCTATCATCAAAGCATCATGATAAAGCACCAGCCTACAATATAATACCGAAGCGACTTGCTTAATCACCAAAGCAGCTCGCTAAAACAACGGCACATGCAAAAAACCTAGCCAATGCGCTAGAGAAGAAAGGTCTTAGCCTTAAACTAAAGCATTTAACCATAACACTTTGCCTAAGTCAAAAAACAAGTTCGGATTTGTTGAATACTACTATCAGCTCTACAGAATCTATAAGATTGCTTGATCCAAACTTCTAAATTTGTAAAGACAATTGTGCACATGGGAAGACCTGCAGTCATCATAATCTCAAACTTAGAAGCCTAAACTTCAAAGTTTTATCACCTCGGAAACACATGAAGCATGGGTCATAAGCTGTCATGTACTCGAGCATATGCAAAATAAACGAATACCACATCATAATTCAACAAGCATAGAAGCAATTAACCATTGCGTAAAATAAAGCTATGCCTTTGTCTCATGCAGTTTAAAATTTATAATAGTAAAGAAGGCTTCTCCTGTCTCAAGACATCTTCTTTTAGTTACTTTCCCCAGTAAACCAGCTCATAAAGACGATTAATCAAAGATCGTCGCCTAATATATCATAATAGCAATGGGGTGAAGTCAACTTTGTGTGAATAATGACAACATCAACGGATATATTTTCACACTTGACATTACTTAGAAATGTTACAAGGTACTTGTACCTTCCCCAGGTGTCGATTAAGAAATCCGATTGCTATGTTTTCTACAATTGCAAAAAAGCTTTTGAAGCTTACACTAAAGGTAGACTAACTAACTATCTTATACAAGAAGGCAGTCCACCTTGGTGCCTTAGAAGCTCACATGCAACAGTAAAGAAGCTCACATTCTCTATTACAGAAAAGAAGCACCCTCTTCTTTTCATTTAACCTTGTATACACAACATATGACAATACACCGAAGGTACAAGCTTTAACGTGAGCATGACATACAAGAAAATTCATCTTCTTGTAAAAAGATAGCAAAAATACCTACATTAGTGCATTACTAGAATCGCCAATAAACCGATTTGCAGCCTTCAAACACTAATTAGGACATGGTTCCTAAAAGAGAGCTCTACAAAGTGTTAACTCATAAACGTTAACCTTACAAGATGAATACAATATTCATGAGACAACCTACCTTAGGTAAAATCGATAAAAAAAATAAAAATTCTTATGAGTCTCTTTATCCGGCGACGTTTAAAGTCTTTTAAGACTCATGGTTTCACATACACAATTAATTCATATTGAACCTTGTCTATTATCCTATCGAAGGGTGAGCCCCTCCTAACTAGGCTCCATGGGGTCCGGAACTACACCTCTCCATGTAAAGGGTTGAGCTCCTAGGCCATATCGCTCAACAGGAAACAAGGTGCTATACCTTCCTGTATACAGGGTGAATTCCTAAAACAATACAATTCCATGGATACATAAAATCAATCCATGAAAGAGGGTGAGCACCTCACGCCAAGTCTGCTCCATAAGTACAAGAAAGAAAATTACACTAACTTATGAAACAAATCCAAGAAGAAAAAGCATCTTGGGACTTAACAGATAGGATAAAGTGCATTAACTTTCCTAGTTAAATCAGGTAAGGTGAACTGCAGCATCATACCTCAATGAGACTACGAAAACGATACACCATAAACGACAAAAATACGATAAGTTACCTCCTCTAAGACTAAAAGGTCACATGAGCAAATCACATGCATAAAGTGCCTTCAAGGCCAAACAATTGCATAAAAAGATCATGTATTGCCCGCATAGGCTAACATGACATCAAATAAGACCTGACAAGGTGTCTAAAAAACCACAATGAGCATAAAATGCTCGTTCGGAAAACAATCAATTTATCCTAAAATTCTACCGACTCCGCTGCTCGCATATAGGCACGAGTCATTAAAGAATCTGAAGTATCATGCCAACTAAAATGTCAGCGGATAGTGACTTTGAAAGGCATAGCTAAAGACACTTCATTCAAGAAGAGCTTGACCTTTTTATGTCACATAACTTCAAAGGCATAAGCTCCCTAGACAACATGCTTGTCCACATATTTTAGCAACTCAATGCTAGCCATTCGTTGCTAAACCAAATCAAAAGAGACAAAAACTTAGTCTCATACTTTGAAGAAAAGAAGCCTCTTAAATAAGCTTCAAGAAACGCCTATCTATGCGTGAAAGAAGCTTATAGCATGACAAAAGAAGCTTACTAGCATACATGATAAGCTACTCTTCAAAGCTCACTAGTACATCTAAATATGCAATAAACTAGCTAACCTTCGAAGCTTAATCATATGCACAATAAGTTCGTTAACATGTGTGATAAGTTCATACGAAATAATATTGCCAACATATGCAATATATTCTCTTTCATACAAAAGAAACTCACAAGCATGTACCACAAACGTGTCTTAATAGGCAAGAAACTCATCGATTCACCTCGTCTGCTTCTACCTACCAGCTTCCATCGCTTGTGTTAAAAAAGGAAATCTACAACTCAAAGACCCAAAACATCTGGGTAGACAAGCTGTTTTGTTTGATTAACAAAATCCAAAAGCTCTTACTCGATAAAAGACAATTGGCGAAAGTAATGCCCCAAAAGGCAACCGAGCGCACACATACACAAATGTGACGGCTTCATGAATAGATACCCCAAGCAGGCTATTGAACTCTACGATATAAGAAGATTACGTATATTGAACTTATGAAATCAATGTTCAAAGCCATCGCATGTATCAAAGGCTAACTGATGCAATGCTTCCATTCACGGTCGAACTACTATGCTCTTCCAGGTACCAATGACAAGCTCACATTTTAGCTTCTCACAATAAAAATGATTGATGAATACCTTCAAATTTTCGATAATAAGAAAACTTGAAAGTAATTACCAAATCATGATGAGTTAGCCAAAAAGCAGCATAGTCTACTTTGATGTGCAAGAAGCTCGCCTTCTACCACATAGAGCTCACACACTGCCCCTAGCATGTGTAACAACATGCAGCGGATTTGACCAAGTCAACATATCAACTTGATGAATATCACTTAGTACAAAATCTTGACTTGCTAAAAATCTTCATTGAGCCATCAAGCCATAATCTTTCAATGGCACTTGACATTATTGCTTGAAGGCTAAGCTTCCTTTCAAAACTTTAACACTAGATAAATACATTATCAACAAAACATGATACAATCTCGTTATTCGGCCTATCACAGTCTTGGCAATACAACGTAAAAGCCTAATAAGCTAGGGCTCAAACGTGCCAAAGCCTAACGAGTCAATACCAAATGCATGGAAGGTCGTAAAAGCTAACGAAGCTAAAGGTCGGCTGGCTAAAATCTTATCACCACATTTTAACATAGGCTATTTTATCACGTCCAATCAGGAAAACGATAGCCTTTCAACTACTAACAACTAAAACGGACTAAGAAGCTTGCAGCTACGAGCCAGAAGCTAAAAATCCAAAACCATCAAAAGTTATTCTAAGTCACAAACACTTATCACTAAACATCACAAGCGCTTATGACTGGGGGGCTGATGACGTAGGTCATATGACCACATGGTTGAGAAGCCAGCAGCCAGGAGCCCGGAGCCAGAAGCCTGGTACATGAATAGTGGCGCTACAGTACTCTGACATTTGCTTCCTCAACAAGCACTCAAGCATATCCCATAATATCTTCAAAAGATAACATGGGAAAAGCAAACTGAGCACAATTAATGCAAGGGAAAAGGCCTTACACGAAAATGGCTAAAAACATATTCTACTATTCAAACCTGAGGTGCTGCAGGTTGCCAAGTATGGAAGGTACGCTGCTCGAGGGGCAGCCTCGAGCCAGGAGCCCCTGTATATTTCAGATTGCTTTAGATTTGCTTGGGCAATACACAATATCTTGTGTATATATATTGCAACAAGCTGAAGTAGAAGACACATTCATTCATACACAACTTGGCTCTTGCACTCCACTCTAAAAACACACACACACCCTCACTCCTCTCTTTCTATTAACATTCTCTAATCTTGAACATTCATAGTTCATATTACCAAACCATGGACCTTAGAACATCGTCACTAACCTCCTCGCCATATTCTTGTTGTAGCAACACATACATTTACCTTTATTATATAAGTTAAAAGTCACATATTGGAAGAGAGTTTTTCTTCTCTAGTGATCTTTTCAAAGAATCAATGTTTTGGTAATGTATGTTGGTTTTCAGACCGTCACATACTTTGGATACTGTAGCAAGATGCTTATGAGTTTATGAGCTGAGAAGCTAATGTGTGTGGCTTCCGGGCTTCTTGCTTTTTTTTTTTTAACATCGTTGCTATTTGGATAATCTTATTTGCATGGCAACATTGGTACATCATAGATATTAATCCCGGTAACTTCTCGTTGAAAGATGATTTTTATAACATTTTATTGTTGGAGATTCTTTGCTTTTCGGTTTGTTGACTACCTGATTACCAAGTAGCTGGGAGTGAGATTTGTCGGCTGGAAGCAAGGAGGTGTCAGCCGAAAACAAAGAGCTGTCAACCGGAAGCAAGAAGCTGTTAGCTGGAAGCTGTTAGATGGAAGCAAGAAGCTATCATCTGTATTTTCATATAGATAGAACACCTACTTACGTTACCTATTTCGGTTAACGGTGTTTATTGTGCATCTGATTGAAACCAAAGTCAGGTTGCTAAATGTTTTGCTTCTCAACGGGTAGGTACCTATCAATGGTGTTATGGTACCTATTTCAAGACCGTATTCATAGATGTCGGTTGTGCTCGGTTCTTTACTTTGTTACCTTGCTAGTCAGTTTATCCGGTTCACTTATACTTGTTGAAGATGTGTTAAGGCTACAACAAATAGGAAGCTTGTACATCTTTAAAGTTGTAGTGAACAGGAAGCTTGTAAAGTTGTAACAAATATGAAGCATTTGTAGCTGAATATGAAGCTTGTTTAGCTGCATTTGCTTGTAAGCTTGTTTATCACAAGTAAGCTTTTTTATCCATGCTAAAAAAAATTACAAGGCTGGAGTGAGCTGTAGGCTCGTTGATCCAAGCTGAATAGTTCTTAAGTCGTGGTCAGCTGTAAGCTCGTGCATCCAGGCTGAGCAGCTGTAAAGCTTTTGTGATTAGTAAGCTCGTGTACCTAGGTTGAGTAGCTGTAAAACTTTTGTGAACATTAGTAAGCTTGTGTACCCAGGTTGAGTAGCTGTAAAGCAGCCATGAACAGTAAGCTCTTATACCCAGGTTGAGCAGCTGTCAGGCTGTAGCTGTCACATTTCTTTTTTGTGAAGACTATTTTTCTTCTTTTTAAAAGTGTGTAGCAAAGTAACACAAAAGTAATGTCTTACTTTAAATTTCTTGTTTTTTTTCAACAAAACTTCATGGATTCGTCAGTAGCAAAAGTTTAAACATATGAATCAAAACATTCAACATTTTTGCTTGACTTTTATATATGTAACTATCATGTAGGTTTATATGGTACACTATGTTTAACAACTTGTACATGGTTGATTATAACTTTGCCATTCTAGTGAGCACTACATAATGTTTTGTACATATGTGGTAAAAATGTGACCACATGTAATAATAATGAAGAATATATCTTTTATGTTTTTAACATAAAATGAGTTTTGTTGAGGATATACAGTTTTATATGTATGTTTTTTGCAAGTAGTTTACATGTACTACTAAAATGAAGATAATCGAGATATTTTTACAAATAGTTGACATGCTCGAGTAAATATGAACTTTTTATACAAAAAACACATACCTAGTTAACGTAGAGTGTTAGAAGGCGTAGAAGGTTACCTAGTTTCTTCAAGAGGTAAGTCTACCATGTCGATGAAAAATAACACATCTTTCTTTGATGAAGATCTTGTTGCCTTTGATAGTCACTGTATAGGTCGGACTCACCGGTATGTCGGTGTTATATCTTTTGTATGTATTTTGTAATGTTTAGTACTAGCGAACCTACGGGCGAATCTATAGATTCGCCCGTAGCACAGTATAGATTTTGTGTTGGTATCGACCGGGCGAACCTGATTGTGCCCGGCGAACCTATGTGGTTCGCTAGATAGATTCGCTGACAGCGAATCTATCAGCGAACCTAAGTCTGATATATATTGTAACCTTATCTTCATGAAAGGTAACTTTTGGACAACTTTGACAAAAATCTTATCCAAATCCTTGTGTCGTGTGTGTGTTTACAGGAGGTGCTAAGAGCATATATTATTCATCTTTGTAACGTATTTACCTCCGGTTGTGTGGTTTTAATCTCGTTATTGGTTGTTGGGTTATATTGCACTTTGTTTGTTTGAGTCAAGAGTGTTTTTTGTTATACAAGTCATTATAGCACTGAAATCACGATCTTGATGGACCAACAATATGGTATCAGAGCCTTAGTGCTCTTGATTGTTTGATTCTAGAGATTTTTGTGTTGATTTTGGGGTTTTCGTGTCAAAACACTATTTGATTCTTTTCTGGACTGGTTTGTGTGTTTCTGTGTCGTATTTTGCTTGGGGTTTGTCATATTTGGTCATAGGAAGCTTCTGAAACAAACGGGTCTACAAATGGTTACGTTTTGAAGCTGTTCTGTTTGTTTTCGTACTGAAACTGGTTCGTTCGTAACCCAGCGAACCTACCTGTTCTTCCAGCGAAACTGGTTGTTCATCCAGCGAATCTAGTACAAATCTTGTGTTCTGTAATTTTGTGTTTGTGGCTAGCGAATCTGATATTTCATCGAACGAAAGTTCACTTGTTTGGCTCATTGTGCAAGCGAAACTGCTGCCAAAATCTGTCGAGCGAAACTGTACTTGCTGGTCAGCGAATCTGTTTGTTTGTCTAGCGAATCTGCGAGCGAACCTGCCAGCGAATCTGCGAGCGAACCTGCCAGCGAATCTATTTGTTCTTTGGGCGAATCTAATCCAGCGAATCTATTTGTCTTCAGCGAATCTACAATCTGTTTAAAATTATGACTACATCAACCCTGA
This sequence comes from Tagetes erecta, assembly GCA_030867185.1. Classification (NCBI taxonomy): domain Eukaryota; kingdom Viridiplantae; phylum Streptophyta; class Magnoliopsida; order Asterales; family Asteraceae; genus Tagetes; species Tagetes erecta. Next base: position 8,335,034 of record CM061487.1, read on the forward strand.
ATATGAATGATCTGGATAGTGTTCAACCTAACAGGCCACCGAGGCTTGTTAGTGGTGAAAATTTTGAAGATTGGAAGAGGTGTTTGAAAGCCTTTTTCTACGACACTGACTATAATCAATGGGAGTCAATTGTAAATGGTCTGCACGTGCCAAAGACAGTTGAAGGAACTGTTACTTCAATAAACACTGATCCAAGTACTTTTACTAGCAGACACCAAGTTGCTTGATCGCGACAAAAAGGCACACATTGATACTTTGTTTGCATTAGGATATTTTCAACAGGTTTGCTGAACACACAACTGCAAAAAGCTTGTATGATGCGTTGTGCGAGTTCTATGATGGTAATGAAGATTTGAAGTTGGATAGAAAAGCTCAAGCTGAGAAAGAGTTTAACTCTTTTGTGGGGTATTCGCAAGAAAATCTGACTGATATTACCAATCGATTCCTGTCTGTATCAAGTAACCTGAAAAAGTATGATGAGAAGCTGGGAAATCATGAACAAGTCACAAAGCTGTTAGATTCACTTCCTCCTCAGTGGAGTCTTCAGATCAAATTGTTGAAACAAGAAAGAAACTTTCATGACTATAAGCTGATGGATGTTATAAACAAGCTAAAGTCATTTAATCTTGATGTGAAGAGAAGAGAATACAATCAATCTATGATGGTTCCAAACATTCCTTCTCAGAATGCTGCACTTATTTCATCCGCTGCAAACTCTCCTATCTACAGTGCTGCACCTGGAGGATCATCAAGTCATGTGTCTGTTAAATCTGTTGGTGCATCTACAAATGTTGGTTCAAGCTCAAATGCATCTGTCACCACTCAGATTCCATCTGACACCATGGCTTTGTTTGGAATGTTTGTTCATAGCTATGAAGCTCTTGTCGCTGGTGAGTTAAAGGGAAAGGGGATGACTGTTGAAGATATGTATCAGGTGGATCCTGATGATCTTGAAGAAACCGACATCCAATGGCAAATGGCCATGCTTACTCTTCGTGCTAGACGGTTTATGGAAAGAACAGGTAGAAGAAGTTTTGGGAATAAGGGACAGAATAACAAGCTGGGGTATGACAAAGGAAAGCTGAGATGTTATAACTGTAAACAATTGGGTCACTTCAAAAGGGAATGTCCTTTACCAATTGTTACTGAACCAGTGAATTCTGGAAATCCGAGAACTGTTCCTGGTCAAGAAAGGCTTGAGGAAGTGAAATCAAAGAATGAAACCGCACTGCTCACCAACTTTGATTGGAGTGCAAAAATTGAAGAGACAAAGGAGGAAATTAATCATGCCCTAGTTGCTGAGATTGTTGAGAATGATGACAACTATATAAATTGCTTTGATCCTTTCAAAGACTTTTATGGTGAAGATGAGGAAGGGAAATTGGAGAAAGTTGATGAAGATCAATCAGATGCTATTGTTCAAGGGCATCTGAATCACTCGGGATTGGTATGTGAAGCTGCGGTAAATGAAATGAAGAATGATGAAGAGTCAAAGATTAACTTGGAAGTCATGATTGAGAAGGCGAGGATTGATGCTGTGGATGAATTCAAAAGGAACACTCCCTACTGCCAGTGCGATCGTGCTCTTGCTGCAGAAAAACTGGTAATTGGTCTTCCTTATGACGTTATTGAAGATATGTGTTCATCTGCTTGCAAAATTCGTTTAATTGGCATATACAAAGCTAATAAATTGTTAATGTCAAACGAAAACGAATTAAAGAGAACTAACAAAGAGCTTAAATTGAGTGAATCAAAATATTTTGTCAAATTAAGAGAATCTTTGAAAGAAAATGAACATTTAAAAAGTTCTCTCTTGGAAAAGAATTGTGAAATAAATTATTTGACTGAGCAAGTCACACTTGCTGAATTTGAAACAAGAAAACTCAAAAACAAACTGCAGCAATGGACAATATCTAGTATGAAAAGGGAGGAACTCTGCAAGAAACAACGGGGGGCCAGAGTTAAGACAGGTTTGGGTCTTAACAATGAAACATATGCATATCCCCCACCTAGTACCTTCTGTTACTCTCCAACACCTATTCCTCATCCCTAAAATGAGCTGATACAAGAGATTATACAGAATGATACTAACAGCTCTATTGCAGGTTTAAGTGGAGTAAATCTTAAAGAGGTTAGAGAGGATTACGCTTATGGTGGGAGTACTGGGCTTGGTTGTTCTAGCAGTAGTGCATGTTCTAATTCTGATTCCAAGAAGTCTGTTGAAGACATTAGTTTAATTAATTCTGTTTCTAGTAATGTGTTATATTCAGACAATTCTATGTTTAATAGTAATTTAGGGTGCACTACTTCAAACCCTAATGTGTTGAATGATGATCTGATTGAAAATAAGTGTGTGAATGACAAAGATGAACTTTCAGGTCATGTCTCTGAAAGTCAAATCAAAACAAATTGCTTTCAAAAGTTCTTTACTCATCAAATCCCGTCTTTCACACCTATAAGGATTTCAAAACCTAAATCTGAATCTGAAAAGGTAAATGTCACAGCAGGTAAATCAAAAGAGCCTTATGACTCTTACAGTGATTGCAATTCCCAACTGTCTGAATGTGACGAGGAAATTGAAATGGATAAAATTCTTGTTGATAAAGTTTCCAAAGTGGGTTTGAAATCTCATTGCTTTAAATGTGGAAATATTGATCATACTGTTAAGCAATGCCCTAAGTTAGTCAAAAACAGTTCAAAGCAAAAATCTTTTGGAAAAAGATTAAACACGTTTGTAAATAATTTCTTTTGTAGTTCTTCATCTGTTCCACCACCCAAGTACACAAAGGCTTGGGTGCCAATTTCAAAAGTCTAACTTCTGAATTTTCAATAAATGTCAGGAACATTCAAATGCCGTTATAATAATAATACTCTCATTCATATTGAAAGTTTTTTTTTACATAGAAATAGAAGGTAAACGGGCAACAAGCTGCGCCGCTAACCCTTTCTGGATAGCAAAACCAAGTCGTTTAAACACTACATTCATAGACCTCGGGGTCATAACAAAGCTATGCATAACCCGTTGGACCCGATTAAGTACCTCCACGACCTCAGGTGCAAGAAAACCAAAGGTATCAAATGCAAATGGAACGAATACATGTTGGTTGTCAATGCATGCTTTCTCGTGTTTAGCTACTTTGCAAGCAGCAGCTTTAAAGCAGCTTGACCCACCCTGAAAACACCATTTCCCAAGCCCACTAGTGGGGAAACACATGTTAAATCCACACATGCATGTTTACCTCCTGTCCATCCAAATATCAAAATATCGGCCGGTCTAAGTGTAGATCTACCTTCCGCCGGGTCAGTCAAGAAATTCACAGGTGCCTCTTTCTTAACTGAAACCCCGGCTCGCCTAAATATGTCAAAAAGAACATCCCTGACTAAATCATGTCGGTACTTAAACCCTGGAAGCTCTCTACAATGTACAGCATGCTCCCCATACGAGTCCAAACACGCTTTGCGACAAATAGGACATATCTCATCATTTGGAAAAATGGGAACCATCAGGCGATACTTAAGAATAGTTCGATACTCAATTGACGACATATGTTGGCCTAACCCATCTATTGGGATAACCAGAAGAAAATCTTGAGCATGTGGTGCTTGTAGACACTTAAAGACGGCTTTTTGTCTAACGGTCATGTCAAAGTGTACTTCCATGTCTTGTACAATCTTACTAAAAAAAGCACTCGCCAATGCATGTTGGGCTTTAGGGGGGCGGTGTCCTTTTTAGTGAAACCGCCGAAGTCATAGCTTGGAATCGTATCACGAAGACAAGCCAAAGCACAACCATAATCAGAATCCATGCCACATATACCACTGTCACGTAAGATGTGGTCTTGAAGTACCCAAGATTGGGCCCTCGAGGCCACAAAGGCATAGGATGAAGCCTCTACTGCTGAATACAAGCCCAAACCCCCAAACCTAATAGGTAAGGAAGCAAGACGCCATTGGAAATCTCCAAAGAAAGGGCCTCCACAAACCACTATGTCCTCAATTGCCCCACGCAACCCTTTGTCAAAGAGCAACGCTGCCTCCATCATGTGTACGGGTTGGCACGTCCTCAAACCAAAGAAAAGTTTAGCAATGCCGTTGTAAATAGTCATTGGCATATTGACAGCGGATGTTCCAGACATATGACAGGGTTGAAGGACCTGCTGACTAACTATCGGATTATAAATGGTGGATATGTTGCTTTTGCGGGAGACAAGAAAGGTGGTAAAATGATTGGTCAAGGTGAAGTCTCAAATGGTTCACTAACTTTGGAAGACGTCAACTATGTTCCTGAACTGGCATTCAATCTTCTCAGTGTATCACAAATCCGTGATAAGAATATCCCAGTGATGTTTCTTCCAAATGAATGTTTGTTCTTGAAGCCAGAGTTTTCTATTCCTGAAGAATTGGTGATCATGCGAGCTCCGAGACGAAATGATACATATATGATGAATATGGGATCAAAAGAATCAACTTCCACCGTGACCTGTCTCCTATCTAAAGCTTCATCTTTTGAATCTTTTTAATGGCATAGACGTTTAGGGCACATTAATTTTAAAATCCTAAATAAATTGGTTAAGAACAATTTGGTCAGGGGTTTACCACTTAAAGATTTTTCAGTGGTTGAGAAATGCATGGCTTGTGCTAAAGGAAAGCAGCACAAAAAGCCACACAAACTTAAAATTACAAATTCAATCTCAGAACCCCTCGAATTGTTACATACTGATTTATTTGGTCCAATAAGTGTCAAATCTATTGCTAAGAAATCTTATTGCTTGGTTGTCACAGATGATTACTCTAGGTACACCTGGCTGAGATTCATGGCATACAAGAGTGAGACTGCTGAAGAACTAATGAAGCTGATTCCTCAAATTGAGGTTCTTGGAAAGCGAAAGGTTCAAGCCATCAGAAGCGATAACGGAACGGAATTCAGAAACCATATCTTCAACTCTTTCTGTGAACAACGGGGTATTCTCAGACAGTTTAGCGCCGCACGAACACCACAACAAAATGGTGTTGCTGAAAGGAAGAATCGAACTCTTGTGGAGGCTGCTAGAACTATGCTGATTGAGTCAAAGCTTCCAATTATCTTCTGGGCAGAGGTAGTTAATTGCGCAGCTTATGTTCTGAATAGGGTACTGATTGTCAAAGAAAAGATGAAGACATCATACCAGCTGTTTCGAGGGATTAAGCCGTTGATTGATTTTCTGCGCCCCTTTGGATGTTCTTGTACTCTGTTGAATACTCAAGATCAGAAAACAAAGTTTGGTGCTGTTTCGGATGAATGCTTCTTTGTAGGATACTCGAATACACAAAAAGCGTATCGTGTTTATAACAAGCGAACGCAGATTGTGCAAGAGTCCTATTATGTTGACTGGCAAGAGTCAAACACCACAAGCATTGGCAGTGAACCTGCATGGTTTTATGATTCCTCCACTATTTTCAAATCATTCAATCTTCCCGACTCTGATGATGATGACATCATTCCTCACACATCAGTTTCTATCTTTAACCACCCACCTACACCATCACAACCACAACCTTCAACTACACAATTACCTCCCACTTCATTTGACATTCCACCACCTCCACTACCTCAAACTGTTCCAACTTCTCCATCAGATATTCCATCATCATCCACTTCCATTCCTACATCTACCACTAATACAATTCCTCCAACCTCAAATATACCTTCACAACCATCCAATCAAACACCCTCATCCGAAACCAATCCTTTGCTCCTCAACACAGACTTCAAGACCTTAAAAATCATCCTCATGATTATATCATAGGATCAATTACTGATGGTGTGCGAACTCGGAGTCAGAGTGGTTTGATTAATGAATGTCTCTATGCTGCCTTTCTATCTCAAGTTGTTCCGAAGAATTATAAACAAGCACTTGAAGATCCTAGTTGGGTTGATGCCATGCAAATGGAACTGCAGCAATTTAGGAAGCTTAAAGTTTGGGAACTTGTTGATCTTCCTCCTAATAAGTGTCCCATCGGCACTAAGTGGGTTTTCCGAAACAAGCCAGATGATCGCGGTGTTGTTATCAGCGAGATTGGTTGTTCAAGGATTTGCTCAAGAGGAGGGGATTGACTACACTGAAGTTTTTGCTCCAGTCGCTCGCCTTGAAGCCATTAGAATCTTTCTTGCTCATGCTGCAAACAAAAACTTTAAAGTTTATCAGATGGATGTGAAATGTGCATTTCTATATGGAGATATCGATGAGGAGATCTACGTATGTCAAACCACCGGGTTTCGAGGATCCAGATTTTCCTTCAAAGGTGTACAAGCTTGATAAATCCTTGTATGGATTGCATCAAGCTCCACGTATCTGGTATGAAACTCTGACACAGTATCTTCTCAGCAAAGGTTTCTCTCGTGGGACTATAGATATGACATTGTTCAAGAAGGAGGTGAATGGTGAGCTGCTGATCATTCAAGTGTATGTTGATGATATAATTTTCGGTTCGACAAATGAGGGGCTGTGTAGAGAGTTTGAAAAAGTGATGATGGATCGCTTTGAAATGACGATTATGGGGGAGATGTGTTTCTTCTTGGGGCTGCAAGTGGAACAAAAGCCTGATGGAATTCTTATCCACCAAGAGAAATATATCAAAGAGATCCTCACAAAGTTTTGCATGGATGATTCTTCTCCGGAACTGATTCCTTTCACCGCTCAAACATGCCTTACTTCTGATGATAATGGGAATCCTGTGGATGCTCATCGATACCGCTCGATGATCGGATCTCTCATGTATCTGACTGCCAGCCGACCTAATATTACATTCGCTGTGTGCTAATGTGCTCGTTTCCAGGCCAATCCAAAAGAATCACACGAGAAAGCTATTAAACGAATTTTTCGTTACCTTAAGGGTTCCTCTCGTTTGGGACTTTGGTACCCAAAAGGTGGGAACTTTGATTTACATGCTTTTTCTGATAGTGATCATGCTGGTTGCAGGATAAACCGAAAATCAGTCACTGGCGGATGTCAATACCTTGGCGAATGTCTTGTTTCCTGGCAAAGCAAGAAGCAAACAACCGTCTCTCTGTCCACAGGAGAAGCAGAATCCATTGCTGCTTCAAGTTGCTGTTGTGTCAAGTGCTCTGGATTCAGCATCAGATGATGGATTATGGCATCAACTTCCTTCATACGCCACTCTTTTGTGATAATGAAGCTGCTGTTGGAATTGCCAAGAATCCTATTCATCACACTCGCACCAAGCGCATCGAAACAAGAATTCACGCCATTAGAGACGCACAGGAAAAGGGGTTCATTGATATTATTCCTATTGAAACTCGAAAGCAAAAAGCTGATCTTTTCACAAAAACTTTTGACAAACCACGTTTTTATGAACTGATCTCGATGTTGGGACTGATATCTTTTTGAAAACCTTTAACTATGTGAATCGGTTTTGTAAATATGTAAATAACCTTTTTCTTTTTCTTCTTTGAAAATTCCGTGGGTCACTCATTTCTTCGCTCCTTTATTTTATTTTATTTCCTTTATTTTTCTCTTTTATTCCGTATATATATATTAAGAAAATCTGAAAAAAAAAAACAAAAATTTCTTATTAGATAGCTATAATATAGAAATTTTGGGGGAGATATCAAAGATTAACTATTTATAGTTTTTCAAATTTTGCTATTTCTGGATCTCCGTTTTGATTGATGTTGAAGGGACGTTGAAGGAGGTTAGAAGTATTGTGTTTGGGATATGTCAGATAGGCTCAGCCCGAAAAACAAAGTAAACAGTGATTGTGCAGCCAAACATAACGTTCAAGATCTCAGCCACAAGGATTATCTCTTTGACATGATTGGATTGCACAAAGATACGGGTTCTGTCAAAAATGGGTTGAGAGCGTCAAATCTTTGCCTTGATTTCCCTAAACATCCCAAATCACCCTCACCCTATCCCCGAATCGAGTTTCTAGTTTGCAAAACAAATAAAAAGCTGCTAGTGATGCTCTTCGGAAAAACCTCTGAGTGAGTTACTTGTTAACTCCTCAGAAAGTATTGAGTCAAAGTGCTTAACTCCTCTGCTATACGGAAGTATTGACCTGGAGTTGGTGGATCTTCTCTGCTATTCGGAAGTATTGACCTGAAGATTCACCGAGCATGCTCAAATGTTTATCTCCTCTGTTATACGTCGGTATAGACCTGCAGCTCTGAACTATTTGAGTTTCCCAAATAATAAGTCGCATTGTGTTCAAAAGAATCAATTGCTGACAAGCTCCACTCACAAAAAAAAGATGCAAAAATTGCACAGTGTCAAAAGAAGCTAATGCATCGATCAATATTCAAAATTTGATCCTCGAAATTCAAGCAAAGTCAATCGTATTGCTCAGATATATCCTGATGACAGAACTTGTTCTTTTTACCTAGATGTCTGTGGTGACCGAGTTGTCTGAGCTTCTTCAATCAAACCAAAAACATGATAAAAGAAGCTGCTGATCTCTTGTTGAAAGGACTAAGGCATGGGTTTAAATGGACAAACATATCTGCAATCCCGCCAATCTATGATTCTCCGGATTCTGCTCAAAACGTCATGAAAAATATATATATCCTTCTTTAGCTTTTACTTCTTCCTTTTTCTTTCATTTTATTTTATTTTATTTTAATTTTCTCTTGTTATTATTAATTATTTAGGTTAATGTGTTTATTTTCGGAGCGTTGAAATTGTGGGACGTTTTCGTGGATTTTCAAAGAATTTAAAATTTGAGAAAATCCAAAAACATTTTTAATTTCTCTTGTTTTGTGTCCCAGCGAATCTACTAGCGAACCTACATGTTCGCCAGAACCTCAGGTTCGCCCGGAACCTCTTCACATCGCCGCCGTGGTTTCACTTGACCTTTTGGTCCTCTGGCGAATCTGAAGTTCGCTAGTGTTTTGGTCAGCGAACCTGTCACTGTATATATATGTAGTGACAGCGAAACCTTTCACAATTTCGCTGTCACTATTACTGTAGCCGTTTGATATTTTTCTCAAAAACGTCACACGTTCGATTCTCACTCACCAACCGTCTTTTTCACAATAATCTGACCTAATTCCATCTGGTATGTCATCGTCTTCATCTTAATCAACTTTTCATATCATCAACTGTGCTTTTAATCACTTTAAATCCATCGACCCGCTTTGATTCTGTGTGAATGTTTCATTGAACTGTTATAGCGTTATTATTTATGTGTATTAGGCTCGTTTCATGATTATGTTGCTTGTTTATTGCATTGATTGTATGCTTATCGCTTTCAGACTGAGATTTGACTGTTTTTCAAAAACTAGGGTTTCCAGCGAACCTATGTGTTCGTCTGGCGAATCTGAACGAAAGTTCAAAACTTCGAGCGAACCTATGTCGTTATGCCGCCCGCGCATCAACATAGATTCGCCCGACTGTTTCTAGCGAACCTATACATTCGCTCGACCAAATGACTGATTTTTCATGTCAGCGAATCTATAGGTTCTGGTGCCAAATCTCAGGTTCGCCCGTGCAGCGAACCTAACTATGTCAGCGAATCTATTAACAGTTTCGAAATTTTGTGTCTGATCAATTTCCGTTTATTTTTCAGACACGATGTCCACGTTATTTTTTGAAAGAAAGCACAACATGTGTGCTTTACTGGACGAGAATCATGAAAAAGCCGGTGGGTATAGAGACTGTATCAGATGGTTGAAGTCTTCACTCATTCATCACGCTATCTCCCATTCTCCAACCATCTACGAGCTGCACATCAGGGATTTCTGGAGAACAGCGGTGATGAATGTATCTGTACAGCCATCACGTATCTGTGCCAAAGTCAGTGGGTTTGACTTGGAATTTACTGAAGCCGATGTGGCCAGGATTTTGAGGTTAGAGGGCGATGTCGGTGAGGAGATCAGTATGACGGCAGAGGAAGTTTACGGGGCATTCAGGACAGCTGGTTATGAAGGTCCTATGCCGGGGGAGAAAAAGATGGAGTTTGTGAAATCCTATCTGATCCAAGAATGGAGATATATTGCACACGTATTTATTATGTGCTTGAATCATAGGAAAGGGGGTACTGACGGGTTAAACTTGGATTGGGCTCGGGCCATGATGTTGTTCTGCCGAGGGAAGAAAGCAAATCTTGTGAAGCTTATCTACAACTACATGCTCGAAAATATTCATGCTACGAAGGCGGGCAAATGGTTGATGTACCCCAGATTTATCCAAATGATCTTGAATGACAAGTTGCCCGATCTGCCGGTTGTGGGTGATGAGCTAAAGATATGGGAGATGCACTCGAGAATTTTCAGAGACTGCAAATCGGTGAGATCTGATTGTGTCGGTAAGACTTCTTATTTGTGGGAGAACATGTACCCTGCTGATAGATGGGTACAAATACAGAGATTAATGGAGACTGAGAGGAAACGTGGCGGTGAGAACATAGAGGTTGTTGAGAAGAGGATAAAGAAGAGGAAGCCGTATGCTAAAGAAAAGGATTATTCGTTTGATCGGGAAGTAGATGAGATACAGGCAGAGGTTGATGCAGGTAGGGAAAACAGAACCAAGAGGAAATCTGATGTACACTCTGAAGCTGCAAAGAAAGCGAAGCATGATATTCCGGGTACATCTACTGAATCAGTTAGTGAGTTGAAGGGAGAGATTGATAGTCTGAAGGCTGAATTGGTGGATCTGAAAGGTAAGTATGCGGATTTGGAGACCCAGGATGCTGAGAAGTCAACTGTTATTTTTGAAATGGGGAGGATGATGAAGGACCAACAGTGCCTGATTGTTAGAATATTCAAGGAGCTGAATAGCCTGAAGGAAAAAGATGGGTCAGAACCTGCTATGTCTGAGGCTGAACTGAAAAACTTAACGGATGCTGCAAAGTATCCGTTAATGGACTGTGTGTTTGGGGATCAGGATAAAGGTAAAGGTAAATCTACTGAGGAGTTATTTGATGAGGATATGGGGATAAATTTGGATGTATTTGAGGGGGCTGAGGTTGTTGGAGGTTCCAGCGTGAATTTCAGTTTGATAGACGAACCAGAGGTTGATGTAAATGCTAACAGTGAGGAGGACTTGGAGGATGAGCCGAAGAAATACAAAGTCGAAGAAAAGGGGGTCAGTTATCAGTTCGAGCATATTGACTTAGATAAATCGGAGTGGTTCAGAAAAGATGAAGAGGTTGTTCCTGAAGTGCCCATCTTCCAGAACATTGATGAACCAAACACCTCCTAACTGGATAGACAAGTGATCGCATGGAAGTATAACTCGCTTGTGGATGCGTATATGATTAAGCGAAGGGGCGGTGACATCTGTTATATCCGAAATAGGAAGCATTTCGCCACCTTGCCGAGGTGGGACTTGCGAAGGTTGGCCGAACTTCCTCTGATAGGAAAGGATGACAGTGGAAGAGCATGTGCGTTTGAGGTCACAATCAGAGAAGCTGCTAAGAATAACTTCGTAGATTTTGGGTATCAAAAGCCGAGGAGGATGAGACAGAAGAAGGATAGGCACTGGGTTTCGTGGAAGGGAAGGGTAGTATTGAAGATCGAAGCTCCAAAGATTATGACTAGGGTCAGGGTTCCGGATACACAGCCACCGAGACTACAAGAATTTCTGAAGTGGTTCTATGATAATGGTACGGGAGAAGCGGTTATCAGACTTAAAGGGGAAGATCGTCCAGAGATTCGACTGTTTGATCCAATGGAGGTTTTCTCTTTCTGTGACGAAGATTTAAAGGTATTGTGCGAGAACCGTATCAAGCACGGGGCTGGAGATGACACTAGGATTGAAGCAAACCTGTTTGTGAAGGTTGCTAACAAAGCCCGGGGTATTCGTGCTGAGTTGAGAAAGGTGAATGAAAGGCTGAGGATGACAGACGATCAGCAAATGGATATGGACGACTTGTCTAAACAGCTTGATCAAACTATGGAGAAGAGGTTCGAGAAACCAGTAGAGGTTGTTGATTTGGATGTGGCTGGCGAGGAGCATACTGAAGAAGTACAGGCGGAAACGATTGTTATTGATATGCCTGATACTGATGTCGCCGAAGCTGAGTTTGTGGAGTCGATGCTGGTGTTCAGTGAAGATGAAGAGGCCGGATCAGAAGACGTTACTAACCCATTGACTGGTATTGAATCAAGGGCAGGAGCATACGTTGAATATATTTGAAGCCGAAAAAGACGGAGCTTAAACAGAAGACTTCCCAGGTGAGGTCCAACCTAGGGGGAGTATTGATAGTCACTGTATAGGTCGGACTCACCGGTATGTCGGTGTTATATCTTTTGTATGTATTTTGTAATGTTTAGTACTAGCGAACCTACGGGCGAATCTATAGATTCGCCCGTAGCGCAGTATAGATTTTGTGTTGGTATCGACCGGGCGAACCTGATTGTGCCCGGCGAACCTATGTGGTTCGCTAGATAGATTCGCTGACAACGAATCTATCAGCAAACCTAAGTCTGATATATATTGTAACCTTATCTTCATGAAAGGTAACTTTTGGACAACTTTGACAAAAATCTTATCCAAATCCTTGTGTCGTGTGTGTGTTTACAGGAGCTGCTAGGAGCATATATTATTCATCTTTGTAGCGTATTTACCTCCGGTTGTGTGGTTTTAATCTCGTTATTGGTTGTTGGGTTATATTGCACTTTGTTTGTTTGAGTCAAGAGTGTTTATTGTTATATATACAAGTCATTATAGCACTGAAATCACGATCTAGATGGACCAACAGCCTTCGTAAGAGATGAAGATCTTAAAGTTTGTAGATCTTGTAATGACGGTTCGACCAAAGGTCCGTCCGTTGCTGGAGCACTACCACCAATTCCTTCATTCGATGTATGGCTAGAAACCGACTAGAAACCGTCTTCCTCGACCATAAAAAGAGATTACTTAGGAACAAGGGCTGAAACTACCGGAAAATTGTTCTAAGTAGCGCAGCCCCACGGTGGGCGCCACTTGTTGCTACAACAAGGATATGGCGAGGATGGTAGTGACGATGTTCTAAGGTCCATGGTATTGCTTGGTTATGACTCTAAGTGTTTAAGCTTAGAGAAATGTTAAGAGAAAATGAGAGATAAGAGGAGTGAAGGTGTGTGTGTGTTTTGAGAGTGGAGTGCAAGAGCCAAGTGATGTATGAATATGTTTGTCTTCAGATTGCAGCAACATATATACACAAGATATTGTGTATTGCCCAAGCAAATCTGATTCAAATCTGAAAGGTTCAGGGGCTCCTAGCTCGAGGCTGCCCCTCGACCAGTGCACCTTCCATTCTTGGCAGCCTGCAGCACCTCAGGTCTGAATAGTAGAATGTGTTTTTAGCCATTTTCGTGTAAAGGCTTTTCTCTTGCATTAATTATGTTCAGCTTGCTTTCCCCATAATATCTTTTGAAGATATTGTGGGATATGTTTGAATATTTGTTGTGGAAGCAAGTGCCAGGTTACTGTAGCGCTACTGTTCACATACCAGGCTCCTGGTTCCTAGATGCTGGCTTCCGGCTGCCCAATCATGTGGTCATATGACCTACGTCATCACTAATTAATATCTCACTTTAGGTACCCACTCTCAAAACAAAACCTATTAATACACTAACAAAAAACGAAAATAAAAAACAAACTAATCAAAAGTTTTTTTTGTCCAATAGAAATGTAATATGTGGTCTGTGTCACCGCCTACCTTACATTTTAACAATTATAGTTGTGGGAGCGAGCTAAATCAACTGAACATGTTTTCACTGCTTGCCATTTTGCAAATCATGTCTAGGCTGCACTTAGCTCTTAGTTAAGGATTGGACGTATCTATGTATTTATTTTTTGGGATGCTATAAAGACTCGGGACTTGTCAACTAGTGGCGGATCTAAAACAAGATTTCAGGGATATCTTAAAAGAAAACTTTCGTTCAAGAGTATCCTAATTTTCATTCAAGGGTATCCTGAAACTTAAAATAGTAAGAAAAAAAATGATACATCAATACTCTAATTAGGGAAAACTGCACTTCACAATGAAAGTTGAGGGGTATCCCGGGATATCCTTAGGCTCTTCATAGCTCCGTCCCTGTTGCCAACTGTTAATAAAAGGAAGAAAAACGAATCTAAGCTGTGATGTACTCGTCAAAATGGTGCATCTGGATATGAAGAAATGAAACAGTCCACGAAGGAAAACTGCTTTTGTCGCTGGTATCTTTTCTATGGATTAAAAGCCGAGCTTGCATGGAGAAATTGGAGTGAAAGACCTTGTGTTTTTTTATATTTTAGCATATAATTTAGGGCCTGTTTGTTTCATCTCTTTATTGTTCAGTTCAGTACTTAATCATTCAGATTCAACATTCAAAGCGTTTGTTTCATAAAAAAGAGTCTCTGAATGGTTTAGTTAAGTGCTAAATGGTTAAGAGATAGAGAGATGTTGAATGAAACTGAATGGAGCATTTACCAAATAGTAAGGAGCTGTTTGTTTTGCTTTTTAATGGTTCAGTTCAGTGCTTAATCATTCAGATTCAGCATTCAGAGCGTTTGTTTCATAAAAAAGAACATCTGAATGGTTCAGTTAAGTGCTGAATGGTTAAGAGATTGAAAGAATGCTGAATGGAATTGAATGAAACATATACCAAACTTATCATCACCTGAAGTTCTACCTCAATATTACTCTCATTGATAGAGCCTCTTAATGGTTCAGACCTCTTAACCATACAGCACTTAGTGATTCAGATTTTGCCAAACAACTCCTAATATTCATAAAAAAAAATTATAAGCATTATGTTTAACGATTTGTAAATATATAACATTAAGGATTTGGCTCCGTCAACTTACATGGTGAAAACTTTTTACTAAATTTCCCTCCCAAACTTCCCTCCATTATAGAAAACATTTTTTTTCCCATCAATACATTATCCCTAAATCCTTGATTTATTAGATAAACTAGGTTTAATACCCGTGTGTTACACACGGGTTAAATAGTAATATTTATAAAGAAATTATAACCATTATATTTAACAATTTGTAAATATATAACATTTAGGAGTTGGCTCCATCAACTTGCATGGTGAAAATTTTAGCTAAATTTTACATCCCAAACTTCCTATTATAAAAAAAAAATCCCTCCAAAAATTGCCCCCTAAAAGTTTGATTTATTAGATAGATTAACTCAATCGACGTTATAAAAAAACATTGTAGATTAGATGAAAATCACTGAACATGATGTGGTTAATATAAATTAGTTCTATTAATAAAATAAACTAGATATAACACAAAGCCGAGCGATGCAACGATCAAGTGTCGGGTATATAACTTTTTCACATGCGTTGGTATAAAAGTTTCATACATTACATGTTACGGTGCAAAGTCGTAATGCATCACATATTAAAAGACATACATCCAAACTTAAAGGTAAAAACAATAACCAAATCAAAGACGATAATCAAAGTTGTAAAATACTAAAAATATCAATGTATACTATGAGGTTAAAGTTATAAATTAAAACTAAAAAAAATGTCACGGTAAAGATGTGAACATAGGTCCTTTTGCCTCATAACCAACTCACATACCAATGTTAACAAACCTAACATAAAAAAAGGTAAGTTGTTTAAAAACCCAAAACCGACCACCCGTAGATTCGAAATTGGTGTACCAAGTTGACACACACGCATCTTAACAACTCTAATTAATACCTCACTTTAGGTAACCACTCTCAAAACAAAACCTATTAATACACTAACAAAAAACGAAAATAAAAAACAAACTAATCAAAAGTTTTTTTGTCCAATAGGAATGTAATACATCGTCCGTGTCACCGCCGACCTTACATATTAATAATTATAGTTGTGGGAGCTTGCTAAATCAACTGAACATGTTTTCACTGCTTGCCATTTTGCAAATCATGTCTAGGCTGCACTTAGCTCTTGGTTAAGGATTGGACGTATCTATGTATTTACTTTTTGGGATGCTATAAAGACTCGGGACTTGTTAACCAGTGGCGGATCTAAAATAAAATTTCAAGGATATCCTAAAAGAAAATTTTCGTTCAAGAGTATCCTAATTTTCATTCAAGGGTATCCTGAAACTTAAAATAGTAAGAAAAAATGATATATCAATACTCTAATTAGTGTAAACTGCACTTCACAATGAAAGTTGAGGGGTATCACGGGATATCCCTAGGCTCTTCATAGCTTTGTCCTTGTTGCCAACTGTTAATAAAAGGAAGAAAATAAGGATCCAAGCTGTGATATACTCGTCAAAATGGTGCATCTGGATATGAAGAAATGAAACAGTCCACGAAGGATAACTGCATCTGTCGCTGCTATCTTTTCTATGGATTAAAAGTCGAGCTTGCATGGAGAAATTGGAGTGAAAGACATGGCGTTTTTTTTTTATTATTTTAGCATGTAATTTAGGGTCTGTTTGTTTCACCTCTTAATGGTTCAGTTCAGTACTTAATCATTTAGATTCAGCATTCAGAGCGTTTGTTTTCCAAAAATAAATAGTCTTCGAATGGTTAAGTTAAGTGTTGAATGGTTAAAAGATAGAGAGATGCTGAATGGAACTGAATGAAGCATTTACCAAACTTATCATCATCTGAAGTTTTACCTGAAGAGTCTCTTAATGGTTCAGACCTCTTTACCATTCAGCACTTAATGATTCAAATTTTACCAAACAGCCCCTTAGTATTAGATAGTTCGATTTTAATTTTGGTGATCGGTGTTTGTAACTTTCTCACCCTGGGTTGTGAATATATTGCCTCGCCTTGTTGTTAAATTAAAAACCTTATTATTAATAGTTATATAAATTAGTTAAACAAGTATATGATACTGGGTAATAGGGTCGGGTATCACCCGATCCTATACCCACAATTTTTTTAAAGCTAGTCCCTTACCTGAATAGTCGGTTCAATACCCGGTCCAATCATAACGCGTAAAATGGTCAATATAAAGTGAACTTTGTCACATTGTACGTTTCGTACATACATATTCACATAACTAGTTATCAACTCATAATAAGGATATGGTATGTGGCCCAATATGCATCTACTTGTCAATGTCTCAATCACTCATGTTAATTAAGCACACTTCAATTGGATCTTCACATGGAAACCGTACGTCTACATCATGCCTAGATTCGCCGGTTATGAAGAGATATCAACATGACAAACACGCCTTTCTAATGAATCTTTTCAAATTCAACTATTATTCTAAAACCTAGGTTGAGGTGGGTTGACTATTTGAATTAGAAACCGCGTCTCAACGTCTTTAAGGGTCTTAATCAAACTAAAAAACAGTTTTTTTAACTAATAACAACCCTTCTTATCTAGTTTGAGACCAACAACTATAAGCTAAAATATATTAAGTTGACAAAGTTAAAATCAAAATTAAATAATATATTTTGTATCTATATATGTTTAGATTAAAACAAGTTAAAAGCAGCAACCTAAATACCAAGACGTAGGTGTAAGCGTAGACATTCATCCTTTTTAACTGCTTTATTTTCTTCCTTTATTACATCAAATACATTTGTAAAAACCCATAGAGTTATACACAATAATCATAAAACGCACATGAGTAGATAAACTAGGAAAAAAATGCATTCATATGAAGTTAACATTAAAACAATTGCAACTCGTGAGCACAAAAGGGAAAAATTTTAGTTTCTAGTGTTGAATTTGCAAGCGTAATCGCCAAAGTGATTTTGGTGGCAAATTCACAATTGGTTACACACAGAGAACTATCAAGCATGATTTCTCTTCGTATTTCCAATTGTCCCGCCCTAAACAAAAGTAAAAAACAAGTCGTCTGAAGTCTTGTATTCCCACTATAGTTTTGGGGATATGGATTCTGGAGTGATGAGGTCCAAATCTGCTCTATTATTAATTTTTTAGGGGCCTAAAACCCTAAAATGTCCCCCATACATTATTATTTTTTTAGTAATAGAACATTAAAATATACTGACTGATTATAAGTAAACCGACAACTCATGACGGACCGTCATTTTGCTATTTTATTTTCCTGGTAGTTTGATTACGTCTGGAAACGCTGATATAAGGAATAAGTCGCCGAAGCTAACAATTTGACACTACTACAAAATTGATTATCACCATCAAAACAACAACGACATGTAAACTCGTCGGAGATTACTGATGGGTCATGTTGGACCTGAATTGTAGTCTAATATTATCAACACAGTCAAAGTCAACAAAGGTCAACGTCCGGTCAAAGTCCACGTAAAAAGTCAAATGGCGCGTTAGAGACGAAGAACCGAGTCAAGACGTTGAAGTTGTTTTATGTCTAGGATCGGTAATGTAATAAATATATTTTGTGTCAACAAAATATATTTAATCTAGCTTTAGACATGTTTTAGCCTTTTAACTTGTTATTTTCTAATTAGTCTAAGTGTAGGGACTATTAGTGTAATTAGCATGTTAAGCACTCACTATAAATAGTATATGGCTATTAGGTTTTAGTGGTGAGCTTGAATGAGCTAGTGATTGGGGTCTTTCCATGTAAACATCATTTGCAATCCATTTTATAGATCAAATCAGTGTTTTATTTGTGTTCTTCAAGTGTTCATCTCATGTTCATCAATATTTTGTCACTTTGATCCAAAATCTTCTCAAATTACTGATTCATTACTGTTATTGGGACCAACAATTGGTATCAGAGCCTAACTGAGATCCATTTTTGAATCATTTGTTGAAGATAGTTGCTGATTTTAGAGGTAGAAGAAAGAGTTTTAGAGTGAGAAAGTAGATCTGATGGGTTTTTAGAGGGAGAAACCAGATCTGAGTTCAAAATCATCAGATCTACATCTACAATCATCAGATCTGTTGATTTCAACAACATATTTGTGATCTACAAGCTGAGATCTACAAGAAAACAAGAAGAAATCTTCAGATCTAGAAGTTTCTCTCACACACAGTGTGTGTGTGTTCTTGGTGTTCTTCAAATCTGCAAGACCAGCGAATCTGTTAATATCTGAACGAAAGTTCAAAATTCTGAGCGAATCTATACCGAGCATTTGCATAGATTCGCCCGTTGTTCTTAGCGAACCTATAGGTTCGCCCGACACTTTGTAAGCCAGCGAACCTATACGTTCTGACAACACTACCTTGCTAAACTTTCCTGATCTGGGCGAATCTACCTTCTGTTGACTTATTTCTTGCACCAACATTCAAAATCTACAAACACTACACAAGATCTACAACCAAAAACAAACTCATTAAACCATAAACCATTTAACCTTACCCACATCACCATAACCCAAACCAGATCCATACACCAAAACCCAAACCAGATCCATACACCAAAACCCAAACCAAAAATTAAAACCATTTTTTTTGCCATTTTAAAATCTTTAACCCAAACCATCCTAACCATAACCATAGCACAGATCTTTTCTTTAAATCAACACATACCCCTCTTAACCATATCCTTAACCAAATCCATAACCATTTCATTTCTCTTTACCCACTACCAAACCCGGCCGTACCACATTAACCAAACCAAAACACAAAACCAACCCGAAATCAAAATCCCACCCGTCACCTCAGATCCATACATCATACCCGTCACAAAAACCCTAACCCGTACCACATTCACCCGTCACCATACCCATCCCCCATCATCTTCACAACCACCACTGAATCCGCGTCACTCTCACACCATCTCCAACGAAATCGTTCAAACAAAAAAAATGGAAGGAGAAACAAAATAGTGTGTTTGTATGTTGCTGTGTTGTTGTTTGTGATCGTTTGACAGCAGATCGTTTCTCTGTGTTTGTGTGTGTGGATCGAGTTCAACAAAAAAAAGGAACTGTGTTTGTGCGTTGATGTAGAAGCAGCAGCAGATCCATTGTTGTTGCTGGTGAAGCTGTTTCAGTTTGTTGTTGTTGTGGGTTGTAGAGTAAACAAGAAGATTATGTGTCCTTGAGACTGATACAAGAACAAAACAGCAGCAGATTGTTTGTTGTGTTTTTGAAACCAAATAACACGTTCGTTTGTTGTTGAAGTGTTGAGAGAGATAAACAAGACGCAAAACAGTAGATCGAAAGATAGATGTGTTTGTATCTGCTGCTGTAAACGGGAAAAAGAAACAAAGGAGCTGAGATTTGCGTGTGTGTGTGTGTTCGGTTGTTGTTGTTAACACAAGAAGAAGAACAACAGAAGACGAAATAAGCTTTTGTGATTGTGTTGCTGTTCTTGAGCTTCCACGGGCATAAACAAAGCAGCAGGTAGCAGTGCTGCTGCGGTTTGAACAAGAAGAAAGAAGCAGCATGAAGTTGTGTTTTTGTTTCAGTGTTAATGTTGTTTGAAGGTTCTTGTTGAAGCTGTGATGTTGTGAATTGAACTGATAAAGGAGAAAGAGAAACTGATCCGTGTATGCTGCTGTGTTGTTGTGTAGAGAGAGAGTCAGAGAGAGATATTGATAACGTTATTTGTTGTTGTGTGTGGTTGTTGTGTTGATGTTAAGTTGTTTAAATTGTTAGGGTTAGGGTTGGGTTATTGGGCTGTTTGGGTTGGGCTAACACTATTAAAAAAAAAAAATGGGCTGAATTTCTTTTGAGTCATTGGGCCGAAAATTAAGTTGGTTTTGGGCTTGGCATTTGGGCTGTAATGTGGGTCTGTTTACTTGGACTGTAAATCGCAAATTGGGCTCGGGATTAAGAGGTCTACAAAATGGGTCGTGTGTTTAGACAAAACGTTTTAAAGTTTAAGAATTAATTTTTTTTTAAATCATCGCCGGGTGTTAAACTTTAAAACATTATGGGCGTTTTTCTTAAAGTCGTCATTAAAGTTTAAAAAGTGACGTCTTTTGGCCGGGTGTTTATTTTGTCAATCTTTGGGCCAAAAATTTTTCATTTAAGTTGAAAAAGTTTTGTCAGTGGCAGGGACTTTCTAAAAATTATTTTTAGGCCAAATTTTAAACCGGTTATCGATTAGAAAAAATGGCTTATGCAGAACTTTTTAAATCTTTCGAATCTGATGATCTAACAATGGCACAAAGCCGGTTTGATAATTTTGCAGCTTTAAAGAATGAAAGGATGCCTGAGTTTCTCGATCGATTTGTGATGGTGGCAAATAACCTGAAGAAGCATGATCCAGAACTCGGAAATCATGGACGGGTTAAGAGATTGCTTGATTCTCTCCCACCAAAGTGGAGTTCACATGGAAAATCGATTAGAAGAGAAAGAGGGTTTACTGATTACAAACTGGTGGAGGTGATGGACAAACTAAAAGAAATGGAGTTGGATATCAAACGTCGTGAGTACGATGAAGCGATGTCTCTGAATTCAAAGATCACCTCAATCTTCGAAGAGAAACCAGAAGAGATATCAGTTTCTACCTCCAATTTCAAAGGTTTACCGAAACCTGAAATTGAAAAGGTACAAGGGGAGATTAAGCAGACATCAGTGGGTAAAGATGGAGCAGAATTAAATGATAAAGCTTGTGATGCTAAGAAGGAGGAGGAACAAAAGACAAATACCAGAGTCTGCAACTGCGAGAAGGCTCTTGCTTCTGAACAAATCATCATGGAGCTTCCATACCAGACAGTTCAGGATATGTGTTCTTCTGATTGCAGAACTCGTTTATTTGGTATTTATGAAGCTAACAAATTGTTAATCAAAAATGAAAAATATTTGACTCAGGTAAATAAAGAACTTAAACTTAACGAGTCAAAATATTTTGTCAAATTAAGAGAAGCTTTGAAAGAAAATGAACATTTGAAAACAAATCTTTTGAAAAGTAATGTGGAAGTCAATATGCTAACTGAACGTGTCGCCCTGGCTGAGTT
Source organism: Tagetes erecta (assembly GCA_030867185.1). Lineage (NCBI taxonomy): Eukaryota > Viridiplantae > Streptophyta > Magnoliopsida > Asterales > Asteraceae > Tagetes > Tagetes erecta. The sequence continues at coordinate 8,356,773 of CM061487.1, forward strand.
TGAAACCAGTAAGTTGCAAACGAAACTCGAAAAATGGACAATTTCGGGGATGAAACTTGAGGATTTAATCAAAAGCCAACGGGGGGCTCGTATTAAGACAGGGTTGGGTCATGAAGATAAGGCTTTTGTATATCCTCCTCCCAGCACTTACTGTTACTCTCCTACACCAACTCCACACCCGACCAATGAGTTGATTCATGAAATAATTCAGAAAGATACAGATAGTTTGTATGCAGGATTGGAGAATGTGAATCTTAAAGAGGTGCGAGATGATTATGAGTCCCCGACTGGTATTGGATACAGTAAACTGGATGTTGTCAGTCAAACCAATGATTGTTCAGTTTCCGGTGTTAGTAAATCTGTACAATCTGTTTCTTCTAACTTCTTTGACAAGTTTAAAGCAGGTGAAATTCCTACTTTTGAGCCTGTCCTGATTGCGAAGAAAGAGATAAAGTCGGATTCACGTAATCATCAAGCCATCAATCAAGATCCGCTGGAAGCAGATGTACTTATTGAAGACTGGACAAGTTCTGATGATGAATCAAAGACAAAGGAGAGTCTCGGAGTTTCAAAGATCAAGATGTCATCTGCAACTGTCAAATCTAAAATGCTTCCAAAGCCTGAATCAAGACAAATCCGGATCTCATTTCCAGCTGCAAGACAAGCCAATCTTCCATCCAGAGCTCAAAAGAAGAAGACTTCACCTCTGTCCATCATATCTCAAGTTTGTAAAAGACTTGAGAACAAGCAAGTGAAGATCTCATCTCCTATCCAACAAAGCAAAACAAAAATCAGGCAACCACCCACAACTCGACAAAAGACGCCAAAAGCTTCTCAACAAGTTGCATTAAGCTCGAAGAAAGCCCCACCCCCAGCTGCTCCACACGGGCCAATCAAGCATCAAAAGCCATTCAAGGCTTGCTTCAAGTGTGGAAAAGGTGATCATGTGCTCAAGAAATGCCCAAAACGACATGCTTCGGACGGTAAAGGCAAAACAATTTGCTTCTCCGGATCAGTGTCTAGAAAGAATCCTCCACCTGGTAAAGGCAAACAGGTTTGTTTATTTGAATTTCAAGGTAAAAGGCAACCATCTTTGAATGGTCGGATGACGAACATTCCATCCCCACCTTCTCATGTGAAGCCGGTTTCACATGATTCAAAGATGAATATGACAACATCATCAAAACCAAATTCTTTTTCCTCGGGGATTAAACAGAAAATGATTTCCAAATTTAACTTTTTCAAATCGAAAATGTTTGAACCTAAACAAATTTGGCAAATTAAAAAGAAAGAGGAAAAGATAAGTGATACAAGAACAGGTTGTGTGCATAGACAGTTGTCTTACACTGATGAAAAAGGAACGCCCAGGACTACGATGGCCTGGGTTCCCCTTTCTAACTAATCTGTTGATGAGTGCAGGAACATTTCAGGAGGACTGTTAGTAATCTGGTTTACTGACAGAAAATGTTTCTTATTCAATTTTGAGGCGGAACAAACAGGTTATGGTTCTGGTATTTTATCCACATTCTGGATCCTTCTTTCATTTTCACAGCCACTATATTTTTCTTGATAACTCATTTATAATCTTTTGATAGAGTAATATGGAAGGCGTTTCTTTCGTAATTTCTATTTTATATATTGTAAATACTTAAAAAAAAAAAACTGGGAGTCTAACATTTTTACTTGTATTTTTTATCAAGTTTTCTCATCCCTTTGAGGTCGCTCTTGAGTCTTTTGAAAATTTCAATTTTGTGCTGAAATAGAAATTTTGGGGGAGTAAAATCTCAAATGAAAATGAACTGAAAATCATTTGTCCAAAATTCGTTCTGTGTAAATATTTTGTGTTCTTTGAAGGTTTCAGGTTTGTATGGATAGCATCTGAAGGAGGATGTTGATTTGTGCAATGATGTGTCAATAGGCTCAGCCCGAATATAATTAGACAGCAATTCTGTGATCAAACTAAGTTCAAGAACTCGGCAATGAGGATTATCTCCTTGACATGATTGGCCTGCACAAAGTTACAAGTCCTTGTCAAAAATGGGTTGAGAGCGTCAAATCTTTGCATTGATTTCCCTAAACATCCCAAATCACCCTCACCCTAGCCCTGAATCGAGTTTCTAGTTAGCAAAACAAAATAAAAAGCTGCTAGTGTTGCTCTTCAGAAAAACCTCTGAGTGAGTTACTTGTTAACTCCTCAGAATGTATTGAGTCAAAGTGCTTAACTCCTCTGCTATACGGAAGTATTGACCTGGAGTTGGTGGATCTTCTCTGCTATACGGAAGTATTGACCTGAAGATTCACCGAGCATGCTCAAATGTTTATCTCCTCTGTTATACGTCGGTATAGACCTGGAGCTCTAAACTATTTGAGTTTCCCAAATAATAAGTCGCAATGTGTTCAAAAGAATCATTGTTGACAAGCTCCACTCCCAAAAATGCAAAAATGCAGAATGTCAAAAGAGGCTCATAAATTGATCAATATTCAAAATTTGATTCATGAAATTCAAACAAAGTCAATCATATTGCTCAATAAACCCTGACGATAGGACAAGTTTCTTTACCAAGATGTCTGTGGGGACCGAGTTGCCCGAGTTTCTTCAAATCGAACCAAAACATGATAAGATCGTCACAGGTTGTTTGTTGAAAGGAACAAGGCATGGGTTTAAATGGACAATAATATTGACAATCTCACCGAGTCTATGTTTCTCTGGATGGTTGCTCGAAACGCATTATCTGATATCCTTTCGTGAAGTTTTTATTTTATTTTATGTTTGGATTCTTGAGTCTTGTTGGTCGTGTGTACCTTATGGGATGTGTTCACTTTGTCTAAAATATTTGTAATCTTGTCGGACTCGTCCTCCTATTTTCGAATTTTTAAATTTTATTAGTTAAAAAAAAATCCAAAAAGATTTTCATTTCAAATTATTTTCAAGTCTTCCATATTATGCTATTAAAATGTTATCATTTTCACATGCATTTCACGGGAAATTGCACGCACAAATGGACACGGGTTCGTTTGTTTTCATACACAAATAAACACGGGTTTATTTTGTTTAATGAAATGATCTAATCAGAAATCTCGAGATTTTGTTTGTGACTGTGTTACAGATATTTGCTGCAAGTGATGGCCGATCATCAGTTGAGCAAAGCACCTGACCAGAGAACCTGTTCCTCAAAGTTTTTAGAAGATACCGAGCTAGGAATCCTCCTCCTACATCTTCTGAAGCACTCAAGAAAAGATTGTTGGAAAGCCGTTCCAGATTTTACGAAAGGAAGCACAAAAAATGGGGGAGCATACAAAATGGGGGAGATTGTGAGATAAAGATCTTCAGCAATATAATTTGGCAAGCATCAGTCTTGGGGGAGTTTTGTTGGATCAAAAATTAAGACTGAAGCTTACCAAATTGAAGATCCAACAGTATTGACTTATCGGTGCTGAACACGATGCAAGACGTTGATAATAATAGACTATGGGGGAGTATTGTTGGACCTGAATTGTAGTCTAATATTATCAACACAGTCAAAGTCAACAAAAGTCAACGTCCGGTCAAAGTCCACGTAAAAAGTCAAATGGCGCGTTAGAGACGAAGAACCGAGTCAAGACGTTGAAGTTGTTTTATGTCTAGGATCGGTAATGTAATAAATATATTTTGTGTCAACAAAATATATTTAATCTAGCTTTAGACATGTTTTAGCCTTTTAACTTGTTATTTTCTAATTAGTCTAAGTGTAGGGACTATTAGTGTAATTAGCATGTTAAGCACTCACTATAAATAGTATATGGCTATTAGGTTTTAGTGGTGAGCTTGAATGAGCTAGTGATTGGGGTCTTTCCATGTAAACATCATTTGCAATCCATTTTATAGATCAAATCAGTGTTTTATTTGTGTTCTTCAAGTGTTCATCTCATGTTCATCAATATTTTGTCACTTTGATCCAAAATCTTCTCAAATTACTGATTCATTACTGTTATTGGGACCAACAGGTCAGATAGATCCAACGAAATCCAAAAAAATAGAAAATGTAATTTAAAATTTAAAAAATATTTGTCGATGTTTTCTCAAGAACTAGTGATAAATTACATATCGAGGGAAGAAAATTACAAAAATAAATATACATTATCATACCGTTGATAGGACCTCAATAAATAATAAAGAGTAAGTTATCAAAAAGGTTCATGAGTTTGTATCGTTTCGATCATTTTGATACTTATGGTTTTTTTTTTTGTCATTTTGGTGTTTGGTTTTGTAAAAAATTGTCATTTTGGTCCTTCAGTTAACGTTTTCTATTAGTTTTTTGTCAAATGACGGAAATACCCTTATTTACTAAACTGCCGTTTTGGTCCTTTTCCAAACTACTTTATGCCATTTTTTTCCTTTTTCCAACTTCTATCAATTTGGTCAATTTTTCCAAAGTCGGCTATTTTAGTCATTTTTTCAACTTTTATCTTTGAAATCATCTCCACCTCAAGCAATGTAATGATAACCGCCCCCACCATGACACTCTTTTCCACCGTAAAACATTATATAAACAAAACAAAATGCTAAACACCTAAAGAAACAAAAAAATCGATGACTCAATTAAAAAAATTGGTTTATTTTTAAAATATGTAATAATCATAAAAGATATATATATAATTTCAACTCTAAACATTATTGTTTATTAGCGTCGGTCTCAATCTCGGATAGAAGAGAAAAAAATTTTATGATAATAACATTTAAACAAGCTAAAAGGAGACTCAAAATTTACTTTGTCTAAGGCCCCAAAAACGATTGAGTCGTCCCTGCTCCCCAACGATGGGAAGAAAATAGGTTGCTTGGTAGTGGTGGTCGGTTGGGAGGTGGACGAAGAGAAGTGATATTCGATAAGATTTTATTTGGATGGGGTGTGTAGCGACCGAGAAGACGAAGCGAATGGTCAACGAAGGTGGCATCGTTGATGTGTTACGGAGAAGGCTTGCTCAATGATGTTATGTTTTATAGTAGTAATAATAATAATAATAATAATAATAATAATAATAATAATAATAATAATAATTTATTATTATTATTATTATTATTATTATTATTATTATTATAATATCAATAATCAAATTGTCATTGTGTTCCCTGAAATATAAAATAATTGTCATTTTAGTGTTTGGTTATATAAAAAATTGTCATTTTGGTCCCTGAAATATAATATGATTATATTACCATTGGATTTAACGGATAAATCTAACGAACGTTGACGGAAGGAACAAAATGACAATTTTTTACAAAAGCAAACACCACAATGGCAAGATAAAAAAACATAAGGACCAAAGTGGTCGAAACGGTACAAACCCTTGAACATTTTTGGCAATTTACTCAATAATAAAATAATTGTGATGGATGAACGGTGCATGGAGGATTCTTCAAAAAAGAAAAATCTCTAATACAATAAACGAAAACATAAAAAGCTTACGCGGTATCTTTTAAAAACTTTTGGCTTATGTGGCATCATTTGAGGTTTTCTCTCACGAATTCGGTTCAACTAGAAAGTCTAAATTTCGTAAAAAGTCTAAGAAGGAATTTGGACCATTAGATCTAATATTAAATGAAGATCAATGGCTCATAAACACAAGGTGACATAATAGTAAATAGTTAGAACTTTAAATGGTAGGCCAAAGATATATTAGTCTTGTCTCATTTTCAAATTCCACCATCTTTTTTTAAACGTCCATAACTTTTACATACGACAATATTTTTTAATAAAAATTACACCAAAAAAACGACCGTTTTTTATCTTCAAAACGCATATAATATTGATATATAAAATATGAAATTTTTTTTAAAGTTTCAACTCATTGTGTTATATTCGTTAGGTCATTGTGTTATATTTTTCAGCTCATTGTGTTATATTAGTCAAGACATTGTGTTATATTTTTCATTGTGTTATATTCGTCATGTCATTGTGTTATATTCGTCTGCAATTGTGTTATATTCCTCAGGTCATTGTGTTATATCCGTCAGGTCATTGTGTTATATCTAGGGGTGTGCATTATTCGAATACCATTCGAATTATTCGAAATTCGATTCGAATCGAATTCTATTAAGGCCATTCGAAATCGACTTTCAGTCATTCGAATTCGATTCGCATTCGATTCGAATAATTTTGTCGAATGTGGATCGAATACGAATATGATTTTCTGTATTCGCATTCGATTCGCCCAATTCGAATAAGAAATTTATATATTTTTTAATATATATTTTTAATATATCTAATTAATTATCTATATATGAATATGATTTAGTGGGCTTAAAGTAAAGTTAAAATACCCAAATCTAACCCATTACCTAATCTTAATTGTTGTTTCTGCATATGAACATGATTTTGTGTTATGGCAATTGCTTAATTGTTGTTTCTACAGGTTTTAAACTTGTTTATAGTCTTTTTTGTGTTTGATTATGCAGTTTTAGACCTTTTGTTAACATGTTTTAGACTTGTTGATGCGTTAGTATTTTGCATATTGTTTGGGTCATGTTTTGCACATTGTTTGGGTAATGTTGTACACTTATGTTATGTTGGTGCTACATTTGTATTGTTACTTGATGTGTTTGTTTATTTATATTTTTTTTAAAGCGAATACATTCGAATCTATTCGAATTCGAATAACTTAATCGAATCGAATACATAGATTTTTATTCGAATGTGGATCGAATACGAATACAGTTTTTAAAAGTCCCAATTCGACCAATTCGATTCGCCTAATTCGCCTAACTCGCATTCGATTTGAATGAACACCCCTAGTTATATCTGTCAGGTCATTGTGTTATATTCGTCATTGTGTTATATTCGTCAGGTCATTGTGTTATATTCGTCGGGCCATTGTGTTATATGCGTATGGTCATTGTGTTATATTTATCAGGTCATTGTGTTATATTTCATCAGGTCATTGTGTTATATTTTAATCAGGTCATTGTGTTATATTTTCATCAGGTCATTGTGTTATATTTTTATCAGGTCATTGTGTTATATTTTCATCAAGTCATTGTGTTATATTTCAATCAGGTCATTGTGTTATATTTTCATCAGTCATTATGTTATATTTTCATCAGGTCATTGTGTTATATTTTCATCAAGTCATTGTGTTATATTCATGTTTCAACTAGTTGTGTTATTTGTCAGGTCATTGTGTTATTTGTTAGGTCATTGTGTTATTCGTCAGGTCATTGTGTTATTTTCAGATCATTGTGTTATTTCATTAGGTTATTGTGTTATAACACAATGACCTGAAGAAATAACACAATGACTTGACAAATAACACAATGACTTGACAAATAACACAATGAGCTAAAAAACGTGATTTTTTTTTGTTTTTTATTTATGAATATTATACGCGTTTTATAGATAAGAAAATGCTCGTTTTTATGGTGCAATTTTAAAAAAAAAATAATATCGTATGTAAAAGTTATGGACATTTAAAAAAATGGGGTGAAACTTAAAATATAAAGACATTACCATCTTTACCTTTCCTTCTAATTTTAAGGGAGTGCCACATGTCATCGTTTCATGGCTACTTAGATTTTCTAGGAAAGTTAGACTTTGTAGTATAACTCCACTCTTTCTCTCACAATAATGATTTTTTATTTAAAACATATATATCAAATATATTATAATAATATTATTTGAGAGTTTCTCTCACAATAATAACACTATTTTGGTCCCCTAATATTTAGGAGAATTTTAAAAATTTAAGAGAAATTACATTTTTAAACCCTTTGCTACTAAGGGTGTATGAGTCTGTTTGTATTTAATAGGATATAAGCCGTTGGGGTGGTGGTCTAACGCATAGTCACATAAATCGCGGTTCGCTCCGGTACGAGAACGTGGTTCGGGTATGCGATTCGCTAGGCAAGACGAATTCGGTACGGAGGGGGGTAGGTTGGTGTACCATGTAATTCGGTTCGGTTTGAAGTCACTTACAACATATTCAACATAACATATTAGAACTTTCAACACTAATCATTAAAAAAACATATTCAATAGATTCGTCATTCAAGTTACTAAAGAGATTCAATACATTTTCATTACTAGACATATTCAACTTACTAATCTAGCCTTTTCCTTTTTCCATTCTCATTGTTTTCTTCATCTTGATCCTCCCAAACCATTTCATCCATTCGAGCACTTGAACCTTCAATGTATGCACTTTCCGGATTCACGTCCCAATTTTTTCTCAAACCCGAATTATATGATTGTGAGAAACGAGATTGAAGTCTAATGTTTGAGTGAATAAACACAAGTTTATCCGCTCTTCTGTTGTTTAACCGATTCCGTTTGACGCTATGGATATAGGAGTACGTACTCCAATTTCTCTCGGCCGAAGAGCTACTAATTGGTTCAGAGAGCACCTTTCGAGCTACTTCGGCCAATTCGGGTGTCTCCGCACCGTATGTACCCCACCAATCAATTGCATCCATAGTGATAGCATCGGCTTGCGTTGCGACTCTTGAGTATATTCCTTTCTTCATATGAAATGTTGCAAACTGTTCTCGCAATAATTTTTGCTCAACTTCATTTTCGGTGATCCTAGAAAACGCATCAATAACACCATTCATAACTTCCTTGTCTTTGTTAGGTGCTTTTCTTGCAATGCCACCGGACGCCAACTTATCTAAATAGTGTTTATCATAAAATTTTGGAGTTAAAGCAAAGCTTAAACAATGTAGTGGAATCGTCATATTGTCCCACCTAGACAAATTAATCTTTTTAATTTGAGGGAAATAACTTGAGTATTTGTTTTCCTTCATAATATCATCAATTTCCCCAACCATGTTGTCCATCCTCTCATAGATTTCTCTCATTTTGGTACCTTCACCATCACAAAATTTTATTGCCAAATAAATTGGTTTTGTGATAGCTAATATACTCTCAACATCTTCCCAAAACAAGTCATCTTTAATATCATCGGAGACTTTTGCACCAACTATTCGACTATTTTCATTTCCACTTTTGACCCATAGTCGTTGCTAGAGCCTCCCTACAATCCAACAACCTCCTCAAGAGAATTTAATGTGATGCAAAACGAGTCTTTGTAACTTTCAACAATTCTAACTTTGCATTTGCTCTATACATTGCTAAGGCATGGGTTTGATTAAGAAAATCTTAACAATCGCTTTACCTCTCTTATGCGTGTCGAATAGCCAAAAAAACTCACTTGACATGTCTTTAAAAATAAGATTTAAAGTATGTACGCTACAAGGATTCCAAAAAATGTGTTTATATACCTTCTCGAGCTCTTGACCGGCCGCTTTGCAATTAGCCGCATTATTGTTGGTCCAATAAATCGATAATTCGTGCTATATATGATATTGATCTGATCACAATCAATTGATACCACTAGATCTAGTATCAATTGAGTGTGATTTGTGACCAAAACCCACACAAACCATTATAACCCATTAGTGATAATATAATTAAGAAGATTAGTAGAAGAAGATGAATTAGATAATTGCAACAAAGATATAACAGATCCAATTCCTTGCAAACAATCAGTAAGGTTCAAACTCAGTATCAAAAGGTAAATAGTATTCAATTAAGTTCCAAAGAGTTATCTACAAATTGCCTAAACAAAACTATATATACAGGTCATAGTGTCGCAGGCAGTGTCGCAACCGCGACACTGCCTGATCGCTAAGCAAGGACAAGCTGCATGCGACACTATAGTGTCGCATGCAGTGTCGCAAAAACCCGCATAAAACACACAAAATAAAGGCTAAACTAACTATTACATAGGAAACAAAATACGACTAAAACTATTACAAAGTAAAACAAATACGAATAACAACAAGGTGAAGTACCACCCTACATGTGGTCAACAATACTCCCCCTAGGGAGGTACTTCACCTGTTGGGTCTCCTTCATCAGCTCTAGCTTTTGCAGCACCGAACATTGAGTCAATTCATGAACATCTTCATTTAGCTCCGCTTGCGTCTGTATCTTTTCTGTAAGCTTATGCACTTCTGCCCTGATCCCCCGAGCTCTATTTGCCACACGCTCGAACAACGCGGCTTCATTTTATGTCTCAGCTCCAGCTCCAACTATAATCGGATTCTCGCATAAAATCTTTAGATCCTCGTCCGAGAAGCCAAACACCTCCATCAGGTCGAATAACCTCCATTCAGACCCATCTTTTACCCGAATCACTGCCTCTCCAGTTTGATTATTGTAGAACCACTTATCGAACTCCTGCAGTCTCGTTGGGCTCGGATCTGGAACTCTCACTCTTAGCACACTTTTTATTGGTTTCATCTTTAACACGATCTTCCCTTTGCCAGTTACCCAATCAAGATCTTTCTTTGAACGTTTCCTCTCCAGCTTGTTATATCCAAAACTGACAAAGTTATCTTTCAATCCTGCCTTTATCTCAACTTCTAAGAGTTTCGCACCATCATTTAGATCTGCGTTAATCAGTGGTAAAACCGCTAAACGCCTTAAATCCCACTTAGGGAGGGTTTTGAAGTGTTTGCGGTTCCCAATATATGTGATTCCTCCCCCTCTTCGCTTTATCATGAAATTTCTCAGCTCCATGTTGTATTTCCAGCTGAAAATCTTATTATCTGTATCTTTTGGGGTGGGGGCATCCAGATTCTGGAATAGAGGCGAGACATGTTCAAGTTCATCCACCTTCTTGAACCAGTCAGATTTGTCAAGTTCGAACACGTCACCCTCGATTCCGCTCCTCTAAGCAATGTATACCATCTCCTTTTCCTCAACTTCATAGAATTCAGGTTCAGAATCATTATCTATCAACTGTACTTCCTCCTCTTCTTCATCAACAATCTTCATTTCGGCCTTCTTTAAATCCTCGGCTACCACCTCATCTCCTATCAAATCAGCATCAACATCGAAACAGAAATCATCAGTAATTTCTTCCTCTTTCTCGGATTTGCTTGCACTTGCACCGCTGGAACCTGCAAATTCTTTACGAATTTTGGCGACTTGTACCATTTCCTTCACGGTTGAGTATTTTCCAACGTTGACCAGCTCATTAATCTCATCCTCCGTCTCTACGTTCCCAACTTTTACCTCCTTCTTTACTTCATTTAATTCCGTTAGTAGCTTCTTGATGAGCACATGCTGGTCTAGTACGATTCTCCTCAAATCTTCCATTTCTGATTCTCGATGTCTTTCCCTTTCCTTAGCATTTATCAACTTCGTTTTTATCATGCTTAGCTCATTAGCGAGCGATGAATTCACCCCACGAATCACATCCTCGTCTAGTCCAGCAAACCCCTTCTTCTCCGGCTTCTTTGTAAATGTTTTTGGTACGGTCTCAGATACTTCAGGCTCCTTACCTTTACCTTTATTGGTTCTAACATCAGTATCAGAATCAATTTGTGCTTTATCCCCTGCCTTTCTCCTCTTCTTTCCTTTTGGTTTGAATATTTCTGCTTCGATCTCATCTAGTTCTTCTTCAAATGGAGCAGCCCTTTTTCCAACAAACCTCTTCCTCTTCTTGATATCTTCTTTGATTTTATCTCTAAGCTCCCCAAATCTCTTCTCCTCAGAAATTTTCAGTTTTTCAATATAGTCCCACCTTTCGTCCGTATACATATTACGAAACAGATAAGTTATCTTTCCCGAAACGTCATGTCTGGTCGAAGAGCAATCAGCGAAAATTCTAACATTCATCTTTGTCAGCAACAGAGGATCACCCAACTTCTGTAAACCCGGCTTCAACTCGTCAATAAAGATTTGGATAAATCTCGGGTATAGCAACCATTTATCCTTCTTCTCGGCGGAGATATTCTCGAGCATATATTCGAATATCATTTGTGGGATATTCACTTTGTCTCCCCTGCACAGGTTCAGCATCGCCCGAGCCCACTCAAAATTTAGACCATCAGTTCCACCCTTTCGATGGTCTAAGCAAACTATGATAACGTGAGCGATGAATCTCCATTCCTTCGATAAAAAGGTCTTCTTTATCTCTCGACGATCCAGATAATCAGTGCCTTCGTACCCCATCTCTAAAAATCCAGCGTGTACGTCCTCCAGACTCAGTAACATTGGAGACCCAACGTCACGTTCCATTTTCAGCATTTGAGCAATGGAATTTGCAGTAAGCAGAATATCCTCCCCCATAACTCTTGCCCTAATCTCTGCTGGTTTTGCATTGAGGTTGTATGTTGCTGATTCCCAAAAATCTCTGATGTGCTGCTGATCGATAATCAGGTCCTTCGTGACCGCATAAGATATAGGGGACACGCCTTTAACCAGGATATCGCATCGCGAAATCCGACAGACTTCGGGTCCTTATCATTGAGATAAGCGACCACGTTCGACCGCTTGTTGAACTTCAACGGCTGTGCAGGCCCTGGCTCCATGATTAAACCTGAAACACAAAACGGAGATTTGTCAGTTATAACGAGAAATAAAGACAAATAGAATATAAAAAAAATTAAAAGGAAAAATAAAATAAAAAATTGCAGTGTCGCATAGATGCGACACAGTAATGTCGCCACAGTGTCGCAAGTTCATCGACATTGTAGTGTCGCAACAGCAAGACATGTGCATCGACACTACAATGTCGCATCATCCCAGGCTTCCGACACTACCAACAAAGCATGGTTAGCATAACCTTGGTAGTGTCGCAACTAGGGTTTGAACTTTCATTCAGTGTCGCAACAAGAGCTAGTGTCGCATAAAACGTAAAAACCCAACAGTCAACAACATCAAAACCATATCAGATCGAAACTAAAATTCAATACAAGGCAAACAAAGGTTCGAAACATATAAGAGATGAATTCTTACCGGTTGGAATCAGCAAAAACACTAAAAAATGATGGATTTGAAGTTAAGTGTGTGTTTTAGGGTTTAGAGTCGGTTTTAGTGTCGGGTATAGAAAAATTTGAATTATGATCCGTTTGACCCACATCAGATGAATATGAAACATACAGTAGTGTCGCATGCCCGACACTATAGTGTCGCAAAGAGTATAGAGTCGCAGACACGACACTATAGTGTCGCATAAATCAAAATTTAAAAAAAATGATTTTCTAGAAAAATAATAAAAGACAAATCAATTTAAAAATACAAATATTTTAAAATAATGTCAAACCAAACAGATGTGAAAGATCCAATGTAACGACCCGTTTAAATAACAAACCTTCAGAAAGAATCAACTCATTATAACAGAGTGAATCAAGAAGAAATCCGAAACGAGTTACTAGCAATCATCTAGAGGAAAAAGGATTTGCAGAGATTGTCAGTATGTTTGTCCACTTAAACCCATGCCTTCTTCTTTTCAACAAACAACCTGTGACGATCTTATCATGTTTTGGTTCGATTTGAAGAAACTCTGGCAACTTGGTTTCCACAGACATCTTGGTAAAGAAACATGTCCTATCATCAGGGTTTATAGAGCAATATGATTGACTTTGCTTGAATTTCATGAATCAAATTTTGAATATTGATCAATTTATGAGCTTCTTTTGACATTCTGCATTTTTGCATTTTTTGGAGTGGAGCTTGTCAACAATGATTCTTTTGAACACATTGCGACTTATTATTTGGGAAACTCAAATGATTAGAGCTCCAGGTCTATACCGACGTATAACAGAGGAGATAAACATTTGAGCATGCTCGGTGAATCTTCTGGTCTATACCGACGTATAACAGAGAAGATCCACCAACTCCAGGTCAATACTTCCGTATAGCAGAGGAGTTAAGCACTTTGACTCAATACATTCTGAGGAATTAACAAGTAACTCACTCAGAGGCTTTTTTGAAGAGCAACACTAGCAGCTTTTTATTTTGTTTTGCTAACTAGAAACTCAATTCAGGGCTAGGGTGTGGGTGATTTGGGATGTTTTTGGGAAAATCAAAGCAAAGATTTGACACTCTCAACCCATTTCTGACAAGGAATTATTACTTTGTGCAGGCCAAATGTCTGTGAAAATGCTCCTCATCACCGAGTTCTTTGTGAATTTTAGTTTGATCACAGAGTTGATGTCTAATAGTATTCGAGCTGAGCCTACTGACATATCAGTGCAAATCTCTTTCCTCCTTTTGACGCCATCAACCCATATCTGAATTCCTGCAAGAAACAAATAGTATAACGTGAGATGGATCATAATTGTTTGTAGTATTTACTCCCCTAAAATTTTCAGTTTCGTAAAACTGAAATTTTCACAAATTTAAGAAAATATTAGATCATCTCACAAAAGACTGGTTGACATTATCAGAAAATATAAGTAAGACAAGCAGATTTTTCTCTCAAACGCATTTTTTTCTATAATTAGAAAGAAATTAGACCAAGCATGTTGATTAATTCATAAAAACGAGGTTTATCAAACGTTTTAGTGAATAAATCAGCCTTTTGATTTTTGGTGTCGATCGATATGATATTGATAAACCCTTTTTCTTGTGCATCCCGGATGGCATGAATGCGTGTTTCAATGTGCTTGGTTCGGGTATGATGAACCGGATTCTTTGTAATTCCAATGGCTGCCTCATTATCACAAAAAATTAGAGTATGCAAGAAATTGATGCCATAATCCATCATTTGATGTTGTATCCACAAGACTTGACAACAGCAACTGGAGGCAGCAGTGTATTCAGCCTCGCCTGTAGATAGAGAAACGGTGGTCTGTTTCTTGCTCTGACAGGATACTAAACACTCCCCCAGATACTTACAACCACCGGAAACCGATTTCCTATCAAGTTTGCATCTGCCATAGTCACTATCAGTAAATGCATGTGATAGTCACATGTATAGGTTGGACTCACCGGCTTGTCGGTGTTATATATTTTGTATGTGTTTTGTATGTAATTTGTATGGTTTTGTACTAGCGAACCTACGGGCGAATCTATAGATTCGCCCGTAGCACAGTTTAGTGAATATGAAGGTGTCGACTGGGCGAACCTGTATGTGCCCAGCGAACCTATGTGGTTCGCTAGATAGATTCGCTACAGCGAATCTATCAGCGAACCTAAGACTGATATATATTGTAACCTTATCTTCAAGTTAAGACAACTTTTGCACATCTTTAACAAAAACCTGATCTTACTGATTGTGTTGTGTAATTGTTCTCTGGAGGTGCTAGGAACTTATATCTTTCATCTTTGTAGCTTTTATACCTCCGGTTGTGTGATTTTATCTCATTATTTGGTTTGTTGTTATTATACACCTTGTTTGTTCAAGTCAAGAGTGTTTGTTGTTAAACAAGTCAATATAGCACTGAAATCACGATCTTTATGGACCTACAATATGGTATCAGAGCCTTAGTGCTCTTGATTGTTTGATTCAAGTGATTTTTGTGTTGATTTTGGGGTTTTTGTGTCAAAACACTATTTGATTCTGTTCAGGGCTTGTTTTGGTGTTTTGGAGTTGTAGTTTGCTCAAGTATTGTCATATTTAGTCATAGGAAGCTTTTAAAACAAACGCGTCTACAAATGGTCAAGTTTTGAAGCTGTCCGGGTTGTTTTCGTACTGTTACTGGTTTGTTCGTAACCCAGCGAAACTATCTGTTCTTCCAGCGAATCTAGGTGTTCATCCAGCGAACCTAATTCAAATTTTTGTACTGTTGGTTTGTGTTGTGGCTAGCGAATCTGACATTTCATCGAACGAAAGTTCACTTGTTTGGCTCATTGTGCAAGCGAAACTGCTGCCAAAATCAGGTGAGCGAAACTGTGCTTGCTTGTCAGCGAATCTGTTTTGTTTGTCTAGCGAATCTGTGTTCAGCGAATCTACCAGCGAATCTGCTGTGTTCTTTGAGCGAATCTAGCCAGCGAATCTATTTGTCTTCAGCGAATCTATAATCTGTTCATAATTATGGCTACATCAACACTGAATATGAATGATCTGGATAGTGTTCAACCTAACAGGCCACCGAGGCTTGTTAGTGGTGAAAACTTTGAAGACTGGAAAAGATGTTTGAAAGCCTTTTTCTACTACACGGACTATAACCAATGGGAATCTATTGTAAATGGTCCGCATGTGCCAACGACAGTTGAAGGAACTGTCACTTCAATAAACACAGATCCAAGTACTTTTAATGAAGTAGATACCAAGTTACTTGATCATGACAAAAAGGCACTCGGGGCATTGATACTTTGTTTGCATCAGGATATCTTCAACAGGTTTGCTGAACACACAACTGAAAAAAGCTTGTATGATGCATTGTGCGAGTTCTATGATGGTAATGAGGATCTGAAACTGGATAGAAAAGCTCAAGCTGAAAAAGAGTTCAACTCTTTCGTGGGGTATTCGCAAGAGAACTTGACTGATATTACAAATCGATTCCTATCTGTATCAAGTAATCTGAAGAAGTATGATGATAAGCTGGGCAATCATGAACAAGTCACAAAACTGTTAGATTCTCTCCCTCCTCAGTGGAGTCTTCAAATCAAGTTGTTGAAAGAAGAAAGAAACTTTCCTGACTTCAAGCTGATGGATGTTATAAACAAGCTGAAGTCATTCGATCTTGATGTGAAGAGAAGAGAATACAATCAGTCTATGATGGTTCCAAATATTCCTTCTCAGAAGCTGCACTTATTTCATCCGCTGCAAACTTTTATATCTACAGTGCTGCACCTGGAGGATCATCGAGTCATGTGTCTGCTAAATCTGTTGGTGCTTCCACAAATGCTGGTTCAAGCTCAAATGCATCTGTCACCAATCAGATTCCATCTGACACTATGGCTTTATTTGGAATGTTTGTTCATAGTTATGAAGCTCTTGTTGCTGGTGAGTTAAAGGGAAAGGGGATGACTGTAGAAGATATGTATCAGGTGGATCCTGATGATCTGGAAGAAACCGACATCCAATGGCAAATGGCGATGCTTACTCTTCGTGCTAGACGATTTATGGAAAGGACAGGTAGAAGAAACTTTGGAATCAGGGACAGAATAGCAAGCTGGGGTATGACAAGGGAAAGCTGAGATGTTATAACTGCAAACAATTGGGTCACTTCAAAAGGGAATGTCCTTTACCAATTGTTACTGAACCCGTAAACTCTGCAAATCCAAGATCTGTTCCAAATCAAGAAAGACTTGAGGAAGCAAAGTCAAAGAATGAAACTGCACTGCTCACCAACTTTGATTGGAGTGCAGAAATTGAAGAAACCAAGGAGGAAATTAATCATGCCCTTGTTGCTGAGATTGTTGAGATTGATGAAAACTATATAAATTGCTTTGATCCTTTCAAAGAATTTTATGGTAAAGATGAGGAAGAGAAAGTGGAGAATGTTGATAAAGATCAATCAGATGCTATTGTTCAAGGGCATCTGAATCACTCAGGATTGGTTTGTGAAGCTGCTGTTAATGAAGTGAAGAATGAGGAGGAGTCAAAGCTCAAGTTGGAAGCAATGATTGAGAAGGCGAGGCATGATGCTGTTGATGAATTCAAAAGAAGCACTCCCTATTGCCAGTGTGATCGTGCTCTTGCTGCCGAAAAACTGGTAATTGGTCTTCCTTATGATGTTATTGAAGATATGTGTTCATCTGCTTGCAAAATTCGTTTAATTGGCATATACAAAACTAATAAATTGTTAATGTCAAACGAAAACGAATTAAAAAGAACCAACAAAGAGCTTAAATTAAGTGAATCAAAATATTTTGTCAAATTAAGAGAAGCTTTGAAAGAAAATGAACATTTAAAAAGAACTCTTTTGGAAAAGAACTGTGAAATAAACTACTTGACTGAGCAAGTTACTCTTGCTGAATTTGAAGCAAGAAAACTTAAAAACAAACTGCAGCAGTGGACAATATCTAGTATGAAAAGGGAGGAACTCTGCAAGAAACAACGGGGGGCCAGAGTTAAGACAAGTTTAGGTCTTAACAACAATGAAACATATGCATATCCCCCACCTAGTACCTTCTGTTACTCTCCAACACCTATTCCTCATCCCTCAAATGAGTTGATACAAGAGATTATACAGAATGATACTGACAGTTCCATTGCAGGTTTAAGTGGAGTAAATCTTAAAGAGGTTAGAGAGGATTACGCCTATGGTGGGAGCACTGGGCTTGGTTGTTCTAGCAGTAGTGATTGCTCTAGTTCTGATTCCAAGAAGTCTTTTGAAGACATTAGTTTAATTAATTCTGTTTGTAGTAATGTGTTATATTCAGACAATTCCATGTTTAATAGTAATTTAGGGTGCACTACTTCAAACCCTAATATGTTGAATGATGTTTTGATTGAAAATGCGTGTGAGAATGACAAAGATAAACTTTCAGGTCATGTCTCTGAAAGTCAAACCAAAACAAACTGTTTTCAAAAGTTCTTCACCAAACAAATTCCATATTTCACACCAGTGAGAATTTCAAAACCTAAATCTGAATCTGAAAAAGTAAAAGTCACAACAGGTAAGTCAAAAGAACCTTATGACTCTTACAGTGACTGCAATTCTCAACTGTCTGAATGTGATGAGGAAATTGAAATGGATAAATTTCCTGCTAACAGAGTTTTCAAAGTGGGTTTGAAGTCTAATTGCTTTAAATGTGGAAATACTGGTCACACTGTTAAGCAATGTCCTAAGTTAATCCAAAACAGTTCTAAGCAAAAATCCTTCGGAAAAAGATTAAACACATTTGTAAATAATTTCTTTTGTAATTCTTCATCTGCTCCACCACCCAAGTACACAAAAGCTTGGGTGCCAATTTCAAAGGTCTAACCTTTTTATTTTTTTTTAATAAATGTCAGGAACATTCAAATGTCGTTGTAAATAGTCATTGGCATATTGACAGCGGATGTTCCAGACATATGACAGGGTTGAAGGACCTTCTGACTAACTATCGGATCATCAATGGCGGATATGTTGCTTTTGCGGGAGACAAGAAAGGTGGTAAAATGATTGGTCAAGGAGAAGTCTCAAATGGTTCACAAACTTTGGAAGACGTTAACTATGTTCCTGAACTGGCATTCAATCTTCTCAGTGTATCACAAATCTGTGATAAGAATATTCCAGTGATGTTTCTTCCAAATGAATGTCTGTTCTTGAAGCCAGAGTTCTCTATTCCTGAAGAATTGGTGATCATGCGAGCTCCGAGACGAAATGATACATATATGTTGAATATGGGATCAAAGGAATCAAACTCCACCGTGACCTGTCTCCTGTCTAAAGCTTCATCTTTTGAATCGTTTCAGTGGCATAGACGTTTAGGGCACATTAATTTTAAAATTCTGAATAAATTGGTTAAAAACAATTTGGTTAGGGGTTTACCACTCAAAGATTTTTCAGTGGTTGAGAAATGCATGGCTTGTGCTAAAGGAAAACAGCACAAAAAGCCACATAAACTTAAAATTACAAATACCATCTCAGAACCCCTCGAATTGTTACATACTGATTTATTTGGTCTAATAAGTGTCAAATCTATTGCTAAGAAATCTTATTGCTTGGTTGTCACAGATGATTACTCTAGGTACACCTGGGTGAGATTCATGGCATACAAGAGTGAGACTGCTGAAGAGTTGATGAAGCTGATTCCTCAAATCGAGGTTCTTGGAAGCGATAACGGAACTGAATTCAGAAACCATATCTTCAACTCTTTCTGTGAACAACGGGGTATTCTCAGACAGTTTAGCGCCGCACGAACACCACAACAAAATGGTGTTGCTGAAAGGAAGAATCGAACCCTTGTGGAGGCTGCTAGAACTATGCTGATTGAGTCAAAGCTTCCAATTATTTTCTGGGCGGAGGCAGTTAATTGTGCAGCTTATGTTCTAAACAGGGTACTGATTGTCAAAGAAAAGATGAAGACTTCATACCAGCTGTTTCGAGAGATTAAGCCGTTGATTGATTTTCTGCGCCCCTTTGGATGTTCTTGTACTCTTTTGAATACTCAAGATCAGAAGACGAAGTTTGGTGCTGTTTCGGATGAATGCTTCTTTGTAGGATACTCGAACACACAAAAGGCGTATCGTGTTTATAACAAGCGAACGCGGATTGTGCAAGAGTCCTACTATGTTGACTGGCAAGAATCAAACACAACAAGTATTGGCAGTGAACCAGCATGGTTTTATGATTCCACCACTATTTTCAAATCATTTAATCTTCCTGACTCTGACGATGACGACATCATTCCACACACATCAGTTTCTATTTTCAACCATCCACCTACACAATCACAACCACAACCTTCAACTACACAACTACCCCCCACTTCATTTGACATTCCACCACCTCCACCACCTCAAACAGTTTCAACTTCTCCATCAGATATTCCATCCTCATCCACTACCATTCAATCATCTTCCACTAATACAATTCCTACAACATCACATACACCTTCACAACCATCTAATCAAACACTCTCAACCGAAACCAATCCTTTGCTCCTCAACACTGACTTCAAAACTTTGAAAAATCATCCTCATGATTATATCATAGGATCAATTACTGATGGTGTGCGAACTCGGAGTCAGAGTGGTTTGATTAATGAATGTCTCTATGCTGCCTTTCTGTCTCAAGTTGTTCCAAAGAATTATAAACAAGCACTTGAAGATCCTAGTTGGGTAGATGCCATGCAAATGGAACTGCAGCAATTTAGGAAGCTTAAAGTTTGGGAACTGGTTGATCTTCCTCCTAATAAGTGTCCTATCGGCACTAAGTGGGTTTTCCGAAACAAGCCAGATGATCGCGGTGTTGTTATCAGAAACAAGGCGAGATTGGTTGTTCAAGGATTTGCTCAAGAGGAGGGGATTGACTACACTGAAGTTTTTGCTCCAGTCGCTCGACTTGAAGCCATCAGAATCTTTCTTGCTCATGCTGCGAACAAAAACTTTAAAGTTTATCAGATGGATGTGAAATGTGCATTTCTATATGGGGATATCGATGAGGAGATCTACGTATGTCAACCACCGGGTTTCGAGGATCCGCATTTCCCGTCAAAGGTTTACAAGCTTGATAAATCCTTGTATGGGCTGCATCAAGCTCCACGTATCTGGTATGAAACTCTGACACAGTATCTTCTCAGCAAAGGTTTCTCTCGTGGGACTATAGATATGACATTGTTCAAGAAGGAGGTGAATGGTGAGCTGCTGATCGTTCAAGTGTATGTTGACGACATAATCTTCGGTTCAACTAATGAGGGGCTGTGTAGAGAATTTGAGAAGGTGATGATGGATCGCTTTGAAATGACAATAATGGGGGAGATGTGTTTCTTCTTGGGGCTGCAAGTGGAACAAAAGCCTGATGGAATTCTGATCCACCAAGAGAAATATATCTGGGAGATCCTCACGAAGTTTGGCATGGATGATTCTTCTCCTGAATTGATTCCGTTTACCGCTCAAACATGCCTTACTTCCGATGATAATGGGAATCCTGTGGATGCTCATCGGTACCGCTCGATGATCGGATCTCTCATGTATCTGACTGCAAGCCGACCAGATATTACATTTGCTGTGTGTTACTGTGCTCGTTTCCAAGCCAATCCAAAAGAATCACATGAGAAAGCTGTTAAACGCATTTTTCGTTACCTTAAGGGTTCCTCTCGTTTGGGACTTTGGTACCCAAAAGGTGGGAACTTTGATTTACATGCTTTTTCTGATAGTGATCATGCTGGTTGCAGGATTAACAGAAAATCAGTCACTGGCGGATGTCAATACCTTGGAGAATGTCTTGTTTCCTGGCAAAGCAAGAAGCAAACAACCGTCTCTCTGTCCACAGGAGAAGCAGAATACCTAGCTGCGTCAAGTTGCGGTTGCCAAGTGCTCTGGATTTAGCATCAGATGATGGATTATGGCATCAACTTTCTTCATACGACACTCTTTTGTGATAATGAAGCTGCTGTTGGAATTGCCAAGAATCCTATTTATCACACTCGCACCAAGCACACATTGAAACAAGAATTCATGCAATCAGGGATGCACAAGAAAAGAGGTTTATTGATATCATTCCTATTGAAACTCGAAAGCAAAAAGCTGATCTTTTCACAAAAACTTTTGACAAACCACGTTTTTATGAACTGATCTCTATGTTGGGACTTATATCTTTTTGAAAACCTTTTCTGTGAGAATCAATCTGTAAATATGTAAATAACTTTTTCATTTTCTTCTTTGAAAATTCCGTGGGTCACTCAATTCATCACTCCGTTATTTTATTTTATTTCCTTTTATTTTTCTTTTATCTTTCTTTTAATTCTGTAAATATATATTAAGAAAATCTGAAAACACAAAAATTTCTTATTAGATAGCTATAATATAGAAATTTTGGGGGAGATATAAAAGATTAACTATTTATAGTTTTTCAAATTTTGCTATTTCAGGATCTCCGTTTTGATTGATGTTGAAGAGACGTTGAAGGAGGTCAGAAGCATTGCGTTTGGGATATGTCAGATAGGCTCAGCCCCAAAACAAAGTAAACAGTGATTGTGCAGCCAAACATAACGTTCAAGATCTCGACAACAAGGATTATCTCCTTGACATGATTGGATTGCACAAAGATAAGGGTTCTGTCAAAAATGGGTTGAGAGCGTCAAATCTTTGCCTTGATTTCCCTAAACATCCCAAATCACCCTCGCCCTATCCCCGAATCGAGTTTCTAGTTTGCTAAAAGCTGCTAGTGATGCTCTTCGGAAAAGCCTCTGAGTGAGTTACTTGTTAACTCCTCAGAACGTATTGAGTCAAAGTGCTTAACTCCTCTGCTATACGGAAGTATTGACCTGGAGTTGGTGAATCTTCTCTGCTATACGGAAGTATTGACCTGAAGATTCACCGAGCATGCTCAAATGTTTATCTCCTCTGTTATACGTCAGTATAGACCTGGAGCTCTGAACTATTTGAGTTTCCCAAATAATAAGTCGCATTGTGTTCAAAAGAATCAATTGCTGACAAGCTCCACTCACAATGAAAAGATGCAAGAATTGCACAAGTGTCAAAAGAAGCAAATGCATCGATCAATATTCAAAATTGGATCCTTGAAATTCAAGCAAAGTCAATCGTATTGCTCAGATATACCCTGATGACAGAACTTGTTCTTTTTACCTAGATGTCTGTGGGGACCGAGTTGTCTGAACTTCTTCAATCAAACCAAAAACATGATAAAAGAAGCTGCTGATCTCTTGTTGAAAGGACTAAGGCATGGGTTTAAATGGACAAACATATCTGCAATCCCGCCAATCGATGATTCTCCGGATTCTGCTCAAAACATCATGAAAAATTTGCATATCCTTCTTTAGTGTTTATAATTCCTCTCTTTATCTTCCTTTATTTTATTTTTCTAATTTCTATCTTGTTATTATTTGTATTTTTAGGATAATATGTTTATTTTTGGAGCGTTGAATTCGTGGGACGGTTTCGTGGATTTACAAAGAATTTAAAATTTGAGAAAAACCAAAAATATTTTATTTTTTGTGCTAGCGAACCTGCTAGCGAACCTACAGGTTCGCCAGGAACCTCCTTGTTTCGCCGCCGTGGTTTACTTGACTTTTGGTCTTCTGGCGAATCTAAAGTTCGCTATTTTGTCTGCCAGCGAACCTATGTCTGTATATATATGCAGTGACAGCGAAGCATTTCACACATTCGCTGTCACTATTACTGTAGCAAGTTTTTCAAAATCCAACTAACGAACGTTCGATTCTCACTATTCAACCAGTTTTTCACACTTAATCATCTGTAATTTGGTCTGGTATGTCATCGTTTCCATCTTAATCTCTGTTTTAAACCATCAATCGCACTTTAAACCCGTTAAATCCGTCGTTCTGTGATTGTGTGCAAATAAACTAACTGATTTGGTGTTTTTAGTTAGGAATTTACTTCATAATATCCTTGTTTGATGTTTATATTACTTGATTGTTGCCTTAGTTGCTTGTTGATGATGTATTGTCTGTGATTCTGGCCGTTTTTCAAAAACTAGGGTTTCCAGCGAACCTATGTGTTCGTCTGGCGAATCTGAACGAAAGTTCAAAACTTCGAGCGAACCTATGTCGTTATGCTGCCCGCGCATCAACATAGATTCGCCCGACTGTTTCTAGCGAACCTATACATTCGCTCGACCAAATGACTAACTTTTCATGTCAGCGAATCTATAAGTTCTGATGCCAAATATCAGGTTCGCTCTTTAAGCGAACCTAATTTCCAGCGAATCTATTAACTGTCTTTCAAAATCTTCGTTTCTGATCAATCTCCGTTTATTTTTCAGGCACGATGTCTACTTTATTCTTCGAAAGAAAGCACAATATGTGTGCTTTGCTTGACGAGAATCACGAGAAAGCCGGTGGCTATAGAGATTGTATCAAATGGCTGAAGTCGTCTCACATACATCACGCCATTTCTCACTCACCGACCATATACGAGCTGCATGTTCGAGATTTCTGGAGAACTGCAGTGATGAATGTGTCTACACAGCCATCTCGTATATGTGTCAAGGTTAGCGGTCTCAATCTGGAGTTTACTGAGGCTGATCTGGCCAGGATTCTGAGACTAGAGGAGGATGTCGGAGAACAGGTTAGTATGACTGCTGAGGAGGTGTATGGGGCATTCCGGACTGCAGGTTATGAGGGTCCGATGCCTAGTGAGAAAAAGATGGAGTTTGTGAAGTCCTATCTGATCCAAGAGTGGAGGTATATTGCACACGTATTCATAATGTGCTTGGATCATAGGAAAGGGGGCACAGATGGGTTGAACTTAGACTGGGCTCGGGCAATGATGCTGTTTTGTCGGGGACAAAAGGCCAATCTTGCAAAGCTTATCTTCAATTACATTCTAGAGAACATCCATGCAACTAAAGCCGCTAAGTGGTTGATGTATCCCAGATTCATTCAGATGGTTTTGAATGATAAATTGCCAAATCTGCCAGTGGTTGGTGAGGAACTAAAAATCTGGGAGATGCACTCGAGGATATTCAGAGATTGTAAGGCGGTGAGATTTGATTGTGTCGGTAGGACGTCATTTTTGTGGGAGAACATGTACCCGGCAGATCGATGGGTACAAATTCAGAGATTGATGGAGACTGAGAGAAAAAGGGGTGGCGAGAATATTGAGGTGGTTGAGAAAAGGGTAAGAAAAAGGAAGCCGTATGCCAAGGAAAAGGATTATTCGTTGGATCGGGATATAGATGAGATTCAGGCTGAAATCGATGCTGGTAGGGAAAAGCGAACAAAGAGAAAGTCTGATACACCAACTGAAGCATCAAAGAAGGCAAGGCACGATACTGGGGGTACATCTGCTGAATCTGGTAATGAATTGAATGGTGAGATTGAAAGCTTAAAGGCGGAATTGGGAGAACTGAAGAGTAAGTATGAGGAACTAGAGACACAAGATGTTGAGAAGTCAACTGTTATATATGAAATGGGGAGGATGATGAAGGATCAACAGTGTCTGATGGTTAGAATATTTAAGGAGTTGAACAGCCTGAAGGAAAAGGAGGGGACTGAACCTGCTATGTCTGAAGCTGAATTGAAATCCTTAACGGATGCTGCAAGGTATCCGTTAATGGATGTTGTATTTGGAGATCAAGACAAAGGAAAAGGCAAAGCTGTTGAGGAGCCGTTTGACGAGGAAATGGGTATTGATTTGGATGTTTTTGAAAGGGCTGAAGTGGTTGGTGGATCTAGCGTGAATTTTAGTCTGATAGATGAACCAGAGGTTGATATAGATGCTGATAGTGAGGAGGATTTAGACGATGAGCCGGAGACGTATAAGGTTGAAGAAAAGGGGGTTAGCTATCAGTTTGAGCACGTTGAGTTAGATAAATCAGAGTGGTTCCGAAAAGAAGAAGAAGTTGTCCCAGAGGTACCCATATTTCAGAATATTGATGAACCAAACACCTCCCAGCTAGATAGACAGGTGATCGCATGGAAATACAACTCTGCTGTTGACGCTTATATGGTTAAACGAAGGGGTGGGGACATCAGTTATATCAAGAATAGGAAGCATTTCGCCACCTTGCCTCGGTGGGATTTGCGGAGGTTGGCTGAACTCCCTTTGCTTGGTAAAGAAGATAGCGGCAGGGCTTGTGCGTTCGAGGTAACAATCAGGGAGGCTGCAAAGACAGACTTTGTGGATTTTGGGTACCAGAAGCCGAGGAGGATGAGGCAGAAAAAGGACAAGCATTGGGTATCGTGGAAGGGAAAGATAGTTTTGAAGATTGAAGCGCCAAAAGTTATGACAAGAGTCAGGGTTCCGGATACACAGCCACCGAGACTGAATGATTTCCTCAAATGGTTTTATGATAACAGTACGGGTGAAGCTGTTATCAGATTGAAAGGGGAAGACCGTCCAGAGATTCGCTTGTTTGACCCAATGGAGGTTTTCTCTTTTTGTGACGAGGATTTGAGGGTGTTGTGTGAGAATAGGATTAAGCACGGGGCTGGAGATGATACAAGGATCGAAGCGAACTTGTTTGTGAAGGTCGCAAACAAAGCCCGAGGAATACGTGCTGAACTGAGGTCGGTGAATGAGAGACTTAGAATGACTGATGATCAGCAATTGGATATGGATGATTTATCTAGACAGCTGGATCAAACTATTGAGAGGAGGTTCGAGAAACCAATGGAGGTTATAGATTTGGACGTAGCTGGCGAGGAGCATACGGAAGATATACAGGCGGAAACGATTGTTCAACAAATGCCTGATACTGATGTCGCTGATACTGAATTTGTAGAGTCGATGCTGATGAGGCCGGATCTGAAGACGTTACCAATCCGTTGGTCGGAATTGAAGATGGGGCAGGAGCATTCATTGAGAACCTTTAAAGCCGAGAAAAAGACGGAGCTTAATTAGAAGACTTCCCCAGGTGAGGTCCAACCTAGGGGGAGTATTGATAGTCACATGTATAGGTTGGACTCACCGGCTTGTCGGTGTTATATATTTTGTATGTGTTTTGTATGTAATTTGTATGGTTTTGTACTAGCGAACCTACGGGCGAATCTATAGATTCGCCCGTAGCACAGTTTAGTGAATATGAAGGTGTCAACTGGGCGAACCTGTATGTGCCCAGCGAACCTATGTGGTTCGCTAGATAGATTCGCTACAGCGAATCTATCAGCGAACCTAAGACTGATATATATTGTAACCTTATCTTCAAGTTAAGACAACTTTTGCACATCTTTAACAAAAACCTGATCTTACTGATTGTGTTGTGTAATTGTTCTCTGGAGGTGCTAGGAACTTATATCTTTCATCTTTGTAGCTTTTATACCTCCGGTTGTGTGATTTTATCTCATTATTTGGTTTGTTGTTATTATACACCTTGTTTGTTCAAGTCAATAGTGTTTGTTGTTAAACAAGTCAATATAGCACTGAAATCACGATCTTTATGGACCTACAGCATGAAGATCAAAGCTCCGCCCTTTTGATACCATAGACCGAGACGTGGAGTTCCTTTTAGATAACGAAAGATACGCTTCACGGCTTTTTCATGTGACTCCTTTGGATTGGATTGATACCTAGAACAATATCCAACAGCAAAAGCAATGTCTGGATGACTTGCAGTTAAGTACATTAAGGATCCAATCATCGACCTGTAACGGTGAGCATCAACGGACTTCCCGGATTCGTCAGGAGTGAGACATGTCTGTGCAGTGAATGTAGAAAGTTCAGAAGAGCTGTCGTCCATCTTGTATTCGACCAAAATCTCCTGAATATATTTTTCTTGGTGAATAAGAATGCCATCGGGTTTTTGTACAACCTGTAAACCGAGAAAGAAGCACATCTCACCCATCATGCTCATCTCAAATCTTTCCTTCATTACCTCCTCAAATTCTCTGCACAAATCTTCATTTGACGATTCGAAAATGATGTCATCTACATACACTTGAACTAAAAGAATGTCATCATCTATCACTTTCTTGAACAGTGTCATGTCGATCGACCCTCTTGTAAATCCTTTGCTCAACAAGTATTGTGTTAGTGTTTCATACCAGATTCGAGGAGCTTGATGTAATCCGTACAGTGATTTGTCTAACTTGTAGACTTTGTCAGGGAAATCTGGATCCTCAAAACCTGGAGGTTGGCAAACATATATTTCTTCGTCGATATCACCATATAAGAATGCGCACTTTACATCCATTTGATAAACTTTGAAATTTTTGGGTGCGGCATGTGCAAGGAAGATTCGTATGGCTTCGATACGAGCAACAGGAGCAAACACGTCAGTATAATCGATGCCTTCTTCTTGTGCGAAACCCTGAACAACCAATCGAGATTTATTACGAAAAACAACCCCTCTATCATCAGGTTTGTTTTTATACACCCACTTTGTCCCGATTGGATATTTGTTTGGTGGAAGATCGACTAACTCCCAAACTTTGAGCTTTATGAACTGTTGAAGTTCTAACTGCATTGATTCCACCCAGCTTGGATCTTGCAATGGCATATTAATATTTTTGGGAACAGTCTGAGACAGAAAGCATGAGAACAAACACTCATTGATTAAGCCTGATTGATGACGCGTGCGAACTCCATCTGAAATAGATCCAATGACCAAGTCATGTGGATGATCCTTTAGCTCCTTCTAGAGAGAATTCGGGGTAACGACATTTGATTGTGATGAAGTTGAATCATGTAGTGTATCAGTAATGGAAGAACCCGGAGAATGAATGGCAGATGATGGTGGAGATGATGATGATGGCATAGAATCGGCAGTACTAACAACATTAGGTAATGGTGACGGTTGTTGCGGGGATATTGGAGAAGATGGGAAAATGATGGGATCAGGTATGGGATCAAGGTGTATGGGAATGATCTCATCTTCTTCAAGAAACAATGGTAAATTGAATGAATTAAACACAGTTGTGGCATCATAAAACCAGGTGGGTTCAGAACCAGTATCGCACATATTTGATTCCTGCCAATCAACATAAAATGACTCTTGAACGATCTTGGTGCGCCTATTGTAAACCCGATAAGCTTTCTGAGAAGAACAGTATCCAACGAAGAAGCATTCATCAGAGACAGCACCAAATTTTGATGTTTGAGCTTGGGTATTCAACAAAGTACAGGAGCAGCCAAATGGTCGAAAGAAATCGATCAAAGGTTTCCTCTTGTGAAATAATTCATATGATGTCTTCATTTTGTCTTTAACGATTAACACCCTATTCAACACATAAGATGCACAGTTGACAGCTTCAGCCCAGAATATTATTGGAAGTTGGACTCTATCAACATAGTCCTTGCTGCCTCAATCAAGGTTCGGTTCTTTCGCTCTGCCACTCCATTCTGCTGAGGTGTTCGAGCAGCACTGTATTGTCTCAAGATCCCTTTCTCTTCACAAAACGAGTCAAAAATGTGATTTCTGAATTCTGTTCCATTATCGCACCTGATTGCCTTCACTTTCTTTCCGCTGATGGTTTCAATCTTGAGTATCAAGCTCCTGAATGCTCCTGCGGTTTCTCCTTTGTTTGTTAGAAAGCTCACCCATGAGTACCTGGAAAAATCATCAGTCACAACCAAACAATAAGATTTTTTAGCAATGCTTTTAACGCTAATAGGTCCAAACAGATCTGCATGAAGCAATTCAAGGGGATCAGAAATAGAATTTATCAGTTTAGACTTATGTGATTTTTTATGTTGTTTGCCCTTAGCACATGCCATACATTTCTCGATTACAGAGAAATCTTTGATAGGTAAGCCACGAACAAGATTATGTTTCACCAATTTGTTAATATTGTTAAAATTAACATGACCCAGTTTTCGATGCCATAAGAATGCTTCAGAGGATGAAGCCTTAGATAGTAAGCAAGTGACAGTTGAAGAAGACTCCCTTGAATTCATGTCGAGTAGATAGGTGTCATTCTTTCTAGGAGCTCGCATCATGATCAAATCTTCTGGAATAGAGAAATCTGATTTCAGGAATAGGCATTCATCGGCTTTGAAAAGGACCGGAATATTCTTGTCACAAATTTGAGATATGCTCAGTAAATTGAAATGTAACTCGGGGACATAGTTGACCTTCTCCAAAGTCAGCGAACCGTTTGATACCTCTCCTTGTCCAATCATTTTACCACCCTTCTTGTCACCCGTGAAAGCCACATACCCACCATTTATTATGCGAAAATTAGTAAGAAGATCTTTCAAACCGGTCATGTGTCGGGACATCCACTATCTACATGCCATAGACTGTTTGGCTTCCTCGGACATTCCTGACAAAACACAAAATAGAATTAATTAGAAACAGGAACCCATGCCTTGTTAGACGTGGGTTTAAACAAAGAAAAGGAAACAGAAAAATGATTATGTACAAAGTTATTTAATCTATTTGAAAAACTAGACTTATTTACTCCCTTTCGAACCAGTTCCGGACAATTTTGACAACATGAGTGTCTTTTCCACAGCGAAAGCAATGTGATTTCAAACATTTCTTTCCGGTTTTAACTGGAGGAATGGGATCACATGCAATTTCCTCATCACAATCAGACGTGTTAGTGTCTGAATCACTAAAAGAAACGTACATTTCTTTAGTCTTACCCTTTGATGTGCTAGCTTTGATACATGTATCAATCTTAGAATTGTTTGTCTCAACAGGTTTGGATATACGAATAGGTACAAATGTCGGTATATGTGTTGAGACGAACTTTTCAAAACAATTCTTTTCATGCAGCACATCAATAGAATTAACATCAGAAACATGTTCATCATTACAATCATTTGAAATAGTCACAACGGAATTAGTGTTTAATACAGACGATTTAAAGTTTGAACTACCTAAATCATTCGACAAAAAATCTGAATTAACACTCATGTCTAAACTACACTTCTGGGAATTAGAACTCATGCTTGAACTAGAACACCCCAGACCGATGGATGCACCATAGTCGTACTCCTCACGAACCTCCTGATGATTAATCCCTTCTAAACCTGCAAATAAATTATTAGTATTTTCTGGAATTAAATCATTAGTGGGATGGGGTTTGGATATCCTCCATGGTTATCCCTTTACACTTGATCTCTCCAGCAACTAACGCTTCATAACTATTCACGAACATTCCAAAGAGCGCCATCATATCGGTAGGAATTTGAGACTAAACTTGATCTTTACCACCACTTTTCACTTCAGGAGTAGCACATCCAGTAATGTATGAAAATCCTTGATTGTGTAAAGGTACTTCCGAAGTTAATGACAACAGAGCAGCATTGTGAGTTTGCATCGAGGGGTACACAACTTGATTGTATTCTCTCCTCTTGATATCAAGCTCGAAAGATTTCAATTTGTTTATAACATCCATGAGCTTATACTCGGTAAACATCTTTTCTTGCTTCAGCAATCTTACCTACAGACTCCATTTAGGAGGAAGTGAATCCAACAATTTCATCACCTGTTCCACTGTAGTCAATTGTTCGTATTTCTTCAAGTTGCTCGTAACTGTTAGGAAACGATTCGTGAGATCGGTGATTTTCTCATTTCTCAGCCCCATGAAAGAATTAAACTCTTTTTGTGCCTGAACTCCCTAATCTTTTTGTAGATCGATGTTCCCATCATAGAACTCACAAAGAGCATCGTACAAATCCTTCGCAGTTTTCTGATCTCCAAAACGATTGTATATATCTGAACTAAAACACAGTGTTAATGCACCGAATGCCTTGTTATCACGATCAACAAGTTTTTTGTCACGTTCATTGAATGTTTCAGGATTTGTGTTCATGACCGTTGCTTCTCCTACAGTTGTTACCGGAACATGAGGACCTTTTACGATTGAATCCCACTGAGTATGATCTGTATACAAATAAAAAGCTTTTAACCTTCTCTTCCAGTCCTCAAAGTTATCTCCATTGATCAGTTTCGGTGGTCTATTTGTGTAACACCCCGCACCTTAAGGTAATAATTTTATAAATAATAAATACAATAATTATACTTTATATAATTTCATACGAGTATTTAACGGGCGATGTGGCAATTAAAAATATCAAATGTTAATATGAGCACATCCTAATGACATATTCAAAATTTGAGCTAAGTTAATTATAGTAATATGCGAAACCTATACTTCAAACATTATTAAACGAGAAGCTTTTGGGTTTAACTAAAATGCGAGACGTTTAAGCGAGCATTTACTATTAAGACTGAGGGTTAAAAGCGTTTAAGTAGAACTTGATGGCTAGTCTAGCTAATTGAGCAAAGTCTAAGGTATGAAAGTTAAAATATAAAAATTAAATCCAACTTCTTTCACAAGAAATGAAAGCCGTGTACATGTATTAAGAATAATACAAATTAATAAAAAAAATCTTAAGTCGGGTAAATGAAAAAAAAGAGGCGGCTATGCTATATGTAATTATGTATATAATAGATCTTTATTCTGATTTTATTCACAATCTCATTAGCCTCCTTCAATTTAAGAAAAACAAGGAACAAACATTGAATCTATCTTTCTGGTTCAGTAACACTTAGAAACTCAAGGTGAGTCTAACGGCCCCTTCTTTTATATGTTTTATGCTTTGGGGTTGTATCTGAGCTATGATATATATGTTATATGAATGACAATGTTTTTATGTATGTTTATGTTTTATAAATGACGATGAGTTATATATGAGTTTGATGTGAAATTAATTATATTCCTGGTGAGAGACATGTCATAGTTCAGGTTCGTCCGACTCATGGTTATGTTAATCACATGGTGGGTTCTCGAGGAACCAGCCCATGAAGGGCAAGTCCAAGAGGGACATATGTTACACCACAGGACAAGTCATTAAGGTAAGGTCCTTGAGGGACCAATGATGTTTACCTCGGGATGTATATGCGCTTAGTTGGATCCATCTAAGTAGAAAGTCTCACTAGTCGGGTATGGCACACATGTTGGGTCTTGAGGACCTGTTAGACCATGATGGTCATTATGTTAGCCCTGAGGGCTATTTATGCGGGAGTCAGTCCCAGTGCCTTGTTATACCCCTAGTGGCATATATGTTAACAGGCACTACCACGTCGAGCGTGGAGTGAAGAGTTGACTTGTATTATGATTAATTAATTTATTTATTTAATATACATGGAAATAACATGTATGTATGTAATTATGATGAAGGTTTTATATATGGTTATGACTCACCAACAACGTTGTTGTCGACGTCTCTTAGCTCATGATACAGGTGCAGGTTGTAACAAAAGGTATTAGCTGGGTCGGGAGACTTAGCTGGTTATAATAAAGAAATAATCTCCTTATAGGAGTGATGTGGTCTAAATTATATATATTTTATATAAATAATCTCTACACTTTTTGGGTACTTTTGGGCGAATTATATACGCTTCATAGCACTTTAACGTGAATGTTTTTAGTTTGCGACATAATTCTTATTTCATTTATTTTATCAATATATTAATTCATTGTTTGCTTGAAATAAAAAAACGTAGGTCATGTGTTGATGGACTTGGAGTTTCAATTTAATATTGACTTTGAGGCCTACTTAAAGAAATAATAGGGTTGGAGGCAAAGATTAAAAAAAAAAGATATATAAGTTTGCCGTGAAATAAAAGAAAAAAGGAGACGGCAGAACGAACGAGAAAAGAAGTGAAGCAAGCTTCCAGGCACGTTAAAGAAGTCAACGTTTGGATCGTGAATTAATTAAGCATGCTAGCAGGCTGCTGAATTAATTTAAGCTAGCAGACAAGCTGCTGAATTATATTTATTACTTTTCGATGAACGGTAACTTTATTTTTGTTTCGATTTTTGTTGCTGCTTTGAACATGGTTATTGGCTAAAATCTCTTAGAACTACCTAGGCGTTATGTTGATTCGTTAACTTTGTTTTGAACTTGCGTTCGATTGTTGGTTATGGTTTATGTCTAATTAAAGTTTGAACCTTTATGATTGTTTAGTGCATTATATATATTTGAATTGGTAGAATTGATATTATTAATCCATGTGTTCTTGGTGATCGTCTATGACACGTAATAGGATTCATTTAGTCATTAACGTGAGTTGTGATTATTATGGTTTAACTGCAGTACAACCATAGGATTAATAGTGTTAATGAAATCGGTAATAACATATAGCCAACCTAGATATCCGTGAGGTGGTAGGTTGTTAACAAGTCTTGATTAGTCAAGTTGCTAGGTTTAGGTTTTTGTGAAAATTCTGGCTTAGTGTTAATTATTAATCTTGCTTGTTAAATTAAATAATTGGGTTTAAATGGCTTTAAGGGTCGTATCGTGAGATAGATCTTTAGCATGGGTCAATTAGGCATAATTTGATTAGATAACCGTGAGGAAGTTTAATCCCGTAACCGGTGCGCTAATAACTTAATAGTTATCCTTTAGGTTTCTTCTCGAGAAGGGTCGATGGTCTTAATTAGGAAAGCTTTTAAGTGAATAAATTCAGATCCCGGTTCCATAACCATTAATCCAACGTGAGCGATAACTGAAGTTAACGATGATTCTAGCCTAGGTGGTTTGTTTTCTCTAATCTGTTTTAAATCAGTCTTTCAAATTCTCAGTTTCCATTTTAAGTAAGTTTCCTAATGTAGAAAGTTTCTATTTTTAGTAACTTTCTATTTTTAGCAGTAAAACCCCCCTTTTCAAATAATCTTTTATTTAAGTCGTGTTTAGTCAGTCGAGTCTTTATTAGTTAATTTAACGTAGTATATAGAGTCTGTGGGTCGACACCCGGACTTACGTATGCTATATTACATTCGACCGGTCCACTGCCGGTTGTGTGTGATTTAGTAGTTTGTCTTGGTTTTATAAATTTAAAACTAGGTGTTTTTAGTTAATTATTTTATATATATTTACACGCATCAAGTTTTTGGCGCCGTTGCCGGGGACTCTTGGTAATTGCGTTAATTAACTTTGTTGAGTCTTAACTGCTACATACGTGCTTTGTCTTATTTGTTTTATTTGAGTCGTAGGATTAGTTTTATTTTGCTCTGTTTTCCTCCTCATCGAGTCTTTCTTGTTATTTAAATATGTGTGAAATTTGCGGATGACCTCACTTTACTTGTCTATGTCCACAATATACGAGGTCCTTTGCACCACCTCATTTTGCTAACTCTTTTGGGCATGTGCAGTCATATTCATCACAGGTGGATCCAATTGACCCATATTTTCCACAGTCAGATCATAGTGGTCAATTTTTTTATATCAACTCTACTAGGGGTAGTGATGGTGCTTCGAGTAGGATAGAGGAGTTGCTGACCCAGTTAGTTGCTAATAAAGTAACTACTCAAAGAACGTTAGCAGGGTATGATAGCCTCTTGCAGAGCAGCCAGCTGATGGAAGATGCTAATAAGGCTCTAAGGGAGATCATGAGGAGGTCAAATGAAGAAGAAGAGTTTCAACATGAGCAGCTGCAGCAAAAATCAGGTAATGATAACTCATTTTCTACATTCTCTTTTGAATCTTGTAATATTATTTCTGAACCACAAGATATTTTACACTTGTCTTGTGAGGATGAGGTTTTGCAGGAATTCCAAGTACAGCCGAAGACGAAAATGGACGCTTCAGTCCCACCTCCAGTCTGTCAGGAAAAGAAAGTGGAAATGAACAAGTGCTCAAGCATGAAAGAAGAACTAATGAAGGTGCAGGAGGTCATGAACACTCGATGGCACTCACTAAGTTCGGCGGAGAAACTGCATTATCTATCAGAAAATGGGAGGCTTACGGATGAACTCGCTAATCTAAGGATGACAACATGCGAAGCCGATCAAGAACCGGATATCTCCACTGATGACGAGAAACAGAAAGTGGAGTATCCCGATACAAAATTGGATGATGAAGATGATCTTTCCGAAAAAGGTAAGTGTTCTGACCAAATTTCAATTTCATCTTATATTCCTAAACTATTTGACTCATCATGTGATATATTTGAATCTTTGGATTCTTTTGATATTTCACAATTGTTTTGTGAGTTTGATGAGATGCAGGAGCTACATGAGGAAGATGTGAAGGAGGTACCAGTTCCATCTTGGGAGGATGAATTTGCTGATGAACTGGTGAATCTGCCTTTTTGCGAGGAAGTGGAATTTGACCCACTTGGCGATTTGAAGATTCTTGAAGACTTAGTATACAATCAAATGCCAAGTGTGGGGACGAACCAAAAACCGAGTGAGCTTGAGGAAGAAGTACATGATGAAGATTTCTCAAAACCTCGGTTTGAAGAAAGGAAAGAGCTTGCGAACCGAAACCTTTTGCAGGGTAGAAGATGGTCTACAGGAAGGAATAAGCCTGTGAGCCGAAGCCTTTTGCAAGTCAGAAGATGGTCTGCAGGGAAGAAGAAGCCGTTGAAGATTAAGCATGACCAGTCTTCACGATACATGACATGCATCCGGTTCATGCCAGGTAAGTACAAATGCTGGTGGTCTGACCCGTTTAGAGTTTTTAAATTTATTATCAAAACCGTTTTCAATTTCACTATTAATTTTATAAGAATATGTGTGATGCGGATGGAATTGAACGGGTTAGATAGGATCCAGATCAAAGAGAAACCTCCTGATTAAGTTTAAGTGTGGGGAGGTTTCCTATTGGTTTGTTGAGTTTGTAAAGTATGTCGAGTAGTGTCTTTTTGTCGAGTCAGTGTTATGCTCGGGTATTCTTGTTTTTGTTTTTGCAGGTTTAAATCATTCTCACCCGTACTCAATCTCCATTCGGGTGAGTTTGTATTTGTGAAGACGAAGATGGAGCTCGAAAGTGTCGGTGAAGCTCGATCGCGACCGAAATGCTATACGGTCGATGCTGAAGATTGGAATGACCAACCTGGAGCTTACGCGTTCTGCAAATAACCAGCTAAGTCTTTTCCAATTCAACTTTCTATCTTTCAATTTTTGCATTTTTGTTTTTATTTTTTAGATGTTTTCTATCTCTACATTGAGGACAATGTAGAACGTAAGTGTGAGGATGGGAAATAGTCATTTCTGAGTCTTAGTTGTTTGTTTTGAGTCTTGTAGAGTCATAAAAAAAATCCAAAAAAATTGAAAAAATTAAAAAATGTCTTTGTTTAAGTTGTGCATTTTAATAGAAAATGATAGTAAACTGATTGTGGTTTTCAAATGAGTTGTGGTTTTTAAAACAAAGATGCATTTGGATAAACTTTTGGTAACCCAATTAGCTGAGATAGTTTCCCTAAGTGTAATAATAGAAAGTTAATTATCGTGAATCTCGTGGGTGTTCATCTTAGGAGGAATATGAAGGCCTTAACTAAATTAAATTAGGCACCATTTTAGGCTTTAGAACTTAAATAGGTTAAAGGGTAGTGCCATTTTAGGATTTATAACACACTTCTTGTGAAAGAAGTGGCGCACCCGCAAATAAAATGTCCACCGGGTATAGTACTGAAAAGCGCTCAAAGTAGCTGCTAAATAAAAGAGCTCAAAGTAGCCAAATCAAAAGAAAAAAAAATGAAAAAAATGAAAAATATAAGGCAAGTGATCCAAGACCTCATGTGCTCTACCTCCGGGATAGCGACTTGGATACGACACCCCTGGGTGAGGTGATCTTGTTTTATGAAAAAAAAAAGAATAAACAGTCTATACCTACAAAATTCATCCATCAAAATCCACCCTAATATGGCACTAGTCTTTAGCTTAGTTAAGTTCTTTAGGTTATTTTGGTAGGAAAACTTTTGTGGTTTATCCGGTGCCTCGTCAAGCAACAATTAATCGGGCTGACCTATTCTTCCTCTGTGTGAGACCTTGTAGATAAATGGTTTAATTAAATTTAGATTAAACATAAGGGGAAACTTAATTGGCTAGTGTTAGGGTGTTTAAAACAAACGCACCACTATTTATCTGAATTCGTTTCTTGTTTGAAAACTGTAACGAAATGTTGAATGCTTTAATTAGTTATGATTCTATGTGCATGCTTTTTCAGGGACTGGTTAAGTGTGGGGATATTTGATGTGGTCTAAATTATATATATTTTATATAAATAATCTCTACACTTTTTGGGTACTTTTGGGCGAATTATATACGCTTCATAGCACTTTAACGTGAATGTTTTTAGTTTGCGACATAATTCTTATTTCATTTATTTTATCAATATATTAATTCATTGTTTGCTTGAAATAAAAAAACGTAGGTCATGTGTTGATGGACTTGGAGTTTCAATTTAATATTGACTTTGAGGCCTACTTAAAGAAATAATAGGGTTGGAGGCAAAGATTAAAAAAAATATATATAAGTTTGCCGTGAAATAAAAGAAAAAAGGAGACGGCAGAACGAACGAGAAAAGAAGTGAAGCAAGCTTCCAGGCACGTCAAAGAAGTCAACGTTTGGATCGTGAATTAATTAAGCAGGCTAGCAGGCTGCTGAATTAATTTAAGCTAGCAGACAAGCTGCTGAATTATATTTATTACTTTTCGATGAACGGTAACTTTATTTTTGTTTCGATTTTTGTTCCTGCTTTGAACATGGTTATTGGCTAAAATCTCTTAGAACTACCTAGGCGTTATGTTGATTCGTTAACTTTGTTTTGAACTTGTGTTCGATTGTTGGTTATGGTTTATGTCTAATTAAAGTTTGAACCTTTATGATTGTTTAGTGCATTATATATATTTGAATTGGTAGAATTGATATTATTAATCCATGTGTTCTTGGTGATCGTCTGTGTCACGTAATAGGATTCATTTAGTCATTAACGTGAGTTGTGATTATTATGGTTTAACTGCAGTACAACCATAGGATTAATAGTGTTAATGAAATCGGTAATAACATATAGCCAACCTAGATATCTGTGAGGTGGTAGGTTGTTAACAAGTCTTGATTAGTCAAGTTGCTAGGTTTAGGTTTTTGTGAAAATTCCGGCTTAGTGTTAATTATTAATCTTGCTTGTTAAATTAAATAATTGGGTTTAAATGGCTTTAAGGGTCGTATCGTGAGATAGATCTTTAGCGTGGGTCAATTAGGCATAATTTGATTAGATAACCGTGAGGAAGTTTAATCCCGTAACCGGTGCGCTAATAACTTAATAGTTATCCTTTAGGTTTCTTCTCGAGAAGGGTCGATGGTCTTAATTAGGAAAGCTTTTAAGTGAATAAATTCAGATCCCGGTTCCATAACCATTAATCCAACGTGAGCGATAACTGAAGTTAACGATGATTCTAGCCTAGGTGGTTTGTTTTCTCTAATCTGTTTTAAATCAGTCTTTCAAATTCTCAGTTTCCATTTTAAGTAAGTTTCCTAATGTAGAAAGTTTCTATTTTTAGTAACTTTCTATTTTTAGCAGTAAAACCCCCCTTTTCAAATAATCTTTTATTTAAGTCGTGTTTAGTCAGTCGAGTCTTTATTAGTTAATTTAACGTAGTATATAGAGTCTGTGGGTCGACACCCGGACTTACGTATGCTATATTACATTCGACCGGTCCACTGCCGGTTGTGTGTGATTTAGTAGTTTGTCTTGGTTTTATAAATTTAAAACTAGGTGTTTTTAGTTAATTATTTTATATATATTTGCACGCATCAAGGAGATAGAGACCAAATCGGACGCCTGGGAGCAGTGACTCTAGTTTGATGATATTTTGATGACATCACTTTTGTCAAGTGTCTGTTTTTATGTAAAGACTGTTAAGTCCGAATTTGGTTAGTATTTAGTGGTCTTATATAAAGACTTCCGCTGTATTTGTATGTATTATATTATTATAAATGGCCAGTTATGATACGATACGTCATACCCTAGGAGTGGGGTGTGACAGGTTGGTATCAGAGCCATAGGTTTTAGAGAATTAAGGATCATGTAGATCCTTAAGCTCTAACCTTATAGGCTCAAAGACCACTTAAGATAAGAAAAGCTTTAGGAATCGTTAGGAAACATAATGGGTGATTATTAGTGTGATCACTTGAGACAATGAGACAAGTACGCCTGATCAACGTAATTGTCGATTTATCTTTGTGTGAACATACTGATATTCATTGGTTGTGTGGACTAACGTAGAGACCTTGTTAGGAAATGCGAAGAAATAGGAGATGAGCACTTCATGTTTATTCAATAAATGTATAATGGGTAAAAGATAAAGGCAACAAGACGGTTGCGAATGCTACTCAGGATAGTCCATCTTAAAGTATTAATGGGAAATCTCATAAGTCTTTATGCTTATAGATAGTTCCATCTTTAGTTCATAAATACCATTCCTCAACATCTGCAAAGATAAGAGAAGCTAAACGTCATGTTGAACTGCAATAAATTATCACTGTCATGATTACTCCAACGACGCCCGGCATCCTCACTGGTGTAGCAAAAGATGTTCATGGAGAAGGAAAGCAACCTTGAAATGCGAAAAAAAAAATAATTGGTCTGGGGGCCAAGAAAGCGTTTGACTTTAAAACCGACCATTTGAAGACATCTACTAAAGCTTATCGGTAGATCAAAGAGATTGAAACAACCTTTGAAATTAGTGGTGGTAAAGATAAAGATAAAGATAGGGTAATGTTTGTCACTCGATCTTTCAAGGACCTACTTATACTTGGTGGAAAAGTATACAAGCTACATATGGACGAACAAAAGCCTATGAAATGAAATGGGGTAACTTTAGAAAGACTTTTTTTTTAAAAGTTTGTGCATCATCATGAAGTTGAGAAGTTGGAACAAGAGTATCTTCATCTAGAAATGAAAGGCAAGAGAGGTCAAGATGACCGCAAATCTGGAAAATATGGAGGTAAGTTTAGAAGGGATGGAAAGAAAGTTGGATTTAGCTGTAGCAAGTTCAGGAAGGTCTATCTGGAGAAAGAACTAGTGTTCTAGAATATGAGAAATTTGGAAGGGTCATTTGACTAAAGACTGTTTAAAATATACTGGAAGATGTTTTGGATATGGACATGAAGGGCACATTAAAGCAAACTGCCCCAAGATTCAAAAAGAAACCATAACTGCCCCAACTGATAAAGGAAAAGGGTTACAACTTCAAAGACTAATGCCTGAATATATCTAAAGAATACGGGAGAAGAGAAGGATTAGGATGGCGTGCTAACAAGTATGTCCAATGTTAAGCACACTTATGCCAACATAGATATTATTTGATTTTGGTGCAAATAAAAGTTTGTTTCTAGCACCTTTATGACATTATTGAATGGTGTGATAACTAAGTTAGCTATACCATATAGCGTTGAAATTGCTAATATGAAAGAGATTAAGATTAAAGTTGTCCTTAAAGATTTTTTATCTTAAGATACATGCTCAAAATATCCCTTTAGAACTATTGCCTATAAAACTAGGTGGGTTTGGTATAGTTCTAGGAATGGACTAGTTGTCCAAACATAAGGCACATAGTAACTGTGAAAAAAAGTTCTTAAGGATTGAACTACCAAACGGTCAAAAGTCAGAAATCAATGGCGATATACCATACCAACCAACAAGATTCTTGAAAATGATAAAAGCTTAAAAGTATTTACGCCAAGGTTGTGAAGGCTTTTGGTTATACTTGATCAATGACAAGGAAAGAAAGATAGAATATGTGCTAGTATTAGCTGAATATCTTGTTGTGTTTCCTGAGGACTTACATGGATTACCTCCAGGTAGGCAAGTTAAATTTTATATTGAATTGATAACAGGAACAACTCCAATCGCAAAGGCACCATATCGTTTGGCTCCTTCCGAAATTAAAGAATTGATGATGCAATTGCAAGAATTGCTAAGTAAGGGTTTCATAAGACCTAACTCATCACCATGGGAAGCTCCAATTTTATTCGTGAAAAAGAAAGATGGCTCAATGCGAATGTGCATTGATTATAGAGACCTAAATAAGGTAACAATCAAGAATCGATATCCTTTACCAAGAATTGATGATTTGTTTAACCAACTGTAAGGATCAAGTTACTTTTTGCAAAAATGGATTTACCAATTGGTTATCATCAAGTACATGTACAAGAAGAAGATGTTCCAAAAACTACTTTTAGAACCAGATATAGACACTATGAATTTTTAGTGATGCCATTTGGTCTAAGTAACGCACCAGCAGTATTCATGGACTTAATGAACAAAGTGTGTAAACCTTATCTAGACAAGTTTGGGATTGTTTTTATAGATGACATTCTGATATAATCTCGTACTCATAATGAACATGAAGGTCATCTTCGAATAATCTTAAAGTTGCTAAGAAAAGAAAAGTTATATGCAAAGTTCTCTAAGTGTGAATTTTGGTTAAGAGAAGTTCAATTTTTAGGACACGTAATAAATGAACAAGAAATTCAAGTAGATCCTTCCAAAGTGGAAGAGGTGATGAATTGGGAACCTCTAAAGACAGCTATAGAAATCCGTAGATTTCTCGGATTAGCTAAATATCATAGAAGATTTTTCAAGGATTTCTCAAAAATTGCTAAGCCATTAACAAAGCTTACACAAAAGAAAGTAACATTTAGTTAGGGACCTGAACAGAATGAAGAATTTCAAACTTTGAAAGAAATGTTAACTAGTGCACATATCGTTGTATTACCAGAAGGTAATGATGATTTCGCAGTCTACTATGATGCATCTGCAAGTGGTTTAGGATGTGTACTAATGCAACGTAATAAGGTAATTGCCTATGCTTCAATACAACTGAATGAAAATGAAGCAAGATATGCGACACATGAATTGGAATTAGGTGTTGTAGTATTTGCAATTAAAAGTTGTAGGCATTACCTTTAAGGAACAAGGTTTACTGTATTTTGAGATCACAAAAGTCTGAAACATTTGTTTCATCAGAAAGAGCTCAACATGCGACAACGATGATGAATGGAAACTTCATCTGACTACGATTTTGATCTTCAATACCATCTTGGTAAAGCCAATGTTGTCGCCAATGCCTTAAGTCGAAAAGAATGTGCTAAGCTGAGAAGCATACGAGCTTTAAGAATAAATGTACATGTAGATCTATTTGATCAA
Source organism: Tagetes erecta (assembly GCA_030867185.1). NCBI lineage: Eukaryota > Viridiplantae > Streptophyta > Magnoliopsida > Asterales > Asteraceae > Tagetes > Tagetes erecta. Next base: position 8,399,451 of record CM061487.1, read on the forward strand.
GTAAAGATAGCTCAAAATGAAGCTCTTAAAGATGAAAATTTAAAGAATGAAGAAATGATCGACATATTAACGAAATTAGAAAAGGAAAGCAATGAATTGCTTCAAATTGAAACCGAGCCTGGATACCAAGCTATGGGAAATTAAGGAGATTGATATTAGAAGAGGCTCACAATACAAAGTATCTTATACATCCAGGAGCCGATAAGATGTATTACACTATAAAGGAACAATTCTGGTGGCTGGGAATGAAAAGAGATATTGCTGCATATGTGGAAAAATGTATGAAGTGTTTACAAGTTAAAGCTGAACACCAGAAACCTTCAGGTATGTTACATCCTCTTGAATTTCCCATGTGGAAATGGGAAATGATCACAATGGGTTTCGTAATCAAGTTACCCAAAACAAGGAAATGCAATGATGCTATATGGGTTATAGTAGACAGACTAAAAAAAAGTCTACTCACTTTGTCCATATTAAAGAATCATTTGAACCTGAGCAATTGGCTCAAAAGTACATGGATGAAATCATTTCAAGGCATGGGGTACCAGTATCAATAGTATTTGATAAAGGTTCAAGATTCACGCCTCGTTTTCGGCGTAAATTTCAAAAAGGGTTTGGTACAAAATTAGATATGAGCATAACATATCACCCACAGACGGATGACCAAAGTGAAAGAACCATTCAGACTTTAGAAGACATGCTTTGGGCATGTGTAATTGACTTTGGTGGTAGCTGGGATGTTCATCTCCCATTAATTGAATTTTCTTATAATAATAGCTATCATGCAAGTCTAAAGTCTGCACCTTTTGAAGCATTATATGGCCATAAATGTAGAACACCACTTTGTTGGTTTCAAGTGGGTGAGGCACAATTAAGTGGTCCAGAATTGATTATGGATACCACTGAGAAAGTACAGATTATCCGTGAAACGCTAAAGTTAGCACAAAGTCTCCATAAAAGTTATGAAGATAGGCGGCGAAAACCATTGGAATTTAAAATAGGTGACAAGGTAATGTTGAAAGTGTCACCCTGGAAATGTGTTATCAGGTTTGGAAAGAAAGGAAAACTGAGTCCTCGATTCATTGGACCTTTCACAATTATAGATAGAATACGTGAAGTAGCATATAAGCTAGAACACCCTGAAGAGTTAAGAGGAATACACCCAGTCTTCCATGTGTTTCAATTAAGAAAATGCTTATCTGACGAGACATATTTGAAAACTCCAATAGAAGAAATTCAAGTGGACGAACAATTGAATTTTGTGTAAAAATCATTGAAATAGTAGAGAGACAAACAAAAGATTAAAAAGAAAATGTATTCCCATTGTTAAAGTTAGATGGAATGCCAGACATGGTTCCAAGTTTACTTGGGAGCCGGAAGATACTATGAAAAAGAAATACCCTCATTTGTTTACGAATTGATTCCGGGACGGAATCTTTTTAAGGAGGGGAGAATGTAACACCCCGCACCTTAAGGTAATAATTTTATAAATAATAAATACAATAATTATACTTTATATAATTTCATACGAGTATTTAACGGGCGATGTGGCAATTAAAAATATCAAATGTTAATATGAGCACATCCTAATGACATATTCAAAATTTGAGCTAAGTTAATTATAGAAATATGCGAAACCTATACTTCAAACATTATTAAACGTGAAGCTTTTGGGTTTAACTAAAATGCGAGACGTTTAAGCGAGCATTTACTATTAAGTCTGAGGGTTAAAAGCGTTCAAGTAGAACTTGATGGCTAGTCTAGCTAATTGAGCAAAGTCTAAGGTATGAAAGTTAAAATATAAAAATTAAATCCAACTTCTTTCACAAGAAATGAAAGCCGTGTACATGTATTAAGAATAATAAAAATTAATAAAAAAAATCTTAAGTCGGTTAAATGAAAAAAAAGAGGCGGCTATTCTATATGTAATTATGTATATAATAGATCTTTATTCTGATTTTATTCACAATCTCATTAGCCTCCTTCAATTTAAGAAAAACAAGGAACAAACATTGAATCTATCTTTCTGGTTCATTAACAGTTAGAAACTCAAGGTGAGTCTAACCGCCCCCTTCTTTTATATGTTTTATGCTTTGGGGCTGTATCTGAGCTATGATATATATGTTATATGAATGACAATGTTTTTATGTATGTTTATGTTTTATAAATGACGATGAGTTATATATGAGTTTGATGTGAAATTAATTATATTCCTGGTGAGAGACATGTCATAGTTCAGGTTCGTCCGACTCATGGTTATGTTAATCACATGGTGGGTTCTCGAGGAACCAGCCCATGAAGGGCAAGTCCAAGAGGGACATATGTTACACCACAGGACAAGTCATTAAGGTAAGGTCCTTGAGGGACCAATGATGTTTACCTCGGGATGTATATGCGCTTAGTTGGATCCATCTAAGTAGAAAGTCTCACTAGTCGGGTATGGCACACATGTTAGGTCTTGAGGACCTGTTAGACCATGATGGTCATTATGTTAGCCCTGAGGGCTATTTATGCGGGAGTCAGTCCAGGTGCCTTGTTATACCTCTAGTGGCATATATGTTAACATGCACTACCACGTCGAGCGTGGAGTGAAGAGTTGACTTGTATTATGATTAATTAATTAATTTATTTAATATACATGGAAATAACATGTATGTATGTAATTATGATGAAGGTTTTATATATGGTTATGACTCACCAACAACGTTGTTGTTGACGTCTCTTAGCTCATGATACAGGTGCAGGTTGTAACAAAAGGTATTAGCTGGGTCGGGAGACTTAGCTGGTTATAATAAAGAAATAATCTCCTTATAGGAGATAGAGACCAAATCGGACGCCTGGGAGCAGTGACTCTAGTTTGATGATATTTTGATGACATCACTTTTGTCAAGTGTCTGTTTTTATGTAAAGGTAAGTCCGAATTTGGTTAGTATTTAGCGGTCTTATATAAAGACTTCCGCTGTATTTGTATGTATTATTATAAATGGCCAGTTATGATACGATACGTCATACCCTAGGAGTGGGGTGTGACAATTTGGTGATCCACTTTCCAAGTCGGCTAGGGTAAAAGACATTGACATTTTGATCAGACAGTAGTGTCGCAGGAACAATAGTGTCGCAAAAGAAGAGTAGTGTCGCAAAAAAGCTAGTGTCGCAGACAGGTCAGTGTCGCAAGCAAGCACACAATTTGAACTTTCGTTCAGGCTAATGTCGGGTGTAGTGTCGAGAGCAAAATCAGGCACAATGTCGTGCACAATGTCGAGCATAGTGTCGTGCACAATGTCGTATACAGTGTCAAGCACAATGTCGTGGACAATGTCGTGAACTTTCGTTCACTTAGTAGGCAAGTCGGCCAAACAACGAACAACAGCACAAAAAAACATTAGTGTCGCAAGCACGCTAGTGTCGCAATATGAACACTAGTGTCGCAAGATGAACAGAAACACCTTCTTCTCCAAGTAAAACACAAACCAATCACTACAGAAAGCTCCAATCAAATCCAATTGATGATCTGATGATTCCGATGGATTCACAATACAAAATAAACCAATCCCAAACCAAATTCAGTCCATAATAACAACAAGTAGGATCCAATTTGATTGAAAAAGTCTTTTGTCCAAAACCCTATCAATGATATCTCTAAATCACACCTAAATCACAGATCTATATGATGATGATAGATCTATTGATTTCGATTGATTCTAACACAAAAGGAAAGCAAATCTCAATCCAATTCCATAGCAATTCACACAAGATCAGATCCAGAATTGATGAAATATGAATATTATCTAAAAACCCTCAAAAACCACAAATCATGAGCACAATGGCTCTGATACCATATTGTTGGTCCAATAAATCGATAATTCGTGCTATATATGATATAGATCTAATCACAATCAAATGATACCACTAGATCTAGTATCAATTGAGTGTGATTTGTGACCAAAACCCACACAAACCATTAAAACCCATTAGTGATAATATAATTAAGAAGATTAGTAGAAGAAGATGAATTAGACAATTGCAACAAAGATATAACAGATCCAATTCCTTGCAAACAATCAGTAAGGTTCGAACTCAGTATCAAAAGGTAAATAGTATTCAATTAAGTTCCAAAGAGTTATCTACAAATTGCCTAAACAAAACTATATATACAAGTCATAGTGTCGCAGGCAGTATCGCAACCGCGACACTACCTGATCGCTAAGCAAGGACACGCATGCAGTGTCGCAAAAACCTGCATCAAATACACAAAATAAAGGCTAAACTAACTATTACATAGGAAACAAAATATGACTAAAACTATTACAAAGTAAAACAAATACGAATAACAACAAGGTGAAGTACCACCCTACATGTGGTCAACAATTATCCGTTACAACCGACAACACATTGCTTGGTCCAATCGTTTGGATGGCTCCAATAAGAAAGTTAGCAATCTCTGCTCCCGACTTTTCCACCCCCATAAAGTCTTCCGCGTACATAAACATCGCACCACGCGAATTCACCGCGAGAACATTGATGAGTGGACAATGTTTAATATTCATCCACCCATCCGAAACAATTGATACCCCTTATTAGTACCAAGTATCTTTAATGGGTGTTAGATCCTTCTCAACATTCTGATAACATTCATCAAGTAAATTGGTTCTCGCCTTTTCACTTGATGGAGGTTTGTATCCAACCGGTGCATTCTTGAGTGCACTAATCATTTCAAGAAACTTCGGGTTGCGTAACACATTAAATGGGATTCCGTTTGCACACAACGCTCTAATGATCTTCAAATCGACCTCTTTTCTCTCCAACATGCTAAAAGTTTCTTCGATGCCTTTCTTTGAAGCTGCATTTTTTGATTGCACCGAGTGTTTTAAGCCCTTTGAAATTCCAGGTCTCGAATTTTCAGCCTCTCTTACCTTTTTCGAAAGCCTCTCAAACAATGCTCGATCTCTAAGTTTAGAAGTACATCTTTTAATATCAGACTTCTTGCCAACTGTAGCCTCAAAAAAATGAGCATGGATTCAGGTGTAAGTGCTTGTATACTTGACTTTACAATGCTTGCAAATCCATTGTTTAGAACCTCCAGGATTCTTTGAGTTACCTGTTAAAAATATTATATGTTATCAAATATCAACAGCAGGAGAATGATATATAATTCAATAACATAATGCATGAACAACAGTATGATATATATATATATATATATATATATATTATATGTTATCAACAGCAGCAAAATGATTTAATTCAATAACAATATGCTCTATACAGATATATATTATATAGACAGTAGAAACAACAGAAACAACTTAAAATTTTTTTGTATACCTGCACCATTGAAAGTCACTTCATCAAGCAAGGGCTTATTTGGATCTTTTTCTTCACTTTTTTTTTTTTTTCTGTTTCACAAGTTCCAGTTGCTTGACTTGCTCTTGATACAAATGTTTCTTCAGTATCATCATCAACATCAATTAAACCTTGTGTATCACTAATATGGGTGACACTATCATCTTGTTGAGTATTTACTCTTTTGCCAAAAACCATTTTAATTGAGGAGCAAAACCAGAAAACAGTGGGATGATATCTTTGTGTTTAAAATTGAAGAACAATGACATGTTTTATACTTGATCAAGCCTTCAATGATTTTAATTGGGAGAAGATATTGCAATCAATTACATTTTGGGAATCGATATTGTAGGAGGAATAGTCGGCTGGGAGAAAAAGTCCCGCTACATATTTCCCGCCTAAAAACTGAAGTGACAAAATCGTACCAATTCAGCGATTTTCGTAAATTGAATCGATCTTTGATTGAACTTGGATCACCGAATTCAAGTGTTTTTGGGCGAATTTGCAGGCAAGTGGAACGGCGAACCGAGCCGATTTGGATCAGCGTACCGCAACGAATTGGATCGAATCGATTTGCGAATTGGTACAAATCGATCCAATTCATGGATCGTGGGTCTTACACCGAATTCTGTGACTATGGTCTAACGGTAAGACGCAAGTCTTAGGGTCCATAAGGTCAGGGGTTCTATCTGGCGGACGGGGGCCCTAGGGGGGCTGTTTCCTATTTTATACGGGTGAGTTTCCTCCTTTCAGAAGGGGGGGGGGGTGGAGGGTGCAACGGGGGTCTCTGTGGGGTGGCTCGTAATGAGGTGGTTGTCTTTAGGTGGTCTAACCAGGGGTTTTTCGGTGTTGCTGTTCAAAAATAAAAAATAAAAAAACCTAAGAGTTAGTCAGAGTCTGATGATGGTGAATCAGAAAATGTGAATGAGGATGAAGATGCTGGTTCTGATGATACTGAACAAGTGAATGAAGAAGAGGATGTTCAAGTAAGTGAACATATTGTTGAAATTCAGGAAAATGTTAAAGCTCAATATGATAACTCATTGTATTTTGATTCAAGCATCTTTGATACTAAAGTCATTGAAGCTACAGAGGTAGTTGTGCAACTTCAAAATGAGCCACAAGTAAATGTTGTGGATAAAATACAATTAAAAGAAAAAGGGGTATAAAATTAAAACTTAGGAATACAGTTGTTAATAACATACAATTAAAAACCTCATTCTTTTACAAACATACATAACTTTTTTATACAAACATATTTTTTAAAATAAACTACACCACAAAATAGAACACTTAATTCTTTTTAATTTGAGTATAATATTGTTATATTAATTAATAGTTTTTAAAAATAAATCTTTTATTATGGTTTACCAAGGTTTTGTTTCAAAACTAACTGAAACCGTCATGAATATTCTTAAAATCACCACTTGAGTTTGTGTTTCTGAATATAAAGCAAGCACTAAACTAGTGTAAAATATAACATAACATTTCATTGGTTGTCTTTAATTCGAAACGCAATATTGATAAGCAAGAGAACTTTATTAAATTATTGGTGTCACACGTTGATTTTTGCACTGATCTTTTTACTATGAACATCTTTCGGGCTTTCAACAAGTTATCATGAAATTTAAATTTGTGACTATCTTATGGTGATCTATCACAAAAGATGAAGATAAAATTACATATAATGCGTTCCATGCTTCTCATTCGTTATTTGTTAACAATAAATACAAGACATAAGCCGTCGTATGTCTCTCATAAATCATTCAAGAAATCTGAGTATTAACGACGACACACATAATAGCGGCAACAAACGCAATACGGGCGATTGCATCAGGTGTCGCTGCTATTACCTGTAGTCGTCGATAAAAGTTTTTCTGCTAATAACCCCGATTCGTTTGCTGCTAAAAGAGTAGATCGTGTCCCTAGATAAATTGTGATCCAAGGCATACTTTTTTTTTGAACGGCGGTTGGTGCAACGGCCTATGATCGAAGCACTCAGAGGTGCAAGGACCAAGATCAAAACCCCGCCTCTAACACCAATAGGTGTTTTTCGTCGGCATTAGGGCTCCCCCATTACTGCGAATGCAACAGAGGCGCACTACAACCCTCCTTACGGGCCAAGTTGATCGGAGTCGAAACTCGTCAACCAAGTGTTCCAGGGAAAAACCGGGCAGGAACCTTTAACCATGCCACGTAAAACCCTTAGGCTTAGACACGAAGCCGGGTGGTAACCCGGGACGAGCTTCATTGCCAATATCCACCAAAAGTGACACTAGTAGGGATAAAACTTGAGTCTCGTATGAAGAACCCAAGTCATCTTACCACTAGGCCACAAGTGAGGATGATCCAAGGCATACTTACACACCACAATCCTTCTTCTCCTTCTCAAAGAAACACACCCACTCATTCTACATCTTTTCAAACACATTATCACCAACCTTCAACTAATTAGTAGTAGTCTTTCATTGGTTATAAAAGCTGAAAATTCATCTCTGGTGATAATTCTGATATTTTCCAGCAGGAGTATTAGCGACGACATGTGCATGATAACGACAAAGCATTAGTGGCGACTTAATGGCAGCAACATTTCGCCAGTATAGTGTTAGAGGCGACATATGTCGCCACTATTGGTGCTTCTTTTTGTAGTGTAAACGGTAATCATAATGCCTTAATTATTGACTAATTCCGTAATTTCACATCATATTACAAGTGATGCCCATGTGCATGAAAAATATAGATATTCTATTTATAAAGTCGGCGTCCGAGGCAGCAATGATGTCTATCCCAACCTTCGGGTCTTAAGATCAAAAGACTTCATAAACAAATCCAAGATCTTGAGGAATTGTCGATATGAAAGGAAATGGAACCGGAATAATTCATCGGGGACAAGTTAATCGAGGATGAGGATCATCCTACCAATGGTGACATTATTTATTATTCCCCTCCCGTCTATGATGATTACATGGATAAAATTAAAAGCAAAACAATTAAACAGAATTTGGAGGAAGAATTTTCCGAGTTACAACAGGAAGGTGGTATCAATTGTAAGAAAGGAAGGGTACCTAATGTTGGAAGTATGTTCACATTTAACTTAAAAGTAAACAATAATTAAGTATAACGATACTCTCGTTATACGGGGAAACAAATTAGTAATACGAATGGACAAGGAAGTATTAAACTCCCTTTGACAATTTAAGAGATATATATACCATATATATTAGCTATGCCTCCACGTGACCACCGTAGGTATATGAGTTAGTTGTCCTATTGAACCAAGATCTTGAGATCTTGAGTCAACAAAGTTATGTTTCCTCCACAAACCTTCATCAATGGGGTTTAGTCTCATTCAAATACCAAGACTCAAGTTATTGGATCCAAACTATTATCTTAGACTTCATCAAGTCATAGTAGATAAACTACAATTGAGATTAGCTACTATGATGTGTTTTTAACTCTCAAGTTAACCTTGTATATTGTCGTTTTAAAGACTATAACCTTAGGCCTGAAGGTGTATCACTTGTCTTTGAAGGATATAATTTGCATTTACAATGGAGCACATCTTCACTATGCCTTTGGTCACTAGATTATGTTGGTCCTTAAAATCGGTAATCCGTGCTATATATGATATAGACCAGATCACAATCAATTGATACCACTAGATCTAGCAACAATTGATTGTGATTAATGACCAAAACTCAAATAAACCATAATAACCCAATAATAATTGATTAATTAAGAAGGTAATTAGATGAAGTAGAGTAAGATTGAAGCAACAAAGATATAATCCAGTCAATTCCTTGCAATAAACAATCAGATTCGAACTCTAGATCAAAGGTGTAATTGTATTCAATAAGTTCCAAAAATTTGTGTACAAAATAGCCCTAAGCAACTATTTATACAACATCTAGTGTCGCAGGCAGTGTCGCATAGGCGATACTGCCTGCTCGCTATACTAAGACAAGGCGCATGCGACACTATAGTTAGGTTAGTTTACTTTTGCTTATGTTTTGTGCCTGTTTATGCGACACTGCATGCGACACTATAGCATGTAGCCCCCACATTTAAATGTTATTAGATAAACACATTCATATTCCTGATGGGGTTAAAGAAGGTTTTTGTTTTCTTCCTAAAATTCCATTTGTACATACCCCTTAAGGTAGTATCTCAATGCACTTATCCCCTATATTTCTTACCATTTGATCAAGTTTCGTAACTTTACTTATGACAACAAGTTGACACTAATGATTTGAACAAGACCATATCATTGTATCACTGAGTTCATCAATGCTTAATTTCCAACTCATAAGCTTACATGAGTTTCCAAGTTAATTAAAGAGACATATGCCCTAGTCTAAGCTTCCAAACACTTTCTAGTGTTTAAGCTAGGTGTGCAATAAGTTTCCCATTAATCATTTGAAACTTATTTATAAATTTCCTACATAGGATGAACCTATGGACTTAAGTTCTTGTCTATACCCGTATAAGTTATATTATTTTTTTTATATTGAAAGAAAGTCATCTAGTCATCTTTTGATTTTTCTTTAAACAACTCATTCTTATGTTAAGTATCTGAATGTTTCACTATAATAGGTTTTCGTAGAGCACCATAGTTAACATGTACGAGTATAACCTTCTTTAGACTACAATACTCTAGCATGTGAATAGAAGATGCATCATTCTGATTCTTCACAACCCTAAGGATATCTCAATATCCTTTGCAACATTCACTCCATGGTTCAGACAAATCAACATCCCAATCTGTAGTATTTGAGAATGTATCATATGTATGTTACACAAACATACATAACCTTAGCATTCATTCAGGAATATAACCTTAATGCGTTTGATATCTAACGTTTCACCATTGACTCATAATGACTATAGCAAACATATTAATTCGAGTCACTTTGGCAAATAATTTTCCACTAGCGAATGAATCGCTGGCCTATAGACATAAATTCATGCTAGACTAATATCCATAACACAAATATCACACAGGTTCTCTTATGTGATTTACATATTTCCATTAATGACTCGAAAAACATTGTATACTTAAAAACTAGTACATGGGAAACAATTTAGTACATTGCGTTTACAAAACGAATAGAGACTATACAAAATACAAAATTACATGGAACGAAACTAATTCAAACACTAATATTTAATAAGGACTTTGAGAGAACCTGCTTTACTTGAGTCTTCGATCCATGAAGTGTCTTAACATTTAGTTTTTAAATGCAAGCATAAAAAATAATGTTGACGGTAGAGGAAGAGGATTTGTGTTAAACACAAGTACCTTAAAATAGATTTCATGTCTCTATTTTGACAACGCGTCTATCTCCCAGGATACAACATCCGAGGTAGTGTGTGCTGATGGAGATGACCTTGCACCCAAGGTTACACCGAATAAGATGTTGTCCTGATATAACTCGAAAGTAATAAAGGAAGAAGATGACGATGAAAATTAGTAATTGCCTTCAGATGGTCGATTTTATTATGAAATGTTGTCTTGGCCCTTGTAATAATTCTTCTTCATGCTTCCATGTCACTTGCTTTCTTGACGAACATTTTTTGCAACGCAACAGTGATAATGTTAGACATTGTTGCAGTAATCATCACTGTGATCTTTTGTTGCAGTTTAGCATCACGTTCAACTTCTCTTACCTTCTTAGATGTTAAGGGAGGGTTTTTCTGAACTTTAGATAGAACTATCTGTAATCTTAAACTCTTATGGGGTTTCCCCTTAATCTCTTTTGATGGAATATCTTGAGTAGAAATCTTAATCATCTTGTTGTCTTTATCTTATGACATTTTAAATTTTGTTGTATCATAATCGTACTTCTATACATGTTAATACATATAAACAATTGCTATCAACTCAACACTTTATTGTATTCGCCTAGGAAAAAATAGTAGTACAAAACATAATTCGTTCTTTATTCACCTAACCATAAGAGGGTAAGTTAAAGGCATTCTGGCCAACATCATTCTTTACTTACATGCCAACTGAACCCTATCCACATAATGCAAATATGGCCTTGGACTAGTTACGTACTACCATAGTATTAGCACGATATGCTGTTGTGAGCTCAGACTAACTAACTATTCAACCCTAGTCCTACCATAATACACTATCGTGGACTCAGACTACCAATCTATTCATCTCTCGTCTTACCATAATACATTGTCGTAGGCTCAGACTATGTAGCTATTCATCTCTAGTCATACCATGATACACTGTCATGGGCTCAGACTATCTAACATTCTAGTTTTTACAACAATACACTGTCGTTGCTTCAGATTAGCTCCTCCTTATCCTTATAACACATATATGGCATCAGACTTACTTTATCCTTATTCTTGAACTTATCTCAAGAAGGGTGATTTCATCATCCTAGTAGGTAAAGGAAAAAAATAAAGTAATATGATGTAATAAAGCAATTAGGTCTCTAAGCAATTCTTGATGTTTATTTAGCTTTATGGTCACTCAAGGTGACGAAGATGACTTGCTTCATTCAAAAATTTTCTAGAAGAACGATCCATTGCCCATTTCAAGAATGTTCATGTACATCTCCCAATATATGAGTATAAAACAATTTCATATAACTCATACAAAGCTCATGCCTAAGTCTTTCGCATGTCCTGACGAGGTTTCTAAGTCAATCTATACAACAAGTGACGATTATCATGATCACGCAAGGATTATTTGGCACTTACGTTGATCAGGCGCACTTGTCTCATTGTCTTATGCGTTCAATCAAACAATAACCAATCATATTTCTCAACTTTCCTAGGGCTTTCCTATCTTAAGTGGTCTTTTAGCCTATCAGGTTAGAGCTTAAAGATCTATGTGACCCTTAATTCGCTAAATCTATGACTCTAATACTAACCTATCCGACCCCACTCCTAGGGCATGACATATTGCATAATTTCTAGTCAATCATTCAAAATATACAACGTTAGACTTAAACATAAAAACCACAAATGTCAACCCAACTTGAACTTTTATCAATGTCATAAAAGTGAAACTGTCTACACTCTTCGTGAGTGTGATACAAAAACATCTATCTAAGGACACTGCTCCTAGGTGTTGAAATCAGGTTCTATCTCCTATGTGGGGCGCTCTATACTTGCATCACGAGCTAATAGACGTCAACAACGATGTTGGTGAGTCGTAACCAGTGCAGTAATTCAAAATCGGTTAATCAATCGTTTATCAAATGCTTGCAAGAAATAATCACTATGTGTGCAGTGATAAGTATCATCTACAAGCCAACTCTTCACTAACATCGTCTCTCGGCGTTAGTTTCTTTTTAACGTATATCCACTATAGGAATTGCTAAGGATTATATGACAATTCTCTGCCATATATTAATCAATGAATACCGAGGCTTAAACACAAAGTATCAAACCATACCGAGGCTATACCACATAGTAGGTTTATCGCACCGAGCCTAAAAAACAAAGTAGGTACTGAGATCAATCCCAATGAAATGACATACCGAGGCTAAACCATAGAGCAGGCTGCCATAACGAGGCCCAACCATAGAGTAGACGGTGCCTTACCTGTCAGCGATCTATCAATCTACATATAAAGATCCAACTATACGTATACACATCCCCGAAAATATAATACATGTAAATGTAGGGTGGTTAGACTCACCTTTCTGCACTCTAGGTATCAAAAGCCGATGGCTAAATGAATGACTAGTGCAGCCTTATACAATAATCACATAATCGGTTATCGATCAACTTAGTCACATTTATGATATAGGCAAGGCTTCAGCTCTTAATCAAATCGTCTCACTAGAAACACTCCGGCGTTCGAGTCAGGGTTATCATACACTATCAATATCAAATCCCGCTTATAAATCCATGACATTAAACCATTGTATTTCCAACAATGATTTATCATTCCCATGGGTATTTCTTTATAATCTCATTTCTTCAGTTCATTATTCTGCTAATAAAAATCATCAGTATTTTTTCTAATAATGTTTTATTCTTAAAACCCTGATTTACCCATGAGTTAGTCATATTCATAAACAGTTAGTCAAAGGTTTCTACGAACTTACCAAATAAATTTGGCAGCACTTCACTCTGTCTGCTTTAGATCTATATTTGTTTCAAAAATTCGGCAACACTTTGACTTTCTTGCTTATAAATCCAGTTCTATCTTGAGAAATCTAACACCGTCTCACAATGATCAACACTGTGACGTGTTTACAATCATTATCAATATCATCGTCATCGTCATCGTCATCATCTTCATCATCCTCCTCCTCCATACGTACACTATCAATATCAAATCCCGCTTATAAATCCATGACATTAAACCATTGTATTTCCAACAATGATTTATCATTCCCATGGGTATTTCTTTATAATCTCATTTCTTCAGTTCATTATTCTGCTAATAAAAATCATCAGTATTTTTTCTAATAATGTTTTATTCTTAAAACCCTGATTTACCCATGAGTTAGTCATATTCATAAACAGTTAGTCAAAGGTTTCTACGAACTTACCAAATAAATTTGGCAGCACTTCACTCTGTCTGCTTTAGATCTATATTTGTTTCAAAAATTCGGCAACACTTTGACTTTCTTGCTTATAAATCCAGTTCTATCTTGAGAAATCTAACACCGTCTCACAATGATCAACACTGTGACGTGTTTACAATCATTATCAATATCATCGTCATCGTCATCGTCATCATCTTCATCATCCTCCTCCTCCATACGTATACATACATATGTCTAAATATATATCACCATATACACACAAGGTAAATAACTCGAATAATATTAAAATGAGTCTTACCGCACTAACTGAGAGCTACCAGTACTATAATCTAAGCAATCTCGATCTTTAGCATGACTTCTAGAATAGCCGTGTACTTCACCGAAGCTTCCTGGAGTACCACATTTCATCTTATTCAACCGACACCATGTGAAAGGTTAAGCTTTCGGGTCGGCTTGCAAACGAGGATCTGATTGAAATCAACAAGCAATGAGAACTAGTTACCCCATTGTGTTCATTTTCTAATCATGAACACTTCTCTGGCCTAGGATCATCTTTGAAATCTTCTCTACGTCACCATTCAACACAAACCAATTTCCTGTTTTCGACAATGAAATTGTCACACACTGATTTTGGGTGTATGTGTGTGACTCATGAGACTGAGCGAACTTGATTAGAAAAATTATCTAAAAAAAATTTCATAGTTTCTGAGTGAAAATACTCCCATAATTCGAGTGAATATAATAAGTTCGCTCCCAGTAAATTTAATGGGCAACTATAATATAAAATGAAAAAATTGCATGTTTATCAGAATACAGGTCATGTGGTGTGTTCATAGTCTAAATTAGCCTAATCATGTGAGTTGTAGATTCCCTGTTAACATAATCAGTGAAACCCCAACTAGGGGCTTTTCCCCTAGGACCTCACCAAGGTTGCCGCCCTTTGGTCCCCACTACTTTGGACTTTAAAGACAAAGATTTTCCCTAACTAAGGCTCGGCCATCCGTAAGGAAAAAGATTTCAAGCTAAGATGATTGCACTTGTTGCATTCTCCAAAGACAAATATCGCCTTGTGCGGGTACTTAAGACTAACACGGCCAAGTGCTATGTTCGGGTTTTTCCTAGTGCATGCCCTAAGACGAGTTTATCCCGGTGCAAGCTAGCTCCAAGATGGAGTTGATGGATAAAACATGATCAATATCTAATTGAGAATACTAAGACACTTGTTAAAAAGGACAAGAACAAGAAGAAAAATCAAGAAAAACATTATAAATATTATATCAATCTTTTAATTGTTTGGAATGTATGTTTTTATAATAAAAATATAAAACTAGAACTCACTCAATAGAATTGACTTTTGTCTGCTTCTTAGTTTGACATGTGATATGGTGAATCAAGATGGATGGCATGGATAGCAGGTTACTCGGCGTATGAAAACTGGCATCCATTTTAAGAAGATTATTAACAAGAGGGCCACGAAGACCTCTTTTTTTAGGGGGGCGGAAATAAAGGGGACAATTTTATCATATGAATCTATCTAATAACATATAAAGTTAAATGATAAATCATATATCAACTGAATATGTTTGTTTTCCTTTGGTTTTGATATCATAATTTTTTTCTACAAATATAGTTCCTCAAGGATTAAGATCCTTCAATTTAATAACCGATAAAAATGTTGTATCCATTCCTCACAAAACGTTCAATCGTAGAAACTATTTTAAACAACGAAAACAATTTATATGTTACGTATGGTCAACTATATGTTACATTATGTAGAATGAAGAGTGAAAATTTAAATAATGAAGATCGACTTAGGAGTAAAACACTAAATGGTGTATGCAAAGAAGACTTTGGATATTTATAAATAATATTCTTTCGCTTTTTTTATATCATTATTCATATATTAAAAATTATTATGTTTATTTTGGTGTAATATGGTTAATATTATAAATAAAAATAGTTTTACAAGTATTTAAATAGTTTATAATTAGTCTTAAAAAGTCTTATTATTAAACATGTGGGTAACACATGGGTAATAAACCTAGTGTAGATAATTTATGGTCTATAATGAGGTATTTATGTTTTAAGACTTTCTGCTGCAATGTTTTAAGTTAATGAATGTTTTAATTCTATTTTATGTTGTGTATGAACAACTGATATAGTGTAAATTATACATTTATCCCGTGTTAAGTTAGTTTGCGTTTTTGAGTAGGTTTTCATTAAGTTTTGTTTAATACTGATATTTTATCGTTTCTTAGGACCAATTTTGATAAAGGAATGAAAAGCTTGCGAAAAACGGAGACCGTAGGCGAAAACGGGACACGAAAAGTAGTTACGAGCAAACCGTAGCGCCAAAACAAACGAAACCGAAGCACAACGCGCCCGGAAGGGGTCTCACCATGCCACGCGATGACAAGGGGCGTCGTTGGCCACGCTACATGGCGTGTAAGGTTGGTGGGGGCGTGGTAACATCATGCCACGCGTCCAGAAGTTTTTTCGTCGACGAAGCAGAAGGTTTTGACATTTTTTGGCTCGGTTTGCTATAAAAACTCTCCACAACTTTAACCTAGCCTCCTTGCTCGATTGAAGGATGAATTACAGCTGAAAAAAGGCATTTTTGAGGTTTAGGAGACGAATTCAAGTCAACGGAAGCTCGTGGGATTAAAGATTGCATCTTGCGTCTTCCGGGTTTCATTGGTTTTAATCATGTTCATTACTTTTGAACTTGTGTTTTTTGGTATGATTGTGATTGGTTAAACTCATAAAACCATCTAGGCATTAGGATGAACCGTTGATTGATGATTGAAACTCATTTTTTCGTTGTTTTTTTTATTATGGATCGTTTGTTTAAGTAAAGTTTTGATCTTTTTATCATATGATGCATGTTATGTATTGGATTTGGTTTGACTAATGTTATTGTATACAATTGGATATTGCTTAGATCAATGACTGTGTGTTATGATTGTTTTGTGGTTTAACTGCAGAAAACCATAGGAATAATTCTATTAGTTAAACTAATGAAAATGTGTAGCTAACTTAGATAACCGTGAGGTGATAAGTTATTAACAAGTTTTATCCGTTTAATGTGCTAGGTCTAAGTCTTTGTGAGAAGTCGGTCTTAGTGTTAATTAGCGGATTTGCTAGTTGAATCATATGAGTGGATTAAAATGATTTAGAGGGCCATACTGTGAGGTATGTTTTCTATTAAGGTCACTTAAACATACGTTTAGGTAACTGTGAGGAAACCTAATGTACAACTGGTACGCATAATAACTTGATAGAAACCCGTAGGTGTCTTCTCGAAAAGGGTTGAGGGTCCTATTTAGTGGTGTCTTTGAGTGAACAATTTAAGATCCTAGTTCCATACCAATTAAACCAAACGTGAGTAAAATCTGAGGTCATCATGGATTCTAGCCTAGGTAGTTTGCTTTAACTCATCTGTTTTCGTATCTTGTCTTTCGTGTCATTTACCTTTTATGCAATTTACTATTTTTAGTAAAAATCCCCCGTCAAATATATTTCAATAAAGTTCGTGTCTTGTCAATCGAGTCTTAATTTAGTTTATTTAATGTAGTATATACAGTCTGTGGGTCGACATCTGGACTTGCATTCACTACATTACATCCGACCGGTCCACTGCCGTAGGTTTGTCTAGGTTTTTATAAATTTAAAACAAGGTGTTTTTAGTTATTTATTTTATATATATATATTGCACGCATCAAGTTTTTGGCGCCGTTGTCGGGGACTCTTGGTAAATGCGTAAATTAACTTTGTTGAGACTTAACTGCTATTCACGTGCCTTTTGTTTTGTTTGGTTGAATCGTAGGAGTCGGTAACTGTCTTCGTTGCTACTTGTTAATATTTGTCGTGTCCTTTCTTTTTGTCATTCTTAGTTAATTTCTTTATACTTAATTTGTCACTTTGGGGTTGTTGAAGTTATATGCCGCATCTGCGCTCACAAGGACTAATCAAGTTGAAAGTTGGAGCTGTTGAGTCGAAGCCGGAAGTTGTAGTTGTCTCGTCTGTGGATGTTAAGGTAAGTATCGTACAGTTTGATTTCACCCCGCACCCCTCACCAAACAACACACCACCTAGCAGTCCTAAGTCCCTGATGGCAGCGAACCGAACTGTCCATCAACAGGCTTTGAATGGTTTCATCGGGAACCGTTCGTCTATCGCAACGCCTGTAATCACGAATCTGAATTCATGGTTGATTCAGTCATACATCCTGACCGCCAAAAACAAATCTGTAAGCTCTGGTATGATGAAGCATATAATATTGGTAGCATAAAGGGCCAAATGTTACAACATAACTAACCTAACCTAGGTCAACCATAGAGCTAGTCTCCTCATCCTACCATCTAACTTCAAATGATCGTCGAGTTCTTTGTTGCTTTTATTATTTCCACTTTATGTTGCAAGACCCTAGATTTAATTTCGACATTCAAAAGTCATTTTCTTTTTTAGCTTCATTTCTAATTTTAACTTCTTTTTTTTCATAAAGCAGGTTAGTATATCAAGTCGAAATCTGCACAATGTAATGACCTAAGAGACAATTCAGTCAAACAAAATTGTAATTACTAAAAATTCACGGTTGTATTGATCTTCAACAATAGCGATTACAATATATTTGCAAGGAAAAGCTCCCATACAAATGAGACTACAATCACTATTTAATGACAACATAATCTACTAGGAAATATTTACATAAATAGTACTAGTCTATACAAACATAACAAATAGTATAGAAATAAACAAGACAAGCTAATCTAGAAAGTTCTAACAATACTCCCCTTAGATTTACTATTGTACTTCATTCTTCAAATTCGATTGGTTCTTCTTTAATATCAAACATTGGCTTTTCGGTGAACGTTTCTTGATCTTTGATAACTCTGAGAATGGATGACTTGAATTTATCAGCAATTCTGGCTTGAGTAGGCTTTGACTCATTTACTAAAATTGAGATTTCTGCCATTTTCTTCAAAGTGTCAAGAGATAAACCCGCTAAGTCAACATTTGCCAAGAATTCAAATGGTTTCTTTATATCTTTAGCTCTCACTTCCAACACACCATTTGTTGAAATTCTCATGCACTTTATATCTCGGATAACGGCTTTCTCCAATCCAGCATACGAAAGTGCCTTTCGTAATCGAATTCTTTCAATTGTAGCACCTATCACATCAATGATTGATTCAATGAACTTTCGATCATTATTAGCTACTTCAGACTTCAATTTCTCGAATTTTTGAAATATGAGAAAATCAATATAACTCGGATGTACCAATTTAAGTTCGACTACTCCAAAAAATGATATCATCCCATTTTCCCAATCATTCAAATCACGTACTAGCTTCAGCTCGAACCTTACTTCATGATAGAATGCTTTCAGAATTGGTTTCAAAATCTGAGATCCTTCAATCACTTTAAGTCCAGGATTTGTGATTTTTTCAAAATTCTCATATGAAAATTCTAACAAGTATTTTTCTTCAATTACGATTGACTTCTTTTTCTTTTTCTTCTCATAAAAGTATGCCCTATCTTCTGGACTACATCTTGTTTCCAGAAATTGTGGCATTCTTGATACTCCAGCTTCCAATAAAGTTACAAGTTGCTTTTCACGTTCAGCTTGAGTGTGATTTATCAGAGGCAGCTTGTGAAGCTCCTTTAAGTCTTGAATGGGCAACGTAATCAAACTTGTGAAATATTTATATAAATCACATATTCCGTTTACTCGCTTTATTAAGAATGCATCAAATATTTCATCATATTTCCAAGCAACAATCTTCACTGCTTTTTATGTATCAGGCACAATCATTGCGTCTAACAATTCTGCAACTGACTATCCTTTATGCAGTAGCGATCTCACTAGATCTCCAGTCGTTCTTGATTTATTCCACATTTGACGAGTGCCAATTGGAACATCATATGCTCTAGATTCACTTGGAAACATATTCATCAATTCCTGTATTTTCTTATGACCATCTTCTCTTTTAGATATTGATGGAATCTCTTTTGGATCCAGCACTCTGAACTTCTTAGTGATCTCAAGATATTGAGGATTGTGATAATCCAAAATAAACATTCTGTTATGAATCTTCTCTAATGTTTGGAAACTCTTAACCAACTTCCTCAACAAGTCTCTGATTTCAATCTTTTTAGACTCCTATGAAGATAATTGATGCGTGCATATATATATATATATATATATATATATATATATATATATATATATATATATATATATATATATATATATATATATATATATATATATATATATAATATATATATATATATATATATAGAAAGAGAGAGAGAGAGAGGAGAGATTTTCTAAAAAGGCTTAAAACTCTAAAAATGCTAAGAAGTAATCTGGGACATCAGATCATGGTGTTTTACGGCCCAGATGGACGCGGTGGCATTTTTGTAATTATTTTGATGTTTTGGTCACGCGCAAGATGAATTTGGGGGTATATTTGTCATTGTGCGTTTTTTACACAAATTTCAAACGCCATGGTGTTTCTTAGAACTGTGCGTTTTTAACACAAAATTCAAACGCCATGGTGTTTTTTACGTTTGAACTTCGTAATTAGTAAACGAAAACGTCAATGACAAACAAAAACATCATCGCTTATTAAAAACACCATGCATAAAATGGCTATATAAAATAACACCACTCTAATGAAAAAATTAACTAATAAACACGTCATACATGATCGGATGTTCGTAATTAACAGACGTTAAAAAATGCCATAAATGAACATCGAGAGTGATGGCCGAGATTCCGAAATCAACGTCATATGTATAAAGACGACGCTGCCCCTCCTCGTTTTTTTCACCTTCATGGACATGTGTTTGTTTGTGAATGCTTCCTACACTTCTTAGAGTTTTAACCCTTTTTAGAAAAACCTCAATATATATATATATATATATATATATATATATATATATATATATATATATATATATATATATATATATATATATATATATTGTACGTTGCCCATTCAAGATGTAATATAGTGTACGTATTTAATTAATTTATTGCACTATATTATATATATATATATATATATATATATATATATATATATATAGTAAATAACAAATAAACACCTAAGTTTTAAATTTATAAAAACCTATACAAAACCGAGTATTTCACACACAATCAGCAGAGGACCAGTTGAATGTAATATAGCTAAAGTAAGTCTGGGTGTCGACCCATAGACTCTATATATTATGCTACAATTAACTAAATTAAGACTCACTAACTAGACACGACTTTGTAAAATAAATATTATTTAAAAAGGGGGTTTTGCTAAAAATATTAAATTGCATGATGATGTGTGCAAACATATATATAAAATAACTAATAAAAACACATAGTTTAAATATTTATAAAAACCTAGACCAACCTACTAAATCACACACAAACGGCAGTGGACAGGTCGGATGTAATATAGTGTACGTAAGTCCGGGTGGACCCATAGACTCTATATACGAACTTTTAATGAAAATATATTTGAAGGGGGGTTTACTGCTAAAAATAGAAACTTGCTAAAAATAAAAAACTTACTAAAAATAGAAAGTAGCACGAAAGACGAGATTGAAAATCAGTTAAATAAAGTAAACCACCTAGAGCTGAATCCCCGTTGTTTTAATCATTGCTTAAAATGGAAATGTTTGCTACGGAACTGGATCTTAAAATATTCACTTATAGTTACCACTACTAGGACCCTCGACCCTTTTTTAGAAGACACCTACGGGTTTCTAGCAAGTAAATACGAACACCAGTTTTAGTAATTAAACGCCTTCACAGTTGTTCAATTGAATTAAGACTAAGTGACTTTAAACGGAATCTAACCTCACAACATAGACTTTAAAATCGGTTTAGAAATACTCATTTGACTCAATAAGCAGGTTTGTTAATTAATACCTAGATTGACTTCTCACGAATATCTAATCCTAGCAATAAATCAAACAAGACTCATTGATTAATCTAATCCCCTCACAAGATTGACCAACATTATCATTCCTTTGGTTTGAGCATGCATTTAACCACAACACATTCATAACACACAATCGATGAATTGAACCAAATCCTATTCAATGACATAGACAATCAACAAGGATTCAATGAAACAATGATATTAGGTAACCCAATACCAACACACATAAAGCATCAAATGAATAAAAATCCAAACTTTTACTTAGAACATAAAATCCATAGTCAAAACATAATCAAATCAACTGCAAACACTAACAATGGTTCATCATATGTCTAGGTGGTCTAACAAACCTAGCCAACAACCATAATCACAAAAATAAACACAAGTTTGAAGTGTATAAACATAGCAAAAAGAAAGAAAAGCAAAAGAATTGAAGAACCCATAATCGTTAGATAACGATTCTTAATCTCGTGCTTCTTCTTGCTTCCCGTGGCTTCGTTTCTAGCTCAAAATCACCTTCGATATGCTATTTTTCGTCTCCCATTCGTAGTTCGAGGCTAGGTGATGCGTGCAATATATATATAAATTAATTAACTAAAAACACCTAATTTTAAATTTATAAGACCAAAACAAACTACTAAATCACACACAACCGGCAGTGGACCGGTCGAATGTAATACAGCTTAAGTAAGTCCGGGTGTCGACCCACAGACTCTATATACTACGTTTAATTAACTAAACAAGACTCAACTAAACTAGACACGAACTTTAATTAAAAGATTATTTAAGAAGGGAGTTTTTTGCTAAAAATAGAAACTTACTAAAAATAGAAACTTTCTAAATTAGGAAACTTACTAAAAAAGGAAACTGAAGATTTAAAAGACGGATTTAAAACAGATGAGAGAAAACAAACCACCTAGGCTAGAATCATCGTTAACTTCAATTATCGCTCACGTTGGATTAATGGTTATGGAACCGGGATCTAAATTTATTCACTTAAACGTTTTTCTAATTAAGACTCTCGACCCTTCTCGAGAAGAAACCTAAAGGATAACTATTAAGTTATTAGCGCACCGGTTACGGGATTAAATTTCCTCACGGTTATCTATTCAAATTATGCCTAATTGACCCACGCTAAAGATCTATCTCACGATACGACCCTTAAAGCCATTTGAACCCAATCATTTAATTTAACAAACAAGATTAATAATTAACACTAAGCCGGAATTTTCACAAAAAACTAAACCTAGCAAATTAACTAACCAAGACTTGTTAACAACCTATCACCTCACGGATATCTAAGTTGACTACACGTTATTACCGATTTCATTAACACTATTAATCCTATGGTTGTACTTCAGTTAAACCATAATTATCATAACTCAAGTTAATGACTAAACGAGTCCTATTACGTGACATAGACAATCACCAAGAACACATGGATTAATAATATCAATTCTACCAATTCAAACATATATAATGCATTAAAAAATCATGAAGGTTCAAACTTTAATCAAACATATACCATAACCAATAAACCAACGCAAGTTCAACCAAATCGTTAACGAATCAACATAACGCCTAGGTAGTTTTAAACGACTAGCCTACCATAATCAAATCAATAAAAACAAGTTTTAATGTTTTGAACATGATGGAAATAAAGAGAAAACAAAGAAACGATTAAACCCGGAAGAACCACGACGTAACCGTTGATCCTACGCGTTTCCGTTGCCTTTGTTTCGTCTCTCTAGTTGTCCAGAACCTTCAAATTTGCCAAAATATGCCTCTTTTCCGTCTCCAATGAAGTCTTGGAGGCTAGGGTTGAAGAAGATATGTTTATATAGCAAACCGGGCCAAAAAATCACGAAACATTCTGCCGAAACGTCGTCACCTCATCGTGCGGTGACGAAACTGACTTGTGGCCGCGTACCGTGATGACACAACAGCCCAAAACCCACACCCTGACCACGCCACGTCACGCGGCCAGCATGGGGTGGCTGGTCGCGTGGTGTGGCCAGCCTCATTTGCTGCGCGATGCGTTTCGTTTTCGGTTACGTTCGTTTTCGCGCGACGGTTTGCTCGTAGCTCCGTTTCGCGCCCCGTTTTCGCCTACGGATCCGATTTTCCGCAAACTTTTTAATTCATTATCAACATGGGACCTACGAAACACAAAAACATCAGTTGTGCCAAAAATGATATATAAACGTTAATGAAACGACACAAAATGTAAACAAACTTAACACGGGATTTATGTATATTTTATACTCTATCACTAGGGTTGAAGTTAGAGGAGTTTATATAGTGAAATGGGCAAAAAACCCGTCAAAAATCCACTTCCACACCACGCCACGAGGTGAGAAAAGGGAGGCTGGCCGCGTAGCGTCTTGACCCCCTTTTTTCTGATCTAGTTTTTTGTTTTCGCGCTCTGGTTCACTTGTAACTTTGTTTCGCTCCCCGTTTTTTCCTTCGTTCTTCTTTTTTCGCGATCTTTTCAACCATTCATAAACATGGGACCTAAAAAACAATAAAACATTAGTAGTACATAAAACTCAATGAAAACTGACTCAAACGACTTTAAAAAAATGTAAACTATACACGGGATTATGTATAATTTACATTATACCACATGACGTAAACAAATGACACGAAAGGTGAAGATTGAAAATAGTTGATTGAAATGAGCCACCCAGACACGACTCCTCTATGTTGCAATTATCACTTGAGAATGGATGTTTTAATTATAGAACTGTTAATAAAGATATTCACTTGAAGACACCACAATTAGGACCCCCGACCCTTTTCGAGAAGAAACCTACTGATTTCTAACAAGTTATCACGAATACCAGTTTAGAAATTAAACGCTCTCATGAATGTTTAACCTAATTATGATTAAGTGACCTTAAATGAATTCTAACCTCACAGCCAAAAACTCAAAGCCAATTCAACACATTTAATTGATTTGTTAAACATGTTTGCTAAAGTGAACCTAGATCGAATTCTCACGAATATCTAATCCTAGCCATTAAACAAAGAAGATATAACAATGAATATAATCATCTAAAAGATATCTTAGAAAAGCTTACACATTTTCATTAGGTTGACTTCTATTATCTTTCCTATGGTTTTTAAGCATGCATTCACCATAACACTTTCATAACACAAAGTCAATGAAATAAACTGAATTCTGTTATACGACATAGACCATCATCACGCATTCAATGGAAACAATAATATTAAACAACCCAATTCCAACCCACATGTAAGCATCAATTGAATTAAAGTCAAACTTTTACTTAAACATAAACAAATCCGTAATCAAAAGCGTCACAAATTCAAGTTTAAACGTTAACAAAGATTCATCATAAGTCTAGGTGGCTTTAAAGTTTAGCCGAGCATGTTTAGAACAAAAAAAAAGCAAAATTAAAGTAGCAAAATATGGTAGAAGAAACTAAAAGCAAAGGAATTGAAGAACCCGAAATCGTTAGATGACACGTCTTCATTCTGTGCTTTCGTTAGATCTTCTCGGCTTCACTCTAGCTCCAAAAATCAATTCTTTCAGCCTTTTACCATCTCAAACTCGTGTGTGTAGGCTAGGTTAAAGTGGTGAAGAGTTTATATAGCAAAAAGGGCCAAAAAACACAAAAACAATCTGTTGAAAAAGCCTCTTTGCGTCGCACGGCGAGTCAATACCTTTGTGGCCGCGTAGTGCGACCAAGACATGCACATCAGCCATCCACGCCGCGTCACTCGGTGTGGATGCCTATGGTGGTCGCGCGGCGCCCCGAGCGTCTTTCCATGCACTTCATGTGTGACAACCCACCAGACGGCGGAAACACCTGGTTGTCATAGAAATTGGATTTCAATAGTAAATAAAGCATATGGTAATTATTTATTAAGTATAATAATGAGATAATAAGTTTGGAACATGAGTCTTAAATAGAAACGACAAATTGTAATAAAGCTGAAACACTAAATGCAATTGTCCTTATTAATTTAACTAGGTCCAAGGCAATCCCATGTCTTGGCAAAAGCATCAAAATAATATCGAGCGTCACGTGAAATATGTGAAAATAAAGTTAGCTATTTAAAGCTAGTGAGTAAACCACAAATTGGTACATAATAATATAGAAATCCGAGATCATCATAATATGCTTCGCAATCTTACATGTATAGCTATTTCATATCATTCTCGACCATGACACCTTGAACACACATTGAAAACATTGTAATATGACTTGTAGTCATTTATCATGAGGAACCAACTCATGTATTAATTAAGGATAACTTTTCAAGTAATTGTCATCTAACCGTCTCGATATTTAAGTTATCCATAATTATTTAGCAACTTAGGGTCATGGCATAGCAACATAGTATAACAACTTGTAACATAGTAACTTGTAACCTTGAAATTGAAAGGTCGGGTTTAAATCACATATTTTGAAATACATGTAGGTGGGTTTGTCAAACCATTAGCGCTAACATTGTACCGGTGGGGTTACTAAGTAACAATACTACTTTAAACTACCACATAAGGATTGCATCTTGTCGCGGAACAAGACTAACACATATTATGATCTCTATTCGAAAACGAATAAAAATTGGGAAAAAACATTGTATAGTATTTGAACACATTTCAACCCCAAAACGTAAAAGTAAAAAGGAGAGTGAATTTACTCACCTTGAGACTCGGGCACGAACAATTAGTAAATAGCTCAATTTGAACCGAGGATTTACCACATACTAGAATCACCTAAGTAAATGAGAATCCTAATTTAGCAAAACATATTGTATAAAAGACTAGAATTGAAACAATAGGATTATAAGGAAAATGGAATTCTAGGGTTTCAAATTGGGATTTGAGATTTCTCATTAAACGACTAAAGTATATAAAATCATTTATTCATAATGATAACAATAGTAGAAACAATTATTTTTTACAAACAATAGAAACTCTAATAGTATATTTCTATCAATAACTTATATAGTGTCAAAAATATTTTATATATATTAGAAATACTTAAAACAGTTAACACAATGTTAAAGTATAAAAATTTTCATACAAAAGTCTTATTTGTAAAACCTATTAGTTATGTAACTTGGTATGTATTTTAAAAGTATTAACTACATTTTTTAGCATTTTTAAATAATTAAAGGTATTTTTAATAATTAAGTTTATAAAACTAAATTTACATAAACTAAAGGTTTTTATACAATTTTATAAGATTTTGTCATATTACATATTAAAAAAACAAAGGTTTAGGTTATAGTGATTAGTGGACAATGTCGGGTATCCGGATTTCAGATACCCGATTTTTCGGATATCCGAAAATTCGGATAGTGATTTTCACTATCTGTATCCGAATCCGAAGTTTCGGATATCCGGATTTCGGATACCCGAAAGTTCGGATACGGATAGTATCCAATTATCCGAAAATTTTGATTTTTTTTTTTTGCATTTCATTGAATCTAAAATTAGCCTTAATGTTAAGCAACTAACCAAAAAAGTCTTAAGACAATTAAAGACAAAGTACAAATATTTAAATAACAAGTTGTTTAATCAAACATCAACTTCAAACGTTTCAAGACATTCAAATAATCCTCCACTTTACACATATGACAAGTCCGCTACTTGTCTCATGACCATGACTTATAAGTCGACAACCAAAAAAACTAACTAAAAATCAAATATTGGAATTTTCGTAAACATGAATGCATGATTATGAAGTTTTTTTGAAATTTCTCACACTTTTGAAAAACAAATAATGAAATCAAATATTAGTTATGTCTTGGTTATTCTAGAAAATAATATAAAAAAAGACTATAAAGAAGAGTATAAAAAAAGTACAAATGCGTTTACAAGGTAAAAACGTGATCGGAGGCGTGCACCGGTGGCCGGGTTGTCGACTTGTCGGAGCGTGCGACAGTGGGTCGTCGTAGCGTGCACCGGTCTGAGGCCGGAGGGTGGAGGGCGTGAATGTAATTGGAATACTAAATATATGTTAACTTTAGAGTTTACAAACATAGTTTTATAAATAGGTTTTTTTACATATTTCCCCTTCTTAAGCCCATCAATTACATATTTACCCAAGCCTAAAGTTTAATTACATATATCCCCTTTGACATAATAAATTACTCATTTACCCCTTCTTTTACACAAACCATAAGAAAATATAAAAATATATTTATGAAGATCATTAAGGGTAAAATAGTAAATCAAAAGGCTATTTTAAAGAAATTAGGTAAATATGTAATATATGTGGTTTAGGAAGGGGAAATATGTAATTGAATTTAAGGGTTGGGTAAATACGTAATAAATGATCTTATGAGGGGGATATATGTAAATGCCCCTTATAAATAGGTTTTAAATGCCCCTTATAAATATATTAAATACATAATCTAAAAATAAAAAAAATTTGGTTTTCGGATAATTGGATAATCTGAATATCCGAATTAGTTCAAAATTACTATCCGAACCCGAATCCAAAATTTTCGGGTATCCGAAGTTCGGATATCCGAATTTCCGGGTATCCGAAATTTCGGGTATTTCAAGTTCGGAATATCGGATTTTCGGATTGGGTTTTCGGATGCGGATATTTTTGAACACCCCTAGTGGACATAGTTGAAAATATAATAAAACTGGAAAATAAATAAAACCAATAAAACATGGCTCCTTGGATTCGAACCCAGGTCTCCTGGGTCACAACATCAACGCTCAACCATACACGTTGCGTGGGTCTTTTGTTTAAAATCTGTTTTTAAATATTGTTATTTTGTATCTAATGAACATATTCCAAATCTTATAAACCCTAAATCATAAATTCGGCAATTACATCAGATTCAAACATTGAAATAAGAAATTGGTATAGGGCTTTGAATACGGATATGACAAGGATCATTTTAATATAAAACAATTACTTGATTGATGACAAACTGGATCGATTGAGAAGAAGAACAAGCACGACAAGTTAAGAATCAACGACTGTGATTTAGATTATCTGGATTGCAATTGGATTAACAGATAGCAAATACGGGAACCTAGGAATGAATTGGTCGATTGAACTGGATTAATTTTGTTGGAAAATAGTTGATCATGTTCGGGTTTAGTTTGAGAGTAAAGAGAAGAAATTGGTGATCAATTGGGTGCTTTACTCTTGATTAAACATTTCCATCTGTTTCTAATCACCGAAAAGGTCGTTGTGATTACTCCAATTTACTGATTTGAGCGTTTTGATACGATTGGGATTTAAAGGGTTACGAGACGGTTTTGAAACGAATTAAAAACACTAAATCTAATGTTTATTTGATGATTAAAAAGTCGTAATGAGTTTGACACTTGCTTACAAAAAGTTTAACATGATTAAATCGGTCTAATTATTTTCTTGTTTTGACGGTCGCCGAAGCTGCAGATATTTCCGGCCAAAGTGGCCGGAATCTAATTCGATCGGAAACACGGGATTTAGTGGGAGGTGAGCTGGGTTTTGTTTTGATTTAATATAAATTTACACATTGCAACCCCCAAGTTTGATTTGTTATTTATTTTAGGGATTTTTACATATTTCCCCTTCTTAACCTTCTTAATTATATATATCCTCAACCCTTAGTTTTTATTCATATTTCCCCTTCCATTAAAGTTTGACACAATTACCCTTTTCTATCAATTCTAATAAATTAACATATGGGTGAGATTAAGACAAACATAAAGTTATATCCATGACTAGCTTTAATAAACAAGTGAATTGTAACGTCGTTTACAAAATAAAATAATATAAAAAAATTGTAAAGATAATGGTCTAATAGATTTGATTTGAGTAAAATATGTAATTGATGCTTTTTAAAATTAGATAAATGGAAATAATTATTTAATTCATTAAGGGTAAATTAGTAATTCAATTATTTATTTTTACTGAAATGGCTAAATGTGTAATATATGTGTTTTAGTAAGGGGAAATATGTAATTAATTTTTAGGGCCGGGTAAATATGTAATAGAAAAGCTTAGGAAGAGGATATGTGTAAATTCCCCATTTTAAGTTAAAACTTTAATATAAGTTTTAAAACTTACATTTTTCACCCAAAGTTAATAAATCTTTATTTTAACTAACTAACCTCACGACGTTAAGTTGTAATGTTTATATAAAATGGATGTTTTTGAATGTTAAGTTACGGTTGACGTTAAATGGTTATTTTCTTGAATTGAAACTATTTATCTTTAGTAATATATACAAAATCTCTTTATAAAATACATTTTATATACTTTTGAGATTTAATTATTGTATTTAGTATTTAATTAGGAAACGTTAGACATTATACGGCGTAATTCGATCGATTATTTAAGACGAGAGTCACGTAAAAATCGACATATTTATTCATATTAATAATAATAGAACGTTACATTTTACGAAAAATAAAAATGAATACAATAAAGAGAGATAACTTCGGGTTCGATTCGGGCATTCATGTTCGGGTTTTGGGGCAGATGTCACATCATGATCGGCTTCTGCGGCCCTTGTAGTTTCCGCTCTTGGGTTTCGTTCCATTACGCGTTACGGTTTGCTCGTAACTTTGTTTTCTCGAAATATTTTCATTAATTCATCAACATGGGACCCACAAAACATGTTTGGATCAGTAGTAACTTAAACATAAAGTAAACTATAGAAAAACGACTCGAAAGGCGTACAAATTTAACACGGGATAAACGTATAATTTAGGTTAGGGTGGGTATAATTCTTCAGGAGGTAGGTCGTCAATGTTCAAACTCTCCTGTATTAGTCTCCATTCACCATGTTCAACGACTATCTCATTTGGATCAGCCGGTAGTGCAGTTTCAGTAGCTATGCATTTGTCATACTCTTCGCATATCTGAGTTACTGTGAGCCCATACAACTAAACTGATAGATGTTAGCTACATATATTAGTTGAGCTTCTATATGGGTTTTAACGTTTAAAGATTCAATTATGTATATTTGAATACTTACCTTGCTGCTAATGTATATGTAACTATTGATTACGTCTCAACATAATCTTTATTCAAACGTTAAGGTTTTCTACGATTTACTATTACTTATAAGGATTCTTATATTATACAAGTATGGTCATCTAACACTACACTAGTATGACATTTGTATTATTGTACAATAGACTTGGACCACTCAAATATTGTACTAGGTGGGCATCACACTTAAAACTAGTACAATGAGCTCAACCGCACGTCTATAAAAACATCATGCTAATATTATAAATTACTTGCTATGTGTAGAAATAGGAATCTTATTGATGAATGCTTTTCCATTGCATGTTTGTGTGAATTTTTCAACATTGGTGTGCATATATGTACTAACGGGCTACCTAAGGTGAGTTCTTTGTCCACTTTTTAATCATTTCCGAGGAGAAAACATACATATATTTTTACAGCGCCTACGGGCAACTATTTTACAGCACCTTCGAGAGGACTGCATTTTTATGCCTTCGGACAGGGCATTCGGGCGAAACTTTATGCCTTCGTGCGGGGACAACTAAAGCTTCCTTTTATACTTTCGGATAGAGCCTTCGGGGAAGATTGTATTGGCCTTCGGGCTACATTTTATGCCTTCGGGCAACTATTTTTGATAAATGAATTTCTATTGTTTAATG
This sequence comes from Tagetes erecta, assembly GCA_030867185.1. NCBI lineage: Eukaryota > Viridiplantae > Streptophyta > Magnoliopsida > Asterales > Asteraceae > Tagetes > Tagetes erecta. The sequence goes on from CM061487.1 coordinate 8,430,896, forward strand.
GCTTATTTACTAAGCATAAACGTTCCGAAATATAAAGTCCTTTCCTTTTAGTCGAGATTATTAATATACAGTGGGTATAACGGGGAAGTTTGAGTAGTATTACCGGGTTCGACAGACCCCATCATGCTGGTAGGGTTCCAGGTGGTGCAAATTGTCATTTAACTTTTGGTCATCCGTTATGGTGGTGACAAGGCAAAATTATAGTAACGTTCAGTTTAATCTCGACGTGCTCATGTAGTAAGCGAGGTGGTCTAGCTAACTAGCAATAGTAAATGATTTTATCGGGAAAACCGTTTCTTTATTTATATGCTTTTGATAAATAAACTCATTGCACTCACCAACCATGTTGACATTTTTAGTGTGTTTTCTCAGTTAATTAAGGAGCACTAGCACGGTAGGACATGCATGCATCATTGGGTCTACATGTTTTAAAGATTTTAATTTGTTATTGAACATATTTGTATTAAATACTTTTAATGCATTTACATTACTGAAAAAGGTTTTGACATTTAGTTGTCGTTATGCTTCCGCAGACATTTAAAGAATTACTTATAATAAAATTTTCTCATTCAATGAGACACGTATGTTTTAAATTCATATAGTGTCGTTTGGTGTAACTAATGACTTGGATCCTTTTTTTTTTCCACACGCCTAACGAATTCCCCGTTTGTGAAAATTTGAGGATGTGACAATCTACCAATTCATCTTCTTGAACATTTGATTGAGACGACTAATCTTTAGTTGTTTTTGCCTTTTTAGATGATTCAACATCTTCAGTGATAGGCTCAATAGCATAAATCTTTCTTTTACCTAATGCTTTTTCAAGATCATAATCATCATTAGCTTTTTCAAAAATGTGAGACTCAGGTTGAGTTACCTTAGTATATGTATCAGGTACAAATTATTTGTCACTTGAAGAAATATGAGTTTTAGATCCGTGTTGCTTCATCAACTCAATATCAGCTTTATGATTTACATTCTCAGCCTTTACCAATTCAAACTCATCAGCAAGCTTTTCATACTCATCATTCAACTCTTTGAATACTTTTAAATTCTTCAGATGGTTTGACTTGAATTTTTCTATAATAGCATCCTTTTGAGCTAACGTTCTCTCAAGTTTCTCATTCTTTTCTTGTAAGTTGTTTATCATCAAAAGATATGTGCAATCCCTTCATTCACATTTTCAAAACCTTCACTAACCACTTATTCTGATTTATTTTGATCTTCATCCTTTTCTAGATTAATAACATCAATAGACTTAGTGATATCAAGGGAAGACTCCTTGATCACTTCTTCATTAGGTGTTCTGGTGACTTCAGTATCACCATACTTAATAACTTATGTATCTTCAGTATTTATTACTTAATTTCAACCGATGCAATTGAATTTTGATGTGTAGGGGATGGAATTGTATCTTCTGCAATTATAGCTTCATTGACTGACTGTGCCTCAGTCTAAGCTATATCAGCCACAACTTGCTGAGCGATGTTCACCACATCCACTTCTGGCTCATTCTGGAGTTGAACTGCTGCCTGCAGCTTCTATTACATCCTCATCAAATACACTAGTATCAAGATACTTAGTATCATCATATTCAGCTTCAGCATCTTCTTGTTCTATAATCACATTCTCATTCATTAGAACTTCTTCCTCCACGGGTATTTGTTCAATAACATCATCAACATTCATCGCTTCACCATTATCATCATCATCATTATCATTTGATGAGCTAGAATACAATCCTTTCACAATCCAATCCATAAGCTACGATGTCTGGATACTCTTCAATGATCATCAACTATAAGAACCTCGCATACATAAGGAAATTATTCTTTATTCCCTTTGTCAAGTTGTAAATAAAACCATTTAGAATCCATCTGGCCATATTCAATGTTTGATTTGTAGTTAGTGCCATGATTGGTGATGAAAGTTCAAATGAGAACGAGTTGAATCCCGCACTTCTCTTTGATATGCAATGCTGTAAGATATAGCAAATGAGTTTCCAGTGATCCGACGGTCTTGCACAGAAGAACTTTTGTTTTAGGATTTTATTAGGATGACCCATTGATATATACACTTTCTTGCATACTTCCTTAGGAAGATGATCTTGGTCGTGAACTTCATTTTCTCCTACTCTCAATGCACATCTGATTGAATATTCAGACACTTCAAGCATTCTAACATCCGATATAAAACCTCTGACAACTTTCTTGCCATTGTCATCCTCCTCAACTGTTGTCGTTCTCCAAAACCTCCTAATTAGTCTTTTGAAGATGATTGGTTTGGCACACATATCATACACATATTTCGTTCTCAACAAAAATCTTATCATATCTTCATATCCAATAGATTCCAAGCAATTTTCATCAAGAAAAGATGCTACATTATGCTTTGGTTCCAACTTCATATCAGCCATACCTGCACATTCGATACACATTTATAAGTATTCTGATTTTTTTAAAAAAAAATTCAATAGATTAATTGATGATGAACATATGATTTTTAAAGGTTTTAAGAGTTGATTTTATGTTTAATTGAATAGCATAAGAGATTTTAAATAATTTTTTAACATCGGTTCAGATCTATTTGATAATTAGGTCATAAAACGCCTGATCAATCCAAAACAGCTGAGTTAAAATCAAGTGATTTCAAGTTCGAATATGTTATTTGATGATGATTTTACCTTTAAATTGATTGCACTTTGATTAAGAATCAATTTAGATCAAAATGACACAATCAGGTTCAGAGAAGATGAACAGACAATCGCTAATTTGCACATGTGAAAAGTGTGAAAAACTGCTAAGTATGGTGGTATATATGAGAACTATATGGCCGATTGGGAAAAATACTTAGAAAAATTTCACATAAAAATCTGGGCATACGAAAATTGTTTAGCCTTATGGCAACTGTTCAGCCGTTTGGGGTCACCAAAAGGTCCATATACTTGGATTTTATCTGAGATTTTCAGCAGTATGACCACTGCTTAGCCGTTTTAGGTTTCCAAACATCTAAACACTTAGATCTAAGATTTCAGCCGTATGAGGACTGTTTAGCCGTATGGGAACATAAAACGTCTAACACTTGGACAATTTTACATTCAATTATGAAACAAATACACCTTCACATTGACACTGTTTGGCCGTATGAGCATCATGGTAGGTCTGAAACACTTAAACATAATTCAACTTGTAGCCGTATGACACTTCATTCTCAACACTTAGAAAAAAAATTCATCTAAAGTGGCCATATGAGCACAGTTTGGCCATATGAGGTGTTGTGAGATTACCAAAGTTCAGTACTTAGAAAATTTCAAACAAATTCAACCATATGGACACTGATGGTTCATTTGGGCATTGTTTAGCCATTTGGGCACTGTTTAGCCGTATGAAGAACATTATATGTCTGAGACTTAGAAAATTTTTCATTTGGGCATGTCAGTACTGTTTGTTCATTTGGCCATTTGACTTGAGCAATTTCATCTTATTTGTCGACTGTTGACTTTGACTTCATTAAATGCTTGATTTGATCACTTGAAATCATCAATTCTAATCATGTTACAATCAAAATCGAATGAATTTCATTTCAAACATATTAATGACATCAAATTCATCAAACTTTCACTATTTTTATTTCTTTTATGGTTTTTCAACTTTTGACCAACTTTAACACATTTACAAATATATCACATTTCAATAAGCAAGACGCCTTTCCAAGTTCATTTTCTTAAAAATATTTTATGACATATCCAACACTTATACTAGACCATTTTAGCATCATCCGAATTATCCAAACCACATTCTTTACATTCAACCACTTTCAAGATATTCTTTTTGTTGATTTTTGATATTTTCTTTATTTCTCCCCCTAAAATTATGAATTTCTTTGAAATGTAAAGGTTTTAAGACGACCAAGAAAATCATCAATGATTCCACACGCCTGCACAAAAAACACAAGAAATAAAATATATATATATGTATGTATATATATATGTGTATATATATATGTATATATATGAAATGCAATGAATCTTCAATGACGACGAGTAAGATCATACTAGAATATATCTAAATCATTGTTGTTTTTGAGAATAAACATTTGATTTGTGTTTTAATTGAGTGATGAAATGTTTACAAATCAATTAGCTCGAGTTGACACACTTAATTTTTTTATTCAAGATGATCAATTAAGGTTCATTTAAGATTAACTTATGTGATCCATACATAGATCAATAACAAGCTCTACTCTCATCAAAACAACATGTAAGCACTTTAACAACTTTAATTGCCGGTCATTTACAATACAATCGGTGAATTTTTTCAATGTTTTAAAAAAATCCATAAATGATAGTCTTAGGTAGTGTTCCCTTGCAGAATCTTCTTTTATATTCTGATCTGTAATTTGTTTGGCTATTTTCCACATTGGGAATCTTTTGTACATCTTGGGATGTTCCAGGTCTGTAGCTCATTACAACAAAGGAGACCTCGTGTGAAACTTAAGATCTGTGGGCACCACAACAAAGAAGTTCACAGATGTTTTACTTAACATGGATTTTATTGCGTCATTACCTGGTGTGTGTAAGTGACATCACAAGAATTTTATCAGAAACTTGAATACTCAACACATGACATAAGATGATTTGTGACACAAAGATCATGATTAGTTATTTAAACTATGAATGTACTTTTTCAGTCTAATTGTCTGAGCCATCTCGCACATCAATAACACGAATTAGTGTTTATTGATTGAAAATGATGTTTCAGATAAATCTTATCTATCTATCAATTCTTACCTTGTGCACGTCAGATTCCTCTTATTTAGTTTTTTTAATATTTCTTTTTAATAAAAATAAACACACATGCATCCAGACGTATAACTAAGCCATGCAAATCAAAGAATGAGTTCATTTATTGTTTTTGGATTTTCTGATTTTTATATGTTTTTTATTATCTTTTAAAAAGATATGATTAAACCATGGTTGATTAAACCAATTGAATGAACTAAAATTTCAAACCGACCCGGCAAAAACGATTTTGTTGATTGTTAGTGTGAACTTTTATCAATATTATTAAACCCATTTCAGAATTATCTCGAAGAAAGTGATATCGAATTTCGATATGTTTGGATTTGGAATGTTGAACAGGATTAGCAGTATTGAACATAGCAGCAATATTGTCTATGTAGATAGGAGTATTCAGAAATTGAACCCATTGTCCAAAATTTGATTTTGCAACCAGAGGACTTGAGAACATCCTGAAGATGCAGCTATGTACTCAGCTTCTACTTTTGATACGGATATATTCGTTTGTTTCTTGCATTGTCATGACACGATTCTAGGGCCTAAAAATTTACAACCACCGGTTGTTGATTTACGGTTTAGGGCACGTCTACCAAAATCACTATCAGAGTAGTCGTGCAGCTTGAAGTTGCCTTCGTATGGATACCAAAGTCCTAGAGCTAGCTTTCCTTTAAGATAACGGAAAATCCATTTGACAGTGATTACATGAGAGTCTTTAGGATCTACTTGATATCTAGCACCAACACACACCGCATACATGATATCTGGCCTCGATGCTATTAGATACATCAATGAAGCAATCATAGAATGATATAGTGTTTGATCCACCGATTTTTCTTTTGGATCCGACTCGATTTTTTAGTTGACGGCATACGGAGTTCGGTTAGATTGACAGTCTTACATATTGAATTTCTTCAGAAGCTTGTCGACGAATTTCTCTTGCTTAATAAAGATTTCGTCTTCAGACCGCGTCACTTGAAGTCCAAGAAGCTTGTCGACGAATCTCTCCCATCAAACTCATCTGAAATCGTGCTTTCATTATCACTTCAAACTCTTTGCACATGCTAGGACTTTTTGATCTGAAGATAATGTCATCAACATATACTTGAACATACAATAAGTCATTTCCAGCCTTCTTGATGAACAAGGTAGGATTGCTTTGACCTCTTGACTATCCATGATCAATCAGATGTTTTGACAATGTATTATACCATATCCTTGGAGCTTGATGAAGTCCATAGACTGCTTTGCTTAACTTATATACTCGATGTGGAAATTTTGGATCCTCAAAATCTGGAGGTTGTTTGACATACACATTTTCTGTGATAGGACCACATAAGAAAATACCCTTGACATCCATCTGATACACTTTGAACTTCATGAAAGATGCATAAGCCAGAAAAACTCGTATTGCTTCCAGTTTTGCTATAGGGGCAAATACTTTTTCATAGTCAATCCCTTTCTCTTGGGTGTATACTTGTGCAACGAGTCGACCTTTGTTTCGAATTATAACACCTCTTTCATCAGGCTTGTTTTTTAACTGCCATTTTGTTCTGATGGCAGATTCTCTTTATGGTAGATCCACTAAGTTCCATACCTTCTATCTTCTGAATTGTAGAAGTTCTTCCTACATAGCTTCAATCCAATTGTTGTCTTCCAAAGCTTCAGAAATGTTCTTGGGAACCACTTGAGATAGGAAGCATGAATGCAGATAGATGTTAGTTGTTTCTGTTTGGCTTCGCATTATTCACTTATTGATCTGGGACAGTGGATGAATGTTTGAATGCGAACTGTAGGAATTGCATCACTTTCAATATTCACATCCAGATTTGATTGATTCAGCTCTGATTGATCTTGCAACAAGGAAGATGCGTGAGGACGGAAATTTGGTACTTGAGACGATGAATTAATGAATAATCCAGACTATCATTGATATCTTCGCCATCAGAATCTGAAGAAGACTCTGATTCTTCTTGGATAATTTCAAAACCATCATTAGGAGAGCCATTTGTAACTTCAGGAACATGACTTTCATTCTGTTGGTTTTCAGGAGCATGAGATTGAGCTTGAGGTAGAATTGGAACTTTAATAGAATGTCCGAATCATAAGAATGGATAAACTTGACTTGAATAATCCATTTCATCATTTGAATCATCACTGAAAGATCCTAGATCACCAACTTGCTTCTGTTTTGTACCTGCATTTTGAAACAAGTTAGAATCCAATGAATTTGATAACGAACCAAAATCAAACAACCAAGCAGGGCCTTGTGCAACAGATGGAAAGTATTTTTTTAGAATTTCACATTAAGGGTTTCAATCACAGTATTTGTTTTAGTTATAAACTCAAAAAGCCTTTGATACTGAAAATATCTTAGAAAAAAATCCATCATAAGCTTTTGCATCAAATTTCCCTAAATGATCGTTGAATTTAAAATCGACACTGGACAACCAAAAGATCTGAAGAGTTCAATGTGCGGTTCCCGACCAAAAATTAACTCAAAAGGAGTTTTATTTTTATCCTGCACAAGAAGAGTTCAATTTTGTACAAAAGACACTGTAGAGATAGCTTCGTCCGAAAATGTAATTGGAATTTTAGCATCCGTTAGCATGGATCGGGCAACTTCAATTAAAGTGCAGTTCATCCTTTCAGCCACTTTGTTCTGTTGTGGAGTCCTAGGAGCACTAAATTGCCTAAAGATACCTCTATCTGCACAAAACTAACATTAGAATTGTTAAACTTAGTTCCATTATCACTTCTGATAATTTTTATTTTGTTATCCTGTTGATTTTATGCTTGAATGATAAAATCTTGAATAAAGTGCAATTTGAGTACCCGAGCTATAATCCAACTTGTACTATGAGTACCTAAGTTTTAATTTTAGCCAGTTGAGTACCTAACCTTTCTAATTGTCGCAATATGAGTACCTAAGACTAACAAATGTTAGTTAAGTGTTAACTCATAAGACTATTATGGTCATTTCTTATATAATGTTAGGGTTAAATTAGTAATTTTAGTTTTATTGTCTGACTAAAAAATAAAAAATAGAACGAAGTCTTCTAAACCCTAAAATATACGTTACACATGTTTCGAAAATCAGATAGAAGCTGATTTTGTTCGAAGCTTCTATATGATGTTCGAGTATGTGGAACATAAATTTAGGGTTTCAAAAACCTGGATCTATTTGTTTATTGTTAGTGAGACTTTTAAAATTAAAATTACTAATTTAACACTAACATTAGATAGGACATGGCCAAAATAGCCCTATGAGGTAACACTTAACTAATATCTGTTAGTCCTAGGCACTCAAATTGCGAAAATTAGAAATGTTAGGTATTCAATTGGCTAAAATTAAAACTTAGGTACTCATAGTGCAAGTTGAAATATAGCTCAGGTACTCAAATTGCACTTTATTCTAAAATCTTTTAAAATGTCACTGGTTTCAGATTTAGCATGAAGAAAGAAAACTCAAGTAAATATTGTAAAATCATCAATGATGACAAAATAATATGATTTCTTCCCGACACTCTGCACACTGTTTGGTCCGAACAGATCCGTGTGCAACATTTGGAGTGGCTTGAAGTTTGTGTTTATCAGCTTGGACTTATAAGACGCTCGATTTTGCTTTCCCTTCAAACACGCTGAGCAGTAGTCAGTTGTAGCGAGTTTCTTTGATGGAATTCTGACTACGTGATTTCCGGCTGCTAGCTTGTTCACATTTCCGAAATTTGAATGTCCGAGATGCCGATGCCAAAGCTGGTTTTTCGACATTGGCATCAACTTGAGACAGGTCAAACTTTTACACATCACGATCACGCTCTGCCTTAACAACTATCCAATCTTCACTAATCTGAAAACCTGGTTTCAAGATGTAACAAAAAGAGTCATCAAACAATGTTAAAAATGATTTATCACAGATTTATGAAACAATTAGTAATTTAAAGTTCAACTGGGGACAGTGGCTGACTTTATCAAAACCAATTATCCCATTGGATATTGTTCCTTCTCCTGGGATCTTTCCTCCTGCATCTCCTCCAAACGCAACGTGTGTACCATCCTTTTCTTTGAAATTCTTTAACAAGATATGATTGCCTGTCATATGCCGGCTACACCCATTATCAACATACACATGTGTTAATAGGTCTTCTTGGGCGTACCTGCATTGCAAACACGATCAGTTTCAAAGATCAACCTAAGGTGATATGGTCTTAGGATTGCCATATTATCAGTAATGGTAAATTGCTTGTAATGAAATTTACTCATATCATATAATTTCTTTGTTTGTTTCTTAATGCATGAAATCATTCTTCCAATTCAAAATCAATATTATTTTGAGTAACACTCTTCAATCGTGTTGGGTCCTCTAGAAGATAATGTATAGCAAAACTTTATGTTGCTCTCTATGCTCGTTACATGAAGATTTAAGCTTTTTAGTCGGATTTGTAAAGTATCATCTTAGGGGGAGTATTGTTGGGTCTAATTGAAGATGACACTTTACAAATAAAAGTGAGTGAAGATATCGAGCATCGTCACGAGAAAGCACGGGTGAAGAGGTTCATTAATTGTATTTGACATTAGAATATTTGTGTAATCATTAGTGCTTAATTGCACATGTTTCGGTTACATGTAAGATGAATGATATGGACTATAAATACCATCACCTAGGACATTTGTTAAAAATAGTGGCATGCATTTCATTTCACTATCCTTTGTAACCTTCCATTGATCTAGTACAAGAACCTATTCAATATTATCCCAATCTTCCTCATACCTTGCATTGATCTTCATGAACATTCATCAATACGTGATTAGTGAGATTCCGCATCACTGATTACAAAAAACATCCCCAAACAATCTCAGATCTAGATCCAAGTTCGGTTCGTTCGAACCTATCAACTCGTTTGTTCGTATTCACTGACCTTGGAACAACATGATCATTGTGAAAATACTTGGTCGGTATTTCACATGAATCATCAATCTCAGAATTGTTATTTCTGAAAGATTTCAATCCAACTAATGGTTGGGGTTTTGAATTTTGAAATACTACACGTTGATTTCTTTGAAACTGACTATACCTTGGTGAACTCTTTCGGAAATAACATTCCGAAGTATTATGATTTTTTCCATAAAAAAATATGCAATATTTGTTAAAGTAACATTCAGTTGAATGATTCCTCATATCACATATCTTACACTACTTGTAAAAAAATTCATCAATTTGATGATTATACATATCACAAAATTTACAATACCTTTCATGTGCCTTGAACAGTTGACGATTAACCTATTAATTTGATTCAAATCTAAAATTTGATCTTGGTTCGATTTTAGGGGATTTCAGGTTAACATTTTGTTTCAAACTTTCTGCCTTGTTCACTTGAGTTGTGTTAACGGTTTTTGATTTGGAAAAATGTAATTTAGACACCATCTTAGATTCAAACTTTTTAGATACAAGGGAAGACTTCAGTCCTGAACCTGCTTTCGGAGCAGAGATTGGTTTGATCTTTGAGTTGATTTGCTTATCTTCATATTTGTTAAAATCAAATTTACTAGCAGAAAAAAACTTTTCAGGTTTTAAAGATTTGTTAGCTTCTATGGCTTTAGTTTGATTCTGTATTGATTTTGCTTTCGACTTTTGCTTTTCTTGTCGAATTCCTTGATTGTGACGAACTTTGATTGCTCGGGCTTTGAATTTCAGCTTTTACCTTCTGCCTTTGCATTTCTTTCTACTATTTGATGAACTCAGGATTATTGAATCCAAAATTAAAAGAATCATCACTTGTTATTTTAATCAGCTTTGACTTATCATTTTTGCTTGAACTGACATCTTCAACCAATTATGATCCTTTAGCAACATACACATGTTTCATCCGGTTCTTCGGTTGATATAAATTGATCTTCACCGCATACCTATTATGAATATTCTGTTCATTAGTTTCCACAGACACTTCAACACTGACTTTGTCATCTGAGCTTTCAGGTTGTAACTTCTTCTTCTAAAAGTCTTTTAACTTCTGCTTGTTTTTAGGTGAATAATCATTATTGTTAAAGTTTTCAGGTAAAGTGTTTAAGATAGATTCAGGCATTGGTTCATGAGTGAATCCCAATCCTGTTTTATTCTCGTTTCCTCTTTCACTTAACAATTGATTGACTATTGCTTTTGAACTTTTCAACTTTCTAGTTCAATTTGAGTAGCCACATGAGCTATCTTTTCAGCTTCAAGACTCTTTGTCATTTTTTCAAGTTGAATTTGAAGTTTTTCAAATTCAGAAAGAATTTTATTCCATGAGTTTTGTAAAGATAGAACATTGTCATCTGACACTTTGTGATCTTCTTTAAGTTTCTTGTGCTTTTTCTCTTATTTGTTTAGTTTCTCAAAAATTTTGAATGAGTATGTTCAATAGTGTTCAATTTGTTCCAAACATTAAATAGAGCATAATTTTCCCTCACTTCTTCTGGCAATAGAACATAATTTGATTGTTTATTAGAATTCGAGAATGAAGAATCAACCTTGGGCTTTTCTAAATGAGCCATTAAAGCTACTTCTTCAGTCTGAGCAACTTCAACTTCATCAAATTTAGTACCATTTTCAGATTGAGTAACCTCTTTAGATTGATCAACAACTTTAGATTCATCAATACTTTCAATTTTAACTGGATCTGACTTATCACTACAATCATAAGCTTAATCATCTTCCTTTTCATCAATCCTTGGATCATTCTCCTCTAACCAATCTTCTTCATTGACTTCAGCTACTAAAGCAAGATTCGATGTAAGATCAACTTTAAATTGTTCTGCGTATGCCCTCCAGTCATATCCATCCTTGATAATAAATACAAATGCTTAATTTGGATCTTCAAACTTTGCTTCTTCTTTAAGTTTAGGCATGTGAAGACTCTGATATGGTCTCTAGAAACATCGATGAGGTCTTGATTGAAAGCCTGAGTTGCTTGAACTTGATTGTTGTTATTGAGAGTTCGAACTTGATTGACCTCCAGATTGTTGTTGTTTCGGAGCTTTAAATTCTCTTGAAAAATGTCCATAGTTGTTATATTGAAACATCTAGTTTTGATTTGTCAATCCCAACAGATTTGTTCGCACTTGGCTTGAAGTTCCTATTCACATAAGTATGTTTTTGCAACCTGTATGCAACCATGACCATTTGCCAATTAACATCCATTTCTTCCACGTCATCTGGATCCATTTTGAAGAGATCCTGCAAAATTAATTCCAAGTTAGTGAGATGACTTCCTTGATAAGCTTGAAAACTTGCCATAAATGCTGTAAAAGCATTTTTTTGTTTCCTTAATAACATCATTAACTTTGTATGGTTTTTATAGTATTAGAAGACTAATTATCATTTTGAGCTTGTGTTTGATGCACTATTGGAATAGATTGAGATTGAGAAGATGAATGTGTAGGAATTCCTGTAGAATATAACGATTCAGCAAAAAATCCATTTCCTACAAATAAGTCTCCCTTTTCTTCTGAATTTTCTTTTTTTCTGAACCACAGATTCATTATCAACAGTACTCGCCGATGATTAGACAAACTTATACTGAGACGATGAACTAGCATGATCATTATTTCTTGAACTTTCATCATATCCATTGGAAATTCTCCGGATGCTTAAGTAAAGTGGCAGTATGGTTCCAGTTCGAAGGTAGTGCATTTAGTAATCGATCATTCAAGTCCTTCAAATCATTCTTAATTCTAGTTGTTCACATTTCCTAAGTGAGCTGCATAAATTTGTTCATCATCTGATGCACAGACTCACTAGCTATATGTTCAAATAGTTCAAGTTGCCTCTTTAGTTTATGCTTCTTCAAAGTTTGAAGTTCCTTCCCATCATCACAGATTACCTTTAAGGCTTTGTACAATGTATATCCAGTCTGATAATTCTCCACTCGAGTTAGGGGGAGAACTCATTATTATAAAACTTTCAATATCTGCTATTTTCTTTTCATTAAACTTTCAATTTTCAAAGAAATTTAAAAGTTTAGGGGGAGAACTCATTATTATAAAAAAAATCAGAAAAATCCAAAAATATGTTGAATCTACATGCACGTACATGAGAAATGATAGCTACACTAGAGTTGTTCAACGCATCATTTTAAACAATAAAGACTGAAGCGTGAAAATTGATGTGCGAGACGGCTCAGACAATTATACTGAACAAGTATATTCTATGATGATTTAACTAAATTCTAATGAGTTTTTGTGGTTGAAACATCTTAGTGCATCTGAAACGTTTATACAAATCAAATAGATATCTCGTGAAGCATCTAAATTACATCGGGTAACGATGCAATCTATTCAGTGTGATGAACCGCATCGTGAGCTTCTTTGTTGTGGTACCCACAGACCTGAAGTCTCACACGAAGTCTCTTTTGAGCTTCAAGATGCAGCAAAAGATTCCAAAATGGAACAAAAAGAGTCCCAAATGTGGACCGTCACCAATCAAATTCCAAAATGGAATTCAGAAGATTCCCAAGGGGAACAATAGGAAAAAGAAAAATTCCAAAAAGGAATTCAAAAGAAGTCCCAAAGTGGACCAAATCCAAATAGAACCCAAATTCCACACTGTTTATGATTGTAAGTGACCTGACGTGTTGAGTTGTTCTCAGGATATTTAGATGAAGTGTATAACTTTCTAATGTGCAAAGTATGGGTCACTCAAAACTTATTCCTAATCAACCTAATTGATCATCAAGAATAGAAAAAGTAAGTGTGTCACTTCGAGCTAATTGATTTGTTCAACAATTCATCACTCAATTACTTCACAATTCAAATGTCTATTTTAAAAACTGCAAAACATGTGTTGGATTAATTGCTGGTATGATCTCATTGCAGGTTAAAGATTCAGAATGTAAAGAGAAAATTCCAAAAATATCAAAAACATTGGAAAAATTAAAAAAAAACACCAAAAAGATTGTCATTTTAATATTTTTCTTTTTGTGTTGGCAGTTTAACATGTGTTATTGATGTAGGAGTTGTTCATCAAGCAATATCTCATCCGGTTGAGAACTTAATCTTTACATTGATGATAAATGCACATTATTGCCTGAGTTTTAATGTTTTTTCTTTGAGTTGCAGGAATAGTTTCCATTGCAGAACGAGCTTCCACGCGACTTGAAGATGTTCCTGTTCAAGCCTGATTCCAGTCCAAAGATCTCCAAGTCAGATTGCTGAGTGTTAAGAATCCTCCTCTTAATATCTCATACACAGATCCCATTAACCTCTAAAGCAAAAGTTGAAGGGGAGTATTCTAAGTCAAAGAAGTCTTCTCAATCTACTTCAACCGTTGAAGAAGATCCCGTTGCTGATATATAGATTCACCGGAATCTACTCTCTGCGTATTTCTTTCCATAGCCTCTGATGTTACTCAAAAGGGAGAGAAGGATGCAGATTGCTTGTTGAAAGACAGAGTTTTGGCAGCATCATCTTAGGGGGAGTACTGTTAGGACCTCTTGAAGATAATGCATACCAAAACTTTAAGTTGCTCTCTATACTCGCCACATGAAGATTTAAGCTGATATGCCAGATTTGTAAAGTGTCATCTTAGGGGGAGTACTGTTGGGGTTATTTGAAGATGTCACTTTCCAAATATAAGCGAGTGAAGATATCGAGCATCATCACGAGCAAGCACGGGTGAAGACGTTCATTATTTGTATTTGTCTTAGAATATTTGTGTAATCGTTTCGTGCTTAAATGCGCGTTTGTGCTTAACTGCACGTGGTTAGGTTACATTGTAAGGTGAATGGTGTAGACTATAAATACCATCACCTAGGTCATTTGTTAAAGGAGTTGCCTATATTTCATTCCATATCCTTTGTAACCTTCATATTGATCTAATACAATTCACCTATTCATATTATCATCATCTTCATCATACCTTGCATTGATCTTCATGAACATTCAAGCATCAATACGTGATCAGTGAGTTTCCGCATCACTGATTGCAAACAACATCCCCAAACAATCTCAGATCTAGATCCAAGTTCGGTTCGTCTCGACCTATCAGACCTTTTACAATAGATTTCCAAAGATCTGAGTCAATGGAGTTTAAGTGTAACTTCAATCTGATTGTCCAACTCTTGAAATATGAGCGATTCTTCAACCTTGGGACACTTTTCTTAGAATCATTAGGTGTCATGTTAAGTTTGAATTAAGAAAATATTTTTGATGTTTTTGGTTTTTGAAAATGAAAACTGAATAAAACTTGCTTTTGGATTTTTTAGATATTTTTAAGAAAAAATTGAAAAATTATTAAGTTTAAATGATAAAACAATTAGATAGTTGCAATACGCTTGGATTCTGATAAAACGCCTAAAACACTTAGTCAAATTTGAGAAAAATGTGCTGAAACAGCTGAATAGTGTCAAAACGTCCAACACTTAGATAAATTCTTTGAACAATGCTTGTGAAACGGCTGAGATTGTTAAAATGGTTAAAGCACTTCGAATATTTCTGGAAAACTTCGTGAAACGGCTGAACAGTAGCAAAACGACTGAATAATTGTCAAACGATAGAATACTTAGAAAAATTCTTCAAAAGTTCTTCTATGCCTCAATAGTATCCAAACGGCTATTCAATGATTTTCACTAAGTCCAGATGCAATACGTCTCAACAGTTCTCAGACGGCCAAGACAAAAATGTCCAAACAGTATCAAAACGACTAAACAGTGCAATATGACTAACGCTTAGGCAATTTTTCCACTATTTTCAGATCCAAACCGACACACTTCATCAAAACACAAATTTCAGATTTCAAGATTTTGATGTCAAATTTGATAAAATCTATTCTGAATTGATGAACAATGATGCGATTAACAATCCTCAATCAAAATTTTCACCAATTATCATCATATGATATGTTTTGGTCGATTTTTCAGCCTGATAAATTTTGAACACAAAAATGATTCAGATCTGATGATTTCGATCTGATTTTTGATTTTTGCTATCAATTGAGCTATGATCTATATTCGTGATGATTAAACACAGCTTTGATTTCAATTGATTGGATCAACACTTCGATTTAAGCAGATTTTTTGATCAAACAATGTTCTTCGAATGATGAACACGAGTCTAGGTCAGAGCCAACAGCTTTGATACCAATTAATAAAGTTGGATGGATAGAAATCTGCACAAAGTAATGATCAAGAGAAAATCAATCAAACACAATTGCAATTAATAAAAATTCACAGCTGTATTGATCTTCAATAAAGCGATTACAATATGTTTGCAAGGAAAAGCTCCCATACAAATGAGACTATAATCAATATTTAAAGACAACATAACCTACTTGGAAATATTTACATAAGCAGTCCCTAGTCTATACAAAACATAACAAATAGTATAAAAATAAACAAGACAAGCTAATCTATAATGTTCTAACATCTACCATCTTATTTTTAGTACTAACTAAACACTTGGTGCAATTGATCCACGTCTTCATTTTGCTAAAACAACATGTAAAAAACAACATGTAAAAAACAGCTGAAACAAATAAATCAGAGTTTTAGACTCGTAAACATGTCCTAAAAATTGAAAAATCCTAGAAATAGATGTGATTAGCTATAATAAATCTGCCTTCCCACAAGCCTACAAATGACCATAAAACTGATAAAAAATGACATGGTACCTACAAAAATTGCACATTCATTTCGAAGTGCAGTTTTTACCGTTTCATGTATTGAATTCTAAATATATAATTTTCCATTTTATCTCTCTACTCTAACCCAAAGGTAAATTGTTTTCACGTTATGACATTTGTTATCATCACAATCAACCATTTTATATTAGTAAATCAATTTTAATTTTCTTATCTTAATTATCATTTTGTTTAATATTTAATATTTTCAATCAAATCGTGTAATACACAGATATACAATCCATGTAATATACGAGTGTCTAACCTAGTAGGCATATGTACGTACCATTGATAAATTATCTCTATATGCATTTATTAAGAAAATGCATATATGTACACTTGATAAAATATCTCTAGATACATTTATTATGAAAATGTATTAGTTTCATAATGCATGTGTATATCAGTATATTTCGTATTTTTCAAAGAATTTTTAATGCTGATTCTTATTTGTATTCCTTGCGTTTAGATCTAAAGAATTGATTGTACAAGTGAATAAAATGAAATTATACTATAAAGTTTAACTTCTGTATAAATTATAATAAGTTATCAGATAATAAAATGTGTCGTTCTTATAAAATTAAAGTCAATGATAATATTAATAAATGATAATATTAATAATGTCTAAATATTTCAAGGCACACTTTTTTAAATTAAATCAAATGAACTAAATAATTTATTGTAAACATGCATAGATTGGAGTTAGAGTAGAATGTTTAAATCTTCTTCAATATATTAATGAAAAATAAATTTTACTTAAGTGATATAAGTTTTTTTATATTTTACATTATTCTGTTAAACATTGGAAAATGAGAATTTCGTCTTTTTTTTTAACTCTATTAGGTACTAACGATTGTATTTCTTTTTATTTTATTTATATGGTATATTGGTTTTCATTGGTCCCAACTATCACATGTTGTCTTCTACCGGTCCCAACTATTGAATTGGCTGTCAACGGTCCCAACTTTTATCACCTTGGTAACCACTGGTCCCGTCGTTAAATTTTTTTAACGCCGTTAAGTTTTTTCCAAATTCAATACCGATGTTATAAGCCTTTTGATCGGAATGATAATATAAGTCGATTGATGGAAAAGTTACCTCAAAACGGCGCTTCGAACAACGAAATAGTGCTTCAATCGGGTGTTTAAACCTAACGGTGCTTCAATCGGATGTAAAAATTTTATCATTCAGATAGTCTTTTCGAGAAAACTTTTACATCAATCGACACGTATTATCCTTCCAATCAAAAGGTCTAAAACATCGGTCTTGAATTTGGAAAAAACTTAACGGCGTTAAAAAAATTTAACGACGGGACCAGTGGTTACCAAAGTGATAAAAGTTGGGACCGTTGACAACCAATTTAAAAGTTGGGACCGGTAGAAGACAAAAGGTGATAGTTGGGACCAGTGAAAACCAATATACCTATTTATATTTATGAGTCAGACACGAGTATGGGTGTGTTATAAATTTCTATTTTGCGATACAAGCAAAATAGAAATTGCCAAAGTTATATCTTGGAAAATGTGGACCACATGAACTAAAAAGTATACAAAAAAGTATTGACTTGCATAATAATCCAATGGGGTACTTTCTTCATTTGTATATCAAAAAGTATACAAACTAAAAATTTATGATGGATAATATACTAATTATGACCATCGTTGTCTTTTTCAGCGTATCGTGTCTTCCTAAACACATACACAATATCTGCATTGTATCTTCAACCTCAAATGGTTACATTTAAGTGAAAATTACAAAAATAATTACAGTTGTTACAAAAACGCTATCTACACTAGCTAGGGATGATAAAAAAACTTAAACCCGATAGGATTATTTAAAACCGAGACATTTGTATATGAAGATTGATGACGTAGGTCATATAACCACATGGTTGGGTAGCCGGAAGCAAGCAGCCAGGAGTCAAGAGCCTGGTACGTGAACAGTAGCGCTACAGTAGTCTGACACTTGCTTCCACAACAAGCATTCAAACATATCCCATAATATCTTCAAAAGATATCATGAGAAAAGCAAACTTAACACAATTAATGCAAGGGAAAAGCCCTTACACGAAAATGGCTAAAAACGTATTCTACTATTCAAACTTGAGGTACTGCAGGCTGCCAAGAATGGAAGGTGCCCTGGTCAAGGGGCAGCCTCGAGCCAGGAGCTCCTGAACCTTTCAGATTTGATTCAGATTTGCTTGGGCAATACACAATATCTTGTGTATATATATTGCTGCAATCTGAAGACAAAGACACATTCATTCACATTGGCTCTTGCACTCCACTCTAAAAACACACACACACACACACACACTCCTCTTATCTCCTCTTCTCTCTTAATATTACTCTAACCTTAAACAATTAGAGTCATAACCAAATCATACCCTGAACTTAGACACATCGTTAGTACCATCCTCTCCATAATCTTGTTGTAGCAACAAGTGGCGCCCACCGTGGGGCAGCGCTGCTTAGAACAGATCTCCGTTAGATCTCGACGATGTTCCTAAGTATTTTCTCTTTATGGATGAGGAAAGCGATCCTCCTGAGTTCAGATCATCTCCAACGTTAATGTGTCAGCTTCCAGCCATACATCTTCTGAAATGGCTGGACAAACCACTCCGACAACGGACGGACCTCAGGTCGAACCGTCACTCCAAGATTTTCAATCTTTTCACACTCCATCTCCTTCATGAGTGGGTTTGTCATCACCAAGAGATGATTTGTTTTTCCCTGTGGAAAAGGTAGATATAACCCCTGAAGGAGTAAGGAGACATTTTTTGCAACTTAGAGAGTTGATGAACGAGTACGTTAGTGAAGAACGAGCAAAAGGGGTAAGGGTTAGACTTGCATATGGTGATGAGCCGGAAATAACTCTCACTCCATCACCACCGCCTTTTGATTCAACAACCTCTCCCTCTACATCTCGTTGGACTCCAAGAGAAGCTCCCAACAGAACGGTTGAAAGAGTAAACCAAGAGATTTCACCAACAATAGCTCCAAGAAACTTAGAGCTTACCATGGATCAAATGTTTCACCAACCTTCGGTATCACCTCCTACAACCACTTGTTTTAAAGAGGTTTTGAGGTCACTACCCCTGCTCCAAAGTGTGGTCTCTCCCATACCGGTGGCCAAGTTGCTCATGTCCTTCACCGTTCACACCTCAAGGATTCGCGTATCCTAACTACATGCATCCACATATGGCAGCCTTCATGATGGCCCAGGTTGCTCAACAGTGGGGAGGGGCTTACCCATGGCTGCTTCCGCCTACAGGCTCCCCCATAACGGCTCCTTATGCTCCAAATATTCTCATCACTGGTCAACCCACTCCTAACCCTCCTGTGCCACTCAGCAAGTATCACATCAGGTGGTCACGCATGAGGCATGACCTTCCAGACAAACGACGCCAAACGAGCCCTCGAAGCCTTACAGATCGAGTTCATTGTCTTGTTTTTTGGAAGAAATTGCTAACTTTGAGTTCCAGACTAATATCAAGATGCCATCAAACGTGAAAAGATACGATGGGACGGAGGATCCAGAGGACCAACTCCAAGTGTTCACCGGAGCAGCTTCCATAGAACGATGGACTAATGCAGAATGTTGTCACATGTTCATGCAAACACTTGTTGGATCTGCACGACTTTGGTTCAGTAGCCTCCCAGAAGGGAGCATACACTCTTTTGATGACTTGCACAGAAGCTTCTGAATGAACTTCACACAACAAAGAAGGTACACCAAAGACGCAGCGGTGCTTTACCAGATCCAACAAAGAGAACGAAGATTTAAGAAGTTTCATGGAGAGGTACAAAAAAGAAGGGCTGAGCTACAACGGAGCCACGGAAAAAATGCGTGTTTCCGGCTTCATGAACGCCTTAAGGCCAAAGAAGCTCCTTAGAAACCTCCATGAAAACATCCCTCAAACAATGAAAGAAACCTTTGAGCGTGCCGAAGCTTACCTCCGGGGTGAGGAGGCACTTGATAATAGGGAGATCAGGAAGCGAGACCGAAAACCCTAGAGGGGAAACTCATCCCCAAACAAGAAGGCACACTTTCAACCCTTCGTGGAACGGCGATCTCACCGCCATTACGACCACAAAAGAAGGGATGACAGGCGAGAATCCCCGCGCTCAAGTAAAGGTCAAGACAAAGAAAAACATGTGTTTACTGTGCTAACAAAAACACCTTTGGAAGTCTTCACAACTGAGGAGGATAGATACAGCTTCAGACCTCCTAGACCTCTCACCAAGCCGATCAGTAAGCGAGATTCAGGAAAGTTTTATGTCTTTCACAACGACGTTGGTCACCACACCAACGACTGCTTTCAGTTAAAAAAGAGAATCGAATAAGCTGTCAAGTCAGGGGACCTGGCCCACTTGGTGAAGGAGTTTAAAGACAAAAAAGAAAGCAAGAAGGGGGCAGAATGCAATATGGTACATACGGCAGCCAGGCTCTTTAGGAGGCCCCGCTCAGAAGCCTGGACCCGACAGAGCATTGGCTTCCCCCCAACTGATCCCCAAACATTCATTACCACACCGATCATCATAGAAGTTGAAGTTGATGGCTCCTTGATAGATCGGGTTTATATGGATTGTGGGGCAGGAGCTGAAATCATGTATGAAAGATGCTTTCTCCAGCTCAGTGAAGAGACAAAGGCAAGACTACAACCGTCTGGGGCGCCATTGGATGGATTCGCAGGGGACCTCTCCAGGGTTGAAGAGCTGACGTTTGTTGTAGTACGTTACCCTTCTCATTATAACATCATAATTCGGAGACCAGGTATAAGTGCCTTCCAAGCCATAGTCTTGACAAGTCACGGGAAGATGAAGTTTTAACAGAAGGAGGGATCGCCACCCTGAAGCCTACATCAGAAGCTCTTCTCATATATAGCCTCTGCTGAGGAAGCTTCAAATTCTGAACAAAAACAAGTCATAGAAGTGAGCCTCAATGCTTCATATCCCGAACAGACAATCAAGGTTAACAACAACCTTTCTAGCCACATTTTGAGAAAATAATAAAGTTGTTGCAGGAAAGCCAAGACGTTTTTGCATGGTGCCCGGAAGATATGACAGGAGTCCCTAGGAACACTTCTGAACACTCACTGAACATCTACCCCGGTCACAAGCCGGTTGTTCAAAAGAAAAGTAGTCTAGCCCCTGAAAGAAGCTTAGCTATAGATGAAGAGGTAGAGAAGCTGGTACAAGCAGGTACCTTCTAGCTTCCAGCTTCCACCTCCTAGCTGCTAGCTTCAACCTCGTCGCTTTTAGAAAAATAATTAACATATCTTATGATAACATAATATATGGTTATTGACTTTGCGAACATGTATCTTTGAGAGAAGTCAAGTATCACTCTTGGGTAGCAAACCCTGTGTTGGTCAAAAAACCCAACGGATCATGGAGAATGTGCATAGATTTTAAAGATCTCAATAAAGCTTCCCCAAAGGATTGCTACCCTCTCCCCGAGATCGATAGAAAGGTCGACTCCCTTGCCAGCTTCCCATACTGGTGTTTTCTGGACGCTTACAAGGGATATCACAACATCATATGAAAAAGGAGGATGAAGAAAAAACTGCATTTTATACGGACAAAGGAATCTTTTGCTACATAAAGATGCCCTTTTGGCCAGAAAAATGCGGGGGCAACATACCAAAGATTCATAGATCATGCTTTTTCTGAGCAAATAGAGAAGAACATGGAAGCCTATATCGATTATTTGGTAATTAAAAGCCAAACTGAAGATGATATTATGGGCGACATGGAAGAAACCTTCAAGAACCTAAGAAGAATCAACATGAAGCTCAATCCGGCTAAATGTTCTTTTGGTTTCGAGGAAGGTAAGCTCCTTGGACACATTGTAGATAAACAAGGTATCAAAGCTAAGCCTAGTCAAATACAAGCTGTGCTCGACATGAAGTCACCACAAACCAAAAAACAAGTGAAAAGTCTCACATGCAAAATTGCTGCACTTAAACGCTTTTTACCAAAATTGGCTGAAAAATCACTCCCTTACTTCAAAACTCTTAAAAACTGTGTTGACAAAAAAGATTTCAAGTGGACAATAGAGGCAGAAGCTGCCTTCCAAGATCTCAAAAAACAAATGGCTTTCTTACCAACCATCACCGCTCCTGTGGCGGGAGAGCTTATCACTGTTTACCTCTCAGCAGGTACTTAGACTGACAAGCTAGAAGCTAAGGTCAGGAGTCATAAGCTACAAGCTTACACTCGTTTACTTTCATGCAGGTATGGAGGCTATAAGCTCGGTACTTGTAGTGGAGCGAGCCAAGATAGAAATGCCAATCTATTTCATCAGCAGGGCTCTCAAGGATGCTGAGATCAGCTACACCCCCATGGAAAAGTTGGTACTCGCCCTTGTATATACCTCAAAACCATTGAGAAGGTACTTTCAGGCTCATCACATCAGGGTGCTAACTAACCAGCCTATCAAATCCGTGATCGAGAAGCCAGAAAATTCAGGAAGATTAGCCAAATAGGCAGTGGGGCTAGGGGAACATAACATTGAATACTCCCCAAGGAAAGCCATCAAAGCTCAAATCTTGGCTGATTTCTTATCAGAGATCCCAGAAAAAACCAAAGAAGTAAACGAAGTGGCAGCTGAAGAAGATAAGAAGCTCAAGCCAAGATCAGCATGGACTCTATTCACCGATGGAGCGTCCAGTACAGAAGGTTCCGGAGCTGGATTGATCATAACTGATCCTTCCGTAACCGAATACACTTGCGCGCTTCGCCTTGAGTTCCCATGCACCAACAATGAGGCTGAATATGAAGCGCTTCTAGTTGGTCTGCGGATAGCTAGAAGCATGAAGGTTGAAGAGCTAGAAGCCTTCGGTGACTCCCGGCTAGTAGCTAAGCAAGTTAACAATGAGTACACAGCAAAAGAACCATCCATGATCAAGTACAAAGCCAAAGTTAAAGACTTGATGAAAGAATTCAAAAGCTGCACCCTCCAACAAGTTTCAAGATCAAAGAACAAACAAGCTGATGCTCTAAGCAAACTTGCTTCCTTAACCTTTACTCATTTGACCAAGAAGGTATTGGTTGAGGTTCAAAAAGCTCCTTCCATCAGCGAGGTTGAGGTACAAGATGTAATAAATGAAGACCAAGAGACATGGATGACACCCATTATGAATTTCCTCAAAGAAGGGAAGCTTCTTCCCGACGAAGCAGAAGCCTCCAGGCCCCCGGCCAAGGCTGAACATTACGCCATAGAAGATAATGTGCTATATAAAAAGTCATATCTCTCCCCTCTTTTAAGGTGCGTAGGTCCAGAACAAAGCAATTATCTTATCCGGGAAGTTCATGAAGGGATATGTGGTGCACATGCTGGACCTCGGTCAGTCGTAACAAGGCTAATGAATCTGGGTTATTATTGGCCCACAATACACAAAGATGCCTCTGAAGAAATTGGCAAGTGTGAAGGTTGCCAGCTGCATGCTCCCGTCAAAACAAAACCGAAGCATGATTTAGTTCCGGTCATGACTGCCTGGCCATTTTTCAAATGGGGTATGGATATCGTGGGTCCCTTCCCAGAAGCTGTCTGAAGGGTCAAGTTCTTGCTCGTGGCCATCGATTACTTCACCAAATGGCCCGAGGTCAAACCACTTGCATCCATTACCGGTAAAAAAGTCATTATCTTTGTTTGGGAGAATATAATTTGTAGGTTTGGACTCCCGGGGGAAATTGTTACGGATAACGGTCGTCAATTTGCAGAATAACCCTTCAGCTCATGGTGCAAGGAATTTGAAATCAAGCAAGTTTTCAGCTCCGTAGCTTACCCTTAATCAAACGGCCAAGTCGAACGAATGAACCGAAGTATTGTTGAAGGTATCAAGGCCAGGTTGGGAAGGTACGGAAGAAATTGGCAGGAAGAGCTCCCACGCGTCTTATGGGCCATAAGAACCACCGAGAAAACAAGTCATCTTAAAACACCATATAGCTTGGTATACGGTTCTGAGGCTGTCATCCCAGCTGAGATTGGTGTCAACACAAGACGCAACAGGAAAAGAAACAGGGATGACAACGATAGGGAGATACTATTAAACCTAGACCTCCTGGAAGAAGCTCGAGACCATGCACTGATCCAAGAAGCCAGGTACAAGCAGAAGCTAGAAGCTTACTACAACTCAAGGGTCAAGAAGGAAATGTTCAAACCAGGGGATCTAGTGCTTTGAAATAATGAAGCCAGCAAACAAGAAGGCCTCAGGAAGCTCAGGCCTAAATGGGAAGGACCCTACATCGTCAAAGAATCCCACATGGAAGGGTCCTACAAGCTAACAGATCAAGAAGGGAAGAAGATCCCTCGTCACTAGAATGGAAAGCACTTAAAACACTTCTACATTTAAGTGATGCAACATTGTAAAAGGCTATGATTGATATAATCGTCTGATGAAATAGAAATGAATCTTTTGTGTCAAAAAACTTTCTCTCTACATTATCCTATCAAAGGTTGAGTCCCTCATAATAAAAACTCCATGGGGTCCGGAACTACACCTCTCCATGAAAAAGGGATGAGCTCCTAGGCCATATCGCTCAACAGGAAACAAGGCGCTATACCTTCCTGTATAAAGGGTGAATTCCTAAAACAATTAAATTCCATGGGTTCGAAATTATTGTAACAAGGTCAATCCATGAAAACGGGTGAGCCCCTAACATCAAAATGGCTACATAAGTACACAAAGAAAAGAATAACTTATGAAAACAAAGTCCACAAACATAAAAAGATATTGTGGCGTCTAACAGATAGGATAAGTTGGTTAAAACTCTTTCTCGCTTATGTAAGATTTGGTGTCTGCAGCATCATGTCTCAACATAACATTAAGAAAACAGCCAACAAAAATCACAATACGCACGATAATCATAACACAAAAGTCATAGATAACAACGTCAAACAAACCAGTAGGATGACACAAAACATAATCGTGCAAACCCATGAAGGGCTATCAACATTAGAAACCTATTGTTTTCAGGTCAACACACGACCACACAAACCAAATGTAAATTGTTTAAAGGCCAACATACGGCCACATACGAATAAAAAGTATTCTTTTAAAAAGAACCACAAAACATCATACCATTAAATCACTGAGGGTCAAGAGATTCACCAGAAGCAGGGAAGCCATAAGCAGCAGCGTCTTTGGGAGAGTCAGCATCTATGTCATCTGCAAGATCGGAGGGAGTGGCTTCACTTGAGCTTTTGACTGGCGTAAGGTCTCCAGAAGCCAGTTCACCAGCCGGATTCAAAGGAGTACCAAGATCCTTCAGCACCTCGTCAACATTCTTTTCTGCGACCTTCAGCCTTTTTAGGGAAACAGCGGGGAGATCTGCCTGATCTTGGGATAGTGAGGAAGGAGCCGGACGCTTCTTGCCAAGAACCCTATCAGCCACCTCTTTGCTCAAACCTTGTGGTTCAAGGCTTTGGAGAAAAGACAAGGGTTGGCCAGAACATCCAGAAAGCGCCTGCAAAAACGGGTAAGAAGTAGTTTCCAACAATTTCACAGAATTAGCAAATTCATCCGCAGCATCCAGCTTGTACTCCTTACATGCCTCCTTAGGGACGCCTTTCAAACAGTTGACGTACCCGGAAAGCAATCCCTGATGGCGGCCATAGGCAAGGGCTTTCAAGGTCTTGGTCAACAGGGGCTGGGGCTGAATTTTCAACATCCTTCCCCTTGCCTTTGCCCAAAGGCTTCTTGGACGAACCAGCCCCGACCTTCTTCAGGCTTGGTAACTCACTAACCTTAGCAGCAGCCTCGACAACAGAACCTGAAATTTCAAGAAAAGGTCCATCTCAACAATAAGGTCCACATCCTTAACCCTCTCGACCTTGACCAAGGGATCAATGCCAATGAGAGAGGCCACAAAGTTATAGTCATCAACGTCGACAGGGTCAAAAGATGAAAGGCCCTGAAGACCCGAAACTTATGGCGTCTCTTCAGCCTCCTCATGCCCAGAAGATGAGGCAGGAAGGCTCAACTGTTTCCTACTCAATCGACGGACCGAAACACTAGGCTTGACCACGGTCTTCGAAGATGACCCACCAAAAACACTTTCAAAAGCATCCCCCAAATAATGCCTATACGCCTTTGTACGCAAAACAACACCATTAACACCGGGTGGAACAATCGAAGGCTTTAACTTCACAACTGAAAAATCCTCCAAAAGCATACAGTCAAACACCCGAACAACTACAAAGAATACGCAAAAAGGCAAAATAAGTGGAAAACAAAGCAAAAAAGAACAAGTAACAAAAGAAAAATCTATAGAAACATACCTTCATCATCAACAAACATAGATGGTTCTGTGTGTGGATCAGACCATCTCTCGCTCAAACCGAGTTTCACCAAAAACTACTCTGGAAAAGTCCTTAGGCGAGAAGCAGAAGATCGCAGTTTACCTAGCAAGACATCATTGACTTCACCAACTGATGGAACCTTCTCATTCAAGGGATCCTCGGGTTTTCTCCACGGCATGACAAAGGGAACAATCTCGTCTGAAACAAGAAAAAACCTATCTTTCCAAGACGCTGAAAGACCGATTTGAGACGACACCAACGCATTTTCCACTTGTGTCTTCTCGATGGTAAACCTATTACCATTTTTCGCCAATTGAAATAATCGACGAAAAACCAGCAGATCTGGTTCATGACCCAGGGCACGACAAGTGATCTCGAAATGCATAATGCGTGCAATTCCAACCAAAGCCAATTGGCAGATAGATAAACAGTAATATTCGATGACATTCAGAAAAAACTTGGAAAAAGGGTATCTCAAGTTAGAATGTTCAAAGTGACGAGTGTAAAGCATCACTTTTCCGAGAACTATTTTGCTGATCGACGATCTGGGAGGAGGAATTGTGGGATTAAGCGACAAAGGAATGCCAAACTGGGTGCAAAACTCGTCGACTTCTTTTTATGACAATCGAGAGAATTGAGAATTCATATCATTTTTAGCCATGGTTGAAGCAACAATGAAAGAAGCAGTAGTGTTTGAGAGAAATCGGTGATGAAGGTAAAAGAGAAAAGAAATTAAAAAGTTGTAAATGAAGAAGAAGGGAAGTTATGAAAGTAAAAAAGAGAAGTTATCTCAAATCCCTAAAAAAGGGGAAGTAAAACGGACGGTCAGATGGGAGCTAGAAGCCCATCCCATCAGGCGCAGCAGACCTACAAGGTCTTGTCACGTCCCATCAGCCAGAACACATCACTTCACCTGCTGAGTAATAACGAGGGACCAGACAGCTAGAAGCTGGAAGCTCACGAAAAATAAAAACGACAACACAAAACTCTAAGTCACAACCACTTATGATAAACATCACAGGCGCTTATGACTGGGGGGCTGATGACGTAGGTCATATAACCACATGGTTGGGCAGCCACCAGCCAGGAGCTAGGAGATTGGTATGTGAACAGTAGCGCTATAGTAGTCTGACACTTGCTTCCACAACAAGCATTCAAACATATCTCATAATATCTTCAAAAGATATCATGGGAAAAGCAAACTGAACACAATTAATGCAAGGGAAAAGCCCTTATTCAAAAATTGCTAAAAACATATTCTACTACTCAAACTTGAGGTGCTGCAGGCTGCCAAGAATGGAAGGTGCACTGGTCGAGGGGCAGCCTCGAGCCAGGAGCTCCTGAACCTTTCAGATTTGATTCAGATTTGCTTGGGCAATACACAATATCTTGTACTCCACTCATTCATTCACATTGGCTCTTGCACTCCACTCTAAATCTGAATCAAATCTGAAAGGTTCAGGAGCTCCTGGCTCTTGCACATTGCTGCTACAAAGATATTTGAAGACAAAGACACAATGTGAAGACAAAGACACATTCATTCACATTGGCTCTTGCACTCCACTCTAAATACACACACGCACACACACTCACTCCTCTTATCTCCTCTTCTCTCTTAATATTTCTCTAACCTTAAACACTTAGACTCATAACCGAATCATACCCTCAACTTAGACACATCGTTAGTACCATCCTCTCCATAATCTTGTTGTAGCAACAAAGATATTTTCACATACGTAAATATGAAATTCAGATTAACCAAAGCTTCGAAAAGGTTACTAATGAAATGCCGCATTTAGAAGTCCATTTACTCCGAAATTATACATTAATAATTTACGAACTTGATGATTAGTTTTTTTTTTTTAAATTTTGGTTATAAGATCGAGTTTCATATTTGGTGGAGTGTGTTGGTATGTTATTGGTTGTTACTTTGGTGGTCTACAATTGTTAACTTAAAACACTATGCTTCGTAAAACCATTATCCCCTTTCGTTATATTATAGTTGTCATCAAACCTCATTCTCTCTTTCTTCTTCTGTCATTACTCACGCATTTTCTCTTTTCTTTGTTCAGCTTCCAACAAGTGTGGTCGGGGCTAATTTGACGCCGGTGTTTATCGCGGATGATGGTTGCCGATTTTTAGTTGATCTCTACTTGAAACTTGTACCACAATGGTGACAATTTGGTTTTATAATCTGAGCCAATATATAACTAATATTAACATCGCTTTTAAATGTCGACCGGAAACGAAAAGAAAACCGATAAAAAAAGGCTCGAGTCAGTGAATAAATCTAGTTTAGACAAAAATGGAATTGCAATGCAGGGATCTTAGGTGGAAACAAGTGATATTTTAGTAGGTACATTAACGCCTCGAATTAGGGATGAGATCGGTACCGTACCGGTACCGAATATACGGGTACCAAAAACATGAAAAAGTGGGTACCGGTATCGAATCTATCGGTACGGTACCGGTTTGGTATGGTACCGGTATGGTATAGGAACGGAGCATGTACTTTTAGATAATTTAAGATATCGGCACTATTGCTACAACAAGGATATGGCGAGGATGGTAGTGACGATGTTCTAAGGTCCATGGTATTGCTTGGTTATGACTCTAAGTGTTTAAGGTTAGAGAAATGTTAAGAGAAAATGGGAGATAAAAGGAGTGAAGGTGTGTGTGTGTTTTGAGAGTGGAGTGCAAGAGTCAAGTGATGTATGAATGTGTTTGTCTTCAGATTGCAGTAATATATATACACAAGATATTGTGTATTGCCCAAACAAATCTGAATCAAATCTGAAAGGTTCAGGAGCTCTTGGCTCGAGGCTGACCCTCGGCCAGTGCACCTTCCATTCTTGGCAACCTGCAGCACCTCAGGTTTGAATAGTGGAATATGTTTTTAGCCATTTTCGTGTAAAGGCTTTTCTCTTGCATTAATTGTGTTCAGTTTGCTTTTCCCATGATATCTTTTGAAGATATTATGGGATATGTTTGAATGCTTGTTGTGGAAGCAAGTGTCAGACTACTGTAGCGTTACTGTTCATGTACCAGGCTTCTGGCTCCCGACTACTGGCTTCCGGCTGCCCAACCATGTGCTCATATGACCTACGTCATCAGCCCCCCAGTCATAAGCGCTTGTGATGTCTGTCATAAGTGTTTGTGACTTAGGATCATTTGCTTGTTTTGGATTTAGCTTCTGGCTCATAGCTGCAAGCTTCTGGCTCATAGCTGCAAGCTTCTTAGTCCGTTTTAGTTCTTAGCAATTGAAAGACTATCGTCTGCCTGATTGGACATGATAAAATAGCCTAGGTCAGAAGGTGGCGATAAGATTTTAGCTAGCCGATCTTTAGCTTTGTTAGCTTCTACGAGCTTCCTTGCATTTGATATTGACTCGTTAGGCTTTGGTACGTTTGAGCTCTAGCTTATTAGGCTTTTACGTTGCATTGCCAAGTTTGTGATGTGTCGAATAATGAGATGGTACCTTCGTTGGTAATGTATTTATCTCATGTTAAAGCTTTGGAAGGAAGCTTAGTCCTTCAGGCAATAATTCCAAGTTCCATTGAAAGATTATGGCTTGATGGCTCAATGAAGATTTTTAGCACGTCGTGATTTTGTACTAAGTGATATTGATCAAGTCGATATGTTGACTTGGTCGAATCTGTTGCGTGTTGTTACATATGCTAGGCGCAGTATGTGTGCTCTATGCGGTAGAAGGCGAGCTTCTTGCACATTGAAGTGGACTATGCTGCTCTTTGGCTAACTCATCATGACTTGGTAATATACTTTCAAGTTTTCTTACTATCGAAAATTTGAAGTATTCATCAATCATTTTTATTGTGAGAAGCTAAAATGTGAGCTTGTCATTCGTATCTGTGAGAGCTTAATAATTCGACCGTGAATGGAAGCATTGCATCAGTGAGCCTTCGATACAAGCGATGGGTTTGAACATTGATTTTATAAGGTTGGTTTACACAATCTTCTTATATCGTAGAGTTCAATAGCCTGCTTGGGGTATCTATTCAGGAAGCTGTCACATTTGTGTTTGTGTGCGCTCGGGTGCCTTTTAGGACCTTACTTTTGCCAATTGTCTTTTGCCGAGTAAAAGCTTTTGGATTTTGTTAATCAAACAGAACAGCTTGTCTACCCAGATGTTTTAGGTCTTTGAGCTGACGTGTAGATTTTCTTTTTCGACATGATGGAAGCTAGCAGGTAGAAGCAGACGAGGTAAATCGGTGAGCTTCTCCTGTGGAGACATGTCTATGGTACATGCCTGTGAGTTTCTTTTGTATGAAACCGAATTTATTGTGTATGTTGGCAATTTTATTTCGTATTAAAACGAATTTATTGCACATGTTAGCGAACTTGTTGTGCATATGATTAAGCTTCAAAGGTTAGCTAGTTTATTGCATATTTGCATGTACTAGTAAGCTTTGAAAAGTAGCTTATCATGTATGCTGGTAAGCTTCTTTTGGCATGCTATAAGCTTCTTTCACGCATAGATGGGCGTATGTCGAAGCTTATTTAAGAGGCTTCTTTTCTTCAATGTATGAGACTAAGTTATTGTCTCTTTTGATTTTGTTTAGTAACAAATGGCTAGCATTGAGTTGCTAAAATATGTGGATAAGTTTGTTGTCTAGCTAGAGAACTTATGCCTTTGAAGTTACGTGATATAAACAGGCCAAGCTTTTCTTGAGTGAAGTGTCTTTAGCTATGCCTTTCAATGTCACTACCCGATGACATTTTAGTTGGCGTGATACTTCAGATTCTTTTACGACTCATGCTTTTATGCGAGCAGCACGGTCGGTAGATTTTGAGGATTAATTGACTGTTTTCCGAACGAGCTTTTTTATGCTCATTGTGGTATTTTAGACACCTCGTCGGGTCCCATTTGATGTCATGTTAGCCTATGCGGGCGATACATGAATTTTTTATGCAATTGTTTGGACTTGAAGGCACTTTATACATGTGATTTGCTCATGTGACCTCTTAGTCTTAGAGGAGATAACTTATCTTAATTTTGTCGTTTATGGTGTATCGTTTTCGTAGTCTCATCGAGGTACGGCGTTGCAGTTCACCTTACCTGATTTAACTAGGAAAGTTAATGCACCTTATCAATATATGTTAAGTCCCAAGAAGCTTTTTCTTCTTGGATTTGTTTCATAAGTTAGAGTAATTTTCTTTTTTGTATTTATGGAGCATATTTGGCGTGAGGTGCTCACCCTCTTTCATGGATTGATTTTATGTATCCATGGAATTGTATTGTTTTAGGAATTCACCCTGTATACAGGAAGGTATAGCGCCTTGTTTCCTGTTGAGCGATATGGCCTAGGAGCTCAAACCTTTACATGGAGAGGTGTAGTTCCGGACCCCATGGAGCCTAGTTTGGAGGGGCTCACCCTTCGATAGGATAATAGAC
Source organism: Tagetes erecta (assembly GCA_030867185.1). Classification (NCBI taxonomy): domain Eukaryota; kingdom Viridiplantae; phylum Streptophyta; class Magnoliopsida; order Asterales; family Asteraceae; genus Tagetes; species Tagetes erecta. The sequence goes on from CM061487.1 coordinate 8,463,065, forward strand.
GAGGTTCAATATGAAATAATTGTGTATGTGAAACCATGAGTCTTAAAAGACTTTAAATGTCATCAGATAAAGAGACTCATGAGAAGTCTTATTCATATTTTTTTTATCAAGCTTACCTAAGGTAGGTTGCCTTATGAATATTGTATTTATCTTGTAAGGTTAACGTTTATGAGTTAACACTTTGTAGAGCTCTCTTTTAGGAATCATGTCCTGATTAGTGTTTGAAGGTTGTGAATCGGTTTATCGATTCTAGTAATGCACTAATGTAGGTATTTTGTGCCGTCTCTTTACAAGAAGATGAATTTTCTTGCATGTCATGCTCACGTTAAAGCTTGTACCTTCGGTGTATTGTCATATGTTGTGTATACAAAGTTAAACGAAAAGAAGAGGATGCTTCTTTTCTGGAATGGGAGAAGGTTAGCTTCTTTATTGCTGCATGTGAGCTTCTAAGGCACCAAGGTGGTCTGCCTTCTTGTATAAGATGGTCAGCTAGTCTACCTTAGTGTAAGCTTCAAAAGCTTTTTTTGCAAGGGTAGAAAACATAGCGATCAGATCTCTTGATCGGCACTTTGGGAAGGTACAAGTACCTTGTAACATTTCTAAGTAATGTCAAGTGTGAGAATATATCCGTTGATGTTGTCATTATTCACACAAAGTTGACTTCACCCCATAGCTATTATAATAGATTAGGCGACGATCTTTGATTAATCGTCTTTGTGAGCTAGTTTAATAGGGAAAGTAATTAAAAAGAAGATTTCTTGAGACAAGAGAAGCCTTCAAGAGAAGCCTTCTTTACTATTATAAACTTTAAACCGTATGAGACAAATGCATAGCTTTGTTTAATGCAATGGTTCATTGTTTCTATGCTTGTTGAATCATAATGTGGTATTCGTTTATTTTGCGTATACTCGAATACATAAAAGCTTATGGGTCGAGCTTCATGTGTTTCCGAGGTCATAAAACTTTGAAGTTTAGGCTTCTGAGTTTGAGATTATGATGATTTTAAGTCTTCCCATGTGTATAGTTGTCTTTACAAGCTGATAAGTTTCGGATCAAGCAATCTTATAGATTTTGTAGAGTTGATAGTAGTATTCAACAAATCCGAACTTGTTTTTTGATTTAGACAAAGTGTTATGGTTAAACACTTTAGTTTAGGGTTAAGACCTTTCTTCTCTAGCGCATTGGCTAGGTGTTTAGCAATTAACATGTGCCATTATTTTAGCGAGCTGCTTTGGTGATTAAGCAAGTCGCTTCAGTGTTATATGTAGGCTGGTGCTTTAACATGGTGCTTTGATGATAGGTCGTTAGCTTAGGTGAGATATTTTGAAGTTCTCATAAGCTATGTTTTTGCTTTCTCAAGCTGCTTCTTTAGCTTATTGAATGTTACATTATTCATAGATCGAAGCGTTTTTGCTTGTTTTAACGACCTATGTGCTTGTCCATAAGTTTCTTTAATGCTTCTTATGGGTTGTGATTGTGCTTCTAAGCCTTGTAGGCTTTGTAGGAACTAATCCTCGATTAGAGGTTGAATCCTTGATCGTAGTAACTAGTGCATCTAAACTCATTATTTAGTATAGAAGTTATTCTTGTCATTAGAGTCCTTCCGCAAAGAGTTCTTAGAAAGTTTCTTTGATGATTGAGCGAGACACTTGTTAACCTTGACCTTGTAGGTTTTGTTTACACCAAAGTCTTTTGATTCAAGGTAAGCACTTTAAGGTGTTCTATGTAGGTGGAATCACCTGATTAGAGCTATTTGGCTTAAGCTTGAAAGATGTATCGGTATTTCATTTAGTTCAATACCTTCTTCCTTCACCCTGTAGCTTATTCATTTGCTCTTTAAGTAAAAGAAGCAATGTTCATGCCATAAAGAAGCACGTACCTTACTCTAACTATGGGCTTGCTCGGGGTTTATTTGGTTCCTCTGCTGATTTTACAAATGTGGCGAGCTGCTTGTGGCTATCTTAGTTTTTTAACAAAAGTTTAGCCTTGAAATGCTCGTTGCCATTTAAGTTTTTGAGCAAAACCCTAGTTTACTCGTATAGCTATGTCATCAGCCCCCAGTCATAAGCAATCATGGCGTAGGTATGAGTGTTTATGACTCAATATTTTTCTTAGTTCTTCGACTTCTCATTTATAAGCTTCTTAAATGAGTTAGAGTTGTAACAACTGTTTAATGGCTGGGAAGCTCTGAGCCCCCGGGTCACCATAGGTGAAAGCTTGTGAAGCTTATTTCCCCATTGGAGCTTAGTCGAAAGGTATGGAAGGACCTTCGTTCATTTGAAGGGTATTCCCTGGATATAGCTATTTAGTAGACACCTTGGCCTAAATAGGGTATGTTTCCTCTTTTTGGAGTTGCTTAGTTTTTAGATAAGGTAAGCATCTGCCTCAGGCGACATGTTTGTTCCTTTAAAGGATCATGTTGTGTTGAAAAGAGGTTAGTCTCGTATGGATGATTTGACCACAGGTCCGTCCATCCTTCGAAAATGTTGATTTGATTCGTATAGTGAAGTACGACTGAGGTGTGAAGCTTTAATCAACACTTTCTCTGCTAAAGTGTGAGAGTGTAGTGAAAAACTTTGCCTTGGATGTTTTTGTTATGCCGATGTTTTAATAGACTACTATAGAGATTAAGTAGGCTACTTTTTGTTTTGTCGACGTGTTTTTGACCTTTTTTATTGTTCTTCAAAGTGCTTTAGTACTAGTAGCAAGTGTTTCATATACTTCCGTATGATGCTTCCATGTTTGCATGCCTTTACGGTTCTGAAGTCCAAATAGACTGATTGTATCTTTGGTGGTATATGAAGTATTTCTTTACTTTGCATCATCATGAGCAGAGTGACATAAGTGTCCTTCATGTTTCTTATGTTTATATGTCTTTCTTGACTCATGTGTCCTTATATTTATACATGTTAAGGTCAGACGAGGTTGAACTCGTGGCTTGTCAAACGAGGTTGAGCTCGTGGCTTTCAAGGCCTTTATTTAGAGACTTGGGGATCTATAAGTGGATCCGTTGGTGTAGAGGTTTACTATGGAACCTCTTCTTTTAGTTATAGCACAGTATGTCACAATGTTTTCTTTAAGACTGTATTACATCGCACGAAGTAAGGGAATAACAAAGCTAAGCATGATCCTATAGAGGGATGTGAAGCTTTGTTTGTTGCATTCCTTTCGTGTCTTGCCTGACCAATCCGTTTGTAAAGAAGTTACCATTGTGCTTTGTGGTTTGACCTGTATACCAGTGGTCAATATGTAGCTTAGTAATCGAGAAGCTTCGTGTGCCGCTCCTGTGTTATAAACCATACTTCCTTGGTGGTATCAATAGATATGTTAATGTGATCGTGAGAAATAATCACGTCTTTATGAAAATATCGATGCCATTTTGCTTTAAGAATATAGTTGTCTTGAGTTTATAACGTCTCGAGAAGCTTGAAGCTTGTAGCTGGAAGCTTGTACCTCGGAGCTGGAAGCTTGTACCTCGGAGCTGGAAGCTTGTAGCTAGAAGCTGGAAGCTTATAGCTAGGAGCTTGAAGCTTGAAGATCATGACTGAGAAGTTTTGTCTTATTATGTAGACACTACTGTGTTCTGAAGCATGTTATGACCGAAGCATTTGAATTTTGCGAATATGTGCTTGTTCCTTTTTAAAGACATGAGAAGCATTGTTTATGCATGATCATTGATGTGCTAGTGTCACGCATAGGTGTTAACCATTTTTGCTTCTTTGGTTGAGATTCTGTTTTAAGGCTTCTTTATATCTTAGCCTCCCTGAGGTGTAAGCCATGTTTGTTTCTTTGCTCTCACGAGTCCTTGATGAAAAGGAAAGAAACGTTTATGGATATTTTCTTTTATGGCTTCTGAGCTTTGCTTCATGGGGAAGCTATCAGCTCGTTTGGAAGCCTCTTTACTTGTTAGAAGGATGCTTCTGTCGGAATCCTTGACCGCTCGTCTTCTTCGAACAACGTTTTTGAAGTTGTGTATATTTATCCTTTCAGTGGTTCTGTTGTAGGATAACCCTTTAATATTTCTATGAAGTTTCAAAGGTCTTTTATACTCTTATCTTGGTGTAAGATGTTGACTTTCTTCTTATGTAGCTTCTTTTGAGTGAAGTTCGTTAAGAAGCTTATGCTCGATTACCAAAGGATGTGTATTCGAACTAGATTTGTGTCGAGCCTGTTAATGTGTGGAAATATTTGACATGGGTTCATTTCTTTTTCCAACTGCTCTTGTAAACATGTGCAGGTAGTCTTCCGAGTTATTATTTTCACTTGTTTCCGTTCGGAGGAAGTCTAGTGATGTTTTAATTAAACGAAGAAAGGATCCTTGGACAAAAATCTTGATTTTGATTTGTCAGTCACATTTAAGGATATTTCCGTCCTTCTTTGGACTTTTTCGAAGGATTTTATGGTGAGATTTGATTTGAGTGAAAAGTGGGAAGCGTCTTAGACAGAGCCTTCCACGTTCACTGGTGATGTGTATCTCATCGTTTCTTGACATCGTGGTTGTCGTATGGAATATAAGGTTTTGCTATCAGGTGAGGGAAGCTTGATAGAGACCCTAACTTGCACAAGTGATGTAACTTGTTTAAATCTTTGTCATGAGCAAGCACGACTCGCTTCTTTGGAGCATTACTCATGTACATGGTTTTATAAACCGTCTTTGTTTCATCAAGAGGTTTCGTATGCCATGTGTTGACATGAGTTGATTCATAGCTTAAGACACGTGTCACCTTTGTGTAAATGTTCAAAAACAAATATGGGTTTGTCTGTGTAAAATAAGCATGTTTAAGATACTAGAGACATGTTGTTTGTAGTTGTTCTCTAAGTATGGCTTAATTATTCAGTTCATGCCCTTTTTGGACTACTCGTTTGTCTACTTTTAGCTAGTGTAACACATACATTTACCTTTATTATGTAGGTTAAAGTCACATATTGGAAGAGAGTTTTTCTTCTCTGGTGATCTCTTCAAAGAATCGATGTTTTGACAATGTATGTTGGTTTTCATACCATTACATATTTTGGATATTGTAGCAAGATGCTTATGAGTTTATGAGTTGAGAAGCTAATGTGTGTGGCTTCCAGGCTTCTCACTTTTTTTTTATTCTTGTTATCTGGATAATCTTATTTGCATGATAGCATTAATACATCATAGATATTAATCCTTGTAACCTCCCGTTGAAAGAGGATTTTTATAACATTTTATTGTTGGAGCTTCTTTGCTTTTCGGTTTGTTGACAACCTGATTACCAAGTAGCTGGGAGTAAGAATCTATCGGCTGGAAGCAAGGAGCTATCAGCCGGAAGCAAGAAGCTGTCAGCTGGAAGCAAGAAGCTGTTAGCTGGTACAACAAGGATATGGCGAGGATGGTAGTGACGATGTTCTAAGGTCCATGGTATTGCTTGGTTATGACTCTAAGTGTTTAAGGTTAGAGAAATGTTAAGAGAAAATGGGAGATAAGAGGAGTGAAGGTGTGTGTGTGTGTTTTGAGAGTGGAGTGCAAGAGCCAAGTGATGTATGAATGTGTTTGTCTTCAGATTGCAGCAATATATATACACAAGATATTGTGTATTGCCCAAACAAATCTGAATCAAATCTGAAAGGTTCAGGAGCTCTTGGCTCGAAGCTGCCCCTCGACCAGTGCACCTTCCATTCTTGGCAGCCTGCAGCACCTCAGGTTTGAATAGTGGAATATGTTTTTAGCCATTTTCGTGTAAAGGCTTTTCTCTTGCATTAATTGTGTTCAGTTTGCTTTTCCCATGATATCTTTTGAAGATATTATGGGATATATTTGAATGCTTGTTGTGGAAGCAAGTGTCAAACTACTGTAGCGTTACTGTTCACGTACCAGACTCCTGGCTCCCGGCTGCTGGCTTCCGGCTGCCCAACCATGTGGTCATATGACCTACGTCATCAGGTACCAATACCGAAAATAACGGTATCGAATTTATAGAAAAATAGGTACTGATACTGGTACCGAATCTATCGGCATGGTTCTGGTTCCGGTTCGGTACGGTACCGGTACCGGTTCGGTATTCAGGTACCAAACGCTTATCCCTACCCCAAATGGTGAAAGAATCGTCGTATGCTCCGAAAGATAGATTGTTACGAACCATACTTGGCATGCGGGCATATACTTCAAAAGAAACTTGTCTAAAACTACCTATAGGCCGTTAACACAAACTTCCTTATCTTAGTTATTCAATCATGCATTTCACTTAATTAGGTAAAATTATTTCCGAATCACATCAAACAATAAATATAAGATATAATTATGTGGGATTTTATGCTATGTTAGTTTATATTTATTTCGTGATTTTCTTGAATTCGCGTACTTAACTAGGTTTAACACTTGTGTCACCGTATGTTACACACGAGTTAAATAATAATATTTATAAACAAATTATAATATTATTTTAAGTATGTGTAAATAATTAATAATTTGGCTTTATCAAATAATGTATTATGAAAAATTGCATACAATTTTTACCTCTAAAACTTTATATTATAGAACAAACATTTCCTCTAAAAATAGGCTCCTTCTAAAACTTTATATTATAGAACAAACATTTCCTCTAAAAATAGGCTCCTAAAACCTTGAATTATTAGATAGATTTTACAAAATGAATGTTGTAGACTTTAATTTATTTAATGGGCTAATTAGTTTATTTCATGAATCACAAGCTAACCCGGTTTAATTACAAGGAATCTATTATGATTTTTAATCGACCTCAAAAAGCCCTTTTAAGGGCTTATTAAATATTATTAAATAAAAATTAAACCTACTCCCCACCCCCATATTCCTTTTGCGGTCGTAGACCCCATCCCATACCCTCATTTACGAACTTCATCGAATTATTGTCGTTTTCTTGGAGTTTCTTGGTCAATTGAGCATTAAGGAGGTGTTATAATCACCTATAAATCATGTTAACACACAATTAATATTCATTCTTAAATCTACTTGCTTTTTGTGATTTAGGATACTTGAGGAAACCCTAGTGTCTAATCAATAAAAGATGTTAAATGGAACGTTTATTATGTGATGTTATGATGTTTGCAAAGCGTGTATGATTTGCAATGCATTGTGTGTGAAACCCTACATTTCATGCTAGTTCTTAGGTTACTAATAATAGAAATTTTATTGTTATGAATGATTTAGAAAATAGGTAAATTGTTGATTTGTAGAAATTAAACTCGTTTTCATATTTTACTAATAATAGTAATCTCTTTAGGTTTTGCAAATTGGATTTTGTGTTCTAGACATGATTGATATGATGTGATGATTAGTATGCATTAGTAAGAATATACAAACGTAAATGTGTTAAAAGTAACATCACATAATAAACGTTCCTACACTGGTTATTTCATAGAAATCAAGCGTTATGTTCATACACTGATGTTAAAAGTAACTTTAATTGATTTTGTATATTCAATTGTGAGTTTTAGGCGTGATTAATGTGTTGTTGTGATGAACTATGCACGTGAATGAACATAGAAGAAGGTTAGGAACCTTGAGTTATTATAGTTGCTTCTTTAACTTATTAAGGATGGAAACTTTACCTATGAGAATGTTGTAGGTGTTCCTACCTTGCCATGTTAGGTAACTTTATTGGTTTCATATGACTTATGAAACATGTAATTCTTGTTTAGAAAACCTGAATTGTTGTATGCATTCTTGTGCGCTGGTGTGTAATATTCTTATATATATATATATATATATATATATATATATATATATATATATATATATATATATATATATTAAAAATATATATATATATATATATTAAAAATATCTAGGATAGGGCAACTGTACTTGTCGCAACGTAATATGCTATTAGTTAAATATGGATATTACCTAAGGACACAGAGACTCCCGATAGTTAATATCAGTTATCGTCTAGTTCGATCTTTAGAAAGTTTTTATGCATAAAAGTAAAATTCTAGATAATGAACACAATTAACAAGTATTTAATCTTATAACAAAGTAAATAGTAGTTTGATCAATTCACAAGTAGCTGTCTAATTGGGTTCGATACCTTGATTAAGGTTATATAATACGCTAACAAATTAATCATATTTTGGGCCACTTAAGGCATGCGCGTGCATAACTGAATTGATGCGACTCTTTTTAGGAAAGACTCAATAGTCAAAGTACCAAGTTAGTAAAAAGAGACGCTCAATAATCAAAGTATCAAGTTAGAACCTCCATTCCCCAGTCACCAACCACTTTTCCAATGTGGATTACCTAGGGTTGTAGCATATTGACATGGTCATCTTAGATGGAGCGTTACATCGTTACCTACACACGGATTCCATCAAACATGGCTTCTATAACTCAACAGTTTGTTGTTTCTCTTGAAAAATGTCCATAGTTGTTGCAGTTGAAACATCTAGATATAGATTTCTCAAACCCTAGAGTTGTTCGCACTTGGCTTGAAGTTCCTGTTTACATAAGTATGCTTTTGCGTCCTATATGCAACCATGACCATTTTCCAACTAAGATCCATTTCTTCCACGTCATCTGGATCCATTTTGAAGAAATCCTGCAAAATTAATTCGATGTTAGTAAGATGACTTCCTTGATAAGCTTGAAAACATGCCATAAATGTTGTAAAAGCATTTTACGTTTCATTATCCTGCAAAAGAATATTAATAACATCATAACTTTGCATGGTTTTATAGGATTAGAAGACTAATTATCATATTGAGCTTGTGTTTGGTGCACTTTGGAATACATTGAGATTGAGAAGATGAATGTGTAGGAATTCTTGTAGAATATAAGGATTCAACAAAAATTTCAGCTCCTACAAATAAGTCTCCTTCTTCTTAAGACTTCTCTTCTTTCAGAACCACGAATGCATTATCAAAAGTATTCTCCGGTAATGAGACAAACTTATACTGAGAAGATGAACTAACATAATCATTATTTCTTGAACTTTCATCACTTTCTACTGATTCAGTTTTGGTAGTAAGTGTATCCATATCCATTGGAAATTCTCTATATGCTTGAGTAAAGTGGCGGTATGCTTCCAGTTCGAAGGTAGTGCATTTAGTAATCGATTATTCAAGTGCTTCAAATCATTAATTCTAGCTGCTCACATTTCCTAAGTGAGTTGTATAAATTTGTTCATTATCTGATGCATAGATTCACTAGCTATATGTTCAAACAGTTCAAGTTGCCTCTTTAGTTTATGCTTCTTCAAAGTTTGAAGTTCCTTCCCACCTTCACAGATTACCATAAAGGCTTTGTACAGTGTATATCCAATCTGATAGTTCTCCAATCGAGTTAGAACTTGCAATGGTAAGCGCTTACACATGAGCGGGTAGGCTTTGATATCATTCGTTGCCTTTCCAAATCCTCCCCTTCTGTGTCATCCTCTGGATAAGGTTCGGTTGAATCTTTGGTATATGCAATTCCATTTCTATATGGACCAGCTTGTTGAAAGGAGATGAAAGGACCTTTTACAATAGATTTCCAAAGATCCGAGTCAATGGAGTTTAAGTGTAACTTTAATCAGTCCAGTTCTTGAAATCTGAGCGATTCTTCAACGTTGGGACACTTTTCTCATAATCATCAGGTGCCATGTTAAATTTGAATTAAGAAAATATTTTTATGTTTTTGGTTTTTGAAAATGAAAACTGAAATAAAACTTGTTTTAGATTTTTTAGATATTTTAAGAAAAACTCGAAAAATTACTAAGTTTAAATAATAAAACGACTAAATAGTTGCAATACGCTTGGATTCTAACAAAACTCCTACAACACTTGGTCAAATTTGAAAAACCGTGTTGAAATGGCTAAACAGTGTCAAAACGTCCAACACTTAGATAAATTCTTTGAGCAAAGCTTGTGAAACGGCTGAGATTGTTAAAATGGTTAAAACACTTAGAATATTTCTAAAAAACTCCGTGTAACGGCTGAACAATAGCAAAATGGCTGAATACTTGTCAAACGACTAGATACTTAGAAAAATTCTTCAAAACTTCTTCCAATACGTCTCAATAGTATCCAAACGACTACTTGGATTCAATGATTTTCACTAAGTCCCGATGCAATATGTGTCAACAGTTCTCAAACGGCTAAGTCCAAAACGTCCAAACAGTATCAAAACGCCAAAACAGTACCAATAGGGCTAACACTCGGGCAATATTTCCACTATTTTCAGATCCAAAACGTCAACTTCATCAAAACACAAATTTCTGATTTCATGATTTTGATGTCGAATTTGATAAAATCTCTTCTGAATTGATAAACAATGATGCAATTAACAATCCTCAATCAAAAATTTCATCAATTATCATCATATGATCTGTTTTTGGTTGATTTTTTAGTCCGATAACTTTTGAACACAAAAACGATTCTTGTCTGATGATTTCGATCTGATTTTTTATTTTTGCTATCAATTGAGCTACGATCTATGTTCATGATGATTAAACACAGCTTCGATTTCAATTGATTGGATCAATACTTCGATTTGAGCAGATTATTTGATCAAACAGTGTTCTTCGAATGATCAACAAGAAAATTAAATCAAACACAATTGCAATTACTAAAAATTCATAGTTGTATTGGTCTTCAACAATAGCGATTACAATATGTTTACAAGGAAAGCTCCCATATAAATGAGACTACAATCACTATATAAAGACAACATAACCTACTAGAAAATATTTACATAAACAGTCCCTAGTCTATACAAAACATAACAAATAGAATAGAAATAAACAAGACAAGCTAATCCAGAATGTTCTAACATCTACTATCTTATTTTTAGTACTAACTAAAAACATGGTGGAATTGATCCACGTCATTGTTTTGCTCAAACAACAAGTGCAAAACACTCAGATCATATAAAATGCAATGGCTTTAAATATCAACAAAGGCAATGGCTTTAAATAATAACCCAGAACTGGGATTTTGCTTTAAGTGATAATAATCTGAACAAGACAAAAACCAAACGGTTGAACATGTTGGAAAATTTTGTAATACACAAATAATACTTTGTGAAAAATACAAAATAATATATTGATTTATTTTAATTTTTTAGTTAATGTGAGAGTTTTATTACATGAGATGTTTCATCTCATTATTAATGTTTAATGGGGTGTTTCATTTCATTAGTTATGGGTAATGAATGAGATGTTTGACTCATTTTACCTATAAATACCAAGGTTAGTCTTGGTTAGAAGGGACACCAAACTACACCAAAAACTTCACTAATACTAAAAGATCTCTCATTGTCTCTCTTTAAAAATTATTTCTAACAAATCTTTGATCATGTTCATGTTCTTCTTTATGGTATAATTTGGGTTGTGGGTCAATCCCGGCAGTACATACTGCTTAGGCTGTTGTACCCTGGGAAACAAATGAGTTCTCTTGGGAGACTCGGAATTTGTTTTAAGGGACCCGTGTTGAACACGAATCCTCAGCCATGTTTATGTTTCTGCTTCTACTCATTTCTTGTATTTATTAATTTTCAGTTGTAATCGTATTGTAATGTACTAGTTTCCTTCATTTTCTTTGTATTGTAAATGAATCTATAAAAGAATTTTTAGTTTTTGTACGAACGGTTCCTACAGAACATACTAATAACTCAAATCATATAAAATGATCTGTCACATATAAGACTAAAAATGAAAATATCAATATGCCAATGATGGTAGAATATCTTGCCCATGTTTGAGAGATGAAGAAAAATGGGTGATTAGAAGTGGATGTACTCATTTTGCTTAAATAAGCAATAAACCACCAAATCCTAATTAATCAGCAGCAAGCCTAGTACGTATCTTCTTTAATCCATCAACATATATCAAGTCCAACCATTTCTTTAAAATATCAACCCAGCAACTTTTACCTAATAACAAAAACAAGAGTAAAAGTAATAAAAATTATTAACATAATGTTTGATATGAATTGCATATAAATTTAATAGTTGTCCTTGCGTTTAGATCTAAAGAATTGATTGTACAGGTGAATAAAGCGGAATCCTTATATAATATAGCAAAACGTAAAAAGCTTATGTGACATCTTTTTAAAGCTTGTGAATTATGTGACATCATATGAGAATTTATCTAACAATAATGATTTTTTATTTAAAATTGTATATAAATATTTTATAATAAAACTAATTACATTTTTGGTCCCCTAATATTTTGGAGAATTCTGAAAAATTTAAGAGTATTTATATTTTTAATCCTCTACTACAAGGGGTGTACATGAGTCGGTTTATATTTGATATGGTCTAAAAATAAAACTTATGGATAAAGTTAATAATAATATACAATTAAAGACCTCGGTGTTTTATAAATATGCATAACATTTTTATACGATTTTTTAAAAATAAACTAAACCATAAAACTGAGCAGTTTATGGTGTAGTAAATTTGAGTATAATATTGTAATACTAAAAGTCTAATTTTTAAAAGTATATCATGTCTTCCGGTTTACCACGGTTTTCTCTCAAAACTGATTGGAAGATTCATGAATATCCTTAAAAACATCACGTGAACGTTTTGTTCCCGAGCGTAGCGCGGACACTAAACTAGTTATACTATAAAGTTTAAATTTTATATAAAATACAATAAGCTATATGATAATGACATGTGTCGTTTTTTTAAAACTAAAGTCACTCAAAGATAATATTAATAATGTCTTAACATTTCCAATATAACTTTTTTAAATTCCACTTTTTAAATTATATGAGATGATCTAAATAATTTATTGTAAACGCCCATAGATTATAGTTAGAGTAGAAAGTTTAAATCTTCTTCAATATATTAAATAAAAATAAGTTTTGGTTACGTGATATGTTTTTTTTATTTTAGAGTAAATTACTATCTGAGTGTTCGTGGTTTGAAGCCTTTAAACATTTGACTCTAAATTTCAAACCTTTAACTAATTAAACCCTGTGGTTTTTATTTTATAACCATTTGAGTCAAAATGACTAACAAGGTTAGTTTTTTCAGTTAGTTTATAATAAAATGGCATAAATGCTCATAGACTCAATTGGTTATTTTTCATAACATTGGGAACATTGTGTCTTTTATATACACTTACTTTTTAAACTTTTTTTAATCGTTTTTAACTGTAATGCTTTTTAAACATCTAAGTTTAAACGTATCTTTTTAATCGTTAGTTTTTTAAATGTTTTTTTTTACTAAAAAACACATTTTTATTTTTTAAAAACATGAATTTTTCAGTTTTTATAAAACTCGGGTTTTAAGACTTTTTTAAACATTCAGAATTTTAAATATCTTTTTTTAACAATTCATCTTATTTAAAAAAACTATTTTAACCGTTCAACTATCTTTTTTTATTTAATCATCTTTTTAAAAAATTTCATCTTATTTAATAAAGACGCCAAAAAATCCGAATGATTTAAAAAAACTTTCAATTTTTGTGAGACTTAAACGTTTGTGTTACTTAAGCGTCTTTTTTAAATACAACGAACAATTTAAAAAAATAAATAAGTAAAACAAACAGTTTAAAAAATAAGTAAAACAAATGGTTAAAAGAATATTTTAAATAAGACGAATGATATATATTTATAAAGCCAAATGTTTTTAAAAAGAAAAAAGTCTAACTATTTGTAAAACTAAAAGATTAAAATTTTGAAATAAAATATATATGTTTTAAAATAGACATTTGAAAAAGTTAACGATATATTTTATAAATTGAAAACCAATTGTTAAAATAACAAATCGTATTACATATGTATTTTATAATTTGATCCTTATTGTTATAAAAAATAACTATTTGGGTCTAGAGTAATTTTGGTCTTTTTATTATAAACTTAACTAAAAAACTAACAATGTTAGTGATTTAAACTCAAATAGTTATAAAATACAAACCACGTGATTTAATATGTTAAAGGTTTAAAATTTAGACTCAAATAGTTAAAGACCTAAAATCATAGATACTCAAAAAGTAATTTACTCTTTATTTTACATTATTATATTAAAGATTAGAAAATGAGAATTTCGTCTTTTTTTAACTCTACCAAGTACTAACATATTTGTATTTCTTTTTATTTTATTTATATTTATGATTCAAACACGATCATGGGTGTGCTATAAATTTCTATTTTGGGATACAAGCAAAATAGAAATTGCCAAAGATAAATCTTGGAAAATGTGGACCACATGAACGTGTTGCTTTGTATACTCACACGAATTGTCTTGCATAATAATCCAATGGACGGTACTTTCTTCATTTGTATATCAAAATATATACAAACTAAAAATTTATGACGGATAATATACTAAGTATGACCATCATTGTCTTTTTCAGCGTATCGTGTCTTCCTAAACACATACACAATATCTACATTGTATCTTCAACCTCAAATGGTTAAATTTAAGTGAAAATTACAAATATATTAGTATTGTTACAAAACACGATATCCACACAAGCTAGGGATGATAAAAAAAGAAAACTTAAACCCGATGGGATTGTTAAAAACCGAGACATTTGTATATGAAGATATTTATACTTCTTTTCACATATGTAAATATGAAATTCAGATTAACCAAGTTTCCAAAGGGTCACTAATGAAATACCGTATTTACAAGTCCATTTACTCCGAAATTTATTACCAGATCACACACAAATTTTGTCCCCGAACGTTGGTGAAATATCAAATTAACAATAAATCTAAGGTATAATTATGTGGGATTTTATGCAATGTGAGTTTATATTTATTTCGTGAATTTTCATGAAATCGCGTACTTGACTAATTAAGTGTTAATACATTTTTATTAATTAATTTTTATAAAATGAATGTTGTAGACTTTATTTTATTTAACGAGCTAATTAGTTTATTTCATGAATCACATGCTAACCCGGTTTAATTACAAGGAGTCTATTATGATTTTTAATCGACCTCAAAAACCCTTTTAAGGTTTTATTAAATAATTATTAAATAAAAATTAAACCTACTCCCCACCCCCATATGCTTTTTGTGGTCGTAGACCCATTCAATACCCTCATTTACGAACTTCATCAACACACACTTCATCGAATTATTATTGTGGTCAATTGATGAGCATTAAGGAGGGGTTATAATCACCTAAAAATCATATTAACACAATTAAGATTCATTCTTAAATCTACTTGCTTTTTGCGATTTAAGGTTCTTGAGGAAACCCTAGTTCATCCAAACAAGTGTCTAATCAATAAAAGATGTTAAATTGTACGTTTATTACGTGTTGTTATGATGTTTGCAAAGTGTGTATGATTTGCATTGTGTGTGAAACCCTACATTTCATGCTAGTTCTTACGTTACTAATAATAGAAATTTTATTGTTATGAATGATTTAGAAAAGAGGTATCAGATATGACTGATGATAGGAATATGTTATTTAGAACTTATTAACGTGTTGTAAAGTGTTGATTTGTAGAAATTAAACTCGTTTTTCATATTTTACTAATAATAGTAATCTCTTTAGGTTTTGCAAATTGGATTTGTGTTCTAGACATGACTGATATGATGTGATGATTAGTATGCATTAGTAAGAATATATAAACGTGAGATGGTTAGTTCATGGAAATCAAGCCTTATATTCATACGTTGATGTTAAAAGTAACTTTAATTGGTTTTGTATATTCAATTGTGAGTTTTAGGCGTGATTAATGTGTTGTTGTGGTGAACTATGCACGTGAATGAACATAGAAGAAAGTTAGGAACCTTGAATTATTATAGTTGCTTTTTAACTTATTAAAGGTGGAAACTTTATCCATGAGAATGTTGTATATGTTCCTACCTTGCCATGCTAGGTAACTTTATCTATGATACATTAATATGCATTTACGATAGGCACAATAGTAATTTCACAGATTTCTTAGTTTTTCAACATTTCAATACGCTACAATACAAAACGCTAAATTTGTGTCAATTGTCAACCAAAATACGCTCATAGACTTGCCTCCATGTTCAATTTCAACATCGTCTGCTAGGCTTTTGCTCTCACTCAATAAAAGCACCAGTGTTTTTGAAGTCTAGCGCTCTGAATCTTCATCGATGGAGATACAAAAACCGGTGCGGACCGCGATGGTGGCTGTGTGTGTGGAAATCTATGAATCTAGCGCTCTGAATCTTCATCAATGGAGATACAAAAACCGGTGCGGACCGCGATGGTGGCTGTGTATGTGGAAATCTATGAATCTGAATGCTAGGGTTTCGCTCTCACCGAACATAAGGTTTGCTTCTTATTTGATGGTTGTGCGAATGTGAAATTAACTTGGTAGACCTTCATGAACTTCATTTTGTTAGCCTCATTTCACTACAAGAAATTGGGGTGTTTACCTACACATAATTTATCTACACATATGCATGTGTGGGTAAATACCTACACATGTTTTTATATGTGTAGGTAAAGTTATACTTATATATTTTCAAAATGAGTTACACTTAACATGTGTTGGTAATACATTTCTCCTACACTTGACATTGGTGGGAAAATTTCCCACCAAATTGACGGTTAATTAAGTGTTAGATTACCCACACATGTGGCGAGTTTTCGTTATGTGTAGCTAAATTATCTACACATATGCTAAAACCTAATACATGTGTTGGTAATCGACTATGGTTTACCAACACAAGGTATTTGTAAATATATATGCAGATAAAGTAAGTAAACAAACTTTCATCTAAAATTTTAAAAATGACACGGCAAACTAAATACCTACACATGTTCTACAAATGACTCTATATGGGGGTAATCAACTATGTTTTAATCAACACATAATTTTTCATATACAAAATATGTAGATAAGCAACAGAAATCATTTTTATTATTTTTTTGTAAGAATGACGTGAAAAAATAACTACCAACACATATGTTAAAAACCACTCTATATGTAGATAAAGTAAGTGTGCATATTTTTATATTATTTATTAAAATGACATGGCGAAAGAATACGTACGCATATGTTAAAAACTAAGATATGTGTGGGTAAATAACTATTTTTAATAACAAATAATATTTGTATACAAATATGTAGATAAACCAAGTATATAAGTACGTATTACTTATAGTTTTTCAAAATGAAGTGGCATAATAAATGCTTACACATATTATTAAACACTAACAGAGATAAGCATGACCACACGTAGATTAGCTCAAAATTAGAGGCGATTTGCACGATTCGTTCTAAATTGACCACACTTTGGATTTGAATAAGCTTGTTAGGTTCAAATGGATCATTTTGACCCATTTAGATTAATAATTGAAAGCTTATAAGCACATTATATTCAAATGGGTCGATTCGACCAATTTAGATTAAAATTGAAATAGCTCATTATGTTCAAATGGGTCATTTTGACCGATTTAGATTAAAGTTGAAATACTATATGTTTTTTTGGTTTAAATGGCGGTTAACTTTTTATGTTGGACAAGACGTTCCAATTTGGTCAAGACTGGTAGTTTTGAACCACGATTATAGTTGTTTTGCATAACTACTTTGGATTATAGTTTTGTTGTTCTCTTGGATAAAGTTAGATATTTAGACGCTTGCTAGGTTCAAATGGGTCGTTTTGACCCATTTATAATGAAGTTAAAAGATTATAAGCTCGTTTGGTTCAAATGGTTCGTATTGACCCATTTATATTCAATTTGGTTTCTATAAGCTAGTTTGGTTCAAATGGGTCGTTTTGGCCCATTTAGATTAAAATTGAAGTATTATAAGCTCATTTGGTTCAAATGGGTCATTTTGACTCGTTTAGTTCAAAATTAAGTTTTTGTAAGCTCATTGCATTCAAATTGGTCATTTTGACCCATTTGGATTAAAATGGATTATTATAATCTCGTTAGGTTAAAACATGTTGTTTCGACACATTCAAATTAAACTTAGATTATTATAAGCTAGTTATCCTAAAATGGGTTGTTTTGACCAATTTAGATTAAAGTTAGATTATTATAAGCCAGTTATGTTAAAATCGGTCGTTTTGACCCATTTAGATTAATATTGAAATATTATAAGCTTATAAGGTTCAAATGGGTCGTTTTGACCCATTTATATAGAAGTTTAATGGTTGTAAGCTCGTTTGAGTCAAATGGGTCGTCTTTATCCATTTAGATTAAAATATGGTTTCTATAAGCTCGTTATGTTCAAATGGGTCGTTTTGACCCATTTTGTTTCTACAAGCCATGTGTAACCATGGTAGTTATATGTATTAACTTGGACCTACATGTACAATAAAAGAAAATAAACAAATTCTTATAATGAATTCAAACTTCTTTTTTAGAATTGCAAACATTAGATTAAAAAACAAAACAGTTGAATGGGACGAGTTTCGAACCCAAGACCTCTAGTAGTATAAACAACAACTCTTACCGGTAAACCAAACTCAACTTGTTTGCAAGGTTTGGATATTAATATTTCATATTACAAAACAATTCGCAGATTAACAAAATCTGACCTAATTAACACAAGACTCTCCGCATCGACCCATGCATAGACGCACTAAGAAATTGGCATCCTCTGCATATCCATGTTCTGTTGATATTGTTCGAATTCTTTTTGGAAGGAAGAAACTCATCAACCAGCGTCAACCAGGTAATGAACTTGTTTTTCATTGATTTCAGTTAAAAGATCATATTACACATATAGCTAGTTTTTAAATAGGATTGGGTTGTTGACCTCATCTCTTCCACTGATTATAGCATCACAAAACCCAACTGCACTATGCTAGGAACAATATGCTCTCTTCTATAATTGCTATCGTTAACCTGGAAACAAAGTAACCAAAACACAACATGGAAATAAGAACTTCGGTTTCATGCATGTTGGTCGTTTCAAGAGTATAGTGTAGTGTAAATTAAGTAAAATTTTAAAAATTCAAAATTGAAAAGTAAGGTATATAGTTGTTAACAATGCTACAAGTTACTATTCTGCACGCGAACGTTGAAAAGAGCTAATTAGTAGTGGTTTTGACCATTTAAGTACTGTTAAGGCTATCATAAACTCTTGCTACAAGTTACATTGGTAAAGTTACTGCATTAAATGGGTCATTTTGACCCATTTAGATTTAAATTAAAATATTATAACTCAACTGGTTCAAAATGGGTTATTTGACTTGCTTAGATTAAAATTAGACTATTATAAGCTCCTTATGTTAAAATGGGTCGGTTTGACCCATTTAGATTAAAATTTAACTATTATGATCTCATTAGGTTCAAATGGTTCGTTTTGAGCCATTTAGATTAATATTGGATTAGTATAAGCTGCATTAAGTTCAAATGCATAGTTTCTACCTATTTAAATCAAAATTGGTATTTTTAAGCTAATTAGGCTTAAATGGGACATTTTGACCCATTTAGATTAAAATTGGATTGTTATAAGCTTATTATGTTCAAATGGGTCGTTTTTTTAACTATTTGGATCAAAATTGTATTATTATAAGATCATTAGGGTCAAATGGGACGTTTTGATTCATTTAGATTAAAATTGGATTATTAAAAGCTCGTTAGGTTAAAGTGGGTTGTTTTGACCCAGTTTGTTTAAAATTAAACGATTAAACGCTCACTTGGTTAAATGGGTCGTTTTATCCATTTAAATAGTATTTACATTTGTATATTTAACACAACAGGTCAACGTTTCATTTTTAACGCAAATAATCTTAGTAGGTTATCAATCTCCCTAAAGGTGTCCCCTGCATATCCACGTTTGTTGATGCAGTGCGATTTTTTTTTTTTGCAGGAAGAAACTTAGTAACCAGGTAATGAACTTCTTCTTTAATAGGATCTGATTCACCTTCTTAATGAGAACTTTGTTGTATTGATAGTTTGTTGTTCAACTGTGATAGGTTCAATTGGATCGGTAATATCGCTCAATGATCAGAATAAATCATACACAAACACAGTTCAGTCATAAACACAATTCATACTAATAATTCTCTTTTGTATATTGATGATCAAAGCAGATTTGTAGTACAAGTGCAGGAGAAAATAAATCACACACACTTAGTTCTCTCTCTAACGTGAATAGTGATCTAACCTCTCTCCACACACTCTCTCACTACATGCTTTTAAGCAACAATTACAAGTTTAAGGAATATAACAAAATAAACCCTAAACTATACATAAAAATATAAACAAATACAAAGTAAATCTTAAGTAGGAAATAGCCCTAACAGTACTCCCCCTAAGATTTATCTTTGAATCTTCAGCAAAATCTTCAATAGTTTTCATCTTTTTCAGCTTCAATTTCTCTCACCAATCTTCTGGTTCTTCTTTGATATCCAGCAACTCTTTCCCTTTAAATTCTTCTTGTTCTTTCAGTGCTTCTTCTATGCATGACTTGAACTTTTTTGCTATCTTTGCTTGTCTTGGTTTGGACTCGTTTGTAAGGATTGGGCAGGCATTCATACGTCTCAGAGAATCAAGATTTAAACCTGCAAAATCAATGTTAGCGTAAAATTCATAAGGCATTTCTTTGCCTTTGACTTGCACCTCCAAAGTACCCTTCAATTCGCAGTAATCCTCATAAATTCTATCTCCGGAATGTCAACTTTCACAAGATTAGAATTGAGCAATGTCTTCCTTACTCGAATCTTTTCTGATGCAGCTGCTATCACTTCAATCATCACCACAAACAAATTTCTATCAGCTTCAGCAAGTTTGTCTTTACATCTTTCCATTCTGTAACTTCTCAGAAAATCAATGTATGATGGATGAAGTAATTTCAGCTCAAAAGTACTGAATAAAGTAATCATATCTTTATCCCAGTCATCCATGTTTCGCACAATCTTCAACTTAAAAGTTTCTTGATTGTAGAAAACTTTAAGTATTGACTTCGTCGCTTGAGACCCATCAAACACTTTCAACCCCGGATTAGTTACCTTGTCGAAATATTCATCAGAAAATTCCTCTAGGTACATATCCTCACTAACCACCAACTTCTTTTTCTTTCTTTGTTTCTTCTCTTGAACATATGCACTGTCCTCCTGTTGACCTCTGAAGTCTAAGTATTTCGGTGATCTGGCTATCCCGGCATCCAGTAACATTGCACATTTATCACCACGCTCAGCATGCGTGTGATTTATCAGTCTAAGCTTGTGCAACTCTTTCAGATCTTGAACTTCTAACTTGAAAATGCTAGAGTAGTAATGGTATACATCACATAAACCATTAACTCTTTTTATCATGAACGCATCAAACACCTCGTCATATTTCCACGCTATGATCTTTACCTTTTTGGACTTTTCCGGTACGATCATTGAATCAAGAAGTTCAGCAATTGACTGACCCTTGCTCAGCAGTGATCTCACCACATCACCTGCTGTGGCTGATTTGTGCCATGATTCACGTACGTCCATAGGTATGTTATATGACTTGACTTCACTCGAAAACATATCTATCAGTTCATGTCTTTTCTTGTGCGCATTCTCAGGTAAAGCCATCACCGGTATCTCCTTTGGTCCGAGAACTTTGTATCTTTTGGTCAGCTCGTAGTATTGAGGGTTGTTGTAGTCCAGATAAAACATACGATTGTACATTTTCTCCGTCTTCATGAAACTAACAACAATTTTCCTCAGTGACTCTTGTTTCAATCTCTTCAGAGTCCTATACGGACAATTCCTTGAGCTCAGCCAATCACGCATGTTTCTGCTAGACATCTCTTCAGGATTTTGGTGATAAAGCTCTGTTGGAGGTAAATCTTCAATATTTAAACTCTCTTGCAATGGTGTCCACTCACCCATTTCAACAGTAAACTCCTTTTCATCAGCTGCGGCTTTATCTTGAGCTACCAAACACTTTTCATACTCTTCGTTTATTTGACTCACAGTCAGCCCATTCAGATAAACTGCATTGTACTTCATCTTCTCAAGGTAAGCAAATCTTTCATCTAGATCATCTGGAATCTCTTGATCAGGATTTACTTCAGGCTCAGCTTCAGGTTCAGATTCAGTAAAATCAATATCATCCAAGTCATCTAATGCTTCAATCATTGGTGCATTGTCAGTTTGAACCGGCTCAAACTGACTTACATCTTCAGTTACAATTTCTGGCACATCTTCAACTACAACAGCTTCAGATTGAATCGGCTCAATCTGAACTGATTTATCAACTTCAACTTCACTCACAGTCTCATCAGCCTTAGCTATCTCAGTCACTTCAGTTTCAACTACAGCCACAGATTGAATCGGCTCAATCTGCATTGTTTCTTCCAACCTCGCCTTTTTACTGCAACTTTCATCACCAATAATTTCCGGTACAGCATCTAATTTCCTTTTTCCCTCAGCCTTGTCAGTATTGACAGAATCAGCAACAGCTTCATCGGGAATAACAATTGGAGATTCCACCCTTATACCCACATTTGTTGTACCACGTGCTCGAGTATAATAGACTTTTGCTGCTTGAGAAGGTTCAGACACTTCCATAACTTCGTCTGAAAAATCTTTATCAGATGTGGACCCGGATTTCTTTGATCGAGTTTCTTCTAGCCATTTTTCCAACATTTCTTTTTCAGCCTCAAGAGTATTGCATTCAGCCTTCAACTCTTTGTGATCATACTTTAAGTTTTCATGTTCCTCATTCAACTTATCATACCCAGCTTTCAATTCTTCATGTTCAGCCTTCAACTTCACATGATCAGCATCCAAAGCTTTGAAAGTTTCAAGGTTCTGATTGTGAGTAGCCCAAAACTCTTCAAGTCTTTTCTTCTTTCTATCATTTGAGGCCTTTAACTGTTCATTCGCATCTAACAACTTTGCCACCATTTCTTCTAATTCAACAATCTTCTTCTTATCCTCATTCTCATCGATACTTGAAACAATTTTTGGCGAAGACTCCAAAATTTGTTCAATATTTTCAGCAACAGGGGATGATGTGGTGGGTATATAAACAGGAATAGGATCAGTAATGCCAGCATCAGCTTCATCAACTATCTGTGCAATAGTCTCAACCTCGGCAATTACTTCCTGAGCAATCTGAATAACATCTATCTATTCAGGCTCATCAACATTTTCCTCAATTACCTTCGGTTCCTCTACTATCCCAGGCTCTATCACTGGTTTCGATCTTTGTCTTCTAACATACTGAACAGTAATAGCCTTAGGAACTTCAGTAACAACTTCTTCAACCTCAATACCCTCAACAGCAACTGGTTCAACAACAACTTTTTCTATCTCCAAATCCATTGGTTCGGCTGTCTCAATATTCTCTGCCTCCTCTGAAACAGATTCAGCATCATCACCACCTTCATTTCCACTATCATCAATTTCATCATCTCCACTATCATCACTTTCATCATCCTCAGATCCATCCTCTTCATCTTCTGCATGACGAGCATCATACTCATCATCATCCAATAAATTGTCAGGCACCTCATCAACCAGGTCCTGAGGATTCACAATCTCTCCGTGTGAAATATGATGATAAACAACCTCAACATCTTCTTCATTATTTGCTATATCTCTCATATAGTCAAATAGATCAACACTAGGCACATTTCCGATACTCATCTTTCTATAAGATAGATCGTTCATGTCCTCAGTATATAATATCCCTCCAACAACACCTTCTTCTCTGATAATGGGATAGGCATTATCATCAACTGCAAGAATCTCGGGTACATGAGAAACTTGAATCTTTTGCCCTTTGCCAGATTAAACACAAACCCATTCATAATCCACCTTGACATATTGAATGGTTTGTTTTCAGCAATGGCAACTATTGGGGATGCAATGTCAGAGGGAAAATTGTCAAAACCTGCACTCCTCCTTGACATGCACTGTTGGACAACATAACACAACAGCTTCCATTTCTTCCCCAACCTTGCTCTATAGAATTGTGACTTTGGAAATGCAGGAGGATGTCCCATATTAACAAAGCACGCTTGACATTCAGCCATAGTCAACTCATCATTCGCTCCTATCTCATCATCATCTATCCTTAATGCTGTTCTGATTGCTTCTTCAGAGACAGTCAACACTAAGTCTCTAGTAATGTTTCCTCTAACAACATTCACTCCATCATCATTTCTGATCACCTCAGCTGATCTCCAAAAGCTTTTAATCAACCTTGCATATATGACCGGTTTAGCACACATAGCATACACATACTTTGTCCTCTTTATAAACTTCATCATGTCTCTATATCCTTCAGTCTCAGGAATAGACTCATCTAAACATGCCACCAGATTGTGCTTGGGCTCAAACTTCAAATTCTCCATCTGTTAAAACGAAAAACAAAACACAAACAAGACAAATGTGTTAGATTCTTCATTAATAAACTTCAAATTTTTCATAAGTGTTTGAACAAAAAATATAAAGCAAAACATTTACATAATCATTTTAACTCCTAAATTGTTCTAACAAACTGATTTTCATCATTTTGATCAAAACAACTTTGAATTTTAATGATTATACAACATTTTTCAATACAACAGTTTATCACTTAAGAACATAAATTTGACATTTATAAGATGAAGTTGTTTATCATGCTTTAGTTCAGTTTTAACAAGGATTTGTCACTTTTAACACACATTTCATCATTTTGAAGTTTAACATTTATGAGCTTGAAACAGGTCATCAATGGCGGTTGACAGTTATAAGGTAATTTGAGTGATTTAGTTGATTTTAATGAATTTTTGTGCAAATGAGTGATTGATTGTTAATGATCGACAGTTTTTACAACTAAAACAACATTCGATTTTGGTTTTGACGCACACAATCAAAGTGTCGATTCAGTGATCAAAAACACTGTTCATCATCGTTTTTCATTTTATCGGTCGATTTGCAAGTTTATCAAGTTCAAATCACGTAAACAATACCTTATTCAATCGATCAGTCTTGTTACAGAACAACGATTGAATATGATAAACAACGATTTAAGTACAAAGGATTTGCTTGAAAGAGTGAGTGAAAAATGATAAGTGTTTGTGAAGAGGCGGGTTTTTATATGGTTAAAAATTAGGTCAAACATTGAAGTGCCGGGTCAACAATTTGGGACGGGTAAGCATAAAAAGCCCACTAAGCCTTGACGGGTCAAGCACTGTTGAGACGGGTCATGTACTGTTGGGACGGGTCAAGTACTTGAAACAAGTCAAAACATATGACGGGTCAACATATAACATGTGAAAAACACTTGACGGGTCAAACACTGTAGAGACGGGTAAGTCACTGTAGTGACGGGTAAAGGTTAGGAACAACTACACCTGATTGGTTTTATTCATCACCCGGCAGTATAGTAGTCTTCAAAACATCACCCGGCATCCTTTCTTCATCACCCGGCAACACAGTTGTCTTCTATTTCACCCGGCATGCTTTCTTCATCAACCGGCAACACAGTTGCTTTCACCATTACCCGGCATGCTTTCTTCTTCACACGGCAATCATAGTTGCTTCCACTATTACCCGGCAACACAGTGTTATACACTAACACGGCAGGATAAAACTTCTTTCTTTTACCCGGCTGTATAGTGACAACATTTCTTCACCC